>JANCRC010000010.1:6003125-7305000 GCA_024362995.1 Heteromeles arbutifolia | reverse complement strand
TGTTTTACCTACTTACATGTCTCTCTGTCTCTCAAATCGCATGCTCCTATCATCGTGCCTATTATTTTGGCCTCTCCTGGGATTAGTACTGGACCTATGCATTGAGATTTCTTTGTTTTTGTACTTTTAAGTTACGAATACAAACTTGTTGTCTTGTAAGATTTTCTCTTTATAAATTGTCCTGTACTTATAGGTTAGCCTTGCTTATTTTTCTTTTCTTTTTCTTGTCGAGTGATTAGAATGAGCACCGATCCTCAAAGAAACGACTTGTTATTTGATAATAAGATACTATTTGATGCCTCTCTCTAGTGTGCGGTAGCTTGTGGAAAGATTGGCTAGAATCCCGCTTGTATCAAACAATAAAACAATGTCATTAATACTAATATTAGATAGGGAGACTTTGATGCGGTCCCTAACTATCAATGTTCTTTGATTGAAACCTTTGTGATTTTCAGTTTTTTATCAAAGTTCCTGACATTAATGTAATCATGTATTTCTAATTTTTAAATTAAAAAAAATGAAATATGTAGTTATTTATATTAATGAGATTTTAAATAAAACCCATAATTTATGGGATAAAAAAATATTAAAGATAAATTATATTCTCCAATATATTGTATGTATGTGTGTGTGTGTGTATATATATATACATGGGTATGTACGTTCATGAAAACTAACCAAAAAATTATTTCACCAAAATGCGAGTACATTTTTCTAATATATATATAAGCGGAGGATCATCAAAGACAATAGAAAGAATAAGATATATGATTGAGATGAATAGATGGACAAAATCAACGAATAAAAATCTAATTCAGTTTCTATTTTATGGATGAGATAATAAATAAATACTTTGATTATGGAATGTTTAAGATTATTGAGTAAGACAGGATTATACATCATGAAAATAATGGATTTAAATGAAAGTAATGAATTTAAAGTAATGATGCAGATATAATCGAAAATAGATTTATTGAAAATTAGTTGAACTTACAAATTCTTTGTCTATTGACAATGGATGAGAAATGAAATGGAGCTTGCAGGCATCCTTAATATGATTCTAACTTAAAAGTGTTTACAAATTTGAACTGAGATGTGATAAGCTGAATATGGCTTCTATTCTTGAAGAATGCGTAGAAGTTTCAGCCCCCTGAGGATGGAAGCTGAGGCTTGAAGATATAGGCGAAAAGGGTCATCAATAATTGGAGCGGGAATCCCGGCTACACATGTGCTCTGAGCTGGAAATGAGCCAAAGGCTGATGACGATGTCGGAACACTATGGAATCACGTTGCTTTGTTTATGAAATGATGGATGAATAGTAAAAGTGATTTTAGTATTCATGAATAGTATCTTGTCGGAATGATTGCTGCTACTACTGATGTTGTTTTCGATGATAGGATCACATGGCTACTACTGTAGGATTTACATGGGTAAAAAACTGAAATGATTACAAATTATTACATGATTCAAAATTCAAACGGGTCTTGGGAATCCTGATAATATTGTTGTTTTGCTGATCTGGCCGAGTGCTGAGACGAGGCGTCTGATGCGTCTGCGTCTGAATGTTCATTGTGCAGCAAAGCTGCTTCTGCCATAAGCTGTTGGGCTAAGTCTTTGAGTTGGGAAGATTTTTCTTTCTTCTTAGAATTGGTAGACTTGGATGATTTGGAAATTCCTTTGAGTGATGAAGATGCACTAATGTCGGAAAGAGACTGTTCTGGGATGATAGGCAAAGTCTTTGTTGAAGGAACTTGAATTGCTGCTGGTACTGTGACTAGGTCGACGGGAAACTTGGAGAGAACCAAGTCAATGATTTTTTGTTTGTCAAACTTATCCCACCATTTGACGGATCTGGAATGGTAGATTTCACCGGATTCAGCTTCATAATTCCACTTCATAATCCATGGGACCTTGTATTTGGCCATAAACAATGGTAGAAGTGTAATCTTGTAATTAAAACGGCTACGATCGAATTTTTTTCTGGAAACTAGTTGAGAGAACTTGCTTGAGGTCATCTGGAATGAGGCTGGCTATGGGACCATGAATAGACCATCATTTTGGAAACCAAGCTGGGAAGTTAAGTCTAAAATTTCTATCAAAAGTTATAAACCATGAATGACTAAAGTCGTCTGTCTGATGAAGGAAAATGTTAGTCCAGGCTTGAATGTAATCAAAATAATCATAGTGGCCATTATTCATAAGAATTTGTTGGTGATGGAGTGGTTTGGATTGATAAAGGGGGATTTCCCATTCTGTTTCTGTGATGAATCTTCTTATATGGAGGGAATGATAAAGGATTTTATTTTCATGAGTTGTACTAAAAATTGGTTTTATGGCAATGGATTCTGTTTCCATTAGAATGGCTTGGTAGTACTTGAGGGTTTTGTAAGGTTGTGTGGGTTTATAATAGAGGTTAGGTGGAAACACCATTTTGGCTATATTCTTTGGGGCTTGTTCTTGGTTAATATTGAAAGGGATATTGAAGAGGTATTTTGTTGGGGTTTTATTAATATATAGGGATGTTTTTGTGTAACTAGGTGACTGAGAAGATGATGGATGAGGCATGGCCGAATATGGGTCATAAGAGCTGACAAATGCCTTTTGGTAATTTGGACGAGGAGCCTGGTAATTTGGCTTGAAGTTTCCTACGGTAGAACCTAAAGGTGTGAAACGGTTGGTGATGGCTAAGGCCGATGAAGAATCGGGAATAGATTCTTATTTTACTGGTAGTGGTAATAGAGTGGTAGGAAGCCTCCTCTGGCTATTGCTTTTATCTCTCATTCTTCCCCTGCAAAAATTCTCTGGTTAGGAAATCTGGGATGCAATTGTGGCTGCCTTTAATGTATTCAATATCAAAATAAAAAATGCTTAATATGGCTTGCCACCGTGCAAAAATTTGCTTTGATGCAATATTTTGAACATCTTTTTGTAAAACATGTTTTGCAAATTTGCAATCGACTCTAACAAGAAATTTTTGGTTTAATAAATCATCTTGGAATTTGCTAATGCATAATATAATAGATAATATCTCTTTCTTAATAGTACTATAATTACTTTGTGCTGGATTCCAATGGAAGCGAACAATTTGTTCAGGAGATCCGGAAGAAATTGACTGCTTGAGGATACCTCCATAACCAATATCAGATGCATCGGTTTCAACTATTTTAAATGAGTTGGGAGTTGGAATGCCAAGACACGACAAAGTCTTAACATGTGTTTTAATTTGTTTGACAATAGATGTATGAACGGTAGACCATACTGGAGGGTTATCTTTCAAACGATCAAACAAAGGTTTACATTGTTGGCGAAGATGAGGATAGAATTCTGAAACATAATTTAAAGATCCAAGAAATCTTTGCAATTGGGTTTTGTCAGTAATCTGATCAAGAAATTTATCAGCAAATTGAATAACTCGATCTATGGGTTGAATGGTTGACTGATGGATATTGTATCCTAAAAGTCTAATGTTGGTTTGAAATAACTTAATTTTGGTTGCTGAAACAACTAATCCATTGGATTTAATTATCCTAGCAAACATATGCAAGTGTTTTCAATGTTCATCTATTGACTTTGAATAAATAAGAACATCATCAACATAAACAATTGAAAAATGGCTGTATTGATTAAAAATCTCATTCATAATATTTTGGAATTCACTGGGAGCATTTTTAAGGTGGAAAGGCATTACATTCCATTCATAGTGACTGAAAGGTGTTACAAAAGCTATTTTGTATTTATCATTTTCATGAATTTGAATTTTCCAAAAGCCGGATTTCATATCAAATTTTGAAAAAATGACTGCTTGAGAAAGTCTCTTTTGTTGGGGATTGGATACCAAATCCATTCCAAAACTTCATTCAAAGGTTTGTAGTTAATAACTAATCTGGGAGTCCCTCGTTCTAATTCTGCATTTTTTTGAACATAAAAGGCTGGGCAAGACCATGGTGGTTTGCTTTTTCGGATAATTCCTTTATTAAGAAGTTCTTGGATTTCTATTTTGCAAAATTCCATGACTTCTTGACACATTTGGATGGGTCTGGCTTTGGTTGGGATTTTTGACTCATTAAACTCCTTGATATAAGGAAGTTTAACAATAAGTTGTTTGCGATGCCAAAAGGCATTGGGAATATCTGAACAGACTTCATTAACAAGTTTCTATTGAAAATTGTCAATGCGGTTGGATATGATTTCATTTTTTTAACAATTCTTCAATTCTTTTGTGATTAATTTCTTCTTTTAAGAAATTAATTTGTTGTGATTTATGTGTAATCAGATTGAGGGATCGTGAAACACTATTCTTTTGAAGATGTCTTAATTTTCTAAGATCTGTTTTAGTACAACACTCAAATGTGATTTTTTGACCTAAGGTTTTTATGGTAATCCGATTGTGATGAACCTTAAAAGGATATAGCGGAGCTATGAAAGGAAGACCTAGGATGACTGGGTCTGAGATAACTTTTATTAAAACAAATGGGGTTTTGAAACAAACATTGTCTTGACAGACATGGGCTTTAGGGATTTTGTACTTTAATTGCATTGGTGATTGATTTGCAGCACTAAGTATTTCTGTTGATTTATGAAAATACTTAGTAGGAATTAATCATTCCTGAATACAATTCAAGTCTGCACCTGAGTCAATTAAAGCAATCGTTTCGAAACGAAAATCTTCGATTATTATTGTTATTTTAGAATACCATTTCTGGATTCTTATTTTGTCTAAAAGACATAATATTAAACTTTTAGATGAATGTTTTTCAGATTGAGAGTCTGAGTTGTGGTCTGAGGAAGAATTGGTGTCTTCATCATTGTTATGAATGAGTGTTTGGGTTTGGACTCTACTGAGATGTGTGCGAATTTCTAGGTTTTCGGACTTTAGAAACCTAATTTCGTCTTTGATTGTATTTACTTCTCTTTGGAGGTCTTTGATGGTGATTTCTTTCGTAGTCTTATTGAACCTTTCTAGGGTTGTGCTAAGAAAGATTTTGGAGTTGGTTTAGAATGGCTAGTGCCAGTTTCTTCTGAAGAAACTAATTTCTTTAGCTTCTTGAGATAGAATGATTTTAGTTCAGGGTCATCGACTTTGCTAATTAATTCGAAAAGAAGATCTTCTTGTTCTTCTTGTTTATTGAGGAATGGGATTTTCTTACAACAGGCGTCTGTACACCTTAATGTAATCTCAGGAGATGAAAGATTACTTGAAGAATTTGAAGAAGTTGATTGTGATTCATTTTCAGATTGGCTATTGTCGGTGTCCTTAAGTTCTAAGACTTGGATTAATTGAAGTTTCTCTTCCTCAGAGATCTTCAACTGGTTGATGGTTTTCTTGACTCAGCATTTGTTGGCGTAATGGCCAAATTTGCCTCACTTGTAGCAATTTCCTTTTTGTTCTGAGTTTTTAGAATGGATTTTTCCAGATGGTTTCCTCTTCCACTTGTTGGGTTTGGGTTTTTCATAAAACTTGTCGGTTTCGAAGTGTTTGTTTTTTTATTTGTATTTGTTATATTTGGGGTATTGTCTACCTAAGTATCTATTGGGATACTTGTGATAGACTTGTGATTTTTTCTTTTTGTTGGAATGAGCAATTGGGGGTAATCCATATTGTTCACAGAACGTTCCTAATTCGTATTTAGCTATGGATTTGTCATTATTGACTTGTTTCGAAATTTTCATATCTATACACATTCTCAAGCCTTCCTTTTGGATAATATTAATTATATTTCCATAAGTAAGGGTATGATATGGTATGATACCTTCTTCGTTTACTAAAACATTTCTTATTTTATGGGCAAAAAGGTTTGGTAATCCATTGATGAACTTTTCTTTCCAGAATGGTTGATTACTGTTTTCTCTAAGCATGACTCTAGACATGAACACATCTTTGTACCATCTAAAATTGCTTAGAGTTGGACATCTCAGATTGCTGAGTTGATCATGAATTCTGGAAGTGATATTGCTGGGTGTTCTTATGAAATGTTCTATGAATGTGAAAAGTAATGTGTTAACTGCATCTGGAACACCTTGTCCAATGGTTTCGTCGAAGATGGGTATTACTTCTTCATCTTTTTTAATTGCGTTTCTGATTTCATTTTTGGACTCTTCAGTGAGATGTTTTTCCCACCAGGAATGAAGCATTCCTATAAATCCAATGACCTAAAGGTCGACGACTTGTGTTTGGCTGAGATCATGATTGGTAGTATAACTATTAGCAACCATGGAGATATGTTGTAATTTGTTGAGAAGTTCTTGTTCTGACAAACCATCTATATTCCATTCATAGAGTTTATCAGAAAAGACTGATAATTGATTTTGGATATTTCGTTCTTCAAATTGAATGTCTGGAGGTGTAGGTCTGGGATACCAGTTTTTTGTGAGGGATGTTGGGTAGATACGTCGGTTCGTTATTCTTTTGAGTTCATGATTTTGAAAAGCTTGTTCAACTTTCCAAATGGAATTATCGGAATCATTTTCTGATTCAGAGGATGTAGAAGATATTTTTGATTGGGAAGTATCTGGGTATTCAAGAACTTGGACAATCTTTTTGACTTTTAGTTCTTTTAGCATTTGGTCTATTTTTTTGGTTTATGGAATTGGTTTTCAAGGCGATTGTGCTTGAAGAGGATTCTGGGAAGTTGATGAGAGGTTTTTCTCTGACTGAGGGTTTTGGTTGAGACAATTTGTCAATTTTTGTTTCAATTTTGTCCAATTGTTTTCCTATGGTATGAAGAGACTGGTTGGTTAAGTTGTTTTGTTCAATGACTGATCTAACTCCTAAATCTTCTTTGGGAAGTTTGAAAGGAGTTGCCGGAATTTGGGTATTACCCTTTGTGATGAGAATTGTTTCTTGTGGAGGATGACTAGAAGAGACAATAGTGTTGTCTTCTTTAAGCCAATTTTCTTTGGTTATGACCTTTAATTTCTTTTCAGACTCGTAATACTTTTCAACGAAATCGAAGAAAAATACTTCAAATCTATATTTGTTCATAAAACTTTTCCATTCTTCGTAAATTTCTAATTTTTGTTCTTGTGTGTATTTATTTCGGAAAATATTCCTTCGTGGAATGTTTTCTAGTGACTCAATATCAGCATTGAGTTTTTTCTTATTTTACTTAAAAGGCTTGTTTAAAACAAGGAGTTGATGATGGACCTGACCTGCATCGAAGTCAGATTCTGTTGGAGAAGTTTGTTCTTCTTGATCTTGGGTATTGGGTTGGTATACCGGATGAGTTACTTGAGAGGCTGTTTCGATTGATTTTAATTTTAAATCCATTAGATCATTGATCAAATCTTGTTGAGTGACAGTTGAGCTGGTTTCTACCGCTTTGAGTTTTTTTGTTAATTAAAGAATTGATTAACTCTTGATCTTGACCCACCCTATAGGTTGGTGCAGATCCAAAAAAAGAATTTCTGCTATGAGCAAATGACTTATGTGATTAGGTAGACTCACAAGATCTTCTGGCTGGACGGTCAAAGTTAATTTTAACAGTTCCGTCAAAATATTATTCTATGTTGTCTAAGTTGACAAGATTGTTTTGGATACTGACTAGTTTGCTTTCATTAATCAAACACGAATATGAAGGTAGATTGATATCTGACCACCTAATGGTTCTGAGAACTTTGATGTTTGCATTTACTTGGTTGGTTTGAATGAGGAGTGTATGGTCTCTTGGACTTTTGGTTAGGGCTTGGAAGTTCATGTTTGTGCCAGTGACTTTGTAGTAAACTCTGTATATTAATGCCAATGGTTGTGTTCCTTCAAGGACCTGATATCCTGAAGTTTTGATATTTAATGTGAGTGCTTTCAACATGTGGGGGTCTGAAAGACTTATCGTAAGATCTGGGAAACAATCAAAATGGATAGGTCTATTGTAAAGGCTAGATTCGATCATTCCAAGTATGCTATCACTAAAAGACGCTAGGCGCTAGTCAGGCGGTGAGGTGGGGCCTAGCGCCTAGGCAGCTAGGCGGGGACTAGGCGGACTAGGCGGATTTAAGCAAATCTATTATATTTCATGTAAATAAATGTTTGTTTATACTTAAAATATATATAATTTCATTATAAACTACAAAATAGAATAACATATATATTAGGAAGTATTGGAACATAATGAAAATATGGGGAACATGCATATAATGTGTATTCATTTAAGTATTTAACAAGTGTCTTACACTTTATTGAAAGAAAAAAAATGCAAAATGAAAGTTATCTATTTTCTGTCTAAGTGAATCGCAACCTAGGGGGTCTAGGTGGGTGCCTCAGCAGGTCTAGGCGCCCTTTCTTAAATTTCAAACGCCTAGGCACTAATCGGGGCGGTGGCTAACTGCCTAGCACCTAGGAGACGCTAGGCGGGGATTTTTAGAACAATGATTAGGCTTAATAACATTATTAAATTTCTTCTATTAAACATGACATCAATACATTCTCAAATCATAGAATGTACCCATATAAGTTAAAAAATGGATTAGAAAAAAGATTGAATGAATTTTATATAAAAAAAAAAGGTACATTTTATATTAAAAAAGGTATATTTTACCGATAATAAATTGGTATATTTAAGAATGGGTACATTTAAGATTAGAAAAAATTTAAAGAATTATATGAATGGGTACATATAAGATTAAAAAATTGAAATATTTTATAAAAAAAGGAAATATTTTATAAAAAATTGAAAAATTAATGGGTACAAACTTATTCTAATTTTATTTATTATATTTTGGAAATCTTTTGAATTGAAAATTAGTTAGGAGTTTAATAAGGATGTGAGTATTAAAACCCTAAATCAATTACTAATTTTTATTTTAAAAAATTGTGTAACTGATATTTAATTCATTAATACATTAATACTAGGTACTTTGATCAAAATCTAAAAACTGATAAGGTTTCAGTTAATAAACATTAAAAACTAGAGACCAGATACTAATTTTTAGATTTGACTCTTGTGAATGAAGAATTCGATATCGCATTATTATGGTAGGTCCACCATGTGATTTAGCCCAAATTTCACACCATAGTGTTAAACATTTTTCTATGATAAAATTATGGAAGTCCACTGTTCTAAAAATTTCCGCCCGGCACGCCTAATTCCCCTGCCTAGGTGTTAGACGGATGGGCACTGTCCTAATTAGTTCTTAAATGGTTGAAAACAATAAAACACACCTAAACCTGCTTTGGTCACACCTAGACAGAAAATTGATAACTTTCATTTTTCCTTTTATTTTTGTCAATAAAATGAAAATGACTTGTTGAATACTTGCATAAACACTCATTATATGCTTATTACAATGTTTTCAACATGGTCTTATACTTTAAGGTAATGCTAGGGAGACTAAATTTGTAGACAAAACTGGATAAACTAAATAACATGTAAGTTGATAATTGGATTACTACTTAAGCGTTAATAAACGTGCTCATTCCTGTTTGTGACATATCATTTAGTTTGTAAATTTTATTTACAAATTTAGTCTCCCCCTATACTTTATAATTTATATGTCATTTTATTTTGCAATGTATGTATTCCAATACAATTATGTGTTTTTAAGTATAAATAGATACTTATTTACATAATATACAATAATTTACTTAAATTTATTTAGTCAGCTTAATCAGCAAACCCCAACCCACCGCCCGCCTAACATCTTATAAAACTTGTGAAAGTCCAATCCAAATTGATCATCAGTGCCTAAAATTGACCCACAAAAGAACAGTTTTTGAAATATTGACATGTCATTACTCATGCCTAAATTCTGGTTTAGATCTGAGTTTGGGGTCGAACCGAGTCCCAAGTATATATGGGACAAATACGATAACTAATAAAAAGAAAAGAATCTTCTTAGATAAAAATTTAAAATAAAAAACAAAAACTGAAAAGCTAAAGAATTTAATGATTGCAAATGGCCTTCTACCACAGTGGTAGAGATGAGTGTTACCCTTCTACTACAGTGTGAGTTCGAATCCTATTAACTTCTTATTTTAACATTTATTGTTTGACAAAAAAAAAAAAATTAATGGTTAATAAATGGACCTTAATGTTGTGGTCTATTTTATTTGACAAGGTTAAAGGGGGCCGGCGCTAGAGGGAGAGAGATTGAGAGAGATGTGTTTGTAGAATTGTAGGGGAATGTGTGTTGTTATCCTTCCTACATTGTGCCTTTATTTATAGTAGTAAAAGAGAGAAGATATTCCTTCTTCCCTAAGTAATACAAGTTGTAATAGGAAAGGATAACTAGAATCAAATCTAATCTAGGATCTACATAATCACACTTAAAGTAGGAATGTTTACAACACTCCCCCTTGAGTGTGTAAATACTCAAGGTAGATTCAGCATCATGCAGAAGTTGAGGAAGTCAACTTGTCGGCACTGATTCTAAGGAACAACGCTTATTCTCAATAAGGTAGGAAC
This sequence comes from Heteromeles arbutifolia, assembly GCA_024362995.1. Lineage (NCBI taxonomy): Eukaryota > Viridiplantae > Streptophyta > Magnoliopsida > Rosales > Rosaceae > Heteromeles > Heteromeles arbutifolia. The sequence goes on along the minus strand of JANCRC010000010.1, from coordinate 7,294,602 downwards.
TTGCATAAGTAAATGAGTCTCACTGAAAAAATCCTAAGGCTATGGCAAAAACCCGAGTAGGGACAAAATCCATAGTCTAAAGAAAAATGCGTGAGAAATGCAAAGTCAAAAGAAACGTCTACAGGATGTCATCAGGGATATGACCAACCCAATGTGGGTGCCTTGTTAAAACCTAGTTAGGTAGCAAAAACCCAGTGGAAAAAATGCTCCTAATCGTAGGGAAAAAGAGTACATTAAGATCAAGCAAGTATCTTCAGGATACTTCCCCTGAGTTTGACACAATTCCAAAGAGAAATAGCAAAGTTACAACTCAGAAAGTTTACACATACCAATTCCATGAACAAGCTTCTGAAATGTCATCTTCGGCAAAGATTTGGTGAACAGGTCGGCCAGATTGTCTTGTGAACGGATTTGCGTGACTTCAATCTTCTGATGCTCTTGTTGTTGATGTGAAAAGAAGAACTTCGGCGCAATGTGCTTGGTGTTGTCTACTTTGATGTAACCCTTCTTGACCTGTTCGATGCATGTTGCGTTGTCTTCAAAGATCGTGTTTGGTACATCAACGACGGGATAAAGATCGCATGAGCTTCCAATATAGCCCACTACTACTCTCAACCAAAAGCATTCCCGAGTTGCTTCATGTAAGGCGAGAATTTCAACATGGTTAGACGAAGTGGCAACTAAAGTCTGTTTAGTTGACTTCCAAGAAATTGCGGTGCCTCCAATAGTAAAGACATAACCCGTTTGAGAACGCATCATGTGCGGATCAGATAAGTATCCTGCATCGGCATAATCAACAAGGCGAGAATCGACTCGAGAAACATAAGGTACGTCATCACTCGAGGATTCGTAGGGATAAAACATGCCCAAATTCGTAGTACCCTTAAGGTAACGAAAGATGTCTTTCATGCTAGTCCAGTGTCTGCGTGTTGGTGCATTACTGTATCTTGCCAAAAGATTAACAGCGAATAAGATGTCAGGTCTAGTGCACTGAGTTACGTACAATAAAGCGTCTGTCGTACTTAGGTAAGGAACTTCAGGCTCCAAATATCTTCATCATCCTCATTCGGATGAAAGGGATCTCGTTTTGCATCTAGCGATCAAACGACCATAGGAGTACCAAAATGCTTCGGTTTATCCTCCTTAAAATAGCACAACATCTTCTGGATGTAGTTCGATTGATGTACCAGGATTCCATCCGAACAATGCTCTATCTCGATACTGAGACAGTATCAAGTCTTACCTAAATCTTTCATTCAAATTTCGACTTCAGGTGCGCGGCTGTTCTCGCGAGCTCTTAAGGAGTTCCGATGAGATTCATGTCATCGACATATACTGCAACAATCGTAAATCTGGAATGTGACTTCTTAATGAACACACAAGGGCATAGTTCGTTGTTCACATATCCCTGACTAGTCAAATACTCACTCAGACGGCTATACCATATTATTCCAGATTGTTTCAAACCGTAGAGTGAACGCCTCAGCCGAATTGAGAGTGTGTTCCAGGGTTTGGAAATATTTGAACTAGTCAATGTAAGTCCTTCAGGAACTTTCATATAGATTTGCGTATCAAGATCCCCATAGAGATACGCGGTTACTACGTCCATCAGTTGCATATCCAGTTTTTCAGAAACTACCAAACTGATAAGGTAGCGAGAAGTAATCACATCCATAACAGGTGAATAAGTTTCGTCATAGTCAATCCCGGGGCATTGTGAGAAGCCTTGTGGAACAAGATGAGCTTTGTAACGCATAATTTTGTTCTTCTCATTACGTTACCGAACGAAAACCCACTTGTAGCCAACGGGCTTCACATGTGGAGGAGGAGGAGCTACAGGTCCAAACATCTTACATTTCGCAAGGGAATCGAGTTTGACTTGGATTCCTTGTTTCCAGTTTGACCAATCAGTTCTACATCGACATTCATCAACGGAATGTAGTTCAATGTCATCGCTTAACATGATCTCAGTAGTTACTGCATATGCTAATGCATCGTCGACAATCATCTCATTTCTACGCCACACATCATCTAAGCTAGTATAATAGACCAAAATCTCATGCTTCTCAGGAGGAGGATTCGTCTATTCAAGGATGCTTCCATAATCTAGAATTTCCTCATGAGTTGGATAGAATAAGTAAGCGATAGTCAAATTCATGGTAGGCTCTTCAGGACCTTATGCCGTGGGTTTCCTCTTCTGAGGGTGTGAATCCTTTGAACCAAGGGGTTTGCCATGTTTTTGTGTAGGGGCAGATGATTGGCTAGCCGCTAATGTACGTGGATCACCGATATTAGTGTCTCGAGCCTCCAAGAGGGAAGTCCGTTGTACATTTGGTACATCCATCTTTGCAGGTGTATTCGCAGCTGGAATATGTGATCTTGTCACGCGCGCTAGATCGGTGAAAGCATCTGGCATGCTCTAAGCTATGCTCTGGAGATCTAATATGCGCTGCACTTCAGTTTCAGACTGAGCGGTGTGGGGATCTAAATGAGACAAAGTGGGAGACGCCCATGATAATTTGCATCATTCTTTAGGAACGTTGACATTCTTATCTCCCCCTAACGACGAGAAGACTGTCTCATAAAAGTAACAATCTGTAAAACGAGCAGTAAACAGATCACCTGTCAAAGGTTTTAAGTAACAAATAATCAAAGGAGAATCATATCTGACATAGAGTCCCAATCTTCGCTAAGGCCCTATTTTTGTACGTAAGGGCGGCGAGATCGGTACATATACCGCACAACCAAAAACACGCAGATGCGATATGTCGGGTTCGTATCCGGTAACTAACTGAAGAGCACTAAATGGTTGTGTCACAACAGGCCTCAGGCGGACCAACTTTGATGCCTGCAATATTGCATGGCCCCAAGCAGCGATCGGGTGCTTGGTACGTATGACCAACGATCGAGCAATCATTTGTAAAAGCTTAATGAAAGCCCATGCCAAGCCATTCTGCATGTGAACATGGGGTACAAGATGTTCAACTTCAACCCCAACCGATATGCAGTACTCATCAAAAGTTTTAGATGTGAATTCTCTAGCATTATCCAATCGAATATATTTGATCGGATAATCGGGGTGGTGAGCCCTGAGCTTGATAACATGAGCCAACAGTTTGGAGAATGTAGCGTTCCTTGTGGACAATAAGCACACGTGTGACCAACGTGTGAAAGCGTCAACCAAAACCATAAAGTATCTAAATGGTCCGCGGGGAGGGTGAATCGGTCCACAAATGTCCCTCTGAATCCGTTGTAGAAAAATGGGAGGATTTGAACGAATCTTGTCATAAGAAGGCTTAGTAATAAGCTTTCCCATTGAACATGTTTGACATGCGATTCCTTGGATCGAACCTCAACTTCGGGTTAGTGGATGCCCGTGTCATGATTTGAGGATACAGCGCATCGCTATTCATCCAGGATGTCCCAAACGATCATGCCAAAGTGTAATTTTGTGCACGGTCACAGTAGTAGGACCGGCCACATAGTGGCATTCTATGGGGCGTATGGTCGTAGTATACATACCACTCGGGATACGCTCCATTTTCTCTAGAATAAGCTTTTGGCCATATTCGTAGGAAGTTATGCACAGAAATTCAACTCCGTTTTCTACGTGGGTTTCAGCGTGGTAATTGTTATCTCTAATGTCCTTAAAACTCAACAACATTCTTCCGAAACGTGGAGAATAGAGTGCCTCATAAATGGTCAAGATTGTACCATTGGACAACATTATACGTGCCTTACCGTATCCTTCTATTAGGTTGGATGGGCCTGATAGGGTTGTCAGAGGTGCATTCTTAGGTATGAAGTTAGTGAAATAGACGCATTCACGCAAAACTGTGTGCGTGGTTACACTATCTGCCAGACAATTAAATTCCCCACTAGTCATACCTATAATGAAAAATTAATTCGAATTGGTCACATGCATAAAAGTTCTAAAAACAAATATCAATTCAAAATAATTTCATTTATTCAAGGATGGTAATTAATTAAAACTTAATATCCAAAAACAAATCACCAACAAATAATCCAAACATAAATGAAAATTGTTAAAAAAAATCAACCAAAACAAAGGAGGGGTTCGACCACTAGGTGGAATTCGGCCCCATTGTCTTATTTCAACTAAAAAATAATTCTATGTCTAAGATTTCAATCTTCCATAGGGGTGGTATCCTCTTGAAAGTCAGAAACCTCTATCTTTGTAGTCTATGGTTCATCCACTTGCACGAAGTTTGATTCAAACTTCTTATGACGAGAATGATATTCATCTACAACCTTCTTGGGAGCTTGGCAAACACGGGACCAATGGTCCTTTGAATCACAGCAATAGCACATATCCACATCCATGGTTTCAGATGCTTTGCCCTTATTCTTAAAGTTTGGGGCCTTGGGAGCGAAGTTTGGGGGCTTCTGGGCTTTCTTTCCTCCTTTGGATGGGCCTTGACTCTGTTGACCTTGGTGGGATGGCTTCTGGCCGCCCCTACCATGCCTCTTTTGGCGTTTTGGGTGTTGGTTTGTGCTATAATGTGCTTTAGGCACAGCAGTCACCCCAGTAGGTTGAGCTTGATGATTCTTCATCAACAGTTGATTCTGCTTTTCAGGGAGAAGTAAAACAGAGATCAAATCCGAGAACTAGTGAACTTTTGAGCTCTATATTGTTGCTGCAGGACAATATTAGAAGCAGAGAATGTCAAATAGTATTCTCCAGAAGATCATCTTCTGTCAAAGTTTCATTACAAAACTTGAGAAATGATCGGATTCGACAAACTTCAGAATTATATTCATTCACAGACTTAAAGTCTTAGAAGCGCAAATACTGCCAGTCATGTCTTGCTTCAAGCAAGAATATGTCATTTTGGGGATCAAAACGAACAACCAAAGCGACCCACAGTGCACGTGGATTTTCCTCAGCAAGATATTCAGTTTGCAAAGAATCATGGATATGTCTTCGGATGAAGATCATAGCAATGGCTTTTTCAGCTTCGCCAACAGGGTTGTCCGTCTCTTCTTTAATAGCGGGACGCAAGTTCTTGGCAATGAGGTGGATCCTCACATCTTGGACCCACTTAAGGTAGTTCCTTCCAGAGACCTCCAAAGCGGTGAAGTCGAGTTTGTTCAAATTCGACGTGTTCCTATCGCAAAATAGATGGACAAGATGTGGTTTGTGTAATGGAGAAAAATCAATCCATTCACATAGGAGTAGAACATACAGGTTCTAATAGACATGTATTGGTTTAATTTTGCATCAAAAAACTTCAAGTTTTCATGGGTGATGTTTTAATTGAAAAACTTCAGGTTTTCAAACAAGGCATGTTTATAAGAAACTTCAGGTTTCAAAATAATTATGAACTTCAGGTTTATATATTCCTGCAGGCAAACACAAATAGATACACAGAAATATGCAACAAGAATATGCAAAATATAACTTTAGGTTTATAATTATAATTGAATTTAATTATTTGGACTTCGGGCCAAATTAAAGTGTGGGTAAAAAAAATATAAAACCCATTGGGCCTACAAAATTAACAAAACTCAGGGCCCAAGAGAAAAACATAAGCCGATGGGTGGCTTAAAAAATATGGTATGTGCTTCCTAGGCCCAAAAATTGGGCTGAGGGATCTTGGGTGTAGGTTGCAGGCCTATGGGGACAGAAAAGGGAAATAATGGGCTGTATCAGGTGAGCCCTAAAAAGAAAACAACACGGCCAGCTGCAGGCGAGCACACAAAAATTTTTTTTTTTTTTCTTCTCACAAGCTGGAGAAAAACAATTGGGTCGGAAAATGTTATGGGATGCAGCATGCAAGCCAAAAGGGGTTTTTGGTTTTAGAATGGTTCGAGACCAATCAAAGCCCAAAGGGCTATGTTGTTGACCCAAAAGAGTAGCCCAGCGCATGTTGGGCGTGCATTGCTAGGGAAGAAAGCCGGGTTTGGTCAACGACGCCGCATCATGCGGCATTCCAAGGTCGGGCAAGCCATGGTTCGTCGAAGAACCAGGTGTTTGTCGACGGAGAAGAGATCTCGACGTCGGGGGAGGGAGAACCGAATGAATTCAATTGAATTCGAGCGAAAAAACACATGAAATTCTTCTGGAATTTCGAGAAATCTTTGACGAGAATGATGAGGTTGTCCAAATTGCACGACTGCATGTCATGTTTGTCGGAAAAATAGATGTGGAAGACCTGGGCTTCAGGCCGTAGGTCGGGAAGGTGGTGCATCAGATGCACCGTTTCGGTTCAAGGCTTGCGGCCTGGGTTCTATATTTGGCTGGGCTTGCACGGTGTGGCCCATCGCCATAGATGGGATAGTGCAGGGCACGGGTTTGCAGAACCCTAGGTTTCCCGAGTCCAATTTTCTCTCTTTTTTTCATTCAATTCATATATAATTCAATTAAAAAATATATATTCAATAACACATATTCAATTCAATATTCTAATGTATGTACATATATTTGATGCAATTCATGGCAAATATCAAATTCACATAATTTAATAATTATGAATATAATGCATACACAATTTATGTAGAATCTAAAATTCGAAAAACGTAAAGTTGGGTCATGCATTATGGTGAATGCTCATGCTATTTGGGCTCCAAAAATATCGAGATAAAAACCGTCGTTTTGAAAGAACCTGATTGCGTGATGATATGGATGAACTGGTTTGATGCAGAAAAATTTCTTCAACGTTAGATTCCTAAGCCCAGCGGTAAGAGTGTGCTGATAACGTGTTGTGGTCTATTTTATCTGACAAGGTCAAAGGGGGCCGGCGGTAGATGGAGAGAGATTGAGAGAGATGTGTTTGTAGAATTGTAGGGGAATGTGTGTTGTTATCCCTCTGACATTGTGCCTTTATTTATAGTAGTAAAAGAGAGAAGATATTCCTTCTTCCCCAAGTAATACAAGTTGTAAATGGAAATGATAACTAGAATAAAATCTAATCTAGAATTTACACATTCACACTTAAACTAGGAATGTTTACAAAACTTGAGTGATAGGAGCATATTTATGCGACTTAGTTAGCTTGTTTTCTTGCATTTACATACTTAGTTATTGTTTATTATAGTGTTTTAAGCTATTTTCGTGTGTTTGTAGGTCCAATTGGCAAAGTTAGCAAGAAAGTGCATTTTGGTGCATTTTGGAGCAAAATTGGGCTAGAATGGAGTGCATGTATAAGGAGCACAAGGAATGGACGAATTTGGAGTTCAAAGGAGGCTAGGAATGTGTTTCGAAGATGGAGAAATGAATTCAAGACAAAGAAGATAAGGAAAGAGCAAGAAATATTGAACATTATCCAAAACCTTATCCAAACCTTATCTTATCCAAAACATTATCCAAACATGTTCCTAAAAACATGCTACATGTCTCATGTCATGTTCCTTTTAGAAACCTATCTTATGTTCTTTCTAGAAGCCTCAATTTCTGCACAAAATACATTGTTTCTAGAAAACCTTATCCCTTCCTACAAAGGTGGTGCCTATACCTTTCTAGAAGGCATTTGCCTTGCCTTGCAATACATCTCCCTTTCCCTCCAATTCCTGCCGTGTATTATACCTATTCCCTTTGGTTTTCTGATTTCTAGAACCTTTTCCTTGTTGGATTGGAGTCCAAATCCTTCTCCTATAAACCCTTGCCGTGCCCTAGTCCTATAAATATGTAAATCATATTTTTCTGCAAGGAAGACACACGCCCATATACATTCATATATTTCAGAGAGAGTTTTGGAGAGAGTGCCGCAAGTTTCTTGGAGAATTCTTGGAGATTTGTGCGTGCTTGCTTGCAAGGAAGGAATGAGTCTTATGCCGTGCATGCCATCCAAGGGGAGATCGAAATCTGCCATTGGGGTTCTTTCTATCCTTAGTTTTGGTTCAATGTTTAATTTAATTTGCTTTTCAATTATGTTAGACATGTGGAACTAATTTCTTTTTAGTTAGAGGCGAATTCGAAGCCATGAACTTATGTTTTATATGAATTGATCTCCTCTAGTTATTGTTTCATGAATCGTGGATGTGGTTTACTTATCTGTTTGATTGATAACTTGTTCTTGTGTCTTGATTAAGGATGCATACTTAGTTTACATGCATGAATTTGATGCTAGAGTATAAGGGAATTTCACCTAATCGTTACGAACTTATATTCATGAGTAGTAAAAGTCGCTAGTCACGATTGTGTTAAGTAAATCCTAGGCAAGAGTAACATGCTTTTCATAGTTATGAATGCCTTGTCAATGCTTATGGTTTTCACAAAGCTTAATGATCTTTGTTTCGTGTCTCTATCATGCTTTTCATAGTTAGGGAGCTTAATAAAGAATAATTTGGTTGTGATGCGTTATCCATTCAATTCAATGAATCTAGGGAAATCTGAGAATTAATTAGTGCAATCCAATTAATTCGGGGCATTGTCATTCATGGTTTGTCGAAAGAATAACTGGAAATCGATTCGTATACATATGTTTCATGTGTGAAGAAGGAACCCTCTAACTAGCCTTTCACCATTCTATTTCACCAATTTTGTGTCTTTTCAAAGTTGTTTTATAAGTTTCTGTTTTATAGTTTCAATTTCGTCAAAATAAAATCCCTTTTCATTAAGTCTTGTTTCAATTTCATCAAAATAAAATCCCTTTTCATTAAGTCTTGTTTATTGAGTCAAAACCTGTTTTCTTTTAGTCTTTTGAGTCTTTTAAGTTTTATTTTCGTCAAAACCAATTGTTAGGTCTAGAATTGAGTCTCTTTTATTGTTTCTTGCTGTTTTTATTGTTTTGAGTCTATAGAGTCTAGTTTAGTGTTTTTTAGTCTTATTTGTGTTGATGAGCATCCCTAGTTAATCCCCGGTCTAGAATGATCCCTACTTGCATCTCTACTACAATTGTCATTAATAGGGTTTAATTTGAGTGTCAATTTAATTTTCACATCATTGAGTGATTCTAAAACCTTTTTTTTTTCCCGAAATATTTTTCGATTTGCCTCTTTAATTTGTATAGAGCTGCCAATTTCTCCCCTGTACTTTAATTTTAGCCGATTACCTGCCCGAACTCTTATGATTAGCCAATTCCCCCCTGAACTCTATGTTTTGCCAATTACTTCCCAAAAATTTTATAAATAGCCAATTCCGCCCCTACAGTTAGATTTTAAAATTTTTAATCTAATTTGCATCCATCCAATCTTCCATTCTTTTTGTCCCTATACAGTTGTCATGTATTGTCCACGTGATCAAAATGGATGAAAAATTTTAAAATCTAGCGTCATGGGGGAAATTGGCTATTATATAAAAACTCAGGGGGTAACAGTGTTCTAAAAATCGGCCTAGGCAGCGCCTAGGCGTTGGGTGGATGTGTGCCGATGCGATTAGGTCTGAATCGTTAAGAAAAATCGGGGAGCTGTTAGGTGCCCGCCTAGGCGCTCTAAGGCGGCCTGGGCGGTCTAGGCGACTGTCTAGGCAGAGTGAAATGGTTTCCGGGAAGAAATTCCAAACAGAAACCCAAAATCGCAAACTCGAATTTAAACTTGAAATTAACATGCAGAGCATGGGTTAAGCCACCTGAGTTTTGAACGGGACTAATTCGAGCTCATGGTACCCCAAGTTCGACGGGTCCCTCATTGGAGCTCCAAGCCAGAAGCTCAATTTTCAAAGGTTGTAGCTTGATTCCATTAAAGCAACTCTCATCGAGAACCCCTACTTGGATTCTTCTACTTTCCATCACAAAATTTAACATGCAAAGGTACCATAGGGATCCCCAGGTTGCGCATGTCTTGTATTTGGTGGTTTGGGGTCTCGATTTAATTGGAATTTGTGGTGATGGTGCCTAGAGCTCTCTTTGGCTATGGTGGTTTAGAAAGAAGGCAGAGAATTCGAAAGGAGAGAAAGAGAGAGAGAGAGAGAGAGAGAGAGAGAGAGAGAGAGAGAGAGAGAATCGGTTTTCAAAAACAAAAATGATGGTGATGTGTGAGTGATGATAAGAATTGATGGTTGAGTGTGTAGGTTTAGAGAGAGAGGGAGATAGTGACGTGAGGGGGTGTGTGTGTCAGAGAGAGAAAGAGAAAAAATGTGAGAGAAAGTCATGAGGGATTGGATCGGTTGATATGAAATGGGGAAGGATGCATGCTGTGACCGGTTATGGTGCTCCAAAGTTCAAAGTGTCACCAACCCATATAAAATCATAAATAAAAGACTCATGCTCTGACCGGTTTTGGCTCCAAAGTTCAAAGTGGAACACCAATAAATTCATAAATAAAACTATATTATAATTCTTTTATTATCTTGTTCATGAATTTCATACCAATATAATTTTTTATGTGTCAATATGCATTTATTTACAAGATATACAATAAATTAACCTAAATCCGCCTAGGCGCTAGGCGCTAGCTCGCCGCCCGACTAGCGCCTAGCGTTTTTTAGAACCTTGGGAGGTAATCGGTTAAAATTGAAGTTCAAGGAAGAATTGACTAATTATAAAATTTTAGAGGTAACCGGCCAAAATTAAAGTTCAACTTCAGGGAGAAAATTGATATCTCTATACAAGTTCAAAAGAAAATCGAGAAATATACCTTTAAAAAAAATGTGATTGATTCATTGATTGGGATAAAGAGCAACACAATACAGAGAGGCTGGACAGAACCCAGCACCATCAAGCAGTACAGTCTTGCAAAAGGTACGTCAACAGTGGCATTTGGTGATTCTTCAAACCACGAACGCTTCGGGGGACAAGAGAGGGCAAGGCGGTAAGCAGCCTTATTTGATTGGCAACGCGTGTGGGTAGCAGTAGCTCCAATGATCATCCACAATGTGTCCAATCAAGGACGTATTGACTTAACCATTTTCCAGAGCTGAAACGATCTGGAGTGAATACATTGTATCAAATAAAAGATGTATAACATCGTAAAATATTTAGACCTATAATTTATTCAGAGTCAGATCCATTTCCTTGAATCATTATGTAATGCAATTTTCTGCTGCTGCTTAATTCCATGTGCTATGGTTTATATCTAGTTTCTAACCAAAATCCAAAGCTATATTTTCCATGAAATACTGCTTTTAAAATGCTAGCAAGAGGATTGATCGAGCTAGCAGAATTCACCGGATTGGTGATTCATTAGACAAATTAATAGAAAATTAGATTTTAATCCCTAAATAAGATGAAGTTTAGAAAAATGTCTTGTACAAGAATAAAAATTGATTTTAGTCCCTAGACTCTATTTAATGCCAGCATATGTATTCAATGTTTTTCTTTTTTATAATTTTAGGAAAGTGTTATTGGCACTCCAAAAATCTCATTCTACACTCCTCATAAGTATATTTTTCTTTCCTAATATAGAAAGTTTGGAGTGTAGAATGAGATTTTTGGAGTGCTAACAACAATTCCCTAATTTTATGATGTTCATAAATTACATTTTATGAAAATATTATAAATTTTAATTCTCATTATGGTTAGTATCTTATATAAAAAATATTTTCGTAGAGATTTTTTGGTACACTTATGTTTTTGCATATTTTCTTATATGCCACTAATTCATTACAATATATTTAGGTACGAATGTTTCGGTACACTAGGTTAGTATAATATGTTTAGGTATGGACATTTAGGTACACTAGTTTAGTATAATATATTTAGGTACGGATATTTCGGTACACTAGTTTAGTATCATATAGTTAGGTATGGAATTTTCGGTAGACTTATGCTTTTGCATAGTTTCTTATGTGCCACTAATTCACTACAATATATTTAGGTATAGATATTTAGGTACACTAAATTAGTAAAATATATTATAATACAGACCTTTATGTCACATCCCGGCCCGGGGCAGATCACTTCCCGGGCCCGCTCCACCACCGTAGCACGATATTGTCCGCTTTGGGCTCCAACCACGCCCTCACGGTTTTGTTTCTGAGAACTCACACGAGAACTTTCCAGTGGGTCACCCATCATGGGAGTGCTCTCGCACGCTACTCGCTTAACTTCGGAGTTCCGATGGAACCCGAAGCCAGTGAGTTCCCAAAAGGTCTCGTCCTAGGTAGGGATGAGAATATACATTTAAGGATCATTCCCCTAGGCGATGTGGGATGTCACAATCCACCCCCTTAGGGGCCCGACGTCCTCGTCGGCACACTTCTGGCCAGGGATAGGCTCTGATACCAATTGTTACATCCCGGCCCAGGGCGGATCACTTCCCAGGCCTGCTCCACCACCATAGCACGATATTGTCCGCTTTGGGCTTCGACCACGCCCTCACGGTTTTGTTTCTGGGAACTCACACGAGAACTTTCCAGTGGGTCACCCATCATGGGAGTGCTCTCGCACGCTACTCGCTTAACTTCAGAGTTTCGATGGAACCCGAAGCCAGTGAACTCCTAGAAGGCCTCGTGCTAGGTAGAAATGAAAATATACATTTAGTGAAGTATAACTCATATTGGGCCGTACCACAGTGGACTCCTCAATTCGGACCAAACTCGTTTTGGCATGTCTTTGTGGGGCCAGATTTTAACGAAACTAAACTACCGTGTAAAAATTGAGCTTAAACATAAAGCAATATAGGATAAACTTTTAGAATCTCTATCCTATTAAAAAAAAACTGACATTTGTTAATTAATATAAGGTAATTCGACGTGTTACTCCCAATGTAAATATGAAAGTTGTGTTAAAAAATAACACATAGTTGGATATTGACGTGTCAATGTCATTCCATAGGCGCCACATGCCCTAGAAATATTGGTTGGGAAGTCTATATAAATAAAGGTGTGACTTGGGTCTCACGTTCACCCTTGACCATTGTGCAATGCCTACTTTCATACACAGTTTTACGGAAATACACGATCTATCTTGTAAATCTTCTAAGTGTCACTCTGATCAAAGAGTTGGAGATTATCAATTTATTCCCTTGTCTTCTAAAATGAAGATATATAGACCTGGTTTGATAAGGAAGATTGGCTTGGTTCGCTTAGATATGACTATCCACCATATTATATGCATTTTGAAAAAAAAGAAGAAATAAATGAAAATTTTTTTATTTTGTCCAAGGTAAAGATTACCCATGAAGAAAAGTTGTCCATGTTTTCTGTCAAAATATCGAACGTTTTAGTTTAGTCATCTATATGTAAGCTTAGTTGTTTCGAGTATGAGAGTATGTGATTTGCTAGCACCGGACAATTACTGAGTTCTACTAGTAGTATAGTCTAAATATCATTCCTCTCACTTACAGGTAGCTAGGTTCAACTATTATTGATGGCGAGCTCGATCATAGATTCCCAATTCCTTAATGGAAAATATCATTGCATAAGAAATAAGTGCCTCTAACTCTGCCCCCTTCGATAGAAGAAACTTAAAAGTGTTTTGAGTCATAAAAGCGCTTCTAGAAAAGCAAATGGTTAGATGACATTTGCTTTTCTTTTTTTAAATAACCTAGACAAATGTCGACATGCCTCAACCAATAGCTTGGCTTGGCAATTATCTATAAGCCCATCAAGTGCTCAACCAAATGCCTCGATGACAAACCTCGAAAAAATCGACTGAATTCTGAAAATTTTTGTGCTCTACGCATGCTATTTCTCTAGAAGAGAAGTTCCAAACTTTTGGCTCATTTAGAAGTGCTTTTAAAAAGCTAAAAGCGATTTTGGTAAAAATGTTTTTGGATCCAATTTTCCGTAAAAAATAGGACATGGATCCTAGAAAATTACTTCATACAAGAGACATATAACTGGTGCTTTATGAAAAAAGCACTTGAACCGCTTATAAAACTCAAAAACATTTTTTCTAAAAGCGTTGTCAGTCATTTGAAAAATAGTTCCAAACAAGTCATTTTATACTAACGCCCCATTAGGTAGACCTGGCATTTTGGACCCGACCCATTAACCTGACCCGACCCGACCCGTTAATATTAATATTTGGATGGATGCTTAACGGGTCGGGTCGTTAACAGGTGAACCCGTTAGACCCGTTAATTGAGAATGTTTTAGTAATTTTAGTAATGTTGAATAAGAAGAGAAATGAATTGAAAAATAGAGCAGATCAAATCTTGCGAATCAGAAGGAAGAATGGAAGAGCAAGTACTATGTAGAGGGGAGTGTCGAAGGAGTGCTTAGAGATTTGTTCCTGCAGACGGTTCCGTAGAGACGACGCCGAGTTTTGAGCCGGCTGAGACACCACCCAATACCTGCTCGCCATTCAATCAATCTGTACACCCTTCTCTTCTTCTTCTTTTTCTTCTTCTAGCTCTCTGCGTTTGCTTCTCACTCCTCAATTCTCTCTCTGCAGACTGCCGCTCCCCCTCCTCCTTTTATTTTCTGTATATTTCGATTTTTCTTGTTTTAATTCTTGATTTTTTTTTCCTACCAAAAATATATATATATATTTATTAATAGGACCAATATAAAAATATTAAAAAAAAAAAAGGGTAAAAATGAGGGCAAAACCACACAAGAACCCATTAACAACAAAAAAAAAAAAAGTTCTATGCAAAAAAAAATTATAATAATAATTGTTAACGGGTGAAACGGATGACCCGTTAGCTTAATGGGTCGGGTTTGAGTGATCCGTTAACTTAACGGGTTGGATTGAACCTGATCCAAACCCGATAAACCCAATCCGTTTACAGGTCTACCATTAGGTATATAAACCAAAGGAAGACGAAACCTAGTCTCTAGACCACATTTATTGAACCCCTTGATGAGCATCTCTCCCATAGACATGAGCCCGAACCTGTACGTATTAGAAAGGCGAATAATGTGGTCCAAACAACATTCCGGAGCCGAATATAAATTGGGTTATTGGTTACATGCTGTAAAGATTAAATAAAACAAGAGAGAGGTCCCCCCTCCCCCTGAATCTTTGATATGGTCCTGCTCCTAGCGGCCAAACAATTGCAGTTGAACATTAAACAGTCTCCGGTTAACAGGGTGAAATTTTAACTTTTTACATTTTACTTTTCTCCACATTTATTCAGTCTTTGTTCTTTTTACACGCGATCGAATTTAGAAGCAAGATAGCAATTTATATAAAATAAATTCATGTCACTATTACATCCAATCCAATAATATATTGTCACATAACAAAAGCTTTACATATGACATGACATTATTAAACCGGCAAATCTCGTGACAATGAATCAAATGGCCTAACCAATATCGACATGATTCTTGAAACAAAACATTAAAGAGACAAAAAAAGAGAATAAACTGCAAAAGCAATCTTTGCCTGTCACCATTGGTTGAATCTTCTATCTAACCAGAATAGACCAACTCGAATTAAATAGGTCAAATTTCAACTGTCCCTGTTTTTGGTTAACCATTTGCGTCACTATCCAAATACAGTAATACACCATTGTCATAGGAACCGGATCCCTTCCTGAGCTTTGTAAACTGAGCTACCTGAGCAAATGATTCGAGCCGTTGAAATTTGACTCAACGGTTACAAACAGGAGACCCTTCTTAAAGTTATGATAATTGTAACCGTTGGATCAAATTTCAACAGCTCAAATCCTTTGCTCAGAAGACTCAGTTTACAATGCTCATGAGGGGATCCGGTTCTATTGTCACAAGCATTTATATTCGTGATGCTATATAATACACACACATATATTAACATAATATTATATAGCTATCACCAAATTCCAAATGACCATATTATAATAATAAATTTACGCGACAGATCTATGTCCATAATAAAATCATACCAAACCACACACACGTTCGAATTCAGTTAGACCAGACTTCTGGTTTAGCATTCACAAAGGGTTGGCAGCCTACATCTTGAGAAAGCTATTTTATCTGGACACAATTGAAAATATCCCGCTCATTACTCGACCAAGTCATTCTTCCTTACAAACAAATTACACTTTGACATGTGCACAAACTTCTCTTTTTATGCTTTTAATCAAATAATGTGGATACACATTACAATGATTTGCAGATAATGATGAATGCATCATTGGTGAATTGTGATACGGAGGCAAACAATGTTCTTTCATAACCTACTCTTAAACATGATGCATCAAATCTCTATAATATTTGTTCATTCCCACGTCACGTGTGAGAAAAAGACCTTAACGAAATCGCGACACGAAAGACATCGAAGGCATACGTTAGACCCGAAGAACTTTACAAAAGATAAGTTAACAAAATTACTAAAGATGTAATTAAGCACATAACGGTTCAGCATTCCAATCACAGCCTACAAAATTACAAATGAATATAAACTAGTCACCTTAGATAAAGTTTTTTCCATTTGACGGCATAATTAACTGAATTTTTTTCAAAGCCTACTACCTTCAAGACGAGGTCTAAATACCGGAAACCTCACATTCTCCATGGTCTTCGTTGCAGGCATTCAAAACGGAACAGCTCAATGAGGTACTGCATCTTCTTCATTAACTAAACACGAAATGGTGGAAAGTAGAATGCCCTGCTACTCAAAGGCAACTCAAAATAAATAAAACGGTCTTCCTCACAGCATGCTGTCAGTTCTAGCCGGCAACCTTATGAAGATATTTAGCGGCACAGAAGGAAGCATATTGTGGAGCCTAAAATAATCCCAAAAATCCTAGAGATACGTGGACTTTTTTTTCAAGAAAGATAAGATTGACCTTAATAAATGGGCAGGCTTCTCGGATGCTCTCATGCGCAGCTCACACCCTTGAAGGTCCTAGCAGCTGAATATGATTGCCCATGGCTAACCTGCCCTTGGCAAGAAAAAGTCAAAACATTAATGACAAGAATTAATTACCCAAATCCTATCTTTAATACATTCACAATTGAAGATTGACTCCAATCAAGTAAGTAATCCCAATTTAAATAAATTATGGATAATTCACCATTATCTCAAGATATTATTTCCTATTTAATATCTTGAGAATATTTCTCCATAAACACCTTGGCCAATAGGATGCCGCCATGTGTAGGGTAAAACCCTAACACTATGGCCGGCCCTATCCCTATAAATACCCTATATTCTACCAAATTTTTAGAACTTTTGCTACCCCTAAAAAGCTCTAAACACTCTACTTTCTCAGAGAAACTGACTTAGGCATGAGAGATCCATTGGCCTAACAGCCCCCCCCCCCCACCTCGTGGGCGTAAGAAGCTTAGGTCTTTAATCAAAGGTGTTGATTGTTTTGCAGGTGCATTTTCGTCAAGACTGAAGACGGCGGAAATTTGCATCTACAGATTCAGCTTTCATTGAGAGCTGATTCAAATACTCGAAGAAGCCTCTTGCATTTGTCTCTTGAATTTTCTGTTACGTTGAATTTCTCACACGTCGTATCAATTAATTTTTCTTTGAAAAGTTTCTTGATCAATCCCTGGAGAAAGGATACAATGGTAGGAAATTCAGAAACTACGACGAACGAAACCCCGTACGTATAAGGATTTGGACCGGAGAGTGGAGATAAGGACGTAGCCCACAACGGCGATCCTCAAGGCTCAACGCGACGGCAGGAGGAGCCCTACCGCCGCGAAGTCGCACCACCACCATTGCCATGACCCAGCAGCCGCAGCAAGGCCACCATGCCACGGCACCACTTCCACCGCCGCTACCCTTTCAGCGCCGTACCCAACGAAACCCTAGGCAGAAAGCCTAGGTCCATTTTTAAACCTATGGGCAAGAGGCCCAAAACTTGGTAGCTGCCACAGCAGGCCGAAGGCAGGAGGCTCAACCCACAGCAGCAACAAGCTTTACTGCACAGCAAGTCCAAACCCAAGCCCAGAACACGGCAACTGCTACCAGCCAAGCAGCTCAACGGGCCCAAGCCCAAGCCACCCAGCCAGCAGGCCACGATGTGGCAGCCTGACGGCCAAGAGGGCCCACGACCATAGAGGCCCAAGGTGAGCAGGCGTCGGTCCAACGTGCCTTGTAACCCGCTCCGACAATCCGGCCCGCGGCCCAATCCAATCCAAGGCCACCTCTGGCCATCTAGATTCTGACTACCGGCCCTGCGATCGATTCAGGGTTATTTTTACCCCACTTTTCTGCAAGAATACCTGTTTTGGGCTCAAGTTTTGTACCTGCAGTCCACTATACTTCCACCACACATGGAGTTGCCCATTTCCCAAGCCTTTCCAATCCAAATGGCGAGCACCACCTGCCCTAGCAGGTGGCCTATTTGACGAGTGCCCTCACGTAGCAGACCACCTTGGTGAACCAGATCCTCAAGCGCATTGAGATGCAACGCACCCCAGACGAGGTGTCCCCAAGCAAGACAAGGGCGAAAGAATGTGACTCATTCCAGTGATGTCCCAACAAAGAGCCGTTCAGCCTGCCACGAACCGTGCGTTTAGGTAGTGTGCACTCTCATTTGGGCCTTCGGGGAAACGTATTCTCTCGCCTAGATGCGCAGAGAAGCGTTCATTCCTGACTCGGCTCACGAGTCAGTGTACATTTGAGGTTAGGTCCACACTCCGATGAGCACTCAAGACATTCCAGGAAAAACGTCCACACGAGGCTAGGCCCATAAGAAGATCCTCATGAGAGGCACCAGAATAGGCAGTCGTATGACAAACAGAGAAGAACAAGAGAACAGTCCATCTCAAGTTCCACTGACAGCCCCCACCAAGCGCGACGGCAAGCAGCACAGAGCAAACCACGTGCACCGTAACTGCGGCATAGACGAGCAAGATATGCCGAAGAGCAACGTGGACCAGCAAGTCTACACTGGGGGCAGCTAGAGGCTCTGCTACCCCACCAGGCACAAAAATAGAAAGAAGTACAAAGGCTCGTAGCGGGGTAGCTGCACGAATTCCAACGTATTGACATTACCGACGATGCCTTTCGTAGAGACGTGGCCAACTTTAACAGGTCACTTTTTACAAATAAAATCGAGCAGACGGAACCACCGCGTAAGTTTAGCCCGTCGCATTTCACCTTGTTCAAAGAAGATGAAGATCCGGACAGGTACCTGATGCATTACCAAAGCGCCATGATCCCCTCTACGCCAACAATAACGCCCTTATGTGCAAGATCTTTGCCACGACACTCCAAGGCGAGGCACAAGACTGCTTCCATACCCTGTTGCCACGCTCAATCTGGAACTTCAGTGAACTTTCCTTGGTTTTCACCAAGGAATATTCGTCTTACCGCTCGATCAAGAAAAAGTCTAACCACCTCTTCAACATGAAAAATGACCCAAATGAGTCGCTCTGCACATACATCAAAAGGTTCAAGACGGAGAAGGCGAAGATCGTCGAATGCGATGACAGCATCGCATGCTAAGCTTCCGAAAGGGGCTCCCAGCAAATCACCCACTTTTCGGAGAATTAATCATGGGCGAGAACTTGACCCTGGCGAACTCTTATGCTTTGGTAGAAAATCACTCCCTCTGGGATGAGGAAATGCGCTCCTAGAAGCCGCCTGAGCAGCCATGCAAGGACGCATAACTGACTTAGAAGAAAGCGAGCGATAAACTGCTCAATAACAAAAACAAGCCAGGAAACAAACGTAGGGATCGATCCCCGATGAAGAAAGGCATGGCACCCAAGACGTACACCAAGTTCTCAGTCCCAATCAACCAGATCCTTCGCGCCCTCAAGGACAAGCCGTGGTTCAAGCAGCCACCACTTATGAAGGGGGACACCTTCAAGAAGGACCAGACAAAGTACTGCGCATTCCACAGAGGCACCGGGTACACAACCAACAACTGCACCATGTGGAAAAGGTACTTTGAGCAACTAGTGAAGGAAGGTAAGTGTGATCAGTATGTCGACAGACTAGTTGCCTGGCCAAGGCAAGAAGCAGATGCCGAGGCCGAACCCCTAATCAAGACAATCCAAATCAATGAAATCTTTGCCGAATCCGAGCATCTAGGGGCCACCAACAATTCCAAGAAGAGGAAGATCCAGCAGGCGAGATAAGTCTATCAGGTTCAAGCCATAGATGCTGCACATAGACCAATCGTCGGTTTCACCGAGCAGGACGCTGACGAAGTAGATTTTTCCCACGACAGCACATTGGTGATTTATGTTCAACTAGCCCATGCCATCGTTGACAGAATTATGGTGAACAACAGCAACTCAGTCAACATCCTACAACTTTCAGTCATCCAAAATATGGGCCTGGAAAGCACGATCCAACGCAAAGCAGATGTCTTGACCAGATTCAACGGACTCACCTCAACTGTTATTAGCACTATCGCAATCGACGTAACCAGCCTATCGATTGTTTCATCACAGACCTTCATGATCGTTAGTGACCCATCTCCCCATAATGGGATATTGGGTTGACCCTGGCTAGTGAAGATTTGAGCTGTGACCTCGATCAAGTACCCAAAAAATTTGATTTCGCATCCTGAGATGAGCAGTCGGAGAGATCAAAGGCGATAAGGCCATGTCTTGGAGATGCACTGTACAAGTTCTTAAGGAGTCGAAGAATAAGTCTTTTACCCCAATAGTAACAGCTAAAGTTCAGAAGGACGACTCTACCTCCACTAAATAACAATTACAGCAGGCAGGTCAAGAAGATGGCGTCAAGGTCGACAATGCCCTGGAAGATGAATCAAGATGAAAACTCTAGGAGGACGTCGAAGACATTATTCTTGACCATCACCAGCCTGAAAAGAAGGCTAGAATTGGCTCACGTCTGAGCCCGATAGAGAAGCAGGAACTCACGATTTTCCTTAGGGAAAATCACGACGTTTTCGCATGGTCACCCTCTAACATACCCGGTATTGATCCAGCGATAGCCTGCCACAAGATGCATGTCGATCCCGCTGCCAAACCTCTGATCTAGAAAATGCGACATTTCGCACCGAAGTGAGTAGCGATTATTGAGGCGAAGATCAACAAGTTACTAAAGGTCGAATTCATTGAGGAAGTGGCCCACTCAGCATGGCTTGCCAACGTCGAGCTAGTGATGAAATAAAAAGAAGGGCAAATAGAGAGTATATGTGGATTACACAGACCTCAATAAGGTATGCCCTAAAGACAACCACCCGGGTCCCCGAATCGACTTGCTCGGTTACTCAACATTTGGGAACCAGATGCTTAACTTCTTGGACGTGTACTCAGGCTACAATCAGATTGCTATGCATAAGCCTGACAAGGAGAAGACCGTATTCGTGATTGAGCGAGGCACATACTACTACAAGGTCATGCCATTTGGCCTCAATAATGAAAGAGCAACCTACCAACGACTCGTAAACATAATATTCAAGAAGCAGATCGGAGTCACCATGGAACTCTACGTCGACGACATCATGGTGAAAGGCAAGCAGCGGGCAGACCACATTCGTAACTTGGTAGAGACTTTTGACATCCTCCGAGAGTATAATATGAAGCTCAACCCAGCCAAGTGTACTTTTGACGTTTCATCATGCCGATTTTTAGGGTACCTTGTAACCTAACCAGAAATCGAGGCTCATCCAAGGCAGATCAGAGTGATCCTAGACATGAAATCGCCCACAACTCTGAAAGAGATCCAAAGTCTGACCGGACGAGCAGCTGCACTCAATCGTTTCCTCTCGTGATCCACCGACCAATACAATCCCTTCTTCAAGGCAATCAAAAAAGCGCAGAAAGATAAATAGGACGACGAGTGCGAGAAAGCATTTCAGGACCTGAAGCAGTACTTGACATCACCTTTACTACTATCCAAGCCGGAAGCAATAGAGAACCTGTACATCTATCTGGCGGTATCAGAAGTAGCAGTAAGCTCTGCCCTCATACGAGAAAAGGTAGGGACCCAACTGCTTATATTCTATACATCCAAAGCTCTATTCGATGCAAAAACCACATACCCGAAGATTGAAAAGCTAATTTTGGCGCTAGTTGTTACAGCCCGGAAGCTTAGACCTTACTTTCAAGGGCATCTGGTCATCGTTATGACCCAATACCCACTGCAATCAGTTTTGCATAGTCTAGATGCTTCTCAACGAGTGATGAAATGGGCGTTGGAACTCGGCCAATACGACCTAGCATACCAACCTCGCACGACAATAAAGGCCCAGGCATTTGTAGACTTCGTAGCGAAATTCACCCCAAGCCTGAAGAATGCAGCAACTCAGCTCAAAGATGCCTTAGAAACAGTCGAGCATGTCGTAGCCGCACCAGCCTCACCTGCAGGAGATTTCTGGCGTTTGCACGTCGATGGATCGTCCAACTACCAAGGATCAAGGGCAGACCTAATTCTTACTACCCTAAACAGTTCGATACTCGAGCAGGCGATCACTCTGAGCTTCAAGGCATCAAACAATGAAGCAGAGTACAAAGCCCTACTAGCAGGTATTCGATTGGCAAAAGACCTAGCGGTGAATAAGCTCGCAATCTATTCCGATTCCCAGCTAATCACCAACCAAACCTCAGGAGAGTATGCAGCGAAGCATCCAAGGATGGTGCGATACCTAGAGAAGGTATGAGAGTAGCTAACGACATTCCAGGCGTCACACTCACTCGGGTTCCACGAGCAGAAAATGCCCACGCAAGCACACTAGCAAGCCTAGGCTCCGCACTAGACCATCAGCTCAAGTGCTCCATCCCAGTTGAGTATTTGGAAAAGCCAAGTATAGATGGGGAACCAGTAGTCGAGGTGGCACAGATCAGCACAACCCCGAGTTGGCAATATCCCATAATCGACTACATAATCAATGGAACGCTCCCCGCAAATAGACTGATGTCCAGAAAGCTTCAGATGAAGGCAGCACGCTACTACATGTGGAATGACATGCTTGTTCAAAGATCTTTTTCAGGACCACATCTCCGATGCCTATCACCTCCCGATGACCTGAAGGTTCTTAGCTCAATCCACGAAAACGTCTGTGGAAACCACTCAGGAGGCCGTTCCCTGGCGTAAAAAGCACGTAACGTTGGCTATTACCAGCCAACCATGCATCAAGATGCCAAGAAGTATGTACAAAGGTACGACAGCTACCAGCACTTCAAACCCGTGCCTGCACTACCTGCCAGCAAACTTCACCCGCAGACGAACCCTTGGACATTCATGCAGTTGGCGATTGACCTGGTAGGACCAATGCCGCCTGCTACTAGGGGTAGAGTCATGATGATCGTGGCGACCGATTACTTCACAAAATGGGTCGAAGTCGAACCCATGACTACAACTACCCAGACAGACATAGAACGTTTTATATGGAAGAACATCATCTGCTGTTTCGGTGTCCCACACTCCATCGTCACTGACAATGGTCCGCAGTTCATGGGAAAAAACTTGGTGAAGTTCTTCAAAAAATATGGCATCAAGCAGCACATGTCCACGCCCCGGTACCCGCAGTGCAACGGGCAGGCCTAGGCGTCCAACAACACCATCCTCGACTGCATTAAGAAGACCCTCTCAGACAAAAAGGGCAAGTGGCCAAACGAGCTCCCCGGTGCTCTATGAGCATATCGCGCCACCAAAAGACGAGCAACCAACGAAACTCCATTATGTCTGGTGTATGGTTCTGAGGTGATCATTTCTCCCAACGTCGTGCTGCCAAACATTAGCATTGTACTGCCAAATTTCAAGCATAACAAAACGGAGATAGCCACAAACTTAGACCTGGCAGAGGAAGAGCGCGAGAAGGTTTTCACCTGCATTGCGGCCTATCACCAGCAACTCCTCTCCAGCTTCAACAAGAGGGCAAAAATCTGGCAGTTCCAACTAGGAGACTTAGTCCTCATAAAGGCCTTCATCATCGCCTAACTGGAAGGCTCCAAAAAATGGCTTCCATCTAGGAAGGTCCGTACAAAATAAGCCAAGTAGACGGAAGGAACAGCTACACCCTCACCACTATGAGCGACAAAGAAATCGACAAGCAGTGGAATGAAAAAATTTCGAAGACTCAAGCAGCTTGACGAACAAAACCTCGCATGCCAAGGATTATCAGTTGTTATGCCATTACTGCCTATGAGCAAAGTTAATAAAACCTCTATTCTCAATGAAGATTGAAGAAATTATTCACAAGCCTGAGCTGAATGCATAAACAAACTAACTAACCCTGTTACAAGCAGAAGACGCCATTTGCCCTGCAGATATGGCGTAAGCTCTCCAGCGCGAAAGGGTAAACTAATTCGCCCGACACCCATCTGGGTAAGCTCTCCAGCGCGAGAGGGTAAACTAAGTCCCCCGACACCCATCTAAGTAAACTCTCTAGTGCAAGAGGGTAAACTAATTCCTTGACCACCCTTGTGACAAGCAGAAGACGCCCCCTGCCATGCAGTCATAACGTGTGCTCTCCAATAAGGAGCGGGTAAACTAATCCAGAATATCTAGACGTAGATGGGTGGTATGACTCCCAGAATTGGCCAAGATAGTTTTTCCCCTGGAATGGACTTAGCTGACTGAAAGATTCAATTCCGTGGGATCTCGGGTCTCTAACCGGAAGAGACGCTAAATGCAAGACACCTACCCGTAAAAGAGTTCGCGTGACAAAATGGTCTGTCCTCGACGTGCAAGTCTTCATGAAAGTGGCTTGGTTTTAAAGTGTTGCAATACTAGTTAAGCGACCTGCGGAATCAAGTTGCAACTCGGAAGGATGTGGCCTCTGAGGCCCAATTCTGCCTACACCTCAAGCCTAAAAAGCCTCCGAGAGCCAGGGACAATGCCTAAAATGGTTACGTGGGTCGTCTACTTCTGTAAGTAAGACGCCCGATCGATGACCCGACAGCTAGTAGCCCAAGGCAATTTGTAAGCCAAGACTTACACCTACTCTGACTACGCGAACTCGTCTGCTTACTTAAAAGTAATGATTCCGGTTGACGGTTTACGGTTTAAGTTTCACTAGGACAAAGTCGAGGTACGATTATAGCAGCTACGTGGACCTCCTCTGCTTTCTACGAAAAGCATAAGTCTTGCCGACGGCTGTATAAGTTAAAAATCTCGCAACATGCCCCAGGAGGGCCAAGGCTCAAGAAGCCACTTAAAGCTGAAATACAACCATAATGGCTACGCAAACTCCTCTGCTTTCTACGAGAAGCACGTGTCCGGCCGCCGACCTTATAGGTTAAAAATTTCGCAATACATCCCGAGAGGGCCAAGGCTCAAGGAGCCACTCAAAGCCGAAATACAACCATATTGGCTACGCGAACTCGTCTGCTTTTTACGAGAAGCATGTGTCCGGCCACCGACCCTATAGGTTAAAAATTTCACAATACGTTCTGGGAGGGCTAAAGCTCATGAAACCATCCAAAGCCGAGATTCATAACTATAGTAACTACGCGAACTCGCCTGCTTCCTACGGAGGCAACGAGTTCAGCTGCTTCATTGAGACAGCTCACCCAACCGACCGTCCTAGGTGATGATGTGGGATTGGCTGCTTCAACGAGTTCGGCTCTATAAGTTCGAAATCTCACACTTTTTTCTCTTGCAGGTAAAGCCCTAGAAGCCTTGAAGACAAAGCTAAAACCTAAGTGATGATGTGGGATCAACTGCTTCATTGAGACAGTTCACCCAACCGACCGTCCTAGGACAAAGTTTTGCAAAAAAACATAGCGAAACAGAACGATGAAGCAAAACAAAGAAAACAGTTTATTAAACTTCTAGCAAATTGGTAAACCGGCTCGAAGGCCAACAAAGTTCAAATAAAGCATAACAGAAAGGAAAAGAAGAAGATTCCTAAGTTTAAGCAAAAAGACTACTCTTTGGCAGCCGGCGTAACCACTGGTTCCTCAATTGCCATACCTTCAGGAGCCGCACCAATCCTAGCAGCCAAAGCTTCCATCAAATCATCATCAGCCGCCCCTGCCTGGACTGCCTGACCCTCAACTGCTCCACCAAAGGCAGCCTCAAACGAGAAATCAAGCAGATTAACTGGGGAAATGGATAAATTCTCGAAGTCCTTCTCGGAAAAATCATAATCCGACGGTCTGGCCTGAAGATGGTCTACATAGCCAAGCTTGTAGAAATCGGTTTGACAAGAAGCAAGAGCCACTTCATGACCAGCTTTCTCATTCTTCAGCTATATATTCTCCTCAACAAGCCCAGTGTGAGCACCATGCAACTCATCCAGTTCCTTTCTCAAGTTCTAGCTAGCAGATAGCATACCTTGCAGATCCATTTCCTTGAAACGAAACACATCAGCATGCATGAAGATAAGCTCATCGTCCTTGGCAAAATAACCAGATCGTAGCTTCTGACACACTCAAGGTCTTCGACCACTGGAGAAACACAATTAACTTCTTTTTCTGCAGCTTACAACATCGTTTAAGTCGTACTAAGCATAGACTTCAAGTCGACGACCTCTTGAAGAGATCTCCAGCAGTACAGAAATGGGGGCAAATACATCAGACCCCTTTAAAACGGCGAGTTCAGATTCAAGCTTCTCGATCTTTTCAGCAGCCAAGCAAAGCTGAGCCATCAACGCCACTTCGGCATTCTTAGCACACTTGATAGCATCCTGATCAACGCTTATAGACTCAGCTGTTAGGATCAAGGTCTTATGCATTGTAATAATCAGGGAGGACCTTCTCGAGTAGGCAAGACGCTTCGCAAAAGAGTCTGAGCAAATGACAACTTTCCCGACATTGTCCACGAACTTAGCGCATGCATCAACCTCCTCAAGCAGGTCAACCTTCAGCAGCGCACAAACCTCAGGAAATTAGCCAACTCCAGACTCGGTGGATCTCTCACAACTGCCCGAGCGAGCAGATTTCCCCTTTTCAACAGATGAGTCAGTCATGGCAGAATGAGGAACAGGCCCAGACGCCACCTTAGCAGCAGAATCCAGATTTTCGCTCTTCATAGCAGCGAGCCTTTCAAAAATTGAATCAGACTTAGCTCCTGACAAACGCTTTGATACAAACCCGGACACCGGAGGCACCACCGAACTCTTCTGTTGGGCAAACCTCTCAGCAATGGATGTGGTCACCTTCAGAGCAGCAAGTTTTACACGCTCAGGCTCAATGGTCTTCTTCACCCCCTTGGGGGAAGTTAGATTAATGACAAGCTTCTCGACAACAGATAAGCTCCCACGAGCAGCAGAAAAAATGTTTGGGTTATTCTCGGTCGAAGGCTCGCAAACAGGTGAGGAAGATCTCTTCTTTCCACCCCTATTAGCAGCACACTATACAGCAGTGATCGGACGAGCTAACGCATCATCCTTTGTCCACTTTATCTCTTTCTTCGGAGGCAAGCCACCG
This sequence comes from Heteromeles arbutifolia, assembly GCA_024362995.1. Taxonomy (NCBI): domain Eukaryota; kingdom Viridiplantae; phylum Streptophyta; class Magnoliopsida; order Rosales; family Rosaceae; genus Heteromeles; species Heteromeles arbutifolia. Next base: position 7,267,568 of record JANCRC010000010.1, on the reverse strand, counting down.
TTCTCCCGATGAAGAGGGCTGAGCAGCCAACGCCACTCACGGTACTCAACAGGAATGCCCAAGGCAATGCCGAAGTCCTTGGGGTTGAGCCAAACTCTGAATCTACACAAAGTGAGAAAGACAGTCAGTAAATTAAAGTCACGGAGCAGCTCAACAAAAATTCAACCAGGACAAGAATGAAGCAGTTCACTTACCACTGATAAAGGTAATCAAGACACGCAACTCAGGAGAAAAGTCAAACTCTCTCACACACTCGTGATCACCTTTGCAAGAAGCATCAAGCAACCTATGACGAGACCTCAGCTGCCCCACACCTTCCTTGTGGCTAACCTCGAAGAAGTACCAGAACTCATTTATGGTCAAGCCAAGATCAAAGAACCTGCTCAAGTTGGAGAATCCCACCATCACACGAACTGCATTTGGGGAACACTAAGCATGCGCGCATTTCACGCAGCAGATCACCTCCTGGAAAAGACACGACATAGGAAAAGTAAATCCCAACATAAAGTAATACAGATGGAATTTGATGGCCCTTTGCCTAGAAGTGGCGCCCTCGCCGCATAGTTCATGGCCGCTATCATCTTTCACCTTTTTTACGCGAACCCTCAACGGAATCGCATGATTGTACGCCTCAAGAAAATCCCTAAACAGGTCGTCAGAATTGATCTTGACATGCGCAGCCTTGAAATAGCCTACCTTGTTGGAAGAACCACTTTGACAGTACAAAGGTAGAGGATATTCGTCACTTTTGCAGTCAGAGGAAAACGTCTCAAAGTCTCTGGAAAAAACATGAAGAAAAATATTTAGAAGGCAGCTCGTGAGAAGAGAATCAAAAAAATAAAAAAAAATAAGATATAGAATGACCGCAAGCCTAGTGCCTCTGCGCCAGACCTCACGGCCCTTACATTTCGTTGCAAGCAGCTCGACCCAACTCGGGTGAGGCCCAACCTCCTTTTCTCTTCTCCTCCAGGGGCCAGGCGCCCTAAGAAACAGGCCCAAGCCTTATGGCCCAAGCCATTAAGGCCTAAGAGCCAACGCGAGCCAGTCTCTCATACTCTTTCACCTCACAACTGCACCGGCCCATGCCCAGCAGCGTACCCAGCAGGCCCCGTGGCCCATTGCCCAGTACAACAGAGAGGGGCCGAGTGCCCCATGCATCTCACCCTCTCCATTACACTCTAGCGAGGCTCAAGGCCTCTTGGCCCTGTCTCCCCTCTCTCGCCTACCATAGCAGACCCAAGTCTACTCCACCATGATTGACCCATGCCGAGCTCACCTAGATGGGCTAGAACCTTGCAGCTCGCCCAACCCAGCGCCCCAGCGTACTACGACTGCACCGTGACATCCATACCACGCGTTTCTCATATCCTTAGCCCCCATCGAGCCAATTTTTCAAGTCCCAAGACTCCCAAAAAATTCAAACAGAAGAAAATTCAAATTTTTCTTACCTTGGTGTGGCACGAAGAAGAAGAACAACAATGAGAGACGACTCTTTGCAAGGGTAAGAGAAAGATAACGCTAGGGGATGGGGAAGAAAAAATTTCCTCTGGCTTCTCTTCCTTGTTGGGATAATGATTGCTCTCCAAATTTATTTAATCTCGTGCTTAAGGCAGAATTAAATAGGTATTGGGGGCAATTGGTTTCCTTTTCCCAGAAGAAGTCTATCTCTAAATCAAGAAAGAAGATCAAGTTCAAATTGGGAAACAATTCTACAAGCCTAAGCAGCTTGGGATTCCTACACCTACTATCATTTTCCTATGTGCAACCCAATAGGTGTGGAGGCATTTGTGGAGCCTAAAATAATCCCAAAAATCCTAGAGGCGACACGTGGATTTTTTCTCAAGAAAGACAAGATTACCCTTAATAAATGGGCAGGCTTCTCAGATGCTTCCATGCGCAACTCACACCTCTGAAGGTCCAAACAACTAAATACGACTGCCCATGGCTCACCTGCCCTTGTCATGGAAAACTCAAAGCATTAAAGATAAAGATTAATTACCCAAATCCTATCTTTAATACATTCCCAATTGAAGATTAACTCTAATCAAGTAAGTAATCCCAATTTAATATCTTGAGAATATTTTGAGAATATTTCTCCATAAACACCTTAGCTAATAGGATGCCACCATATGTAGGGTAAAACCCTAACACTATGGCCGGCCCTATCCCTATAAATACCCCATATTCTACCAAATTTTTAGAACTTTTGTTACCCCTAAAAAGCCATCAACACTCTACTCTCTCAGAGAAACTGACTTAGGCATCGGAGATCCATTGGCCTAACCCCCCCCACCTCGTGGGCGCGAGAGGCTTAGGTCTTTGATCAAATGTGTTAATTGTTTTGCAGGTGCATTTTCATCAAGACAGAAGACGCAAAAATTTACATCGACACTTATGACGGAATCTTGGGTGTCTCAACCTATAAAATCCAGTAAGAAGAGCCACAACCTGGAATGGAGTAACATACAGAACAATCGCTGCAATCAGACAGAAAAGCACAAACAATGCGGTAGCTCTCGGGTCTCTCCAGCTCAGCAAAGATTGCAGCCTCTCCCCTTGAGTAACCAAGTCACCAAGCACTGTCTGGATTCTCCATGCAATACTCCTCAACCTATCATATCTCATCATCACCATGTCAGAAGGCCGCGAAGTAGGGAATGTATCAAATTCTTCATCAAGTTCATCGGGATGTGTAGAATCTGCATGAGACAGACGAGTATCCATGTGAGGAGGGTGCTTTGGCCTCCATCTATAGTACCAAACTCCAATCAAGAAGAGGTAGAGGAAAATTGTAGGCAATATGAGCTCCAGGTACATGACCAAAATAATAAAAATGATGTGAATGAGTACGGTAATAATGGGGTTTTTCAAGTTGCAGATCTGATCAAACCATTTTCCAACAGCAATTATCCCACCCAAAGCATTCATAATCCTGAAAAAGTTAGTTTTGCTTCTTCTCATACTCCACATGTGGGAGCCCACATCCAGCATATATTCTACCACCTCTTTCCTCAACAGTGGCTTAGCGCGGCTCAGCCTCATCGACACAATCTGAGTGGCCTGGTGCCTCAAGCTATCAAGTTGGCTTACAGTTAATGGATGAATGTAGTGCATTTTTTGCAGCAAAGGCTGTGAGTACACGTGTATCATGTTAAGCAAAGAAGAGCAAGTGAACCTCACAGCCATATGAATTTCACCCATCTTCTTTACACCATTTGGGTGCAGAACCAAAAGCGAGTATGAGTATGTAAACCCGATCAATCTCAAGGGTGGATAGACGAATCCTTACCTTCCCCATTCTTCCATCCTTGGCCCCTCCAGCCTTTTCTCCCCCATGCAGATGGCAGTTATCAAATACCCCAATTGTTATGATAGGACAAGGATCAAACACTTCCCATGTGTACTACTCATTCCACTTGGGCATAAAGCTATCAATAATGGTTCTTGCTCGAACCCATTTCTGCCAGATGTATAAACCAGCTGATAAGTTGCAAAAGATTCTATGTAGTTCTGGACCTTCTGGGTGTGGTAACGTTAAAAGCATGCTTGTTGCTAAAAGGTGGAGCCAAGCAGAATTTGTGGAAGACATTGTTGAGTTCATTATGGTTGACGAGGGACCTTTTAGTATTGCGAATGATGTGCAAAGTCCAGCCTAGATCGCATGTTTCATCTCGAAGAACTGTTGTGATGGAGTTTTTCAATATGTATGATACCATAATATATCAGTTAAAAAATGAGATACATAAACATAGAGTTAGCTTGACTACTGATACATGGACAAGTGTGCAGAATTTGAACTATATGGTGCTTACCACTGAAAAGGTGATGTGTATCTCAATTGACAACGCATCAACTAATAAGGTGGCAATTGAGTATGTTGTTCGTAAAATGCAGAAATGGCCTAATAGTAAACTTATTATGAATGACAAGTTTATGCATGTGAGGTGCTTAGCTCATATTGTCATCTTGGTAGTAAAAGATAGGTTGAAAAGATTAGATACAAGTGTGGAAGCTCTTAGAAATGTTGTGAGGTTTGTGAAATCAAACCCCCGAAGGTTTAGTTATTTCAAGAAATGCGTGGAGAATGAGAAGTTGGATAGTACAGGTCTAGTAGTATGGATGTGCCTACTAGGTGGAATAGCATATACATGGTGCTAGAATCTTGCTTGAAGTTTACAAAGGCATTCAAAAGGATGTTCGAAGATGATGAAGCCAAAATATACTTGAGCTACTTCAGGAAAAAAGTGATGCTTAATGATGAAGAAGAAGAAGTGGCAAGTAAAGGTATGGTTGGACCACTTGAGGAGGAAGATTAGGATGGTGCAGAAGTGTTTGTGAATTTTTTGAAGGTCTTCTATCTTATGACTTTGAAAATTAGTGCAAGTAAGTGTCCCACATCTAATACAGTTGTTCATGATGTGGAGAACAAGATTGAAAAGGCTTTTTTTGCCCTGAATATATGCAAACTAAAGGAACTGTGCAGTCGGTGCTACGTGATATGGCAATGAGCATGAGAACCAAATACCAAAAGTATTTTGGTTTAATTGAGTCTCTTAATCAAATATTTGTAGTTACCCTTGTCTTAGACCCAAGGTTCAAATTGAGGCACTTCATGCACTTGTGTAAAAAGCAATTAGAGCTTCTTGAATAATATATTTAACAGAAAAACAATGAAGTGAAGACATTGTTGAAGGCGATGTGTGATGAATATGCTCAACAAGCTTTCGATTCACAAACACAATAAAAGGGTAAAGAAGATTTAGTTGTTGACACTACTTCTTTAAGGGTAAAACAATTACCTTCTAGTGTACAAACAAAAAATCCAATGATATTTAGTCAAATGATGGATGATTGGGAGAAGGAACTAGAAGACGTCGAGGATATTGCGCTTGCACATGAGGTGGATAGGTATCTCTTTGACATGCTAGAGAAAGTAGCACATGGTCAAACCTTTGACATTTTGAAATGGTGGAAGTTAAAATGGAGGAGCACATATCCCACACTTGCTTTGTTAGGGAGAGATGTGTTGCCAATTCAATTGTCAACAGTTGTTAGTGAGAGTGCATTTAGTGCGGGAAAGAAAGTAATTCACCCATTTAGATCATCTCTCCTTCTTGAAACAATCGAGTCATTGATATGTCTCCAAAACTGGATAAGAAGTGAAGAAATTAGCAACATCGAGTATGAAGCAAGTCCGGCCGAGCTTGAATTTTATGAAGAGTGTGATAATGGTAATTATTTTATTTTGTATAGTTTGGTTTATATTAATTGTTTTGTCTTCTATTCATTTACAATTAACGTGCTTCTTTTATTCTTTGTTGTAGAGCATAAAAAAAGAAAAGCAAATACTATATATACAAGTTCAACCCACTCAAGTGTTCCTGAAATTGAAGCTCCTCAAACAACTCGAAAGAATAAAGGAATTATGATAATATTTTAAACTCAAATGAATACACTTTAAATTTCAATGATTCAATGAGGATAATATGATATTGGACGTTAAAAATATCATGTTCATATTCTATTTTTCCTTACAAATTCATTGAGGAATGATGTTGGACGTTGGATGTGATTTCAGATGTAAATTTGGAAGTTATATTGGATGTCATGTTTATGTTATTTTGGATGTTAATTTGATTTTGGACTACGGAATTTGGATGTGTCGAACTCTCGAATGTTGTTTTGTATGTTGATTTGATCTTTGGATGTCTCGGATGTTATTTTGAATGTCTCGAATTTAATATATGGAACAATGTTGGACGATATAATATTGTTATTTTGGATATAATGTTAATCTATGGACTTGGATGTTGGACTTTGTAATGTTTGGATGTGCTGCTGTGTAGCACAATAACAATATGTGCAGCTGTGTTGCTGTAAAAAAATAATAAAAATCTGTTTTTTTTTTTCAAAAAAAAAAAAAAAACAAAGAGAGGACCCGCAAACCCATCCTGAACCTACCTGTTTCAAACGGGCCGGGTTAGGTCCGGTTCCTATAAACTAATTTGTTGTACCTGTGCCGGCCCATCCCTTTTTAAAAAAAAAATATCGGGTCTAGTCCAATCCCTTCAAATTCGGGCCCGGCCCAATCCGTGCCCACCCCTAGTATAGACTTCATGAAGCAGTGTCGAGAAAAACCCATCCACATAGGCTTAAAGATCAAGGACCCAAGAGTTTTCGAATGACTCGGTCCCCTGCCACTTGACACATTACGAAGGTCACAAACTTGACACTTTACGTTATTCCAAAGTCTTACTGGTATAATGCATTAACAAATGTAATATTTCAATTTGAACTGGGTTAGTCTAGTGGTATGGGTGAGTAGAGTGATATATTTAAATAGGCTAACGGTTCGAACTCCTCATTTGTAACCGCAACAAGGAATATTTCAATTTAAGGGAGGAGAAAAAAAGGCACTATCTCTCCTCAAATGTAGGATGCCAAAAAATGATGAGCCAAATAGGGTTTTGTTCTTATCTCTCGGAGTTGAAAGTTTTCTCTAAGCTCGCTATTTTTACCAAGGAACGCCTTTTAAGGAAATACACTTAAATTTTTTCATACCAACTCTATATAAAGACCTTTAAGGTTAATTCTTTGAATCAACGACTCTCTCTTTGTCTGACTTGTACATATTTCACACGCGTGCACAAACACACACACACCCACCCCCCCCCCCCCCCCAACAAAATCAAGATGGAGCGTTCCGGGCGTTTGTTTTCAACTATCTTCATCCTCGTCTTGCTTTTGGTGGCTATCGGTATCTCTCTTTCCTTATCTTAATTTGATCTTATATCTAACCCAAGATATAACAGTATTTGTCTTGTCGGGAGAAGTTTTGAATTCGAATATTCCTTCTCCCGTTGATAAAAAGGAAAACCGGAATTTTATAAAATCATATATGTGGTTTGATATATTGATGCATGTTTGGCAGGAACGGGGCCAATGGTTGCTGAGGGGAAGACAAAAGAGAAGTCGTCAAAGAATGAGAAGTCATCGAAGATTTGTGAGTCTCCGAGCCATAAATACCACGGTATTTGCTTTCGGTCAAGCAATTGTGCAACTACATGCAAAAAAGAGGGATTTATGGGAGGCAAATGTACTGGCTTCCGGATGAGATGTGTATGCACTAAAAAATGTTAAGTCATACAAAAACTAACGTACGTATTTGGATGCATGAGTGGGAATAAAAGAATTTTTTGTTTTGTTTGTTTGAAGAGAATAAATGACTGAACCCTAATTCACAATGGGTTTCCATGTGCCCCTGTTTTTTGTTTTTTTTTTTACGTTGAACGGATATGTTTAAACGACTTAAGATTTTCCACCAATGCATTTTTCTTTTCAATTGTTCCTCGAAAGAGTGCATCGTCTGTCTCTAATGTGAATTCAAAAAACGAGATAACATAGTAGTTCCTGCCAACAAAGTCTTTTCCCTAACAGGCTGGACTGGTCTACAGGAATCACTACTAGCTGCTACAATTAAAAAGTACTTAGTCTCAAACTAGAATGCCAAAACCTTAATATTCATGGCCACAACCGTAACGTGCCCATCTGTTTTACCTACTTACATGTCACTCTGTCTCTCAAATCGCATGCTTTTATCATCGTGCCTATTATTTTGGGCTCTCCTGGGATTAGTACTGGACCTATGCATTGAGATTTCTTTGTTTTTTTACTTTTAAGTTAGGAATACAAACTTGTTGTCTTGTAAGATTTTCTCCTTATAAATTTTCCTGTACTTATAGGTTAGCGTTGCTTATTTTTCTTTTCTTTTTGTTGTCGAGTGATTAGGATGAGCACCGATCCTCAAATAAACGACTTGTTATTTGATAATAAGATACTATTTGATGCCTCTCTCTAGTGTGCGCTAGCTTGAGGAAAGATTGGCTAGAGTCCCGCTTGTATCAAACAATAAAAGAATGTCATTAATACTAATATTAGATTTGACTCTTGTGAATGAGAAATTCGATATCGCATTATTATGGTTGGTTCACCATGAGATTTAGCCGAAATTTCTTCACACCATAGTGGAAAATATTTTTCTATAATAAAATTATGGAAGTTTACTATTCTAAAAATCTCCGCCCGACGCGTCAAATTCTCATGCCTAGGCGTTAGACAGCTGGCTACCGTCCTAATTAGTTCTTAGGTGTTTGAAAATGAATAAAATACGCTTAAACCTGCCTAGGTCGTGACTCTCACCTAGACGGAAAATCGATAACTTTCATTTTGCCTTTTATTTTTGTCATGAAAATGAAAAGGACTTGTTGAATACTTGGATGAACACTCATTATATGCTTATTCTCAATGTTTTCAATATGGTCTTATACTTTAGGGTAATGCTAGGGAGACTAAATTTGTAGACAAAATTTGATAAACTAAATGACATGGAAGTTGATGATTGGATTGTTACTTAAGCGTTAATAAATATGCTCATTCATATTGGTGACACATCATTTAGTTTGTAAATTTTGTCCACAACTTTAGTCTCCCCCTATACTTTATAATCTATATGTCATTTTATTTTACAATTTATGTATTCCAATACAATTATGTATTTTTAAGTATAAATAAATACTTACTTATACAATATATAATAATTTACTTAAATTTGTTTAGTTCGTCTAAACACTAGGCCCCAACCCGCCCCACTAACATCTTATAAAACTTGTGAAAGTCCAATCCAAGTTGAACATCAGTGCCTAAAATTGACCCACAGAAGAATAGTTTGTGAAATATTGACATGTCATTATTCATGCCTAAATTCTGGTTTAGATCTGAGTTTGGGGTCGTACCGAGTCCCAAGTATATATGGGAAAATACGATAACTAATAAAAAGAATCTTCATAGATAAAAATTTAAAATAAAAAACAAAAACTGAAAAGCTAAAGAATTTAATGGTTGCAAATGACCCTCTACTACAGTGATAGAAATGAGTGTTACGCTTTCACCACGGCGTCGATTCGAACACCATTAACTTCTTATTCTAATATCTAATCTAACAAATGTATTGTCTGACAAAAACAAAATAGAACTTAATGGTTAATAAATGGACCTTAAGTGATTCTAAAACAGTGTTTTTTTTTTTTTCAGAAGTATTTTTCGATTTGCCTCTCGAATTTGTATAGAGCTGCCAATTTCCCTCATGTACTTTAGTTTTAGCCGATTACCCACCTGAACTCTTATGATTAGCCAACTCCGCCCCTAGAGTTAGATTTTAAAATTTTTGATATAATTTTCATCCATCCAATTTTTCATTCTTTTTGTCCCCATACAGTTGTCATGTGTTGTCCGCGTGATCAAATTGGATGAAAATTTTTAAAATCTAGCATCATGAGGGAAATTGGCTATTTATAAAAATTCAGGGCGTAATCGGTTAAAATTAAAGTTCAAGGCGGAAATTGACTAATTATTAAAGTCTATGGGTAATTAGCCAAAATTAAAGTTCAATGGGGAAATTGACAGCTCTATACAAGTTCAGGAGAAAATTGACAAATATGTCTTTTAAAAAAAATGTCATTAATTCATTGATTGGGATAAAGAGCAACACAATACAGAGAGGCTGGACAGAACCCAACACCATCAAGCAGTACAATCTTGAAAAAGGTACATCAACAATGGCATCAGGTGGTTCTTCAAACCACGAACGCTCCGGGGGGACAAGAGAGAGCAAGGCGGTAAGCAGCCTTATTTGAGCAACGTGTGTGGGTACAATAGCTCCAGTGATAATCCACAATGTGTCCGATTAAGGACATATTTTTTGATGCAAATTTTATCCGTCTCTAGGTTTGACGAAAATACACTTGCAAAACAATCAACACATTTGATCACAGACCTAAGCCTTACACGCCCACAAGGTGGGGTGGTTAGGCCAATGGATCTCCGATGCCTAAGTTAGTTTCTCTAAGAAGAGTAAATTGTTTAGGGCTTTTGGGGGTAGCAAAAGCTTACCAAAATTTGGTAGAATATATAGGGGAGTGGACCGGCCATGGTGTTAGGGTTTTACCCTACATATGGCGGCACCCTATTGGCCAAGGTTTAATGGAGAAATATTCTCAAGATATTAAATAGGAAATAATATCTTGAAATAATGGAGTAATTAATTGATTTAAATAGGGATTACTTACATGAATGGAGTCAATCTTCAATTAGAAATGTATTAAAAAGAGAATTCAGGTAATTAATAATGATGATATATTTCTCCATTTAATGATGATATTAAATGACTTAACCATTTAATATCAAAATTCGAGGAAATAATCCATTTTGCAAGATATTAAATGATACACAAATATATTTCTCCATTTTCTCGAATCAGTATATTATCTCCACAAATATATCTTGCAAAATCAGTATATTAAATATATTTGTGTATCCATTTAATGGAGAAATAATGATGATATATTTCTCCATTTTCTCGAATCAGTATATTAAATGGTTAAATAGAATGGGCAAGATATTAAATGGATATTAAATACCAAAATTCGAGGAAATAATCCATTTTCTCGAATCATTATGTAATGCAATTTTCTGCTGCTGCTTAATTCCATGTGCTATGGTTTATATCCAATTTCTAACCAAAATCCAAAGCTTTATTTTCCATGAAATACTGCTTTCAAAATGCTAGCAAGAGAACTAATCGAGCTAGCAGAATTCATTGGATTGGTGATTCAGTAGATAAATTAATCGCCAGATAATCCCTTAAAATTCATCGCAAGTTGGTGGCAACGGAAACATCATTCATGCTGATATGCATGTAACAAAAGCCAAGGCTAGAGCAGCGGCTGAATGTTGTTTCGCCGTATTTGTTTCATTGGTTTGTTGTTCGGAAGGGAGGCTTCTAACTTAGAAGTTCTAAGCATTCTGCTGGCATCGTTTACCACCTTCTCTTCAGCTCTATCAGTGTTTCGATATGATCCCATCAACAACAAAAAAGAAAAAATGAGAACAATGTTATTTGTACCACTTTTACTAACTAGTTTGTTGAAAACTTTTTAAATACATGTGAACTCCACGTATGTATGCGGAATTCATTTTTATTAGAGACGTGGCAACCAATATTGTGGTCAGCAAAAATGATCCAAATACCAACAATAAAAAAGGCTTATTTGTACAACTTAATACAACGATCTAGTGATATTACTCTTCACTTGTAAATGAGAAGTCTTATGTTCGATTTTCGCTCTTCACTTGTAAGTGAGAAGTCTTAGATTTGATTCTGGCCAACGACGAATTTGAACTCATTATGAGATTAAGCTCGTTCTTAATGCACATAATATCGTTTATTTAAAAAAAAATTATTTTTCATTATTCCTTGAAACTCGATATTAATTTAGGCGTAATTTAGTGAAGTATAACTTATATTGGGCCGTACCACAGTGGACTCCTCAATTTGGACCAAACTCGTTTTGGCATGTCTTTGTGGGGCCAGATTTTAACGAAACTACCGTGTAAAAAGAACAATACTTGATTACTCAAAGATGGGTAGGAATTCCTACTCAAAATTTCTAAAAATTGTACGTTGTCAATTTATAGAACTTCGTGTTTATAATCAAAACTGTTCAAATTATAAATTACCCTATAAAGATCGCCTCTACAAAAAATCAATTAAAAATAAAATTGTTTAGTCATCAAACTGTTTGAAAACAAATGAACGGTATGAGTAAAAGCATTACAAACCATCTATGTATTTGCTCCAATATATTGACTAAACGATCTTATTTTTAATTTATTTTTTGCATAGATGATCTTTACAGTGTGATTAATAGCATGAACGGTTCTGATCATTATTACAAAGCTCTGTGATTAAAACACTAAGATTTTTTAGTAAGAGTTTCTACTCATTTTTTAGTAGCCAAGTATTATTTGTGTAAAAATTAAGCTTAAACATAAAGCAAAATAAGATAAACTTTTAGAATTTCTAACCTATAAAAAAAAAAAAAAAAACTGACATATGTTAATTAATATAAGGTAATTCGAGGTGTTGCTCCCAATATAAATATGGGGAAATGATCCTATACGGATCCTCTTTGTGGGATTCGGAGGATCAATCAATTATGTCCGTTTATCGTATATTGTGCGGTCAGAAATTATTTAAAATTTAAAGTTTAAAATTGAATATAAATAGTACATAACGAAAATTGACCGTACGATGAACGAATATGATTAATTGATTTCCCGAATTCCCACAAAAAAGATCCGAAGATGATGATTTTCCATAAATATGAAAGTTGTGTTAAAAAGTAACACATAGTTGGATATTGACGTGTCAATGCCATTCCATAGGCGCCACATGCCCTAGAAATATTGGTTGGGAAGTCTATAAAAGTAAAGGTGTGACTTGGGTGTCACGTTCATCCTTAACCATTGTGCATTGCCTACTTTCATACACAGTTTTACAGAAATACACGATCTATATTGTAAATCTTCCAAGTATCACTCTGATCAAAGAGTTGGAGATTATCAATTTATTTCCTTGTCTTCTAAAATGAATAAATATAGACCTCGTTTTATAAGGAGGAGTGGCTTGGTCTGCTTAGATATGATTATTCATCATATTATAGGCATTTTGAAAAATGAAATAAATGACAACTTTCTTATTTTGTCTAATTTAAAGGTTACTTATGAAGAAAAGTTATCCATGTTTTCTGTCAAACTATCGAACTTTTTAATTTAGTCACCCATATGTAAACTTAGTTGCTTCGAGTATGAGAGTATGAGATCTGCTAGCACTAGACAATTACTGAGTTCTGCTAGTACTATGGTCTAAATATCATTCCTCTCACTTATAGGTAGTTAGGTTTGACCATTATTGAAGGCGAGTTCAATCACAGATTCCCAATTCCTTAATGGAAAATATCGTTGCATGAGAAATAAGTATAAGTGCCTCTAACTCTACCCCCTTGGATAAAAGAAACTTGAAAGTGTTTTGAGTCATAAAAGCGTTTCTAGAAAAGCACATCGTTAGATAACATTTGCTTTTCTTTTTTTAAATAACTTGGACAAATGTCGGCATCCCATCAGGTGCTCAACCAAATGCCTCGATGACAAAACTCGAAAAAATCGACTGAATTCTAAAAAATTTTGTGCTCTACGTGTGCTGTTTCTCTAGAAGAAAAGTTCCAAACTTTTGGCTCATTTTGAAGTGCTTTTAAAATAGCTAAAAGTGATTTCAGTGAAAATAATTTTGGATCCAATTTTTCGTAAAAATGGCACATGAATCCTGGAAAATTGCTTCATACAAGAAGCACATAACTGGTGTTTCATGCAGAAAGCATTTGAAATGCTTTTGGAACTCAAAAACATTTTTTTTCTAAAATCGTTGTCAGTCATTTGAAAATAGTTTCAAACAAGCCATTTTATACTAAGGCCCCATTAGGCATATGAACCAAAGGAAAACGAAACCTAGTCTCTAGACCACATTTATTGAGAATGAGAATCCTCTTTGTGAGGATCTCGGGAATCCTCCAATCACATATATTTATCGTGTGGCCAGTTTTTATCAGATACTGTTTATATTCAATTTTAAATAAAAAAAATTTACAATAATTTCTGACAGTACGATATACAATGAACGGAAGGGATTGAAGGATCTTCAAAATCCTCACAAAAAAGATCTAGAGATGATCCTCTTTCATTTATGGAACCCCTTGATGAGCATCTCTCCCATGGACATGAACCCGAACCTATATGTATTAATAAGGCGAATAATGTGGTCCAAACAACATTCCGGAGCCGAATATAAATTGGGTTATTGGTTGCAGGCTGTAAAGATTAAATAAAACAAGAGAGAGGTCCCCCCTACCCCTGAATCTTTGATATGGTCCTGCTCCTGCTCCAAGCAGTCAAACAATTGCAGTTGAACATTAAACAGTCTCCGGTAAACAGGGTAAAATTTTTAACTTTTCACATTTTACTTTTCTCCACATTTATTCGGTCTTTGTTTTTTTACAAATTCAGAAGCAAGATAGCAACTTATATAAAATGAATTTATTGTCACCATTACGTCCAATCCAGTAATATATTATCACGTAAAAAAGCTTTACATATGACATGACATTATTAAACCGACTCTCCGCGTGACGGTGAACCAAGTGGCCTAACCAATGTCCAGATTATTCTTGAAAAAAAACTTTTAAGGAGACGAAAACGAGATTAAACTGCAAGAGCAATCCTTGTCCCTACTCCCTATTACTTGAATTTTCTATCAAACTAGAATAGACCAACTCGAATTAAATAGGTCAAATTTCAACTGTCCCTGTTTTTGGTTAACCATTTGCGTCACTATCCAAATACAGTAAGTAATACACCATTGTCACAAGCATTTATATTCGTTATGTAGAAAGGAATCCTCCGGATCTTTCTCCTAATCCATCAAATCACGGAATCCATGCAGTTAAAATTTGATCCAACGGCTAAATTTATTATAACTTTTAAAGTGGATCATTGGTTGTAGCCGTTAGATCAAATTTCAACGATACGGATTTCCTGATTTGGTGAATTAAGATGAAGGGATCCGGAGAGGATCCATTTCCTCATTATGCTATATAATATTATATACACACATATATTAACATAATATTATATCGCTGTCACCAAATTCCAGATGACCATATTATAATGATAAATTTACGCGACAGATCGATGTCCATAATAAAATCATACCAAACCACACACACGTTCAAATTCAATTAGACCAGACTTCTGGTTTAGCATCCACAAAGGGCAGGCAGCCCACATCTTGTGAAAGCTATTTTATCTGGAAAAAGTTGAAAATATCCCGCTCATTACTTCCTCCTTACAAGCAAATTACAGTATGGCATGTGCACAAACTTCTATTTTTGTGCTTTTAATCCAATAATTTGGACGCACGTCACAATTATTTGCAGATAACGAGGAATGCGTCATTCGTAAATCGTGATACGGAGCCAAACAATGTTCTATACCATTGTTCATTCCCACATGTCATGTGGAAGAAAAAGACGTAACGAAATCACGACACGAAAGACATCGAAAGCAATACGTTCGACCCGAAGAACTTTACAAAAGATGAGTTAACAAAAATACTAAAGATGTAATTAAGCACATAACGGTTCGGCAATCCAATCACATGTAATTAAGCACATAACGGTTCGGCATTCCAATCACAGCCTACAAAATTACAAATGAACATAAACTAGTCACCTTCGATAAAGTTTTTTCCATTTGGCGGCATAATTAACTGAATTTTTTTCAAAAACTACTACCTTCAAGACGAGGTCTAAATACAGCATACCGGAAACCTCACGTTCTCCACGGTCTTCGTTGCATCTACGCATTCAAAACGGAACAGCTCCACGAGGTACTGCATCTTCTTCATTAACTAAACACGAAATGGCGGAAAGTAGAATGCCCCGCTAGTCAAAGGCAACTCAAAATAAATAAAACGGTCTTCCTCACAGCATGCAGTCAGTTCTAGCCGGCAACCTCCTGAAGAAATTCAGCGGCACAGAAGGAAGCTTATGACGGAATCTTGGGTGTCTCAGCACATAAAATCCAGCAAGAAGAGCCACAACCTGGAACGGAGTAACATACAGAACAATCGCTGCAATCAGACAGAAAAGCACAAACAGTGCAGTAGCTCTCGGGTCTCTCCAGCTCAGCAAAGATTGCAGCCTCTCCCCTTGAGTAGCCAAGTCGCCAACCACTGTCTGGATTCTCCCTGCAATACTCCTCAACCTATCATATCTCATCCTCACTATGTCAGAAGGCCGTGAAGTAGGGAATGTATCAAATTCTTCATCAAGTTCATCGGGATGTGCAGAATCTGCGTGAGACAGACGAGTGTCCATGTGAGGAGGGTGCCTTGGCCTCCATCTATAGTACCAAACTCCAATCAAGAAGAGGTAGAGGAAAATTGTAGGCAATATGAGCTCCGGGTACATGACCAGAATAATAAAGAGGATGTGAATGAGTACGGTAGTAATGGGGTTTTTCCAGTTGCAGATCTGATCAAACCATTTTCCAACAGCAATTATCCCACCCAAAACATTCATAATCCTGAAAAAGTTAGCTTTGCTTCTTCTCATACTCCACATGTGGGAGCCCACATCCAGCATATATTCGACCACCTCTTTCCTCAACGGTGGCTCAGCGCGGCTCAGCCTCATCGACACAATCTGAGTGGCCTGGTGCCTCAAGCTATCAAGCTGACTTACAGTTAATGGATGAATGTAGTGCATTTTTGGCAGCAGGGGCTGTGAGTACATGTGCATCATGTTAAGCAGAGAAGAGCAAGTGAACCTCACGGCCATATGAATTTCACCCATCTTCTTTACACCATTTGGGTGCAGAACCAAAAGTGGGTACGAGTGTGTGTAAACCCGATCAGTCTCGAGGGTGGAGAGACGAATCCTTACCTTCCCAATTCTTGCATCCTTGGCCCCTCCAGCCTTTTCTCCCCCGTGCAGATGGCAGTTATCAAATACCCCAATTGTTATGACAGTACAAGGATCAAACACTTCCCATGTGTACTGCTCATTCCACTTGGGCATAAAGCTATCAATAATGGTTCTTGTTCGAACCCATTTCTGCCCATATTTCGCCACACAATACGCATCTGTCGTACCCCTCCCGTCTTTGGTCTTCATTGGCATCAACCCCTGAGCATTCAGAATTCCCACTTCAAGGACCCCAATGCTGGACTTCCACAACGGTTTTGCTGTCGGTCGAAGATCACTACTATAGTGTGTTGATTCATCAAGGACATGGTAACCACCTTCCAGACAGATCCTCATATGAATCCTGCTTGCAAACTTGATTTCCTTCTTCTTTTCCCCTTCTACAATAACATGCTTTTCAAGATTGTGCCAGCTAGTGTTAACAGGTTTATGATCATACCTTCGGGGCACATACTGCAGAGGAATTGCACATCTCCCCAAAACTTCATCTTTGTTAGGTGCAATTCTGTCCTCCACACTCAAAATCAAGGGCTCCTCAAATGGTTCTGATGCTACGAACATTAAATCTTCATTCCACATAGGATTGATGCTCCTGCTTGGAGAAATCCTAGTTCTCAAAGCTTGATTTCCAAGTATAGCTTTCACATAAACTTCAGGATACCGACCCTTATCACTCGGTATCAAATCCTGAGCTTCAATCACATTAACCCTCAAATACCAAAGCTTAGGAGAGAGATACACCTTTGATCGGATATTTGCAAGACTGTCAGCTCCGCTAATTGTGGCAGCATCGGAATGCCATGCTTCAGGAAAAGCTTCATCAGCTTGGGTGCCCATCCATACAGCCAACATCAGCTCTCCCCTTGCCTTGTTCCCCTTATGATCTTCCAATCTATACCACTGTGGTGCCAGAGGACTATCAGGAGGAACACGCTTTGGAACCTCATTCAGATCAAAAGAAACACGGCCCATGAAATCATCCTTCATAAGATCCTTGTCCTTCACAATGACCTCAAGAATCGTAGCCTGAATACGATCTTTTGAGAAGGCGAAAACCTGGTTCCACTCCGGATTTGACTTCTTCTCAAAATGTCGAGTCGCGCCTTTGTAATTCCCAAGCTTAACTTCGACATAAGGGTCGCAGCTACCAGTAACATCTTTCGCGGGCAAGTCCTTTGCCTTAACAACCCGGACATAGAGGTACTGCATCTGCTCAACGAGGTCATACGTGCTCGTTAGCTTGTCACCGGAGATCCTCCCCCCACCGAGGTGGGGTTTGGTCTCCTTCAAAGCAAAGTCTTCCGGGGGAGGTCTCTGCATCTTTCGGGGTTCGATACCAGAGATGCCCAGGCAAAAATGAAGCTGAAGTTGAACGGTTGGATTAGATGAGGTTAAGGAACTAGTTTTGAATTAATTCAAATGTTCCCAGAAACCTAAAACATGGGAAAAACAAAATTAAGTAGCCGTTAGGTACAAGGAAAACCAAAAGCCTAGTCAAGCAAAGCGACCAAAATTCTCGGAATATTCAAAACACCAACCGCATTATCTGACCTAAACAAATAAAATACTACAAATTACCATGTTAAGAACTCAAAACGGAAAACATATGCAAACAAAACGCATAGACATCTGAAATCATTAATTAAATATTAATTATATTAATTGAAACTAAATTAGAAGAACTTAGATCTTTAAATTGGGGTTTAAAGAGTAACCTTCCGAATCAGCGGAGAAATTCAAGCTTCAGATCTGAAACCACAACAACCCAGAGTCAGAATGCATAAACAGAACAGTGAGAAAATCGAAAGTGCTTTTCATATAATGTGTTTGGCTGCCGAGAAAATGAGGAAAAGTGAAAAACAAAGAATGCTGTGATACCAAATCAAATTTTCCTTTACAGTGAACCCAGAAAAGCAAAAATATTTATGACTAAATCCAGAACATTAATTTCCTATTAGGAGCTTAGCTTTTCAGTTTCCAAAATTTTCTCTTTTATTTTCCTCAGATTTCCCAGAAAATAAAATACAGCAAAAAGATGGAGAAACCAGAAAAACATACAGAAGTGAGAGCACAACAAAAAGCGTCAGAAGAAATCCTAACAATGTCGGCGGAGGGGAACGGTAGAAGAGAGAGAGAGAGAGAGAGAGAGAGGAAGTTTACCTCTTGAGAAGGAAGAAGATGAATCAGCAGGGCTTCGCAGAAAAAACCCGAAACCCAAAAGCATTCATCTTTCAAAAAACAAAAAACAAAAAAAATGGAAAATAAATATAAAAATGCAATGCTTCTCAGATGGAAGCGGCGGAGGAGGGTTTCATTGGGTTTGGTGAGAGTGAGAGATCAAAAGAGATAAGGATGAAGAAGTAGAAGAAGCAATCTCTTCCATTCTAGAGAGAGAACTGCTGAAGGGGTAGAGAGAGAAAAGGTGAGAGAAGCAAAGCAGAGAGAGAGAGCGGTTTTGCTTTTGGGTGGGATCTGTTGAATATGTGAGAGAGGTACAGAGAGAGAGTGGTCAGCCTCTCCTTTTTCCCTCTTCTTTATTGCTTTTACTCACTCTGTGTTTGTGGGTCTCTCTCTCCTCCCTCTGTCTTCTTTCTCTCTCTGTTGGTGTTTCAGAGTGGTGGGGGTGGAGGTTGGAAAACGGGCGGGTCAAGCGTGTGTAGGACTGCTGTCGGACCTCGCACGTGTGTCCGCAAATGGTTTTGTGATAGGAATTAGGAATACTGTTTTTTCTTTTCCTTTTTACAGAACAATAGAATTTAATTAATTCTTTTTTTATTTTTATTTTTTTGTTTACAAGATGATTTGAGATGAGGGTTATTAATTAATTCAACAGAATGTAAGCACGATGTGCATGCATAACGTAAGAGGTCATTTAATTGTAACATGTAGTAATAATCGATAATATTAAATGTAAATGTTGAGTAATTTTTATTACGACAGGATGGGTGTGGTAATGTACACAAGAGGTGGGACCATAGGTGAGATAGAGTGAGCAGAACAAACCAGGCTAGCCAGCGATCTCATTGTTGGTCCAGCTATCAGCATGCTAGAAATTCCCATTGATTGAGATCAAGGATAGCATGTTCTCGTACTATAATAGAATGTGAGCAATCATAGAAATTAGCCAATATATATTATTTAGGTTATTAACGCAAAATTTCTATTGTCAAATTGAGATAACTATCACCAACGAAAATGACTCTAGCACACGAATGAACACACTAATCTTACCAATTGGCTTAACCAATGTATACAAATATCCCGTTATTCTTAAACCTCAAATTAATATTTTTGCATAGTATTCTTTTTAAAATAGTAAAATACAACAACCAGGATAAAATCCCAAAATTTGAAATCTTAATTTGTGGTGTTGTGTTTTTTCACAATTTTAGTAAAGTTCTTCTTTTTGAAGAAAAAACTTTATGTAATTAAAACAATTAAAATGCTACTTTCCACATGATTGGATGAATAATATTTGGCCCCATTTGGGAAATATTTACCATATTATTATTATAATATATATATATATATTATATATGAAAACAATGGTAGGAGTGAAAGAATTGATGAGATGTCTTTTCAGAATGTGCCCTTTGGATTCCCTGTCGTACTATTTAAGCATGTGGAGGTGGTGGTCATGGTGGGATCTTTCTATGCGTTCTGATTAGTTGTCAATTGGTGGGTTAAGTTCAGGTGGCTTTGTTTGGGCCCGATCACAAGACCTAGTTTGGAACTTTCTATGGGCTTTTACAGTTTTACAAGACCATAGAATAAGGTGGTTGTTTACATAGAACCAGGATCCATTCCTTAGGGATACTAGGATCCCGCAATCGTGTTCGTTCATTGTATATCGTACAATCAGTTTTCGTTAGGTACTATTTATATTTAAATTTTAAATTTTAAATTATAAATGATTTCTGACCGCACGATATACGATGAACGGACACGATTGCAAGATCCCTAGGGAATGGATCCGGCGAGGATCCTGGTTTGTTTACATAGATTGACACACCCCGACCCGAAAGTGGGGCGTGCTGACCGTCACGTGCGAGTGACGTAACCATGTGCATAGTGCAAAAGCAAGATTAATCAGAAAGATACAAACAAATTAAAATCATGCAACCAGCAACCCAAATCAAGATAATGTGTTAGCGCGAGAATTAAGAAGGTATATACAACCAGAGCATAAATGGTCTACGTGCAGTCAAGCAGAAAGTACTAAACAGAGATAACACCCGAAGGTGGTTCTACATAAGTGAATTCTGTCAGAACATCCGATGAGCTCCTCGTATGCTACCAACGAACACTACCTAATACCTGGAGGGGCGAAAAATAGAAAGCGTGAGTAGGCAAAAACAAATCTTTTCAAAACCATTCTTTTTTCAAAAGTTATAACCCCTCACTGTAAAACCTGTATAATTTCCCACAAATAAAGTATGCACTCATATATATAATTATCAAAATCTTGCTGAAACATGTATGAATGTATATATGTATGTCATGCCAAAGTATCATAACTGAATGCCAAATCATAACTCTATGAATGTGATGTAAGACTAGATAATCAACTCAGCCCTCGGCTGTATATAGCTCATATCAATCTCATCATATCATATAGCTTATAATCAACTCAATCATATCGTATATCCTGCACACACATCAATACCACCTCTAGTGGTCTGCACAACATCACTGTATATAGAATAATATGCTCTAGTGCTACAATCACGTGAAGACTGTGCGAATGATTCGCAGGTCACATACGAGTCGAACCCACTTATAGTGACCTATTCGATAAGACTGTGCACCTAACTTGGATCCAAGGCGAGCATGCGGTGCGGGATATGAACATCATGTGAAAGACTGAGCACCTAACTCTGGGCGGGAGCACTAATATCAATGTGCAGGTTTATGAGCTCTAATCACATCACATCACATCACATCATAACTAGTATATAAACTTACCTGCCACTTACCTGTGCGTCCGCAGCACCATCATTAATTTATGCAATCACTAATGCATAATAAAATAAATAGATACTTTGCATGGCATTTCAAATCATACTATTCTTTAAATTCACTTTCTGGGAAAAGCAAGTATATAGGTGTATACAGAAAACAAAAGCCCACTCACTGATATGTAGCAGGGTCGTAACTCCTGTGCCTAGCCTGGCTATGCTCGTCCTCTGGATAGGTCCCGCCTATATGAGAAATAACTGTAACAACGTCATTTTAAGCACATACACAAAACTGGCTAATAACTTCTCATATATTGCTCAAATGGGGTATATGAATATACCACAGTGATCTACACAAACTCAGGATCATCCCCATATTTTTAGAAAAATTTTCTGACCACCCACGCGCCGGCCAATGTACAGCCAGACGCACCCTCACGCGCAGCCACGTGACCTGCACACTGACTGCATCAGTTAACGCCGTCAGGAATATTCCTCTCAATATTCCATTAAAACCCAACGGAATCCGTCCAAACTAATTGACGGCGTCAGCAGATTCCGTCAAAACTGATGGAATATTCTCTGTCTTCTCCGGCGAGTCGCCGGCGACTGTTCGCCGGTTTCTGGAAAAACTTCCAACTATGGTTTCTTCTTCATTTTTGCACCATTTTCTACGTACTTTATACCAAAATGAAGATCTCACAAAGATGAACACAACCATACCTGACTCGACCCCCAACTAGCCGGGGATTCGCAGGAAAAAGCCTCGATAATTTCGGTCAAAATGAAACTCTCCGATCTCGCGATTCCGACGTCCAAATTCTTCCAATGAAGCACTCCGAGCTTTGTGGGGACTTCCTAGAGCTCGCTATAAGTTTGGATTGTCCTAAAACACAACCATTCAAAAGTTCATAAATAGTGCTCAACTCGGAGCTCGAGTTTTCAGCGTGAAACGAATGGGTTCATACCTGAAATAGGTACCAATGTGTTCGTAGGGATGAGATGAACATAATGGTGGTCTTCAAACCTTCGATCAGTTGAGTTTGAAGGGTCTCTGGGTGTGTCCGTACGTAGAGAATGAGAGAGATAGAGTATGAGAGATAGAGAAAGTACAGGAGTGAGAGAGAGAAAAAGTGTGTGTGAATATGTGTGTGTGGTCCAAATACATCCAACCAAACACCCCCAAACCTAAACACACACATACTTTAATTGACGTCCAAGGGCATAAACGTCATTTCACATCCACCATACAAAATTTCCGGGACGGGCTGTTACAATCTACCCACCTTATAAAAATTTCGTCCCCGAAATTTATACAACCAACCATCCGCTAGTACTCATAAAACAACCTTGGGTACAGCTTTCTCATCCGATCCTTTGTCTCCCAAGTCGCTTCTTCTACTGAATGGTTTCTCCATAAAACTTTAACCAACTACACTGTCTTATTTCTCAGAACCTTTTCTTTCCAATCCAAAATAGTCACTGGTTCCTCATCATAAGTCAAATCTGAACTGATATCTAAGGGTTGGTGAGGTATCACATGTAACGGATCTGAGACATAGTGACAAAGCATCGAAACGTGAAACACATCGTGTACCTTAGACAGCTCAGAAGGCAACTCAAGCCTGTAAGCAACTTCATCGACTCGCTCGGTGATCTGATAAGGTCCGATGAACCTAGGACTTAGCTTGCCTTTCTTCCAGAATCATACTACACCTCGCCACGGCGATAACTTCAAAAATACCCAATCACCAACCTTGTACACTCGATCAGTGGCATGTCTATCTGCTAAACTCTTTTGGCGATCTTGGGCCGCTTTCATATTAAACTTAATAACCTGAATGTTCGGAGTAGTCTCCTCCACTAACTCAGGGCCCACTAAAACTCGTTCGCCAACCTCTGACCAACATAAAGGTGTACGACAAGGCTTGCCATATAATGCCTCAAATGGCGCCATACCAATGCTTGAGTGAAAGCTGTTGTTGTAGGCGAATTCCATCAAATCTAACTGCTTATGCCAAGCGTCGCCAAACTGCAACACCGAAGATCTTAGCATATCCTCAAAGGTCTGAATCGTCATCTCTGATTGTCCGTCTGTCCGAGGATGATATGCCGTGTTGTACAGTAATCTTGAACCCAAAGCTTCCTGGAATGCTATCCAAAACTTAAAAGTAAATCTCGGATCTCGATCTGAAATAATACTCACAGGAACTCCATAATACTTCATAATCTTTGTGATGAACAATTCAGCTAACTTGTTCAAAGAATACATTTCCCTCACAGGAATGAAATGCACTGACTTAGTAAGCCGATCAACAATCACCCAGATTCCATCATAGCCGTTTTGTGTACGAGGAAGCTTGTACACAAAATCCATAGTAATATTTTCCCATTTCCACTGTGGAACGGGAAGTGGCTGTGACAACCCAAACGACTTATTTCTTTCGGCTTTAACATGCTAGCACACGATACACCTATTTACATACTCTGCAATTTCCCTTTTCATACCTGGCCAATAGTAAAATGGTCGAATGGTGTGATACATTTTAGTTCCTCCTGGATGTACCGCATAAGCTGAAATATGTGCCTCATCAAGAATTGCCTTCTTTAATTCCTCATAATTTGGCACGTACATGCCATCAGTCTCTCTAACTCTGAGATCTTTCTTTTTCCCTTGATTCAATCTCTTCATTATTCATCTGAGTCTCGAGTATACGATCAATCAGAATAGGCCTAACTTGGAAACTAGCAAGTAAGGCTTGGCTTCTTCTTGTTCTTCCAATTCCAATTTTACTCTAGTAGACCTCAAATCTATAAGTAGAGGAACACGAGAAGCATACAAAGCATTAATCCGACCTTGGCATTTCTTACTCAAAGCATCAGCCACTACATTAACACGTCCAGGGTGATACTCAATAGTGCAATCGTAGTCACTTAGCAACTTAATCCATCTCCGCTGACAAAGGTTCAAATCTTTCTACGTGAACAGGTACTGGAGACTCTTGTGATCTGTGAAGATCCTACACTTCTCACCATAGAGATAGTGTCTCCAAATCTTCAAAGCGAAAATAATGGCTACTAACTCCAAATCATGTGTAGGGTAATTCATCTCGTGAGGCTTTAACTAACGCGAAGCGTAAGCAATTACCCTACCATGCTGCATCAACACGCATCCCAAGCCATTCAAAGAAGCATCGCTGTAAATCTCAAAATTACCATTATCATCAGGAAGAGTCAAAACAGGAGCATGAGTGAGGTAATACTTCAACTGCTGGAAACTTTGCTCACAATTATCATCCCACTCGAATTTAACTTCATTCCTGGTCAACCTCGTTAGTGGTAAAGCCATAACTGAGAAATCCTTAATAAATCGTCAATAATAACCTGCTAAACCAAGGAAACTCGGTACCTCAGTGACGGTTCGTGGCTGTTCCTAATTTTCCACAGCTACTATCTTCTGAGGGTCTACCTGAATACCCTGAGCTGAAACAACATGCCCCAAGAAAGCAACTTGATCTAACCAGAATTGGCACTTACTGAACTTAGCATACAATCTGTGTTCCCTCAGCTTCTTCAACACCAAAGTAAGATGTCGAACATGATCTGCCTTTGACTTAGAATACACCAGAATGTCATCAATGAAGACAATGACGAATCTATCCAAATACTGTTGAAACACCTTATTCATCAAACCCATGAAAGCTGCTGGTGCATTCGTCAATCCAAAAGGCATCACAAGAAACTCATAATGACCATAACGAGTCTTGAAAGCAGTTTTAGGAACATCGTTGCTCCTGATCTTCAACTGATAATAACCAGAACTTAGATCAATCTTAGAAAATACGCAGGCACCTCTGAGTTGATAAAAAAGATCGTCAAGACGAGGCAAAGGATAACGGTTTTTAATCGTCATCCGATTCAATTGCCTGTAATCAATGCAAAGCCTCAAAGTACCGTCTTTCTTTCGAACAAACAAAACTGGGGCTCCCCCAGGTGAAGTACTAGGCTGAATGAAACCTTTATCAACCAATTCCTGTAACTGAATCTTCAATTCTCTTAACTCGGTAGGAGCCATTCTATATGGAGTTAAGGAAATAGGATTCGTACCTAGAAGTAAATCAATAGCGAACTCCACATCTCGATTTGGTGGCAATCTAGGTAAATCATCAGGGAAAACGTCAGAAAAGTGTCTGACCACCTTGACATTCTCCACACCAACCGAAGCATCATCATTTAGTACCACGTGAGCTAAGTACCATTGACAACCTTTCTTTAGTAACTTTTTGGCTCTGACAGCTGAAATAATACCATGCCTCAATCCACTAGGCTCACCGAAGAATGTAACCTCTGGTAATCCAGGACGATGGAAGGTCACTGATTTCCCGTAACAGTCAATCTTAGCATGATTGTAATGCAACCAATATGTGCCTAAGATAATGTCAAAATCCACAATGTCTAACAGAGTGAGGTTAGCAGGCATAACCACATTCTCCACTAATACGGGACAACCTGGATACACATAATCTACATAACACTTCTCCCCTTTAGGCATAGCAAATTCCAACTCATACCCAAGAGGTGAAGATTGAGGTTGTGTCAATTGAGCAAACGTATGAGAAATTACCGAATGAGTAACACCATAATCAATCAACACTTTAGCATAATGACCAAGAATATTTAACGTACCCATGAACCCATGATCAAGTCCGGATTATTCTGAGCATCTTGTAGTGAAAGGTTGTTGATACGTCCCTGGGTTTGCTATCTTCATCTGCCTTTGCTGGCATGAACTCCTCATCCCTTAGGATTACGCTCTTGTCTTGACTGACTATACTATCTCGAAGACCCAACTCCACTGGTAGTAGCATCAACCTGCTGAGGCTGTCCTCTAGAATACCACTGTGATCCACCAGCTGAATACTGCTGCTAAGGCATATATCCTTCAGAGTACTGCTGTGGAGGCATATATCCTCCTAAATACTGTCCATAACTGCCCTGCTGGTGGGGATCCTGGGGGTACTGGTACTGTCCCGAAGAATAAGGAACGGAATCCCCCTGATAGTGGTATGCACCACCACGACCCATCTGGGTATAACCACTTTGTCCTGAAAACTGCTGAGCTGGAGCTGGCGGTGGTAAAGAAGGCTGCTGAGACGTCTAATGGCCTTGAGGACAAAACTTAGCTTAATGTCCTTCTTGACCACAAGTGTAACATCCACTGCTACCTCTTCAACACTCCCCGAAATGTCGACTATTGCACCTACAGCACAAGGGTGCATTTCCTCTACCAGAATTCCCCTGCCTCTGGGATCTCAAATCTCTGAATAACCTACCCCACATCCTCTCTGACATGTGGAACCGAAACCTCCACTGGAAGAACTAGAACTAGTCTCACTACGCTTAAAGCTCTGAGTTTGGCGAGGCCCCTGTAAGAAATGACCTTTACCCTTATCCTTATTCTGATTCCCATTTTTCTCTTCTTCTTCACTGTCGTTGGGAAAATTCTCAGAATCCTCAATCTGAAGTAAAGCTTCATAAAACTCATGATAAGTGCTACAGGGAATCGCAGTCGCAATGGTACGGCATTTCTTCTTAGTACCCAATTTAAAACGACGTAGCATCTCAACCAGATTAGCAGCAACTTCCGGATGATATCGAGATAGATCAGTAAATTTCCTGTAGTACTCATTAGCTGACAGCTTCTTCTGCCTTAAATTAGTAAACTCCTGTTTCTTACGATTAATGTATGCAGGAGGAACGAATCTCTTATAGAATAACTGTTTAAATACCTCACAATCTCTAGATTCCTCCTGGGGTAACTCATCAGCCAACTGCCCTCACCATGAAGCTGGTTCCTTACCCAAAAACCATGAAGTCGTCTCGACCAATCTGTTCGGAGATAGACTCCCCTGACTCTGCATCAGCCTAAAAGTCTACTCAATATGAATCAACCATTTCTCTGAACCCTCGGGACCTTCATTCCCCACAAAAGTGGTTATTTTCAACTTATGAACCGACTCCAGAGGGGTCCGCTAAGGCGGGCGAATAATTGACTGAATAACACTCGCTATAGCTTCCCCTAACTGAGCTATATCAGGGAAATTAGGTTCAGCTGAATGAGGTGGCTCTCTACGAGGCGGCATAGTTCTGACAGAAACACCAAGATAATTAGAATATTCACAAGATATGCAGGATTGCCAAACCTATGCTTTGATACCAAACTGACACACACCGACCCAAAAGTGGGGCGTGCTGGCCGTCACGTGAGAGTGACGTAACTATGTGCACAGTGCGGAAGCAAGATTAATCAGAAAGATATGAACGAATTAAAATCATGCAACCAGCAACCCAAATCAAGATAGTGTGCTAGCGCGAGTAAAAAGGTTTACACAACCAGAGCATAAATGGTCTACGTGCAGTCAAGCAGAAAGTACTAAATAGAGATAACACCCGAAGGTGGTCCTACATAAGTGAATTCTGTCAGAACGTCCGACGAGCTCCTCGTATACCACCAACGAACACTAACTAATACCTGGAGAGGCGAAAAACAGAAAGCGTGAATGGGCAAAAACAAATCTTTTCAAAACCATTCTTTTCTCAAAAGTTATAACCCCTCGCCGTAAAACTTGTATAATTTCCCAGAAATAAAGTATATACTCATATATATAATTCTCAAAATCTTGCTGAAACATGTATGAATGGATGTATGTATGCTATGCCAAAGTATCATAACTGAATGCCAAATCATAACTCTGTGAATGTGATGGAATACTAGATAATCAACTTAGCCATCGGCTATATATAGCTCATAACAATCTCATCATATCATATAGCTTATAATCAACTCAATCATATCGTATATCTTGCACACACATCAATACCATCTCTAGTGGTCTGCATAACATCACTGTATATAGAATAATATGCTCTAGTGCTACAATCACGTGAAGACTGTGCGAATGATTCGCGGGTCACCTACGAGTCAAACCCACTTATAGTGGCCTATTCGACATGACTGTGCACTTAACTTGGATCCAAGGCGAGCATGCGGTGCGGGAGGTGAACATCACGTGAAAGACTGAGCCCCTAACTTTGGGCGGGAGCACTAATATCAATGTGCAGGTTTATGAACTCTAATCATATAACATCACATCACATCATAACTAACTTACCTGCCACTTACCTATGCGTCCGCAGCACCATCATTATTCTATGCAATCACTAATGCATAATAAAATAAATAGATACTTTGCATGGCATTTCAAATCATACTATTCTTTAAATTCACTTTCTGAGAAAAGAAAGTATATAGGTATTTATGGAAAACAAAAGCCCACTCACTGATATGTAGCCGGGTCGTAACCCCCGTGCCTAGCCTAGCTACGCTTGTCCTCCGGATAGGTCTCGCCTATATGAGAAATAACTGTAACAACGTCATTTTAAGCACATACACAAAACTGGCTTATAACTTCTCATATATTGCTCAAATGGGGTATATGAATATACCACAGTGATCTACACAAACTCATGATCATCCCCATATTTTTAGAAAAATTTTCCGACCATCCACGTGCCGTCCAAGGTACGGCCAGACGCGCCCCCACGTGCTGCCACGTGACCTGCACACTAACGGCGTCAGCATATTTCGTCAAAACTGACGGAATATTCTCTGTCTTCTCCGGCAAGTCGCCGGCGACTGTTCGCCGGTTTCTGGAAAAACTTCCAACTATGGTTTCTTCTTCATTTTTGCACCATTTTCTACGTACTTTATACCAAAATGAAGATCTCATAAAGATTAACACAACCATACCTGACTCGACTCCTAACTCGCTAGGGATTCACTGGAAAAAGCCTCGATAATTCGGGTCAAAATGAAAATCTCCGATCTCGCGATTCCGACGTCCAAATCCTTCTAACAAAGCACTCCGAGCTTCGTGGGGACTTCCTAGAGCTCGCTGTAAGCTTGGATTGTCCTAAAACACAACCATTCAAAAGTTCATGAATAGTGCTCAACTCGGAGCTCAAGTTTTCATCGTGAAACGAATGGGTTCATACCTGAAATGGGTACCAATGTGTTCGTAGGGACGAGATGAACACAATGGTGGTCTTCAAACCTTCGATCAATTGAGTTTGAAGGGTCTCTGGGTGTGTCCGTACGTAGAGAATGAGAGAGAGAGAGTCTGAGAGATAGAGAGGGTACGGGAGTGAGAGAGAGAAAGAGTGTGTGTGAATGTGTGTGTGTGGTCCAAATACATCCAACCAAACACCCTCAAACTTAAACACACACATACTTTAATTGACGTCCAAGGGCATAAACGTCATTTCACATCCACCATACAAAATTTTCGGGACGGGCTATTACATAGATCAACAAGTTTGTTAATTGAAGTTAATAAAATATCTTGTATTATACAGTTCTAGTTTAATGATATTTTTCTTTATTTATATGTTGGACATTTTAAGTTTGGTTTACGTAGATAGGGAGTCTGATATTAAATATTATGACTATCCTATTTTATTATTTAGCTCAAATCTTCATCCCTTAATTTAAATATATCATGGTAGTATAATGCTAAGGAGACTAAATTTTGTAGAATGAACTGAGAAAGAATGGTGAGGGTGATGGGTTTTTAGGGTGGGTCTCACTTTTTTTATAAAAATATTTAAATGATTTTATTTTTAATTTTTAATATCTGATTAATTTTTTAATCCAATTGGGCTAGAGAGTGGGCCCGCCTCAAACCACTTCAGTATTTAACAGAGAAATTGACAGAAAAACTAACGAATGTATGATATTGCAATAAATTCGTAAAATGAGGTATGACATTGTAATTATTAAAACATAAGGTATGAGATTGTGGTTCGACCCATAGTTGAGGTAATTTTGTGTAATTTACCCTACTTTTAGTTATACTTCTAGAAACCATTGTTAGTTTTAAAATCATATTACATATTAGGGTACTGCTAAGGAGACTAAATTTACAAACTAAATGATGTGTCACCAATAGAAATAAGTACGTTTATCAACGTTTAAATAATAAATCAATCATTAACTTTCATGTCCTTTAGTTTTCATAACTTTGTTTACAAATTTAGTCTTTCTATGATTACTCTACATATTCTGTTGAAGTTTGAAACGTTAAAGAAGTGGAAAAATGAACTTTAGGAAAAAAAGACCAAAATGCCTTCATCATGTTCTAATTTTTTATTTTATTTGATTTACGTATTTTTTGTAATTAAAATATTCTTAGAACATGCCTCTTATCTAACTAAGAATATGCTTTTGTTGTCAAGAAATTATTAATAGCCATTGTGGAAAGTTTTAGGATTTTTTACTGAAACGCTCTTGCCAGTTTCATCCCTAAATTAAAATTAGGAGATTCTAAGATCGATTTTGTAATGAGATTAACAAATAAAATATCTACTTAAGCATGGCCAGCTGCATTCTTTGCCTTAATTGTTTTAAGTCATAACCTATCAACTCAACCAAACTTGACTTCCAACAAGCAATTTCTAGTCCATTTCAAACCAAAGTTTGAGTTATAAATAACACTCCTTGCTCACCTGTTTAGAAGCACAAAGAAATCAAAACTCAACTCTAAAATTTGGGTTGATTATCAATTGTCTTAAACATTTCTCTTAAAAAGTTACATTTTCCCATTTGGAGTTTGAAACTCAAGAAAGGGATCAAGGACTCTGGAACTCATTTTTCCTAAGCACTTTCAGTAAGTATCTAAACGACTAAACATAGTCACTTACCCTTAGAATAGGTCAAACATGAAATACATTATGTTTGCTTCCAAAAACTCACATCTCTAACTGATGAATTTACATGTATAAATGGTATAGCTTATTGTGGATGCATATTCTGTCCATGGTTGGATTGACGAAATAGAACATACAAAACAAATTATATCGTTAGCCTAATTGACGAACACTGGAGAAAAAAAATAGAAGGGTGTCTGTTAAAGGCATTCAATGCCTATGTTAGACATATTTTGAGAGAAACAAGAACAAAGAGAATTCTAAGTAGTAAATGGCGATTACCGATCTTCTTGTTTGACTTGGCTATTTATAGGAGAGACTCCTCATAGGCAGCTAGGGGGTGAAGCCGCATGCCATGTTAGGCAAACCGGTATGTTATGCTAGCGTATTGCAGATCACACTACGCAAGAAGCTAGTAGAATGACATCCAATGAGGCTTCCTTGAGCCAGGGAAGACACAGTGGCAAGAATGAGATACCATGGGCCTGAAGGACGCCTTGATATATGTATGAGCCCAAAGGCCTAGGACATATAGCACATGCAAACGTTTAGCCCTTTAAAGTCAAGTGTGGTCTGGTCATGACGTCAAGGGCAAAACCATTGTTTTGAGCTAAAAGTTCATGTATCGTTCTTCTATCTGAAGTGGTTAATTCCTGTCTCCATACTTATATGTTTACACCAACGTAATCTACATAAAAATACGATTTTAGCTTTTGAATCACTTAAAAAGATTAAGAAATGAGTAAGTTAGAGCTAAATCTTTAACAACACTTACTTGGAAACCTTCCAAATTCTGGCAATTGTTGGAAAATCGTGAAAACTCCTCTGTCTAATGCTCAATCAGTTCTTACATTTATATTATAGACAACTTTAACATGTATTTTTAGCTTAAATTTACTCTTTTTAACATGTTTTATATCAATAAACTATTGAAAAATAAACTCATTCAAAAAAACAATCGGATGAACTTCATTGAAAAACTCATCATTTATATATAATTTATTTTGATCATATTTTACTTTCTCAACCATTTTCAATTATCTTTATATCAATTTGAAGCTTATAATCTTAATTTTAAGTTAGTTTGGTAATCTTTATATCAATTTGAAGCTTATAAGCTTATAATCTTAATCTTAATTTTTTTCTTTCACACAAGTTTGGGTTTGATTTGATTCAATTAATTCGGGCACAATAATTGAATGCAATTTCCAATATTGAACATTAAAAAGATCAATGCTTTTAATACTACTTAGACCGGTCGAGTTGCATTGAATAAGGGATTCGATTTTCCACTTAGACTTTCGATTGCTCTATAGATTTTTTCAAAGTTTTGTTGTTTTCATAAATAAAGTTGTAGTAAGTCAACACTAAACAAATATGAGCAATTGTACACTAGAGGTTGATTGTGCCCTATAAGGCTAAAGGACAGCAATGTATGTGTTCCTCTAACAATAACAACAGTGCAACAATTGGAATACTATGTGTTCCTTCAATTGGCGTGCCCTTGGTCATAAGGCACAATATGTTGTTTTGTGCTCAAAGAGGTTAGCACAAATATAACCCATTTTTGTGTATCACTTCTGACAGATGCTTTTACTGGGTGGACATGTGTATGGTGAAGGATGAGCACAATTTATAAGTTGGTCATTGACTTCTGACAAATTGTATTGTTGGGTATAAAAGCAAGTTGAGCACAACTTTAAAAATTGTGGCCACCGCCATAATGTTAATAAAAATATTTTCAATCAAGATACATGTGTACGGTGGAGGATGAGCACGATTTATAAGTTGGTGGTTGACTTCAAAGAAATTGCTTTGTTGGGTGTAAAAGCAAGTTGAGCACGACTTTAAAAATTGTGGCCACCATCATAATATTTTAATAAAAAATTTCAATCAAACTGAGCAGAATTGTAAAAATGTGGCCCTTGTTTAAATTTTTTTAATACAAAAATCATTTTTGATCGTCGCTTACTCACAAGCTCACACAGATACTGTAATACACTTAATTTCCACCTAATTCCAGGAAACTAATTTACAAACCTTCCATTACAAACTAAAATCAAATCAATGTTAGTACTAGGATACTAAAGTTAATATATTACATAACCCATGTTCTTGGCTGAGTATGTTGTGATGCAACCTAACAATAATACCTTTCCAAATGTTAAACAAAAAAAATACATGTTGTTATCCCATCCTAGACTTACCCCAGGATTCTCTTAATATACAACAAAATATAACACCTTCAAGTTTGCATCCCCAAATCAAACCTACTAATGGTTAAACCAACAATATTTGTTAGACAAAAGACACATCTAGAATGGCTGATTGATGACAACTAACCAATATTCTTTCTTTGGCATTCATCATGCATCATTGCACTACAAAATGGAGGTCTATTGACACAACTCGACTTGAAATGTTCACCTAGAATGTCTAACTGGACTCCGAATTGAGCTGTGCTGGCCGACACCCAGAGGGTGACGAAGCCATAAAGTGTAGTATGTGAATAAATTTAAACCTAAAGTGCCCAAATATAAAAGTGCACTTGTAAGCAGAAATGAACCCATTTCACACGTGATGTCAGAGCATAAGTCAAGTACAATAAAAGTAGGATAAGAATTATACCATCAAATGTAATTACCTATACCAAGATTTACCAATAATCCTCGTCGACACGAAAGCACTGCTACTAAACCTGGAGAGGCGAAAAACAAGGGTGAGTGGGCCTAAAAATAAAGTTTTGTAAAAACCTTTTCGAAAACATAATAACCCCTCATCATAAAACAAGTATAGTTTCCAAAATATACATACTATGTATAGTATGAAAATATTTACCGTAGCCTGAAACATCTCAAGAATTCAAAGCGGCACAATATTTAGTAAGTAAATACATGACGTCCGTAATCACATAATCTCGCATAAGCAAACATATCATATCGAGTGCTTATCAGCACATGCTGACACAAGAGTTCATGCAGAGATATTCTGACATGAACAGGACTGGGTGTAACAATGATATACGCTCTAGTACTAAATCATGTGAAGACTGGTGTTATGCGCAGCACATACGAGTCCTAATTAGTAATTGCCTATAGTAATCCAGGATAGGACTGGCACCTACAATGGATCCAAAGTGAGCGTACGATGCGATGTGCACATACACGTGAAAGACTGGCCCTGGCCCGGGTGAGTATTAACATCGGTGCAGCAAACGATGAGCAAATAACATAAATTTGGTCGTGCCACAGTAATTCGATAATTTACGTCGACATAATAATAATAATAAATAAAATATTAATCATGGCCATAATTAAAACCCTATAAAAGTACGCATACTTGTGCATCCTGTAGGATTTCTGATAATTTCGTAATTTTCCGTTATTTCGCTAATTCTTATAAGCATTAGTCTAATCTAGGCATGCGTAGGAAATTCTTTTTCAAATGTATAAATGGAAACTAAATAAATATATAATATTTAAAAGTAAAGACCCATTCACAGTTACTTACGATGTCAC
This sequence comes from Heteromeles arbutifolia, assembly GCA_024362995.1. NCBI lineage: Eukaryota > Viridiplantae > Streptophyta > Magnoliopsida > Rosales > Rosaceae > Heteromeles > Heteromeles arbutifolia. The sequence continues at coordinate 7,232,891 of JANCRC010000010.1, read as the reverse complement.
ATCCGTTCAAGCTAGGAAGCTGAATTCCCTGATAGTAATTGCACCTAAGCATAATATTGGGACCCATTAGTAAAACTCAACTAAGATGATTAAATTTGGAGAAACGGAGTGCGGATTTGGAATCAATACATCGAAATACGCTAAGGAGGGTCCCCGACAAATTTTATAAAAAGTCAACAAAAAAGTCAACCGAAATGCCTTGGTGGTCAACCACGTTAAAACTTTGGAATTTCACTAAATGGATGTCAAAAACGGACTCAGGACATCGAAATTAGCCTAAGAGGGTTTCCGAGAAAATTCCAAAAAAGTTAACACGAGGAATATTCCCAGCCCATTTTGGAACTAGGCTAGGCTGGAACATTGGCCCAAAGGTTTAGGCCGGTTGGGGTAAAGATTTGGGCATAAGAATTTGGACCGGGTTTTTGGGCCTAAGGCCTTTTTTTTTTCTTCTTCTTCTTCTTTGGCCTGTTGTTGCTGCAACCGTCGAATTCTGGAAATCTCGCCAGAGAATAAAACGAGGTTCGAATAACCTGATTTCTCAACTATTTTTCACTCTTCCTACCAAAATGAAGATTAAGAGGAGAGGAAGAGAAATATACCAATGTGAGGTCATGCCGAGGCTAGAGTTAGCCGGGAAACAGCTCGAAAGCAGTCAGGTTTCTTGTCGGAAACTAGGGAACTTCCCCCCGCGTTGATTCCCGTGTCAAAACGTCACCAAAACATCTCAAAATTACCCTAATCGTACTTGAAAACATGATTTATAAAGATCTTGGGGATTTTCGAGGCTCACCTTGTCGGAAAAATTAAAATCTCGTCAAATTTTTGTTTGGGATGATAATGAATAGTGGCGTAAGCCACAACAGGGTATGAGGCCATAGGCCTGGGTTTGTGTCCGCAGTAGTAACGCTCCGTAAATAGATGGTGGTCCAGGTGGTTCACCGTGAAGCATGGCGCTAACGGTCACCTTTACCGTTTCTGAGTAGTGAGCAGAATGGATGATAAAGACAGAAAATCCAAGTGATCGTGTGGCTCTGGGTTCCTTTGGGTCTTCGTAGGGAAGAGTTGAGGGTGTTGATCTGGTGAGTGGTCAGTCTCGCGGAGCTAGTGAGGCTGGTGGTTCACAGGAATGAGAACGAGATAGATGAGGGTGTGAGAGAGATGGGAGAGAACTGAGAGAGAGTTGAGTAGTTGAGTGAGGTATCAACAAGAGAGTGGGTGAGTTAAAGAGAGTGACAATTGTGTGAAGAGCCAAGAAAATGTGAGACATGGAAGAAAGGGAGAAATGGGGTATGGGCCCCACGTGGCTCACAAAACAAGTCACAAAATATCTCCCAATTGAAATTACCAAATCGCACTTCACGTTTGTAAGTCTGTAAAATCTCTATCGTAGCTCTAAATTCGATTCCGCTTGCGCCTACACGTACGTAATGACGAGCACTATGAGGATACTTTAAAAGAATGTTTCATACGTCTCACATTACACTAGTCAACGAAAGTCAAAATCCTTACCTCTAAAGGCATTTTCGTCAATTCACACTTTTAGAATTTATAAAATCGTAGAATTAGGGACGGGTTGTCACATTTATGATGCACATATTTATCATTTACCCCATCCAAACGCGTAGAATTCTGAACGTGTGAACTTGTACACTCTTGTTGTCGGTTGATAGCTACATGTGCCAACATGACTTTGAATTGCTTAGTCATTTGCGCCTTTTCCAACTTCAGATTCTCCTCTTGCTCGGTCTTAAGTCTTGCTATGCTTTCTTATTGCTCTTTTTCAACATTTTCGTTTTCTCATTCGCCTCATTCATCATACGAGCTGTTTTTTCTTCTGCGGCAGCAGTAGCTTGTTTTTTAGCTTCATAAGCTTCCTAAAGTGACTTAACTTCCCTAAAAATCCACTCAGTTCCAATTTTTAACAAAGATGGCAAAAAAATCCACTCAACTCTAACAACATTTTCCTTAATAACCATTTCGACAACAATTTTTGTATTGTAATCACTATTCTAAAAAGCTATCTAGGCGGCGTCTAGGCGCTGGACGTTGGACCACCGCTGTGATTATTCAAAAAATGTTCAATAAATTGGCAAGGGTATTAGGCATCAACTAGGTTGGCTAGGCAGACTGGGCAGCCTCGGCAGCGCACTAGGCGGTTATGTGAAAAAAAAAAAACTATATGTCTCGCTGTTTCACTGGATCACGTATAAGAGGAGACGATGACATAAAATATGAAGATATAACGAGTGTGCATGAGGGAAGAGGGAGTGAGAAAGACTTGTAGAAAGCATCATAATAACAAATCTGCAATTGCAGGAAAAGAAACAAGAAATTTACCTGGATGTTTGGGATTTCTTTGCCAAAACAATGTTTTGGAGGATTTCTTTTCTGCACTTTAGGAATTTGATCTGACTAATGACTAGGTCTTGGAAAATTTTACAAAGCAAGAAGAAGATGAGAAAGTAAACGAAGAAGATGATTGGGAATTAGGGTAGAGGAATCGAAGAAGGAGATGAAGAGGGAACAGAAAAAACCCAAAATAAAGCCTTCCCGATTTCCAAGGAGTCAAAACCACTCCCTTCAATTTGATTCGATGTCTACCAATATGCCTTATCAAATATAATAGAAGTAAATAAAAAACAATTACCCACTCTTTACTATTAAATAAATATGGTATACAAATTATTTAGTAACATTATCTTCTTTTTCTTTTTAAAACCACACATTTTATGTACTTAGAACTCTTACATACAAACATACATACATATATATAATTCTTCTTTTAAAAATAACATATTATTAAATGTTTGTTCATATATTATATAATTAATTTATAGGATATATATAAATTTATATAAACCCACTTAGTCCGCCTAGATGCTAAGTCCCAGCCCGCAGCCCGACTAGCAACTAGCGTCTTTAAGAACCTTGATTGCAATAGGGAGGAAGATCTGCATCAACATATGATAATCGAGGCTTTTCAAGGCAATTAATTTCTTTTCTTGAATATTAATGCGGTTGCTAATGTTAGAAGAGTAGTTGTCTAGCACCTGAATTAATTCCAAAATCTGGGACAACATTCTTTTCTCCCCAGGTTTCATATTGTATTCTGCCACTGGAAACTTTGTACGGGCACTATGTGCCCGTAGATGAAGATCATGCCTAATGCTCAGCTCTAGAAGATTAGCCCTTGTTGTAACACCATCTTTAGTCTTCCCTTTAATTTCCAAAAGAGTGCCAATAACATTTTCAGCTATGATTTCTCTCTATATGCATGACATCCAAGTTGTGCCATAGTAGAAGATACTTTCAGTAAGGCAATTCAAAGAATATAGTCTTTTTTGTCCACTGACCAACAACGTGGCCGTCATCAGTCTACCCCTATTTACAACTGCTCACATTTACACCTTTGCCAAATTTGAAGGTAAATCTCTTCACTTCCATTAAACAATCCATGGTAATTCTTGGTATAAGGGGTTTCGAAAGTCTTGAGATGCATTAAAAGTCTTTCTATACTTTTGGTACCTATGTGATATTGGGAATCATCATCTATGTACTATGAATGCAAACTTTTCTCATGTTTAGCTATTAAAAAATCAATGCCATCACTGTAAGTTGGACAAGCATTCTTACCACTAATGCTCCACCCTGAGAGCATAGTATAAGAAAGTCATTATAGTCCACAACAAGGCAGCATGAATAGTGAAGGTTTCTTGACAGTGACTATCATATATTTGCAAACCAGTCGTCTATTCATATGTTTGCAAACCTATCATCCATAAATGTTACAAGTCATCAATTAACTTCTGCATGAAAACATCAATTGCATCACCCAGACTTTTTTTTTTTTTTTTGCCTGAAATTAGGAGAGATGACCTTATGGACAGATGACCTTTATACGTTGACTAGACAAATGACCGTATAGACACAATTTTTTGTTTTACGGCACTGTGTGAAGTACTTTTATTATTGGTTGAAAAAAAAAATATATGATGACAACAAACATAATATAACTAAGCATCTAAAAGTAACCTACAAGAAGATAAGAATCTAAAAAGCAACTGAAATAACTAAGAACCTAATAAACCTTTATGGCAGAAGGAAATGATTTGTCATAAATTTGAAACAGTGAACAATAAAGAAACATGTGATGTGAGATTCTTACAATGAATAAACAACTCCCTACCATTATTCACCACAACTATTTAATTTATAATTTAAACTGTGTGGCAGATGAAAATAAAAAGATTGTGTGATGTTAGAAAAATGTCATTGTTTACACTAGAATTAAACCATCTCTTTAGTCTAGTTAGGGTCCACCTCTACAAGTCTGTTACAACTTTATTAAACATTTGAATTGATGTAATCTACAAAATATGATTTACTTAGAATTTTTCAAAAATATTACATAAATGGTAACGGAAAAGATTGTAAAGTTTATGGTTGTCGCATGGTTAAGTGTAGCACCAATTATTTTTTAGGGTAAATTACACTTTACCACCTTAAGTTTGAGGTCTATTGCAACCTTATACAACATGTAACATCCCACATCACCCAGAGGAGTGATCCTTCAATGTATATTCTCATCCCTACCTAGCACGAGGCCTTTTGGGAGCTCATTGGCTTCGGGTTCCGTAGGAACTTCGAAGTTAAGCGAGAAGGGGGCCAGAGCACTCCCAGGATAGGTGACCCACTGGGAAGTTGCTCGTGAGTTCCCAGAAACAAAACCGTGAGGGAATGGTAAGCCCAAAGCGGATAATATCGTGCTACGGTGGTGGAGCGAGCCCGGGAAGTGATCCACCCTGGGCCGGGATGTGACACAACATCTTAAAAAAATTTCACTTTTATACCTCACGTACTATTTTATTTCAATATAATACCTCCGGTACATTTTCCATTCATTGGTCCGTTAAGAGCTGACGTGGCAGTAGTGGACCCCATTACACGTCAGCCTCCTCCCTCCAAAACTTGGACATATAGATATCCATTTGCCACGTCAAATGGGTTTAAAGAGTTGCAGAATGTAGCTTTTGGGATCTCGATATGTTGACGCCGAGGATCCTCGACAGGTTGGTTAGATCCGTTCTCGGCAACCCACTTCCGCTACGCCTCACCCGTGGCGGTTGGCTCTCCAGGCCCAAGCAAATCATCTTCCTTTAGCGCGCCTTCCTTTTTGTCCCTTCTGCTAGGCAGATCTGGTTTCAAAATTTTGAATTTCTGGGTTGGAATTAAAATACCAGATGGGTGTGAAAGAGTTTCTACACCAGAGTAAGAGTAAAGGGCAGAGCAGCAACCACAAAGGTGCTGAATCGACTCCGAGGTTGTCGCTGGTGAGGAACTCCCAAAAGATGCTGACCAATCTCATCTCGCCCTTCCGACGAACTGGGGTCTGATTAAGATTCCCACGTCCATTAACGAACCTTCCAGATTAGCGATGAACACCACGTCCGTCGAATCTGTAAATCATGTTGAGCACCTTAAAGGCATGATCCTCGCTGAAAGGCTTGGTCTGTGTGGATTGCAAAAGGCGAGGATTGGCTGGGATGATGCCAATATAGGTCGATGTTGGAATCATGAGGGGTTGGGGATTTACTTTTCTTTTCTAATTTGAAGGTTTTAAGTATATAATTAAAATTATTAATTAAATATTTTTATTAGTTATTTAGTCATGTGGCACAGGTTGGCAGCCACGTCAGCACAAATGTGAAACCTAATATTTCCACGTCATCACTTAATGGCCATCCTAACAGATTTTCTAACGGTTGTATGAATTCAAAATGAAATAATAAAAGTTGTGTGAAATTGAAATGCTTTAAAGATGTTGTATGAGGTTGTAATTACACCCATACTTGAGGGGGTAAAATGTAATTTATCCTATTTTTTTACTACTCTATTTCCTGCATTTGACACCAATCTTCATCTTCATCAAAATTGTCCATTCACATTCGCAAACATAACCAAATTTTGAACATGTTTTACTATTATAAAAACTTAAGCCTACTTGGTCCAAAATACACTACTAGCATTTCAAAAATCATATACTCACACAATACATAAACGAATAAGAAACATCCGATTGTAGAACATCAAAGGCCACCATCACATAAAAACAACTAATACAACACTAAATAGAGCTTAATTCATTAAAAGTAAACGCAAACAAACTACATAGAGCTATTCAAGATAATAAATTCATTTGAAATTAGTATAGAACAATTCATCTCCTGATGATCCACCAATCTCATTCTTATTGATTTAAAACCCATTTGTCATTTATAGTTTGCATATTAAGCGTTGATATCATGTTTATGCTATGAACCAAATTTGTTGGATGGTCATGCCTCATCATCAATTAATTCACCATTGTATCGACCTATGGTAATTTTGGATTCTGAATCACTTTGGAGTATGAATTATATTTGATCAATGACGATGAATTAGAATGTTTATTCATTTCAAACTTTTTACCCTTACCATGAGACTGGAGTTGTAGGGGCTCATGATTCGTGACAGCTTGGTGTGTAAATCTTGGCGGACTATCCTCAATTAAAATCACTTCTGAAAATTTAGGATGAGCGATTCATGGTGCTTTCATTTGAACCAGTAGATGACTTTGGGTTTCTTGACTTGTGATTGAATAATTGATTACAAAAAAAAAACAAAATTGGGCTTCATTATTTTTGAAAAAAATTGTAGAGAATTTGAAGATAGAAGATAGGTTCGTGATAGTGTATTAACTTGTGAGAAACATACATGTTAAATAGAAGTTGGTAGCTTGTGTAAACGCACAAAAGCCATTGTGACCACACATTTATATATATTTAATTAATAAAATTTATTTGGCACCTGCCGTTCACATATGTACACACAAAATAAAGTTTTGTGTCTACAATTATAAAGTAGGACACATACAATTGTGCATATGAAGTCTCTGTATAGACACAAAAGTCCTTTTGTATCCATGTTCAGTCAAAAAGTTGTCAGACCAAAGGTTAATGTCCCACTTTGCTTGGTTTTCCGTGCCTAATAATGTGTTTGTGTCTATTATTTTTTTACATTGGTGCCCTATATTGAATGTGCATTGTTTCACTTTCTGTGCCCAATAATGTGTTTGTGTCCATTATTTTTTATATTGGTGCCCTATATTTAATGTGCATTGTTTCACTCTATTAGTGTTCACAAAGACACAAACTCATCATTTGTGTTCTTAATTTTGTACACAAAGACCTTTCTTTTTTGTTTTTAGTGCAAGCATGTTGGAGCCCTTTCTCTATTAAAGTTGGCCATAGAGCCCAATACTGATACACTCCTAGGCCATGTACGTGTCTGTCAATTAACTAAATTGCACATAAGATCTATGAAGTATGGAAACTCAAATCCCTTATTTAATGGGGTTTGTGCGTTTATGGGATTTGTCCTCTCTACGTAGAGGGCATTCATGGCCTTGCAAATGGCACCCGTACCGTTTGCAATGCCTAATAAATCTTTACCGTAGATCAAAAGTTACCTAATTATCAGTAGTCTAGCTTTTATGTTTTACCACTAATCACGTATTAAAGGCATGAAGGGAATGATGAAGAAATTTAAGACATCTCAATTGCTTTCACGTTATTTATGAAAAATAATGATAGGATTTAGGGAATTTAAGTCCAATCAAAGCGTGCTATGTGAATTATGAGCTCAATATGACAAGAATACCTTTGATGGTGTGAGGAGAATACAACTTTAACCCTAAGAGCCCCTTTCGGATTGGTTAGGCTAAAAAATTGGTATGGATAGGTTTGGGATATTTGTTCAATGTGTGGTGTAGATAACTCAACTAGGTTAGGATTCAAAACCAAAAATATATTGATGAAAGAATTTCGAGCTTCTCGTCTCCCCCCCCCCCCCCCCACACACACACAAAATGAAAAAGAAGAAGAAAAGTTTGAAAAATAAATTGAACAATATTTGGAAACTAAACTCGATTGTGGAAAAAAGAATCTGAAAGAAATCTGGAAATAAATAAATGAAATATGAAATAAAAAAAATTGAACAAACTTGAAATCAAATTGAAATTCTCGTTGCTTCAATTATGGACTCGACTTTGATCGTTATCCATCCAAACACAAAACCAACATCAGGAAAATATTTTCCTACATTTTTTTTTATGGGAAAGACAGATAGAGAAGATGATGGTAATTTTAGATGGGGAAAAGAGAGAAGATGATGATAATGATAATGATGAAAAGATGATGATGATGATAATGATGAGATGATGATGAAGATGGCTTCAGATGGAGGATATATGACTCAAAACCATGCTGTGCAACATATTACAAATCCCCTCAATTCAAAATCCATGAGTAGTCTACAAAATATCTTATGTCGTTGTTTCGTTTAGGGCTAGAATCTCAGCTTGATTTAAAAACGTCACAAACAAATTATGTTTGGTGGATTTCCTAGATATTGCAGTGTCTCCAATGGTAAAGACATAACCCACTTGAGAATGCCCCATGTGCTAGTTAGATAAATAATCAACGTAAGTACAACCAATAAGACAGACAATATTTCAAGGATCAGGAGGTTGAATCCACTTGGGGATGCATAGGGATAGAATAAGCCCATATCCATTGTACTTTTAAGGTAATGCATCATGTCTTTTAATACATGTCCAATGTCTGCTTGTAGGAGTACTGTTATATCTTGACAAAAGATTCATAACGAATGAGATGCCTGGTATAATACATTGAGCCAAGTACAATAAAGCACATATAGCATTTAGGTATGGAACTTCATGTTTCAAGACCTCTTCATCGTCATTTTTAAGGACATAATTGATCTCGTTGTACATCTAGTATTCGAACGACCATGACAGTACTCAAAGGTTGTGCTTTATCCTCAATAAAGTGGATAACACCTTCTAGGTGTAGTTCGATTGATGGACCAGAGTACCATCCAAACAATGCTTGATCTCCTGGCCAAGACAATATCGAGTTTTCCCAAGATCTTCTATCTCAAATCCGGCTTCAAGTACGAGACAATTTTCCCAACCTTTTCGGAGTCCCATTGAGATTCATATCATCAACATAGACTGCAACAATCGCAAATCATGAATATGACTTCTTAATAAACACGCAAGGTCATAACTTGTTATTCTCATATCACCGATGGATCAAATACTCGCTAAGACGGTTATACCACATCCTTCTAGATTGCGTCAATTTGTAATGCAGACTTCTCAATCTTATAGAGAGAGTGTTCCATGGCCGGGATCTATTTGAGTAGTCACTCGGAAGTCCTTTATGAACTTTCATATAAATATCTGTATCTAGGTCCCCATAAAGATACATTGTGACCACATCCATGAGCTACATATTTAAAATTTCGAAAGTTAACAGACTGATAAGGTAGCAGAACATTATGACATTATAGGGAATAAGTCTCCTTGTAGGCAAGTCCAGGGTATTGAGAGATGTGCCACAAGGCGTGCTTTATTACGCACCATTTTATTATTCCCATTACGCTTCCTTACGAACATTCACTTACAACCAATGGGTTTCACAGCGGATGGTGTTGGAGCTACATGTCCAAATACTTTATGCTTATTTAAGGAATCAAGTTCAAATTGGATTGCTTCCTTCTATTTTGACCAATCAATTTTACGTCAACATTTATCAACAAAACAAGGTTCGATGTCATCGCTAATCAGAATCTCAGTAGCTACTACAAATGCATCATCGACGATAATCTCATTGCGATTCCAAACCATATCCAAGCTAGCATAATAGACCAAAATCTCTTAATTCTCGGGAGACAACTATTTCTCTTCCAGAACACTATCGTGATCAAGAATAACCTCATGCGATGGATTAGATGAGTCAACGATTGGATTTAACTAGCTTGTGTCGGGTGTTTCCTCTTTTGAGGGATACAAATCCCTCAAACCAACAAGCCTCCCACGCTTCATGGTAGGTGCACGTGACCGTCAGTGTTTCGGCCGACATAATAAGGGTGGCCAATCGTCTAATAGAGGATAAATTTTTCAATGTGGAACACGAGGCACCATGCTTCATGTCATTATACAAGTGAATAAAACTTTCCTTTTTTAAGTGTCCCTCTTATATAATGACATGTGATGTGCCGTCCTGTGTTCCGGACACTTTGAAAAACTCTTCCCAATAGATGGGATAGACAATTGACATATGGTCTTCAAAACATGACTTCTCTAACATCACTTTAAAATTCTTGCAACTTTATGGTCAAAAGGTTAAAAGAAGTTCATACTTGATAATTGTTATCAAATTACTCGTACAATTGTCCGGTTCACGGACCCACGCCCTCTAATGCACCTGTTCTCCACTAGCCTCTTGAAATTAGCCAAAATTCAACGAATTACGAGGTCCTAACAACCCAAACCTCCAATCAAACACGTCCACGCCATGCACCAAACCGCACCGGATCATTCCCTCACTCTCTCCTCAACCTCTCTCTCTATTCATTTCTGGAAGATCTGCAACTCACAAATCTGTGTCTACACAAAAACTCTGCCTTTTGCTGCCTCCTGTGAAAAGAAGCCATGAGCGACCCAATTGAGCCCGCAACGACGTCGTCTTCGGCCAAGGATCCGGCCCTCCTGATTCACCCACGCCGCGAGCCGTTCGAGCACGGGCTGCTGCCCATCCCCAAGCTAATCTTCACCGATCCGACCCAAACCCTAATTCTGCTCAAGCAGAAGCTGATCGAGAAGTCGCCGAGTCACCGGGTCGACTCGGCCGCGATCTCCGAGGCGCTCCAGATCTCCATTGATCAGGCAAAGCTCGTCCTCGATACCCTAGCCTCGGTTCTGCACTCGGAGTCCGACCCGCTCGTGAAAGCCAAGCCGGACGGGATTGACGAGGCCGGAGCCGATGTGCATGATCTGGTTCTGTTCCTCTACATTCAGTCGTACAAGAAGTTGCTGCCGCGGACGCACAAGGATTCGGCTGCCGTCGCCGATGTCTGGCCTTCGACGTCCGCTTTCGATGGGTATTTGTCCGCTTTGTCGCCTTTGCAGGTGAGAAGCTGTTCCTGAATTGATCTCTTTTTTTCTTTCTTTAGTTAATCGGTGGTGCATTGTGCAATGCGTGGGATTAGGAATTGGTGTGCTGCGATTAATTGCTTTCTTTTGGGGTTAGTTTTCATATTTCGGGTAAATTTCGGTTAATTAAGTTGAAAAGGTTGGTAATTTCATTCAAGACGTTGGTTTCTTGACATGGGATTGCTGCCATGTTGAAAGTTATTCAGGTAAATTTTTTCACTTTGTGTGTGGTCGTTCATTGGGGTGAAAAAAGTTATTGGTATTGGAATACAAAGTGGATTAAAATGGAGTCTAGTTTTATTGATCTATTGATTATTGGAAATTATTTTGGTTAGTATTTGGCTAATCTTACTATTCATTGTGTTCTGGTTAGAGTTTTGATCAATTGCGTGCTTGGGGTGGGGGTTGTAACAACTCGTTGCATTGCCAACCACATTGTTGGATTGAATGCACTGAATGTAAAATGCTCAATTACCAATTCTTGGCTTGTAGTGAGTGGGCCTCCTAGTTTGTCTTCCAGGATGTGTATGTTTAGATCCCTTTGGAATGGCAGTGCTACACTGTGCCTACCCTGGTTTAATTAGCTTTATGTAGTAGTGTTGCAAAGTGGTAATCACGAGGTTGATTATAAACTTTTAGGGTGGGTTTATAACAAGTCATTTCCTTACCGCATCGTTGGACTGAACTGCACTAAAGTAAAATGCTCAAGCACCTAATCTGGGCTTGTAGTGAGTGGACCTGCTAGTTTTATCTTCCAGGATGTGTGTGTTTAATTCCTTTGGAATGGCAGTGCTGCATTGTGTTTGCCCTGGTTTAATTAGCTTTATGTACTCATAGCGTTGCACAATAGTAATCATGAGGTTGATTATAAACTTCTGGGTGGAGTTGTAAAAATTCGTTACCTTGTCTACCACACTGTTGGATTGAACTGCACTATTAGAATGCTCAAGTACCGAACCTCAGCCTGTAGTGAGTGGACTCTTAGTTTTATCTTCCAGGATGTGCATGTTTAGATTCCTTTGGAATGGCAGTGCTACATTGTGTCTGCCTCAGTTTGATTAGCTTTATGTACTCATAGTGTTGCAAAATGTTAATCACGAGGTTGATTATAAACTTTTAGGAAAGGGTTTTGTTGATTGGTTTCATTTGGATGATTTTTTGTAGTAAATAGGGTTTAGGGCTCCATACTAAAGCATTTTCAGTATCAAGATTTGGGCAATGCCATATAACTTGTTGCAACATTTGTGTCCTGAAACTTTTCGTATTTTATATTTAATTACTTTGATTTGAGACATTTATTTTGTTGGATTAAACTAATATCAACCTTGGAATTCCAACACATGACAGCTTGTGCGTAGCAATAGCCGTCGGTTTATGCCATCACAGGCTGATGAAGAATCACACCAGTTATCATATCTGCAAAAACATTTGGCCAATCTTGTCTCTCTTTTAACAGAACCTGTGGAGGGTGATGGCGAAGAATCTCTGGTATGTGAAATTACTACTTAATCTTCTCTGGTTTAGTCGATTATTCACCTTTTTGGCTACCAAAAAGTAAATTGTGTGCATTTAAAGATAATGGTTGCTGGTACTTTTTTCCAATTCGATAGAAAAACACTATTCGTACTGTGAGCACCACCCAAATTCTTGATTCATGCTTTGGTTGGGTCATAAGTGCAACACCAATTATCATCACTTATCAACATTTGTATTTGTGGGAAGTGATTTCTTCATGATATGTTTGAAGTTTGAATAATGAACCTTACATTCTACATTCCAATTGCATGATATTTACTGAAGTTTGGTTATTATTAATCTAAAAAAAGGTAAAGTAGGACAGGTTTAATGGAATGGAAATGCAGTTCAATAAATCCAACACATGGTACTGGTGGAAGAGTTAATCTGGATGACAATAAGTTGGGCCATAAGAACTTATGTATCCTAGTGTTTTTATCATAGACATCCGGTGCTGATTTCTTATTTCTATTTATGTTATGGAATTTATAGTTGTATTTTTTGTTGGTATCTCCCAAGCCCACTTAATGATCTGATTTAACCCTTCATAGGTTTTGACCATTGAGAAATTTGAGCACCTTGGGTTTCTGCTTCACTTTGGTGACAAAGGATCTGAAGGAAATCTATTCAGCCAACATGCTCCTTTTTTTGCAAATTCAGATCCTGATATGCCTGCTGTTCCTGTTCCTGCAGCACAAGTTCATGATTGGGTTCTACAGAATATAGGTTCTTCTTTGGAACATATTTCAGAAAGGATTTCTCCAAAAGAAAATGGGCCACCAAGTTCCTCAGACCAAGATGTTCCCATGGCTGATGCCTGCACGAGTTCAAACAAGGGCTCATCAAGTGTCAGAGGCCCAAGTTTTATAGAGGGGATCTCTAAGTCATCACTTGTAAAGCAATCATCTGATCTTAAAGGTTCTTCTGTAAAGGTTTGTTCATGAATCATAAGACATTTTTATGTTTTCTTGTAACTAGTTTATAAATATGTAATATCCATTCTTTTTTCATCTGTGTCCTACATTTACGGGATGTTTTAAAATTCAACACTTCTAGAAGTTCAGGATCTAGAATCAGAAAGAATAAAATGAAGAGAACTCAATTCTTAGTAAGGCACAAGAATCAAATCATTATTTCTATTGGGGTTCTAATAACTTAACAGCTACATGTTATAGACATGAAATGATTATGAAGATGTGAGTTGTTTAGTGATTGCATGCCACATTGGGGATTTGCTCTTGGGGCTGTGAGAATGCACCTGTTGTGTTGTGTTTGTGATGGATTGAAGGTTCTGCTATGCTATATTTTGGTTTCCGAATTGGCCAACTTATTTTAAATTATTTCATAAATGCATTTTTTTTCAAGTTTAATTATTATTATACTTATTTAAGTTTCGAGTCTGTTGGGTCCTGCTATTATGCATAAGGAAGGGAGGTAGCTGCTCATTCAGTTTGATCCTAATCTTAGTTATAAAGATCATTGACCAATGAACTAATAATGCACTTGGTTAATGAAACTTGTTGAGATTGTCAGCTTTCTTGTTATCTTTTCTCAACATGTTTCTTTACATGCTTTGTGCGTAAAAGCAGTGAACTAAAATTGGATTGTTCCTTCTAAGAGGTATATTGGTTTGGTAGTGACTTGTTTGCAATTTCAGGTTTTAAATTGCCACGATTCAGTTATCTACATATTAGCACCTCTGAGATATGCCACAGTTTATGGATGCTCTGATGCTACAATTGTACTTGGAGCTGTTGGAAAGGTAATAGGAAAGGCATTTGTATTTATGCTTTGGCTTATTGACTGTTGAGTGATATGTGTACTTTGGTTGTACTTATTCCCTAATATATAGTTGGGTATTGAAAAAAGGTTATTTCTGTGCTACTGAAGTTTATAGTTGAATTGGAAATAGTTTTCTCGCTCTAGTAAATTTAAACATAGTATCAGAATGATTAGCTTGTGGTCTGTAAAGGTCTCTGGATTTGTTTATCCTTCATCTCTGAAATTTTAGTATTAGATAAGTTGGTAGAGTTTGGTTACTTGATGTTTTGCAATAATGCTAATAACTGATATCTTCAGAGTGACTTTGCAAGTAGGCACGTTGCATTTCATTCCCACTAAGCTTTGCCTGCCCGGTCACTTTCTTTTGGCACTCATTTACCCTTTCCTATTACGAATACAAAGTTAGTTTGCAGTCAACTTTTTAAAGTCAATGAAATTACCATGCAAGTATATAACACAATGAAAAAGAAGGCTTTTGAATTTTGTTTATCTGGTAGCTTGTATAATAGAATGATCGTGTAAATCACTGGGTTGGATCACAATCGAACAATGACGGATGATTACTCTTTATCTCTGTTTGTGAAATCATAAGTTGACTGGTGTTTCTGTGAGTTACCTCATCTCCTTCTTATGTGGTGGTTATGCAAAGTTTTTATCTTGTTGTAAGTTCATTCAATTTTGGTTGGAAGTTTTTGCACAACTTGTTTTTTAAGTTACAGTTCTTGCATAATGGTTTAGTTAATCAAATGTAATAACTTTTATTACATCTAATTGTTAGGCCTGACGTTTTGCCCTTTAGTGAACATTGGAAGTAGTCCAATGTCTGTATATTACACTAAACCGGCCTTTAGAAAATTCAGACATTCTCTATTTCAATGTATGTTTATATTTGCTTTCTACTGGAAAGCCTTATTCTTTAAATACTATATATCATTATTTACTTTGATAGTCTGGTGATTACTTTGTAATATTATCTAAAAACAAAAGACTCCCTGTAAATACATCTGGTCAACTATGCACTTCTATTTAAATGGCCCGTCTTAATTTTAGCATGTCTTGAGCTTTTATGATGCTGGAAAATCATGTTTTGACCCCTTACCTTCTGTGTAATGACTTATTACTGTCATGTGGAGTTGCCCACCCGGTAATTACTGTTTTGACCCCTTACCTATCTGTATAATGACTTGTTACTGTCATGTTGAATCTTATAGCTTAGATGATCTGATGTCTCTTGCAGGCTGTGAGAATCGAACACTGTGAGCGAGTTCATGTGATTACAGCAGCAAATCGAATCTGCATTGCTAACTGCCGCGAATGCATGTTTTTCCTTGGGGTCAACCAGCGACCACTTATTGTTGGTGATAACCATAAGCTGCAGGTCTTGCCCCTAAGAGTTGATTGCATTTTGTTTCTAGCCAGTACTAGGGCAGATTAATTTTCACAATATAATCTACTGCAGTATATCTTAACGTCGATTTCTTTTTGTTACAACTAATCTTAATGTGGGTTTGCTGGTATATTGGTTCGACCTGTTTGGTTTTTTGTAAACCTCCATGACTTTTTTTTCTGTTATCTCATATATGCATTGAACTTAAAACAATAATATGTTCCGCTGGCATGTTATTGGCCACTCTTCTAATTCTATTGTGATTCGTATCATCAGAAACGAACTTTCTTTCCATTCTACATTTGATAGCATGCCCCCAGATGTAATAGTTGTTTTTGACATCTATTTTAAGATTTGAGAGGGTTTCCTGTACTAATTGCTGAGTAAAAAAAGAAAGAAATGTCACGTGAAACTTACCAAATTATAGTCAACATGTTTTTGCCACACACATGCACACATCCTTTCAAACTGATGTTTGCTGACAGTCTTGACGCATTTGGTTGCTGTGGTTTATTTCTGAATAGTGGTTTGTATGCATGGTTTTGTTATGTTGAACATTTGGCGTCAAATTGAATACACTATGACTTTAACAAAATTAAATTGTTTTTACTGAAATGTAGCATTAAATACTTTGATCATAATAAGTATTTGTTATGATCATAGTTTTCTGTGTTTCATTCTTCAAGTTCTAATGAAGATTGAACTTGATCCGATCTTTGTTTTCACCTCCCGACTTTTATCAGGTGGCACCATACAATACATTTTACAGTCAGTTGGAGGAGCACATGAAGGAAGTTGGGGTTGACGCTACAATCAACAGATGGGATGAGCCCCTGCCACTTGGAGCTGTTGACCCACATGATTCATTATCTCATCCAGCAGGTGTCTCTGAGGCTCAGGCCGAGTCCGCTGCACACTTAGACCCTGACCAGTTCACAAATTTCTTGGTATTATAATTTTTACTACAAGCTGTTAATTTAGATTTGGATGGCGCATTAAAGGGTTTTCCTTAATTTTCTGAAGTAATTTTATTGAAAATTAAATAGAGAAAAGCCTCTGAAAGGCTCTACCAACAAAGTCTTCGGACAAAGTCATGCACTTTTGGGGCATAACAGTTGTATTTATGAGTATGTTTCTTCATTTGGTTGGGGGAGGGTGGTTGAGATGGCCATGGTTGTACAGTTACTCATTTTCTTTCTGAATTATCTAGTTACGTCGTATATGTTTCCTTTATACTCAGATTCCAAACTGGTATGGAGGTGAATCGCAGGGCTCCACTAAAGACAACCCATTTCCATTACCAGATGCTTATATGGCTTCCCAGCATAGAAACGTATGTTTTCTCCGGCTTAATATTAGCGTAGATTTTTATGTTTATATTTGGGTTAAGTTAGTAGATACTTTCTTACAGTTTTACTTAGAATTCCTTGATGTTTGATTGAGGTGGTCAAGTGTTATTTATCTTTTAATTATTCTAAACTTTTTCTGCAGCAGAACAATCTCGGGGAGGTAAAGCAATTATTGAAGGAAGCACCTCTTGAAGAAAATAGAAAGCGGGAATTATCAACTGCTCTCCACGTATACTTTAAAGACTGGTTGTATGGTAATGCTTATTATTACAATTGTTTCCTCACGTTGACACACATGTGCTAGAATATTGTACTTTGGAACATCATCAGCACTTTGCAAAACAAAGTTAATTAGCATATCCTATATATTGATCTATCAATAACTGTTTTCTATCGGCATTTTCAGGCGACATACGGCAGTTTAGTGTTCTTAATAGTATATAGTTGTTAATAACCTCTTTTATGTGGCCTTATGTGAACTATCACTGCATATTATTGGGTTGAAATTGTGCCAATTACATACCATTACATGTAATTTCATGAGCTTTTATAGATGATGAGTAGGATGCCATTTAAAAGCTTATCTATTTAATCCATGTTTAATCTAATTTAATCCATGTGACAGCTTCAGGAAACATTCGTCAGCTCTATTGCCTACAAGGAGAATGATTTTTTGCATCATTATGCCGTAGAACAAGAGCGGTGCAGAAAGAAGCTTGCTGTTTTATTCTTCAATCCTATCATGCTCATTGTGCTGTTGGCAGCTGCCGATCAACCCCAGGTACTCTGCATAATTGTTGCATTGATATGGTGCACAGATGGAATCAGAATAACATTTGCTAATCTCATTGTAATTTTTTTTTTGGGTAAAAAAAAAATCTTACTGTAATATTTTGTTAACCTAGGTTCACGGTCTTGTGAATTTTCCTATTTTTTTTCTTCTCTCTTTTGTGGGTCTAGAATGTTGGATCTCGACTCTAACCTTCGAGTTTCTATACTTTATCGCAAGGTTTTGTTTCTAGATTATAATTCTATAGCAATTTAGCTCTTTATATTAAATTTTTATAGTTGGAACGTCAAAGTGTACTGTTGTAGATTGTCCTCATGATCTACTGGTTTGGAACCTGAATAAGGTAGCAAAAACTTATTCAATGTTGTTTGTGCATTACTGTTTTGACATAAACTATGTCCAGTTAGATTTCGTTGTTTGACTAGATGGACCGGAGTTTGAATGAATCGATTTCTCCGGTGGATTCCATTGAAGTTCCCTTTGAAATGAATTTTTAAGCCAAGGTTTGCTGTTGCAAAAACGCGCTACAATGTTGGGTAGTACAATATACAGAGACAAATGTACCGTTGTTTATTCATCCATTCCACACAAGCTAGCTTTTCTTCCTCTTTCCTTAAACCCTAAACCCAAAGTGTCAGCATCGTATTCGGGCTAGGTTGTCGGGAAAGTTGCGAGTAGCTTCTCTGCTTGATCGGGGAAGAAGGTGATGAACAAATATGCACCTGGCATTTAATCAAAAAAGAAGATATGATATCTCATGGACCATGGCAACAGAAGAGCTTTTAAGAGTATACAAAAGGACTTAACAGATTAGCACAGTTCCAAGTACAGCTGAGATCTTTCCCTGAATAGTGACTAATCCAGCTTTGCCGGCATTTTGCAACTCCGTCGAACCAACGGAATCAAATGCTCCTGGTGTAGTGGTGTACCAAAGAGTTGTAATGTCATCGATCAATCTTAAACAGCAGAAAATCCCGGAGAAAGCAAAGACGTTGGAGCAAGAACCCTAACCTGGTTTTACGCTTTGAAGACCCGAAGTTATACACGCTATGTTTTCGAAACCTGCTTGCTCCAACTTATCGGCAGCAGCAGTAGACCTTCAAATTAAAAGGAAACAAAAGAACCTTGTCAAATGGTTTACAAAACACCGCCATAAGTGCTTTTGGTTATCGAAATTCAGGTGAGAACCGGTTTTTTACTGACCCTACAAAGTACCTTAGCATTACTAGGTAAAAAACCAACCTCAATCCTTCCTGACGACGACGGGTTGGTTGCCCTAAGATGGTTCCTCCACCATGAGTACGAGTCTCAAATTTCAACCAAGATGTGTGGAGATTGCTGTCAAAAAATTTCTTAACCCTTATTTTCATTTTCATATATGTGTAACAATTTCACTAGATTGACTGATGACATATATTATCATGATTTCAATCGAGTTCAAAATGATCTAAAAAGAAACAAAATGTAACAAAATCAAGATAAATTTTGTAATGTACATGAGAAATGAGAATGTGAACCTAAACAAGGGCTAAGTTTCTAGTAAAATTTCAAAGTGCTTCTCAAAAAGCATTTAGTAGTCGGGCTAGCGGCCAACCGCTAATCATGCGATATTATCCAAACTGAACCACTACACGGTTGGGCAGTTGTACCATACAATGTAATTTGTAATTTACTATGTGAAGTTTCCAATGGGAAATCTACTCTTCAACATGCACTTCTCCAAAAAACACTTGGAACTAGGTGATTCTCCAGAATTCCATAACCACTTTTAACTTTTCCCTCTAAACACCATCATAAATGTTTTTGATTATCTGAAAACGCTTTTAGACCTCGTTCGAAAACAAGCTAAACTACCAAAAAACACATCTATGTAGATGAGTAGTTGAATGTATTCTGCATCTCATAATGCTTCAATAGATACAAAAGGAAAACTAATGAAAATGGCTTGAAAACTTTGAGTTTTAACGATAAGGACAAAATAAAGGGTAAAGTGAATAGTATCAGGATTGACTTTTTAGTGTAAAAATGTGATTTTTCGTTAAAGTGAACAGTACTGGGAGCTTTTCGTTAAAGTTCCGTAGAACAAAAGGTTCTATAATCTTAGTTTTCTACAATTTCTTAGCAACCAAACGAGAAAACTCACCATCGAGAACCTGAGAGTATTCAGAATAGGAACTTGTCCTAGTAAAAATGCAGTATTTCCAACATAAAAACAAAGAAAGGGAGTAGGTTACCTTGTGGACGAGAGAGTTGTACTGCAACAGCCCATCCCTGCCATCGAAGGAGTTTCTGGAATCCTCAAACTTCTGAGTTCTCTCCTCCGTTACTTGTGGACGCAATCGACAGCCAATGATGGCCCAAGAAATTTGGATGCGGCAATGGGTTTCTACCACGTGGCAAATGGTATTGGATAGTAGATATATTTTCCCAACCATTTTGCTCGTTGTCTTTTCTCACTTTATGGGAATGCATTGTACGGAAATTCGGCTTACTGGCCCTTTTACATATACACAAACAAAATTAGTCCTCTGTGGGACAATCCGACTCTGATACGATGAAAATTTTTTGAATTCTATCATAAAATCAATTAACAATATAAAAAGTAGCTCAACATCTTATAAGTTCTTGCATTCGTTTATCCCTCATTGATTGTGGGGCATTTTGTCCTCACATAATCAACTCTCAACAATATCAAAAAGAGAGAGGCTCTTGTGTGAGGTCACCGTTGGTGGTGGACCATGAGTGTTGTGTGAGAGAGAAGTGAGACACAAATGAGCCGAGTTATCATGGAGAACTCAGAAAGGTGAAGTAGGGGATGATTTTTGTGTATGTATGAGCTACCCGTCCGAACTCTATACTGAAGAATTTCTCCGACCAACAAAGAAAAGTTACCTTGTTATTAACACAAGATATTATCCAAATATAAATGTTAAAATGATGATCCTATTGCTATTTGCACATGTATAAAATTGTAGAGAGAGAGATGAGGTCCAGGAGGATATAATGGGGTTTTTGTCTTTCATCTGTTGCTGCTTTCATCGTCGTTCTCGTGTCTGCAGCGAAGGATCAGCAGCAGCAGAGGAGGAGGTGGCAAAATGAGCAGCCTGAGGCAGCCTCTGAATTCTGAATCTCCGGTGGTGCCAATTCTGGTTCCACACTTCCCCGTCAACCCTAGTATCTCTTGTTTGTAAATTATTTTATTTAGGGTGAAGTGTCGTTCCTGAATTATCAACTTAGTGAAAATTTGGTTCCTGAATTATTTTTCAGTAAAATAAGACCTTAAATTCATTAAAAATTGTTAATTTCATCCTTACTATTATATTCAAAGCTATTTTATCTAATTTTTCGTCAACTTAAGTCACTTGACACACTTTAGAGTATAATATCATTCTTTTCTCGCATATAAGCCCTTAAAATTTAATATAGGTTGCGAACTTAACGTCTAATTTACCCTCCAAAGTTAACTCCATACACTATTTCTTTATGTAAAATTACCAATCTACCCTTTAATTTGTATCACATGCAAGTTATGTGACTTAAATTGACTGAAAATTGAATATAGTAGCTTCAAATATATAATATTATGGATGTAATTTGCAAATTTTTATAATTCAAGGACTGATTATTTTGGAAAAAAAAAAAAGTTTAGAGACATAATTTTCACTCAGGTGATAATTTAGGGACTAAATTAGCAATTCACCTTTTTATTTAAGGAAAACCAATGAAAATAGTTTGAAAACTTTGAGTTTTAACGAAAATGACAAAAATGTGTTGTAAGTGAATAGTACCAGGATTGACTATTTAGAGTAAAAATGTGATTTTTCGTTAAAGTGAATATTACCAAGAGTTTTTCGTTAAAGCTCCATTATATTTAATGGGGCAACTTTTAGTTTTTCCTGCATGCTTTTTTAAATGGAAACTTTGACGAAAAACTCATGGTACTGTTCACTTTAACGAAAAACCATATTTTTACACTAAAAAGTCAATCCTGATACTATTCACTTTACCCTTTATTTTGTCCTTATCGTTAAAACTCAAAGTTTTCAAGTCATTTTCATTAGTTTTCCTTTTTTAAATCATGTGTAAAGTGGTGGCTGAGATTTTGAGGTTATTATTTTGTACAATGTAAGATCGGTGAGGATTAGAAGGTGAATGGAAGATTCTCCTTCCCTCTAAGGATCCCCTCTTGACCTTTAAAAACTGAGCATGCTGAGCAGGCAATCGTGGCCGTTGAAATTTGATCGAACAGCTACAAACAAGAGGATCCACTAAAAATTATAATAATTGTAACCGTTAGATTAAATTTCAACGGCCACGATTTCATGCTCAGCAGGCTCAATTTTTAAAGGTCAAGAGGGGATCCGGATCCTTTGGTTTATATATTTAATTTCACTCTCATTCCCAGGAAGAAGGCAAAATTGACAAAAGAAAACCGTTTGTAAGCGATGAATTGTTAGTTACAGTCATCGACCAAAATATCGAAAATATCGCCGATATTATCGTTTTTTTGGTCCGACGATATTTAGGTGACTTATCCTCTTATTATCATTAAGGGTGAAGTGCCGATTTAGTCCTTGAATTATTAACTCAGTGAAAATTAGGTCCCTAAATTATTTTTTCGGTAAAATAAGTCCCTAAATTCATTAGAAATTGCTAATTTCATCCCTACTATTATATTCAAAGCTATTTTATTCAATTTTTCGTCAACTTAAGTCACTTGACATACTTTAGAGTGTAATACCATCATTTTCTCGTCTATAAGTGCTTAACATTTCATATGGGTTACGAATTTAATGTCTAATTTACCCTCAAAAGTTAACTTACACTATTTCTTTATGAAAAACTACCAATTTCTCCTCCAAAGTTAACTCCATATACTATTTCTTTATAAAAAACTACTAATCTACCCTCCAATGTGTATCACATGCAAGTAACATGACTTAAATTGACGGAAAATTGAATATAGCAGCTTTGAATATAACATTAGGGATGTAATTGGTAGATTTTTATAATTTAGGGACTAATTTTTCTGAAAAAATAGTTTAGGGACCTAATTTTCACTAAGGTAATAATTCAAGGACTAAATTGACAGTTTACCTATCATTAATATATCGTGATATTATCAATAATATCGCGATATGAAACCCAAAAATACTTAAATTTTTTTGAAAAGTCTCAATTTTGGACGTATGGGGATTCGAACCCTTCCCATTTCACTTATTCAAGACCTTAAACACCATATCACTTATGTTTTTGTGAAAATATGTTAAAATATTTATATATATGGTTTTGTTTTGAATTCTTTTTGCAAGATATAAATTTGCATATATTCCAAATTTTTTGTGGTATTATATTTTAAATTGTGTCAATTAATTACTTAGTCAATGACATGTGGTTTTTAATTTTTCTATTTTTTATTTGGTCACTTACATGTAGGGTTGGAAAAAATTCCCGAAAATCCCAAACCAAACCGAAAAAGTCCCAAACCCAAACCGAAAAATCCCAAACCAAAACCATCCCGAAGTTCGGGAATCTCATCCCAAAAAATACCAAAATTTTTGATATGGGATTGGTTTCCAAATCCCATTTGTTTGGTAATCCCAAACCCTTCATATCTCATTCCTGTTGGGATGGAATCGAGCGACTCATAGAAAGAATCCGAGACTCAATCTTCAAATGATTTTGCTTATGGACAACGGCAACCAATCTCGAATCCATATGGGTGGCATGTTAACAATTACATGCAAAACTATTTTGGGGATTTATCATTTGATGACTACTCTTCACAATACACTTACTCTACACATGGAGATGTTGAAGATAGTGAAAATTTTGAACCTCATAGGAACTCTATGTGGTACTAAGTCACTCATGTATCTTACCACGCAATGTATAAAGTGTAAAATATTGTTCTAATTCATTATATATAAATGATTATGGTGTGTTTAAACTTCTTTCATTAATTACTACATATTTTCTATACTCACAATGTTTGCCAGCTCGCTATATAATCAACTTAAATCAGTTAAATCCATCATGCAATGCATTTCCTTCCAATTTTTTGTGATAAACTAATAGATAATTGACTAAATAAACATCCTGCAAAGTTTCAATAAAAATTTCCAAGTTTTTCTTACAATTTCCGTGGTTTTTATTCAATTTTTATCGATATCGATAATATCCCGATATTTCCATCGAAATTTCCGTGTTTTTGGACTACCGATATTTCCGATATCATCGATATTTAATACCTTGGTTACAGTCTTTCTTTTCAACTCACTGCATCTCAGATTCAAACCATTTTCCTCTCCTTAGACCAACTTCAATGGTTGGAGATAAAACTTAAAAATTTAAGCCAGAAAATTTTAAGTCATAACCTAAAATCTGCTTTTCTGCTCCAATAGTATGACTTAAAATTTTAGTCCGAGATTATTAAATAATTATTCTAATTTTTTTTTTCCAGTAGCTTTTTTAAAAATAAAGTTTAGGTAAATTATTTTAATTTATTTTTATGAACATTTCTTCAATTCCGATAAATACTAAAAAATCACACAACTTACCTCATTCTTAAACACAAATTCATAATTCAATCTTCCAACAATTATTAATACAAACGATAATTGAGATACTATATAAAAAATTAAAACACAAAAATTAAAACAATAGACATTAGCAAATAAAAATTACAACAATTACTAATACATTCATAGGGATTTGGTAGACTTGGTTGTGGACTTGGTCTAGATGGATCGTTATTTTGATCATTAGATGAATTACAAACATTCCTTGTGGCATGGGGTCTTATAATTTTTGCTTGCTTATCACGGAAGAATTCTTCCTCCTTGGAGTATATTTGTTGAGGTCCTTCATTGCCTCAAACTCGAACCTTTCTTGCTCTAAAAGGTCTGCTGCATCTTCCTTTTCCATTTGAGTCTCCATGAGTAAGCGCATGATACAAGTGAGCTCCACTTACAATGACAAAGCTAACTTGTATTAAAATGTAATGACATTGCGGTTAATTTTGTGCGTCTAAACAACATTCGAGAATGTAATGACATTGCATTGGCACTCTTTTGAGAAGCTAATAGTACATGTTCATGACCTTGCGGTTGTCCTATTTAATGAGTATTAGGTTTTGATCACAGTATGTTGCAAGTGTCTGATTTTTATTTTTTATTTTTCAAAAAGGGAACCAACCAGTGGTTTTGCCACGACAATATACTCTTCCGGAAAGACTCACAGAAGCATTTTTTTAAAAGTCAAAGGATATGAACCGATATCTCACATTCTACAATGCATTGCAATTACAAAAGTGACTCTTTCGCACACAGAACTAAACACTTGCTCGGAAAATTAAAAGGGGTTTAGTAAAATGATATGATGTGTTTATTTCAACACGAGCTCGGAACGAAAGGAACGAAATTTGAATGAAGCGATGAGATATTCACTAAATGCTAGGAGTCAGAGTGTAAACATGTTTTATTCTCGTTGTGATTTTTACTAACTCGCAAGAACCGGAATAAAAACCAGTCTAAATATTGAAAAACTCGTGTACAAAATGATATATATTTTCGTAACATTTCAACAGCACGAAATAGAAAACTTATTCAAGACATCCATTCAAGGTCAAAAACATAAATTTGGACATCAGCGAAAGCGAACTCAGAGTATGATTGCATCTCCGGAAATACAGCCAACTCAAGAGACAAGTGTTCCACCTTTTCATCAGTTAAGTTTATGAATCGGCAGTGGATCTTTTCTTGGTGGTGTAAGGATAGTACTCCTTGCCATTATCAATTCTCGTGGTCTGGCCCCCAGCATCAATGAGCGACGAAGTGACTGCCAGGGCTGCTCCAGCAGAAATTGCAGTTGAAATGCTCTTTCCTGTAAAAAGGACAGCAAATGATTAATGTTATTGAGAACAAGTACCCGCTAGCAAAAATATCAACTAGAAATGGTGTGTCCAAAGTCCCAATTTATTTCCCCCGTGAAATAATAGTACCCACTCAATAATCAATACGTATACAAATCAAACCAACAATGCTTGCGGCGGCCATTGAGTGGAAAAAATAGTTGGGAAGCACGCACACAAACGCAGTAAACAAGGATTAGAAAATCCAGTGCAAGTTTGATCATGTGCACTCCACCTACGTGTCAATTATGCATTTCTGTATGAACTGAAAGTATATGAGAAATGCTTATAGTGTGGTTTTCAGACACAGGGATGCTTTGTTCTTAGATCCATCTTGGTGGATTGCAAATTCCCAAGTACTTACTCTGCTTCTAATTAGAACATAAAGTGACGTATTCTCTTCAACCTTTAGGGACAGGATCAACAGCCTCTTAAATTCATATACTAATCAACATCAAACTTTGCACATGAGGTCTCAAACTAGCTTTGGCATACGAGAGACGAAGAGAGTACCATTGTTCATTGGAACACCAAGTTCAAAGCTTATTAGCATAGCTAAACTTAGCCATTCAATGCACTTCAATCTATTACCATTTGTGTAATCAAAGGAGCTGTTATCCTAAAGTCAGATTTTCCACATAAATGGATATTTATTGTAAAGAAAAAAAAATTACAAAGTGATATCGGTTTAAGGATGAAAAATTTAAGGATAAGAAGAAATGTACTAACTGTAGACCAACTAATTAGGTTCACGTGAAAGTGAAAACTCATTTCAAAATGGTTTCTTTCCTTGGACAATCCTAAACCTTGACAATCTAATTACTCAGACAGTCACCTAAGAGTTGTTGGTCTAGCAGTCAGGTCCTTGGTTTGCTAGTCCGGGGTTCGACTCTCTCCCACGGTACCCACCTAGGAAATTGTAGAGTTTCTCACTCTCCAAATGTTGGGGGGTCAGGTGCGGGGCCTAGTGATTAGTCGCAGTCTCTCTGAGTTGGATATAAACTTTTCACCACTAACATTCTCTAACTCGCTTAGATTCTGTATCCATGTATTAAACATACAGTGACACCACAGCCATACTGCTTTTAATGATTCCAGGATTTACACAATATATCAACAAAAACCATGCGATGCATTTCTGCAAGAAATTTATTCTTCTAAAAAATACAAACGTCTTGTTTCATGCCAAGTTCAAAGGAATAAATAGAGAGTTCCTGTTCTCTGCTGACATTTGTATGACATGAAATACCAAATTACCCTATTTCATATATTTGTATGGTTGCAGAAAAACTCTCTCTCTCTGAACATTAGTTCAAAAACTATACACAACCGAAACACATATTACCATTACCATTTTTAAATATCTATCCATATTCCATACATCTATCGTACACCAAAACACACACACACACACACACACACACACACACTCTCTCTCTCTCTCTCATATATCTAACTGGAAGTTTTAGCAGGATTCAATAAATCTTGGATAAGTACCATAAAATCGAGCACACTCCTTTCTAGCCAGCATAAGTGTGAAATTTACCAACTCAATCCTTTAGTCTTATCAGTCAAAAGTCCAAACTAAACATTTGTGAAAGATTAAATATGAAACTAATGAAATTATTCAACAAAAGAAAACCTCATAAGTCATAAGGTGATACTTACTTTCTTAATGAACACTGAAAAGAAATCTATCCCGTAAAAACTAAACCCTTTTTCAGAAACTAAAATCCAATTTGGTTTGTAGAAATACCAAACATTATAAGATCATGTTACTACAGATTACCACTCATGATAGCAGGAATACAAAGTTCAAGTAAGAAATCAAGGATCACAAGAAATCCTCACCTCTGTAACCTAGAATAGTAGACCCAGCAACAAAACCACCAACAGCTCCATTGATAAAGTCTCTCTTCATCCGATAATTTTGCACAAGCTGTTCAACGCCAATGTACACTCCCCCAATTGCAGCAAATGTTACCCCGTAGTTTCCCATCATCCTCAGGGTCCTTATCAGCCCAGGAAGAGCGACATTTCTCTCAACACGAGGCACATCATACCAAGTAGCAACTATGGTCCCAAAGATAGTTCCAGTTACAAATCCATTTGTTGCACCCTTAAGTGTCTTCATCAGAGGAGTATCCTCATCCTCCAAATACCTACGCTCTGCGGGGTCCAAGGAGTCCATGACTGTCTACTAAACTGGTACAAACAAAACCTGCAAGCGACACAGATATCAGCACTCACCCCCCGCTTGCCCTTTTTCTGATAGGCGATCGTTCAGCTTATACGACGGAAGAGAGAGAAGAAACTACATTTCATTTTACTGGGTTCAAATCTTACAAATTTATCACTACTGCTAATCACATTTTTCATTTCTTAACAAAATTCATCCACATTAGCATACTAAGCATTTGGAGAAGAAAAAAAAAAATCAACCCCGTAACATCAAAACTTGCACAAATAAATCCCAAATTTTAGTTCTATCAAACCCCATCAATATAGATGCAATTAAACTCAAATTCACCAAAAGCCCAAATATCTCGTGAAAATTATCACCAAAATTCGAGCAAATTCTAACGCCGAAGACGAAGATCCATCATCAATAAAAAAAACAAATTAATCAACAAGCCGAAACCCTAAATTTGTAAAAAAAAATGATCGAGAAGGATTTGATTCCATGAGAGACCAATCAGATAACAGGACCTCATCAGAAAATGTAAATTACCTTCGAGGGGAAAATAAGAAGTCGGCGATTTCTACTCAGTTCTCACTACGAACACAGTTACAAAGACTACCTCAGAGTAAATACCAATGGAAGGAAATTAAAGTTTAGCCATCTGCACCTTGTTACACCAGATTATCATTACTTGCACTGACCATTTTGCCCCTCCTGGCTCTTGTATTTAATAGTTGGTAAATGTTTCGTTTGAAAGTGTTTTTAAAAGAATTGGATCCTCTCCAAGGCAACCCCTCGGGATCCTTTTGGCTAGTGTTAGTGGGCCGTTGGATTTTTATCGAATGACTACAAATAGGGGGACCCCCTAAACAGTTACAAACAGAGGGATTCTCTAAAAGTTATAATAATTGTAGCTGTTCGATAAAAATCCAACGCCCCACTAACACCGATCAGGAGGATCCCGATAGGTTGCCTCAGAGAGGATCCAATTCCGCTTTTAAAATGTCTGAAAGCATATTTAGGCAAAATATTTTGGGTTTCAAAAGCACTTGAAGTGTTTTTTCAAGATTCACTTACATTTTTGCTAAGAATTGGTACCAAAACATTTTCACAAAAAAAACTTTCAACCATTTTAAAAGCATTTGCAAACGAGATCAAAGGGTGTTAACTTATCGGGCCAAGCCGAATATCTAACATAATGATAAATTGAACTTGTTTAAAATTTATCGAGCAAACTGCTTGTATTATCGTTTGTCAAGAGTATTCACCCTTGGCAGCTTAATTAGCACCATAGATCCAATGTTTTGGATCGTAATTGAAGAAATATGAGAAGTATCAGAGAGATTAATTAGGGCTTGGATTGGGATCAGAGTAGTATGAATCTGAGAACCTGAGTTAGAAGACAGAGAAGCTGAAGTCGCCATTGAAATCTGCATAAGGAATTAGGTTTTGCAGATGAGAAAGCTTCAAGAGAGAGGAAGCTTAGTGACGAAGCTTAGCAGCAAAGACGAAGAGAAAAAGGAAGGAAACGTGGATTTTGGATCCAGTGTTTAGACAGAGGTGGATGATACCATATTGAAAAGTGTATCTTTCATTGAAAAATTAACAATAAGATTACAAGATAGTTGTTTATATACAACTCATTTACACATGTAATTACCAAGCACTTCTTAACAAATAAACTACAAACCTCAACTACCTCAACAAACTAACTGACTCTTAAGTATTATCCGACTTAGTCGTTTACACAATTACCATTAATAAGCAACAGGAGTAAAGGTTTCATAATAATTAATGTCATGTTGTTGAAGAAAGTCTTTGGTAATAAGTCGAGCTTTATATCTGTCTAGACTATCATCGAGTTTACATTTAACCATAAACCCATTTGCAACCGATGATGTTATTGGAGGGAGAAGGTGGGATAAGGGTCCAAGTATTGATAGCTTGGAGAGCTGCTATTTCCTCAGTCATGGCAGCTTCCCAATAGGAATACAACTTGGGTGGGTCAATCCGAATTCGCCCATGTTCAATTCGATTTCAAATCTGATCGGGCGAGTTAAAATGAAGAAAAAACTCGTCCAAACCCAACCCAATCTCAACCCTATCATTTAGGGGGTTAGGTTGATGTCTTGCTTGCTTAAGCTTCGCTCATACTGCATATTACTCATCCTACTTCATATTATATAAGTTATGTATGGAAATTGGAATGGTGAATCACTAAGGTTGGCATCGAGACATTCCAAGCCATTTCTTCACTAATCAAGAGGTCATGGAGTTCCTCACGAGTGACAGGCTCAGAACGGACCCTAATGGAGGTTGCGAAAGCATCAAAGTCACTTGGGAGACGACCGAGGACAAGAGCAATTAAATCAATATCATCAAGAGGTGATCAGATTGCATGCTGAGAGTGCCCTTCTTTACGCTATGAGCTTGCTCTTGAGTTGAAGCGAGACCTGGTAGTGCCAGTAAAACGATTGTATTGATCATTGTACTTTTGACAAAAAAGATTTGTTTATTAACTTGACTGTCCGAGGGCCCTTGGTTGGCACCCCACCAGTCCTTGAGTCATTACCACTTTCGAGAATAATGACATTAAAACCCTAGTTGCAGAGGTGGTGAGCGACGACACCATTTTCCCCTTACATATGTCGGCGCCATTTTCATTATTTTTATTTAACACACATGGCATCAAGTGATTGGTTTTGTGGGCTGATGAGTCAATTTCATATTATATATTTTACCCTATTTGGTAATTATTTTGGTAGAATTTTGATACTTTGATTTATATTTTTAATATAGGACATCCGACTACCTCTTGAGCAAAATATGGTCAAACAGACGAATTTTGGATTGATTCAAAATGGAGGAAGTTCGTGTATCTCTTGGTGTGTTCGTATCAAATTTTGGGATTTTTCTACCAAGCGGTTATTTTCTGGAGATAAAATAAAGGAGCAGTGCGCGGTGCTAGAATAGTGACGTTTTGGGCTTGAATTGCTTTTTTGGAGCCCAAGATAACCTTTGATGGGTTCGTGGCATTCTAGAGAAGTGTTCAGAATATTTCGAACCTCAAATCCAGCTATATTGGGCCAGCTTTGGAGCAGCTTAAGGGTCCAAAACGTGGCTGTTCAGATTTTAGACGAATTTTACCATTTAATTTAGGGTTATGTTTCCTATTTTATTTTAGTTATCTTAGTTTCCTAGTTGGAATAAAGGACCTGGTTTTTAGGGTTTGTGCGATGGTATAGCAACATATATTGCTTTGCCATCCACAGTTTTTCTCTACGCTTATTATTATTCAACTTTGGAGACAGAGAGTAATTGCTAGGGTTCTTGGAGATTTTCTACTTTATGGTGTTTTCATTCCTTTTATTCTTAATGATATTTTCTATGATTTTTCTTATGAATATGCATAACTAATTCTCTTTTTGCTAGGATGAGGCCACGAGCCTTAGCAAGAATATGTAGTTTCTCTTTATGATTATATGCATGCAGGTTTTCGAATTATTAATCACTGATTTAAACTATCTAATTATCTTGATGCTTGATCACCATTATGATGTTTAGAAAAATAATTTGATGCAATTTTGGTCGGAGGTCGGTCCCTGAAATTGATGAAGGCTTCTTGTGATTAATATGTGAAAGTTCACTTAGGATGAATACCACATCTTAAGGGTTGTATGGTTTTTTTCAAAAGGTTTCACAAAACTTAATGAGTCATGCATGTTTAGATTTGATCTGAATACCACAAACGGATTGTATGTTTGATATACGCTCTATGTTGGGGGTCCAAGTAGGCATATATTAGGAACACTTAACCTTCGAAATATGCATGTATAGGTCATAAGTAATTGGGAGAACTATATAGGATTGTTAAGGTGACAGCGGATCGCTAGTGCTTTTATAAATTGATTTCTACAAAACTGTTTCCTCTTCCTTCATCTTTAGTATTGCAGTTTAGTTTACTTTTATTAATTAAATTCGTTTTAATTTAAGTAGGTCATAAAATCAATCATCCCAACTTTCTATTTTACAATAATTAATTGGAATTCAGTTTGCTTTGAATTATTTAATAATCCATGTGGAGAACGACCTTGCGAGAACCATTTATACTGCAATATCCTTGTCATTCTTGCAAGTATTATAGGAGTTTTTTTAACCCGTTTGCATGTGTGGTAAATTCCCTATTATGGGTTCCACATGACTGCAATATCATCACACTAACAAATTTTCTAGGGAATTGTTATTGGTACTTCAAAATTCTCATTCTACACTCCAAACTTTCTATATTTAGAAAGAAAAATACACTTGTAAGGAGTGTAAAATGAGATTTTTGAAGTGCAAATAACACTTTCCATTTTCTAACATAAATATACTACTTTGTTAACCAAAGCAATAGATGAAGGACCAAACTAATGAATTTGAAGCATAAAGACCGAATTTATGACTCGTGGCCAAGGATTTGTTGTCCCCCAAAATAGTGTCTCCCTCCATGTCTACTATCTATTTATTTGACAAGTGTCGTTTACTTTAATAGAGGTAAACTTTTGTTAAATTATATTATTATGCGTTTAGATGGAAAAAAAATAAAAAATATTTGGTGTTTCTTCCAATAAGCATTTAAAATACTTTTGAAATTCAAAATCAATTTCATC
This sequence comes from Heteromeles arbutifolia, assembly GCA_024362995.1. Classification (NCBI taxonomy): domain Eukaryota; kingdom Viridiplantae; phylum Streptophyta; class Magnoliopsida; order Rosales; family Rosaceae; genus Heteromeles; species Heteromeles arbutifolia. Next base: position 7,200,263 of record JANCRC010000010.1, on the reverse strand, counting down.
AGAAGCAATTTGAGTTATTTTAAAAGTACTTTCAAACGACCCTTTAGTCTCTTGCGTCAGCTTCGGTCAAAATTTTTGTTAGTTTTGATTATGTGCCACACATAGCTCCCACATATTCAGGTTTGTGTTGTTACATGCATTAAACAAAATAACTAATTGCTTATTAAAGCTGGTTGGGTTGTCGGGGTGAGATTTCAAATCTGCAAATTTTGGAAAGATGGAGATTTTGTTTTGGTTCAAGGCTTAATTTTAGCCACGCAACTTGAAATTCGATTTCAATCCCATTTTACCCACCGAAGCTTAACAATTCTTATTTTATTTTCTAAAACTCACAAGTCTTCACATTGCTCCATGTAACTTGATTTTGATCTTATTTTTCTCCATGAAACTCAAAAGTCGTTACTTTGGTCTCTGACACTTCATTTTGGTTTGTTTCTATGTATTCTATTAAATAATCTTTAAGTTTACTTATGTGCATATTTAGGGCCGACTTATGACTAATGTGGCATGAGTATAAAGCTCACCAGACCATGGGACCTTTGGATTTTGTCAACGGTCATCTAACGGTTGAGAATGAATGACCAGATGACCTTATGCAGACTATTAGAATGGATACAATGCAAAAGCCAGGGAAATCGTCGGAGAGCAGTCAAAATTCGGCCGTTTGGCAATATGACCAACCCAACGGAGGATTTTTTTAAATGTAAGTTACAGTTTGGTTGTATAAAAGGACTCTTTAAAGAGAGAAATCAGCGAGCGCAACTGTCCGGTCCGCTCCGGAGCCTCAACTTCAGAGAGCGCAAAGGCACCTCAAGGGCGTTGTCGCCGAGATCATCCACGACCCCGGGACCCAGTTACAGGGGTTTAGCTGCGGTAACTTTCAAAAACTAAAGGTGGTGATCTGATCGGAGCAAGCTCTAAATTTTTGTTAAACTAGTAAGTAAACAATGTTAAAAAAATTATTTTAGCTATTCAGTTAACTTTTTATTTTCAACAGCACTCCGTGCTATAACAAAATTTGAGTATTTTATCATCAACAATTCAAACTTAACTCCTAAAACAGCATCTTTCATCTCCTACTTTTCTGGTTGCTTAAGGCTTCACTCTCGAGTTTTATTATTTTTTTAATATTTAGCAAATAAGCAGTTGCTCTGTAAATTTTAAGAGTAAATGTTTCATGTTGTATCAAATACTCTTCTATAGAGTCTGCTGAAGATTTGTTTTCTTTGAGATTTTTTTATTTTTTATTTTTTTTTATAATAGAGTTTTGGTGTTTTACAGCATCTCTTGAAGATACTCCAAGTTTAAGTCTGTTCTTACATCCCATGTGTTTAGAGAAGTAAATTATGTTGTTGACGCCATCACAAACTTGGGTCATATTGTTAAGAGTGGGTTAGAATCATTTCTAATGCTATTACGGGCTCTTTTTAAATATCGAATTAGGTTGTGAGAGACGCATAAAAAGTAAAAACAATTTTTATTTCCCAAAGTGGCTCCATGTAAAGTAAACCGCACATGCCTCCTCAATTAAAAACATAAATTTTGAGCGTTAACGTGAGGTTCATGAACACTTTTGGACGTTAAAAAATTCTATAGTGCTTTAGAGCATAGAGTGTTTCAAAAATTTTAACCGTTGGATCATGTTAAAGAAAAACATAAAACCAAGATTTAAAAAAAAAAATTAAAGGAAAATAAGAGATTAGATTAAATATCTGATGCTTCGGATGCTCTCCGACTCCAAATGAGAGAATGAATGCATCACTTCTCAGTACACTTGCAAGGGTCACTCACACACTCGTTACAAACGATAGCAGTGCAATTATGAATTCTTCATTTCTCTTGGGAGTGGGATGCGAATGCTAAGGCAACAAAATGAGATTCCAAGAACATTTCTTTGTGACCTTTACCTCCCCTTACTAGATCAAATAGGCAAACTCTAATTAGGGAGGAAAATGCTAAGGAGATTCTCTAAAAAATGAGACTCTCCATGAACTCTCTGCCACCTTATGTTTTTGGCACCATTCTCGTGTCAACATGATAAAATATTGTGCAAAAAATATAAAGTGGAGGAGAGCCTGTAGAGAGTAACTTAACTGGAGATGGTTTTATAGTTAACACTAGCAACAGTGCCCGCGTGTTGTTGCGGGATTGAAAATTTATTTAATCTTATGCAAATTCATGAGTGAAGAACTGAGCCTTACAAATAAAAAGTAGAATGAAAATTTAACTTGACAGAGAGACCTCAATGATCTGCCTCAATTCATCATTCAAGACTTGGTCCAACTGTGATTTGCTCACTCTATCCCTAAACAAAGGAAAACCAAACTAAGTTCAGCAAGAATTATGCACGATCTTTGTGAAACTATATAATGAATGATACAACTTTGTTAAACAAACATAGACTGGAGCTGATCTTAAAATTCATTTAAAAGGGAAGTGGCAAATACCGTTTACTTGAGATGCTAACTTAATGTGTCATCATTCAAATGATATTGCTTTTGAACCAAAGTATGTGGAAAAAGAGTAGAAACCCGATTAGTAATTACCACTTCCAGCGGTACCGCACTGCTAAGTTTTACTTTTCAAATCTCCAACAAACAAGGTCCTAAAAATCGCTAGGCGCTAGTCGGGCGGCGGGCAAGGGCCTAGCGCCTAGGCGGATTTAGGTAAATTTATTATATATCTTGTAAATAAGTGCATATTTAAACCTGAAAAAAAAAAAAAACTATACTTGTATGGATAATAAAATAATGATAAAATGCAAATTAGGTACACCATTTCCTTAAGTATTGGATGAACTTGTAGTAAATCCATCATTTGCAAATTAGGTACACCATTTCCATAAGTATACCACCATGAAACCAAAAAAGAAAAAAGCATACAATTAATAAAAAGGGTAAATTACATTTTACCTCCTCAGGTTTAGGGTCAATTTCAATTCCTTACAACATCTTTAAAACATTTCAATTTCATACATTTACTTATCATTTTATTTCAATTTCATACAACCGTTAGAAAATCTGTTAAGCAAAATCTAACCTTGCAATCACGGCCTAGCCGGCAAGCTTAAAAGGGTACCCAGATTTCATGCATGAAAGTGGGTTTCTCCCGAAGTTTTGGCCCGACCTAGTTGCTTTGAGCTCCGGATCTTCGCAGCAATGGTTGCAGAGACTTGGATTTTGAAGATGGGTAACCAGGTAAGCTCCAATCTCAAGCACGCTCTTCTTCTTCATCCTTTGAAGAAATCATCAATCCCCAAATCCCAACACCCCGCCGCCGCCAAAACCCAGAAGCAGACTCCGAGATCTCGAAGCTCAAAAATGAGATATTGAATTTCGAGGGAATGCTCAACCTGGTCTCTGCCGACGAGGCCTATCTTCTGGAGCTCACCATGGCGGAGAGGTGATGGGGGATTTTTGGGAGGGGTGATGGGGATGGGAGAAGGGGTGGGCTCGGGTGGGATTTTTTGGGTCGGTGATGAAGGATGGGAGAAGGGGTGGGTCAGGGAAGACGATTTCTGAGTTTTTTTTTTTTTTTTACTTTTCTTTAGTTAATTATTTTAATATTTTAACATTTTTATTAAGTGTTTGGCCACGTGGCACAAATGTGGCAGCCACGTCATCACAAATGAGAACCCCACATTTGCCACATCATCACTTAACGGTTAACTTAACAGATTTTCTAACGGTTGTATGAAATTGAAATAAAATGATAAGTAAATGTACGAAATTGAAATGTTTTAAAGATGTTGTAAAGAATTGAAATTGACCCCAAACCTGAGGGGGTAAAATGTAATTTACCCTAATAAAAAATGAGAGGTGTTATTCCCACCCCAATGTCATATCTTCCCACCCACCTTTTTATGAATTTTTTAATTACAAATTTGTCCATTTATAAAATGACTTAGTTACCCATTTTTGCATTACTTTTTTTTTTTTTTTATAAAAACGAAAAAAAAGTTTGGGAGTGATAACTCTCACGCTATGTTTAGAAAATTTATCTCCCTTAAACCCTAACTCATCATTCCCATCTCCTTTCATTCAGAGAAAGCAAAAAGAATGACCTTAGAAGATGACGTTTCTATAGAAGAAGTAAATGATTATGTCTCCGTCGAAGAGGTAAAAGATAATTTTATTTGGGTCATCTTGATTTGTTGACATGTATAGCTCTGTGACTTTTTATTTGAATTTGCATTAGGTTAGGGTGCAATTTGTTTTACGTTTTCCTATGAGAATTCCTGGAAAACTGGAATTCGTTTTCATTAGGTTAGGGTAAATTTGTTTATGGAAGCCAATTCCCATATATAGCAAAGGGTCCAGTGAGGCAATAGTGAGGGAGGGGGAGGTTCCACCAGCGGCGTCACAATCTTGTTGGCGCTGCTGCATTGCAGCGACGACCGCTATTCGTCTCTCTGCTGCTGTTGCTATTCCTTTTTGCTGACAGATAAATAGCGAACAGATAAATTAATTGATGCTGAGTAGCTAGAAAATACTATACGTCAATGACAATGCGAATTGCTATGCATCTCAAAAAGGACACTCAAAATGGAATTTGGAAAGGAAACATGGTTTTTTTTCTTCTTCTTTTTTCCGGTTTGTTTATATTCTTTTTTTAAGAGAAATTTATCCCTAATTATATATAGGGTTATTTTAGGAATAATAGTGGGTGGGAAAATAACATTTAATTTTTTAACTTTTTATAGTGGATGTAAATATAACGTGGGTGGGGAAATAAGACAACGGGGTGGGTTTAGCAGCTCTCTAAAAAATATTAAAAAAAAAACCGCCTAGGACAACCTATTGCCGTCTAGCTTCCAACTGATTTTTCCAAACGCCTTGCCCAAAATCGGGGTGGGGCTCCACCGCCCAGCCCCTAGGCGGCCTAGGCCGATTTTTAGAATAGTGCCAATGAATAAGGTCCTCTGTAATTTCTATCTGAGCACTAAAATAAGAAAATTGGTACATAGACGAAGAGTTAAGACTACCTTCCATAAATCAATTGAGAACTACAATAATGTGACAATCCGCATGTATAACCTATGCGTCCATCCTTATAGGTTTAATTAGAATACCATATTTTCAAAATCATGGATGATTCAATTTTAACCTAAAAACCGAGACCAACTCCAGTCCTTGGCATATCAAATTTCAATAAATAGCCACACATGTCAAATAAACAAAAAGAAATAGATCTCAGAGATTAATAGCTTACCATCACGAAGATCTCCATGAGCAAGGCCGACCTAGACGCAATAAATCACGCAACGCCTCCAAAATATCCATGGAGAGTACGACACCAGAAACAATACCCAATGCAATTTGAATCCATAGTGCTATGGTAGAGAACGAAGAAAAAATTACTTATTACAACCCCAGATTTTATAAGTGTCATTACCCCAATCTTGTACTTGACCATATGCCATGTTGTTAGAAGCTAACATTTCTAATCTAAAAGCCTAGAAATCATAAAGCAAAGAACAGATCTTTTGTCTTGTAAGCAACCATGCCTATATAATCGAATTTTGCTTACCAAGGCGGTCTTACTAATATTTTTCATAGAAAAGAAAAATTAATAAAAAGAAAATAAGATAGACCAAAAACTTTCTTTGATTTGAACTCACCCAAAAAAAAAAATCTTCCAATTTAAAAGAGAATAAAATAAAAGAAAACTAATTAAAAGGGCTTGAAAAGTTTTAGTTTTAACCAAAAACCATGTTATAAGTTTTGTTTAATGATTAGTACAAGGCCCATATTAAAGTAGTCCAACTAAAAATGGCCAAACTATAATAAATTATGATTTGTCGATTTTACCCCTAACTTTTTTAGGTTGAGTTCCAGATTTTCGTCGTTAATGGAGTTCATCGTTGTTTTGCAAACCTTCTTATTTTTCTTTGAAACAAAAATATAGATCCTCATGCCATTTAATTTATATTTTGTATTATTTCGTTGAAATGTGATCGTTATTATTATTCATAGTGTATTCGAGGTATTGTTTTTCAATTTTTCTTTGTCAGTGGAGTTAATCGTTTGTTTCTCCAAAAAATAAACTTGAAATCTACATGCTATTCAATAATAATGACGGGTCACTGTTTATGAACTATAAAAATAAGCTGTTTCTGGATTTTAAGTAACACTGTTTATGGAATCTAAGTCACTGTTTCTGGAATCTAAGTTATTGTTTCTGGAATTCAAGTCATTGTTTATGGATCCAAATGAAATAGACACACTGTTTCTTAAATGTAAGATAGAAAAGAAATAGTGAAATTCACTGTATTTGGATTCAGAGCAAAATAAGCATCATGTTTCTTAAATATAATCAACTAATGCATGAAAGAAAAGAAACAGTCAAAGGTTAAAACATAGACTGTTTCTGGAATCTAAGTCTCTGTTTCTGGAATTTAAATCACTGGAATTTAAGTCACTGTTTCTAGATTTTGGTTCTTTTCTTTCTAGATACAGTGTTTGTTTGTGCACAGACAAAACAAACACTGTATTTGAATTTTTTTTTTTTTTTCTAGAAACAATGTTATGCTTTGGGTTCTCCATAAACAGTTTTATGTTTTGGTTCTTTTTTTTTTTCCAGACACTTTTTCACTGGTTTCTACCATTAAACTTCTTTGAACTTGTTTCGGCGGCTTTGTTCCGATGAATGCTTCCTTTTTCAACTTTGATTTGAACTTTGATTTTGTAAGCCTATATTATAGTAGTACATTTCCCGGATGAAAGAATGCCTAATGCCTATGCATTTGCACTTTCAGCATTAACCTCTACGTTCAAGGGGTCTTTTTATACCAGAAAGTTATTCTATCACATTAACCGTTTCCAGAATAAGAAGCCAAGGAAAAAGAGAAATAAATAAACCAAGGGGAAAGGAATACAAATGGTGGCATTATTTTAGAAAGTAATGAAGTCTCAAACGAAGAAAGTCATGGAAGAAAAATCAAAATACACATGTCTCCCTCACACAACCAAAAAACACATCGTTGAATGCGTATGAAATGCATATCTAATATTTTTCTTCCAAAATGCTCATAATTTTGGGTGCACCTTATGTTTAGTCTTGATCTAACAAGAACCTAAGATAAAGACCTAAGTTAAGGTTATGAATTTCAGCTATTTACAGACGCCTGACATGTATGTACATCACCGGGACCGTAGGTCCTTATTGGATCTAATTGGAATAAAATACTAACACTATAAATTGTTCGCGGTGCAGATAAGAGGATGAGGACGATGATGAGGAAGAGGAGGATAAGGGCACGAAAAAGGTATATGTAGACAATAGTTTTGGATGGTTTTTTTATTAAACTTTGAGCCATTTTGGTTAAATAACATTTTAGAATGGTTTTTGATTAAATATTTGTTAGCCCAAGCCCTTTTCATTAAAGCTCCATTTAAACTTTCATTCTTTATTCACTCAACCGACCACCTCACTCATGGCCTCTCATCCAAAAATATAAGCGATTCCTCAGGCAGCCCACAACCTGAGCTCTCTATGATGGCCCTCGTCATCCCTCCTCCGCGACAACTCACGACGTTTCGTCCTCCGTCCTCCCTCCTTGGTATTTTCTCTATCTTTTCTCATATTTGAGATTAGGAATATGGTTGAGTTCTACTCATTTTCCATTTTCTCTTGGGCTGAATTAAAATTTACACCTTTTTTTTTGTCGTACTACTGTATTCTTGTGAGGTTAGCTCGTGTTGAGTGATGTGCGGCCTAAATTGTAATAGTATCACTTAAAACTACCATCTGTTTAATCAATAAGAGCATCTATTATTTTTGCCAAGAATTAAAGGGTAGGGCTGGACATTGGGTGGATTGGACAGGGTTTACCCTCAACCCGTAGGCCGGGCCGACATGCTCGGAATACCAACAAAGCTGCATAGAAAACTAGGAATCTAGAAGAAATTTAATGGAGTGGCTATGGAGGATGCAACGGAGAGAACTGAAGTTGGGGATTCTGGAGAAGTAAAGCGGCTTATGATATTTTAGAAATCAAAATGCTAAGGTGTGGGAAAGACCACAAAGTTTTAACTTGCGGATATTAAGAGCATGCCATGTGGCATGTGTTAAAGATAAAAGCTTGATTTAATACTATGCGGGTGTGTTGGGTTTTCAAGGGTTGGGATTTTATAAACCAACGTTGGTAACACAACGTTAAGGACAATCAAAATCACATGGGTTGTTAGGGACAATGCCCACACCTTATGTGTGAATCTATATTTCTATAATTTAGTATATGTGTGAATGAATTTGTTGTATGTATTGAAAATTGGATTGAAACTTAGAAGGGGAGGGAAGGGAGAGGGGTGGGTTGGTGTTTTACACGGATGAGAGAATGCAAGGTGTTGATGTATGTGTGCTTACTTTCTTATGTTATAATGAGTTCTCGATTTTTATATGTTCTAGAAAAAAGGAATGGTGGCACATCTAGCATTGGGGCTTCAGAAACTATTCAGTCCTAACTTATCACCTTTTACTACTGATAGTATGTATGTAACTTTAGTTTTTTAGCACCTTCCTTATTAATTTGAATTGTAAACTTCTTGTTTGATGTATGTTGTTTGCTTGCCCCCTGAAATAAGAAGTTGTTTGATTTTGCTTGCTCTCTGAAATAAGTTGTTTGATTTGATTAAATGTTGTTTGATTGAGTACAAGAGCTGCTGTTTAAAAAAGAATCTGCCACAGCCAAGGACATTTGGATTTTTGTTTTTGCTTCTTGTTGCTGCCAATATCAAGAGACCAATGCATATTTCCTTTAATGCTATTTGAATATTTCTTTTTGCTTGCTGCTGTTGCTACTGCTACCAATATCCGGAGACTAATACTGCTTGAGTTCATGATTTTTTTGTTTGTTGACGGACCAATGCATATTTCTTTTAATTGTCTCTTTTTGTTGACTTGGTGCCACTGACCAAAGACATTTGCATTAAAAAGAATATATGTTGTATGCAACTTTATATAATCAGTTTTAGAAGATGTATTTGAATGCATGATGATTTGGTGTTCAAATAATTTAGTATTCGGAACCGTAAACCGACAAAAATCGAATCGGAACCAGTGTAGACCGAACCGTACGGTTCTAGTAACAAATTTAAGCGGAACCGCATCAAACCGAACCGTTGATATTTTCCGGTTCCGGTTCCGGTTCCGGTTCCAATTTAGGGTTGGAACCGCACCATGCCCACCCCTAATGGTCACAAAAAAATTCGAAATAATGGTTCAATTGGTGTTTTTTTTTTTTTTTTCTGTCTATAATTTCTGGTTTCGGTTCAGTTTCCTGTTTGGGTGCTAACAAAATCATGAGTGGAGTTATGGTACTTAAAGCTAGATTTTCTAGTGAACCAAACAGGAAATTAACAAACCCAAAACAATAGTAAGTCTTGTGGTTCTTTCCATCCGCTCGACTTCGGTGGTCAAGAAAGATCTGTTGTAAAATTAGAATTGAATAAGCTTCAGGATGATAATGTTTTACCTTTTAATTGTACTCTGTGCATTGCAGTCACGGCACCTGATGATTTTTACCGGGCCCTTAACAACCCACCGGTGCTGAAGGGGTGGCAATCTGATGGTGGGGATCCTTGTGAAGAGTCATGGGATGGAGTTTCATGTGCTGGTTCCTCTGTGATGTACCTGTATGTAATGCAACTCTTCCATTCACTATATTATTAACCATGCAACTCTTCCATTAACATTGTTGCAGCAAACTTCATAGTCTGAACCTTTTTGGATGTATTCCTGAGGAGCTCTATACTCTCTTCAATTTAAAGCACCTGTAAGCGACAGTTTTGCTGTTTTTTAATTCAATTGACGTACGGTTGTGGAATCGCAATTGTTGCTGAATCTTAATTTTCATCTGGGTTCTTCTTCTTAAAGGGATGTTAGCTCCAATAACTTTGTGGGTGCAATTCCAAATGCATTACCCCCTAATGCCACTCATATGTAAGTATGGCGACTCCTTCACAATACTTTATAGGTTGGATCATTTTTGTGAACCATTACTTTTTCGATAATTTTAAGGATTCTATGCAGAAATCTGGCATGCAACAATTTGGTGGAAAACATCCCCTTCTCCTTGCCTCTCGGTCTTCAATATTTGTGAGTTCAATGTTCCCTGACTGCTGCCTAATCGAGTCTATTACTGGTTTTGGTTCATGATTAGCCATAAACTGAAATGCTCCTTTATTTTAGGAATCTAAGCCACATGTTGTTATCCGGTCCTACTGGGGATGCATTTACCGGTCTGCGGAATTTAAGACAACTGTATGCTTCTTCTACACCTTTCAGATTTGAAGTAGATACTTTTTCAATGTTTGATTTGAATCTTAAGTTGAGTCTCATTACACAAAACGATGAAAACTTTTAATCTTCTATCAAGGAAAGTAGCATTGCATGAAATAGTTGCTTAATTATCATATGAAAAAGTATGAACTGCAACAAACGATGCCCATCTGACTCGCTTGTGATTTGTCATACCGGCAGTGATCTGTCATACAACAAATTTACTGGAGATCTGCCGAGTTCCATTGCCACCTTAAGGAATCTCAACGGATTGTAAGTTTCTTTTCTTCTCCACCTGACGTGTTATAGTGTTTGGCCTAGTATAGTTTGTTGATGTGTAACCCTTGAGCTGATATCTTGGAGGCAAAGTCACAAGTTTTGAATTTCATTTTTATATGTTTAGTTTCGTTTCGGCTGCTAGTATTTGCTGTTTTGAATTTGCATGTTCATTTCGTTGTCTCTAGAAAGGGCTGTGATATGCTAGTATAGTTTCTTGTTCTTTTGTTTTGTTGCATAAACATTTGATGGTTAATGCTTGTCCTTTGGGCATTTGTTCAAGTTAGCGGATTTTGTTTTGGTTTGGTTGTGGAGGGCTTTTTGGTTACTTTCGTAGAATAGTTAGGGGCTTTTTGGTTACTTTCGTAGAATAGTTAGGGGCTTTTTGTGCTTAAAACTTGAACTATTTAGGACAAGCACAAAACGTTGTGTACAACTGATATGTCCTCCTCATCCTCAAATATGTACCCAAAACACAAGTAAACACACAAAAAGCCCCTAACCATTCTACAAAAGTAACCAAAAAGCCCTGCACAACCAAACCAAAACAAAATCCACTAACTTGAACAAATCCCCAAAGGACAAGCATTAACCATCAAATGTTTATGCAACAAAACAAAAGAACAAGAAACTATACCAGCATATCACAACCCTTTCTAGAGACAACAAAATGAACATCCAAATTCAAAACAACAAATACCAGCAGCCGAAACGACCATCCAGACCAACTTGTTATGTAAATTCAGTATTTCCAGACCAACAAAACGAACATCCAAATTCAGTATTCCCAGCTACTTCAATCTTGGTTATCCTCGTTGTTTTGTTCTCATTTTCTTGATCCCCGTTGTCCTCATTTTTAGGTTCCAAGTGATCAAGTGGTACGGTAGAGGACCCTTCTCCTTTTTTCTTTTGAGTGCTGCTGCATCCACTGATTCCCTTTTTTCTTCCTAAGTGCTGTTGCATCCACTGATTCCCGCACCATCCAGTCTTCAATATTTAGGTAATTGGCTGGTCGAAAACCCCCTTCTGAGAAGGGTGCAGGCCGGAGATCCTTGATTTTGGGATTCACAAACTGATGCTTCCTCGGAGGTTCATGCCTCTCCAAATCGTCATCTCCTGGTTCTTTTCTTTTCTTGTGGTTAGGGGGCTGCGCACTGAGGTAGAGCAATGCCCCTAAGCCTACAACAGCCCCAACCATTAAAATCTACCGGAAATGGTTGGGGAGTTGTTGGCTTAGGTCACCATCATCTTGTACCATATGGTACAAGATGATCTGTGAAGGGAACCTGCACAACGGTTGACATTATTTTAAAAATGTAAGGTTGAATGGAAACAATACACTAAACCAAAATACTACTCACAACTTAGCATCGGAAGAGGGTTTTGGTCAAGTAATTCTTTGACAAATCCCTGTCCTCACCACTAAAAACATCAAAAGCAATGCAACTAAATAACATCAGAACCATTGAGTTGAAGGAACATACACTTCTCTTAAATTCTCTAGCCCGGCAAGTACATCACCAACAGGTCCAGATAACATATTATGGCTGACATTCCTGAAAGAAAGAAAGAAAGAAAAACCCCAAAAAAAAAAAAAAAAAAAAAAAAACACAGATTCAGATTATGACTCAATAATCAGGAAGTAAACCAGTAAATTAAATAGGCAGTCATGTGAAATCAATATGAACCAATAAATTAAATAGGCAGTCATGTGAAATCAGTATGACATGTAACCATAAACTATGTTAGAGTTCATAGCTTCTGGTATTTAGTTTTATGAAGGTTTTGAGTGTTTGGGTAGAAGGAAAGTTGCAGAGAAAATGCAGCTATGGTGCTGCGAGAGTGATGAAGGTTCTAATTGTATTTCACACTCCACTAACCAAATATAACCGTTAGAGGAAAGAGAGAAGTTACTTGACCAAAACCCTCTTCCGATGCTAAGTTGTGAGTAGTATTTTGGTTTAGTGTATTGTTTCCATTCAACCTTACATTTTTAAAATAATGTCAACCGTTGTGCAGGTTCCCTTCACAGATCATCTTGTACCATATGGTACAAGAGGATGGTAACCTAAGCCAACAATGCCTTAACCATTTCCGGCAGATTTTAATGGTTGGGGCTATTGTAGGCTTAGGGGCGTTGCTCTACCTCAGTGCGCAACCCCCTAACCACAAGAAAAGAAAAGAACCAGGAGATGACGATTTGAAGAGGCATGAACCTCCAAGGAAGCATCAGTTTGTGAATCCCAAAATCAAGGATCTCCGGCCTGCACCCTTCTCAGAAGGGGGTTTTAGACCAGCCAATTACCTAAAAATTGAAGACGGGATGGCGCGGGAATCAGTGGATGCAATAGCACTCAGGAAGAAAAAAGGGAATCAGTGGATGCAACAGCACTCAAAAGAAAAAAGGAGAAGGGTCATCTACCGTACCACTTGATCTCTTGCAACCAAAAAATGAGGACAACGGGGATCAAGAAAATGAGAACAAAACAACGAGGAAAACCAAGATTACAGCAGCTGGGAATAATAACAAAGAATTGGATTTCCCATGAATTTAAAAAATGAATTAAAAGCCAAAACAAGTACATCTGATATTGATCACTCTACTTCTTAACCGAGCCCTCAGCGGCTGTCATTCCAGTTGTTGATACCGTAGTAAGCAAATCAATGGATACCTTAGATAGCTAAACTCGCTCAACGGCTAAAAGTCCGAACTACAACCCTGGCAAATAAGGCAGTTTTTCTTACCCGATGTTCGTTTTGTTGGTCTGGAAATACTGAATTTACATAACAAGTTGGTCTGGATGGTCGTTTCGGCTGCTGGTATTTGTTGTTTTGAATTTGGATGTTCATTTTGTTGTCTCTAGAAAGGGCTGTGATATGCTGGTATAGTTTCTTGTTCTTTTGTTTTGTTGCATAAACATTTGATGGTTAATGCTTGTCCTTTGGGGATTTGTTCAAGTCAGTGGATTTTGTTTTGGTTTGGTTGTGCAGGGCTATTTGGTTACTTTTGTAGAATGGTTAGGGGTTTTTTGTGTGTTTACTTGTGTTTTGGGTACATATTTGAGGATAAGGAGGACATATCAGTTGTACACAACATTTTGTGCTTGTCCTAAACAGTTCAAGTTTTAGGCACAAAATGTTGTGTACAACTGATATGTCATCCTCATCCTCAAATTATGTACTCAAAACACAAGTAAACACACAAAAAGCCCCTAACTATTCTACGACAGTAACCAAAAAGCCCTACACAACCAAACCAAAACAAAATCCGCTAACTTGAACAAATCCCCAAAGGACAAGCATTAACCATCAAATGTTTATGCAACAAAACAAAAGAACAAGAAGCTATACTAGCATATCACGGCTCTTTCTAGAGACAACGAAATGAACATGCAAATTCAAAACAGCAAATACTAGCAGCTGAAACGACCATCCAGACCAACTTGTTATGTAAATTCAGTATTTCCAGACCAACAAAACGAACATCCAAATTCAGTATTCCCAGTTGCTTCAATCTTGGTTTTCCTCATTGTTGTTGTTCTCATTTTCTTGATCCCTATTTTTTGGTTCTAAGTAGTATGGGAGAGGACCCATCTCCTTTTTTCTGGTTCCAAGTGGTATGGCCGATGACCCATCTCCTTTTTTCTTCCTGAGTGCTGCTGCATCCACTAATTCCCGTGCCTTGCCGTCTGCTGCATCCACTAATTCCCGTGCCTTGCCGTCTTCAATAGTTAGGTAATTGGTTGGTCTAAAACCTGGTTCAGAGAAGGGTGCATGCCGGAGATCCTTGATTTTGGGATTCACAAACTGATACTTCCTCGGATGTGCATGGCTCTTCGAATCGTCATCTCCTGGTTCTTTTCTTTTCCCGCGGTTAGAGGTCAGCGCACTGAGGTAGAGCAACGCCCTAAGCCTCCAACAGCCCCAACCATTAAAACTTGTCGGAAATGGTTAAGGCGTCATTGGCTTAGGTCACCCTCATCTTGTACCATATGGTACAAGATGATCTGTGAAGGGAGATGATCTGTGAAGGGAACCTGCACAACATTGACATTATTTTAAGGCCTAATCGGATAAATGGTCCCCGTGATCATAAGGTATTCAGAAGATAGCCCCTATGGTAAAAAAATTCGGATTTAAACCCCTGTGGTCTGAGTCTGTTAGGATTTATGCCCTTTTGTCATTCCTCCGTTGGGCTTGACAGAGAAAAGACCACACTGAGGGACGACAAGTCATCGGTCTTGACCCACAACACCTCCTCCGGCGATGCACCGTCGACCATGGGCGGTGAAGCCCATGACTGTCCGAAGATGAAAAGATGAAGATATGTTGTGTGTTGAACTATGGGAAGCTCTCAGCAGAGACTTGCGTACTCCTTTCACATAACACAAAGTTTTCATCAAAATCTGCAGTCCAAGCTCTTGTCTATCAGCAATCCTAGCTCAAAAGCTTACTCCACGCAACCAACAATCCCAAGTCCTACACCGACTCCCCTTATAGCGCCATTACTGAGGCCGAAAGTAGGGGATTGAGGAAAGATGATGCCACTGTACAACTTGTGCTTTACGCCGGGAAAATCGATCTTTCAGATGACAATGAAAAGCTCAGAGCACATCTGCAAGGCATGCAGTGCAGGGTCATGGAATTGGAAAAACTTTGCAAGAAAATGCAATCTCAAATGGTGAAGTTTTCGAAATCGAAAGCACCAAGCCACACCTAGGCGGTGCAGCCCATGACCCGGTTCGAATCAACCTGACCCGAGTCATCAAAGGCGGGAGGAGAGCAGCGTAGTGCAACAGGCGGTTTGGGAGAAGGAGGAGAGGGTGAGAGCGCAGTAGGAGAAGGGGGAGGCGGAGCCAGGGTTTTGGGGAGGCGACGGCGGGTGCTTTAATGGGTTGGGATTGGATGACGGCGGCGTTTGGATGCATTTGAGGGATTTGAAGGGTGTAGGCTGGGGAGGTGGCTAGAAAGTGGTCTTTTCTCTATCAAGTGACAGAAAGGCTTAAATCCTAACAGACTTAGAACACAGGGTTTAAATCTGAATTTTTTTACCACATAGCTATCTTCCGAATACCTTATGACCACGGGGACCATTTATCCGATTAGGCCTTATTTTAAAAATGTAAGGTGGAATGGAAACAATGCACTAAACCAAAATACTACTCACAACTTAGCATCGAAAGGATTGTTTTTTACCTGTCTTCATCCATAGCAATTGATTGTTTCCTTTGTCAACCTCATCATGGACTGTGAATGATTCATCACGTTTCTTCATTAAAGCAGCTGGGAATACTGATTGACAAAAGCCTGGGGCTATTAGAAGGTTATCTAATGCTCCAAAATCCTAGCCAGCCAAAGGCAAATTGGTTTGCAGTACTGTTTATATAGGCACAATTAATATTTCAATAGGGGTCGTATTTTAACTAGAAACCAAATACAAACCATACTCAAGACAAATTCATGGGGCAGTAGGAATCCATATGTGGAAAGGAAATAGAAATTGATGGTAGGAGTAGGAATTTGAATGTGAAAAGGAAATGGAAATTGATAAAAAGGAAATACAAACCTTGCTGGAGACAAATTTGTTTCTATCGGGGGATTTTATTTCAACACAAACAAGTATTGCACTTGCACAAAAATTAGATGCGCATTGTACCATGGATTTGGATCCCATCCGGATCCAAATTATGGGGATCTTAGGGATTCTCACATCTTAACCATTCATCGTACATCGTGTGGTCATAAATCATTTTGAATTTTTTTATTTAAAATTAAACACAAATAATACCTAACGAAAACTGACCATACGATGCACGATGAACGGAAGATGTGATCTGGAGAGGATCCTTATGCTTGTTTCATCTACCCAATGAAGCAGACACGAAATGCTGACATATTAGCCAATTTAGGCTTCACTTGTTTAGCATGTCGCTTTTTGCACTCAGATTTCTTAGGCATGTCGGCCTACATGTCTATCTCCCTTCTTGATGTGATTTTCCCTTTCACCTATTCTTTTTTGGATTTTTTTTTTTTAAAGTTTTGCAGCTTGTCTTGCAGGTTCGTACTTTTATGTTTTATTTTAGAGGGGTTTATTATGTCCACCCTTTACTTTTCTTGTTTTTTTTTTTCAAGAGAGGTAAGGTCTATGTTCCCCCTCTCGTTTTCTTGTATTTTCTTTTTCAAAAGGGATATAGATGTATGTCACACCCCAAAAATCTATCATAAGATTAATTTGAAATACAAACAACAACAAAAAATATTTTTTTTAGTTACAAATAATAACGATGTTAGGAAGTGAATCGGGTCCAATGATAAATGCTGTTAACCAACAACTCTTACAAAAGAAAGCATAACTTGAATCGGGCAGGACTTTCCAAATCTCAATGAAGTACTCTTTAGTTGATTGTTGTGCCTGAGCTCCTTTACGACTCCTAGCGTAAGGAAATCCCACAAGTCTATTATATTTGTGATGTTTTATGACACCATCTTACATCTTTTGAATACAATATTTCATACAATTTTCAAACATGCGGCAACGCGCGTGCACTACTGACTAGTTTGTTTCTATTGGGGGATTTTATTTCAAACCAAACAATTATTGCTTTACACTTGCACAAAAATTAGATGCGCATTGTTTCATGGATTTGGATCCCATCCGGATCCAAATTATGTGGATCTTAGAGATTCTCACAGCCTAGCCATTCATCGTATATCGTGTGGTCATAAATTATTTGAATTTTTTATTTAAAATTAAACACAAATAGTACCTAACGAAAACTGACCATACAATGCACAATGAACGGAAGATGTGAGGATCCTCACAAAGAGGATCCGAAGAGAATCCTCCCAAAGAAGATACGGAGAGGATCCTCGTGCTTGTTTCATCTACCCAATGAAGCATACACGGAATGCTGATAACCAACAACTCTTACAAAAGAAAGCATAACTCGAATCGGGCAGAACTTTCCAAATCTCAATGAAGTACTCTTTAGTTGATTGTTGTACCTGAGCTCCTTTACGACTCCTAGCGTAAGGAAACCCCACTAGTCTATTGTATTCGTGATTAGTTATCCACACACTTGACTTTGGAGCCAATTCAAATAGTGCTCTCAGAGCTAATTCAAATATTGCTCTCAGAGCTGGAGTTTGAGGCATGTAGAGATGTTCTTGGAACTTGCCATGTAAAAATGCATTAGAGACATCCAACTGAGTTAGGGTTGGTTTTGTATTGTTGTGCTTTGAAAAAAAACTGCTTCTGTTGTACTGTGAGAATAAGCAGCTATGAAATAAAGCAGCAGAGTATTTGGTAAATTTTTTTGTAAAAGTGCTTTTGGAAAGAAGAAAAAAGCAGTATTACAGTGTTTGGTAAACTTTTATGTAAAACAGCTGTGATTGTGTGAAATGACCAAAAGGGGTATAATACTAGATGTGCCATTAATTTAGTTTTCTTAACAAATAAAGGTGAATTACTAAATATACTTTATTTTTAAAAGAAAAATATTTATAAACTTTATCTTAGACATATAATCTAACGTTTAACTAGAAATCATAATCTAACATTCAACATATAATCCAACATTTATGCTGCTTCACGTTTTCAAAGCTCATTTTTGTTGCTTCACGTTTTTAGCCTTTTTTTCATCCAAAATTGTGAAAATAAGTTGTTTTTAAGTGTTTACCAAACACATTTTTTAGCTCAGCTTTTTTTATACCCACTTTTTATAAAAGCACCTCAGTACCAAACCAGTACTTACTGGCCGGTTATATTGAACAACAAGAGATAAGAATCATTAGATAAGCTGGATAGTGGGTGGTTGGAGAGATTATATTTAGACATTCCAAATTACTTCTCTCATACCCTTTTAATTTTTTAATATTTTTCTATCAAGTGTTAGTAGTGTGTAGAAAATATTAAAAAATTAAAAGGGTGTGGGAGAAGTAATTTGGGGTGTGTGAATATCAATGCCATGTTGTTGAAGAAAGCCCTTGGCAAGAAGGCTAGCTTTATATCTGTCACACTGCCATCAGCTTTACATTTGATCCAATAAACCCATTTGCAACTAATGATGTTATGAGAGCGAGGAGGTGGGACAAGGGACCAAGTATTGGTAGCTTGAAGAGCTGTTATTCCTCCACCATGGTAGCTTGCCAATGGGGATCAGTAGAGGCTTGTTTGTATGTGTTGGGAGGGAGTGGAAGTTTGAAGAGAGGTGTATAAAGCAACAGCTAAAAGGGTGACGTGTCCAGAGTATTTTAGGCTAGTGAATCCCAAATTTCGATCGAGTTTGCATGGGATGTATATTTGATAAGACCTCAATCGACCTTGACTCTAATTGTAATGAAAAACTACAACTTTCAATGAACAAGAAACTGATACAAATTCTTCACACTGACCTCCATAACAATTGATAGCTATATAGCCTATTTCTCCACTCATCTAACTGACTTACAACAGCAACAACTAACCATGGTTTGCAATAACCCAACTAACAACTGACCAAGGTTAGACATATCAACAAACAATTAAGCCACAGTAAAGAAAATACAAGTAAAAGTAACTAATATTTACAAACCAATGGAGGAATGCCATCTGGCATCCTAACAAAATTAGTGGTCGTAAGCAGGGTTAGAGTTAAAGGAAGGATCGCCAACAGATGGGGTGGATAAATATTTGGAGGGCAAGGTGCAGTGCTATCAATGACACCAAGCATATCAAAATTTTCGAAAATTAGAATGAAAATATCTTTTGAAACAATATAGCTTAATAGGGAGTAGGGAGGCTATATGCTGAGCAGCAACGGGATGAGTGTAGGGCTGTGACTGAGACAATATGGCAGATGAGGAGGTGGAGTTTTCAAAAAATGTTTTTGTAAATCAGGAGCTACTTAAGAGCAAGTCCACCCCTGAGGACTTTGTGCCAGCACCCAGCCCATTTATCCACTCAGTGAACAGTAATATACTCCAGTAAACAGTAATAGGCCAAAGCATCTCCACCCCTACAAAATGTGCTGGCACCCAATGTGACAGCCCGTTCCAAAAAATATTTATCAACGTTGTGAATTGACGTAAATACCCTTGAGTGATGGGTGTGTGTTTGTGTATTGGTTTAGTTTTAGGCCAATTATTTTATGCCCTAAATAATTGGAACCAATTATAACTAAGATTTCCTTAGTTTGGTTACATTTAGACCACACACACATCACTTTTCTCTCTCTCAGTCCCGTACTCTCTCTCTCGCAAACAGTCTCTCTCTCTCTTCCATTTTCCTACGGAACACAAGCAAAACCTCCCCAAACTTCACAGATCGAAGGTTTTGAGATCACCATTGTGTTCGTGAGGTTTATACGAATCGTTTGGCACCAATTTCAGGTAAGGAAACCTTTAATTTCACGTGAAAAACCTAGCTCCGATTTAGTCACTATTCATGCAATCGTAATATGTTGTGTTTTTGGAAATTCTAAGCTCATAGGGAGCTTTGGGAGGTCCTCTAGAGACTCGGAGTACCTCGTTGGAAGAGTTTGGACGTCGAAATCGTGAGATCGAAACTTGGCCGGTTTTTCTCGAAATTTCCCAGTGAGATCCCATGGTTTTTTAGGCTTGAAAGAGGTATAAACTTGTTCTATGCTTCATGTACTTCATTTTGGTATAAAGATCGTGAAAAATGGTGCAAAAATGGCCGAGATATAGCGTTTTAAAGATTTCCCAGTTTTTCGGCAACGGCGACGGTCGCCAGAGTCCTGAGGTTGAAGACGACGGAATATTCCGTCAAGTCTGACGGAATATTCTGACGCCGTCAGTTAGTTTTAACTGTTACCGTTGGGATTTGACAGAATATTCCCCAGAATATTCCTGATGGCGTTAACTGACACCGTCAGTGTGCATGGCACGTGGCCCCGCATGAGGGCGCGTCTGGCCGTGCCTTGGCCGGCGCGTGGGTGGTCAGAAAATTTTTCTAAAAATATAGGGATGTTCGTGAGGTTGTGTAGATCATAGTGGTATATTCATATACCCAATTTGAGCATTGTATGAGAAGTTATTACCTAGTTTTGTTTATGTGCTTTAGAATAACGCCTGTATAGTTGTTTCTCATATAGACGAGACTTATCCAGAGGACGAGCATAACCAGGCTAGGCACGGGGTTTACGACCCGTCTACATACTAGTGAGTGGGCTTTTGTTTTCAGTATATATATATATATATATATATATATATATATATATATATATACACACTTGGCGTTTTTCCCAGAAAACGAATTTTAAAGGATGCTCGTATTATATATAGCATATGCATTACCATAATTATGCATATTGTTGCTTGGTGCTACGAAGGTCAGGTAAGCTACAGGTGAGTATATCATGCTGGTAAGAGTTATGAGATGAATGGTGATGTTGTAATGCATATTGAGCTCATTAATCTGCACCCCGGTATTAGTGCTCCCACCCAGAGTTAGGGGCATAGTCCTTCACGTGATGTTCACCCCCCGCACCACACGCTCATCTTGGGTCCAAGTTAGGTGCACAGTCCTGTCGTATAGACCACTTTCAGTAGGTTCGACTCGTAGGTGACCCGCGATTTATCGCACAGTCTTCACGTGATCGTAGCACTAGAGCGTATTATTATATTATACCCAGTCCTGTCGGTCAGACCACGTGAGGTGGTTCCGACTCGTGTGCAGATATGTATATACATGATGAGATATGATGAGATATGTGATGTATATACATGATGAATTAAGTGATGAGATATGAGATTGAGATATGATTGAAATGAGCTCTAGATTTCGTCGTATAGATCATGTCAGGTGACTTCGGCTAGTATATGAGTTATATTGAATTGCATCACCTGGCTTACATTTGTGATATTATGAGGCATTGGGCATGGCATATGCATGGCATACATATATTTATGTGGTTTTGGATACATTGAGCATGGTTTTGAAATATATTTATATACATATATATATATATATGTATCCTATTTTTCTGGGAAAGTATACAGGTTTTCCAGCGAGGGGATAGCGCTTTTGATATCGTATGATTTTAGAAAACCTTTGTTTTTGCCCACTCACGTTTTTGTTTTATGCCCCTCCAGGTATTAGGTAGCGTTTGTTGGTGGCTTACGAGGATTCAACGGAGGGTCTAACAAACATCCTTCATGTATGACCACCTTCGGGTGTTGTTTAATTAGTACTTTTATGCTTGACTGGACTTAGGCTAGTTAAGCTATGGTTGTGTAATTCACACTTATTCTCGCACTAGCATGCTCTCTTAACTAGGATTGCTAGTTGCTCAGTTTTAATTTGTTCGTATTTCCCTTATTAATCTTGCTTCCGCACTGTGCTTATGGTTACGTCACGCTCACGTGACGGCCAGCACGCCTCGATCTCGATCGGGGTGTGTCACCTAGCCCATTTAAAATATTTTATATTTTTTTAAAAGAATAAATAAAAAAAATAGTTTTAATTTCGGATAAGATTTTTAACCAATTTCGGATAAAATTTCAAATAAACTTAAAAAAAAAACACACTAAAATAAAATTACATAAGCTCCGACTAATTATCTTGACCTTTATGTTGCTCCTGCAAATGTTTATACACTCTCCTTGAAGAAGACATTGTAAGAACTCAAGATTTCAAAACGATGAAGATGGATGTAGGGATGTATGGTTTATATGGACAAAAAAATGAAGGATGAGCTTTTTGGTATTTTTTTTTCGCACAAAAAGTATATGAAAGCTTTGGTAGAAAGTGTAGAAAATATTGAAATGTGGTGTAAGGTGGAAGATGAGGGTTAGGTATTTATAGAAAAAAAAAATAACTTTTTAAAAAAATTTCTGTGTTTTTTTTATAATTTTTAATAAATTTTAATGTAGTTAATTAATCTGGACCGTTGGATTTGAAAAATATTCAAATCCAAGAGCCAAGGATTTGCCACGTGGCCAATGGTCATAATTCTGACCGTTAGGCCTTTTTTTTTTTGATTTTTGGGGAAAAAACGTGGACAGTTGATCTGTGATCGGACGGTCCAATAAAAGTAAAATTTAAATTTTTTTTACCGTTGAAAATCCAACGGTCTAAAAAAACTAGCCATTGGAAATCCAACGGCACTGAAAGGGCCACATCGCCTACTTCCGAGTGAAGAACAAGTGGGCTGACAGCGGGCCCCGCCACCTCCACCCATGTCCCCTACTCGCACCCACTCGCGAGTGAACTGCACGCGCTAGCCAAATAGGCTGGTCTCTGGGTCTGTCAAAAATGGGCTGGTCTGTTGCCTGACTTGGGCTGGGTGCCAGGCAAACACACGGGCTGGAGTGGATTGGCTGAGTCCCAACCTGTTTTTTCCACTGGGTGCTGGCCTCTTTTTGCTCCAGTGGAACTGCTCTAAGAAGCCATTGAAAAAAAAAAAGGGATTGTTGGGTATTGTAGAAAAGGGTAGGGGCTGCTAGTTGTGAAGAAGAGGGAAGAGACCGTTGGGCCTTCATGGTAAGGTTTGGCGTTTTCTAGATGGAGGTTGGGTGGTTTGATCAGTTGTGTGGGTGGCTTCATGAAGTGTGACACAATCTGAACCATAGGGATTTCCTTAACCTAGTTAGGGGGTTTAGCCGCTGCAACTCTCATTTCATTTCTTCGTTAGCAACTTGCACCTTCCATTGGTTATCTTACTCAGAAACTTGCAAAAAAGCTTAGGAACTGTGATCTAATTTAGTATAAAAATATTGTCATCAAACAATATCGATCTTAGTTTTGAGTTTTGACATCTTCAGGGATTTGTCATACAATAACTTTAATGGAGATTTACCAAATTCTTTCAAATCGGTGACGAATCTCGCTGGATTGTGAGTTTTTGTTCTTTTTCTCCACTTGTATTTGTTGGTGGCGAAGATTTCTCCGAATAGGGCTCCTCGGTCCTCAGCACAGCTCCCCAAGGGATTGGCACTTTGGATGTGTAGTCGGGCTCTTGCTTGCTAATATGCTACAAGAAGAGGACAAAATTAGTTCTGAAATGTGCCTTTGTGGGGCCTTAGGTGTAGGCATTGAGGCTTGCAATCAAAACTAACTAAGTGCTAGGCGTGCCACTGCTATCTCAGTGTAGCAGATGTAGAACAAGTGTGTTTAGTTGATTACTTGCGCCCCAAATTACTTGAACTTCTTGTTATCAAAGGATTGTCGTGGATGGGTTAAGTCCACATTAAGTTCTTTTTCTTGCCTTGTGAACAAAGACTTTCAGTTCATAGTCTTGTATGTTCGAATGAGGGGAGTCCAGATCCCTTAAGTCATTTACTTGGTTCCAAATTGGTTTTAAATGAAAGCATATCCATTAGACTGACCAAATCTAAATGTAAATAAGACTCTTAAAGTAAGAAAACAGGCGGATATGACTTGAATACATGCTGGAGAATACATTAAGCGATAGATTTATTAACCTTAGAAAACAGACAAAGAGATTCGAGCAAGATTTCACCTTGTCGAGCAAGGTTAAACACCTTGCAATCGCTTCTCTTTGAGGTTACGGGGGTTTACATGCTAGAAAAAGGACGGATGGTAAACGAGTTGACACAAGGAAATCGACACTACGCCACTATGGGTGATAGCAGAGCTTCTAAACAAGACAAAGTATGGCTTTTGTAGGGAACGGTCCTAAAAATGACTGAGATCTGGGCTGGTTACAGCTTTTGGATGCAAATCTGGCATGAGAGCAGAGTTTGTATGTTTGTTTGTTCGATTGGTTGAGTGTTCTTGTCTCTGGGGCTTCTTCCTCCTTTTATAGGCAAATTAGCCCGACTGCACTGTCTTTTCTCTTGACCGAAAGCAACTTGGAGGTTAGTAAGTCATCAACATTTTACTTGTATTGCCACTGTAAAGTGCTTTTTGGCTGATTATGAGTTAGTCTCCATCACTTGACATTTAAACCATAGGAACATTGTCTATGCATTAATGGGAAGGCGCCAACTTATCTCTGGGCTTGATGCTGGGTTTCGGGCAAGTCTTCTTTTAGTTGGCATCTCTAGGCTTCTTCATACTTACATCTCAATGTTCAAATGTTAACCCAAATAGTATTGTTTTAGGGCTTGGTAGTTGGTATGGTATATATCTATAGTTATATGTCATATCGATTTGTACAACGGTGCATCTGCAAGTTCCTGCAGAATAACAAATTCACTGGATAAGTTGGGTATCTAGTTGAGCTTCCACTGATTGATCTGTAGGGTTCTACCTGTTGGAATTAATGCTTCCTTATTACCAAGTATTTTAATGTTAAGACTCTAAACATTCCTAGCAACAATTATTCCAAAGTTACTGTATTAATTAGAGTTCCTAGCTTGGCTAGTCTGTCAAGTTGCCTTGAAAGAACTCTCTAGTATTTTGTTTTGGGTAATGCTAGACTAAATTTGTAGACTAAATTTTGAAAACTAAATGACATGGAAGTTGATGATTGGATTATTACTTAAACGTTGATAAACGTACTCATTCCTATTGATGACACATAATTTAGTTTGCAAATTTTGTCTACAAATTTGGTCTCCCTAGTATTACCCTTTTGTATTCTCTTTATGGTAATGCTAGGGAGACTAAATTGTAAACTAAATTTTGTAAACTAAATAACATGAAAATTGATGATTGGGTTATTATTTCAGCGTTGATAAATGCTTATTCCTATTGATGACACATTATTTAGTTTGCAAATTTTGTCTACAAATTTAGTATCTCTACCATTATCCTTCTCTTTATATAGCCTATGGCATATTATTTTGTAATAGGACAAGAAGAAAAAAAGAAGTAATACAAGAGCTTAGCTGTAGCAACTCAAATTTCCAACAAAAGCAGCTTGAGCCATCTTTCGCAAAAATCTGTTAAAGAAATTTGGGTAACTCTCACTTTACTACTTTGAAGTATCGTGCTTTTCAAACTTTTTATACATCATGTGATTTTAATTAAATTTTTGGATAACCTTGTAGAAATTGATAAATTGATATTCTTATATTTGGATAAGAAACATCTATAATAATTAGGGGAAATTTTTCTAAAAATAGCTAGCGGATTTCAATAAGCACAGGAAAAGAGGTTTCAAAAAGATTTTTCAAGTTCAAATGTTCTCTTAAAAACTTATTGATCCTAAAAATTACTTAGCTTACGTGGCACAAGCCGAATAGTTAATGAGCTAATTACGTCTTTCTGGTGAATGTGGGTGTGCCAACTCGACAACCGAACTCGGTCGATAAGTAGAATGAATGTGGTGGTGGTGTCAAATGCGTTACTGACTATTGTTGTCTGAGCGATCACGGCCGAGGAAGGAACTCGTCTCAGCCTCTGGGTTCTATAACCTGAATACAAGGTTGCTTAATTCAATGCGAAGTTCAGGATCTCCTGCACCATGTTTGACTACCTCAACTATATTCGTGAGAATATATGTGCCCCAAATCGATATCAAACTGTAAGGATACAAATACTCGAAAGAGATAAGTGCCTTGATGGTAAATGTTGTTCGATCGTTAGAATGCCGAACTTTAAAATGTATTTAAGAATATCCGACCATATAAAGTTTGGCTTTCAATATGCCGAACTCTCAGGTGACTTGGTAACACCTCAACTCACCAAGAGGCTAATGAGATAGCCTCTTCCAATAAGGACTCAAGGACTCCTTATTGACAAAGATTTGGACATATAGACAAGCAAGCTCGAAGCAATGTTGTTACTCCAAGCTGAAGGTGGTCTTCAATCGCCTGACTCTACGGCTCCAGTACTATTAATCCAAACTAAAAATGTGGTTGGTTGTCAGCACAGTGCTGTTAATCCAAACTGAATGTGTGTTGACGAAGTTTGGGATGTTAGTTTTTTCTTAGGTTTAAGTGGGTTTTGCGTAGAGCGATAATTTGTGCAATGAAGTTTTGTGTGTTAAGTTGAAGAACACCTTATATTTATAGTAGTAATGCATTTTCCATGTTGTAGAATTTTTCTTCCCGTTAGTAACTGTTTGCCAGAAATAATATTCTCAAACAATCCCACGGATTGCATCATTTTCTGAGACTTATGATTATGCCAAAGCCCATCTCCATAGGATTGTCTACCCCCATCTGACCATATCACTTTCTAAGACTCTTAACACAATCTTCAAATAAGACGTCAAATTTTAATTTAAAATTTGACACCCTATGTTATATTTTAACATCTTTTAAAATTTTAGTCTCCAGATATCAAATTAAAGTATTATTTTAAGGGAAGACTAATGAACAAAAGCGCTTGTCCCGCACGCCCACAAAATATTTAGTGATTGCACACGTATTACTCCCTATGTGCAGACTGTCCTGCTCACCCTGGAATTTTATTATGCTTTCTAATATTTAGCTGATGAATAGTTGTTCGGTAAACTTAAAAGTGGTTGTTCATTTTACGAACAACAAAAACTTGTTTATAGAGTCTGTTAGAAAGGGATTTTTTTTTTTTTTTGAATTTTTCTCTTTAAAATAGAGATTTGGTTACTTTACAGCATCCATTGGAGATGCTCTAGGTCCAACTCTGTTTCACAAGGGACGTGTTTAGAGAAATAAATTATGTTGTTGATGCTGAAATAAATTTGGGTCATAAAATTCTATAATGTTCAAGAGTATAAAATATTCATACTACGTTATGAGTGACTCAATATAAAAACAAAATCTATAATGTTCATGAACACTTTTGGATGTTCAAAAAATTCTATAATGATCAAGAGTAGAAAATATTCCAAAAAATTAACCGCATGAGATTTATGATAGAAAACAAAAACCAAGGTGTAACAATTAAAAAAACTAAAATATCTGATTCTCCGAAGTACTATAAAAACTTAATCTTTCTAGAACCCATGACTTTGGGCTTGCGCTCGGCCTTTTTATTTGGCCCAGTACTCTAACAAACCCCGAGAAGTGGCTCCCGCGAAGAAACGAAACGAAACGAAACGAAACGAAACGGCTTTGTGCCTACATGGACTCCGGCTACTCAACGACTCGTTAAGACATTCTTCTCTCTCTCTTACACTCTGCAGCCTCCAGAGCACGCATTCCAAACCCTCACTGCTCTCTCTCTCTCTCTCCCTCCCCCTCTCTGTGCCCGCTCTTCCTCCGCAGGTTCATCTACAAACCTATTTTTTCTGTATTTCAATTCACCGCTCCGACGTCGTTTTCGTCTCTAGATATGTATCCTTGATTGCTTTTCGGTCAATTTTACTGTTTTTCTCTTCACACTTTCCATTCCGTTTGGTTGCAGAGAAAATGCGGGAAAACGAATGAAAGTTCACTTTCACTTTGTTCACGTTTCTCTGACGATTTTCTTTACGATTGAATGCTGCAGTTGCATTCTTCGAGAATATGGCCGCCAAACGGAGTATGTGCGTGTGCTTCGCCGTGGTTTTCATCTCGTCGGTTCTGGTTTCCGGTGCCGGAGCATTTACCGACCTGCTTGACGGTAAATCTTGATCTTCTCTTCCGATCGTTTCTTTTCTTGTTGATATTCTTTGCGTTATATAGTCTTTTCGATGTGAAAGTTGATGAAGTTTGTTGTTTTGCGGGGCGTTGTCTCATGTTTGGTTACCGGGAAAGTGTAGGAAAATTGGAAAGGATTAGAGAGATAGGAAATAATCTGAACCTATAAGCTTTCTGTTATTCAGGGCGATTAGATTAAGGTCTGGAAATTTGTTTTGGCGGGAAAATAAACAGAACCGTCGTTTGTGGAAACGACTTGTCGTTTTGGTACTGCAGAAAAAGTAGCAGTCTTTGTTCTTTGCAGAGCAATGTGGTCACTAAAAATCGAAATAATGGTTCAATTGGATCTGATGTTTGTACTTGTGTTTTTCTTTTCTGTTTATAATTTCTGGGTTTGGTCCAAATTCCTGTTTGGGTGCTAAGAAAATGATGAAATTTATTTCGGAATAGAATCATGGTTCTTAAGCTAGAATTTCTAGGGAACCAAACATGAAATTTACCTTATAATTGTACTCTCTGCATTGCAGTCACGGCTCTTCATGATTTTTACCGGGCCCTTAACAACCCACCGGTGCTGAAGGGGTGGCGATCGGATGGTGGGGATCCTTGTGAAGAGTCATGGGATGGAGTTTCATGTTCTGGTTCCTCTGTGATATACCTGTATGTAATGCAACTCTTCCATTCACTATATTATTAGCTGTGTACAAAACTTAATATTTCTTCACCTTAATAATGTTGCAGCAAACTTCATAGTCTGAACCTTTCTGGATATATTCCTGAGGAGCTCTATAATCTGTTCAATTTAAAGCAACTGTAAGTGATACTGATTGATCATTTTGTGCTCCTTTTACTTTGTGTACACAACTATTGCTGAAACGTAATTTTCATCTGGTTTCTTCTTATTAAAGGGATGTCAGTTACAATAACATTGTGGGTGAAATTCCCTATGTCTTGCCCCCTAATGCCACCCATATGTAAGTATGATGTTAGCTCATTGCCATACCATTCTTTCAGTAAAATTTCACAAATTTGGATCATTTTATCTCTACACTTCCTTCTGATTTTTATAATTCTGCACCTGTAGAAATCTGGCATGCAACTATTTGACCCAAAATTTTCCCCATTCTTTACCTACCATGAACAGTCTCCAACATTTGTGAGTAGCTTCTTCCGGACTGTTATCTTACTGGTTTATGGGTTCTTGGTTATTCTGCGATAAGCTGAAATGTTCCTTTCTTCCAGGAATCTAAGCCACAATTTGTTATCGGGACCTGTTGGCAATGTATTTACCAGCCTACAGAATTTAAGAGAACTGTACGTTTCTTTTCATATAGTTTTTATAATGTTGGATTCTAATTTGTAAGTGAAGTTGAGATAAGGTTTTAACTTTGATTCTCTGAGTTGATGTTGGAATAAAATATGTCATTATACAAGATTTCCCCTACTTTTTGTTTTCTGTATTGGTATATCAGAGGTTTTGACTTTTGTTTTATCTTAAATGAAGAGAATCAGAGCATAATTCTCATTGGATGAAATTGTAATCTGCTTGATATTTAAAATATTGTCATTGGACAATATCCGTTTCTTATTTGTAAGTTTGGTTTATGCAGTGATTTGTCATACAATAACTTCACTGGAGATCTACCAAGTTCTTTTGGTTCCATGACTAATCTCACTGGATTGTGAGTTTTCGTTCCTTTCCCCCCGCTTGCAGTGTTTTAGGGCTTGGTATAATGTTTTTCTATAGTTACATGTCCATGGGTGCATTTGCAGGTTCTTGCAGAATAACAAATTCACTGGATCAGTTGCTTTCCTAGCTGAGCTTCCACTAACTGATCTGTAGGTTTCTGCCTACCTGCCTTTAGCAGCGTTTTGCATTTAGTTGATCTTTTTTCTTGTTTTCTTGATTTCTTGCTTGCACATTTTCTGTTGGCAGGAACATACAAGATAATTATTTCAGCGGCATCATTCCAAATCATTTTCAGTCCATACCAAATTTATGGTAAATGATCAGTTGTGATAACGTCTTTATTTGCCTGCAAAGGAAAAAGAACTGAACATTGTAGGTTTGATTTCCTTTCAGGATTGGGGGTAATAGTTTTCATGTAGGGGGTGACTCTCCACCTTGGGATTTTCCTCTGGAAACCCAGGCAAGTTCTGTCGTACAAAACATTCCTGCACCCCTAGCCACTCATTCAAGTTCCATTGAGAAGAATCCCCCTACGAAATTAGGTGGACACAAGAAGAAAAGGATGAGCCCTGGAGGAATAGCATTTTTGGTTGGTGGAGGCACTCTAGTGGCATCATGTGTGGCACTTTACATAGCAGTTCGCATTAATCAATTGCGTGCACAGAAGCTTATAACCTTGGGGGGAAGTAACAGCTCAAGGAATTCTCTCTCAATAAGAACCACTGCCAGAGGTAAACTCTCAGTCACTTCCATAGCGATAATGATTATAATGTTTAAGTAAACAACTGAAGTATGCACACACACCCACAGAGAAACGTAGATGAAACATCAAATTTACGAAATAATTCAACTGCTAAGACTCAATCTTAGAAGTTCACAATATTTACCTGATAACATATTGTATCATCTCACTGATTAGTTATCATTTTAGCTTTAAAAGTGAAAACTTAGGTGACGGTGTCATCTGTATAAGGTTTATCAACATGGTGTTTTCATCTGAATGATAAAATAGATTAGACTCTCATTTGAACTTGTTTTAATCCATTTCCTGTGTTTTCATCTTTCTTTGTGTTCTTCTAATTTTTGTCAGATGGTTCTTCTATTGCAGAAGAAAGCCCATCAATGCTTCCCTTCACGTCACCCATGCTACTTCCAAGGCGACTGCCTTTGGTTTACCATAGCAGACTGGAGAAAAATACTAGAAGAAAATGTTTCTCTGATAAATACAAATACCCAATGAGAGCAAAACTTTACACTCTGGCAGAGCTTCAATTAGCTACAAACAGCTTTAGTGAAGAAAACTTTCTGGGCGAAGGATCTCTTGGTTCAGTTTACAAAGCTGTGTTTCCTGATGGCCAGGTATAAACCTGAAATAACCTTGGAATAGTTATTTCCACTTATAGAAACAGTAAATTCCTATGAAACTCATGAGAATCCTTCGACTGTTATTCCTTTATTGCAGACGTTGGCTGTGAAGCACATCAACATTGTTGGATTGTCTTTTAATGAAGAGGAACAATTCTTGGATGTCATATGGACTGCTTTGCGTTTGAGGCACCCAAACATAGTACCACTTGTTGGTTATTGCATAGAGCATGGACAGCATCTTGTTGTCTACAAGTATGTTAGAAATTTATCCCTTGATGATGCTCTTCACAGTGATGCTTACAAGCCTCTGTCCTGGGGCCTCCGTCTCCAGATTGCTCTTGGTGTTGCTCAAGCTTTGGAGTAAGTATTCTATTTTTTTCTCCCAACAAGTTAGGGAAAATGTAGTTATCCTCGTTAGTGATTTGTATTGGTTATTTTTCATTTCAGCCATCTGCACTCTACATTCTCACCTCCAGTTGCTCATAGCAACTTGAAGAGTGCCAATATCCTACTTGATGAAGAACTTGCTCCTCGAATCTGTGACTGCGGACTTGCGATTTTGAGGCCGCTTACAAGCAATAGACTCAAGCTCAAGGTATATCTATACTTTCATAAACCAGTTCTATTTTCCACTAGAGACCATCATTGAAAGTTATCTACTACTGATAAAACAATTGGTAATAAACTGGAACCAAAAGACAGCTTGAGACTAAACTGCTTAACTTTAAATTCTCATTGATATCTGATGCAAACAGGCTTCGGAAGCTGCTATTTTTGACACTGGCTATATTGCACCTGAGCATGGCCAACCGGGAATTGATAACACAAAGTGTGACATCTATGCCTTTGGAGTGTTGCTTTTGGAGCTATTAACAGGAAGGAAGCCTTTTGACAAGTATGCATGGTTCATGCCCCCCCCCCCCCCCCCCCCCCCTCTTTTTTCTCAGTTCTTAAAGTGTTTCTTGTCATGTTTTTCTTGATCATGAACATATTCTGCTCGTTTATCGTTGTATAGTTCAAGACCAAGGGAGGAGCAATCACTGGTGAAATGGGCTTCATTTCGGCTTCATGATGTTGAGAGTCTGGCTGTGATGATCGATCCAGGCATTAAAAGGACATTTCCCTCCAAGAATCTCTCCCAGTTTGCTGACATTGTCTCCCTCTGTATCCAGGTAGAAAGCACATACCTTAAATTATGCATTGAGATCATCTCTGTAGCCTTAGGGAAGTTGGAAAAGAACAATGGATTCTAATGCTCTTTTTGTTACATAAACTATCACTTGAAAGCTGTGTTCCTGAAACCGTTTAATCATTCAGATTCGAAGAAGTGGTTTTTTGTTTTAAGTTGCTTACGAACTTTGAACAGAGCTTAACTTGTATGTGAACATGAACAGCCTGTGAAGGAATTCCGACCGCCAATGTCTGAGGTTGTGGGATCACTAACAAGACTAGTAGAGAAACACAAAGCCATGGGGAAAGGCAATGGCGCAGATGACCCGTTCGAGAGATCATTCCATTCAACTAACAGCCAGTTCATGGGCTCACCTACAGTGAGCTATTTGTCCATTTGACAAAGCCAGCCAGTGGTACTGATTGGTACGCGCGCACAAACCAAACCTACAGCGTCGATCGAGATGTTCGTTGATTCTTTGAGATTTGTAAAGACGTTTTCTTTTGAAGTTTGTAAGACGTTGAAGCAAGAAAAGGGAACCATGACCGGAAAAATGTAACCCGAGATGGGGATAATCCTGTGTATTAGCTTCAAGGATAAGAGAACTCCAATTTGGGCAAAGACGGAGAGAAAATAAGATTTCATTTCGTTTTCTGCACACCAAAAACGTTTGACCGCAACAAATTACACTAATAATACGAGACAGGTGCACCGGGAATTTGACTCTCATGTCATATTGTAAGCAGTATGAACGAGGGCAGGCATGGATATGAAAACAAAGAAGCAGTTAAAAGGGCATTGATTCTCTCCAGCTATTAACAGGTCTTCCATCAAGTTCCATGAATGAAAGAGAAGAAGCGGATCCTTATGCACTAAGGCCGCTAGTCAAAAGGGTATTGATCTCTCCAATTATATTAACAGGTCTCCCATCAAACATCGATGAAAGGGTGCTTTCACACAGTTTCTTCAGTTCACGGGTTTTTGTAAGTGCAGCTTCCTGCCATTGAATCACCGGGAGTCAGTGCTTTGTGCAAAAAATTCAAACCGAAAATAACAAACAAAGTGAGCAAGTAAAAGGGAGAAGAGTTGACACTTTTCCACATGACATGGACTGAACTTGATAGAGGTGTTGGTTGTTAGTTTACGCGGAACATAAAAGAATACAACCACCTAACACAAGCAGTAATTAAACACCATAATTAAGCCTGTTTAATCGGTCTTGTAGTTAGGATTGACTAGTCTTGATATGAACTTGAAATGACGCGATACAACACAAAAACACATGAGTCTACTGCCACACTTAAATAGAGAGACCTCAATCTGAACAGTACATTGCTAGCTTAGGAGTTACAATGGTACTCTACCATTGACGAATATAACCCACAATTTCAAGTTCTCACTGTTTCCTTTCATTTTGTTCTGCAAAGAAAACTTACTAGGGGAGGCGAGGGTGTTATCTAATGCAATGGTACAACTCTCAGGGGCTTTGAACACAAGTCTATAGCTCAAATTAATAGTGACACTTAATCCAAATTGCCTGGGACCAGCAATTGGATAACGGAAATTTTAAGGGAAAATAGAAAAACAGAATTCAGCATGATCTGCATTAAATACTTACTTCCTAAACAGTGGTGATATGATGAAGTGCTAAGAGATCCACTTGTCAACTAATGATGCTAATAAGCATGCAAGTCCATTGTGATTTAAAATAGTGGGAGCTAATAGCTAGAGTTTCTAAATTTTGATGACCTTTTTTTTTTTTGGAAACAAATTTGATAAACTTTAAATGTTAACAAGGATTTAACATAAAAGCATATTTTTTTGGACTCTGCGTCAAAGAATCAAACCTCAAAAAAAACCCAAAACTTCAAAATACACCTAGCTTGAAGCAAACATTTATCTACCAAAAGCTTTAAGCCTTCTGTTTTATTTAACTTCTCGAGTATGGACATATTCAGAACATAGAAGTAAATACTCAACTAAACAGCTACAACTCTGCACATACGTGTGCATGATTGCGCACACAGGGAGAAGCATGGCTTCTGATAGGGGAAGAGGCATAGAAGTCAGACGACATAAACCAACAGATTATAGTGTAAGCTGATAGGGGAAGAGGCATAGAAGTCAGACGACATAAACCAACAGATTATAGTGTAAGCTATCTTTCATCAAAATTTAGGAGAAGGGAAGAGGAAGAAACAGACAGAAAGATCACAATTATAACATCAGACAAAAAAATATATATGAGTATAACCTGAAAAGTTAAAACTCACGGACATTATCAAAAGCTATCAAAAACAGGTCACCTGCTTAGGCCAGGAAGAAGATAACGAGTTCTGCAGTTCCATGCGTTTGCCAGCTATGCCATTCAAACTCTCTTTCAACTTAACTTCATGGTGCTTCTTTTCTTCCAATGAGCTCACTAATCTGTCTAGAAGCCTAAAATTGAGGTTGACATAAATTAATCCTTCTACTTCAGTTCACAGACCAGAAACAAAAGAAAAAATCCGGAGTTGAGTAGTTACGATTTATAGTTTAAGGATAAAGGTAAGGCTACTTAAGTATAAATTAACATGCTTAAATATTACAGCTACAGCAGAAGAGAAATATAACCTGTACCTACTCATTAAAACCATTAACAAAATAAAAGTATCTGAAATACAACTAGCCAATTGTCTAAAATTGCAACAAGTACACTAACCTTAAGAAGAAACAGCAAAAATATCTGAGGGTATAAAGGATCTTACATATGTAACACACAATTAGGGGTAACCATGCAAAGAAAGGATAAAAATAAGATCATGCAAGTACATTATCCCGATTCATCACCTAATTATGTCTTATGCTAGACAAAAACGTACATACTAGATGCTAATATATGCATATTGTCTGTTTGCCACACAAACTTAGCAGGAAACTTTGTTCAAGTTAACTAAATACCGTCACTTTTACTGCTTTTCGAAACAGTTTTTAGATTTTTTATTGGAAGCTCAAGGTATACATACCTAACAAGTTTGGAAAAGACACAAATCCAGTCAAAATATTTGGTATTACCTTTTGGAGTTGAGAATCATAATCAAGTCCCGTGTCTTCCTATTTGTCAGCAGGGAAATAGCCAAGGAAACTTCAGATAGCATTGTCTCAATAGCATCATGAGCATATTGTTGCAGCACAAAAGGGGCAGCTGCCTGGACTTGATGTTGCAAGGACAAAGTATCCTCATTCTTTAACTCAACTAACCGCTGATTTAAAAAGGCTTTGACCTGATAGTAGAATATCAATAGAGAACATCAATTCAAGGGAGGGAAGCTCCATGATGAGACCACAGATATCAAACCAGAAGTAGGATCTTTCTCACTATTTTTGCAGAAGTCCCAACAGACAAGGAGAAAAAAAAAACAAAATGGAGCAAATAAATCCAACGCAGGTATATGACGAATTGTTATAAACAGACCTCATTCAGATCATCAAGAATCTTGTTCCTATACTCCGTCTCCAAAAGTTGGCTCCTGCCTTCCTTGATTTCAGTTGTTTGAGTTGAAGTATCAAGAGGAGATGTTTGATTGTCCACTATTACGTTTGACAAATTGAGACCATCAATCACATTAACCTGAGGAGTTTCAACACTAATATCCCAAGATATCTCTGACACAGAGGCCTCTGGGATCAGATCAGACTTTACAGCTTCGTTTGAAGAACTCTGCACCTCACTTGCATTAACCATTTCGTATGGACCCAAACCATTACCAGTATCATCTGTTTCCTCCACCGTATCCACCGTACCAATATTCCAATCAATCTGAGAACCTTCCACAGAAAAATCCCAATCTATATTATCTTCATTTATTTCTACATCCACCGCCGCATTGTTTATCTCATTGTTGCTTGATTGAACATTCCCGGAATCAACAACCTCTGAGCCCAGAGGGACATTCAACGATGGGGGATGTTCATGTAAATTTTTCAAGTTTGTCAACACAGCGAAAGATTTCTGTGATCACATTCACAAATAAGAGAATTGATTTATCATATTAGTAACGCTGATCTCAACTACATCAACATCAAGCAGATAAAAATCATTATTTCCTTACATCCTTTTCTGTGTGAGCATCTCTGACAAAGTTAGAATAATACTCCATTGCTCTCGACACAGAATCACCATTTAACACTTCCATGATCCTACTAAATGTGCTTGGAAGTGACTTTGCTGTCTCTAAAAGTTCCAACCTCACGTTTTTTCCCTAAAGAAAGAATCCGACAGGCAGATACAATTATACATCAACTTTAAGAGGGAAAACTAAAAAACCAAGTCAGAAAACCATGAGTTGTGGGGTCTACAATATAACCTGCAGTCCAAGCTCTTGGCAAGCCTCTACATACTTGGCTGCTGATAGAGCTGCACTTCTCTTAATATCGGCTTCCTTGTGGTCTAGTTCTGCTAAATGTTGCTGAATCTTTTGCACCTGCTTCTTCTGATATGGACTTCATACCACGGGCAAAAGAAATCGATACAAATCACATTCACAACAACGAAATACTATTAATATCTACCCAAGAAATAAATAAACATCATTAAACTATTCTTATCATGAACCGAGCAGCCAATGGCAAAACGAATACCACCTACTTACATCTCATAGTTCACATTTTGCACCATTATTTGAGCAGCCTCGCCGAGATATACATAATCCTTCTCAAACGAACGTACAATCGATTCCCAAGCACCCTGCCCAAACAAAACATAAAAACATAAAGATTCAACATTGCAAGTAAAGTAGGTGAATTTACAGAGGATATACACTTAAAGAGAGAGTCAAAGGTCTCACAGCAGCACCCGATAGCCGGCCGAAAATATTCCGACTTTCTGGAGCTGACTTCACAAGAATGTCATATATTTGTTTGGCCTCTAAGTACCCAATTCCTGAAAATACCATTCCAGTTAACAAATTAAACCGAAAATTACAAATCTTTACAAAACCCAATTCAAATTTAAAATCATTTAAAATCACAATTAACACGGATTAAGTTTGAAAAACCAACCATCCGATTCCAAGCTATGGAAGTAGGGATTGATATCTTTGGGAAGAGAAGCAAATTCCTTTGAAATTCGAGCTCTCACCGCCGCCAATCGTTTCCTCCAATCTCCGGGTATTCTCTTCCGATCAACGAGCCATTCTTCAATTCAATCCCAACGTATTAAATTATCAAAACCAAATTAAAATTTTGAAAAAAAATTGAATTGTGATGGTCTTGTGTACCTCCGAGACGAGAAAAGGTGATGTCGATTGGGAGCTTTCCAATGTCGTCGGGGATCGGCATATTCCGGGAAAAGCAGTTTGTTTTCTCAGAATCTCAGGTTTGTTTGTGATTTGATAATGGAGTGATGGACTGAAAGTCTGAAAACGGTGCAGGAGGTTTTATGGATTAACGGGTCCGGCCATGGCGAACGAATTGGTTTTAATTAACCAAAATCTAAGGTGCGTATTCAATTAGGATTTTGAGAGAGTTTCAGGGAATTAATGATGTATTCAATTGGGAATTTAAAAGATTTTATAAGAGTCTTGGTGTATTCAATTGAGATTCTTAAAAACTTCTTACAATTCCCTATAAATTTAGGTGTATTCAATCATAACTTTTTGAAAATCTCTAAAAGTTTAGGTGTATTGAAAAAGGAATTTGATTTGAACGGATTTGTGATTTGGTGGATTTTGGAGGATTTCAAGGTAATATGTATAAATACCAAAGAGCTTAGCAAATCTCACCTCAACCCTAGAAACTTTGAGAGATTTTGAGCGTGCTACTCTCTCCTCCAGAAAGCGTTTCTCCTCTCCAGAAACATTGGGCTACATGCTATCTTTTTTTCTCCCCTTCCAGCTTAATGATTTTTCCATCGCGTAATCAGTGCAGCACTAATCTTTTTCTTTTCAACTGCAGCATTCTTACAACCTCATTCTTTTTCTTTTCATCTGAATAAAAAATTATTTCATGCCTCAAAATTTTTTTTAGTCGAAACATGGTAAGGTGAAGTTGTTTCCTTGATTTTTCAACCTTTGTATCTAGTCCATTCCTGATCAGCCCGTACTTGGGCTCGTACTTCTTGGCATTCTTTGCAGTATCATAAATCAAATCGAAACCAATGGATTTCCCCCTCCAAAATGGGTGCGGAACTTGAATACGAAGATGGAATTTGGGTCCCTCACCTCTGAAGACAAATAATTTGTCAATCCAAAAGTTGTTGAGTTTATGCTTTCTCTATTCTTTTAAAATGTTTATTGCTCACTTATACGAATTAGCTGTGAATAAAAAATCCATGTGATCATATACACAAACTAATTAATCTTTTATTATCTTATAGGGAGTTCATTTGGAGTTGCAAGGTAGCGATTTCAGAAGTGAGGAATCTGAAGATGAAGAAAATGATGATGAACTAGGTAATCAAACTCAAGAGCAACAGCGATAGATTGCTAATGCATGGAGAGCTGACATAGCTACAATTATGTGGACAGATGATGTGAGTGATAGCATTCAAAGATGAGAAATAGAATTAATTGTTTTTACGGATTGGAGTATGCAATTTGTGTTTGAAAAACTTTGATAGCTAGTTTATTTTGTAAGCCTTAACTTTCAAGATTTTGGATGCCAATGTTTAATTTCACCTTGATAGCTACTTGAAAACATTGCATGTGAACTTGGTATTGCGATTTGGTATTAGTAGGATGAAACTGATTTTGGCTTGTAAAGGGAAGGAAATTGTTGATCAAATTCTCTGAAATTCTCTAACCCCATGTAAAGAATTCTCTCATAATTCATGTGAATTCTCTGAAAGGTATAATTAATTCACTCAAAATCTCTGGGAATTCTTTCTTTTTTTTTTCTCTCAAATTCCATAGATTTAAATTCCCTGAGACTCTCTCAAAATCCTAATTGAATACACCCCCCCTAAACTTTAAGTTTTAACGATAAGGATAAAATAAAGGGTAAAGTGAATAGTACTAGGATTGACTTTTTAATGTAAAAATGTAGTTTTTCGTTAAAGTAAACAGTACCATGAGCTTTTCGTTAAAGTTCCCTTAATTAACATAGTCAAGGGCCCGCCAAGAAAAACATCAAGGATTAAATATTGGTCCTACAAAATGATCCCGAGATTTGAAATCAATAGAGATGGTCATTGAGATTGTCCACCATCAATCATTTTGGTCCTTCCGTAAAAAATTATGTTAAATGAGGATCAAAATAACAAAAATACCCTTAATTTGACAAACAATAAGCCAAAATGATTTGACAAAAAATTAAGAGTATTTTTATAATTTTATTCTTATTTAATGGAGATTTTTCATGGAATGACCAAAATGATTGATAATAGATAATTTCAGGGACCACTTCTATTGATTTCAAATCTCAAGGATCAAAGTGAGGAGTTATACAAATCTTAGGAACCATTTTGGCTAAAAAGCCTTAAATACTAGATTAATCATCGACTGGATTGGAATCCACGACGTCATGCAAGGGCTCAATTATTTTCCACCACTGTGATAAAAGGCCACTTGCAAACATCAAGGATTTCAGTTGAAAATTTTAAATTAATGATATTCGAAGTTAAGACCTATTACTTGTCAAATACAATAGAGTTGTGGGATTTCCTTACGCTAGGAGTCGTAAAGGGAGCCGGATCCCCTCCGGATCATTTGGAACTGAACCCACTCATCAAATGATATGGGCCATTGAAATTTGATTCAACGGCTACAATTATTATAACTTTTAGAGGGGCCCCCTGTTTATAGCTGTTGAATCAAATTTCAATGGCCCGGATCATTTGATAAATAGGCTCAAAACCAAATGATTAGGAGGGGATCTGGTTCCGTTGTAAAGGAGCTCAAGCACAGCTATCAACTAAAGAGTAATTCGTTGAGATTTGGAAAGTCCTACCCAATTCAAGTTATGCTTTCTTGAGTGGTTGGTTAAAAGTATTTATCATTGCACCTGATGTCCCAAGTTCAAGTTTCAGCTTCTAAAATCGTTATTATTTGTAACTAAAAAAATATATTCTTTTTTGTTGTTTGTATTGCAAATTAATCTTATGATAAATTTTTTGGGGTGTGACCAGTGACGAAGCCAAAAATTATCGAAGGGAGGGATGAAATTAAAAGCGTAAAAGATTAAAAAAAAAAATAGACAACCAAATATACAAACAAGTTACAATTATTGTCTGTGACGTTTCATGTCATGCAAACATGGTATAGTACCTATGTAAAAAATCCGAGCTCACAATAAGTCTGAGGTCATGAAGATCAAACATAGTATAGTACCCATGTAAAAAATCACAATCATTAGTCCCTAATTATATATTTTTAGGCATGACACCACAAGTCCACAACCATCTTGTAATGCACTGTTAGCTTCTACTGAATTACTTCACCAACAAAATTCCACTTAGAATTTCTCTTTCAATTAACACTCTAACCCTATTATAGAAAATAGAAAACTTCATTTTAATCATTGGCAAATATGATTTTTAGATTAAAACCTTCAAAAAGATCAAAATCTAATTTTAGTCCCTTGATACATTAATAACCTCATTTATTAATTATATTTTGATTTTTTAATTATTTCTCTTTTTTTTCCTAATTTTTAATGTATTAATTTTATTTCATTATAATTTTCATTTTCATTTCATTTATCGTAAATATATTTTGTTGTAAACATTTAGATAAACTAATTTTTGTTATACAATATATTTCGATGTACTTTGTGTAACAGTCCGTTCCGAAATGAAGAATCTTATCATATGAAATGACGTTTTTACCCTTGCGGGGGTGTGAGAGTGGGTGAGTTGGATTAATGT
Source organism: Heteromeles arbutifolia (assembly GCA_024362995.1). Taxonomy (NCBI): domain Eukaryota; kingdom Viridiplantae; phylum Streptophyta; class Magnoliopsida; order Rosales; family Rosaceae; genus Heteromeles; species Heteromeles arbutifolia. The sequence continues at coordinate 7,159,181 of JANCRC010000010.1, read as the reverse complement.
TTTTATAAGGGTACCCATATTTTTGGATTTTATGTGGATGGGATTGGCTGAGAACTATACACACACACACTCACAAACACGTGTGGATCCTCTCCATTTTACCCGTCTCTCTCTCCTTCCTCTTCTCGAATTTTCTTCCTTTTCCCTGCAACTGTACGGACGACGCCACACTCCATGATCTGGTCACGGATCAAAGTCCTAAGAGTCATATTCTTAACCCTAGTGACCTGGTGATCACAACCATACCTTTAGTTTAAGCTCAAACCCTCGAAAACCTCAGAACCCGTGAAGCACTGAAAGGATACTGTTCATGTGCTTGCAAACAGTGACGTTTTAGATTGTTCTGAGATCATAGGGAGGCTTAGAATGACCTTGTGAAGCTCGGAGGACAAAATTGGAGGCTTTTGGACGTCGGGATCACAAGTTCGAGGGTTGGCCGGATTTCTTGGTTTTGCTCCGGCGAGTTTCAGGCGAGTTTTGGGTTTTTAACAGGTATAAACCTCTCCTTGTCCTAAGGTTCATTTTGGTGTAAATTTCGTGAAATTTGGTTGAAAATTGAGCTAGAAAATAGAATTTGAAATTTACCCAATTTTCGACGACGCAGCAGCGCCGACTCCGGTCATCGGCGAACTGAGGTTGAAGGTGACAGAATATTCCGTCAAAGTTGACGGAATATTCCTAACGGAAGGTAACGGCGTCAGTTAACCTTAATGGAATATTCTAGGGATTTAACGGAATATTCTTTAACGGCATTAAGGCTCCGTCAGCGTGCATGGCACGTGGCCGAGCGTGGGCGGCGCATGTTGCCGTGCCTTGGCCTGCGCGTGAGGGAGCATGGGACTTCCAAAAATTAATTTAAAAATATGGGGGTGTTCGTGGGATTGAGTAGAGCATGTTGGTATATTTAAACACCCCAATTGAGCAATGTATGAGAAGTTATTATCTAATTGGGTTATGTGCGTAATTAACGGTTGTATAGTTGTTTCGCATATAGGTGAGACGTATCCTGAGGACGAGCGCAGCCACACGAGGCTCGGGGGCTACGACCCGTCTACTTATCAGTGAGTGGGCTTTTGTTTTTAGTATATATATATATACTTGGTTGATTCCCATAAATACGTTTTAAAATGATTTTATGAAATTGAATGCCATGTCGAATGCCATATATATATTCATTGCTATGTTATGTGATTATATGTTGAGGCACTGCGGGCGCCAGGTAAGTCAGGTAAGTATATACTTTTGATATGATGATTGTGGTGATATCGATGAGATTAGAATATGGCTCATTTACCTGCACATCGGGGTTTGTGCTCCGCCAGAGTAAGGCTTAGCTTTCACATGATTGTTCACCTCCCGCACCGTACGCTTACCTTGGATCCAAGGCAAGTGCCAGCCTGTCGTACAGACCACATTAGGTGGTTCCGACTCGTAGGTGACCTGCGATTCGTCGCCAGCCTTCACGTGATCGTAGCACAGAGCGTTTTATATATACCCAGCTTGTCGTACAGACCACTGTAGGTGGTTCCAACATGGGTGCAAGTTATTGATTGAGAGATGAATTGAGGATTTGGTTGATGAGCCATAGATTCAGCCGTACAGGTCACTAGAGGTGACTCCGGTTGACTTATATGCATTGCCGGCATGATATGCATTGAGATATCACCTGATTGATTTTGATGATATTTGTTGCATGCTTGATATTGAATATGGTTCATTCGAACATGGCAATATTTGAATGATGGTTTTCCAGTGTTAGTACGTATGTGTGTGTGTGTGTGTGTATATATATATATATATATATATTTTCTGGGAAGTATACATGTTTTACAGAGAGGGGTTACAACTTTTATATCGAAGTGATTTTGGTAAGCTTTGTTTTTGCCCACTCACGCTTTTGTTTTGCGCCCCTCCAAGTATTAGATAGCGTTGGTGGCAAGCGAGGGTTCAAGGCATATCGGACAGTGCACTATCCATGTAAATATTATGGATTTCCTATTTATGTCTTTCTGGACTACACCTAGGATGCTCGAACTTTGTAAATGATGCTGTTAACTTTCACACTCTTTTATGATCTTGTATCACTAGTTGTGTTATTCTAGTGCTTATTATCTATATTTATTCTTCCGCACTGCGCTCATGGCTATGTCACGTTCACATGACGGCCAGCACGTCCCGATGTTCGAGTCGGGGTGTGTCACTTTGTCTTCTTCATTTAGGTACATTAAATTCATTATAATACATTTCGATGCATACATTTAAGTACACATATTTTGGTACATACATTTCAATACAAACATTTACGTACATTAATTCAATATAACATATTTCGGTACTAACATTTCGGTGCATACATTTCGGTACACACATTTAGGTATATTAATTTAATATAATACATTTCGGTCCATATATTTCGGTACATACATTTCAGTACACATATTTCGGTACTAATTAATTGAGTCTTTCAAGTTTGAAGAATGTTAAATAAAATTAATAAATTAAAAAACTCTTTTTTGGTCAAAAAATAAATTAAAATTTGTATGTTAATAAATTTAAATATTTAATGGGAGACATAAATAAAATGCAAATTAATTATTTTGAATTAAGGACATATCAAGGGATTATAATCAATATGTAATCTAACACTAGCTTTATTTTAAATTTCAATCCTCTTGAATGATTAAAGTTAAAAAACCATATAGAAAATATATTATTAATGATTTTATTCATAGCACAAAGGCTTATATTTATACAATGTATATGTTTGGTGTACAAGTAAGAATCTTATTCTATATAGGTACATTCAAAATCAAATTACAATATTGATTTCTATTCTTAGGAGTTACTGTTGACTTTGACAAGATTCCTTATCTAACACCTGAGTTTTCCACTCATATTTTATACGACAGCTAATTTTCATCGAAAACCTTTGCCACTTACCTTAGGAAAATAAAAAATGAAACATAAAATTTTATATTTTTCCTGGTTTAAACAAAACTGATATCGTGTAAAATTCCATTTGATTTTACGATAAACTTTTTATATTTATTTTCTTATAGTTTTCTTTTTAGATGAGACCAATTGGTTATATTCATATAATACAAATCGTGCTTTGCTTTACGTCTATGCAAAAACAATATATTTTTTCCGCGTGGAATTCATCAGGCGGTCCCTACAATCTCACATCTGATTGGCAGCGCTCCATAAACCGCATCTTTTTATTCACCATTCGTTTTAAATCCCAAGTCCAAAACGGCGACGTTTGGCCTGAGTGTTACAGAAAAAATATATAACGCGTAGCGCATCACGCAGCAACGCAACCAGGACCAAACCCAACCCAGATTCTGGCAGTTTCAGAGGGGCGGAATCGTCACTTTCGGTGGTGATTTCCGACGAGCGGAGGGCGAGCACCCCTTCTTACCCTTCTGTAGCTTCGCCAGTGGTTGTGACATACACCTATATCCCCCTTGAAAAAGAGAACACGAGAAAAAGAGAGGAGAAGGAACATAGACATTACCTCTCTTGCAAAAAGAAAATACAACAAAAGGGGTGGACATACTAAACCCCTCTAAAATAAAACTTAAAAGTAAGAATCTACAAGACAAGCTGCAAAACAAAACAAAAAAATCCAAAAAAGATTAGGTAAAAAGGAAAATCACACATGAAGAAGGGGAGATAGACCTGTGGGCCGGCATGCCTAAAAAATCTGAGTGCAGAAAAGGAAGAACTATAGAAAGAGCATAACGACGAACAAGTGAAGACGAGAGAATTCCTAAATTTGGTAATATGTAAACAACTGCATTCCCTTCTCGAGATATATGAGAGAAACGGAATACCATGCTCTGCAATCGGAAAATACAATTTCATACATGTACAGTACATGTATATGTGTATGTATATGCATTGTATTTAACAAATTTATTACATTATCGAGAATCAATACAAAGTAGTGAGAGTTTTCTCGGTGGGTGATATTCAAAATTTGGATGTAGATTGTAGAGGAGGTTTTCCGGGCAACGAGACGAGTTGTACCTTGTGACTTTCAAATTTTCAATTTGCATGAGCCGGTTTTCCATAGCACTACCAATAAAATTGCCTTGTCTTGACCATGAGATGCATATACCATTATTTTCAGCTGCAACTCCACCATTATTTTCCGAAATAATTTTTTTAAGATGAATAAAAAAATATGATAAATTCTCCGCAATGAGAATTATATATTTTTGTTTTATATATTATGATATATTTTTGGGAAATACTTAAAAATAAGACAATTTCTTAATTTTGGGACAGAAATAGGACATTTCGGATATGCACACGCCATGCACAACAATTGGACAGAAATAAGATTTTTCCTACACCTTGAAATGACCAAATTGTCCTTCCATATAAATAGGTCATCCAGAAATTCCAGCCTTCTCATTTTGTAGAGAGAGAAACAGAGAGAAGAGAGAGAGAAAATTTCTTTCGCCTAATTCCATTTCGAAGAAACCTAACCCCAATCATCTTTTTCATCCAAGAGCTCTCTCTAACCCACCCATCTTCTTCATCCAAGCTCTCTTTATTTCTCTCTCTCCTCTCTCTATATTTCGAATATGCACAAAAGCTCTCTCTCTCTAACCCACCCATCTTCTTTGATTTTTACCTTTTCATTTGTAGGTTTTATGAACTGGGTTTGCTTAATTTTGCTTTTTGATTGATGGATTTTTGGAGTTGAAGTATTTGGTTTGGTGTTTCTTGGAGGAGACCCAAATCCTTCATTTTTTATTTTTTATTTTTTATCATTTCTTCGATTTATATGTGGGTTTTCATTTCTTCTATCTTCTCTCTCCCTTTGCTCCTTCTCTCGGTCCAAATATACAAGCACTAAAATAGGGTTTGGCTTGCTGCAATTAAATGAAAAAAAACGTATGAAATGTCAGTTGCCTTTTGGAGAAGAGATAAATTTGAGGGAAAAGAGAGAAATCAGAGTGGAAAGAAGGAAGAGAGAAGGATATAGATGAAATTGTTTCGCGTACTCATTTGCTTTCTTTGTATTAAGCTCGCTCATACACTGTATGTACACGACATGCACATGACATGCACATCTTATGCTCACATATCTAAGCTCAACCCATAAACCCATAGCTCACAGCTCTCTCTTCGAAATAAAAAAAAATGACGCAATCAGATAAATGACCCTAAACTTTATATGAAGAATCAAAATTCATTAATTTGAAATTGGTATCAAATTTGGTTAGGTTCAAATATTGCAAGGATTTGAAAATTGCAGTTTGAATGGGCACGAAAGAACCCAACTAAATCAAAGGAAATTGTTTCACGAACTCGTTCGCTTTTTTCGTATTTGCAGAGCCTGCCTCTGAATCAAAGGAAAAAAAGTAGTAAACTACGTCAATGCAAAGAGTATCAAAGATGTAAATATGCACCATATACACTATATGCACACCACATGCACATAATATGTACAATACATGCACATGATATGTACAGAGCAGGAGAAACTTTAACGACAACATATTGGTATGGTGGATACAATTAAAATATAATTGTTACGTATATAAGATTACAGTGACAGTTTGAAAAGTCTTGTTACGTATATCAACCACCACTTAACCATGCACGTGGAAAACATGATACTCGTTGTCGTTATTTCATGGACACGCATGACCCTTAATGTCCTCTAAGCTTTTCTTCTTCTTTTTTAATTTTGTGTTTCGCCGATGCCAACTAGGTTGTGGTCATACTCGCTAAATTCCGGGGCACAACATATGTGGATTATAACTAGTGAACATTCTCGCTTCTCATATTAAGATGTAGCCATGCACACCACATGCACATTATGGAAAAAAATTCACAAATTTCTGCAATTGGACACTTGAACCAGAAATTGTTCCATCCCAATTTTCTAGCACGTCAAAACTTGAAATTTTATTTCACAACCCATACGCCCAACATGAAACACAAACGCTAATTTAACTTATAAGTATTAATTCATCTTACAAACAACCTATTTATTCCATAAATCATTGCTTAAGGAACTTGGAACTAAAAACTCTACCTTACTATGTCTGCAAAAGCTTTAGTAGCCGGAAAAAAAATGGAACTTTCCGGCCAAAACAGAAAATATGGTACAAAACCCAGCTCACACTTCTCACCTCTTTCTTGCATCCCTTTGTTTGAAATCAGAGGTATGACCAAAACTCAGCTCATTTTTCTTACTTCTGTTTGGACTTCCCTCTTTTCGAAATCAAAGTTCAACCCAGAAACCCAAAGCTCACAAAGCCCTCTTAACAACCCTCTCTTCCAAATGAGAACAATGATGCAATGGCTGATGATTTTTAGTATTTATATGTGGGTATTTTAGTAATTTCAATTTTGTGCATGGCTTGTGCATGACCAGTTTGTCCTTTTTTTTTCCCAAAATTAAAAAATTGTCCCATTTTGGGGTATTTCCCTTTTTTTTTGTTGACATATTATGATATATTTTTAATTGTCATACTATTACGTATTGTACTTCAATATTTAGAGATTTTTCATATCGTAGTGTCATGTCGCAACATGTCGCTACATTCGTATCTGCTTCATTGGGTAACAATGAAACAATGTCCCCATCTAATTTTTGTGCAAGTGTAAAGCGATAATTGTTTGGGTTGAAATAAAATTCCCCAATAGAAACAAATTTGTCTCCAGCAAGGTTTGTAAGAGTTAATCTCAATTGACTACCTTGAAGTTTCGTGGTTTTCAACATTTGGAATCTGAAATTTTTTTCATCCCAGAATCATACCTCAAGTCTTAATTTTGGGACAGTTTCATACATCCGTTAAGTTGGCTGTTAAGTCAACCGTTAACTGATGACGTGGTGTCCACATGAACAATGACTGAGTGTCCCCACATAAATATTAAAAAATTAAAGATTTAAAAAATTAAAAAATTAAAAAAAATTAAAAATTAAAAAACTAAACAAATAAAAAAAGGCCTAGGGATGCGGGCCTTCTCTTTCCTGCACCCGCACCAACCCTTTTTCTTCCCCATCGCTGCTGGTTGCAGCACCTTCCCCAAGCCATTCCTCCAATTGCACTCCCTTGCTCCTCCTACAGCACAAAACCAGCAACAACTGATTTCTTTTCGTATCTTTTCGGCCCGAGAACAAAGATGATTCTCATAACCTAGCATTCTATAACTTTGATCCAGATTTTGGGAAAACAATATACAGGAAAATACTTTATCTTCATAAGTAAGAAGTAGATTGGAACAATGGAATTAGCAAAAAGCAAAAAAGCCCCAGCTCAAAACCCAAATTTTTTCTAAATCTCAACCTAGATATGAACATTTCAGCTAAAACCTAAACCCTAGATAGGCACAAATGTTCAATTCTTCATAGAAAATTTACAAAAATTTAAAGAATGACAAACCCAGCAAAACAAAATCCAAACATATCCAAAATTAGCAAGAGAAACACAAACCCAAAAGCAAATCAGCCTCTCACACTAAGCAAACACGGCAGCAGCCATAGACGCCCATGGCCCTTTCATCTCAGGAGGCCATGACCGACGACGGAATAACCAAAAATACCAAAGAAAGCGCATATTCCAAACAAACCCAAATCGAAATGAACCCTAGAAATTGAAATTCCGAATTGAAAATTCAAATTGGGGAGCTCTAAGATTTTACCTAAATAGCAGCTCGGATGGGGAAAAGTTGAGAGCTTTGCACTGCTGCAGCTGGGTTCGAGTGGGTGATATTTAGAATTAAAAAATTAAAAAAAAAATTTAAAGGAAAAATCGAGGGAGGGGCCGCGCCAGGGAGTATTTGTATATGTGTCTCTCCGAGAGGAAGATGAGAAAGAAAGTCTGATGTTATGAAACACAGAGGGAAGAGAGAGGGAGAGAGAGAGAGAGAGATAAGAGGAGAGGAAAGAGAGGGGTTGGCAGCCGCACAATTTCTGCCGACTCACTTCCGATCGAGCTCCGACGAATAGATCACCGCGGCTACGCCTCTCCCGTTCTCAACTCAGCCCAGTTGCTACTCATCTCCGTTGTCTGAATCACTGCGACAAATGCTAGAGAAGGGGAAGAAAGGTTCTGCAAAAACCCAAGGAGAAGCACGCATCCCTATAGCATTTTTTATTTGTTTTTTCTTTAACTTTTATTTTTTATTTTTTTTATTTTAGTTTTTTATTTTTTATTTTTTAATATCACGTGGGCCCATATTGATATGTGGCGCCCAGTCATTGTCCACTTGGGCGTCCAGTCATTGTCCACTTGGGCGTCACGTCACCAGTTAACAGCCAACTTAACAGATGTATGAGATTGTCCCAAAATTAAAACTTGAGGTATGACTCTGGGATGAAAAAAACTTTATGTACCAAATGTTGAAAACCACAAAACTTCAGGGTAGTAAACTGAGATTAACCATTTCCTTTTTATCAATTTCCATTTCCTTTTTACATTCAAATTCCTACTCCTACCATCATTTCTATTTCCTTTTCACATATGGATTCCTACTTCCCGAATTTGTCTTGGGTATGGTTTGTATTTGGTTCCCAGTTAAAATACAACCCCTATTTGAAATATTAATGTGTGCCTATATACACAGTACTGCAAACCAATTTGCCTTTGGCTGGCTAGGTTTTTGGAGCATTGGATAACCTGCAAACCAATTTGCCTTTGTCGATCAATTTTCCCAGCTGCTTCAATGAAGAAACGTGATGAATCAATCATAGTCCATGATGCGATTCACAAAGGAAACAATCAATTGCTATGGTTAGAGACAGGTAAAAAACAATCCTTGATCGAGGGCCGTATGCTATACGAAGAGGTCCTGGTAGAAATTCTCTCAAAACTACCTGTTCGGGCAGGAATTTCATTGGGAAGGATCCGTGGCTCGAGCACACAGCTCCCCGAGGAGTTGGCACTTTGGTTGGTTGTCGGGCTCCTGCTTGTTGAGAGGCTGCAAAAGGAGAACAAAGTTAGTTCTGAAAGGTGTCTTTGTGGGGCCTTAGGTGTAGGCCTTAAGGCTCACAATCAAAACTAACTCAATGCGAGGCGTGCCACTGCCATCTCAGTTATGGTAGATGTAGAACAAGTGTGTTTATGACGATTACTTGTGCCCTAAGTTATTCTGACTTCTTGTTATCAAAAGATTGTCGTGGATGGGTTAAGTCCAGATTAAGTTCTTTTCTATGCCTTGAGATCAAAGACTTTTAGTTCATTATCTTGTATGCTTAAAGGGTGGAAGTCCATATTTGATTAAGTCATCGGTTTAATTCCCATTTAGTCCTCTTATAATAGTAAAACCACTTAAGTGAACCAAATCTGAGAATTGATGGAGCTTTGAATCATCAAAAGACTAGAAATGACTTGAATATATACTGGGGAATACATCATAACACCAGATCTACTAATTGAAAGACAAGACAAAGAGAGTCTGGCCGGATTTCACCTTGTCGGGCAAGGTTAAACTTCTTGCGATCTCTTCTCTTTGCAGTTACAAAGGGCTATATGCTAAAAAGGGATGAGTGGTAAATGAGTTTACACGAGGGAATCGATACTGCAACATTTAGAAAGGGTAGCATACAAGATAATGAACTAAAAGTTTTTGCAAGGGTAGCATACAAGATAAATGAGTTTCCCCTTAGAGGGTAGCATACAAGATAATGAACAAAAGATGTCTTTCTAAGGGGAATATATGGCTAAAAAAGGGGCAGAGTCTGGACAAAGCGCAGCTTTCTGAGTATTTGCTTGACTGAGAGACAAGTTGTATGTTTGTTTGTTTGATTGGTTGAGTGTCCTTGTCTCTAGGGCATCTTCCTCCTTTTATAGGCAAATTAACTCGACTATGTTGTCTCACTTCTTGCCCGAAAACAACTGGAGGGTAGTGACTCATCAGCTTTTTACTTGTATTGCCACTGTAAAGTGCTTTTTGGCTGATAGATGGCTGGTCTCTATCACTTGTCATTTGATGCATAGGCATATGGTCTATGCATTAATGGATAGACGCCAATTGGCCTCTAGGCCAAGTACTGGGCTTCTGGCAAGTCGTCTCATAGTGGATGGTCTGGGCTTGGCACTGGGCCTCGGGCGAGCCTCCTTGCTTTAGTCCTTTTGGGCCTTCCTTTCTTTAGGCCCAAAGTTCAAATATTAACCCAAACACTACCTGCCAAGTCTGTGATTAGGTTTACATGTGTCTCGAAATGGTGGTATGCCCCTACCAAAAGTTCTTATTTCATTGCTGGACACCTTCATCGCTCTTGATCTGCAAACAATCCTTGTTCTCTCCTAGTCTCGGGAATTAGCACTGAGAAATATAATTATAAAACCCTTGAAGTCTCATTGCTTGCTGACGAAGAAACAACACTTTTGAATTTGGATTTATCGTTCCTCCCCAACTATACAAGCTTGAGGTATGAATCTTTAAGGTTAGTGGGATGGAGTAATGGTTTGATTTGCTGTTTTTTACGAATTAAGAATCAGAATAGCACTGCACAGGTAGAGGAGGAAGCTGATGTTGCCACCAAGTATATGGAATCAATACTAGTATGGAATCCGGCAACAAAACAATTTAGGTATCTTCCGGAACCTATTCCATTGCCTTTGGAGGAGGACGGCAGACGGAGTCCACAACGCATATGGGGTTGCTGTGAAAACTATCCTCTCATTGGTTTTGATTTCATGCAAGAGATAAATCAATACAAAGTGGTGAGAGTTTTCCCGGAAGGTGATGGCCACGATCCCATTAATGATGATGGAAAAGTTACTTTTCGAGCCCAAGTGTTTCTCCAAAGCACAAATTCGTGGAGAGAAGCCGAAAACAAATTAGAGCTGCCATCATGTAAAACTTGTATAACATGTTTCGCGACTACCTCAAATCGAGTGTCTTATTGGTTTGGTAAAGCAGATAGGGGCGTATACTGTCTTGTGTCGTTCAGCTTACATGGTGAGGTTTTCCTTGTGAGGCCTCTACCAAAAGAATTGTGTTGTCCTGAGGATGGACACGAGTATGCTTACCGGATACCATTATTTTCATGGAATAATTCAGCTGCGATTCTAGCAAGTCTTCATCAGATGGAGAATATTTCGTCGAAGCCCTCTGGGTGATTAGTAGGAGTACTGCTAGTACTGCTAAGCCAGCTTGGGTTGAACAGTTTAGAAGCAGATCCAAAATATATTCAGGATCCCGGTTTGTAGGTGTTTGGAAGGATCGATATATATTGATAGTCAGCTGTCAGAAAACTTGTTTGTGTATGACCCTAGAAGTAACACAAAGAGAGAATATGGAGAAATGAACAAGTTTTGGAGAGGAGTGAATTATGTGGAGAGCCTAGTTCCAGTCTAGGTGGTGATAATTCTATCTTGTGTGTGGTCATGCAGATGATCTCCTTTACTAAATTTTGATGTTTTGGTGGTGGTGGTTGTTAAATTCTTTGATGAAAAAACCAAAAGGGAAAAAAATTGTTAACATGTTCATCCTTCTACTAGTTTCTTCAAAATTTATTTAGAAGAAACTGGTCTATGCGGGCTCGGAGGATTTCCCTTCACTTTACTATCAAAAGACGAGCACTCCATCCATCCGTACATCTTTTGTCCCAAAGCCCTAGGGCTAACAACGAATCTTTGTAGTACAATTCGTAGCAAGTGATTTCCGCAGTCTCCGTTCCCTTTAGTACAATACTACCACTTGGCAATGCCAAATGTTGGTACTGACTAATCAAATCGAGAGACACGCAGACCATTGAGAAGTGAATCAAAGAATTCGAAGAACAAAAAGACCTGCATAATGAGAGAACGGGATTGTGAAAATCACTTCTCCCCTTGAAAATTTGTTAGTCCACTTCAAACCCGTCAATAAATAAATAAAAACACAAACCACTAAAGCATATTCAACATCCAAATAGTAGGTTTATTGCTAGGTAGGAAGTTCAAGCCTTGAAGGCGAACTAGGCATGGTCAGTTTAGGGTTCAACCATGAAAGGCATAAAACCTTCTTAATTAAGCTTTTAAACAAAATAAGCAGTCAGTTTAGGGTTCTGCCATAAAAGGCATTAAACATGCAGAGCAGATTCCATGGTTTTAAAGTGACCAGTGCATCTGCTGACTGGTGGAGTCATACCCCCTGGTGTGTCCGAGTTCCATGTGTTGCTGCCTCCTACCCTGTTGAGACAGCTCCAGCACACCAGAGTACTGACTGCTAAGCGGCTGCGAGATTTGACCGAGACCCAGATCTGGAAGCATCTCGTGTGAGCTGCTACCATTTTCATTTCCTTTGAAACCCCACAAAGTGGTCGGAAAGTGATTGGAGGTCGCAGAATGAGGGACTGGTTGAGCCACAGGTACCCCTTGAGTGTTCATCAAGGAATTCATCCCAGCACCCGATACTCGGTTTCGAGAGCCCCATGGCTGATTTGACAGAAGAGAGAGAGCACAGCTTGAGTCAGTGACTACTGTGACGCATTCTCCTGGAGGAATTCCAGGACCAGGATAACTAGTCCCGCCTGCTGAACCTTGTAGGTAAAAGCCAGATGTAGAAATCTCAGAGTTGCTCTGCCACGGCTGTTGAAGAAACTTCCCTGCGTCATTGGCATTTTGATTAACAGGTGCTCGCTCAGAAGTTCTCGTTGTTGTCAATGCATCCCTCCCAGAAAGCCTTGGGTATGCAGTGAAGTCCATCAGAAAGCTTCCAATTCTGTTGCTGTTTTCTATCATTTCAAGTAAAAAGATTTTGTAGCAGTTTATAAGTAGTGTTAGAGGATACGCACATTTGACAGGTACAGAGTGCAACTTATGATTCGACCAATAAAAAAAAAGAGCTCAACAAATGATATGATGATGTCTAACCGTAGAGGGACGAAGAAAGTCTGCCACGAGTAGACAGTATGGATCCTGGTTGTGGCTTTCTACGACGTTCATTATGCCCAGCCAAGCGTCTACGACAACTACGTTTTCCTTGGTCAAATTCAGGAAGTAAATGAAACCTGAGAAATGCAAGGTAAGAATATTGTTTATCATTAACGTAGAAAGCAAAAGTAGACGTTAACTAGGGTTATTTCTTGTTAATGTTCTAATACAAATCTAATCAGAAGAACTGCCCTCAGCAAAAAAGGCATTAGAAAACAAAAACAAAAACAAGAGACAATACCATGTACAAGTTTGCTGCCACTCCACAGCAGTAAATGCTGAAGCAAAGTAATACATGACATATCTAGCAAATAGTATAACAGCATAGGTGAAGGAAATATTCATGCTCTCCTTCAATAGGCACGTAATATTTTGTTTGTTAACAGCAGACCTACCATCACATGGATCCAGTAACAGATTGTGAACCCCCCAAAAATATCACACTTATAGGATTTTAGGGGACCAAAATATAAAAGAACCATCATAGAGACTAAATGATCCTGAAAACCATCTACTACCACAGGTAAATACATTAAATGCTAAATTTCAACTTGTACTTGAACAGCAGATTTGTAAAGAATGTCATGGTTACCGTGGTTATCAAATCAATCACAAGGACTTCTATAACTCCAAGAAGTGGCACAACAATGAAAAAGAATTTATCATTTGTTTCAACCCAAGGTGTTATCCAAATCGCTATTGCTGCAAGCATTCATGAGTCATATTTTATCTGGGATGAGTAATATGTTAAATGGTACAGCTCCATGAAAAATCGACTCCATAGTAAACGCAAAGCCCCCATCAAGGTCCAAAGCAGCTAACACACAGAAAAACATTATCCAAAGAACAAGATACACACGCGCACACACACATATACATAACACAACATACTCACTCACAAACAGAAGTCAAATGGGAAACAATCACAGCTAAAACACAAAGAACCTCACCAAGCACCAAGGATTGTAATTGTTCAAAAACTTGAAACTGCAAAATGTAATGTGCAATTGGGGTTCCTCTGCAAATAAGTAAATAAAATAGCCAGCAATGACATTTGAAAATTTGATTGACCTGCTACACTGTTGGCAAAACCTCTGTTCAAGACCAGCAACAATGACCGTGGGGGTTTTAGAGTGCAAGCCACAGACTTTGTGCCTGGAATAGTAAGCTTTGGCACCACTCAGATCTACCTCGCAGCCCTCCACCTGACACCGCGGCGGCTGACCCAAATTTCCGCCGCCCCTTTGCTTCTTGGGCGGCGTAGCCGCGGCGGAGGAAGACCCAGCAGCAGACCCGGATGATGATTTGTGCAGAGCTCCAAAACCCCCATCCTCAAAGTAGATTTTCCGGCCGAATTTCAAGCCGTTGAGTGATTCAGCGGAGGAGTTGGGCGGCGAAGAGGAGGAAGAGCTCCCTGACTCGGTCATAGAGCTCGAGCCCATATCCATTATTGTCCTCTACAGCCCCTTCATAATACTTACTTTGGGAGGGTCATCAATTGATAGAGAGATAAAGGGTAGTTTGGTTTGTTTCTCTCTCTAAAGGAGTGGTAGTGAGAGAGTGATAAAGTTGGTGAATGTGGAGGGGTAGTGAAAAGCACACACCTGACAGTGACCCATGCCAGCTCTGAGCCAAAGAAAGGAGAGGGAGAGAGGGAGAGAGGGAGGGAGAGACTGTTGGTGCAAATTGTGTGAGAGAGAGAGAGAGAGGGAAGTGGTAGACTTTGTCTGGGAGTCTATGGTGACTCTACAAAAATAATGGAGCAACAGCAAAGTGCAGAATGGAAGAGAGAGAGAAAGAGAGGAGAGAGAGAGTATGTACTTTATGGAGCTTTCACTCTTTCTCTCTGATGAAGAGGCACCGAATCATCAATCAGCTTTACGAGAAGCTCCTTTTGCTCGCTTGATAATTACTACTATACAAACTCACAACTGTCGTTTTTACAAATCTTACAAATCTCTCTCTCTCTCTCTCTCTCTCTCTCTCTCTCTCTCTAAGATTTTTAAGCCTTTTGCTTTCTTTTTTGCTGGGATATGGGTGCCCATATGCATGATGATGCATGGGGCCCATCATTTTTGCATTAAGTTGGTGTCAAAGGTCTAATTTGCCCCTGTTCTCTTGATTATTGTGTTTTTACATGATTTGAGTAGATTTTTTTTCCCAATAATCAAATCCCCTCGTGCTTTCACTTTTTCTTTATCCATACTATTATTAAGAAAACCCTCATTTGTCAACTTTTTTTCCTTTTTTTTCTTATTTTGCTCTCATTTTTTATGCACACTACTGACAAAAGGAAGGTAAAATAGTAATTTTGTACATTTTGACAAAATGACAATCATATCCCTATTTTTCCTATTTTACCCTTTTTATCCTTATTTTTCCAATTTTACCCTCACTTTTGATACACAATATTTATATAAGAAAGACAAAACAATAATTATGTAATATTAATATGCACTTATTAAGAGAAATTGTTCACCTACTAGTATTTTATTAAGTCAATACTATACCCTCCTAAACATAACTTTAATATTTTACCAAAAAAAAAAAAAAAAAACCTAACTTTAATAATTCGATAAAAAAAGAACACACAAATGGTTATAATATAGTTGCTTAATATGATTTTGATTGGTTACTGCAAATTCAGCAGTAACTCCTGCTTCTATCTAATTATAAATTAATATGTGTTTAATTTGCGTTTATAGTTTTAATTACTTTGAACAAGTGTTTATCTCTAATTGAGTAGAAACATGAGCTGTTATTGAATTTACAGCAGTCGAATAATGTTTTATGATTCTTGGCTACATACATGTCATGTCATGTCTTTCACAATAATCTAATTGAATATGATTTCTGTACATAGAAATTTGAATTTTAACTTTGATTCTTATACAACATACAACAATTATTATAGTAGTGTGAGTTTAATAGAAATAAAACGTCTACTTCCTAATTTATGAGAATTTTTTTAATGTGTTTCGAACACAAGATGATATTCTATATGTCATTATATAAATGGATGAATTTTTTTTTCTTTCAATATATTAAAAGGAAAACTAATAAAAATGGCTTGAAAACTTTGAGTTTTAACGATAAGAACAAAAGAAAAGGTAAAGTGAATAGTACCATGATTGACTTTTTAGTGTAAAAATGTGATTTTTCGTTAAAGTGAACAATACCGAAAGCCTTTCGTTAAAGTTTCCATTATTAAACTCACTAATTGGAATCACTCTCATAGAACTCAAATTTTCCTACCCAGTATAGAAGTTTGATTCCTATAAAATTAGAATCAAACTCAATTAACATGTCCAGTGTGAAAGGCCTAATGAGTCCTTTTTCATTGCTAACAAATTATAATTTGACATGTGTGCAAAAGACTCTTTATCTTTTTTTTAGTAGAGTGACACCGTTAGTGAATTAAACAGTTAGTTGTTAGGGGGAGGAAAGTTGGTGGGGATTGAATCCACACTCGAGTGCATAAGTATGATTATGTTCTACCACTGCAATAAAGCGTCATCTGCTATGTGTAGAAAAATTTACTTATAGGAATGAAACTCATTTTCGTTTATTGTGGAAGGCCTAAGGAGTTATTTTTCATTGCAGATAAATTATAGTTTAACACACATGCAAAGACTTTGTGTTTTATGATCTTAATGAGATACTTTTGTACGTGGGAAGTCATGAATCGAGAAAGGGAAAGGAGTAAGTATGAAACTGATTAGCTCTCTAGTTGAGCTTATTCTTGATTTTGCAAATTTTTTTTTTTTTTTTAACAAATGATATTTATCTATTGTAATGGTGTAGGAGAATAAGCTAAACCTTACAATGAACTAACAATAATATGATTTAAATTAATTTTACAGATATTAAATTATTAATTTTAGTGTGAAACTTATACTTCTATGTACGTGCTACTAAAAACATAGAAACTCAAGAAATCAACTAATTTCGATAATCACATTTTAATAAATAAAAATATTTTAATATCAATTCTCATGCATATAAAAATGTATTTAAATCAGGAACTATGATTCTCTCCCCTCTTCTCTCCATCTCCTTCCATCTCCTCATCTCACATTCTCTTATTTTATCTTTCTCTTGATATAAAAAATTAATATAAAATATTAACGTGGCTTAGCCGTTACTGTTTAAATAGGAGAAGAGGGAAAGGGAGGAAGAAAAAAAAGAAAAAGAAGAGAGAATCTTTCTCTTTAAATCAGACACAGGCAATAAAGAGTTATTATTTTTTTCTTGTCTCAGGAGCAAGTACAATAGTTGGTTGTGACAAGTTTGTTGGTTAATAAAAGTAAACAAAACATATTGTCCATACTTTAATAAGTAATGGCAGGTTAGTTGGTAGTTGTTACTAGGTTTTTTTGGGGGCCAACTGTTTCTAAAAAGGGTCACAAGTTAATTTACATGTACTTGCAATGCAGTAGGACCTTCCCCAGTCACCATTATATCAACCTTGTACTGTAGTTAGCTTAGTTAATTAGAAAAAATAAAGTTAATTAAACATGTAACCCAGTACAGTTAGTTTAATTATTTAAAATAAAGAGCACTTGGGAGAATGATAGTCTTCACCTGTCACATGGAGAGATTTTTCATGTACAAAGAACACAAGTCAGTATATTGCATGTTATAATATAAGTAGCAAAAAGTATATTTTTAGTGTCACTTATGGCACATGATCTAGCTAGTATTTCGAGCACAGTAAAAAATCTCTTATTCAATTATCAACTTTATTTGTTTGAATATGAACATTGTTTCAAAAAAATTCTTTAGTGTTGTGGAGTATTTTATACTTTAAAATTTTAATCATTAAACTTTACCATTGGATTTTAGGTATAAAAAAATAATTCATTAAAATCTCGTAGTATAAAATACCTTGAAAATTGAAATATACTAAAAAAATCTCTACTTCCTTCTTCAATGAGCTATATTATGTGCGAATATTTCACACTGTTTCAGTTCGTCCATGAGGGACAGTCATGTAGATAATCCACAACTTTGTAAGATCACAACATGGATTTCATACTGTTTCATGTTTAAAAGGCTAGATTATGGACATGATTTACACTCAAATTACGTTAGTGGTTGAAAAATTAGGGATCCTGTGCAAAAACTGTAAACGACACTCTCCTTGACATAATCTTTCAAGAAAATACTAAGATAACTTTTTTAACAATACACAGATATTAGAAAGGAAACCTATAACTAAAACAAAAGTAAACTTTAAAACTACAATTCATTTTCAATTTTTTTTTTTTTAAAAGGGACCAGTTGTGACACACTCCAACTGGTCTCGATAATTTATTCATATTTTTACAAGTCATTTACATTTTTTGCTACGTCACCTTCCAAGTGTTGGCCAGCATGCGTCGACTCGGATCAGGATGTGTCAAGTTGGTGGCTTCGCCACGATAATTAACTCTTTCAAGAGTTGAGAAGACTCACAAAGACATTTTAATCTTTCCCGACCACTATCGAACATTGAACAACAACCAGTTCAATCTTCAATAACCATATCAACAAAAACTTCGAAACATCTTTGTGTAATCACTTGTGGCATGAGTATTTTGAAGGGTTGAATATTTGGGGGTCCTATGTTTTTGCACCTATATATGGCACACCCTCGTCCACGCCTCTACTTGTCACGCTAACATGACATGTCTGCAAGGCCAATAATTTACTTGTAATGGTTCATACCTCATTCTCTTTCTATCCTCTCTTATCTTTTTTACCAACTTTATTCTTTTCCGTTCCGTAACAAATAAATAATAAATTGTATGTAACAGGTTTATTGCTATGTAGCGTAATTCAATCATGCAAATTATGTGGATAAAATTTGTATTATTGAACGATAATATCATTGTGATGATGAATCTGTACAATATAAGTTCTCAACTATGAAAGTTTCTCTTTCAATCAGGTGGGTCTACAGCTACTTCGTGTAGTAATCAACTTACGTCCTTGTCACCATTAATTCACCATAATTACACTACTAGATAGAATTTGTTGAAAGCATGACTTACTAGTGTTATAAAGCTCACGTATATAAATAAGTTGTTATTTTACGATATATTAGTGTATGAGTTATATTGATGTTGAATAGCTAGATTGAACAAGTTAAAGTTCAATCGTCCAATACACCGGTATATATCGTGTACACCATTACATTGTAGAATTTTCTTACATACTATTCCAAGGGTAAACCAAAGGAACTAAAGAAGGGTACAAACTGCCTCTTGGTATTAAGCAAACAGTCAAAATCCAGCACTTAGCCTTGAGTGCCCCGTTAGTTTCCTGCTACCAAGGCTCATATATATCTTATTGTTCTAACGAGAAAACCAATGTTAAAAGATGTGAAGGTTTGTCTCGTGCTCTTGTACAGGTCACAATCTAGTCAGCCTTGAGTTGTTCCATTTCAAACTTGATATTAATTGGAGTTTGAAGATTTCTGCTGGAGGAGGAGGCAGTAACCTTCTCCGGAGAGGATCCTGTTAGGTTTTTTTTTTTTTTTTTTTGATAAATAATAGCTAGAAAGCGACAATTTTTTTGTTGGAAAATAATAAGGATGTGACATTTTCTGGGGATGTTGGCATGTGAGAGTCTGAGAGATTGTACTTTGATTCTTTTTTTGATATCCTAGACTGCTCTGCAGATATCTTGGCTAGAATCTCACTCTGAATTCTGAACCCTGTGAGTGTGTGAGGTGTCGGAATAGTTCTCTTATCCATTTCCAGTGAAACTACTTGAAATCAGAGCTGTGTTTGGAAAATGGGATACTTGATGGCCTAAAGGAGTCGAGGTTGGTAACTAGGGTTTCAGTTTGTTAGTTTAGTTTTGGCTACAATTTGGTTGGGCTTCAATGAATTATTCTTTTTCCTTTCATGAAGGCTACCTATTGAATGAAAAAGAAACTTGGCTCAAAAAAAAAAAAAAAAAACCTTTAGTAGGAGAAAAATTTACATGAAACGAGCTTATTGATATTGTGGCGTTATGTTCTAATAAAATAATGACATGCGTAAGTTTTTTAGCACATAACATTGTATTATTATATGAAAATGTCATGTGATAGTAAACTTGTTGCTATATAAGCTGCCTTCCTTCAGTAGGGATATCACATAGTTAAGCTTGTCGCGTCATCTAAAAAAAGGAGTTTGTGTGTTTGTGAGAGTGAGTGAGTAAAGCCAGAAGACGAACATTTGCCCTACTAAAGCTTTTCCCTTGATCCCATTATTGTCAACTAAGTTATTATCAGTACTCTACAAAAGTTAATCCTACACTCTTATCTTTTATACAAACATAATTGAGAAATACACTCTTGCCAACAGATGACTTTTCTGAAGGATCAATCTAACTGGATACACACATCAACAAGCCAACCTACTTATAAAAGCCAACTAAACCTCTATTAGAATCAATCATGAGCAAATGACCAACTTCAATCTTTTAGGATAGATCTATCTTGTTGTCTATTAATAATGAATGCTACATTAATGAGAAGAGAAATTTTGCATGTATTTGTAAGTAATTGGGTTACTTTACTCTTCATATTGCTAATTGGTTTTATAGTGAAACCCCAACTTTCTTCATGGTATCAAAGCAGATTGTCTAACGTGTGAAGCCTAACAACTTCACGTCACCCGAGTTGTGTTAGCCACACGTGAGGAAGCGTGTTGAGAATGAATTCAACATTGATAAGAAGATGAATTTTACATATACTTATAAATAATTAAACTACCTTTTATATTGCTAATTTAATTTATGATAAAACTTCAATTTTTTTCACTGCCCACATTCACTAAAACTCTAGAATAATAATTTGATTATTTATGCCAAAAAATGGTGAGTAATCCATGACGGTGTGGCAGGTGACTGTCCTTTTGGAGGCCGAGGACCCTAACAAGTTAACAGCAGTTGAACAGTCGGTTATCATTAATCCCAGAAGCATTGCTTCCTCATTGGGGAATCTTAAAGTGGGTTGGTTTCTTATTACGATTCTTTTTTCTCTTGCTATGTTTGGTATAAATTGTTGTTTTTTTAGGGACAAAATGCTTGTATCTTGCTGACTGCCATAAGAAACCATCTCTCCATACAGTAATTCACAAAAGAAAAAACTATCACTGAGCCGGTTTTCTTTCCTCTTAAAGGAAGAATATGGTATATGATTATGTAGGAATATTTTCTTTGCAGGTTGGTCACAGTTTTCAAGGACTAATTAGTACAAAGCAAAGCAAGATACCGTGACCGCTTGTAAATAGGAGAGAAGTGCTAAAGATAATTTCTCAAAGCAGAACTATTTATAAATTATCTATCATCTCATAGTTTAATATCAATTCATGTGCTAATATTATAAAACATTGTATCAAAACATGACATAACAAAAAATTCATAGACAGTTCTATATTTAAAAGAGTCTCCTTAGAATTTCTTGTAAATAGAAATAACTATCAAGTAATCGGGATGACAATTCTAACCGTTAAAACCGATAACCGTGGATAACCAGCCGAATGGATTGGATTTGGGTATGAAAATTTGGGCATATTTTGGATATGGGGAAAAACCGTGAATAATATTCGGTTATGGTTTTGGATATAGTTATAGAGGTCTCCAATCCATATCCGTCACCGAATCCGAACCGAATTATATATAATATAATAGTATTTATATATAATCATATATAATATAATTGTATTATAATATATATATATATGTATATTTATTTATTTATTTATTATTCATTGAATCCATTACCTTGATAATACAAAAGTTGCACTGTGTGAGTTGCATTTTGTGGGCAAGTTAAAAAGTTTTGATATGAATCAAAATCTATAAGAATCTAGACCAAGATTACTTATGGGAGATATCAAAGATCAACCAACATTATCAATATTTAGCTTTAATTTTTATGCTCCACAAGATCCATTCACTAAATCATTTTATACATCAAATATTTAGTGACGAAATTAATATTTACTAAATTATTATACGTTAACTGAACGAATATATTTTTTGTATTGATGAAAAGGGGTATAACTGACACACCCCGACCGAGATCGAGGCGTGTTGGTCGTCACGTGAGCATGACGTAACCATAAGCACATTGTGGAAGCAAGATTAATAAGGGAAATACGAACAAATTAAAACCAAGCAACTAGCAATTCTAACTAAGATAACGTGCTAGTGCGAGAATAAGTGTTAATTACACAACCAGAGCTTAACTAGCCTAAGTGCAGTCAAGCATAAAAGTACTAATTAAACAACACCCGAAGGTGGTCCTACATGAATGATGGTCTGTCAGAACCTTCGCTGTATCCTTGTAAGCCACCAACAAAACTTTCACCTAATACCTAGAGGGGCGCAAAACAAAAACGTGAGTGGGTAAAAACAAGGTTTTCTAAAATCATTTCATATCTCAAAAGCTCTAACCCCTCGCTGGAAAACCTGTATAATTTCCTAGAAAATAGTAACCATATGTATATATCTCAAAACCATACTCAATATATCCCAATCCACGTATATGTATGTCATGCATATGCCATATCCAATATCACAATCTAACAACTGAAAGCCAGGTGAAGTAATCTCATAAAAATAACATATTAACCGGAGCCCCTGCAGTGGCCTGTACGGTTAAATTTATAGCTCATCAATCTATCTAGCCGGAGTCACCTAAAGTGACCTGTACGGCAATATACCTGCACACGAGTCGGAACCACCTATAGTGGTCTGTATGACAGGACTGGGTGTAAATAAATACGCTCTAGTGCTACGATCATGTGAAGACTGTGCGATAAATCGCGAGTCACCTACGAGTCGGAACCACCTATAGTGGTATGTACGACAGGACTGTGCACCTAACTTGGATCCAAGGCGAGCGTGTGGTGCGGGAGGTGAACATCACGTGAAGGACTGTGCCCTGGCCCTGGGCGGGAGCACGAACACCGGGGTGCAGGTTGATGAGCTTAATATACATCTCAACATCATCATTTATCTCATAACCATTTGCAGCATAATATACTTACCTGGGGCTTACCTGGGCCTCCGCAGCACCATGCAACAATATGCATAATCATGATAATGCATATACTAAAATATGATGCAAGTATGACATGGCATTTAAATCACATTTCCTTTAAAGTACATTTTCTGGGAAAAACGTCAAGTGTGTGTGTGTGTGTGTGTGTATATATATATACTGAAAACAAAAGCCCACTCACTGATATGTAGTCAGGTCGTAACCCCCGCGTCTAGCCTGGCTACGCTCGTCCTCCGGATAAGTCTCGCCTATATGAGAAACAACTATAAAGGCATTATTTTAAATCACATAGACGAAACTAGGTAATAACTTCTCATACATTGCTCAAATTTGGGTATATGTATATACCACAATGATCTACACAACCTCACGAACATCCCCATATTTTTAGAATCTTTTTCCGACCACCCACGCACCCTCACGCGCCAGCCAAGGCATGGCCAGACGCGTGGCCACATGCCTGGCACACTGACGGCATCGGTAACGGCAGTTAGGGAATATTCCATTAAATCCTAGCATATTCCATTAGATTCTTAACGGTGTCAGCTAACGGCGTTAGCATATTCCGTCAAAACTGACGGAATATTCTCTGTCTTCTCTGGCGAGTCGCCGATCGCCGGTGACTGTTCGCCGGTTTCTGGAAAATCTTATAATCGTCATATCTCACTCATTTTTCATCCAAATTTCATGAAATTTATATCAAAATGAAGCCCACAACAAGGAGAACACATTCATACCTCTTTGGAGCTCCAAAAATCACGGGATCTCGCCGGAGAAATTCAAGAAAACCGGCCAACTTCGAAACTCACGATCCCGACGTCCTATTTCTTCCAACGAAGCACTCCGAGCTTCCTTAGGACCTCCTTAAGCTCCCTATGAGCTTGAAATTCCCTAAAAATCAACATTTTACGTAAGCATGAATAGTACCTCAAATCGGGGGTTACGATTCTCGGGGTTTTCGAAGGGGTTCTTACCTAAAAATGGTAACTTTGAACTCGTGTAGACCTTAGGAATGCAATGGAGGCCTTGAAATCTTCGATCTGAGAGGTTTAGGTGGTCTTTGGTGTTTGTCTGTACGAAAAAGGGAGAGAGAAAGAGTGAGTCTGAGAGAGAGCATGGGAGAGAAGAAAGAGAAAGGGATGGGTGTGTAAGTGTGGTCCTCACACTTCCACCTAAGCCTAAACATAACCATGGTTGTACCAAATATCCCATTTCCTCAACTAGGGTTACCAAATAAAATCTCAAATATGAAATTCCCATGAAACGCTCAAGGGCAATTTCGTCAATTCACGTCATCGAGAATAAAATTTCGAGACGGGCTGTCACAATAACCGTTAACCGATGGGGAATCCGTTACCTAGTGGGTATGGTTATGGATAATACCCGATGGTTAATTGGCAGTTATGAATATGATTAATTTTTGTGGTTATGGGGATGGATATAACATTTCCGTCCCCAAACCGAACCGTTGTCATCCCTATCAAGTAATCATATTGCATTTTGACCAACTCCAACCCTTATTGGGGAATTATAACTACATACTTTTTTTTCTGCACTTAGACCATCTCCAACTGTTGGATTAAAATCTAAAAATTTTAGCTCAAAAAATTTAAGTTTTAACTCAAAAACAGTTTTTCACCTCCAACCCTTCTGGGTAAATTTTTAGTATGAAATTATTAAAGAATGAATTTAGACTAATTTATTTAAAGTAACTTTTTTATAAAATAAAATTACATAGACTATTCTAATTTAATTTTATGAACATTTTAACTTAAATTTTTTTTAAATTTCGATCAATATTGAAAATTTACTAATTTTATTAAGAAGAAAGGACAACACACTAGCACACTTAATTTTATTACAAGAAAATACCAACACACTAGCATGAAAAGACCATCATGCCCTTGCTCTTTTTTAGTGGCATATATGCTCAACCAAATATTTTCGGAGTGTGTCATGGCCTTCTGGAGCTTGAATCCTATTAAGACGTCTCATGTAGTCATTAAGTGTGACATATCTTGTCAAGTATCGTATGTGCTTGCATCTAGATATTCAACGTCCCCATCCACATCTCGTCAGAATTCTTTCATTTTCTCTGTACTCATCTTCAACAATCATACTATGCAAAATTGTGCACGTCATCGTGATTGAATGCAGGTCGTCTATATTCTAGAATCATGCAGACACTCCCTCTAACAATGGTCCATCGAGCTTGTAGGATTTTGAACGCTCTATCCACATCTTTCCTATACAATTTTTGTTTATGTAAAAACAATTTCTTCTCTGCACTATCGGGATGGGAATAACTTTTCACAAATGTAGACCAACTAGGATAAATACCATCAATTAATTAGTAATCTAGCCCATGTTATTACCATTTATACCGAAACTCATAGCCTGAATCCTGAACTAATTCATTGATGGGATCTCAAAAACCGAAACCGAATTGCAATTATAGGATTCCCGAATAATTTTCGGGATCTCGGTATAGTTCGGGACAATTGCAGAAATCCAAATTCCAGAAATCAATTGCAAAAATCAAATCCAAATTGCAAAAATCCTAATTACAGAAACCCCAATTGCAGAAATAAAATCCTAGAATAAACCCTAATTGCAGAAACCAAATCCAAATCCTAAAACCCAATTTTCACACACCCTAGAAATCTAATCTTAATTCGAAACAAAATTGCATCAACCAGAGAAAATTAGTTCGAACCAATCTGGTGCTACTTCTGATTCTGATACTAGTGAGTTTGTGCTTGGGGCCATCTTTTTCCTCCTCTTTCATACTTGCTGGATCTGATGAACTTGATTTGCTTGTTGGTTGTATGGTGGCTGGAGCGAGATAAGAGGGTATGGTGTGGTGGCCGGAGTCGAGACTCGAAGAAGGTGGTGGCGGCTATGTTTGAGATCCATCGACGGAGTGGTGGTGGTGGTTGGGTTTGAGATCGACCGACGGATTGGTGGTGGTAGGATAGGTTTGAGATCGACTGATGGAGAATTACAGACAAGGACTAATAGAGGTGGAGAATAAGGGAGGATGAGAGATCAACTGATGAAGAATTAGGGAAGAGAAGTCGAGAGAGAGGGGCAGTGAGAGTGGGGTCAAGAAAGGTTATGGTTAATTATACATGAACGGTTGAGATTAATTCTCAACCAAATTCAATGGCCTATAATAATTAAAACTATATATTTAATTATATATAAAAATTGTTCGGTTCAGTTCGAGATTCCCTAACGAATGACCAAAACTCGCATCGAAAGTTTCGGTTTCGGTTCGGTATGGGTTACCGAATTGTTCGGGATTTGTCAGTTTGGGATTTTTCGATTAAGATCGAGAAATTTAGGATTTTTTTACAGCCCTAATTTATCTTGTGCCTCCATTCGGGCCCCCATCCATTAACGACATCATCGAACATGGGAGAAGACCAAAGAACATTGATATCATTGTTTGATCCAGGAACGTCGAAGAATGCATGCCAAATCCAAGTGTCATAAGACGCCATAGCCTCGAGAACGATGGTTGGCTTGTTGTGATGACCTTTAAATTGGCCAGCCCAAGTAGTAGGACAATTCTTCCACCCTCAACGCATACAATCAAGACTTCTTATCATGCCAAGAAAGCCTCTTTTGTCCACCTTACGTAGAAGCATAAAGCATCTTCAAGTCTTCACAATTTGGCTTTCGAAGGTATGCCTGCCCATATTTGGCTTCAATTGTCTTACAGAATCGCTTGCCGTTTTTAATAGCAATGTTTTCCGCAAGTCGACAATATTAGTCAGTTGTGTCTGCAAATCACCCATTGGCTAGTATCTGAAATTCAAATGTGAGCTTCTGATGCAGTGATAGACTCAGTCGACCTACAATATCTTACTTCCTTGCAAAGTAGTTGTTTTGGTGGACAACTGCATTCAAGATGCTTTCAAAAAGCTCTCTCCTCATCCAATATTGCCTTCGAAAATCATGAGGAGGATATTTCGGACGTTCGATTACATAGTATTTCATTATCCTATCATAGCATTCTTCTCTATCATGTTACATGAATTCATGGCCTGGGACAGAACCATAAAAGCTAGATTCAGCATGGTGCGCATATTGCATAAGTGCGTTTCCAAATTCGGCATCTTCGTTGTTGATTTTTTCTTCGTCAACTACAGCAAGTGCTTGGAATTGTGTTATCTGCATTGCCAAGCTTTGTCTTCTTCTGTCACCCATTGATGAAAGAATGAT
The DNA here is from genome assembly GCA_024362995.1 of Heteromeles arbutifolia. Classification (NCBI taxonomy): domain Eukaryota; kingdom Viridiplantae; phylum Streptophyta; class Magnoliopsida; order Rosales; family Rosaceae; genus Heteromeles; species Heteromeles arbutifolia. The sequence continues at coordinate 7,132,013 of JANCRC010000010.1, read as the reverse complement.
GATTTTGAGGAAACAATAACAATATGGAAGAATTGTAGGAGAAAAGTGAATTTTGTGTGGATGTTTGAACAAATACATAGGTATTTATAGAGTTTTTGGGTGAATTTTGATTTAAACAATTTTTTTTAATTGTTTTAGCAATTGGATATAATTTTGGGTAGTTAGATTTTTTTTTTTTACCGTTAGATCTGATTATATTGGATCTCAGCCGTTAGATTTGGTTATATTGGATCTCAGCCGTTAGATTTGGTTATATTGGATCTCAGCCGTTAGATTTAATGAATTAATAAATTAGAATTAAAAATTAAAAAGAATTGAATCTGAACTGTTGGATTAACCAATGATCCAGTAATCTCGATTGTTGGATCTCAAAAAGAGCCATTGGGCTCCAGCTGGTGCCTGACACCTGCCCTGACAATGGGTCGCACCGCTGTCGGGCGCTGCAGGCCTAACGTACGTAGGGCTTTTGGGGCTCGTCGGTGGGCCACTGGTCCGGTCTTTTTTTACGCGTCCATGCTCAAGGGTGGGCCAGGCCTTTACCTTAGCCGGTTTCTTGTATTAAATTTGCCCCAAAATTGATTTTTGACCCAATGATTAGAGTAAGTTTTTTTTGGGCCGGGGGGGGGGGGGGGGGGTTTAAAATCTAAATTTTAAATTCTAACTCAAGGATTAGTGCAGGTCTTACATACTACTACTCTTTATTTTAGACCGTCGAATAAATCAAATATATTCTATGAACAAATTACACAAATCTGTGTAGGAAAAAAAGGTAGATAATTATCATTTTCTTAAAACATAAAGTGCATGGACAATGCTACGGTTTTATTTTTTTTGTCGATTACTTTACAACGCATTGCCAATAGGAACTACAATATTGTTGTTGTCTTTTCTCTTATGAAAAGAAAAATGCAATGATTTTATGTGCATATCATGTGTCCCATGGGGTAGGAAAAAAAATAGCAAGAAACTTATTATATATAGGAGCGCTCAAGTGTTCGATAGTCAATAAGTTAATATGATGCTAATTATTTGTTTGGACTTACTCTATGAAGTAATTCATGATCAAAACGGTTCATTTTAGGCCCCCATTTATAGATCATTCTTGCAAAAAATCTACCCAAATAGAAAATTATTTAGCTCTTCGATTATTATTATGAACACATCACTATCAATCAATAACACTTTACGCGTCTATCTATAAAGTCATAAATAACTTAATAGTTTCCGATTCGAGTGAATTTTTGCATAGTTGATCTTTCAATGATTGCATAAAAAATGACCAGTTAATATTATGAGAAATATTTGTAAAGCAGACTCAAACAAGCGGTTAACATAGTATTAAGTTACTAACTGTTTAGCGTTACCTAACAGATAATATTGTAACTTAATTTCTCCACTTATCCTTAGTGTGAATATAAAAACTACGTACTAACTAGGAAAATATATCAAAAAGTGGGTTTTCATAACATTTAAAGAATGTTATGATTGTAAGAAAGTGAAGCTTATTTGAGGGAGAGAGACGATGCTGCATCAATAGAGATAGTGGAGAAATTGTAACATGCTTAGTAATTGTGTGATTCTCCCTATGTCAATGCCTTTACTTATAGTAAACCAAGATAAGAGGATTAGATTGTCCTCCAAGTAAGTACAATCCTAAAAGGAAAGAATCACTAGAATAATGGATAATCTAGAATCCAAATCTAACTAGGATTTACACAATCACATGTTAAATAATATTCATAACACTACATCTTCAGCGTGTTAATACTCAAGTAAATGCAACATCAGGTTCGGCAAAGTTGAGGAAGTTGACTTGTCAGCACTGATCTGGGAACATGTTAGTCTCAAATAAAGGAACTTGCATATGGAAACATGTGAGATCCCACATCGGCGGGGTGGGGGTTGGTCCATGGCCTTATATGTACATGCCCATCTCTTCCTAGTGAGACGCATTTTGGGCTAAGGCCCAAGAACAAATCCGTGAGGGCGTGGCTCAAAACGGATAATATCTCGCTACGGCGAGGCTGAGATGTGACAATTTGGTATTACAGCCAGACTCATCGTTCGCTCGAGTGTGCCAACGAGGACGTCGGGCTCCCAAAGGGGGTGGATTGAGAAATCTCACATCGGCGGGGTGGGGGTTGGTCCATGGCCTTATATGTACATGCCCATCTCTTCCTAGTGAGACGCATTTTGGGCTGAGGCCCAAGAACAAATCCGTGAGGGCGTGGCCCAAAGCGGACAATATCTTGCTACGGCGGAGGCTAGGATGTGACAAAACAAGTCTCACAAAACCGTGCAATAGTAAAACCCAATATGGGACAAAAATCCATAGTCTAAGGAAAACAGTGTGTTAGATGCAAAGCCAATTAAACGCCTATGGAACGTACACAAGAGTATGACTAGCCTGGGATGGGTGCCTCGTTAAAACCTAGGCAAAAGCAAAACCCAAGGGGGAAAATGCTCCAAATGTAGGGAAAAATAGTACATTAAGGCCAAGTGAGTATACTTTGGGATACTCCCCCTGAGTTTGACATAATTCCAAAGAGAACTAAAAATGTTATAACTTAGAAAGTACGCATACCAATTCCTTGTGCAAGCTTATGGAAGGTAGACTTCGGCAATGACTTGGTGCAAAGGTCAACTAGGTTGTCCTGTTAACGAATTTTCTTAACTTCAATGATATGATGTTCATGTTGTTGATGAGAGAAAAAGAACTTCGGCGTTGTCATCTTTGATGTATCCCTTCTTGAGTTGTTCGATATATGCTGCATTATTTTCGTAGCTCGTTGTAGGGACGTCAGCAAGTACTTCGAATGGAACATAAATGTTCTCAACCAAAACCACTCTTGACTGGCTTCATGTAAGGCAAGTATCTCAGCATGGTTCGCAATGGCGGAGCTAGAAAATTTTCACTGGGTGGGCTAGCTTAAAGATTTAAATCTTTATAAATAAACAAACTTGATACTGTATTTTTCACAGTATCATCTAGCTTAAGAAAATTTCACAAGGTGAGCCAAGAATTTTCGTTATTAAACAAATACGTGTTAAAATTCAAACAAATCCAAACTTGAACGTGTACAAGAAGCGATGAGAAAAATGATGTAAAAAAAAAAGAGATGGTTTGTAAACTGTATTATACAACTTTATATAATTAAACCAAGAAAATTAGGATTAGTGACTAAATATATGATGGGCTACATTCGAAAATCAATAAAAATTACACGTAAAATTTTCATGTTCTATGGAAAGCTACCTGGGCTATAGCCTAGGGTAGCCCTTAACATGGCTACGGAATTGATGGTTCGAAAAAGCCGCAACTAAGGTTTGTTTGGTTGACCTTCAAGATATTGTGGTGTCTCCAATGATAAAGATGTAACTCATTGAGAACGCACCTTGTGCAAGTCAGATAAGTACCTAGCGTCAGCATAACCTACAACGCGAGAATTAATCCGAGAATCGGGGGGCGGCAGCTCTGCTTGAGGATTCATAGGGATAGAACAAACCCAAATTCGTCGTAATTTTGAGATAAAGGAATATGTCTTTAACATTTGTCCAATGTCTGTGTGTAGGTACATTGCTATATGTCGCTAAAAGATTAACAGCAAAGGAGAAGTAATGCATTGAACTACATACAATAATGCATCAATTGCACTAAGGTAAGGAACTTTTAGTTCCACACCCTCTTTCTCATCGTTTTTAAGACAAAAAAAGATCTCATTTTGCATTTAACATTTGGACGACCATATAATAATAAAAAACGGTGAGTAATGCTTGATGGTATAGAGAAATTTTTCGGAGTTCCCGGAACTCCAACTCACATATGCCAAGTGGTGTTCCCCACCAATGAGAATTAGATACCTGGATATTTTTTTCTTTCTCCGTTAATTAAAATAAATTCTTAAAAGCTGAAGTGCAACCGTCAAACACAAACTAACGGAGGTTTACTTCGAAACCCCAATGGCGCCGCTGACAACATTGTTCTAAGGGCTTTTGCAAATTGCTTTCAAACTACCATCTAAAAAGAGAGGATGGAATAGAGGCAACGTAACGACGTTAATGGAGAACACGATTCTCTTTCTCTTTCTCTCTCTCTCTCTCTCTCTCTCTCTCTCTCTCTCTCTCTCTCTCCATGGGAACCAACCCAAGCAAGCAAAGCTTGCAGGATGAGTAACGACTAACGATGGTGGAGAACAAGTATGATTACACAGTGTGGCCTGGCATTCTCTCCAACGTTGGCTTCTCGCCTCTTCCGACCACCGGCTTCGCTCTCGCATAGGGCGAAACCAAAATAAACTTTGCACCGGCATCTTGGGGCAGCTGATTCTGGGGCCGAACCTTCTCTCCCAAGACTCCGCCGGAATTTATTTTTGCCTCACTGTTGATTGGAGCTCTGGAAAACTAGAATGCTCTGGCAACGGTGCCGCCTAGGTAGCCACTCTCGTTGAGTTCACGTTCGACGGAGCTGACGACGGAAAGTATAACTCCATGAAATTGTTTTTGATTTTTCCGTTGACAGATCAGCATCTCAGTTAAAAAAATGAAAAATAAAAAAAAGATCCAGGTGTCTAATTTTTGTTCGCGGGGAACACCACCTTGCATATGTGAGTTGGAGTTCCGGGAACTCTGAAAAATTTATCCTAAAAGACAGTCACCTGCACACCATTGAGAAATTTTTCAGAGTTCCCGGAACTCCAACTCACATATGCAAGGTGGTGTTCCCCGCCAACAAGAATTAGACACCTGGATTTTTTTTTTGTTTTTATTTTTTTAACTGAGATGCTGATTTGTCAACGGAAAAAACAAAAACAATTTCACGGAGTTATACTTTCCATCGCCGGCCCCGTCGAACGTGAACTCAGCGAGAGTGGCTACCTGGGAGGCACCGTTGCCAGAGCATTCTAGTTTTCCAAAGCTGCAATCGATAGTGAGGCAAAAAAAAAAATTTCGGCGGAGTCTTGGGAGAGAGGGTTCGGCCCCAGAATCAGCAGCCCCAGGATGCCGGTGTAGAGTTTATTTTGGTTTTGCCCTATGCGAGGGTGAAGCTGGTGGTCGGAAGAGGCGAGACGCTGACGTTGGAGAGAATGCCAGGCCACACTGTGAAATCGCACTTGTTTTCCACCATCCTGAGTCGTTACTCATCCTGCAAGCTTTGCTTGCTTGGGTTGGTTCCCATGGAGAAAGAGAGAGAGAATTGTGTTCTCCGTTCACGTCGCTACGTTGCCTCTATTCCATCCTCTCTTTTTAGATGGTAGTTTGAAAGCAATTTGCAGAAGCCCTTAGAACAATGTTGCCGGCGACACCTTTGGGGTTTCGAAGTAAACCTCCATTAGTTTGTGTTTGACGGTTGCACTTCAGCTTTTAAGAATTTATTTTAATTAAAGGAGAAAGAAAAAAAATATCCAGGTATCTAATTCTTATTGGTGGGAAACATCACCTGGCATATATGAGTTGGGGTTCCGAGAACTCCAAAAAATTTCTCTTCATTTAGAGCAGTTCCACCAGACGTGGAATAGCCCAGCACCTAGTCAGAAAACCAGGCTGGCACCCTGTCAATTCACTCCAGCTCGTGAAATCGACTGGCACCCAGCCCAAGCCAGTCCACAGGCTGGCCTAAAATTGACAGACCTTGGGACCGGCCCGTATGACACCATGCTGACGTCAGGGATAGAATCGGCGGCTTGGATCTACGGATGCGATGCAGCCGTGAAGTGTGAGTCCACCGCGGAGAGGGAGAGAGAGAGAGATAGAGCGTTTGAACCCGGAGAGGGATTCGAATCGCTGAGAGAGATCTAGCAGCACCGAAACCCTTGGACTCGCAAAAGCAAACAAAGGGAGAAAGATCTGAGGAGAGCTCAAGCTCTCGGCTTCAATGGTAGGACCTCGCACCATGCACCGATGCCGCATGCAAGGCCATGGTTGGGTTCCTTGAGCTCCAGGGATTACAAAAATAATATTTTGTGTTTGATTTGTTGAAGGTTTTGAAGAGGAAGGAGAAAGAGAGCTCACGGGAGTGAGCTGGAAAAGAGAGAGAGAGGGAGAGAAAATAGATAGAGAGAGAGGGAAAGAGAGAGAGAGAGAGGGGAAAGAAAGGACCAGAGAGGGAAACGAAGAAAGAAGAAAAAAAAAATTAAATGATAAAATATTAATTGATATGAATAAAATAATATAATATTAGATGGGCTGGTGCCAGCGTACTTTTAGAGGTGGAGATGCTTTGACCTATTACTGTTCACGGAGTCTACTACTATTCACTTGAGTGGATAAATACGCTGAACACTGGCACAAAGTCCTTAGGGGTGGACTTGCTCTTAGGAGGCCAAGGACCCTAAGAAGTTATCATTAATCCCAGAAGCTTTGCTTCCTCATTGGGGAATCTTAAAGTGGGTTGGTTTCTTGCCACGACTGTTTGTTACTCTCTTTTCTCTTGCAATGTTGGGGATAATTGTTTTGTTTTTTAAGGGGACAAAATGCCTTTATCTTGCTGATTTCCAAAAGAAACCATCTTTTCATACAGTAATTTACAAAAAAAAAAAAAAAGAAAAAAAAAAGACTCGCTGAACTGGTTCTTTTTCCTCTTGAAGGAATAATATGGTTTGATTATGTAAGAATATTTTTCTTTGCAGGTTGGTCACACTTTTCGAGGACAAATTATTACAAAGCAAAATACTGTGATCACTTGTATCTAGGAATAACTATCAAGTAATCATATAGCATTTTGACCAATGACAACCAAATATATAGAAAATTATACCTGTAGACATTGTTCTGCTCTTACATACTACTCTTTATTTTAAATTATCAAATTAAATAAATTAAATATTAATTAAATATGGGTAGGAAAAAAAAATATATAGAGGCCTTTTAAGTAAAAGGAGAATTAGTTGTGGGACCAATCTTACATAGAATTTTAATAATTGGAATATTTATTTGATAAATCTCGATTCATAGATTATCGTAGAAAAAATTTAATTGAATTCGAATCAATTTGCCTATTTAATTATTACAATGAAATTTTATTGTTTCTTATAGAATAAAGTATTCGTCAAGTTCTTTTTGCTCAATTAGATGTTTTAAATATTTCTGATTTGATTAATATTTTACAAAATAATCTAAAAAGTGAAATTTAAAAAATAAACGATTCAAATCGTTGAAATTTTATAAATTGAGATCACTTCTCTTAAAAGCATCACATATAATATATAATTATCATTTTCTTAAAACCTAAAGTGCATGCCATATAGTTTTACTTTTGTTGTCATTCACTTTACAAAGCATTGTAAGTAGGCACTACAACATTGTTGTTGTCATTTCTCGTAAGAAAATTAGAAGTGCAATGATTTTATGTGCATTACTGCATATCATGTGTCACATGGGGTAGAAAAAAAACAGCGAGAAACTTATTATGTAGGAGCACTCAAATTGATAGTCAATAAGTTAAATACAGCGCTAATTATTTGTTTGGACTTACTCTATAAAATAATTTTATGAACAAAATCGTTCACTTTTAAGTTTTTTTTTTATAGGTTATTCTTGCAAACATTAGCTCAAATCTAAAACTATTTAGCTTTACGACTATTATTGTAAACATATCACTATTTATCAGTAACACTTTGTGTGTCCATCTATAAAGTTATAGACAACTTAATAATTTCCAATTTAAGTGCATTTTTGCATAGTCGATCTTTCAGTAATAACATAAAAAATAACTAGTTTAGATTATGAAAAATATTGTAAAGCAGACTTAGACAAGTGGTTAACATCATATTAAGTTGCTAACTGAGTGACTGCTTAGCGTTATTTAATGAATAATATTGCAACTCAATTTCCCCACGTATCCTTAGTGTAAATATAAAAACTATGTACTAACTAGTATAATATATCGAAAGTGGTTTTTCATAACATTTTAAGAATGTTATAATTGTAGTAGACTAAAGCTCACGTAAGTGAGGATATTCAGTTATAATTAATAGCGGAGCCACATACAATACTACCATGGGATATAACACAAGTAGCTTCTACGGAAGAAAACATTCCTAGATGTAGTTTTGCTTATGTTGAATATTGGTCACTCAAACTGACCCTTGTTGCCCCCCAAACTAAACCTAATTATACTAAACTCACATTTGACAGTCGATCCCGCTAGGCGTTACCAACAAAATTTGGTAGCAACCTGTTTGTACCCTATTTTGTACTATCGGATAAAGCAATTGAAGCAGTTGAATGAGCAGAGTTCTAAGCCGTTGGATGAGAAAAAATTCAAAGGTTAGACTTATATATGCAATTGGAATTATACAAACATCATGAAGATCATTTATCCTTTGGAGACTTCTATTACAATTTAATGATTTAATGGCGACACATGAGTTTATCCATCAATTGGAAAATTATCTTCCAATTTCGTGGGTTATACCTCAGGAGAATGGAGACTGTTTTGATATATCCCTTTATTGATGTTATCACAATATTATCCCAATAAGCATGAGATAATATAGCTGCTAGTCAGTTGTGTTGTTGCATGCTTTGAATTGAGTATGTGATGTCGACTCGGAATTGGACTTTGGCTACATAAGGTGCACGTGGTATTTGTTGATGACTAAGACATAAAAAAAGGGGATTTGATTGGTGAGGTGATGTGGTGGAGATATTAATTATTTATCCATTTAAAGGTTGGTGATAATAATAAGGGTAAATGTTGCCATGTACGTGGCTTGGTGAGATGCATGCGTGAGATGGAACTATTGATGAGATAGAAGCCTAGATGGGCTACGATTTTGGTGGTGATGTGATAAAGCCTAAATAGGCTTTCGATTTGTTTGAAAAGTGACGGATAGTCATCTGAAGGCTTGACTTTAGCCTATGGCACACGGATCAGTCGCCCTTCCTAGAATTTGAGTTGCAGTTGAATTCTACGAATTTCATCAGGCCGTGCCAAGCAAGAATGTGACTTCTAGAAGAATGAAAGAACTTCAACCCAACACACAATCTGTTCGGTATAATTTCTCGCTTTACCCAATACCCTTTCATCTTTGAGAAAGACCCTAACTTCCCTAAGTTCGTCAAACATATCTTACAAACAACATTGTGCTTGACAATCAGCGACATCTTATGGTTTGTATTGGACAACACTGACACAGTAGAATCAGACAAACGTGGAGCATCTTATAGTTTGTATTGGACAACACTACTCTAAGTTCGATTGACTACCTATCCAAGTCTCTATCAACAAGAATTCTTGGAGACCTTGTTGGAAGATGTCACTTGATCTTTCTCGGCTTAGGTTATATCGTTCGTCACATTGAAAGCTGAACTTATTTTATGATTGGATTCACAAGTACATTTCAGTTGGATATTCACAAGTACATTTCAGAGTTCGACACTTTGGTTGGATATTCACAAGTAAATTTCAGAGTTCGACATTTCGACGGCCGAACCATATCTACAATCAAGACACTTATCTTCCTTGAGTATTTGTGTCCATACAGTCTGGTATTGATTTGGCCAATTTATATTTGGACAAACATAATTGAAGCAACCGAGTCTAGTGTAGGCGATTCGTAAACTTCGAAGTAACTACCAGCCTTGCTTTCAGGCTCTAAAACCCAGAGGCCAAGATGAGTTCTTTCCTCGATCGCAATCGCAAGATACTGAAGTTTAGCATGTTCGACACCACCACTAACACATTCATTCACTCACCGACTGAGCTCGGTCATCAAGTTGGCACGCTCTGAATTCAATTGTAGGTTAAGTTGTTTCTAGACTCAACACAACCCTATTAAAAATTTTGACTTCGCCATTGCTGATAGTATTTTGTATTTGCTTCCATCTCTCAAAGTCCCACTCGTATCTTTAGTTGGCACTTGGCAGCCTTTTTCAGTGGCTGGCCGTGAGATGAAACTTATCTAAGAATATCGATCTATGCAAACCTTAAAAGACGATACTAATTTGCATATAAAAGAAAATCCCCTTAAAACCTCCCTCATACATACATGAGTGGGAAATGCTAAAGAGATTCTCTTAAAAAATAAGATTTTTTGTGACCTCTTCGTAATTTTATGTTTTTGACATAATTTCCGATGTGGTTTAGATTTGTGAATACTTTGTAAAAAAAAGTGCAATCCGATATGCCAAAAGCTTTAAAGGAAACATTACACAGAAGAAAAGTTACTGACTTACTAAACAAGAAAATCACCGACAGATTGCTTTAGGATTGGGGTAAAAAAGAAAAAGAAAAAGAAAAAGAAAAAGAAAAATAGGTAGGTCCCCCAGCATTTTTCAATGGGTCAATCTCAAGCAAGGTATATTTTTGTTCCACTATGTAACAGAACACTGCATTAGTAATTTTCTACCAGAGATCGTGAAAATGGAGATTGAACATTTCAGTCACAGACATCCATTGACGTACATAGAAGAGCGGAGAAAGGATGGTCGATTCGTTATTTGCAACGGGTGCGAGGAGGCCGTGGTTGGCCCTTGCTACACTTGCAACCAATGTGTCAATCCCTATTTCCCCTACAACCTCCACAAAACATGTGCGGAGCTACCCCGTGAGATCCGCCACCCTATCCACCGCAAACACCCCCTTAAGCTCCAATGTTACAAAGATCCTTTCACAGTTTACACTTGTGACTCCTGCGACCAGCCTTGCCGAATAGCCTACACTTGTTCTGATTGCGAGCTTAAACTCGACGTCAAATGTGCCTCGAATTGGCGCCTCATTCTTGAGGATCGCCGACACGTGCATCAGTTCACTGTCCTCCGGAAGAAAATTCCATTCGATTGTGACATCTGCGGCGGAACATGGGATCATGTTTCGTATCTTTGTACCGTCTGCCACCTCTTGGTCGACAAAGCATGTGCTCATACGTTACCACACCGCATTAGGATCAGTGCGCACGAACACCGCCTCACGCTCATTTGGTACCTTGAGGATGCCTACCCGAGGGAACAGTTTTGTAAAATCTGCTATACAAACACCGATAGATGCCGCGCTGTTTATTACTGTCGTCGGTGTGGTTACGTTGCTGACACTATATGCGCCTTCGAGGAAATAACCGACACCTTTGATGATGACAATGCCGATGACGATGATGATCTTATACCTGGTCAAGAGCAGTGGAACACGGCGGATGACCAAACAGAATCAGCGGCGGCACAACAGATCAAACATTTTAGTCATGATCAACATTTGTTAGTCCTCAGTGATGCAGTTAGAGATCTTGATGGTACAATTACTTGTGACGGTTGCATGCAACCCATCACCATGAGCACCGGTGCCTTTTATAGTTGTTGCGCCGAAGAAGAACAATGCCGTTTCTATCTACACCAAACCTGTGCTCATTTACCTAGAACAAGGCTTCATCCACTTCATCGACACCAGATCACACTCCTCTCGGCAGCTTCTTCATTTGACAGAGTCTTTAAGTGTCATATGTGCCGAAGCTTGAGCCAAGGCTTCTCTTACTATTGTATCAAATGCGACTTATACCTTGACCTCCAATGCATTTCTGTTTCAAACCCTCTTAAGCATGACGCTCATAGGCACCCGCTCTTCTTCAACTTTCATCCGAACAAAGAAGATTGCAAGGGTTGTGGTATTTCTCTTACGGATGTACGCTTCAGTTGTATCAAGTGTAACTTCCATTGTTGTGTTGCATGTGTTAAACTACCTCCTACTGTAAGGTACAAATACCTCAATCTTACTCTCAACCTCACCTATCATCCGGTTCCAAACGAACTAGGTGAGTATTGTTGCGAAATATGTGAAGGAGAACGAGATCCTACACATTGGTTCTACTCCTCTACAGATTGCGACTTTGATTGCCATCCTCATTGCCTTCTGGGGAGGTATCCGCAAGTCAAGTTAGGGAGCAGTTACAAGCATAATGCTCATCCACACCCTGTTCCTCTTGTTGATAAGAGAAAGAGTGCCATTCCTTTCGATAAGCGAGAGAGCATTCTTGATTGTCAGTTGTGTGGAGAACCTTGTGAAGGTTTGGTGTTTGAATGCGCGGAGTGTAATATAAGTATTCACCGCGAAGGAAACTGCAATTCTCTAGTCTCCAAAGAAGAAGAATAAGAAAATGCCATTTCGCTTATTGAATTTATTCATTCTGGTTTCAAATTAAATTTCATTTCTAGTCCAAGGTTTTCTTACCCATGAAACTGTTAGAAGTTCTAGCAGATGTCGATCTTTCGTTAGCCATAAATCATAGAGAAAATAATTCTTGATGTCAATCTGGAAATTCAAAAAATTTAGTGCCCAAAATGTAGTCCCTTATGCCGAAGGATCTTACTAGCAGTAGTCTGTAGACCTATACTAACAATCTGATAATTTAAGATAACTAGACCATTTAATCCATGTGCTATGCTCTCTGTAGAGTCGAATTTTTTTTTTTCTTGTGAAAATGGTTGCCTGAAGATTAACATTTTGACAGGCTTTAGTGGCTCAACAGTGTCGTCTCTCGAAACTTGCATACCTGAATCTAGACGACACGAACAATGCAACCTGGGCTCATTCTAACGACATCGAATGTGCTCCTATCTGTTGCCACCTTGACTTATTACAACAGGGGATCTACAAAAAGCATACAAAGTTTATTGTTTCAGAACAGTTAGCTATATTCTTATAACTAGTTATTACATACTCCAAATTTCACAAACTCATTTAACAATATCGTTGTTTCATCGAAGTTTTAGAAGAAAAACAATGCAGATCAACAATAAAAGAAACACATGTTGGGAGGAATGTGTTTTTCACTTCTTATTTGTCAAATAAGAGCTGGAAAAGTGTTGTTTGTCCTATACCATCGCCACCAACAATGCCTACTTCCCTGAACCGATCATCACTTGCTTGCTGGAAAAGCAACTTTTTCATTGAAATCACATCCTCATCAAATCCATAAACCTTGGAAGCATCTACTGAACTAGTAGTCCACCTCAAAAGCTCTCTGTCCTGTGAGCTTGCTTGGCCATTATTAGGTTGTGGAGCAAAATTTCCATGGGATGATCTCTTTTATGTGTTATAACCTTGAGCTCCCTCTTGATCTTGCTTAACTCCCTCCTGATTCTGTTTATGGTCAGTAGCTCCTGAGGAGAGTTGAAATCATGTTTTCTCGAGCTATCTGGCACTCGGTTTAAAAAATTGTTGAGGTAGTAAAGTTTGTCCCTGATGCATGATTCTACAGGCAAGTCTGAGCTGAAAATTTCTTTAAGCAAAGTCTTTATTTCTTGAAATTGATTGTACCGGGGAATCTTGGAGATAATTTTGTCTTTCCCATCAAGTCCATTCCGAAACTTATCCATTAGATAATGTTCAGTTTCTTGAGCCATTGGAATAACCTCTGCAACTCTCTTTTATCTACTCAAAATTGTAACAATAACTGGCAAGAAAAGAAAAAAAATTGGGAACTTGTACATCAGGGTTTGGGTTTTTCTTTAGATGCGTTGAAATTTGAAAGCACATATATGAAAACAAAGAAAAAATTTAGACAAGTACCTGATGGGCTGGGGTGGATTCGAAACTGAAAGTCCGGCACACCAACAAGCTGTGGTAACTGGTAACTTCAGTTGGCTCCTAGAATGGCTGAGAGGTGAAGAGAGACTGCAGTTGACTCCTAAATTGGGAACTTGTACATCAGGGTTCCGGTTTCCAGTTTACATGAATAAACCATCTAAAGAGTTCTTCTCAAAAAACCACGGCATGGTATTCAAAAGTCGCAGCTTAAGCTTCTGCAGCTCTATTTGGATTATCAAAGCAGGTGCTTGCATGATATCACGTTTAGGTCCTCGCATTTACAGATTATGTATGATCAACATAAACACTATTCCTAGTGGTATGCATAGATATTTCTTTCGTCAAAATGTTGCTTTCCCTCATCTGTTAGCATATCAGGAGATGACTATTGCATCGTGCTTCAAGATATATGTTTTAAGTTTTAACCATTCCATCATGCAAATGACATCACTGACTCTAGCATTGGAACCGTAATTACATAGAGTTAGTATTTGAACTAAAAACGACATCCGTAGCCCTTGAACTCACCTGGTTTTCCCTCGTTGAGTATTTGAGTATCTGCAATTATCAACTGCGAGAAGAGCCAACACCAAACCAATCTGTTCACATATTCATAAGAAGTAATCAGTTTTAGGTTTTCTGTTAGAGAGTATAGAATTATACCTTGAAATGCATTACAAGGCCATATCTTTAGTTCACTTGTTCAACGACTGTGAAACAAAATCCATTCAAGACTTGTAATGCATCACAAAGGCGCTAGAGGTCTTTGTCCGGCTGTAAGCCTTCAGCAGCTCGGCGAGGGTTGTTTTTACGTCTACTCCCAATATTTTGGAATCAAGGACTTTTTTGGGTCATCAAGATTCGATATTGCTTCAATCATTTAATCCTTTGACTGATTTTAAAGTATCTTTGGCCTTAAGAGTGTATTGTCTTCTCAATTGTACCATAAGATTATATATATCAGCACCCAAGATGAAAAATGACTAAATCTAAAGATAACAGCAGTTAACACCAGCATCGCAAGCTTCTTATCTAACTTGTCAATGCTATGCTAGCCTTTCAATTTAAGAAATCATCGATACAAGAATAATATAACATATATTTATGCATTCAACTCTTTAGCTGAACAGATATTTGTGCATTAAGAAATCATCTCCTCCGTCACAGCATCCATATTCCTACAACGTTCTTCCACTATTTGCCTATTGTGGAAGATTTAGATATCTAGGGTTTGGTGGTATTGAGTTAAATATTCATAGGGTTTCAGACAAATAAAGTTACTTGGTGAAGAAGAAATAATACAAAGTCTACTAGGAGTCTAGGAAGACAAGGAATTTAAACCTAATTCCAAATATAGATAAGGAAACAAAAAAGGGAAGGAATTGGAGCCGAGGGTCCATCATGTTGCCCGCATTTACCGAGATCGGGAGATATGGGAAGATAAGGGAAGGAGGCGGTGGCGTTAGAGGAAAGTGGTAGGATAATTACCCAGAAATCTGGAATCCAAGAGTAAAAAGAAATACTAAATTTCCCAGTATATTTCTTCTATTATGTTTTTTATTTTATTATGTTAATCCAAATATATTTCCCTCACAGTATTGGAATTGGAAGCCCTTTCTAATATGGATTTGGAAAACATTTCCCTTTCGGTTAGGGACACTGTTTCTAAAACAGACTCTATATATAGACATGGTGAGGCATTACTACCATTCACTCAAAATTTCATACCCTTTTTTGCTCTCAACTTTCCTCTCTCACTCCCAAGTCCAAATTCGTGTTTTAATTACTCTTTTTCTATTTGTCTACTACTTGCTTATTTTCTGTTTAGTCATCGCTCTGAGAAACATTGTTGCCGTGAGTTGCGTCATCATGATGGTTTGCTTTGGTGCTTGTTCCGCTAATGTTTATACAGTTGGCGGCAATGAAGGGTGGACTTCCAGTGGCGCGGTTAATTATAATGAGTGGTTTTCGTCAAAAGAATTTCATATCGGCGACGAATTCATATTTAATTACAAACATGAAGACGACTTTGTGACGTCGATAACTGAAGAAGTAGATTATGACCATTGTATTTCACCATTACTTGCCCTATCCGATTACGGTGGCTTGACCACCTTAACTTTTAATAAACCAGGCACCTACTATGTTATTTGCGCTGAACATGGTCATTGCGAAGCCGGGCAAAAGATTAAAATCAAGATCAATGCCCTCGAACTAGAAAATTCAATCTCAAGTCCAAGCCCCTCTCCTTCCTCATCACCATCCGGTTCTCCTTTTGAAGCAACGTCACCAAGATCAACTCAAAGAATGGCTCCAATTCTTGATCTTTTGATGGTTGGGTCGGCTGTTACCGGTCTTGTTGTTTTAGTGTTTGTGGTGTGGATGTAAATTTCTGCCTCCTTCTTCTTGGATAAAATTACACCTGTAAAACAACTAACACCTTTGGTTAAGGCCAAGAGCCTCATGCGCCCACGATGAATGGGGGGGGGGGGGGCTTTGGCCGAAAAACCTCCGATGCCAAAGTTAGAATTTAGAGAGAAAAGTGTTTAGAGAGTTTCTTTGGGAGTTTTACAAGAGTGTGGACCTAGCTTTTTAGAGAAAATGGAGTCCTATTTATAGAGCATGGCCGGCCCTCTTTGGGAGAGAGAGTGGCCGGCCTTTGGGTGTTTTTTGGGGTGTAATGGGTGATTTATTTGGCAATTAGTGGATTAATTAGGTAATAAATCCATTAATTGGCCAATTAACTCAATTTATATGGGATGTTTTGAAAGTTATGGAATGATTTCCTTGTAGAGAATATGGAATGAGGATGGATGAAATAATTTTGAATTTGTTACCTATTTTGGGCACTTTTGACTTGGTTGATGGATGATTCTCCATTGCTCGCGCGTAGGAAACCCGATGTGCCTTGAGGGTAATTTTGTCCTCTTTACCCAAAAATCAACGTGTCGCCTCTTGATTATTTTTGGCTCCACAAATGCCCCCACACCTATTGGGCTGCTCGCAGAAAAGAGTAACAGGTGTAGAGATTTTCTTGCTTTAGGAAACTTTGAATTGTTTCCTTCTTTGATGTAAATTCTCTCTTTAATAGGAAATTAGATCCTTCTAGGAAAGGGAAATAAATTTCTCTCAAAGCCTATTTAAGTTCACCTTAAGTGGATTATTAAATCAACTTTGGAGAGCGATTTATTCTACCCTACAAGAGAGAGAAAGCTAGAGGATATTTGTTCCCCCTCCTCTAGCAATCTTCTACACTTGCCCGTGCAAAAGACCGTCTTTCATTGATTTCTTTGTCTTCTCTGCACCGCACTGAGGTAAGAAAAAAATTAATTTTCCTTATCCTCTTCTTGGATAGTGCTGCCGCTGGGCAGCTGTCGGGGTGGTGCAGCACGTCGGCTGGCAGGGGCCAGGAGTTGGCTCGGTATGGGCTTATGAAGTGTTGTGGCAGAGACCACTGCTTGAGCTGCTGGGTTTGGCTAAAGCCAAGGGAAGCTGTGCGGTTGGGGCCGCAGATTGAGGAGCTAGGGCGCGGTGCTAGGGGAATCGCATGACTCATGTCCTTTGAGAGAAACGAGGAGGTCGGGGGCCTCATGGGCTGCTGAAATGCTGGGCATGCAAGCCTTCTGCCTGCTGGTCCGAGAGAAAAATGAGGGAAAAGTCGGTATGGGTTGGGCTTCCCTGCTGAGTACTATGAATGACGTTGGCTACTTAATTCCATTCGCCGGGAGAAATGTGGGCTACTATCGAGAGATGAGGTAAAGAGGATCAAGGCAGATGCATTGGCTTGTTTGAATGCTGTCGTGGAGCCTACTATGAATGAAGGTGGAAAAAAGAGATCTTCCCCGCCTGCTCAAGAGATGCTGGTTGAGGAAAAACTGAAGATTTCCTCCGCTGCTCGTGAGGATTCGCCTGCTGCCGAGAGGCTTGTGATTGGCACGACTTCTTCCAATGGGAAGAAAATGAGGCTGCTAGATTTGAGCCTGTGGCGTCTGCCATGTCAAGAATGGCTAGTACGATTGCTGATATGATTGCTCAGCGTAGAGGTTCTGTCATGCCCCTAATGCCGAAGTCTGTACCAAGATATCCGTTGGGAGCTAAATTTGGTTCATCTTTGCAGAGGCTTGCTATTATGAGGAGCGATAAGGTGAACTCTGTTGCTAAAGTGGCGCCAAGGCCCACTCCCTCTGCTGTTAAGACTGATTCGCCTGCTGAGAAGGAGGAAACTGCTCGAGTAGGCAGCTGTGAGAAATCCACTAAGCCTGCTTCTGGGGAGGCTGCTGAGATCTGTGCGCTTTTGAAACCAGATCTGCTTGAAGACATGGACGTTTTTGCCAAGTTTATTGATGGCGTTAGAAAGGTTGTTTGCCCAAGCTCCTTTGTGAAGCATATGACCCAATATAGAAGGACTGCTCTGCTTGCTATGATGCAGATATAGCAAGGCTGACAAGGAGGTGGTGAAGACTATGGCAGCTGAAGTTTATTCCTCAGCCGATGAGATCAAAAGGTTGGATTCTGAGCTCGTTTGCTTTGAAAGGGTCTAATATTTCTGCCCCTACTTCTCTACAGCTTGAGACCGCTCGCCAAGAGATCGTTGACTTGAAGACTAGGCTTGACGCGATCCAAGTTAAGTATGAAAGTGTAAAGAATGAGATCGGATGTCACATACCTCAAACTCAAGATCTTGAGCGTGCCATTTCTTAGCTTTGTTCTGCTGCTTATGCAAAGGATGAAGAGTTGATTGCTGCCTATAACCAAGTGATCCACTTTAAGAAGGTCGTTGATAGGCTTGAACACCAAGTGTTGGAACTTCAAGGTGCACTGAAAATCAACGAAAGTCTGAATAAATAAATGGATGATCTGCAGTGCGTTCATGTTGGTCTGCTCGAGGAGATTGGGCAGCTGAAAGGTGAGAAGGTTGGGCTCGAGGCACCGCTTGTTCAAGGTCAGGCCGATTTCTACAAGCTGGGTTATGTAGATCATCTATTTGGTAGACTGTCTGACTTCGAGTTTGCTGGGAGAGACTTTGAAACCCTCTTTATTTCTCTAGAAGACTTGTTTGCTTTTACTTTTAAGGCTTCCATTGGTGAAGTTGTTGGAAAAGTTGGTGCCCAGGCTGGGGAAGCCGGGGGTGAAGCGCTGGATGATGTCCCTGCTAAGAGCGTCGCGGCTGCTGAAGGTGTGGCGACCGAGTAGTCGTGGGATGTCCAAGCTGCTGAAGTGTAGTCTTCTAGGTAGCCTTTAGGATTGTCTCTGTTTTTCCTTGTAGCTCTTGTTTTGGTTGAACTCCTTTGACCTTTTGCTAATTGTTTATATATATGCTTCCTTTACCTTTCTTCATCTTCACTTCTTTTGTTCATGCCCTAACATTTAGGCTTTATAGACCAGTGGCAGACGTGCTACTTTTCTATAAGCAGACAGGTTCACGTAGCCTATGCAGCCGTAAGTGTTGGTGTAGAACTTTGCAAAGTTGTTAGCCATAAGGTTGGCAGCCAGATGCCTTACTTACAGAAGCAGACAAGTCTGCGTAACCACTAGGCTGTTAACCTTGGCTTTCTCTAATTCCGTAGATTGTGTAACAAGTATCACAACACTTTAGGACTTGGTGTAGGTTGTTCTGCGCTTGGCAGAGGTGAAGCTTATCGACTACGTAGCAAGTCGACAGTGGATAAAGCTTTGTGTATGTGCGCTAGCTTGTTTAGCCTTTCACAAGAATGTGCGGTTGTATAAGTTTAGCACAGCTTTATTGCTCGAAGGGCAAGCTGTAGGCAATCTTCTGGAAACTGTAGGCTACCTTAGTGCACTCGGTAGTAGCTTTAGGTTTCCAAGGCAGCCGTCCGTAGGGCGTACTGCGTAATGTGCCTCATCCGTCTCTAAGGCTCGGGTCCCCGCATATTAGGCCAAGAGACCCAAAATCCTTCAGTTAGCTAAGCCTTGAAAAAGACCATTATGGCTACTTCTAGGAATCCCGGCCCAAGCCATAGTGCATCTAGTTATACTAGGGCAGCCAGGCTCATCCACGTCTGGATATTCGGAGTGTAGAGTTTATCCTTCCGTCTTGGAGAGCTGACCCATGTGGGTGTTGGGGAATTGGTTTACCCTTTAGCACTGGAGAGTAATTAGTTTACCCTCTCGCAGTAGAGAGCATGGTTGGTCCTTTGGGAGGCGCAATTCCTGCGATAAGTCCCTAAGAAGGGTGCGGTCTTCTTTTGAAGTGCATGAGTTATCAGTTGTTGTAAGTGTGCAGCCGAGCCAAGTTGTGATTACTTCTGAATTCCTTATTGAAAAACGAGTGAAACGAACGATAACTTAGCTGTAAGGTAGGAACTACAGAACAACTGGATAGTCATCGGCTTGTGAGGTGGTGCCCGTCGAGCTGCTTGAGTCTTCGGGCTTTGATGTAGCAGAAGGTCACACATGGTACTTCCTCATATTGTAGGCGTTCCACCGCTTTTCGATCTTTTTGTCCTTTCATGGTGGCAAGGGTGTAATTACTCTTGTCGCCTACTCTGCTGATTTTGTACGGAACTTCCCAGATGTGATCCATCTTTTTAGAACCTTCTCTGCAGGCAGTGATGAAGGCTTTTCCTAGGACTAGATCTCTGGGCAGGAACTGCCAGATCTTGGCCCTTTTGTTGTAACTGGAGAGGAGCTGCTACTGGTAGGCTGCGATGCGAGTGATAGTCTACTCATGTTTTTCCTCTACCAGATCTAAGTTTGTGGCCATCTCCTTACTGTTCTGCTTAATGCTTAGTAATAGAGCGGTGATACTTGGCTTGATGACATTGGGATGAATGATCACTTCTGAACCAAGTGCTAAAAAGAAAGAAGTCTCACCGGTGGCTCGTCGTTTGGTGGTGTGATACACCCACAGACATCTGGGGAGTTCATCTGGCCATTTTCTCTTCTTGTCGGAGAGGGATTTCTTGAGGCAGTCGATGATCGTCTTGTTGGATGCTTCGGCCTGCCCATTGTCTTGAAGATATCTCGGCATGGACATATGCTGCTTGATGCTATACTTTTGGAATAACTTCGCCAAATTTTTTACCACGAATTACGGGTCGTTGTCGGTGGCAATAGACTGAGAGATGCCAAATTGGCAAATGATGTTCCTCCATATGAAGCTCTCTATGTCCATTTGAGTCGTGGTCGTCATGGGCTATGCTTCTACCCATTTGGTGAAGTAACGGGTTACCACGATCATCATGCTTCTGCCCCTAGTAGTGGGCGGCATAGGTCCTACCAGGTCAATTGCCCACTGCATGAACGGCCAAAGACTCGTCTGCAGGTGTAGCTCGCTGGTAGGCAGTGCTGGTACCGGCTTGTAGTGTTAGCAACGGTTGCACTTTTGTACTAACTTCTTAGCATCTGGGTGTATGGTAGGCTAGTAGTAGCCTGCGTTAAGAGCATTCTGTGCTAAGGATTGACCTCATGAGTGATTTCCACAAATGCCTTTGTGGATTGAACTTAGAACCTTCAAGTCATTGTGAGGCGCTAGGCAGCGGAGATGTGGTCCGGTGTAGGATCTTCGGATGAGAATGCCGTTCCACATACAGTAGCACGCTGCCTTAATTTGGAACTTCCTAGACTCCAATCTTTCTGTGCGGAATGTGTCATTGACCAGGTAATCTACAATGGAATCTTGCTAGTTTGGAGTTGTACTAACCTGTGACATCTTGGTTGCTGGGTTCGCCTTTATGCTTGGCTCATCTAGATACTCCGCCAAGGTCTACGCCTTTATCATCGTGCGTCTAGATTGGGCAGAATAATGAGTCATGAGGATGACTACATACGTTTGAAGGTAAAACTTGAGTTTCTGGGTTGCAACAACTATCGCCAAAGTTAGCTTTTGAATTTCTGGTAGCATCGAGGAAAGCTTTTGAACTGTGGAATACAGGTAGTCGGGCCCCCAACTCTTCTCGTATGATGGTAGAGCTTATTGTCGCTTCAGATACCGTTAAACATGCAAATAAGTCCCCTGTTGCTTCCGGTTTGGATAATAGGGAAGTGATGCCGGGTACTTATTCAAGTCCTTGAATGTGCATTGGCGAGCCTCGTCCCAAAGTGCATGCTTCTCTGCCAGATCTAAAGAGTCTGCCAGAGTTAGATCTTCTTTCATGATTAATTTTCTGAATAACGGGTGGTCTATTGGAAGTCCTTTTTGGAAAACTGCTTTCACTATCGAGTCGTTGCTTCCG
The DNA here is from genome assembly GCA_024362995.1 of Heteromeles arbutifolia. Lineage (NCBI taxonomy): Eukaryota > Viridiplantae > Streptophyta > Magnoliopsida > Rosales > Rosaceae > Heteromeles > Heteromeles arbutifolia. The sequence continues at coordinate 7,110,302 of JANCRC010000010.1, read as the reverse complement.
ACTATCTTTGCATTCTCTGCTTTGAACCTCTTCACATAGTCACGAAGCGACTCCTTTGGGTTCTTCTTGACATTGAACAAATGGTCGGACTTCTTCTTGATCGAGCGATAGGATAAATATTCTTTGGTGAAACCAAAGAAAGTTCGTCGAAACTCCGGATGGATTGTGGCGGCAGGGTGTAGAACCAATCTTGCACCTCGCCTTGTAGAGTGGTGGCGAATATCTTGCACATGAGATCGTCGTTGTTTCGATAAAGGATCAGTAGTGCTTCAAGTGTCTCTCCAGGTCTCAATCTCCTTTGAATGATGTGAAATGTGGCATGCTAAACTAGCATGAAGGTTTTGCCTGCTCGATCTCGTCCATGAAGGGTGACTTGCTTATGTTGGTCATGTCTCGTCGTAGTGCCTTATCGGTGACCTCGTTGCATTAGAAATTACGCAATCGCTCGGTCATGAGTCTCTCTACTTCTTCCTGAATTTGCCTTTGTTGGGGGTAGCGGAGCTCTCGGCTGCCCCTAGCCGTGACTTGCTGGTCTAGGTTGCTCTTCTATATGTTTAGCTTATCTATGCAGCGGATGCGGTGCGTTCTTAGTAAGCGAGCAAGTTCTTCGCAGGCTGCCGGTTGAACTTGAGCCGAATTGAGTTACTGCTTATCTCTGTCCGTCGTGCTGCCTACTTCAATGTGAGGTGGAAGATGCTCCTTGTGGACTTAGTCGAGAATGAATACTTCGCCTGGAAGGTTGTCCATGTTGTTCATCGAAGTATGGTCTCAACCGTGAGTGTATGATCGTCCGTGGGCCTAACCGAGAGTGCACGCTTCTCTGCGCGCTAAGACGGGAGCATACGCTGTCTCGGGGGCCTAGCTGGGAGTGTACTCTGCTGGAACGCTAGGTTCGTGGCTGCTTGCCAGGACGCTGCTGGAGAGGTTCTTTGTTTGCCTTGTCCTACTTTGTGACACCTCGTCTAGGGCATGTTACATCTCGGTGTGCTGCAAGAGCTGGTTCACCAAGGTCATCTGCTATGCTAGGGCGCTCGTGAACTCTATAACTTGTCGAGACAAGTATTGTTTGCCATTTAGATTGGAAGAGCTTAGAAGGAATGTGCCTCATTGAGTAATGGAAGGGTGGGCGCGAGATTTGAGTTGGGAAATGTCAAATCCGTAGAGAAATATGGTGAGAATGCCCTCGGTTTGATTGTAGGCCTAGAAATTTGAAGCCGGGACGGTTGAACTAATCTTGGACCAACTTGGGCTGCTTGAAAGGCCACGGGAGCAGGCTAGGCCGCGGAAGCGGGATGCTCATCGAGAGCAGGCTAGGTCGCGGGAGTGGGCTGTGCCATATGAGCGGACTGTTCGGCGGGAGCAGGCTGGGCCACGGGAGCAGGCTGGGCCGCTGGAACAGGCTGGGCCGTGGAAGCAGGCTGCTCGGCGGGAGCAGGCTGGGCCACGAGAGTGGGCTGCTTGGCGTGGGGCGCACATGGGTGCGAGGCTAGGGCTCAGCTTGGCAACACGTTGGGCTCGCATTGGGCATGGAGTGACATGGCTCAGGCTGTGGCTTTGGTGGCGTGGGCTTTGGATAGCATGGCTCGGGCCGTGGTAGTGGAGCCATAAACCTCGCCGCGGGTGGTTGCCATGGTGGAGCCTTGTAGTGGTGGTGCCGCTCCCCCTAAGATCACATTTAGTCTCGTGGATCGCCGCGGTCTCATTTCTTGAATATTGGAATTTTCACTCGTGGAATTTTCTAAATTTCTAGCCATTGTATTTTCCCTTTAGGTTTTATCAAAGAATCTTTGCAAATAAAAATTCTAATAATAAGAACATACGAAAAAATACAAGTGGACTAGAAAATAGAGAAAAACCTTTTTACGCAAGAGTCTTTTACGAGTGTGGATCTCTTCTCTCAATGAAAGCACCAATTTGTAGATGCAAATTTTCGCCTCCTTCTTCTTGGACAAAATTGCACCTACAAAACAATTAACAATGGAATGATTTCCTTGTAGAGAATATGGAATGAGGATGGATGAAATAATTTTGAATTTGTTACCTATTTTGGGCACTTTTGACTTGGTTGATGGATGATTCTCCATTGCTCGCGCGTAGGAAACCCGGTGTGCCTTGAGGGTAATTTTGTCTTCTTTACCCAAAAATCCACGTGTCGCCTGTTGATTATTTTTGGCTCCACATGTGGTTTCATATTTTTTCTACCGTCGTCCTTTACATGGATCTCAAGTGCAGAACGAGAAAATTCCTCAGGTCGTTTGATTAAGAGTGTAAAAGTAGTGAATTAATTTGTACTAGCTAATAGTTGAATTTATTTTATTCGGATTGATTATATGTGAACTTGTATTATGTTTAATTAATATTAGTTACATATATGCCAAGATTATTCAGTGTGTGTGTGTATTTGATTTTTACAAACTGCAACAAAACAAACCACTAGACCAAGCTTTGGAGTCAAATCTAAATCTTTAAAAACCAAAAGATGGTTGTGGAATTCCCGACATGGTGGTGCCAACGACCATGGACGAAGTCGAGGTCGAGGACGAGCTAAAGAAGATTCCATGATATGCATGTACAGAGTATGTATGATTATGTTGATCCCTATTGCTAGCAGCATGCATAGATATTTCTTTCGTCAAAATGTTGCTTTTCCTTTTAGCCATTCCGTCATGAAAATGACATCATTGACTCCAGCATTGGAACCGTAATTACATAGACATAGAGTTAGTATTTGTGAACTGAAAATGACATCCGTAGCCCTTGAACTCACCTTGTTTTATCATCAACCGCGAGATGAGCCAACACCGAACAAATCTGTTCACATATTCATAAGGAGTAATCAGTGTTAGATTTTCTGTTAAGAGTACAAAATTATACCAGTGAAATGCAGTACAAGGGCGATATCTTAAGTTCACTTGTTCAACGAATGTGCAACAAAATCCATTCAAGACATGCATCACAAAGGCCATATCCCTATTCAAGACTTCAGGGCTAGAGGTCTTTGTCCGGCTGTAAGTCTTCAGTTTCATCTTTCGAGCTGCCCGCATCAAACAATACTGTATACTCGCCCCTCCCTAGCTATTATTCTGTTAATAACTTGCAGTCAAATCCAAGCATATATTCACATTCACACAGATATGTCCATGTATATATATTGTATACTTCCATTTTCAGGAAAAATAAGAAAATAAGAGATAGAAAAATGAAGGGGTTTCGTCAAATTCAAATAAAATGAAGTTTGTTTGAGAATTCTTTTTACAGCTGACAGAAATGTGCGTCCAGAACCGCGCAATCAGAATCATGTGCCTGCAAAAGAAAGAACTCAGAAATTATATATAAACGCAAAACATATAACGAAGGCCGTATAAGGAATGATAGGTAAACCAACAAGGTCTTCCTCAACTTTTGATTTATCATATAAGGCAAAGAAGGTGTGCAACCATCAAAGCAGAAAAACTGAAAATTTTACTCAACACCAGCTTCAGCAGCTTGGTGAGGGTTGTTTTTACGCCTACTCCCATTATGTTGGAATCCAAAAGACTTGTTCGGATGATCAAGACTCGATATTGGTTCAATCATTTTATCCTCCTTGACTGATTTTATAGTCTCTTTGACCTTAAGAGTGCGTAATTGTACGGTAAGATTATATATATCAGCACCGAAGATGAAAAATGAATAAATCTATAAGAAACGACGGCAGTTAACACCAGAATTGCAAGCTTCATATCTAACTTGTCAATGCTATTCTAGCCTTTCAATTTGAGAAATTATGTAACATATATTTATCCGTTGAACTCTTTAGCTGAACATTTTGGGTAGGGGCCTCACTGCCATAAATGCATCCACCATCTCCTCCGTCGCAGCATCCCTATTCCTACAATGTTCTTCCACTACTTTCCTATTGTGTAAGATTTAGATATCTAGGGTTTGGTGGTATTGAGGTACATATTCATAGGGTTTCAGACAAATAAAGTTACTTGGTGTACAAGAATTAATACAAAAAGACAAGGAATTTAAACCTGATTCCAACTATAGAAAAGGAAACAAAAATAAAAGGGAAGGAATCGGAGCCGACGGTCCACCATGTTGCCCGCATTTACCGAGATCGAGCGATAGGGAAGATAGGGGAAGGAGGCGGTCGCGTTCGGTAATTACCCAGAAAACTGGAATCAACAGTAACAGGTTCTATATTTCCTAGTATATTTACTTCTATTATTTTATTTTTATTTTTTTGTTTTATATTAACTTTCCTAGCGGTATTGGAATTTGGAAGCCTTTTCTAATATGGATTTGGAAATCCATTTCCCCTTCGGTTAGGGACACTGTTTCCAAAACACACTAATAGACATGGTGAGGCATTACTACCATTCACTCAAAATTTCATACCCTTTTTTTCTCTCAACTTTCCACCCTCACTCCCAAGTCCAAATTCGTGTTTTAATTACTCTTTTTCTATTTGTCTACTGCTTGCTTATTTTCTGTTTAGTCATGGCTCTGAGAAACATTGTGGCCGTGAGTTGCATCATCATGATGGTTTGCTTTGGTGCTTGTTCCTCTACTGTTTATACAGTTGGCGACGATGAAGGGTGGACTTTTAGTGGCACGGTTGATTATAATGAGTGGGTTTCGTCAAAAGAATTTCATGTCAGCGACAAATTTATATTTAATTACAAACATTAAGACGACTTTGTGACGTTGGTAATTGAAGAAGTAGATTATGACCATTGTATTTCACCATCACTTGCCCTATCCGATTACGGTGGCTTAACCACCTTAACTTTTAGTAAACCAGGCACCTACTATGCTATTTGTGCTGAACCTGGTCACTGCGAAGCCGGGCAAAAGATTAAAATCAAGATCGATGCCGCTGAAATAGAAAACTCAATCTCAAGTCCAAGACCCTCTCCTTCTCCATCATCACCATCCGGTTCTCCTTTTGAAGCAATGTCACCAAGCTCAACTCAAAGCATGGCTCCAATTCTTGATCTTTTGATGGTTGGGTCGGCTGTTACCGGTCTTCTTGTTTTAGCGTTTGTGGTTTCATATTTTATCTACCGTTGTCGTTTACATGGATCTCAAATGCAGAACGAGAAAACTCCTCAGGTCGTTTGATTAAGAATGTAAAAGTAGTGAATCAATTTGTACTGGCTAATAGTTGAATTTATTTTATTCGGATTGACTATATGTGAATTTTGTATTCAATTGATTTTAGTTACATAAATATGCCAAGATTATTCAGATTACATATATATATATATATATATATAGGTTTTTATCACAAATAGTCTCTAAAATTGATTCTCACCATCAAGATGGTCCCTGAACTTGAAAATCAATCAATGTAGTCCCTGAAAATAGGTGTTGCAAATCAATGCGGTAATTCCGTCACAATTCTGTTAAAAAATCTATTAAGTGCTGATGTGGCACATAAATGGGCCTCATAAGTCCTTTTTTTTTCTTTCTCACAAATGGTTCTTGAAATTGACTCATGACATCAAAATGGTCCGTGTATTTGACCCGCAACATCAAAATGGTCATTGAAATTGAAAATTGAATGTCTCAAATCAATGTAGTCATTTCATCACAATTCTGTCAAAAATTATGTTATGTGCTGGTGTGACACATAAACGGGTCGCACAAGTCTAATTAAATTAAAAAAAAATTACAAATAGGCTTAATAATTTAATAGTTAATAAAAAAAATTGTCAACCCAAAAAACCCAGTCCTGCAATCACATCCGATCCCAGTTCACATTTCTATACTTCCTTCACTCTCTATTCTCTTAAAAAAAAAAAAAAATCTCAATACAGCCATCTTTACACACTTTGACACCCTTCATCGAATTAAACCTGGATCGAGATCATCTTTGGTGACGACTTGGCCCATTGGCAACGACTACTGGGACATCACTGTTAACATTTAGGCGATCAACATCCTCACAACCTTAATCTTGGAGAGCTTGTTTGGCGCTTCCCTGGTGGTCTAGTGATGCAAAGAACAACGAGGCTTGCTTTGAGATAATGAGGTTATAATCGAGGTGCGTCCATTGTTGGTTGAAAACTATTTCCACACCCCCTCTTAGGCCTTGGTTAAGCCTTGTGCCGTTGAGAATTTATGGAGCGAGCTCTTTTCGGAGTAGGCCCTACTATAAGAAAAAAAATATTCCATAGTGCAAAAAGGTATTTAGACAATTTTTTTAATTAATTATTAAAATCCACATCAGCACATAACAAATTTTTTTACAGAATTGTGGCGGAAAGATCATATTGATTTGCGACACCTATTTTCAATGACAACATTGATTGATTTTCAATTTTAGGGACCATATTGATGGTGTGAGTCAATTTCAGGGACCATTTGTAATAAAAACCCGTAAATCTTGTGGGACCCATTTATGTGCCACATCAGCACTTAACGGAATTTTAAACATAATTGTGACGAAATGACCACATTGATTTGCAACACCTATTTTTAGGGACTACATTGATTGATTTTTAATTTTAGGAACCATCTTGATGGTGATGGTTAATTTTAGGGACCATTTGTGATAAAAATCCTATATATATTTATTCGATTTTTACAATGAGATCGGACATGCATACAGAACATTAAAACAAACTGCAACAAAACAAACCACTAGACCAAGCTTTGGAGTCGAATCTAAATCTTTAAAAACCAAAAGGTGCATGGTTGTGGCCAATGGAATTCCCGACATGGTGGTGTCAATAACCATGGCCGAGGCCGAGGCCGAGGAAAACGTAAAGAAGATTCCATGATTCGGGTCCCAACCATGGGTTCTAATGAACAAGACCTTGTAGCACTTACCAATGAGGCCCTATCGATTAGTATTACACAGAAGAAACTCCATCTCAAAAGTAATGAGAAATGCATTTGGTCTAGGAAAGAGTTGACATGAAAAATGGAGTTGGTGATACAACACCGCTAAACTTTCATCTTTAAGATAGTTCCTCATCTGCGAATTTATAATTGTCATCCATGATACTGGTTTAGACTACAGACTCCTGCTACCTGCCATTTCATCTTTCATTGGCCTCTAGGCCGTTCAACGACCAATGTAGACTTCGGGCAGAAGTCCGTGGTATGCCAAAAGTTGGGAAGAAGTAACAAAATGCTTCTAAGTTCTAGATTTGAATCATGTGATCGTTCAAGTACGAAGTAATTTTGTTTCTTATCTATCAGAGGCAAGTGTTCAGTTGGCTAACTTGGCTCCTCCACAAATTACTTAATCAAACATAAGATGACAAACATACAATACCGACTACACACTATTCGTTGCTTAAGCTTGAACGTTTGAGTATTTGGCATATCATGTTTACTTTCTCAGTACAGAGAGTATAATATCATCACCATTGCCTTTACTTCAAAGGGAATGTGGATAGCAATTTCATTTGGGCACCCCAACCAATATATTCCGAAAATAGGAACCAGAAAGGAGAAGCATATAGAACTTCAATTTTGAAAATGTTGCTTTTTGCTGTTTGCCAACATCAGAATGTGCATAAATGTGTGTGCGCGAGCGTGTTTGTGAATATGAGTACTCATCAAGGACCATAAAGCATGCCGGAAGAAAACAAACAATTGCCTAAGCAACCTGCAATTTTTTTTCTGCGATAAGTAAAAAGGACAACAACATATATTCACATAGAGATGACTGTTATCAAGCTTCAAGGGAACGACATCCATGACTTAACGGGAACATATAATTACAGACTTAAGAAAATCAAAATAAAATCTGTTAACCCTTAAACTCACCTGATTTTCCTTTGTTCAGTATTTGAGTATCCTCAGCTATCAATTGCGAAAAGTGTCAACATTGAACATCTGTTAACATGTTCATAAGAAGTCAGAGTACGATGTGTTAGAGAGTTCATGGAAAACCATTACAAGGGTCGCATCTCTAGTTCACATGTTCAAGGAATGTGCAACAAATCCATTCAAGACTTGTAATCCATCACAAAGGACGTATCTTTATTCAAGACTTCGGGTCTTAGGTCTATCTCCAGCTATAAGTTTTCATTTTTCGTTATTTTGAGCAGCTTATGTTCACATTCATCACATACATATGCCCATTTTTATTTTCCTTTTCAGGCAAAAAAGGAATATACGCAGGAAAATGAAGGCATTTCATCCAATTTCAAAAAATGAAGTTGGTCAGAGATATTCTTTTTACAGCTAACAGAAAGCATGTCTCCGGCCAGTTACAGAAGCAAAAAGCATGGAACACACAAGCAACTTTTTCATTGAAATCACATCATCATCAAATCCATAAACATTGGAAGCATGTACTGGACGAGTAGTCCACCTCAAAGGCTCTCTGTCCTGTGAGCTTGCTTGGCCATTATTAGGTTGTGGAGCGAAATTTCTATGGGATGATCTCTTTTATCTTTTATGACCTTGAGCTCCCTCTTGATCTTGTTTAACTCCCTCCTGATTCTGTTTATGGTGAGTGTCTCCTCTGGAGAGTTGGAACCATGTTTTCTCGCTAGCATCTGGCACTCGGTCAAAACATTGTTGAGGTAGTAAAGTTTGTTCCTGATGGATGATTCTACAGGCAAGGATGAGCTGAAAATTTCTTCATGCAAAGTCTTTATTTCTTGAAATTGATTGTACCTGGGAATCTTGGAGATACTTTTGTCATTCCCGTCAAGTCCATTCCGGAACTTATCCATTAGATATTGTTCAATTTATTGAGCCATTGGAATAGCCTCTGCAACTCTCTTTTATTTACTGAAAATTGTAACGATAACTGGCAAGAGAAGAAAAAAATTGGGAACTTGTACAAGGGTTTGGTTTTTTTCTCTAGATGCATATGTAGTTTGAAAGCACAATATATGAAACCAAAGAAGAAAGTTAGACAAATACCTGATGGGATGGGGTGGATTCAAAACTGAAAGTCCGGCACACCAACAAGCTGTGGTGACTGCAATTGGCTCCTAGAATGGCTGAGAGGTGAAGAGAGACTGCAGTTGGCTACTAAGTTGGGCACTTGTACATCAGGGTTCCGGTTTCCAGTTCACATGAATAAACCATCTAAAGAGTTCTTAACAAAAGACTACGGCATGGTATTTCAAAAGTCGCTGCCTAAGCTTCTGCAGCTCTATTTGGATTATCAAAGCAGGTGCCATTATGTCCTCCGTGCATGTACATGGTATATATGATCAACATAATCACTATTGTTAGCAGTATGTCATCTGTTAGCATATCAGGAGAATGACTATTGCATAATGCTTCAAGACATATGTTTCAAGTTTTAACCATTCCATCATGCAAATGACATCAGTACTCTAGCATTGGAACCGTAATTACAGTGTTAGAGCTAAAAAATGGCATCCGTAGCCCTTGAACTCACCTGGTTTTCCCTTGATGAGTATTTGAGTATCCTAATTTATCACCGCGAGACGAGCCAACACCAAACAAATCTGTTCACATATTCATAAGAAGTAATCGGTGTTAAATTTTCTGTTAGAGAGTACAAAATTATACCTTGAAATGCATTACAAGGGCTATATCTTTAGTTCACTTTCAACGAATGTGAAACAAAATCCATTGAAGACTTGTAATGCAGCACAAAGGCCATATCCCTATTTAAGACTTAAGGCCTAGAGGTTTTTCTCCGGCTGTAAGTCTTCAGCAGCTCGGCGAGGGTTGTTTTTACGCCTACTCCCAATATGTTGGAATCTAGGACTTTTTCGGGTCATCAAGACTCGATATTGCTTCAATCATTTAATCCTCTGACTGATTTATAGTTTTTTTGGCCTTAAGAGTGTATTGTCTTCTTAATTGTACCATAAGATTATACATATCAGCACCCAAGATGCAACATGACGAAATGTCAAGGAATCACGGCAGTTAACACCAGTATCGCAAGCTTCTCATCTAACTTGTCAATGCTATGCTAGCCTTTCAATTTAAGAAATCATCGATACAAGAATAATATAACATATAGTTATCCATTCAACTCTTTAGCTGAACATTTTCGGTAGGGGCCTCAGTGCCATAAACATCCACCATCTCCTCCGTCACAGCATCCCTATTCCTACAATGTTCTTCCACTATTTTCCTACCGTGGAAGATTTAGATATCTAGGGTTTGGTGGTATTGAGTTAAATATTCATAGGGTTTCAGACAAATAAAGTTACTTGGTGTACAAGAATTAATACAAAAAGACAAGGAATATAAACCTGATTCCAACTATAGAAAAGGAAACAAAAAAAGGAAAGGAATTGGAGCCGAGGGTCCACCATGTTGGCCGCATTTACCGAGATAGGGGAAGGAGGCGGTGGCGTTCGGTAAAAGGAAAAGGAATTCTATATTTCCTAGTATATTTACTTCTATTTTATTTTTATTTTTTATTTTATATTAATTTTCCTAGCGGTATTGGAATTTGGAAGCCTTTTCTAATATGGATTTGGAAGTCCATTTCCCTTTCGGTTTAGGGACACTGTTTCTAAAACACACTATATACAGACACGGTGAGGCATTACTACCATTCACTCAAAATTTCATACCCTTTTTTGCTCTCAACTTTCCTCTCTCACTCCCAAGTCCAAATTCGTGTTTTAATTACTCTTTTTCTATTTGTCTACTACTTGGTTATTTTCTGTTTAGTCATGGCTCTGAGAAACATTGTTCCCATGAATTGCATCGTCATGATGGTTTGCTTTGGTGCTTGTTCCGCTACTGTTTATACAGTTGGCGGCGATGAAGGGTGGACTTCCAGTGGCGCGGTCGATTATAATGAGTGGGCTTCGTCAAAATTATTTCATGTCGGCGATGAATTCATATTTAATTACAAACGTGAAGACGATTTTGTGACGTTAGTAACTGAAGAAGTAGACTATGACGATTGCATTTCACCATCACTTGCCCTATCTGATTACGGTGGCTTGACCACCTTAACTTTTAATAAACCAGGCACCTACTATGTTATTTGCGGTGAACCGGGTCATTGTGAAGCCGGGCAAAAGATTAAAATCAAGATCGATGCTGTTGAACTAGAAAACTCAATCTCAAGTCCAAGACCCTCTCCTTCTCCATCATCACCATGCGGTTCTCCTTTTGAAGCAATGCCACCAAGCTCAACCCAGAGGATGGCTCCAATTCTTGATCTTTTGATGATTGGGTCGGCTGTTACCGGTCTTGTTGTTTTAGTGTTTGTGGCTTCATATTTTTTCTACCGTTGTCGTTTACATGGATCTCAAATGCAGAAGGAGAAAATTCCTCAGGTCGTTTGATTAAGAATGTAAAAGTAGTGAATCAATTTGTACTAGCTAATAGTTGAATTTATTATATTTGGATTGATTATAAACGAATTTGTATTATGTTTAATTAATTTTAGTTACATATATGCCAAGATTATTCCGATTACGTGTGTGTGTGTGTGTGTGATTTTTACGATGAGATCAGACATACAGAGCAATAAAACAAACAACTAGTGCAAGCTTTGGAGTCGAATCTAAATCTTTAAAAACCGAAAGGTGGTTGTGGCCAAAGGAATTCCCGACATGGTGGTGTCAACAACCATGGACGAGGTCGAGGCCGAGGACGAGGTAAAGAAGATTCCATGATTCGGGTCCCAACCATGGGTTCCAATGTACAAGATCTTGTTGCACTTATCAATGAGGCCCTATCCATTAGTATTACACACAAGAAACTCCATCTCAAAAGTACTGAGAAATGCATTTGGTCTAGGAAACAAATTGCGACGAGTGTCAACATTGAACATCTGTTAACATGTCCATAAGAAGTCAGAGTACAATGTTATTCATTTGCTGTTGGAGAGTTCATGGAAAACCAGTACTGGGGCCACATCTCTACTTCACATGTTCAAGGAACGTGCAACAAAATCCATTCAAGACTTGTAATCCATCACAAGGGACAGCTTTATTCAAGACTTGGGGTCTACAGGTCTATCTCCATCTATAAGTTTTCAGTTTTCATTCTTTTGAAGAGCCTACATCAAAGCACTAGTGTAAACTGGATTTTGATCATTTGAACGCTTACATAGCTATTCAAATCCAAGCATACGTTCACATTCATCACATACGTATGCCCACATTTATTTTTGTTTTCGGGCAAAAAAGGAATATACGCAGAAAAACAAAAGCATTTCATCTAATTTCAAAAAATGAAGTTGGTCAGAGATATTCTTTTTACAGCTAACATAAAGCATGTCTCTGGCCAGTAACAGAAGCAACAAGCATGGAACAAACAAACATTGTTATCGGAATCTCACAATCAAAATCATCCGCTAGCAAAGAAGGAACTCAGAAAAACATATAACCAAGGCAGTATAAGGAATGATATGTGAACCAACAAGGAGGTGAGCAAAGAAGGTGTGCAGCCATCACAACAGCAGAACTGAACTCATTGGCACTCAACACCAGCTTCAGCAGCTCGGTGAGGCTTATTTTTCCGCCTACTCCCATTTTGTCGGAATCCAACAGACTTTTTCGGGTCATCGAGACTTGATTTTGTCTCAATCATTTTATCCTCTTTGACTGATTTGATAGTTTCTTTGACCTGAGCTGACCTCTTCCTTTTCCTTCCATTCTCTATGGCAGATTGGCCTTTCATGTCTTTGCTTGAAACATGACTTTTTGCATCCTCCCCATCCTCTGTCTTGAGAGCCTCTTCTCCTTCTACAATATCGTCCTTCAATGTCTTTTGTGGCCTTCCTCTTCTTCTGCTTGGTAGAATCCTTTCCTCTTCACCACTTCCAGTGTCCTCACGAGCAGCAATAACATTTTGTTTCTTTGCTTTTCCTCTCCCTCTACCCATAGCAAAAAACCCTGGTGATGAAATTTCCAAACTAAAGGAATTTCTACAAATGCAAACCGATGATTTTAGAAGCAAAAACTACACTGTGTAGCTGAACGAACTCCACCTATCAACCTGCAAAGTTTGTCTGACAGAATGCAAATATGAGCTATCCACAAGCGGAAGACGACTGAAGCAAATCCGCCAATGACAAAGTTAATAATGAACCAGTTTAGATAAAAAATTTGAGTCAAAACTGACACCTTTAAGGGACAGGACATTTCCCAAACCTTTACTAACATCATAAGGAACCACAAACAAAATCAGAAACTTCAAGGCTAATCAGCGACTGCTTAATTCCTATCACTCTCTTTGGTTTCTCTTGAATTCAATTAAGAAGAAAGGAAAATGCAGGTTCAAATCCTTGATCTCATAATTTCAATTTCAAATATCTAAAACCAAAAATTCATCGTAATCCTGCAAACAGATTCCAACATCCAGTGACTGTACTGACTCAGCTTAATCATGTTAGTATAGAGAAATCAAAAGGCAAATGAACGGAAACACTAGGAAACGGTAGTTATGTATCACGAAACAGCTAAACCCGTTGTCAAATTCAACCCGAACAACTTATTTACTAGTAACTGCAGATCAACAAGAAAGACCAATCCTTCTTTGGATCAGAAACCAATGGCAAGGCAAACCATTCTGGCTTCACTTTTCAGTTTAACAATCCAAATTCTAATCCCAACTTTGGCTGCAGAAAAAAAAAAAATATGCAAGAAATAATCCTCAGATTTGAACCTTAAGAATTACGATTTCACTTTCAGATTATGATGAACTAACTCCACCCAATTTCAAAATTTTCAGGTCGCAAACAATTAGAAATCCACGATATAAAAATCAATTTATTTTCTTTTCTCTGCCATTTATTTTCACATAACAAAACAAAAGCATTCATATGAGAAAATCAATAGATATATATATATATATATATATATGCAAAATGGAGAAGAGAGAAGAAGGAAGAGCTTACCTGAAAGAAAATATCCACTTTCTGCATCTCATTCACAAAAATCCATTTCTCAGAATCTGATTACACCAATCAAGAAACTAACAAAAACCCACCAACCAAAACAGGCTTGTTTTTTGTATGAATGGTTTTCCAACAGTGACGAAGTTAGCAAAAATATCGAATTAAAATTGAAAACTTTGATCCGAAGAAACATGTAAAGAATACCCAGATCAGAAAACGATGTGATTAGAGAGACAGGTTAGCAGAAATATTGGATGCTGAATGGATCAATCAAAAGCAATAAGATTTGGAGAGCTTTTAAAGGGAGGAAGGAGGCAGAGGGAAAGAAGTTGAATAGAGAAAGGGAAGAAGAGAAACCGGTGAGAAAGTAGCGAGAGCTTTTTTGTCGTGCTCTTCCTAGTCCAAGTGTCTTTAAATGTTCAACAGGTTTTATGTATCTGCTACTGATGCTTACTGCTTAGGTCACAGTCGAATCCAGTTGGGCATCACTTTGCACTTTTCCCCCTTTTCTTAAGCAAATTTATATTTTTTAATACAAACGATATTGACGAGAAACAGTTTATGTTGAAAATCAACACGCATGTTATGTTGTACAGGTAGGAAATCGCAAGTGAAGAAAATATCGATGTGTTTAATAGTAGCACAAATTTCAAATGTGATAGTCAATTTTCTCTGGTGTGAGTACTAATTAATTCTTAACTACCCATTTATTCTCGAGTATTAGATTAATTGACATTAACACGGTCTCTTTAAAGCATCTCCAGTGTGAGATATAAATTGAATTTGATGTGTTAAATCTTTTTTTCTCTGTTTATTTGTTAAAATCTAATATTAGAGACACTAATTCGCGTCATATTTTATAAATATAAAAATTAGTAAATACATTGAAACATTTTCTTTACCAAAGGTTTCTTGCTTTAGTACCAAAACAAAAACACCTAAACAAGATATTAAGGGCTTGTTTGAAAGTGTTTTTAAAATGACTACAAACGCTTATGGTGAAATTGATTTTGGGTTCCAAAAGCGCTTTAAGTGCTTTGTAAAAGAAACACCAGTTATGTGTTTCCTCTTTGTACAAGAAACACCAGTTATGTGCTTCATGCAGGAAGCACTTACCGTGCTTTTGAAGGATCTACTTGGATTAATTTCAAAAACATTTTCACCAAAAGCGTTTTTAGTCACTTTAAAAGCCCTTCTAAACGAGCCATAATTTCTTAAGAACCAGGTGAGCAAAAAGTGAATGAAAAACTAAAGCACCCTTCAACTTCTCGAAGGCATACTAAAAATTCCAAAATGTAGGATCAAGCAACGTTTGATCTGCAACTATTTCATAGAGCTTCAAGGTGTGTCAAGCTTGGGATCTAAGTCACAGTTACCCTCACGCCGACGCTGGTTTTAATTGCTCTTAGTCATTCAACAAGATAACTCCGATTTCTCGAACTGAAACAGTGAATATGTTTATGAATGCCTTAAAATGCTTGAAGACATGAACAAAATCTGTTGAGCAGTCAGTGAACTACCAGCACGCCAGTTCCAAAATCCTGTACACCATCATGAGTGCGATATGTACTTCAAACAACAATAACAAAAAAAACAAAGCCTTATCCCACTAAGTGAAGTGATATGTACTTCCAAACTTCAACAAAATCAGAAGAAACAGGTGAATGCATAACTCTTCATATGGCCTAGTAAGTTTCAACAAGCATGAGCCACCTGTGCATGTTATAGTACCTTTCATCCGTTTTCTGAAACGTACACCAAGAATTTCAAATTTGATTAGAACAGTAAAACCTCGGTTGAGGCAGATACAGCTTAAAGTCTGATAACAGAAGTCAAACTGAGAAGCTTTCAAGCTCACGACGATAAGCCATTTTAAACTGAACTACTATGAACTTGGAAGTGCAAATGGTTGTGTAAAGTGGAGATGCACTCATGAATTCATAACAAACAAGATCAAGAGAAACTTTTCACATCAGAAGAAAAAGGCGATGAATAGAAAACCCATTAGATTATAGGGAAAATTATTATATCACTTAATAAACTGATTTAGCATCTATGCAGAACATGAAGTACAATTACTCAAGTCCAGAAGTACCCAAATACACAAGTTACACTAATCCGGTGCTAAAAAATCTCTGCTTGTATTTACTTACATGTGCCATCTTGCCTGTTAACGCTAACAAAAATTCCCGCAAGTAAAGGAAACAGGAAGAAGTATGTTAGTATCAACTTAAGAAAACCAACAATGCAGAAAGAACCATAACAGCAGAGGCAATAAATAGTTTAATTCTTGGAATAAATTTCATTCTTCAAATCCTCCCACACTTGAGGACCACTAGGATGACGATTTACATAAGAACTAATAAAAGATTTATCGGAGCAACAAATAATAGTGCTAAAGTTAAGCCGAGGATCAGCTGTTCCATGATCCTTGAGCCAATTGTACATCAATGTCCTAAGCTGGACCCTTTCAATCTTATAGGAAAGATATCTTGGGAAGGTCACCAAGGTCGATATGGGGTAACCCAATTGATTTACAAGAAAATCAATCTTCTCTTCAATGATATCCTTCGTCTGGTTAAGAATTTGAGGGCTTATTTTAATCATTGTACAGACATCCTCTGGACTCAAACCAGCTTTAACAATACAATCAAATCTTTCCTGAAGCTCTACTCCCTTGCCTCGAAATGCTTTCAGTGCTTCTTTAATATTGTCTGAGTTGTCTACAAATCCTACATCCAACAAAAACTTAATCTTTTGTGTCTTTGATCTAAGGTCGTCTCCCGAGTCTGGAATTCGCTCAACTCTTTTACCCAAAACCCAATTCTTCAATACTTGTGGGTTCTCCTGGATGCATGTACACAATCTTTTCTTCCCAGTGTTCAAGTTTGAGAGTAAACTGACGGTTTTTTTCAAAGAACAAGAACCGAGAAGCAGGGGGTGGGAATGGACAATCTTCCCAATCTCTGCAACATTCATGTCAATCTCATTCAGGAACAAAATGCATTGTCTTAAATTTGAAACAAATTTCACAACTGGAATCTGTGGAAATTGCAGAAATATTGAACACAGCTGGCTTTTTGTGGATCCAAATTTCAATAAGAACCCAATTAGTGAAAGCGTCCTTTCACCAGAACCGTCAAACAAAATATCTGGGTGCTGGCCAATCAATTGACCCAACTGTTCGGTACTGCAACCCATCTCACTAAACAAACTAAGAACTTCAAGCATCCGGCTCCAATTATGAGAACTATCTGCTGACAAATTACCTTCAATCCAATTGGTTTTAAATCCAAAACTCCGCAATTTTTCCAAAACCTTAACAAATTCAACATTTACATCCCCAATTAAAAGACAAGGAGTAGCAACTATAAACTTAACAAAAGTAGATTGGCTAAGACCTAGTCCTTCATAAGCTTTAAGTTTCGATGTTAAAACCTCAAAGTCATATTGAAAGACTTCTGTCCATTCCTTGTAAATCTTTCCTATCTTACTGCGTGCAATTCCATAATGACATAGTACAGTATAATTGTGCACTAATAACTTATCATCAGTCAAAAACGTCAAACTGCGTGGAAGAAGCGGAGAATACTCAGAAGGATTCAAACCCAAGCTCTCAAAGAAAGGCTCAAATTCGTTAATAGGATGGTACCGCAAGAACCGCGCAATTGCTCGCCCAATATCTTTCTGATTATTCTTCTTTGCAAGAATTTCTTTTTCAATATCAACCTGTCTCAGAAGTTTGTTGAGAAAGCGAGGCGAGTTTTTACTCATATTCTCTGCATCCGTGAACTGCAACCCTCTAGTACCATGCAAATAATCCAACAATGCAGCTTCCGCTTCTTTTCGAATGGAATAAGAAATTCGAACAGCATTTCTTCCCTTACCACTCGAAGTTTTATCCGAACTTTCGGAATTCTCATTTGCAGAAGCTCCATTGGTACTGTACGTTCTAAAGGTTGGGGCATTGCAGAAATACCCAATTGGCTGAAATGGGATTGGAGGTGATCTAACACGGTTTTCGCAACAATTCAACGAAACCCATTTGCGAACAGATGCTAATCTGAGTTTCCGCAAATGGGTCATGACAAATTTGAAGAGATTCCAACCTAGTAATTACTATATGTGCCTAAAACGCCCAGATTTTTAGGTTACAACAAATAAATATGAAGTCTCTGGACGAAGTATTACCTTGGGCTTTTGACGAACATCAGGCATGGGACCAACACTCGGCGAGATTTTGCAGGAGCTTCTGGTACCGATGCCGATTGAGTTGTTCTCTGACTCTGCCCGAAGGGTTTAAGCACTTTTTTGTTGCAGGGTCAGGGGTCAGTAGGGTTTTAGAACTGAACGTGCCCGGTACAAGGAAATATTTTGGGGGTCTTTTTTCCGGCTGTCTGAGAACGAAATCTCAGGTGTTTTCCTACCCCCTCTCCTGTTATCTCTACGAAGTTTTGGGCCAAATCTTACTGTAGAAAGTTAAGGCCCAACATTGGGTGCACTTTTGTTATTTAAACTGGGGGCCCAATTACCTTTTAAGCCCACTCAAAAGGCGGATAAATTTCTTTGAGTAGGGTCGGGCGTTTTAAGTCTAAACCTTATATTTTAGGGCGTTTTAACGAAAAATCCGCAGTACTGTTCACTTTAACGAAAAATCACATTTTTACACTAAAAAGTCAAATCTGATACTATTCAATTTACCCTTTATTTTGTCCTTATCGTTAAAACTCAAAGTTTTCAAGTCATTTTCATTAGTTTTCCTTATATTTTATCGGTTTGCTTTTACACGATTTTCACACACCGTTTTATCTCTTACTAGATCGCGTGCAGATGACATTTTTTGAATTACGGCGTGCTAAGCTCGACTTACACATTTTAAATGTATTTATATGCTGAATTGCTTCAATAATTTTTTTTTATGACAAAAAAAAGTCAAATATTTGAAAAAAATGAATAATATTCGACCATGCTAAAAGAAACCCCTCATAAACTAATTAAAGCAGTTGAATCCACATAATAAAATCGGTCTTTCAATTTCCATCTACATTCTATTGAATTTATATTAAGAATAGAGAAAATAATATTTAATAAATAATTGATTGAATTATATTATTGCTAACCCATTGTGAGGCTAAGCCCACCCCCTCCTCATTAGTGTAGATACTATTGTTTGTTCGAAGAAAAAAAAAACATTTGACAACTAATCGAATAACATTATTATGCACGTGCGAAAGACGCCCACCCCCTCCTCATTAGTGTAGATAATATCGTTTGTTCGAAAAAAAAAAACCATTTGACAACTAATCGAATAACATTATTATGCACGTGCGAAAGACCTTTTTTATAACCAGCACTATGCGCCTTTTAAGATGTTTTAACATGTTTAAAAATAGAGAAAATAATATTTAATAAACAACTAATTGAATCATATTATTGCCAGCCCATTGTGAGGCTAAGCCCACCCCCTCCCCCTTAGTGTAGATAATATCGTTTGTTCGAAGAAAAAAAATCATTTGACAACTAATTGAATCATATTATTATGCGTGTGTGAAAGATCTTTTTTATAATCGGCACTACGCGCCTCTTAAGATGTATTGAACGTGTTTAAAAATAGAGAAAATAATATTTAATAAACTAATTGAATCACAATATTGCTAGCCCATTGTGAGGCTAAGCCTACCCCATCTTCCTTGGTGTAGATAACATCGTTTGTTAGAAAAAATGAAAAAAAAAATTGTTAGAAAAAAAAAAGAAAAAAAAAACGATCATTTGACAACTAATTGAATCACATTATTATGCTTGTACAAAAGACATTTTTTATAATCGGCAATACATGCCTCTTAAGATATTTTGAATGTGTTTAAAAATAGAGATATGAGCCAAAGAAATAGTAAGATATGGGTAAGAGTTCTCGCATATCTCCCTATTACCGGGAAACCTACAGAAGTAAGATTGGGAAGGGGAAAAGGAAATCCTACGGGTTGCACTAAGTAAGCAATTTTACTACGTCTCCCTATGGTCGAGCAATTAAACTACCTCTTACTCTGCCTCAACAGGATCTGGGCTCCGCTTGTCTTGCCGCCTTTTTTTTCGAGGGATTCTCCGCCTTTTACTTTTCGCCGACATTTTTTTATTCTCCTAAAAAGAAAAAGTCAAAGCAGCAGACCTGGAGTCTCATTATCCACCTTGAAATGGATGGTGTGAGTTTGTCAAATGCTCGACAAGCCGCTACATTAGCGACACATAAACCATGTTTGTCAACCAAGTTTGTTCAGTGGTCGTAACGTAATTGGTTACTTGTTGTTGCGGGAGAAAGTTCTGGTAAGCTCGTCAACTACTGGCGTAAGTAGTAACTCCTACCGTTGCTAAAGCTTTCTCTTTAAGGCTTTTCACTCCGATTATCATTATTCAAGCGGTATCATGGAGAATCTTTCCCTTCGTCCTTCTAGCAAGGGTTTGAAGAGGGGCTTGAATCACATTATTACTAGTATATTGTGAGATACTAATAAAAAAAATGAAAAAAATAAATAAACTGTACCAAAAAAAATGTACAAAAATAATTAATTATTAAAAAAATACTGTTTATATGACGAAAATACCCCTGCATTATTTGGTACATTATTTTGGGTTGCTTTTGAAGTTTTTAATTTGAGGGCATTTCTGTCCAAAAAATACTGTTCATTGGGCGATGGGCTTTATATATAAGATTTTTTTTTTGTGAAGCGACCCCCAAAAATATTGTTCATTGGGATGTTGGCTTTATATATAAGATACATCTTTTTTAATTTTAAACATAGATTTTGTTTGGTTTATTTAATTCTGTGGCTACAGAGGTGGGGTGTGTGAGAAGCGAAAAAGTGTGTGTGAAAACTTCTCTTTCTTATAAAAATGATGCTAGAGAATCCACATTTTGTTGTTCAATCGAAGTCATCTCCGTAATAGAAGTGGGGTCCCCAATTAAAGTAGGTCTCACCTTTATGAGAGCAATGATTTAGATGTGATCTACAAAATGTGATATCTCTAACATTTTAATTCTTAAAAGCACCCCAATATAGGATTATCATCATTCTAAGTACGCGTCACACGTTAGTAACTTAATGATGACTAAAAAAATTTAATTTATATATGTATAAAAAAATATTACAATGAGAAATTCACAAAAGTTTAATTACAGAAGTAATTGTACGTATATAATAACTCATGGCAGAAACTAACAAATTTGTTACAATCAACATAAATTCTACTATGGTGGCCCGGGGGAGATTGAAATGTTTCTATGAGTCTTCTCGGTCCCCGAAATGATGGACTGCTATGTCGAAGCCACCAATTAATCCCTTTCTTTTTTTTTAACAAAAACATAAATTCTTCTATTGATATTACTACCGACAAATATCCTACTACAAATATTTGAGTCACAAGCCTCTTTATTTATGAATACAAGTATATTGCAAGTGGAAAATTGTCTAGGTAGATAGGACCTCCCATGTCATTGTATTACATCTTGGGTTCAAAACCTTTCCTCATAGTCATAGTTATGCAATTAATTAATCAAATTAACAAAAACGTAGTAAAACACATCTTTTTAATAATTCACGTCATTAGGTGAGAAGAGATCTGAATAACATTCATATGTTTCATTAGAGAATTAAATATGTGAAAAGTTGGTATTCAATATCAGTCCTATATAAACTTGTCCCATGCGCCATGAGACCCACAACCAAAGCAACAATGCGGAAGTTGTTGGCAGTTGTGGTTGTACTTGCGGTGGCTACAGCCCTTGCCGAGGAGGCCCACTACGGGCTTTGTGTCATCAGCAGGGGTTCCCCTGGCAATGAAAAACAATGGCGGAGGCCAGCAGGCTGGGA
Source organism: Heteromeles arbutifolia (assembly GCA_024362995.1). Taxonomy (NCBI): domain Eukaryota; kingdom Viridiplantae; phylum Streptophyta; class Magnoliopsida; order Rosales; family Rosaceae; genus Heteromeles; species Heteromeles arbutifolia. The sequence continues at coordinate 7,088,624 of JANCRC010000010.1, read as the reverse complement.
TTACCGTCATTTGAAAAATCCTTCTGAAACCAGCCCTAACGGGTGGACTGCTACTATTGATTCTGAGAAGTACAACAATTTTCATATTCCAGAACTACAAACCCCATCTTACATATGATCCACATCTTCCAAACCAATGCACCAAGTTTAAAAACAAATTTTATTTTCCTTATTTTTTTCTCGAGTCAAGATCTCGAACGGTTTTATTTTATTCATAAGAGATCATGGGAATTCATTACATAATAAAAAGAAAAGAGAATTAATAACACATTGGATTCGAATTCCTCGAGCGGTCCTGGTATGAAATTTCAGTCACAAAACCAGAGATGATGATAAGCAACAAACCAACAACTGGACTTTTCCAGAGAGCTTGTTTTGTTACAAACTTACATGAATGCTGTTGCGCTGTACAAGGATTTCGAGCTGTGCAGGAACAAGAACAACTCCTCGAGCTTCACACCAAAGTACTAGGGTGCCAATTTGTCATCCCAAACCATGAAAGACTGCACCTGTATTCCATAGATTTACCTTCAAGTTCTCGGAACTTTAGCAATATTATAATTTTGATAAAGTTTAGGATCTTCACAAAATGGAAACAAAATACACCCTTTCAATAATCATATTATCTGAACTTCAATAGCATACGATGCTGATATCCGTAAACTGTTACTGAACAATTTCAGATACGACACCAATCAATCCAAACACAGCATCAAGTGTATCTAACATAATCATGATTATCATCATAAAAGAAATCCTAGTTACGATTATCCTTCATCCATACTTTATATATAGATTGGGTTCTTGGTTTTATGCAGAGACCATCAATCAAACCGTTATATCCTGGCAAGCTATATCAAGCATGACACAAGCCACTTATGCAGGTTCTTGTTTCACCTTGTCATCAGTTTCATGTCGGTTTCACGAGGGCAGTTAAAGGCCAAGAGTTTCAATAATAAAATGAGTTGTAAACTGATAATAGATCAAAATCATTCAAACTTGCATGTTACTTCTATAGTTAACCTCATGCAGAAAAATCTAACTAAAACGACTCTGGTAATATCACTGCAAAATGAGGAATGCACACAATGAATGCTGAGTGCAATACAACAAGGCTTCGTGGCCATATACTTGTTTGACGAATTGGGTTTCTTGAATCAATTTGGTATGCAATTGTGAGGCAAGCATGAAATGCAAAACACAACGAGCAATGCACACAAGGAATCTGAAGAAGTATTCACCTTTCAAAAGTTTAATATCAGTTTTATTACGAACTCTTGAATTTATTTTGGCAATTAAAGGCCAACAGTTTCAATAATAAAAAGGAAATAGTTGGAAAGTATTTTTACCTGATAATAGCTGAAAGTCATTCAAAGTTTCAGTATCTCAAAAAGTTATCCTCCTGCAGCAAAACCTAATCAAAGAGACTCTGGGAAAATTGCCACAACCACAAATAACACTGAAACCCAAGATAGACAGATGTCGAAATGAGGAGATAAGTTTTCAGAGCAATGAGGATAGTTTATGAGGTTTATCCTTCCACAATGAATGTCAAAGTAAAATTTGCAATGCCCAAGTGATGCAGTCATAGCTAACTAGTTTGATATCTATTCTTATGTTTTGCTATAACACTATTGTTTGAAATCTTCAATAGTTGAAAAATAATAAGTTAATAAGCAAATAAGGGGGAAATTGTTTAAGTACAATAGAGTGGAGGGTCAACAAAATGACACTTCTACTTATATGATGGCTCTGTGATTATACGAATTACAATACGTTGCTAGGTCTATACAAATAATAGAGCCACAGAATAAACGATTCAGATCGTTTTGTGGGGTTATGGGGTTTAGCGTTTAGCAAAAACCTTACATTTTCACCAGTAGTCATTACACGAGCAGTGCCCATCTCTGAAATGATGAAATCGATATCGATCTCTCAGCAATATCACCCTACCATAAAGCTTCGATATGAGCTTAGCAACTGTGTGGCAGTCTCCACAAACACAAAGATTCTTCACAACCTGAATTGGTTGAGAAGGACTCAAGCTAATAAGCCCAAAGGCGCTAATTTCTCGCTGTGAAGGATTAGGGCATGATACTTCATGTCTTCTTCCTCCAAACAATGTAGTAGATGTGACTTGTTTGGCACATACCCCACCAACTTCAATCTCCCTGCTATCTCATCCAACTTTGAATAGATTTCTTTGCACAGAGAGTGAAAGTTATCACCAACAAGAAATTCATGAACACTACCATTGGCTTCGATTGAGCTACAGCCTGGTTCTTTCTTTATTCCCAAATCTCGCACAAGCTTCCTTAATGTGGAAACTTCTTCCCATTTCCCTGTTTTAGCATATATATTTGATAAGAGAACATAGTGTCCATGGTTTCTGGGATCCAGCTCAAGAATATGGCTACAAGCCTTTTCAGCAAGCTCAAAACTCCCATGAAGTCCACAGGCCCCAAGAAGAGCACCCCATACAGAAGCAGTACGAGGTATTTTCATTTTCTCTATCAGTTCTACGGCTTCCTCCAGATTGCCTGAACGACCAAGAATATCGACCATGCAGGCATAGTGCTTTACTCCAGGCACAATGCCGTAAACTGGCTCCATTTGATAGAATAACATTCTACACTCGTCCACCAAACCTGCGTGGCTACAAGCGCATAAGAGGTTGGTAAATGTCACAGCATTTGGGTTCACCTTAGCTTCTAGCATTTTTGAGAAAATATCCAGTGCGTCCCTCCCTCGCCCATGCATCGCAAAACCAGAAATCATGGCACTCCAAATGAACACATCTCTCCTCTCAACCGAATTAAATACCTCAAGTGCCTTATCTAGATCCCCACACTTTGCATACATGTCAATAAGTGATGTTGTGAGGTGACAATTCATCTTAGTTCCCTGCTTCTTCATGTAAACATGTATCCGCCCACCAAGATTAATCACTCCCAGTTGAGAACAGGCTGCTAGAGTACTAACTAGTTTAACACCATCAGGTATCGGACTCTTGCTTCTCTGCAACTCATTGAAAACAGCCAAAGCCTCCTTCGGCTTACCACTTTGTTCATAAGAAGAGATGAGTACATTCCACGCAGCAATATCTTGACTAGGCATCGCATCAAAAATCCGCCAAGCCTTATCATAATTCCCCGACTGTGAATACCCATCAAGCATAGTAGTCCATGAGACAATATCCTTCTCTGGCATCCTATCAAACAATATTTTTGCCTCTTCAACACTCCCGCATTTCACATACATATCAAGCACAGCATTATTCAAAGTCAAGTTCTCAGTAATTCCATTCCTTGCAATATACAGACAAACCCACCTCCCAAACTCCAAATCCACCTTCTGCCCACAAGCCGACAACACGCCAACCATTGTCACATCATTGGGTTCCACATTCTCCGTCTCCATTTCCTTAAACAACCCCAACGCCTCCTCAGGACAATTCCCCTGCGCAAAAACCGTGATGATAGAATTCCAAGACACAACATCTTTCTTAGGAGTCTTCACAAAAACCCTACGCGCCAAACCCAAATCCCCGCACGTTCCATAAAAATGCACAAGCGAATTAAGAATGTAAATATCCGAACCAAGTGAAGACTTTATCGCCATTCCATGAACAGCTCCTCCAGTATGCAAAGCTCGTAGCTCCGAAGCTGCCTTAATCACAAAAGGGTAAGTATACTTACTAGGACACTCCGAACACCCATAAAGCATGTCCAGAAATACGAGGATGCTCTCAACTGGGTCTGCGCTCGACGCGTAAGCCCGAATGAGGGTGTTCCAAGTGTAGAGATTTGGCTGGGGAATTTGATCGAACACTTGGCGAGCATAGTTGATGCTCGAGAACGAGGAGAGAGCGCAGGCGCTGATGAGCTTGCTGGTCGAGTAGGGGTCGAAGAATAGGCCTGTACGGAGCATCTGGGCATGGACTTGCTTCAGCTGAGCTATGTTGGTGCATTGATCAATTTGTAGTATAACTGCTGGGTGGCTTGAGGAGCGAAGGTCGTTATTGACCGTTGTGGGGGACGAAGGGTTTGGGTGACGTGGCAGAAAGATGAGTGGGGTGCTCAGATTTGCCATCTCCTTTGTGGTCACACTTGCATAAACCACATTTGCTTGAGAGTTTTCTTTTGTTATATTATATGATGATAAAAAATAAAAAATAAAAAAAATTTCTTGTCACACATGTTAGTCATTAATAATTATTCTTTAAGTTTATAATGTATGAGAGTGTGTAACTTGCGATAAAAGATATGTTACGTTGAATTGTATAAATTTCTGACCGTTGATGCATGTGAGACTCACAATGCATCAACGGTTAAGTTTTATCTACTGAATGAAAACAGTATCATATAACTAAGGAGGAAGAACTTTTTGGATCTCTTCTTTCCAAACTTACGTAAGTTTTTCTCATCAAATGGTCTAGCTACAGAATTCAGGTATTTTTGGGTAAGAAAATAATGTCATTTATTATTGAACTTTCATGATTTTCAGCATTTAGGGAACATGACCATCTGTTAGTCTTTTGGTGTTGATCTTATGCTTGTGTATGACATCAATTTGGCAAGTGATGAATTGCTTTGGTTGTTAGAGTTTTCATCATCAATTCACTGAGTTTCGAGTTCAAACCCCCCCCCCCCCCCCCCTCTTTAGTCTAAGCTAGTGTAGATTATCGCTTTGTACTAAAACATGACATCTATTTGGATCTTGAGAATCCTAAATTTGGGGCTTAAGAATTTAACAAAAATAGTTGATTTATCAAACAAGATTATAGAGAAGGAAAGTCAAAAAATTGTTTTGACGTCATTTCTTGCAAAACACCAATTGTTCTCGCTGTTTATGTGAGTTGAATATGAGATCTTTCATTTACAAGTGAAGAATTATAACACTAGATCGTATTATTAGTTTATTTATTTTGTTTAAATCATGATAATCTGTGCATAATTGTTTAATTATTTGTTGCGACTTGGTCTTCTTTAGTTCAATTCTTCCATAGTTTGATTGTGAGGTAACAAAACAATTTGGCTGCACATATTACAGAATGTAGTGGAGTACGTCCTCCATCCTCTGCTACAACAAGAGTATGAAAGCAGTGATGTATCAGTATTCGTCATCGTCTTCTTCTTCGGAGAAAATTGATACTCAAAACTTAACCAAAACGAAAAGACGAATACCATTATACTACAGATGATATTATAAACCATTTCGTTGCCACAAAGTGCAGACATGATGGATTCAATTAATATCGAAAAAGAAGACGAAAGCAGTGAGGAGGTATCAGTCATCTTCGCCATCTTCTTCTTCGGAGATAAATTGATACTCAAACTTAACCAAATCGAAAAGAAGAATACCATTATACTGAAGATGATATTATAAACCATTACATCACTGCAAAGTGCAGACATGATGGATTCAATTTTATATTCTCATATGTCATCTAAACAGAACATGTATAAAATGCCGAACATATACACTTACTGCCAATCAGTTTTCTGTAACCTACTACGGGTTTAACATTGCACCCCAATAACAATTTATCCACGACCTTGCCTTAGATATACATAAAATCATTGCAACTCTACCCTTTCCAAATTGGTTTTGGTCCGATGCAACTTTAAAACATTTCGCATTACACTGACTAATACAAAAAAGCATATAACCTGAGTACTGTTAATGCTCAATAAAAATCTCACATGTAAAAGAAAAAGGAACTAGTATGTTAGTACCTTGGCGTTGAGTTGGAATCGCGAAGCAATGCGGATTCCAGAACCTTAATAGTAGAAGAAAAGACTATTTTATTATGAGGAATAAATTTTACTCTTGAAATCTTCCCAAACTTTCGGACCAGTAGGATGAGGATTTACATATACCCTTAAATACTTAGCATCTGACATTGCAATAATGGTGCCCAAGGCAAGCTTAGAGTCTACTGTTCCTTGACCTTTGAGCCAATTGTACATCGATACCCTAAGATTGACCCTTTCAATTCTGTAGGCAAGAAAAGATGGAAAGTCCACCAGAGATGATACAGGATAACCCAAATGATTTACAAGAAAATCAATCTTCATTTCTAACACATCCCTTCTCTGGTTAAGTATTTGCGGGGATACCTTTATCATTTCACAGACATCCTCGCTTGTCAAACCAGCATTGACAATGCAATCAAATCTTTCTTTGAGCTCCGTTCCTTTTCCTCGAAATACCTTTAGTGCGTTCTTCATTTTGTCTGAGTTCTCTACAAAACCTATGTCTAACAAGAACTGAGTCTTCTGAGCGTTGTCCCCTTTGACATTTGGAAGTGGCTCAACTCTTCTACCCAAAACCCAATTTTTTAATTCTTCTGGATTCTCCTGTATGTACCTCGACAGGCGCTTCTTTCCGACTTTCAAGTAAGCAAGTAAGCTGTTAGTTTTTTTCATAGCACATGAACCCAGTAACAGGGGATGAGAACGGATAATCTTCCCAATATCTGCAGCCTCCATCTCAATCTCATTAAAGACTAAAATGCATTTTCTCAAATTCAAGAAAAAATTCGTAACTTGAATTTCTGGAAACCGTAGAAACACTGAATATATCTCGCTCATTGTGGATCCAAATTTCATTAAGAACCCAATTAGTGAAAACGTTGTTTCCCCTGAAGCCTCAAATAAAATATCTGGGTGCCCACCAATTAGTTGACCCAACTGCTCATTGCTGCAGCCCATCTCACTAAACAAATGTAGAACTTCAAGCATCCGACTCCAGTTATAAGAATGTTCTTCCAATAAATTCTCCACAATCCAACTGGTTTCAAATCCAGAACTCTTCAATCTTCCCAATACCTCAACAAATGCCGCATTCACATCCCCAATTAAAAGATAAGGACTAGAAACAATGAACTTAATCAAAGCAGATTGGCTGATACCTAGTTCTTCATAAGCCTGAAGTTTCGATTCCAAAACCTCAAAATCATATCGAAAGACTTCTGCAGCTTCTCTATATATCTTTCCGATCTTATTGCGTGCAATCCCATAACGCCACAGAACCGTGTAATTATGAAGCAACAAACCATCATCAGTCAAGAACATCAAATTCCGCGGAAGATAAGAAACATACTCGGAAGGATTCAAGCCCAAGCTCTCAAAGAAAGGTTCAAACTCATTGATAGGGTGGTAACGCAAGAACCGGGCAATTGAAGGCCCAACTTCCGTTTCATTATCAACGCAGTTCAAAAGCTTCCTGAGAAAATGTGGGGAGTTTTTACTCATATTCTCAGCATCCCCAAACTGTAAGCTTCTAGTACAATGCAAGTAATCCAGCAATGCAGCTTGCGCTTCTTTTAACTGTTTTCCATTGCCATTCAAAGATTTATCCAGGTTTTCGCGACTTTCGGTTACACGAGGAGCCCTTTTGGTGCTGTAAAACCTAGGGTTTTGGACATTGAGGAAAAAGTAATACCCAATTGGGTGAAGTGGGGTTGTTGATCTAAGGTGGTTTTCATCAAAATTGGAAGAAACCCATTTGAGAACGGATGCTGTTCTGAATTTTTTCAAATGGGTCATCACCAATTTGAAGAGATTCCAAGCTTAGTGATTACTACAGAAGCTCAAAGGCCAAGTCTTTCTGCTGAATGAAATGGAAATATCAAGTCTTTCGGAACGAAAGGGTTACCTTGGGAGCTTCGGCTGCGGAGTTTGCTGCACTGAAGCTGATTGAGTGGCTTCATTCAAACTGTAATCCCAATTCAGTTCTGTTTGAATCGCCGCCGGGAATGGTGTTTGAACTTTGAATGCGTGTCCAACTGCAGAACAAGGAAAAACCCCGTAAGAGAAGGTGTTGAGTTTGAGGTTAATTACACCTTGTCCCCATGTAATTTAAGATATTAGCAATTTTGTCCCTCTCTTTTGGTTGGTGGTATGATCCATTTGGTAACACATTGAAATTTGATTAAAAAAAAAAGGAGCGTTAACAAAAAGAGCTTGGGCTAACTTTTATTTAATGAAAAACCACCCTAAACTATTATTTAATAAAAAAGGCTTAAGTTTTAATCATAAAGACATAAAACTTATCTTTCAGGCCCTACAAAAACTAAAACACACGAGTTCAACAAAAAGCCCAAACTGGATAACAATTAATATTCCAGAATTGCCCCTAACGGAGCCTAACCCAGACCCGTTAGCCAAACTAACGGTTACAATCCCAAAATCACTCATGCCTCCAACTCCATTACTATCAGCATACCTACCCCTTCAAGCTGCACCAAAAAATCGAAACCTCCATTGCTCGAAACTTCAAGTTCTCAAAACAATTTCAACTTCGATTCAAGTTTTCAAACAATAATCTACATATCAAATTTTCCTCAACCCAAAAACTGCATTTGAAGATGAAAAATTGAAGAAAAAAAATTCGAGATATATATTTGCAGAGTCCAAATCGGAGAAACAAAGGTACAAACCTAGAAATAAGTTTTTAAAAATAGCTGCTGACAATTATCATCGATCCTGGTAGAAAAGACATGGAGTTGTTCCTGATGGAGAAATAGCATCTGTTTGTTTTAAGAATGGAAACTATGGTATGGCAACCAGTGGTGGAGCTATGTAGGAGGGAGGGGGCTGCCCCTTTGCTTGCCAAAAAACAAGCCCAAGAGCAAGTCCTAAGCCCCTTTGGTTCGGCTAGAAACTAGAAAACACGGTGGCTAACTATTCATGCTGAAGGTTGCGCTTGCACTTCTGGTCGCTTAAATTCTTTCCCAAAACTCGAATTTTGCCCCTCTGTGCTGTGTTTTGGTTCTCTGGCTGAAGGAATGGAGCATTTGATTGCGCAAAGAGGGTTTCACTTAGTTTGTGGTTTTGGATTGGTGAAGGAAACAATGCTTTGAAGCAAAATTGCTCTAGACGCGTGGCTTGGGTTTTTTTTGGGACCTGTGGAAGGAAATGAGAGTACAAATAAATTAGGCCCATTAAACCTAACAGACAAGATAAAAGACGTGCAGAAATTTCAAATGCTATCTAGTTCACTTTCCAATACAGAGTTTTGGATCTTGTGGACTTTTTCTTCTTGGGATTAATCACACACCATTAACCATATAAATGTAAATCTTGGATGCACATCTGTAAGCAAAACCAAAGATTATCAAGTCAATAGTTTGGTGTTTCTTGGCCAAATCTAAAAGAAAAGTATACATATTTGTGCATTGTCAACATTTATTAAGAGGAGGGGGTGACCAATCTCTGAAGAAACTGTGGGGATAATTCATTCTTTTCTTAGACCAACCATAGGTAATACATTCATGCATATGCTTCTAAAAGTTGAAGTTGTACCCGTCTGTTCACGTGTCATATTAGTGGTTCACTAAAGTCCACTTTGAATCAATTGAACACTAATTATTTTTAGAAATTGAACACTAACTATTTTGGAACTCAACACGAATACTATTAATATTTCTTAAACTGAACACTGATTATTTCTAGAACTAAACAGTGACTTTATTATATTGAACACTGGTACTATCACTATTTCTTAAACTGAACATAACTATTTCTCGAATTAAACAGGGGTACTATCAATATCTCAAACTGAAACCAGTACTACCATTATTTTTAAACTGAACACTGACTTTTACTTAAACTAACTATTTCTAAAACTAAACATGGGTGCTAAACTATTTCTAAAATTCAACACGAGTACACTATTTTTAAAATTGACAATTTATGAAACTGACTACGGATACACTATTTATGAAATTGACCATGGGTAAACTATTTATGAAACTATTCATGAAACTGAACACGAGTACACTATTTATGAAGCTGAAAACAGGTAGATTATTTATGAAACTGAACACGGGTACACTATTTATAAAACTGACTTTATGAAATAGAACACGGGTATACTATTTATGAAACTGAAAACGGGTACACTATTTATCAAACTGAACACACTATTTCTGAAACTGATTTTATGAAACTAAACACGAGTACATTATTTATGAAACTGAACACGAGTACACTATTTATGAAACTGACTATTTCGGACCCCTTAATATAAAAACATTGAATTTCTGAATAATATAAAAATATAAAAAGGATAAGATTTAGGATCCCTTAACAAGATTAAACTAGTTTTCATACATGAGACCTAAAGAAAAACATTTTAGATCCAGATAGTCATCAATTTGGTTGAAGGCTATACCTTAGCAGACGAAGTTGCAATTTTGTTTGCAACTTTGCATAAGCATACATGTTTCCCATCATTTTGAAAAGGCATGCTACATCATACGTGGTGTAGCAGGCAAAAAGAATGTGAAACCCCTATATAAACAAGCAACATTCAGCATGACCGTGAGAATTATTTGTTTCGATCTCTATCCTTTTACAAGCATCTTAATATGGTGATCATCTAATCACCCCATGTGTGTGTTAAGATAAAGAACAATGTAGTGATTATTTCATCATTCTATTTTACCGAATGTGAAAAGCGAGATTATGTTTAGCCGTGTCAATGGAAGTAGAATTGATCCATACGAAATATATCCATGGGTGTACAACTACAATTTTTCAAGATCAAAGGACTACATAGTCTACAACTTTCACGTCCATATGCCACATCTTCTTCAGCCATAGTTGTGAAACAAGAACATTAAATGATATAATGAGTTCAAGTTATACTCTTACACGAACTTCGGAGCCAAGATTAACCAATGTCCTAAGACTGGTCACACCATTTTTCTCCAAATTCTATATGTTCTTCTGCAAATCTGAGTTTTAATTTAAATAAAAGTCAAGAAAACACCTTCAACAACCAAAAATCACCAATGGGATTGCATATCCAGATTGTCTATATGCTTATGTTGTCAAATGGTCAAACGGTACCATTATTGATCGTATATTTTTTTTATCAGAGCATGTCATTATAATCCTCCTTAAAATAAGGAGACACTATTTATGAAACTGGACCCATAATTAGACAATATTTATGAAACCAAATCAAGAATGAGACACTATTTCTAAAACTAAACCAATAGGTGGAAACTATTTAGAAAACTAGACCAAGAAAGAAACATTATTTATTAAACTAGACCAAGAAAGAGACATTGTTCATGAAACTGCATCAATTGCTATACACTGTTTATGAAATTGGACAAAAAATTAAGCACTATTTATGAAATTTGACCAAGAACAAGACCAACTATTTATGAAAGTGGACCAAGAACTAGACACTATTTATGAAACTGAATCAAGAATTAGGCCACTATTTATGGAAGTGGAACAAGATCTAGGCACTATTAATGAAACTGAACCAATAACACTATTTATGAAACTGAACCAATAACACTATTTATGAAACTGGACCAATAAGTAGACATTATTTATGAAACCCAATTAAGAATGAGACACTATTTCTAAAACTAAACCAATAGGTGAAAACTATTTGTGAAACTAGACCAAAAAAGAAACACTATTTATGAAACTGAACCAAGAACTAAACATTATTTATGAAATTGGATTAAGAACTAGCCACTATTTATGAAACTGAACCAATAAGTAAACACTATTTATGAAATTGGTCCAATAAGTAGACACTATTTGTGAAACCAAACAAAAAATTAGGCAATACTTCTAAAACTGAACACGGGTACTAAACTATATTCTGAAAACAAATTACTTTTTTCTTGTTTCTTAAGTGTATATATCAACCCCGAAAGATGACTATGCCATGCCCCATAATTCCCTGATTTTGTGCTTTCAATACTATCAGTATCATTCTTCATACTTAAAAATTAGAAAACTATGAAGATATGTTCTCTTAGTCCATCCTCATTTCTCAGGCCTTGTACTAGTAAGCAACTTATGCTTATCAGAATTTTGCCTTTCTCCCTTCACAAAGTTTGCAGATGATAAATATGGAATCTCTAATATCAAATACTTTACCATTTTTCCATGGAAGGAATAGTACTAATTGCACACGTAACAAAGCAAATACATGTATTTGAAGGCCTTATCCTTCATAAACCACTAGAATATGCCTTCACTGATCTCAATTTTCAAACTAGATCAATCCACTAGAATATACCGTTTTTCCATGACAGTTATGCAGTAGTTATAGAAACCAATCCACTGAGATCAAGGGATTTCTCCAACTTCCAATAAGAAACAATTTTTCAAAAGCCACAATGGTTAAGAAACCATGGTCCTGGATATATATATTTGAGACCATAATTCCTTATCATCCAAATTAGTTGAAAAGTACAACATGCATATTCATTGTCATAAACATTCAGACTATTGTAATCAACATTCATACCAATTCATCTGGGATTTGATAGTCCAACGACAAATTACATCAATCTGGGCCGATACAAACCTTGTATAATCTATTACATCAATCTGGGCCGATACAAACCCTGATATGTCAAATTGTCAATTAGATATCTTACGATTTCATATCATCCCTTAACATAGAAGCACACATGATTTCAACCATGGATACTTTGTTAGGATTGAGGTTTACTTGATCAAGTTGTATTACTTAGTTGTTAATCAGTTGAATTAGTGAGTGGCCAACTGGCAATGGGTAATATAAGCACCACTAGTATGAGAGTCTTTGTAACAAAATTCAGATTAAAAAAAAAACAATATTACAAAAAACATTTAGCTCTTTCTCTCTCTTCGCCTTGCTTTCACTATCCTCCATTGTTACCGGTTCTTTGCAGGTTGAGATAAGGAACCAGAGCTTCGATCCTAACATTGGTATCATCTTCTCGATCCTGCGACTCCCTCTTGTATGCCCCGCCACACCACCAATTCTCGAATGTCTACACTGGAATCGCTCCTCTCCGCCGTGGAAACTGTTTTGGAGACCATTCCTCAGCAGATCCAGGCCACTTCAGATGCCAAATTGACCTTCTTGGAGACGAAATCCGCCATTCTCTTAGAGCATCTCCATTGCGACCCTAGAGTCCAAGGCGGCGCTAGGTCCTCTACTACTCCACCTCCTCCGGGTCCTGAGCCACCGAATCCTACCCCGTTCGCGACTGACGACGACGATTTCTGTTATCTTGAGACTCTGCGTTTCCAGCGGCGCGACTCCTTCGACGGTGGCGGTTTCACTCTGCGTCCTCAGTGGCCTTCTCGTTTGGATTTTCCCCATTTCACCAACGGCGAAGATCCCTCAGCTTGGATTTACAAGGCTGAGCAATACTTTGCTTACTCTGAGCAATACTTTGCTTACTATCACACCCCAGATCACCAGAAGGTCATGACCGCCTTTTTTCACTTCGAAAGTGAGCCTCTACAATGGTTTCGTTGGCGTGATTGCATCAATTCCACTCTAACTTGGGCCGATTTCACAACCGCTTTGTGCCAGGAATTTGGACCCACAGATTTTGAGGATTGCACTGAATCTTTGTTCAAACTCCGGCAGACAAGTACCCTCCGTGATTATGTTGTTGAATTCCGTCGCCTTGCCAATCAAACTTTGAATGTCGACCCTATTTTACTGAAGAGTTATTTTCTGGGCGGTCTTAAAAAAGAGTTGCGTTATGATGTGAGACTCCTACGCCCTAATTCGGTTCATGACGCCATCTCCATTGCTACCCAATTAGATGCTAAGCTCAGTGATTTGAAACACTATCCGCCCAAACCTCCTCCAATCGCCCGGCCTCCTCTCGCATCCCTTCCACCACCCATGGCTCGTCCTCGCCCATACCACATGCCCTATAAGAAGCTGACGCTTGAGGAAGTTCAACGGAAGAAGAAAAAGGGCGAGTGTTGGTTCTGTACTGAGAAATGGGCTCACGGCCATAATTGTTCTCCTAAGAAGCTTCTAATGCTTGACATCCCTGAACCCTTGGACCCCGTGGAGGATGAATCATTGGAGACGGTAGACACTACATTGTTGGGAATGAAGCTCAGTGCTTGTGCTTTTTATAGCACCACTGCCCATCATACAATGCAAACCATGAAAATTGAGAGGGTCCTGGAGAAGCAACCTGTCACAGTCCTCCTCGATTCGGGTAGCACTCATAATTTTATCGATTCCAGATTGCTCAAGAAGCTTGGTTGGCACTGTCACCCTACACAACCCTTTGAGGTCATGATCGCCGATGGGGGAAAGGTCACAAGTCAGGGATATTGTCCACAATTATCTCTGCAGCTTGGTGCATATCAGTGTCATACGAATCTGTTTGCTTTACCCTTAGGTGGGTGCAATGTCGTGTTAGGCGTTTAGTGGCTTTCTTCAATTAGCCCTGTGTTTTGGGACTTCCAAAAGTATACTCTGGCTTTCTCTGTGGGCCAAGACCATTATACACTCTCACAAACTTGCACTCCCACCATTTCCTAATTCCATGCGACTTCTTGCCAACAGATTGAGAAGCACTTCCATCTTTCTAATCTTGGAATTTTGCTCTATTCTTTAAAGGGTGAAACAATGGAGGCCTCTGATTTGTCTCATTCGCAATTGCAGGAACTGCAAGACTTGTTACATAAGTTTGAGAGTGTGTTTGTGATTCTTACTACACTACCACCATTTCGAGCACAGGATCACAAAATTCCCTTGCTGGCCGGAGTTTAACCTACTAGTATTCGACCATACCATTATGGTCCAATCCAAAAAAATGAAATCGAACAAGCTGTTCATGAGCTACTGGAGTGTGGTTTCATCAGGCCTAGCCATAGCCCATTTTCTTTTCCTGTGTTATTGGTAAAGAAGAAAGAGGGGACTTGGCGCCTTTGTATGGACTACAGGGAATTGAACTGCATTACTATTAAGGATAAATATCATATACCACTGATTGATGATTTGCTCGACGAGCTTTTTGGAGCCATGTTCTTTTCCAAACTTGACTTGAGGTCCGGGTATCACCAGATAAGGATGCACACTGCTGACATCGAGAAGACGGCCTTCCGTACTCATGAAGGTCACTACGAATCTTAGTTATGCCATTTGGCTTGACTAATGCGCCGACCACCTTTCAGAGCTTGATGAATGCCATTTTCAAACCGTATCTGAGACAATTTATTCTGGTCTTTTTTTATGACATTTTGGTTTACAGTAAGAACTGGGTTGACCATTTCTCACACTTGTCCATAGCATTTGAAGTTTTGCAGCAGCACAAGCTTTTTGTTAAAAAACAAAAATGCTCTTTTGGGCAGAGCCAAATCGAGTATTTGGGGCACATTGTGTCCAGAGAGGGAGTCACGGCTGATCCTGCAAAGATTCAAGCCATTGTTGATTGGCATTCTCCAGCAAATGTCAAGGCTCTCCGCGGTTTCTTGGGACTCACATGTTATTATCGCAAGTTCATACCGGGATATGGAAAACTCTACCAGCCACTTTATAATTTGACTAAGAATGATGGGTTTCAATGGTTTTCCGAGGCTGAAGTAGCCTTCCAGCAACTCAAAACAGTTATGACTTCTCCTCAGTTATTGGCTTTACCTGATTTTTCCGCACCATTTGTCATCAAATGTGACGCATCAGGTTCTGGGATAGGTGCAGTCCTGCAACAAAAGGGTCGACCGATTGCATTCACTAGCAAATCCCTCGGCCCCAGAAACCAAGCCCTCTCTACATACGAGCGCGAGTTGATAGCATTAGTGTATACCACTCAAAAATGGCAAAATTACTTACAAGGGAACCATTTCATCATCAAAACTGATCACAGCAGTCTGAAGCACTTTTTGAGTCAACGAACCTCCACTCCATTCCAACAGAAGTGGGTTTCCAAACTCTTAGGGTTTGATTATGAGATTCAGTATAAGCAAGGGGTCGAAAATGTAGTTGCCGATGCTTTGTCTCGAGTTCCTGGATCGGCCATCTTACCTGAGCCACCCATGGAGGTTTTTTTGGAATGCACAACCATAACTTACCCTTACCATGGCTGGTTAGATGACTTAAGAAGGTCTTTATAGTAGGATGCTTGGATTTTATAGAAAATGAAGGAAGTAATAAACCCCTCTCAAGCTTCTACCACAGGTGCACAGTTATCCCACTTTACCATTGATAATGGGTTCTTGAAGTACAAATCTCGGCTGGTGGTCAGTCCTACCTCTAGTTGAAGAAATAAGTTATTTGATGAGCATCACAGTACACCTATCGCTGGACATGAGGGGGTATTAAAGACCTACCACAGATTGAAACGAAGTTTCTATTGGCTTGGCATGAAAAAGGACATCAAGCTATGGGTATCAGAGTGTCGAGCTTGCCAACAGAACAAGTACGAAACTTTGGCACCTCCTGGATTATTGCACCCTCTTCCCATTCCTGACAAAGTGTGGCACAATATCAGCATGGATTTTATCACTGAACTCCCAAACTGCAAGGGCAAATCTGTTATTATGGTAGTGGTGGATAGGTTATCTAAATTTGCTCATTTTATTGCAATGGGACACCCATATACTGCTCAAAATGTTGCTCAGGATTTTGTCGACAATGTCTTCAAGTTGCATGGTATGCCTGCAACCATTGTGAGTGACCGATATACCATTTTCTTGAGTGCTTTTTAGAAATAGTTCTTCAAGCTTCAAGGATCTAAATTGTGCATGAGTTCTGGTTACCACCCTCAGAGTGATGGACAAATTGAGGTGGTTAATGGGTGCATTGAGACCTATTTACGATGTTTCACTAGTTGCCAGCCCAAGAAATGGCTTCAATGGCTCCCTTGGGCTGAGTGAAGCTATAACAACTCTTTCCACACCTTTACTCAGTTCAGTCCCTTTGAGATTGTGTATGGCTACCCTCCTCCCTATGTTGCTGCATATGAGAGAGGCACTGCAAAATTGGAAGTTGTGGAACAAGGGCTTTTGGAACACGACATATTACTTTCTATGCTCAAGACAAATCTGTTGGTGGCTCAAAATCGTATGAAGGTTCAAGCTGACAAACATCGCAGGGAAAAAGAGTTTGCAGTTGGGGACCTAGTCTACTTGAAGCTACTTCTTTATCAACTCTAATCCCTTGCTCTCCATAATTACCACAAACTTCATCCCCGGTACTTTGGACCATTTGAGATATTGGAAAGGGTTGGTTTGGTAGCTTATAAGTTAAAGCTACCTTTGGAGTCCAAAATCCACCCTGTTTTTCACGTGAGTTGTCTCAAGAAACATTTAGGCCCCCAAGTCACTCCCCTTCCACTACTGCCAGTGCTGCCAGATAAAGCAGTGAGTGTCAAGGACCCTGAAAGTGTGCTGAAAATGAGAGTTTACAAGAAAGGCAATGCAGCAAGAGTTCAGTTGTTGGTAAAATGGAAATTTGGCTTGGATGCAGATTCAACTTGGGAAGACTTCGACGATTTCTCTGCTCGTTTCCCAAACTTTAAGTTCTAGCCCCAACCTTGAGGACAAGGTTTCTTTTTGAATGGGGAAGTAATGTTAGGATTAAGGTTTACTTGATCAAGTTGTATTACTTAGTTGTTAATCAATTTAACTAGTGAGTGGCCAGCTGGCAATGGGTAATATAAGCACCACTAGTATGAGAGTCTTTGTAACGAAATTCAGATTTAAAAAAAAAAAAAACAATATTACAAAAAACATTCAGCTGTTTCTTTCTCTTCGCCTTGCTTTCTCTATCATCCATTGTTACTGGTTGCTTGCAGGTTGAGATAAGGAACCAGAGCTTCGATCCTAACATACTTTTATATGCAATGAAAGATGCATACATCTCCAAATATAGACATCTGCGCATGCACACATTGCTCTTGTAAAACTAAGCAACAAAAATTTTAATTTGCAAAATTAAATTGTAAAAAAATAAAGATTAAACCCATAAACAAAAATTAAACAACAATTAGAAACTAATTGCTCTCATAATTTCTCTCAAAAGTTATCCAGCCATGTTCTGAATTGGAATATTGTATATTGCCTATTGCAGGCACGTAATCAACAACAAAATTTGAACAGAATTAAAATTCAAAATATTTTAGACGAAATTTTGAAATTGATAAAATTGGAAGAGTGATCAGAGATGATTAAGGGTTGTCGGTCAAGATTAAATCAGAAACACAAACCAAGAAATTCCTCATCATATCACACATGAAACCCTAATTTTGTAAATTAATTTAAAAACCAAAAACTCAGAAACAAAAATTTTCACAACTAGAAAATTAGGAAGAAAAAAAAAAGAATCAATATTTCCAAATCAAAATTTGATAGCGCAAACCTTCTCCAACACTAATGTCTTCTCAGAATCGACTTTCGTCGGCCCGATAGTCGATATTGGCTCTGTCACGGTGCTATGTAAATGATATTCAGACGGCGTGGGACCGTGAAGTACACCGATGATGAAGGATGTACTTTGCGATGCTTGCATTGCTTGCACCTCAGGTACGACGGCGATGATCCAACTTGTTAGATTTCTTCGACGGAAGGTAGATTCGGCAAGCGTGTCGTCTGGGTCGTATGACATCGTCGCTTCTTTCGAAATTGAGATCTGCACCTATTTATCACATCCATCAGGATTTCCATTGCCAATTTCAGAGTTTGACGGAGAAGAAGAACGGATGATGGCTGATGAAATGAGAAAATTACAGAAATTAATCTGAGATTATAGACCTTTTTAATCTCTCCATGTGAATTAAACGGACCAAATAAACGGCCATGATATGACGCTAGGGGTAAAATTGGAAGCTCGATAAAAAAAAAATTCGGCCCAATTTTATTGGGCTGATTTGATTTTATGTTTTGTCCTAACCATTACATAAAAGTTAGTGAATGGTTTTTTTTATTAAAATGCAAAGATTTGAAGTCATTTTCATTAGTTTTCCTCAAAAAAAATGGTCACTGAGTTTGTTCTGGTCGTTTATGTGGCAATTTAACAATGATATTAAAAGATTTTTCACGAAATAACCAAAATGATTTAGAAGAGAAACTCAGGAATCACTTTTATCGTTTTTCATTGTCAGGAACTAACGTAAGAAGTTATGTCAATCTTAATAACCATTTTGAATAAAAAGCTTTTTTCTTTATATTTATATTTTTTAGACACCGTATGAATTTAGGTGAATTCTTTCAAAATTTCAAAGAAAATACTATGCAAGTCCTCAAAATCTGACAAAATCCTATAAAATCAAAATCCTAATTAAATATACATAAAACGTTATAAACTCTTTTTAAAGTCATGATTGTACACACCCAGTTTTCTATCGACTTTTGTAAACTTCTTAAAATCTTGATTCAATACCTCCGACCTTTCCTCCGACTTTCATAGATTGGTTTGAAGGTTGTATCGATGTTTACTCGTTGAGAAAGTGAAAAACAATGAGAGAGAATTTAAAAAACTCCAATTTTGAATTAGAAACATCTTCCCTTTATTTAACTTCTGAAAATTTTAATTTCCATTACGATTAAATTTCATTGTTTAATTTTAAACTCCATCAACACATGTAAAAAAACTATGCAAGAAGCAACAATTCTAGTTGAAAAATGAAAGGTTTTCAACTATATATTACAAGACGAAGCAACATTTCTAGTAAGACACCACCATTCCCGAACCATAGCTTCTTTGCCGTCGATTCCCGAAACACATTCTCACCGCACAATTTCCAGAAGTGCAAAACTAGATCAGATGCCTGCAAACCAATGATGTCCCACGATTGAGAAATGCAACCACAACTGTGGTATTTGTATTATCGGAAATGAAACGAAAGCGGACTTGAATATTACCATATTCTGAAAATTGTCGTAAATCATTGTTTGCCAATGTAATATGGGTAGGGAATTTGTGACTGTGCCGGGTATGGAGGTTGGGGAGGAATTGGGTAAGAAGAGTCGGGGTATGCCACAATAGTTTGAGGATAGCTGTAACCGACAGGGGTGGTGCCAGCATGTGCTTTTCTAGGCTGGGGATATCCAGGCGGCGCTAGAGGTAAAGCCATCGGAACCATTGCTGGGGGTAGCTGTGTTTGTACTGTTCTGCCCTTGTGTGAATCAGCAAGCTTCACAATGATATTTCTCCCCTGCAACCACCATACAATACTTTAAAAGATTGCTTCCCCCTGCTTATAGGAATTTGATTGCGAGCGACTAGAAATCTTATGGGTGGCATGATCTCAAAACTTTCTAATATAACCACAATAGAAAATGTATTGAAAGTATTAAACTAAGTTATGTCAACTGAATCTGATAAATCAGGTTTCATATTAAAGATGAAAACAATAGATTAAAAAACCTGAATAAGGTATGTGAAGCATAGGAACCAATAAACTTATAGGCAACACATTACAATTAAAACACTATCAGTGTCCAGTCGAGAAGAATTAAACTACAGGAGCGTACAATCTGCTCCTACCAACTAACATCCATTTCCTTCCTATTTTCTTCACATATTCGATTATGTTACCATTAGTTTAGAACTCGTAAAGAAACACTCAAACTCCAAAGGGTATTTAGACGTTCATTCCCATGAAACTATAAAGGTATGTGTTCGAGCTGGAACCCCAACCCTACAGCATGTGGTTGTTACTTCCAGAACTATTCCAACAATTTCCCCTCATGATAGGGGCACTATAGGTAACACAATCTAAAATGGTTCTTAAAGAGTGACAGGTACCATACTGGATTTGGTGTAACCAATAAAAGAAAAAAGATAAACACCATGTCAAGAAAAGAAAGTACATTCAAAATTTAAATTCAGGACCGTTATAATCAAAGAAAACTATTTTGGCCATAAGATATATTGCAAGTCCAACAAAAGAAACTATTCTGGGCATAAGCTGATTCAGGACCTCTATAATCAAAGGGTCATGCATTTAGGAAACAAAAGTAAATGCTATCAATACGCATAAGGCTTATCATCACTAACCCCAAGGGTCTTTTGTGGATCATCTATGGCCTTCTTTGCAGCCTCCACCGTCCTGTATGTAACAAAGCCAAACCCACTACAAACAAAAGAAAAACACAATAACATTGCACAGTTTGCAGCATATTGTGGCAAGGACAAAATACGCAAGTTTTTCGACATAATGTGAAAGGAAATTTAATTATACCGTGACTCATTTGAATCTTTATCATATGCAACTGAACCTTCTTCTATATCACCATGCCTGCCAAAAAAGTGGAGAAGCATCTCACTTGTCACATTTGGAGACAAGCCCCCAATGTAGAGTTTCCTCTGGGTAAGATCAAGTGTAGCAGGTGTCCCACTTAACCCCTCAGCTGCTAGATTACAAACAGTAAGGCGACCCTAAAAGAAAAAAAAAAGAAGACATTTTAACTGAAAGAATATAGAAGTGAAAACAAAACCCTTATGGTACAACAAGAAGCAGAACTATTAGTTGGACCAGCTAGGCCTAGTAGACTATAGCCAGCCAAGTCTTTCTTTAAATAACGATAAATTACATGTTAAAAACTAAATTTACATATATTTGACATATCCAAATGAGCAGCACTTAGCCCCAATTAGGGCCATCACCCATCCCACCACTCAGTTCTCAACTCACATCCCACTCAGTTCTCAACTTAGCCTTGGCCCACCCCCAACAATTTTTTTTTAGCAATGCTCGAGCTCACAAAAGCGGTCATGAAACAAGATGAAACCAGAACTAATAAAAATTAAAAAGTAGTAACAGGGTACGATAACTTGTGTATTTTTCCTGGAAACGAAAAAAAAGGTCGATGTAATGCTTATCTCATATATCTAACTTCAGATTGTTCCTTGAAGGGTAAGTGATGGCTAGATAAACGTAACTTAAGAAGTACAAATCTGAAGTAAAATGCATTGCTTCTAGTTGTTGACACAGAGTAATTTAGGCAATGCCTAATTTTATTTCCACTTTTATAGGAATCAAAATTTCATTGGAAAAAACAAAATAAACAGGGGACAAGTAGTCCACTTTAGCTAGAAGATGCAAGCTAGACTAAACAAATAAGACAGCAAAGCAGGGCTAAACAATGTACGGACGCATAGCAACAAGCCAACCAGAAATTGTTGTCAGTTGGTAATCAACCCGTATAATACTTACACAAACTAAACTTTATCATATTCACTGTTAGGTTCCGTTAAATGACTTAATATATGGTATGTGTCCTTATTGAAATGCATACACACTCTTATATATGTATAACTTGATGTGTTAGAACACTTGTACCTTTGTTTTTCTGAAACTACGATGTTTTCCAGTTTATTTTTCCTTTTGTTTTATAGAAAGCTCTCCCATTTAAAGATGTCTCCTAGCCATCTCTCGTTTGTTATTGGTGTATAATACTCTCTATTTACTTAAAAACATATATGTAATTACCCTTTAAAAGTTTTTGTAATTAGCATTTATTTAAATAACCTTATATGTTTAAGATTTAAAAATTCTATCACATCAATACTTCCTACTAAATAAATGCCTACAAGTAACAACAAAAGACCTTCTAACCGTAAAATTTATACAGCAAAAAATTGCTTAAACTTGCACCATAAAAAACATACTAAGCCAATATCCTCTAATAAATGCCTACAAACAACAACAAAAGACATTTTATTCCAACTACAAAAGAATAGCAATAACACTGTTTTTGTTTATTTTAACACTAATTATCTTTAAATTAGAAAAAAAAATAACTGCTAATGTTTGACAAGTACTCAACTACACAAGTACCAGCTACCGCAGCCGGATTCTATAATTCAAAGCATTCGAATTAATTCCATTCCTTATTCTAAAAAATTATCCTCCAGTTTCAAAAGAAAGAAAATCAAGTTCAAGGGTTAAAAAATAGACTGAAAGACTTTAAACCATTTTACCCTTATGTCTCTACTTTGGTCTTATGTGGGTCTACCATACGCACCATGAGAATATGCGGTCAACGTGCCTACTGAACTGATCAAGACTCTACTTTATATTCACTATTCACGGACAGAAAAACTCAATGAAGAAACGAAATTAAACTTCCAATGTGTTACATGCTTACATCAATCAACTTGCTAGGTGCTCTGAGCGCACACTGAGTAGACTCCATGTGCTTGTAAGTAATAAAACCATAGCCACGCGATTTCCCACTTGCTTTTTCATAGATGACAGCCCCTTCCTCAATCTCTCCATGCTCACTAAATGCCTGAACAACAACAAACATGGCCTTTCAATGAATGTTCAGCACAATGCAACAACGGTTTGTGCTCATTATACATTTACATAATCGTTTTACGAATTGGGTATCTCTAAGTCAATACCATATGCGATTATGAGACAAACATGACATGCGAAACACAACAGGCAATGCACTCACAGCACGCAAGGTTTCGGAAGAGGTGTTCCAGGCCAACCCACGAACGAAAAGCTTTCTATGAACAGGATCTGCACTAGCAACACCCTTAATTTCTTCTGCAATTGAAGGATACTGGGAACCTCTATATAACATGCAATCAAACACCACATGCAGAGAGTCAATCATAGCCACACAATTCCCTCAGGGAACCCCCATTGTACTCCATACAAAGCATTCTCACATGCAAAATGGAGTTCAAGATTCAAATTCAAGAACCCATTATTCAAAAATCAACAGGAAAGGGGTAAAATTTGGAAAATTCACAGAAAATAATGAAAACCCAATTCAGACAATTCAAAAATTAAAATGCTTAACGCACAGTTTAGCGAGGAGATCGACGAGCTGGGGTTTAGCAAGAGGTTCGAGCAAGGAGCGAAGGTGGTCCTCCGAATTTGTTGAGATATCGTCATCGTTGCCCGAAGCATCTTCGAGCTTTCTCTTCTTTACGTCCTCCATTTTTACTTCGCTTCTTTTCTCTCTCTGTGTATCGCGGCAACAGAGCCGCTGGGAGCGCCTGCGGTTTGTACTTGTAAAAATTAGACGTTTGGTTCTAAAAAACAATATAATTACGGAATACAAAAATGAGTGCTGTACTACTATGTGTATTCTTTTTTATTATGAAGTGATAGATTTTAAATTTGAATCTCGTTAGAGATTTCAATAATAAATATACATATTTACAATGGTGCTGCATGCGCAGCATGTGTGTGGCAACCTTTACAAATGTTGTATAATCCGCCCTTTTACTCTTGTACTTTTTGGTTGAATTGTTGCTACATTTGATTAAAAGACATAATGTTTGAGATTGTTATACTTAAATAGTTAGAGTAAAATTAATAGAATGCAACCAGTCAATATTAATTTCTGAAATTGGATATGTCTTTTTGGTCAACACACTTAATAAAAGTTGTATATCTTCAATCAAAATGAATGGGTGCTTTCATTTCTATAAATACCTGTTGTGGCATAATGTTTCACACACAATTCAGAAATTTGTTATCTACACAATTTCTTTGCTCTCTCTTCTTTTTCCATCACATTCATACAATTTCTTTGTAGTTATTTCTAAAGAAATACAATTCGGTTTTGCTAATCGAATATTTCGTACTTTGTTGTATCCTAGAAGTGATTTGCCAAGAACCTTTTAGAAAACTCATTTAAGTGAGGGCAAATTAGGGGTGGGTTCGAAAAACCGGACTGAGGATGAAAAAAACGGAACCGTAATATATTTTAATTATAAAAAGAAAAAAAAAATACAACCATGGGGGTTCGAACGCATTCCCTCTTAGTTGAATATCTTTCCCTTAAACCAACTTGACAGCGATTTAATTCTTGGTAGTACTGTTATGATTAACATATTTATAAAATCCAGATCATAATTGTTTAATGGGTTATCAATTCCCATCTTTCATCCCAATTCCCAACTTTTCAAGCCGCTTCGTTCCCACTTCTCAATTCCCATCTTTCAAGCCTTCAAGATCCTCTTCTCTCTTTCCCTCTCTTTCTCTCCCTCCCTTCAACCAAACACAACCAAAACCCAGAAATACCACCTCAGAAATCAAGCTCACCCATTTCCCAACCTTCAATTCCCACCTCCCTCAATTTTTGAGTCAAATCGATGGAACTCACTGGCCAATTTCTTGGAAAAATTAACCATGGTGGAGACTTTGCAGCTAGAACGGTTCCACTCGCCGAGGTAAGTGATCTGAGATTTGTATCTTTGTAAGTTTCTGAATGAATTTTGTGATGGGTTTGTTAATTGGTGTGAGTTTTTTTATGAATGAATTTTGTGATGGGTTTGTCGAAATTAAGATAGGGGTTGGACCAAAATGAATTTTCAATAACTTTGGCTTTGTATTTGCAGGTAATTGCATGCAAAATTGAGCACACCAACCCTCCACCTCCATCCTCCAAGGCCTCTAACTGGAGTGAAATTCGGTTTTTATTTATTAAATTTATTGTACCTGGCTTTTTTTTTTTATTCTGTGTACTAGTTAAGAATTCTTCGCATGGAGTTTTTTTAATTAATTTTTTTCCGTTTTGGTCTTAGCTTTCAATATTTTTTTGTTGGTTTGTTGTGAACTTGCAGCTTTGGCTTTGAAGGTAAAAATTATTGATTTGTATCTTTGTATTTTTTTCTATAATTTTTTTTGTAGAAAAACAAGGGAAAGAGGACAATAGCTGATTGTTGCTGGTGTTCTTCCAAATGAACACAGATCAATTTAAGAATTAAAAAAAAAATCAGTGAAAAACCGGAACCGAACCGGAAAAACCGAAACCGAAATTAAACCGAACCAAAAAAAACGTGAACTAAATTGAACCGAACAGTAACTTCGGTTCGATTTTCGGTTTTGGCAAAAAACCGAATCGATCGGAACCGAACCCACCCTTATAATCCGCCTTTTTACTCTTGTACTTTTTGGTTGAATTGTTGCTACATTTGATTAAAAGACATAATGTTTGAGATTGTTATACTTAAATAGTTAGAGTAAAATTAATAGGATGCAACCAGTCAATATTAATTTCTGAAATTAGACATGTCTTTTTGGTCAACACACTTAAGAACCTTTTAGAAAACTCATTCAAGTGGGGGCAAATAACACTTTAAGGAAACGATTCAAGTCGTACATCAAAGTCATCCTTCAGATTATTCTCTATATTTCTACATTTACTCTAACAATCTTAAAGTGTTATTTTCGTCATAGAGAACAAGTCTGATAACATGGCTTTGAAGATTATCAATCAAGATGTCTACAAGCTAGAAAAATTTGATGGATCAAATTTCACCTGATTGAAGGATAAGATGCGTTTCATGCTTACTGTTCTAAATGTAATGTGTGTTGGATCTGAAATTAGAGCCTATTCGTGAACCAAGTGACAAAGATACAGACAAAATAGTTGCCGATCGAAAGAAGCGTGAAAAAGATGAATTGGTAGGTCGAGGACACATCTTGGGCACATTATCTGATTGCTTATATGATATGTATGCACACATTCAAGCTCCAAATGAAATTTAGGAAGCACTTGAACACAAGTACACAACGGAGAAAAAAGGTACCGATAAATTTTTAATGTTCAAATATTATGAGTTTACTATGTTTGATAACAAACCCATCCTAGACCAAGTTCATGAATTATTGGTCTTGGTCTCAAAGTTTCGTGAACTTAAAATAGCTATTTCGGATCCTATGATAGTTGGGGCTATTATGGCAAAATTACCCCAAACATGGAATAACTATAGAAAGAAACTTTTACACATGGTGGAAGATATTAGTTTGGAGGATTTGCAAAAGGGTATTCAAATTGAAGAGGAAACTCGAAATCATGATAAGAATTTTGCGAACCAAGATTCCTCTAAAGTTCACATTGTTGAAGGAAACAAATACAAAAAGAACTTCAAAGTCAAAATTGACAAAGGGAAGCTTAAGAAGACCAATTCCAACAACAATCAAAAGAATGCAAATGGTGACACAGAAAAACGAGTGAGGAATATGCCAATAAGACCAATAACGCAAATATGGTGGAAAATTCTAGAATTGATAACATTGTTGCAATGGTATCAATGATGCATATTGGCATGATTATCGAACTAAATATGGCAGCAGCAATAAATCATCTGATTGGTGGCTCGACTCAAGGGCTACTATACATATGTGTCATGACAAGGCACAATTCAAGACATATGAAGCATCAACGGACAATCAAGAGGTTTTAATGAGGAATCATAATTCCGCCAAAGATCTAGGAAAAGGAGCCGTTGAACTTCAATTTACTTCTGGGAAGAAATTGATGTTGTTAATGTACTACATGTTCAAGAAATTAGAAAAAATCTTGTGTCTGCAAATTTATTGTATAAGAACGGTATAAAGACTGTTATAGAGTCCGACAAGTTAATAATGTCGAAAAATGGGATGTTTGTTGGGAATGGGTATTCTTGTGATGAGATGTTCAAACTAAGTATTAATAATAAAGTGAATTCTTCTGCTTATATTGTTGAATCTTCCTCTCATTTATGACATTTATGTTTAGCACATGTAAATTTTAGATCTTTAAAATACATGCGCACACTTGGTTTAATTGCTTGCAATGATAATTACAATGATAAATGTGAAACATGTATTCAAGCGAAAATGACTAAGAAACCTTTTCCAACTGCTGAAAGAAATAGAAATTTATTAGACTTAATACATTTTGACATATGTGAATTTAATGGTGTTTTAACAAGAGGAGGAAAAATATATTTTATCACATTTATAGATGATTGTTAAGTTCACTTATGTTTATTTATTGTCTAATAAAGATGAAGCTTTTGAGTGTTTTAAGCACTATAAGGCTGAAGTTGAAAACCAAAAGGGAAAGAAAATTAAATGCCTTCGTAGTGATAGAGGTGGTGAATATTTTTCACATGAATTTGACATCTTTTGTGTAGAGCATGGTGTTGTACATCAAAGAACTACATCATATACACCACAAAAAAATGGTTTGGCGGAAAGAAAAAATAGAACACTCACTGAAATGATTAATTCTATGATGATTAACGTTAATACTCCTAAACATTTATGGGGAGAAGCATTGTTTACTGCATGCCATATACACAATAGAATTACATCTATGAAGATACATGTGTCACCATATGAAATTTGGAAAGGAAGAAAACCAAATTTGTCATATTTGAGAGTATGGGGTTGTGTAGCCTTTTACAAGGCATCGGACCTTAAGAGATCCAAGTTGGGTCCAAGAGGAATTAAAAGCATATTTGTAGGATATGTAGAAAATTCAAAGGCATATAGGTTGCTTAATTAGATTCAAACACAATAGTTGAGTCTAGAGATGTCGAATTTATAGAAAATAAA
Organism: Heteromeles arbutifolia; assembly: GCA_024362995.1. Taxonomy (NCBI): domain Eukaryota; kingdom Viridiplantae; phylum Streptophyta; class Magnoliopsida; order Rosales; family Rosaceae; genus Heteromeles; species Heteromeles arbutifolia. The sequence continues at coordinate 7,060,534 of JANCRC010000010.1, read as the reverse complement.
TTTTATAACGACTACTCAATGTCTAGAAAAGAGAATGATCAAACACATTTCTCTAATCCAGCTACTAGTCATTCTCAAGGTGAGAAAATAAAACAGTTTGAAACTGTTAATGAACCAAGGAAAAGCCAAAGAGTAAGAAAAGAAAAGACTCTAGGCTTTGATTTTATTTCGTCTCAATCTATTGTATTTTTAGTCGAAGGAAATAGAAAAAAGATTCTTAAAAAATACCGATATTGTTGAATGTTGACGATGATCCTAAAAGTCTAAGCGAAACAATGACTTCAAGAGATGCAGCCTTTTGGAAAGAGGCTATAGATGATGAATATGAATCATGAATATCTAATCAAACATGAGTTATAGCAGACTTGCCCTAAGGATCAAAAGCAATAGGTTGTAAGTGGGTGTTTAGAAGAAAATACAATACAGATGAGTTTATTCAAACATTTAAAGCCAGGTTTTGCGAAGGGTTTTAAGCTGAAAAAGGGAATAGACTATTTCGATACATATGCACCAGTAGCTAAGCTTACATTAATTAGAATATTGTTTGCATTGACATCTTTATATAATTTGCATGTGTATCAAGTGGATGTGAAAACAACATTTTTAAATGGTGATTTGGATGAAGAAGTCTACATAGAATAACCAGAAGGGTTTGTTCTCCCTGGGAATGAAAAGAAAGTTTGTAAATTAGTAAAGTCGTTATATGGATTGAAGCAAGCACCAAAACAATGGCATGAAAAGTTTGATTTTGTCATTTTATCATATGGATTTAGACGTAACAGTGTTGATAAATGCATATACTCTAAATTTACAAATGATTATGGCGTTGTTATATGTTTATATGTCGACGACTTGTTAATTTTTGGTACAAACATGAAAGGTGTATCTGAAACTAAAGAGTATCTAAATTCAAAATTTAAGATGAAGGATTTGACTGAAGTAGATACTATCTTGGGAATTAAAGTAAAGAAACATAGTAGAGGTTACGCTTTGTGTCAGTCACATTATATAGAAATATTGCGTCTGAAGCATCTACAAATAAAAGAAGCAAATACACCTTATGACCGTAGTGAGACTTTGCTTAATAATTCTGGCAAGTCCGTTGCACAACTTGAGTATGCTAGTGTAATCAAAAGTTTAATGTATGCCATGCATTGTACCAGGCCAGATATCGTATTTGTAGTAAGCAAACTTTCTAGATACACTAGTTATCCAGGTACTGCCTATTGGAAAGCAATAAATAGAATTTTTGGTTATCTTAAAAGAACTATTAACCTGAGTTTAACTTACTATGAGTTTCCAGCAATACTTGAAGGATATTCAGATGCAAGTTGGATAACAAGTGCTAATGATAATAAGTCTACATCAGGGTGGATTTTTACAATTGTCTGAGGAACAATTTCTTGGGCTTCGAAGAAGCAAACATGTATAGCACATTCAACTATGGAATCTGAATTTATAGCATTAGCGGCAGCAGGTAAAGAAGCGGAATGGATTAGAAATTTGTTATTGGAAATAGAGTTGTGGCCACAACCAATGTCATCCATTTCTTTATACAGTGATAGTGAGGTTACTTTGTCTAGAGTATACAATAAGGTATACAATGGAAAGTCTAGACATATTAGCTTGAGACATGAATATGTCAAGCAATTAATAACTGATGAAGTTATTAATATTATTTATGTTAAATCAAGTAATAACTTGGCGGATCCGTTAACGAAAGCACTTTCAAGAGCTTTGGTAGTTAGTACATCTAGTGGAATGGGGCTAAAACCCTTTTACTGAAAATTAGCCACCAATAATGACAACCTGACTTTGTCTAGAACATCACTAGTTTAAAAGTTTAACGGGTAATAACAAGTTATTGATAAGTGGTTGTGCAAGCACTGAAAATTAATATATAGCTCATTCCAAGATGATCAGTGCAAGACTGCTACGTTTAGAAGGATGAGTTTTATCTCTTAATGAGGTTATTTGTAGTTATGTCTATAGTAGCAGGGACATGGGAATGAACCTCACCTATATGAACATAAGAAGTGGTGCCGTTTCTACCAAGAGTTGAGTTTTCTCTTGTAAATATTCATGAAACCAGGATGAAGCACGAGCCATAATAATGCTTAATTAGTTCAGAAATTTCTTTAAGGAAATAAGACATAGTCATGTGTGTTGTGATTCCGGTTTTAACATAAGTTGGTTTAAACTTAGGTCACCATCGCATTCGTTATGACTTTGAATTACTTACACTAATTAAAGGTTTAATTCGAAAGAAATCTTTATTATATGCATGTTTATATCAGTATGTTTGTGGTTAATTATAAAGAGAGAATTGTTATTATATCATTTACCATATTATTGAAATTGGAAACCTTTACAAAGGTTGTATAATCCTCCCTTTTACTCTTGTACCTTTGGTTGGATTGTTGCTACATTTGATTAAAAACATAATGTTTGAGATTGTTATACTCAAACAGTTTGAGTAAAATTAAAAGAATGCAACCAGTCAATATTAATTTCTGAAATTGGAGATGTCTATTAGGTCAACACTCTTAATAAAAGTTGCATATCTTCTACCAAAATGAATGGGTGCTTTAATTTCTATAAATACCTGTTGTGGCATAATGTTTCACACACAATTCAGAAATTTGTTATCTTACACAATTTCTTTGCTCTCTCTTCTCTCTCCATCACGTTCATACAATTTCTTTCTAGTTATTTCTAAAGGAATACAATTCGGTTTTGTTAATCGAATATTCCATACTTTGTTGTATCTTGGAAGTGATTTGCCAAGAACCCTTTAGCAAACTCATTCGAGTGGGGACAAATAACACTTTAAGGAAACGATTCAAGTCATACCTCGAAGTCATCATTCGGATTATTTTCTATATTTCTACATTTACGCTAACAGTGGATGACGAATTTGATACTAAATTAAGCTGCCCATTGTGTGGCTTAACCGAACTCCCCTCCCTTTAGTGTAAAATATATTTTTGTACTAAAAATAAATTAAAATGATGAGTGCTGCTAATGTCAACCTATAGTCTTATTTCCCCACACCACCTTATATTCTCACTCATAACTAAAAGTTAAAAAATAAAAATGCTCTTTTCTCATGCATCTGATTCCCAAAATAACCTTGATGCATTTTGTCTTTGATACAAAACAAATAAAATAAAACAAAAAACTGAAGGAAATCTCAAAAAACCTAGCAACTGTATCAGCTACCTTGCGCGGCGATGACAAACACCCTCTTCTCTCCTAAGTTCCGGACGAGGGGGATTCAAATTCTTTTTCTACTCTCTCTCTATTTGCCTTCCCCTCTTCTCTCTTGCATGCATAATGATTTTTACCAAGAACAATCGCACATAGACAATGCCTCGTCTTTGTCCTCACGAGGTCTCCTTCCTCCGGCTGCTCTGTGATGATTGTGTCGTCGAAATCAAGGAGATTTGCACAAAAAGTTCAAGTCTGCAATAGTGAGAAGGAGGAATCTAGTGCACGATTGCAGTTTACTTGGGCGATTGGATATTTCTTGGTGTCATTGAGTGTTCCTTGGTCTCTTTGCCAACAAAAATGGTTGAGTGCATACTGGCTAGTAACATTAAGAATTCTCTTGTCACTTATTAATTTTTAGGACCTTGTTTTGTTTGGGTCTTCCAGGTCATTTTGCATGAGATTAAATTTGTCAGAAAAAAATTTCACATTCAAGTGATGGGTAAATAAGACAATAGGTGGGCATAGCACCACTAAAAAAATTTAAGATATTTTTAGTATATCGATAAATGAATATTTATTAATTTAAAAAAAGAAGATTATTTTCTTCATTTATTCAATTATTATTTTCTAAATCTATAACAGTAGAGTAAAAACGTTAAGTACTACTGATCAAAAGGAAAAATTCGACGTGAAGTGATGTGGAATGTGGACATAATTTAAAGCTTCAAGCAAAAGTATGTTTACTTAGCATGTAAATATCAACATAACAACATTATTCCTCATCCTATGAAAGTTGTAAGAACTGCCAATTTCATTTGCTTCTCTCTCATTTTTGGTTGCGGCATGAGCTCTTATAACATTATGAGTAGTTCGAGTGGTTTGAGAACTAGTTGTGATCATAATCATATGATGCATTACTATTAGTTGGTCACTGCTTTATTTTTTATTTTTTAATTTTATTTTATACAAAGATAGTCTAACTTGCAAGGAAGTGAATTTGATTGAAAGGGATTAAAAAGATGGCAATGTGTGCACAAGATCGCAAGTTTCAGTCTTATAAAAGTTGAATCGACTTATTTAGTCTTTTATTGCACCAAAAGCTTGAATTTGTGTCAAATAGTCTTAATCGATTTCACACCAAAAAAAATTACAGTACAAATAAGTCATTGTTACAATATTATTGTCACACAAACTTTATGTAAAGACTAAAATATTAAGTAAGATACATGAATCTGTTGTGACCTATTTTACGAAAGGAGAGATGGTGTGGCAGAGAGAGATGAAGAAGGGTTTAAGGAATTTTGTATGTTATCCCTCATGCCTTGTGCCTTTATTTATAGTAACTCTTGCACTTGTCTTGCACTTGTCTTGCAAGTATACAATCGTAAAGGGATAGGATCTTCTAGTATCCTAAATACAATTTATTAGTGATTTACACAATCACACATGTGCTATAATTAATATCACAATAGAATCCATTCACGTCTTAAGACTTGGCTTATTCCCAATTATGTATTAATAGACAAACCAATAAACTCGTTATCAAGACTACTTAATGGGGCACCTTCGTAGAAGGTGGTGTCCGAGTTCTTGAGTTGTAGGTCAATTATAGTCCTGAGCTACAACTCAATTATATTCTTGAGCTACAACTCAATTATATTCTTGAGTTGTTTCCCTTGTTCTTCAATTCGCAACTGTAAATTTCGTTGAATCTACATACATAAAAAGTTAGTTAAATAAATTTTTTACGAAGATTAAAATGTTAGATTGTTATACAATTTACATTTTTATTTCAGAATCATATATATAATTTGAGAAGACACTAAAAAAGATCTCATGAATGTACCTCTAACTATTCGTGAAGATGTTGTTGGACATCTAATTCAAGTTGGATTGCCTTTTTGATATGCAAGCCACTATCAAAACAGTTCACATCATGTACATGTTTATAAGAAGCTAGTGAACATAACAATGTGAATTGAAGAACAAAATAACAATCAGGTTTAGCATTACGTTTCAACATTGAGTTGGGGTTCAAAATTCGAAGTAGCTCTTTTCTCAGATTTTCCTGGAATAACAAAAAGTGTCACTTAGATCATAACTAATGGAAAAACAACCTAAACCCTAACTAATGGTAAAACAACCTAAACCCTAAACCTAAATTTTAATGATCTGATATTTACCTTTTGCAGAGCCGGGTGGGTATTCTGCATTTCGAAATTTCTACGAGATGAATCAAAAGGAAAGGAGAAAGATGAAACACACTTTTGGATTGAGCTTAAAATAAGAACAAGAAATAAAAGATATAAGAAATTGCTTAATACCTGCAAATGACTTTTGACATGAAAGATGGTTAGTCCATCTACATTCATCAACTTTAGTATTGACTTGGGTGGTGCTTCTACAATGAATCAACAGATAATTCAACATTTATACATCAATTGTTATTTCATAGTAAATTACACAAGACCTTACAAAGTTACTTACTGTAAGCACCCCCAAGACAATTCACACACTCAACGAATTTTTCGTGAAGATCTTGAGTCCATCGAATTCGTGTTTTAGTCGAGAGTACATGTCTAGTTGAAGGGGAATAACCATAAGTAGTGGTAACAAATTCACTGATATAGTCATGGCTTTGTTGAATTCTTTCTTGGCAATCAATCTTCTGCTCATTCATTTTCAAAGGAAAGAAGTTGAAATGAGAAGATTCAAACACCTTAATACAAATAACAAGTAGAAATTGGAGTATTTGTACTTAATGTTCTTGCCCAACAACAGAAAACCCTATAAATATACATTTTTATACAAATACCACCGTTTATTCCACAAGACTCCAAGTGTAAGATTTGAATATAAATATACATAGTTGTATTGTAGTCCATTTGATTTTTCTTAAAAGAATGTATAGATACGACCAATACTTACTGATATTACCAAAGTTGAAAATTTTTTGAGAAAATAACAACTTTTCCCATTATAAACAAATGTGCGAATAAGAAGAATTTAGAATCATCATGTTTTTTCAACTTTGGTATTGTCCCAATAATAAAGTTTAGAATCATCATATTTTTCATTGTTCATTTTTCGAACTACTTAGTAGTCCCAAACTATTGAAGAAAAATTAAAAATTAAGATCCTTGAAATTACTAGAAAAGTTCATGTAAGATTATATTAATCTAAAGCCAGAATAGTTCATATATTTTTCTTGTAAACTGAGTAATAATTTTGCCTAATAAAAAAAAGGGGGTACTTTGATGTAGGCCCAAAAATTTGAGTTGTTATTAGATTTAGTCCAGTGTCCTACTTTTCTATTTTAATTAAACTTCTTTATTTATGCATATTTATTCACATATTTATTTTGAATATTTAAATATAAAAATCTAACACTTTTTGGAAAAATAGTTAAAGTCATTATACATGATACCTACACCATAGGTTGATTAAATACCTTCAACATGTGATGGAGGTAGTATATATGAAAATAAATAAAATATAATCCTCTAAATAAGAGAGAACATTTATCACAATTAAATAAAAAGATAATACAAATAAGCTAATGTGGATAATCAATGAACAGACCTAACCCAACAAAGTGGACTAAAGCGAATAATGACCTAACCCAACAAAGTAGACTAAAGACAAATATTAGACTAATAATTTGTTGTAAATTTACATGTCATATTCAATACAGTAGTGACATTTGTCCACAAAGATTGTAACATGTTAGTTTGAATCCTAATTTGACAGTTGTCGACACTTGTATGTACAAATATTAGAATATTAACGTGTCATTGTCAATCTGCACATATTTTCAAGAAACAATGCTTGGTAATTATATATACACAAAAGTCTTATTTGGCTCTCATATACAAATTCGTAGTTTTCCCAAATTTAGTATACGTATCAGTTTGTGTTGCTTTGCACCCATCTTCATTACTTTTAGTTTTATATCCAATATGATATATGTTTGTACCCAAAATCTTATTTTCTTTGAAGCATGTCTTCAAATAATTTAGCAAAAGGATTAGTGGAATAGGTGATTCACCATACACACACACACACACATACAAGGACCATGCATGCTTTGCACCCATCTCCAGAACTTTGGTGAAGCAGGAAGACGACGAACTGCTAGGTCCTTCTCCTCCAAGAGGTGCGGCAACAAAGGGTGTGTTTGTGTGGTGTTTTATTTTTCAATTTCTCTAAATTGGAAAACCTAATTCCCTTGTCTCTAGATTTGATTTCGCAATATGTAAAACCGACTCCTTAGGTCTAAAGACCCTTTGGGCTTATATATAGAACAATTCCATAAGACAATAGGATTACAATTTAATCCTTCTTTTCCACATGTGTGCCACATGCCCTAGAAGACATTTCCTTTGGGCTTGCCGCACACCCCCTTGGCAACTGGGCTTTGGCCCGGTTCACTCCTTATTTTATTTATTTAATTAATTCGATCTTTCGTTTCGAACTAGGCTTCCTTATTTTATTTTAGTTCATTAACCAACAATAAATAGACGGGCCAAACTAATTAATAAAAAATTAACCATTTTATCCTTCAACCTTCACCAAAAAATTAACCAAAAAAAAAAATTTATATCAAATTCAACCTTCACCAATTTTATCCTTCGATATCATTCTATTGTGTGTGTCCTTGTGGGTTCTAACTAAAGCTGACAGTGGATAATTCGAATAATCAAATTAATCTATTTTTACATAATTAGAAACCATTCTAATTCAACCTTGTAGGATTATCCACAAACCGAATAGTAACATCTAGTAATGGCTTTTGACTACCCAAATTAGTCAGAATATGTTTGAATTCATACATCACATATTTAGAACCTTAGTTATGGTTACAATGCAATTCGGTTCCTCTGTCTACTATATTCCGATCATATATTTTAGAGCATGGAACATTTTTCAAACTCTAAGCATGAATATGATTGCCATGATGTATCTCTTATATGTTGCTTTGACTAAAGACTTCTGGAGATAGATCGTCAAAGGGCTTCTGGAATATCAACCTTCATGATTACCTAGAAGGTGACAGATTACTTATTGTGCATTCATGTGTCTCCATATTGATGCACATGATCCCGAACCTCACATTATAGCGCTCCGTTATTGTTTGAGAGTTTTGATGCTAGACTAAAGATCACATACATCAACATGAGATAACCAATGATGCCCCAGGTTCAAGAACTATTTACATCCATAACTTAGAAGTGTGGTACGATTGATAAGTAGGTAATCTTCTATTCGTATACTTCTATAGTTAGTCATTGTTCAATGAAATCGATCTCATAGAAGAGCACCTTTATGTCAATTCCATGTCACTAAATACTTAGTTTGAGGCATACTTCTTAATACGACATAAACCGGCCTTTGCGGATGTTCGATAGTCCTTTTGATCATCCTATGGCTAGGAAGATAGTTTAGGACTTAAGATATGTAGGATACGTATCTCATGATTGAAACGTCTTTGCAATTCCATCCCTACTACTTTAGTTATTCTTTGGACTCATCCCAATCAATAACGAACCTTCCTAATCTGTTATTGAGCCATGCGCTCGATTGATGGATGTTATCACTTACCCTTTGTTGTTGATGATTCGACATTAGGTTGTCAAGAATAACCAATTACACGTTGCCACATTAATTCCTTTTCGGGCATACTCCAACACATTATACCTTGACGGAACGATCATGAACCATATACCATAAATGAGTTTAGTACTAGCATCTTGATACTCACAGTTCAAAGTCGGCATAATTTTCTTTTTGCATTACAAACTCGCCTGAACGGTCAAGTTTGTCTTTTAACCTCACCTTGGTTGATTGTAGATTTTCCAAATTGGCTTTGTCACCTACAACCATGTCAATAGAGGTTTCAAAAGAATCGATACTTTGAATTTTGTTGCTCATAAGTGGGTCTTCAACCTTTTGGAGCTCATGGGAAATCGCTTGCAAAACTTCTTTCTCATTATTATTCTCTCTTCTCATATTCTCTACCACTTAAGAAAAACTTGACCTCGACTTCTCTTTTATTTGAGATGCCTCTTCCTTGGTCGTTTGTAATTCATCTTCTTTTGGGCTCCCAATTGCAATCACTTGTAGAGCTTCTTCTTTCAGAACATCTTCACCAATCAAAGTAGGACTTTCAACAGGTACAACGATTTCGTATTCTTCAATATCTTCCTCTATCTTTTCTTAGCATACCGGATCATCAAGTAATTTTTTCTTCACCTATTTTTCTTTAATAATAATGTTTCCTGTTCTCAAGAGATACAAATCATATTCAAATGGAACCTCATACATTGACAATAACTTTGTTCATCTACGTTAAGATCGCATAAGATTTTTTCCTTCTTCCTTTCGAGTCTTTTGAAATCCATCCCACCAAAAATAAATATTTAATACTCCCTTTAAACGAAAAGCAGTTATCTTCCTTAACTTTCTTCACTAGAAGCCCTTGATGTTTATTTCGGAGTTTCACTTTCGTCTTTGTACTATATTTTCTATTACGTTTCATTCTTTTGGTTTTATTTTGTTAACCTCTATTAATCCAATTTGTCAAATGAGTATCATACTAGATGTAAGAGTCTGTTGACTTCATTAAAGAGAAGCAGGTGAGGAGTTGAATGATAAAGGCACTTTTAGCCCATTTCTGTGAATGCAAACTATTCATCGTGTTCTATTGGCCGAATTGCATCAATAATTCTTGTAGTTTATTAGGAGTTTTGCTTTCATCCCTATATGTAATTTTGTTATATTTTTTCCTTGTATTATTTTGTTAGCATCATTACTCAAACATTTCAAATGAGGCAAAAACACAATTTCTAACTTGGAGTATTCAATGAGTAGACGTGCACAAACATGGGTAGAGATACCAACTTTGTTGACGGATTAGACAAAAGTAAAAGAAAAATGAAACTACTAGGACGAAAGTGAAAATTGCAGTAAACTACAAGGACTAAAGTGTAATATGGCTTTGTCTATTTCCCAAACTACAGATGCAACCTTGGGAACTCCAGTTATGACGATGGAAAATAGAGAAATATAATTCCATCAAATTTGCAATAATTAGTATCCATTACCCCGACACTACAAAACATTACAAATTTTTGTGTTTTGTATCTTGGAACTGCCGGTGAAGTGCGAAAAGGAAAAGTATAGATTGCAAATTTCACCAACGTAGTGGAAGCAGGATTAATAAAATAGCGTGTAATAATCTTATTGAGTCTTTACCAAATTACAAAATTATTATTATTATTAAGAGGAGTGGGAGGATAACGGAACCGGTAAAACATTTTCCTATTGACTCTGCCACTGGACCAAAAGCCCGACAGACGCTGTGTCTAAATATGTCCCTATCGATTCCACACAGAAAAAAAAAGGTTCACGGTAAGCTATTGTTACAGTACTGCCACACAAACTTTATGAAACAAAAAAAGTCTTCTATAGGATCATATCCGTTAAATGGCATATGATCAATGTATGACTATCATCTTCCAATTTGTGCTTTCTTTCGTACTTTACCAGTAGTATAATTTAAAGTTCTTAGCTCTGCTAAGGGACTGAACTTTTTGAGGACTTAGAAACCGTATGAGTTCCTCCGTTGTGTGAAGAATGACTGACTAATTATCTTTTCAGGGCTAACTTATCGTGGAGGGACAACTAGAACCTTCAGGAGTTGAAAGCTGATCAATATCGTCGAGACTATTTGATGGGGCAGCTTCATGGCATGTGACATCCGAGTTCTGAGTCTTCAACGGGTTACTACTTGTTTGTTGTTGCAGATCAAACATCTTCCTGAGCTGCTTCCCTTGTTCTTCAATTCGTAACTGTAACTTTCGTTGAGTCTGCATATAGAAATAGTTGAATAAATTTTGTAATCAAAATTGGAGTATTAATATGATTTACTACTAAGAAAACTATTTGACAATCGTATATATAACTTGAGACACCACTAAATTGGATCTCATGAATGTACCTCCAATTGTTCGTGAAGACGTCGCTGGACATCTAATTGCAGTTGGAGTGCCTCTTTAATTTGCAAGCAACTGCGAGAAATATTCACATCATAGGTTTGTAAGAGGCTGGTGGTGGACAAAGCAGTAAAGAGGAAAACATGTTCATTTAGAATCGTAACGGTAAACTAAAAACCAAAACAACAATCAGTAGGTTACGTTTTCACATTGAGCTGGGGTTCAACATTCACAGTAGTTCTTTTCTCAGATTTTCCTGTAACACAAGAAAAGTACTCAGATCAGAACTCTAGGTAAAACAAGCTAAGCCAATTGACCATTAAATTTTATAGACACTTGTAGTTTGTAACATGAAGGAAAAGACTTATTCACAAGGAACGGGTGTATGATATTAACGATTCAATATTTACCTTCTGCTGGGTCTGGTAGGTATTTCGCAATTCGATATTTCTACAAGAAGAATAAAAAGGAGAGGGAGGAAAACAAATCACGCTTATGGAAAGGAAAAAAGCCAAGGAGAAATAATTTTTCTAATGGATTCCTTTATACCTGCAGATGACTTTTGACATGAAAGATGGTTAATCCATCCAAACCCATCATCTTCAAAATTTGCTTCGGTGTTGCTTCTACAAAACCAACAGACAAGTCAACATACAGACATCAACTGTTTTTACATAATAAATTAGACACGTTACTTACTATCAGCACCCCCAAGACGATTTACACACTCAACGAACTTCTCATGAAGATCTTGATTCCAACGAATTCGTGTTTTACTCGAAAGTAAAGGGCTGGATGAAGAAGAATCACCATAACAATCGGAAACATGTCCAGAGGAAATTCTTGGAGGCTGCTTTCCTGGCCGGGAAAAGAAGCTCAGTTGTGTAACCGGAGAAGTAGTGAACGAATTACAATAACCCTGTGAACAAGAAACTAGCCCGTATTCAGATCTTGACGGAGTGGTGGGGCATTTGAAAAATCAATGCACAAAAAAGCAACAACAAAAAAAGATGAATTTCTTAGAATATACATACTACTTGATCCTGATTTTCTTTAGAAGGAAGGGAAAAGGAGGGTTTTCTAACTGTAGTAGTATTATGATCTCCAAGCAACTTATTTGATTGATGTGTAAACAGCTTACTGCCTGACAAATCGCTTGCTGGGATTTGATTACACTTCTCTGAGGATTTATGGTATAGATAGCTGCTGGGTTGAGATTTCACAATTGATTGCAGGGTGTTTCTGATGTCGAAATTCGGAGCTTGCTCAGATGAATTCATGGACCTGTAGCTTTCATTATTAGATTGGCCTGAAGGGAACTGAGGATTCTGACCAGCTTGAGAGTCATACTGTGGAAACCCCCCCATATAGAGTTCAGTTGCGTAGAAAGCTGAAACCGGGGATTCGAAGCGACTGATAATGCTGCTGGGAGTTTTAGGAGGCCCAAGATTTTGAAGCAGTGACACTTCATGATCCATGGTGGGTTGCTGAACCCAAATTCCCATGTTGTTCCAAGCCTGCTGTTGCTGCTGACCAAAAATTTGACAATACTGATTACCAAGTTCAAAATTGCACTCACCGATTAATTCATGGCTTTGTTGATTTCTTTCTTGGCAATCAATCTTCTTCTCATTCATTTACAAAAGAAAAGAAACTGAAATCTCCGGATTTCGAAACACCGTTTGCAAGAACAAGAACTAGAAATACTACTACTTGTGCTCAGTGTTCTTGCCCAACATCAGAAACCCTATCGAAATACAATTTTTTTTCAGAAAAAAAAAAGAGCAATGTTAAATGCAGATTTATGGAATACAAATACCAACATTTATTCCACAAGGCTTCAAGTGTAAGATTTGAATATAAATATATACACACAGTAGTATTGTAGTCCTCTGAATTATTCTAAAAAGGATAGGTACGACCAATGCTAATTGATATAATCAAAGTAGAAAAACATTCAGAAAAAAACAACACTTCCCATCATAAATAAATGTGTGGATAAACTATGTCCTAATAGGGAGAGCTTAGAATTATCATTTTTTTTTTTGACACGTCAAATTATCATGCTTGCTGTGTCTCAATCACCAGAAGAATAAAACAGAAAACCTCAAAAAAAACCAACTGGATAAAGGGTCTTAGAAGACAAAGGCAATGATTCCCAATGTATATGTAACTATTTTATCGTTAAGATTTGGAATTGGGGAATAATTTTAAGACGGCATCTCTGTCTACTTTTAACCATATGAGATACTGGCATAAATTCACAAATCAGATCTATGGGTATTGTTCTTGCCATGGATACGAATGAAAATCACTTTTTAGCGACCCCTGAAAGACGAAATTAAATAAAATGTGCCCATATTTTATCTCAAAAGAAATGTAAGTTAATAATCCAATGTTCTGGTCAAGCGAAAAAGATTCCAAGAGAAATTGCATCATGTAAATGTGGGTATATAAAATTAGGATCTCAGAAGCCACTTAGTACTACAGTGTAATGGTATTCCTCTTTATTTGTAAGTGAGAGGTCTTAGGTTCAATTATCCCCAAAGATAAATTTGAACCACATTATTGCTAGCTTATTATGAGGTTTAGCCCCCTCCCCCACCCTTTTAGTGTAGATAATACGTTTGTTAAAAAGAAAAGGATATTATTTACACTAAAGGGGAGGATGGTCTAAGCCTCACAGTGGGCTTGCAATAATGTGGTTCAAATTCGCCTTTGGTGGGAATCAAACCTAAGACCTCACACTTACAAGCAAATAGGAATACCACTACACCGTAGTACTAAGTGGCTAGTGTAAATAATATCGTTTGTTCAAAAGAAAAAATTAGGATCCTGAAATTAGAATAAATTGTAGCAATGGTCCCTTAACTTTAACTCAATTGGAGAAATTGTCCCTCAACTAAAAATTCATTACAGTTGGCCCATCAACTTTAATCCAACTGAAGAAATGGTTCCTTAACTTTAACCCAATTAGAGCAATGGTCCCTCAACTTTAACTCAATTGTAGCAATGGTCGTTCCAACATAACTCATTTTGAAAAATTTCTGATGAAGTTGACAAAAAGGACCATAGCTACACGTTTTGATGAGTTGAGGGACCCCAATTGTAGCAATGGTCCTTTCAACATAACTTATTTTGACAAAATTCTAACGAAGTTGATGAAAATGACTATAGCTACACATTTTGTTGAGTTGAGGGACCAATGGTAATGAATTTTTAGTTGAGGAACCATTGTTCTAATTTGATTAAAATCGAGAGACCATTGCTACAATTTACTCCAGAAATTACTACAAAAATTTATGTAATTGGTATATTAATCTAAAGCTAGAAGTACAATAAAGCATGAATAAAATGAACAAATTATAATTACAGAAAAGGAAAAACTAATAAAAAGGGCTTCAACCCCCCCCCCCCAAAAAACTTCAAACTGTTCACTTTTTTTCTCCTACCTTTTGTGACTTGTCCCATCATCATATACATTAATAGGTTTTTTTATTTTTTATTTTATATTTTTTTTGGCATAGAATAAGAAAAATACTTCGAATTGAATTACATTGTCCTGTTTTATTTTTGTGGTGTTATTTTCTAATAGTAGTCATGATGACGAGAAACTTTTCAATGCGCCCAGAACAAGGGATGGTATACTCTATACAAGTTACGAGATTGTTGTGTTAAAAATTTAATAACATAAAAAAAAAAAAAATCCACCACACTTATATAATAACACGTGTTATACCATTTGTGTTACGGAAAGAAGGAAAAATTTCTCCAAGATGACATCCAAGCTCAAGAAATTGGATGGAGAGCTACATTTATTATTGTAGGTATATGAAAAAAGTGAGGAAATTTTAATTTGGTAATTGAAAACAACTTTTTAAATATAATCACTGAGAATAGAATCTTCTTAAGGTTTTGATCTAAAGAGTCATTTTTGGGTTCATCGTTTTCGGCGCAATAGGTGCTTTTACAAGACCAAAAAGGGTCTGAGTTTCAAACCTTATGAAACTGAACCAAGAATTAAACATTATTTATAAAACTTCACCAATAAGTAAACACTATTAATGAAACTAGACCAATAAGTAGACACTATTTATGAAACTGGACCAATAAGTAAACACTATTTATGAAACGAAAACAAGAATTAGGCATAATTTGAACACTGGACTATACACTATTTATGAAACTGGAGTAAGAACTAGACAATATTTATGAATTATGACCAAGAACTAGGCACTATTTATGAAAGTTGACCAATAACTAGACTATATTTATGAAACCGGACCAAGAAAGAGACACTATTAATGAAACTGTACGTACAAATTACTATACATTATTTATGAAACTAGACCCAAGAACTACACATTATTTATGAAACATGATCAAGAACCAGAAATCATTTTATGAAAGTGGACAAAAAACTAGGCACTATTTATGAAATTAGACCAATAAATAGTATAGTACCGTTCAATTTCATAAATAGTGTAGTTTCATAAATAGTGGAGTTTCATAAATAGTGTTCAGTTTCATAAACAGTGTTCAGTTTCATAAACAGTGTACAAGTACTGCGCGAGCGTCAGGTTTTTTTAATTTTTTTTTTATTTTATAAATTATGTCCTTTTCATTAAAAATTAAGTTTTTTTGTCATTTTCATTAAAATTTAAGGGATTTTCATTAAAATTTAAGGGTTTTTCATTAAAATTTAATTCTTTTTCATTAAATAAAGTTTATAGCATGGTTTTTTTTGTTAAAATAAATTTAGTCCAAGCCCTTTTCATTAAAGTTCCCGATATAAATTTTATTGACTAAACTATTAAAGTTATTGGTCAACTTTCTCTCCCGTTTGGTGATAGAGTTTCTCTCTTTATGAGAGTTTTTCTCATCAGTGTGTGAGTGACTTTCCTTTGCTTCCTCTTTCTCGTAGCCACCAGCCCTAGCTATGGCTAGGGTCGGTGGCAGTCATTTTTCTCCTCTTTTCTCTTTTTTTTCTTTTTCTTTACTTATCCCTTAACCTTTGTTTTCCTCTGTCCTTTGGCCATTTGTCCCTTTCCTCCAAACCCTTCTGCTTTGGAAGGTGTGTAGACCTCAAATTCGAGTGTTCACACCATTTCCTTTCCTCGATTTGCCTTTGATGGCAATGCTGCTAATGAGTTTATTCTCACTATCTTATTTCGATGTGTAGTGGTGATCTATGTTATGCTTGTCGAATGAGTTTGGAGTCTTCTTTTCTTCCAGTGTTGGGGCTCTGTATGGCTTGATTTTAGATGTTTTGTTGGGGGCATTGGTTTCAGACGAGTGGGAAGCGACGTTTTGGCAACGATGGTGGTAGGCAGCTGCTAAGGTTGTTCGGGTGGGAAGCGACGTTTCAGCAGTGATGGGGCATTAGTTAAGACAATTAACTTGTTATAGAGGTAGAAGAAAAGGAATTTAATTGTTTTCTACAACTTCTATATCCAAGAAGACATACTGTGCCCATAAGATTAAGCTTCTGAATGCTACAAGAGGGCAATTTATTGCAACGTTTTTTGGCCTATTGGGTGGGACCATGAGGACGACTAATCGAGTTACCTGAATCGCAGAACGGATTTTAAACCCTCACATCTTTTGCCTTCGCTTCTTCTTTTTGCAAGCTTCAAGGATTGGGATTGACATGCTTTTTTCTCTCTCTTCCAGATTTGTATCCTGATTGGTTTTTGCACATGCTTGCTTTCCAACATGAGCTTCTTTTGAGCCCTTAACATGGAAAATGAAGAGGAAAACAAAATTATTGGAAGAAGTTTATGACTACCATTTCAAAATCCATACTACTTCTCCTTTTTAGTGTCCTTTAGAAGCTAATAATACATGCTCGAATGTTCCATTCCGGCTCTCACTATCTATTCGCTTGGTTATACAAGGAACATGCCCGAGGGGGCTACTACGCTTAATGCGCACTTGCGTCACCACTTAAGCTTCGTTACTGCTTCACGAGCTAAGCGAGGAAGTCTCCCTAACTCTACAATTTTTTATTCGATCGGGGATCCTTTTACTAGTATTGATTGGAATGCTATGAAATAAATAAGTCACTTGGTGTTTTTTTTTGTTGGGGGGGGGGGGGGGGGTGGGGAGCTCAACATGGTCCCTTCACTGACTTGGCCCGAGCCTAGGTGAAAGTGAAGTGGTGGGCATAACTTCAGTACTTCCATTCGCCCTGATTGGATTATAGCATTAGCGGAGTAAGAACTCCCCAAAAGAACTGATTGGATTATAGCTATAATACTAAAGTATTCACCATATAAATTAGAATTCTGATTTTTCAAAATAAGCCTTTAGAACAGTATTAAATAACCGTTTTGTTGGATATTCAATGATTCTCAAAAGATTCAATCAGACACAAAAGTATGTCATTGTTGACATTGAACAATAGAGTTCTCGAAAGAGGAAACATGGTTATTCAGTTATTCAATAGGGACCAAAATGATCAATTAGTAAACTGATGTCACTTTCCAATTTTTCTCAAAAGACAATTATCATCATAATCAGAATTGATGACCAAACAAAATATTGGTTTAAGCAAAACAAACCAATACATCTTTAAATCAAAATTTAATCAGTGTTGTCTATAAAATTCATTAGTATTGAGAATTTGCATAAAATAAGGACATATTGGAACCATAAACTTGTATAATAATTGGTACCAATAGATGTGCACAAAACAGTGAAACAATATCACATAACAAAACTAGTTTTGAAGTACCAAAATTCAGCAGTACTACTTTAGTTTGCAAATTCACTAAAAACTCAATTCTCTTTAGGTTGTCATGAAAATTTTTAGGTATGAACTAGACATATATGGTCACTATTTCAAAAAATTTCATAATTTTTAAAATTTTGACAAGTAAGTAAAAACTTAATTCCAAAAGAAATGTGCTGCAGAAATACTGCAGTACCAACCTGAGATTAAAAATTCACTAAATATTCATTTTTCATCCAACGTGAATGAAAATTTTCAGACATAAAATAGACATATAAGGATGACATTTCCCAAAAATTAATAATTTTTAAGATTTTAAAAGTGTAACAAAAGCAAATTCGAAATGGAATGTGCTGCAGAAACGGCAGAAATTCTGTAGTACATACCCGAAACTAAAGAATTTACCAAATATTCATTTTTACTCCAAAGTGCATGAAAATTTCCATAAATGAAGTAGACATAAAAATTTATTCTTACCTAAAAATTTCATAATTTTTTAGAATTTGAAAATGGGCCAAAAAAAATAAAAGCGAAATGGAATATGCTGCAGAAACGGCAGAAATTCTACAGTACATTCCCGCGAATAAATAATTCACCAATAACTCATTTTTCATCCAATTCTGGTGAAAATTTACAGATTTAAAATAAACATATCAATGTATATCATACTTAAATTTCATGAATTTTGGAGTTGCGCAGGTATATCAAAATAATATCACAAACAGATTATACTGCAAAATTACAGCAACATAGTATCACACTTAAAAATTTACCATAAATGCATTTCCTGTACAAAAATGATGAAAAATTTTTTGTGTATACAATCCATTATATAATATAACATCGCAAATTTTCACAAAGTTTGGAGTTAGGAAAATGTATCAAAATCGTAATCAAATATGACACATTGCAAGGTATGCAAAACACCATCAGTATTTCCCAAGCTCTACCAAAATTTCAAATTTATTCATAATTTAAATAAAACCGATTTAAAATCTTTAATATGCTCAAAACACTAAAATTTCTTAAATAAATTAAAGGTTCATTTCATTAGATAAATAACCTTTAATATGCCCAAAACATTAAAATTTCTCAAACAAATTTGTTGAGTCACAAAATAATTGGTTTGGACAAAATAAACCAATCTATATGTATCAAAATTAGGCTTATATAAGGAACAATATCTCAACATTATTAATCGATCTCAACCATTAGTTATAAAATCGAAAAGAAATCACAAGCTTTGTGAGTGCATGATACATATCCAAATTTAAAATATGGAAACATGAAATCCAAAATACGTAACTCCTTAATTCTAAAAGATTCTTTATAATAGATTTTATTAGTAAATGAAATGAGTTAATTCAAATCAAATACAAAACGGGTAATTTAATTGCAATATTAATCTAGCTTAAATTCCCATAATAGTTGTATTGTGATGCACAACCCAAAT
Organism: Heteromeles arbutifolia; assembly: GCA_024362995.1. Lineage (NCBI taxonomy): Eukaryota > Viridiplantae > Streptophyta > Magnoliopsida > Rosales > Rosaceae > Heteromeles > Heteromeles arbutifolia. The sequence goes on along the minus strand of JANCRC010000010.1, from coordinate 7,041,141 downwards.
TCAAGGAGACTACTAATTTCCCTTTTAAGAAAACGTATTAAAATAATTTCTCTTTATATGGGCAATATCAATAATTATGAAAATACTTTTAATCTCACAATAAAACAATTAGTGGAATATATTTTAAATTTAGATTCTCCTCCAATATAGATTATAATTGCCAATTAATTTTAAAATCAATTCCATAAGGAAATCTACATACAACACCAAAATAAATTAGTCAACATTAAATTAAATTGATTAGGAGATTCCTAACATAATTAGAAAATTGCAACATGTCTAATGCAATTCTTCTCTTCAATAGAATATCATTAGGATTACTGATATTAATTAAAATTACGAGTACGTAAGCGGAAGCATAAAATCCCAGAAACTAATAGCAAAAATCCATATTAATTTCGAAAACAATTATCATTCATGTAATTTATACAAAAGCAAATTGATACAAATTGTAATTCAAATTAAATCTTACCCAAGTTGTCTCCTAACAAGAAGTTATTCTCGTCGGAAAGTGCCGAGAGGGCCAAAACCATAAGGAAAAATTCGAGCTTCAAATATTAGGTTGTAAAGTAGTGCTCGAAAATTATATAACCAAAAACCCAAATTAAAAAAACTATTTTTACCAAAATAAAAATAAAAATAATTTATCTCATATAATTAATACCAATTTTATATATGTTATTAACCACGAAAAATCATTGCATACCAACACAAAATTGCGGAAGCATCAAAACCAATTTTTCATGAGATGGAACAGTAGAAGGCATCCAACCAAAATGATAAGCAAATTTTCTTTAGTATGTGAATCATCTTCAATAAACATTTTTTTTTTTTTTTTTGCTTATACCTTTATATCGGACCCTAAGCTTGTTGTGCGGCTCTGATACCACATGTAAGATATTTCTGAAATCATAAGAATAACAACAAGACATTAGGATCACGGATTTGATAAACCAAAATTACAATAAATCAATTACAATTTACTTATCTTTGGAATACGGAAGACATGGCTCTTGCAGATGACAAATGAGTCTTCTACTTTCAACAAGCGGAAGTGTTCTAGCAATAATAGGGTTTGCTCAGAATGGAACATGTGTTTTGTGAAAGCAGGGACACCCTTAATATAGTGATTAGGGTTCCTCCAATTCTGCCTATTATAGTAATTAGAGGAATACACCAAATCACCATTTATTCTTAATGTTGTCCCACCAAGGCATGTACAATATGTCTTACTTAATTAGGGTTTCAATTAGTCAACTAAATATATCTTGGTTCCATGATTCTTGCTAACCAATATTCAATCACGTTAAAAGCCAAATATCACTTTAAAAGCCTGATGAGAAATTTTATTTGTTAAGTTATTAACTTTTTAACACATATATATCACTATTTGTATAATGACACGTGATGTACCACGTCGTGTGCCGATCACACTAAAAAATCTCTCCTAACGAAGCTAGTAGAAGTTCATGGGAATATGCTTGAATAACATTCGAGACTTGAGACAAAATCCTGCCCTGCTGCCTTTGAAACATTTTATTTAGTTTATGGCTCATTGCTAGCTGTAGATCAGGAGCTAGGTTAGATGACTAGGTGTGATCGTCGAATAGCATTGCGTGCCATCAAAATATTTTATAGGTTAAATGACTAGGTGTGACGTGATCACCAATAAACTTATGGACAAAGTGACATGGATTAAAATGTTATGATGCTATTTCTTAACAATTTTTTTACCAAAAAAAAAAATAGAAGAAGAAATTATTAACAATCTGTGTCTGTGTAGGCTTTCTATTGAACAAGCTGAATACAATAAATGCAGCAGCTGGGTTACGATTCTTCGCATCCCATTAGGCCTCCAAAAAGAAAAGATTAAAGCGTCAAATGTTTGATTAATTAACAAGAAATTACAACTAGATAACCATTAAACTATATTAAAGAGAAAACAATTAAAAGATAAGTACACCAAGAAGACAACGCGTACTTGTTATAATAAAGAGACAGTAATGCATAGTGTTTGAGTTGAATAAAAAACAAACACTTAATTCCTCTTAAGACAGTTGGATATGCATTAGCAATGGACAAAGTGACTCTTCAAAATCTGAAGGGACGACCTCCCAATGGCTTCACTGGTTGCTAATTTGCATATTCCTCTATGTTCCTCTGTGAATCTATACGTGCTGAAAACTTTTGCTACTTGACGATCCTAAAAATATTTTATGAGGCTATCTCATTTATCATCGTACATTAGACACATACAACTCACGAAACTGTCTCATGTAGTTGTTTTTTTTCAAATGCACAGTTTACTGCTGTCTCATGCATCCATTACACAAAAGAACCTAACCCTAGCTAGCTCTAAGGCTCGATGTTATGCGCCTAATCGTCTTAACTCAATTTGGATACGGCGGGATAAGTTTGGTGCCATTGATGTCGAAATTATTAGAAGGACAGGCCAAAGACCCACTCCAACAATACTAATATTGGCCCTAATTTGGTAATTACAACCTGCATAGTACAACATGCGTGAGGTTTTATTGCAAAAGGCTTCGATATTAATTGAAATGGAGTTAGGATATTTAAACTCTTCTTTTCTCAGAAATACGGTTCATGTGGGATATTTAAACACGCCCCCTCATGTGAGACCAAATTAGTGGGTCACACGTGAGAGATTCAAACATCGACAACCACGTGGAGCCAATGGGACTCGCCCTACACGCAGGGCCAAAGGACCCACCATCATGGCGATGAGCCGAGGAGACCTGCTAATCATGTGACAGTACATTACGAGCTCGCTGTTGAAATTATCAAAAAGACGGACCAAAGGCCCACTTCCAACAACACCGACATTGTCCCCAGCTTGATAATTACCACTTGTACAATACAACAGGTGTGAGGTTTTATCACAAAAGGCTTCGGTATTAGTTGGAGTAGGGTTGAGATATTTAAACTCTTCTTTTCTCAGAGATACGGTCGATGTAGGATATTTTAACAATTGAATGTCACCTCAATCAAGTCGAAAATTTGGATTGTTAATACAGCTTGGAAAACCACAAACTAGGAATTTAACTATATGATTAAACAATACAATTCAAATGATTTTTTGACACACCCCGACCCGAAATAGGGGCGTGCTGGCCGTCACGTGAGAGTGATGTAACCATGTGCACAGTGCGGAAGTAATAAATGATAGAATTTACGGGTCAATTAAAACCGAAACACTAGCAATACTAGTGTAAAAGAAGTGTGAATTCCACTAATACAGAGCATAAAAGTCTACGTGTAGTCAAGCAAAAGTACTAAATAGAGATAACACCCAACGGTGGTCCTACATAAGTGAATTTTGTCAGAACGTCTGATGAGCTCCTCGTATGCCACCAACAAACGCTACTTAATACCTGGAGGGGCGAAAAACAAAGTTGAGTGGGTCAGAAACAAATCTTTTCAAAACCTTTCTTTTCTCAAAAGTTATAACCCATCGCTGTAAAAATTGTATAATTTCCCAGAAACAAAGTATATACTCATATATATATAATTCTCAAAATCCTGCTGGAAAATATGTATGTATGAAAGTATGTATGCCATGCCAAAGTATCATAACTGAATGCCAAAGCATAACTCTGTGAATGTGATTGAATACTAAATAATCAACTCAGTCATCGGCTGTATATAGCTCATAACAATCATCATATCATATAGCTCATACTCATCTCAATCATATCATCATATATATACCCTGCACACACATCAATACCACCTGTAGTGGTCTGCACAACATCACTGAATATAAACTAATATGCTCTAGTGCTACGATCACGTGAAGACTGAGCGATAAATCGCGGGTCACCTACGAGTCGAACCCACCTATAGTGGCATATTCGACAGGACTGAGCACCTAACTTGGATCCAAGGCGAGCATACGGTGCGGGAGGTGAACATCACGTGAAGGACTGAGCCCCTTTCTGGGCGGGAGCACTAATATCGGTGTGCAGGTTTATGAGCTCTAATCATATCGCATCACATCACATCACATCACATCATTCATTCTCAACAACTAGTAATTAAATTTAGCTGCCACTTACCTGTGCGCCCTCAGCACCGACATCAATATCAGCAATCAATAACGCATAATAAATAAATAGATACTTTGCATGGCATTTCATATCGCATTTCATATCACATTTCATTTAAACTGATTTTCTGGGAAAAATTCATTTATATAGGTATATACGGAAAATAAATGCCCACTCACTGATAAGTAGACGGGTCGTAACCCCCGAGCCTAGCCTGGCTACGCTCGTCCTCCGGATAGGTCTCGCCTATATGAGAAGTAATTGAAATAACGTTAATTAACGCATATATTCGAAACCTTAGAAATAACTTCTCATACATTGCTCAAATTGGGTATATGAATATACCACAGTGATCTACACAATCTCAGGATCATCCCAATATTTTTAGAAAAATTTTCCGACCACCCATGCGTCGTCACGCGCCGGCCACGTGCCTGGCACGTGTAACGGAACAGTAACGCCGTTAGGAATATTCCGTGGAATATTCTGTTAATTAACTAACGGAAACTGTTAACTCTAACTGACGGCATCAGCATATTCCATCAAAACTGACGGAATATTCTTCGTCTTCTCCGGCGAGTCGTCGGTCGCCGGCGACTGTTCGCCGGTTTTTTGGTAAACTTCCAAACATGGTTTCTCAGTCATTTTAGCACCATTTTCTACGTACTTTATACCAAAATGAAGATCTCACAAACATGAACACATCTATACCTGACTCGACCCCCAACTCGCCGGGGATTCGCCGGAAAAAGCCTCGATAATTCCGGCCAAAATGAAACTCCCCGATCTCGCGATTCCGACGTCCAATTTCTTCCAACGAAGCACTCCGAGCTTCCTAAGGACCTCTTTAAGCTTCCTATGAACTTGAAATCTCCAAAAACACAAGGTTTTACGTGAGCATGAATAGTGACAAAATCGGAGGTTATGAGAACTCGAGTTTTCGAAGGCTTCCTTACCTGCAACGGGTACCAACGAGTTCATATGGACCTTAGGAACACGATGGGGTACTTCATGTCCTCGATCTGCCAGGTATAAGGAGGATTTGTGTTTCTTCCGTACAAAAACCGAGAGGGAGAAAGAGAGGGAGTCTGTGAGGTAGAGAGAGAGAGAGTGAGTACAAGAGTGAGAGGGAGGAAAAGAAGTGGGGTGAATGTGTGTGTGTGTGTGTGTGGTCCAAGTACAACCAAACACTCAAGGCAAAAACACACGCATACCTTAATTTATGCCTAGGGGCATTTTCATCATTTCACGTCCGCCGTACGAAAACTCCGGGACGGGCTGTTACATTTTTGGTAAAGATGATCTTAAAATGAAAATTAAGAAAATGAAAAGTTCTGATTATAAAATTTATGCGGTGAAGATACATTATTCGCAAGAGGAGATGCAAGTATTATCCTGATCAAAATATGTAAAAGATCAATTGTCGGCAAAAGAATCCCTGTGGCCGCTACCTGGCTCTAAAACAATGTTTACATCTATTAGGAAGAAAAAAAAGGGAATGTTCCTACAGCTACAGGCTATATAGCGATATATGTTTTGGACAATTTCCTTTGTCCATATTTGCATCTTAGAGATTCAAAGGTAAAACGTTTAGAATATATACTTATTTTTTTCTCTCTTTTTTTACCTATTTTCATACTTAAAATTTTGATTTTTCGGCCACTTTGATACTCCATTAGCCTAGTTATTAACTGATGACGTGACAGAATCTTAGCTCACTAATTCTCACTTTACTACTCTCAAGTATCGTGAAAGTCCTATTTTGCTACCCTTAGTTTTTTCATGTCACTTTCATACCTAAAGTGAGATTTTGCTCCCAGATTCATATTTCTGATAACCTAGGCATCAAGAGCTCCATGAACGAGTGAGCATGGTAATTTGGTAATTACAACCTGCATAGTACAACATGCATGAGGTTTTATTACAAAAGGCTTTGATATTAATTGAAATGGAGTTAAGATATTTAAACTCTTCTTTTCTCAGAAATACGGTTCATGCGGGATATTTAAACACGCCCCCTCACATGGGACCCAATTAGTGGGTCACACGTGAAAGATTTAAACATCGACAACCACATGGAGCCAAGGGGACTCACCCTACATGCAGGGCTAAAGGACCCACCATCATGGTGATGAGCCGAGGAGACCTGCCCATCATGTGACAGTACATTACGAGCTCGCTGTTGAAATTATCAGAAAGACGGCCCAAATGACCACTTCCAACAACACCGACATTGTCCCCAACTTGATAATTACCACTTGTACAATAGGTGTGAGGTTTTATCACAAAAGGTTTCGGTATTAGTTGGAGTAGGGTTGAGATATTTAAATTCTTCTTTTCTCAGAGATACGGTCGATGGATATTTCAACAATTGAATGTCACCTCGATCAAGTCAAAAATTTGGATTGTTAATATAGCTTGGAAAACCACAAACTAGGAATTTAACTATATGATTAAACAATACAATTCAAATGATTTTTGGTAAAGATGATCTTAAAATGAAATTTAAGAAAATAAAAAGTTCTGATTATAAAATTTATACGGTGAAGAAGATACATTATTCGCAAGAGGAGATGCAAGTATTATCCTGATCAAAATATGTAAAAGATCAATTGTCGGCAAAAGAATCCCTGTGGCTAGGGATGGCAATGGATCGGTTTGGGGATGGAAATATTATATCCATCCCCATAACCACGAAAAATAACCATATCCATAACCATAAATTAACCATCGGATATTATCCATAACCATAGCCACCGGATAACGGATTCCCCATCGGTTAACGGTTATATCCATCTTTGTCAATACAAAAAATATATTCACTTAATTGATGCATGATAATTTAGTAAATATTAATTTCGTCATTAAATATTTGATGTATAAAATGATTTAATTAATGGATCTTGTGGAGCATAAAAATTAAAGCTAAACATTGATAATGTTGGTTGATCTTTGATGTCTCCCATAAGTACCATTGAATTCTCATAGATTTTGATTCATATCAAAACTTTTGAACTTTGCCACAAAATGCAACTCACACAATGTTATTTTTGTATTCTCAAAGCAAGATTCGGTGAATAATGAATACACACACACACACACACACACACACACATATATTATATATTATTCGGTTTGGGTTCGGGTACGGATATGGATTGGGGACCCCTATAACCATATCCAAAACCATAACCGAATAATAATTACGGTTTTTCCCCATACCCAAAATATACCCTAATTTTCATACCCAAATCCAATCCATTCGAGCGGTTATCCACGGCTATCGGGTTTAACGGTTAGAATTGCCATCCCTACCTGTGGTCGCTACCTGGCTCTAAAACAATGTTTACATCTATTAGGAAGAAAAAAAAGGGAATGTTCCTACAGTTACAGGCTATGTAGCGATATATGTTTTGGACAATTTCCTGTGCCCATATTTGCATCTTAGAGATTCAAAGGTAAAACATTTAGAATATATACTTATTTTTTTCTCTCTTTTTTTACCTATTTTCATACTTAAAATTTTGATTTTTCGGCCACTTTGATACTCCATTAGCCTAGTTATTAACCGATGATGTGATAGAATCTTAGCTTACTAATTCTCACTTTACTACTCTCAAGTATCATGAAAATCCTAATTTGCTACCCTTAATTTTTTCATGTCACTTTCATATCTAAAATGACATTTTGCTCCCAGATTCATATTTCCGTTAACCTAGGCATCAAGAGCTCCATGAACGTGAGCATGGTGGCTCCATGTGGACATATGAAACAATTAAAAAAAAATTTAAAAAAAAATTACTGGCAAAATAAAAAAATAAAAATGTCAATGTGGGGATAAGGATTTTTTCCACGTAGGAGCACATGCTGCTCTTAAGTTTTTGAAATTTTTTAATTTGGCGGGAACTTATTTCAAAATCCCCACTTGAACCATCTGTACAACTTGCGGAGCCCACAGTACTACGTTTCTGCACAATCATCGTCCAATCAAAGCATGACATGGCGCTTGGCCCACAATGCCACATTTTTGCACAGTCATCGTCAAGTCAAGCGTCATCTTATTACACTTTAACAGAGCTCCTGATGCCCAGGCTAATAGAAGTATGAAATGAGAGCAAAACGTAACTTTAGGTATGAAGGTAAGACGAAAAAATTAAGGGTAGTACAATGCAAATTTCATAATATTTGAGAGTAGTAAAGTGAAAATTAGTAGGCCAAAATCATGCCACATCATTAGTTAATGGTGAGGCTAACGAAAATAACAAAGTGGTAGAAAAATCAAAACTTTAGGTATATGAAAGTGAGAAAAAAAAGAGTAAGTGTAGTAAAGTGTGATTTTGGCAATACTTGAGAGTAGTAAAGTGGAATTACTGAACATTCTTTCACAAGAAAGTAAGCCCATCATAGATTCTATTTTGCTAAGAACTAAGGATTACATTTCATATTTTTTGAGTGTAGTCATTTTACTAGTAAAATACGAAAAGGATATTAAATTGTTTAACTTTTTTATTATCTACATTTTTGTTTCAATTTTATTTAATTTTTTTATTTCACAATTTAGAGACCAAACAATTTTGATTTGGATGAATTTTTGTTGAACTAACTTGAAGAAGATCTAAACTAAATACGATTTCGATTGTTAAACTAGTAGCCCTCTCCCTCTCCCCCTCCCTTATGGTCTGTCGACCTCCCCCACCACGTCCTTCTCGTTCTTTTCTTCCCACAACACACCCCCTTTACGCCGCCACCGCCCCTCTCTCGGCTTGCACGGCTGCACCCATTTATCCTCACATCCTTTCATGGCTTCTCTCCCACCATTTTTGTGAGCAACCAATTCCTTGGCTTTGGTTCCTTCTACTAGACCCGAGCCATGCCTCATCTCAAGGTCTTTCTCTTGATTTAAGGTTAGATCTATGGTTGTGGGTGGGATTCATGGTTGTTGGTGGGTCGGTTCCATCTCGATGAACTTGAATCCATGATGGTAATATTTTCCTCCAATTTTGTGGTTGCTCTGACTGATGTGCCTAGATCTAACAACTTCGCTGCCTTATGCGCCAAGTTCTTCTGTTTCCATTGCCTAGAACTGGCAGCTCTGCCTTGACCCGTGGAAGCTGTGGATGTCATTAGAGCAATGTAGTTGTAGGATGGTGCTGGATAAAGTGTCATCCACAATGATTAGCCAACCGGCGATTCCGTTCTTAGATTAATGTAGTTTTTTTTTGTCCCGCTTAGAGAGTGATGTTGTGGATGCAAATTTTCGCCGTATCTTCTTTTAACGAAAATGTACCTGTAAAATAATAACACATTTGATTATGCCCAAAAGTCCCACGGGCCCATGATGAATGGGGGGTATTGGCTGAAGAATCTCTGATGCCAAAGTTAGAATTTTGAAAAGAATGTATTTAGGAGTTTGTGGGTAGCAAATGGCTTAGCATTTTAGTGAGATAAGATGGGTATTTATAGGAGGGTGGCAGACTCTTTGGGTGGAGAGTGGCCGGCCATATATGATGGTAATTGGAGAATAATTGCAAAATATTACGTGAAATATATAATATCTTGCAATTAACATGGCAATTATTCCTAATTTAAATAGGAAGTTTTGGGAGTTACCTTTTGAATAAAATCAATAAGGGATTGATGAGGAGTGATGAGAGGAATATGGAATAAATTCCACATTGATCATCTTTGACTCTTCCATGATTGAGCCGTTATTGTCCGTGGCATGCGCGTGGGAATCCCAGTGTGCCTCGAGGGTAATCTTGTGTGTTTAATCCAAAAGTCCACATGTCACCTCCATAATTTTTTGGATTATTTTTTGCTTCACAGTTGTGGTTGTGCTTTTCTGGTGATTGTTTGCGGCCTTTGCTTGTGAGCAATGAGTTATGTGGTCTCGTTTTTTAACGATGACTTTATGTGGCCTCGCTATTCAACGATGATCAATATGTGCGCTAATATAGTCTATTGCATCTTCCATTTGTGACATAATTTGTACTAGTGCCGATTGTACAGTTTTGCTTTTGGTTGTCAAATAGGGGTTTTACACAATTTGTGTGTCTGTACAAATTCACTCCAAATCGATTTATTGGTCACTGGAGTGATGTATTCAATGAACACCTATATACATATATATATCAGACGGTTTTCAATTTGGATGATTTTTAGTAGACATGATCTTTGAAAGAAGATTTAAAAGATAAATGGTTCAGATCATTAAAAATACATTATGAAGTAGGCCCTACAAAAACGTGCGTAAAAATTGTTGCGACACAGATTCGTCCCTATGTATATATTAAATTTACGTTCAACTATATTTCTTAAGGTATGGATGCAAATTGGCAAACTAGAAAGCAAACAATTCCTTTTTTTTTTTTTTTTTTTTTTTGTCAAAGACAATTCCGTCGTATATATGTATTTCTTTTATAATATTCCATCAATTCCATCATGTAATAGTGTTTGTTAATATATGTAACATTCAACCCACATTTACAAATCAACGAAGAACCTACAAGGGTGATTATCAATCTTTCTTTTTAAGGAATTGTTCTTCCATGAAGCATGGAAATGCCATTTATAAAATATCATCCATCCAAGGTGCGCTATAAGTATATATTCGAATTCATATAACATTCTTTTGCCATTATTCCCTTAGAGTAATGGTGAAGCCTCAAATCCATTTGCGTTAAGCCTGAATGGAAAAAGTCACTCCATTTTCAGCAGAAAATGAAATTCGTTTGATCCGGTTAAGTATGGTTGGTTGGGTTGGACCTAGAATTATACTTCTCTCAGAGGCTAAGCCTTGTTTAAGGTTTGAGCAATCTCAATTAAGTGAACAGCCCTAAGCCCAATCTCCTTCCAATCCATAACTTAAATAGATGTGTTCCTACCTCACCCCACCTTAACACAGCTTCATTGAAAATTTAGATATGTACAAGGTAGTTAACTTTTGAATGCACCACAAACATTTGGATTTCTAATTTTTTTTTTTTTTTTTTTTTGGTACAACGATATATTTTACACTAAAGGGAGAGAGGAGTTTGGCTAAGCACACAATGGCAACCTAATTTGGTATCAAATTCGCCATCTACGAGATTCGAACCTAAGACCTATCACTTATAAGTGAAGAGAAATATCACCAGACCATAGTACTGAGTGACTTGGATTTCTAATTTTACAATTGAAAGTTTGTCAGTAAACTAACTATTATACTCAAATAAGATTTTAAATGATTTTAAAAGAGTTATAAATTAAAGGGTGTTCAATCCGAATTTTAAATGAATTTATGAATATTCAGAGGTATTAAATTATAAATTGAAAGAAGTCTATTAAGGACAGGTATATTCAATAAGGGTTTGATATTAAAGAATTTTTAAAAGGGATTTTAATCAATTTAGAGGAATTTCATAGAGCATTATGGGCTTTAACAAATCATGCATCTCCCCAAAGAATTCATTTGAGCGGATTATGGGCTTTAACAAATTATGGGCTTTAACAAGCATTATGGAATTTCATAGAGCATTATGGGCTTTAACAAGCATATGGGTGGTGGATTATGATTTTTTTTTTTCAGAGAATTCATTTGATGGTTACATAGACATTATTTTGGCCATGGGAGCTTAAGAACTAAACACACGAATGCTTAGTCCAAAATCTTAATTGGTTAAGTAAAAAAAATATTGAGTCTAAACAATTGTTCGACAATTAACACAGTTGGGTTGTAAATTTAATTGGGAAGAAATAAATATTGATTTTGGGGTTACAAAATTTGGGCTTTTAGCACTCTTGGGTTGGGATGGTCCAATGTTTGATATTTATAGCTTTTGAGGTTTTTTATTCTGAAAAATTAATTACCAGAACTTGGAACTCTTTTGAACAGCCATGAGCAATCACAATTTTAGGGTTGGGGTTTTGAAGAAAGTTGGGGTTCTACTATAAAATCAATTAGTAATATGAAGTAGCCTAATCTCTTATAAGTACATGGAAGGTCCCTCATTTCCTCGACTTGGGATTCACTCTCAAGAGGGTTATCTTAAATATTTCTTAAGCATTTGAATGTAACTTATATGATAAATGGGATTTCCTTATGATGTGTAAACCTTTGAGTTTTAGAAAATCTCTAACAGATTTAATTCCTTTTTCACAATTATAGATCTTCATAATAATCAGTTTGGCCTCCTAACTGAAGATTCCTGCTTCCGTTTAATTTCTTGGAGCTGAGGATACATAGTAAGGCATGAACACGTTTGTTTGTTATAAGAGCCACATCTGGATTTGATTCAATAGACTTCAGTAATGCATGGTTTGTTCATTGTATCCGCGTTCGGAATTGGTGAGGGCATGGTTGAAGTTTAAAGTAGAAATTTGTCATAATCTTTTGCTTTTGGTTCGAAATTACATATATGCCTTTAAGCTTCTAGTAATGACCAATTGAATAAAAAGTCGCTAGCTCTATGAAAAAGAAAGAAAAAAAGTCGCTAGCTCTGTGACGACTAATCAATTATTGCTTGAAATTTGAAATGTTTTAGCTGCTTCTCCAAGGCAAAAATAATGTGGTGAGTTGCTGATGCACATACCTGACCACACTAATAACACATTCATGTGTGCATGAACCAATCAAATCAATGGCTGAAAATGATGTGGGATTTTGATAGTATCATGCAAGCTTTGCCTTTAACCTTCCCATGTGCAAATCATTGTTGAAGGTGAAGTCATTGGCACATTGATTTGAAAACTTACCGTCTGCGGCTAAATTTCCTAATGTATTGCATGGGAGACTAGTATAAGAGCCTTTTGATCATCATACAACTAATTACGTGTGTGCACATTGATTTGAAAACTTACCGTCTGCGGCTAAAATTTCCTAATGTATTGCATGGGAGACTAGTATAAGAACCTTTTGATCATCATACAGCTAATTACGTGTGTGCCGAATTTCAAATACCGGAGAAGGAAAGTTGTTTGAGGATCCAGCCTCTTCACCCCAAGATCTTGTCTTGGTCTGCAAGTTATTGCTGTGAGTGATCTCGGAACAAACTCAGTTGATTTGTTCTATTATTGCGTGCTTAATTACTACTATGATTTTTATGTCTGAAGTCAAAAAACGTAATTCCTCTAAATTTGTCCTTCGGGAACTGGATTTGAAGAATAAGTGTGAATTTATTTGAACCAATGGGGAAACTTGGTTCTTATCCAACTTAATTATCAGGTATCAAGATTCAAGAATTTAAGGAATCTAGGAGGAGGACGAAAGCAATGCATATCTAAGATTAGCTATGCTGGTTATAACAATGTGCTCCCTCTTTGCACTTAAGTTTGAATAATCACTCCTCAATGTGCGTATTTTAGAATAATTTAACATAATAAAACTGAAAATACTGTATCATTTGAAATAAGGAGGTAACTCTTAAAAAAGCAAGTAGGAATACCAAAACATTCAAAAGCTCAAGTTGTCACCAAGCTCATTGAACCACCTCCGGCAGAAAAAAGAATAAAATCCATACAGGTTAGTAAAGTATTTCTCCAAATTACAAACAAACAAACAAACAACAATCTTATACCATATATTTCTCCAATCTTTAATTTATCAGACGACTTAGATTGTACGTATTGGCTGAAGGCGAAAGGGATGGACATGTTTTGTTTTTAAAATGCAAATGACTAATAGTTTACTTTTCATTTTGTTCCTTTTGGACTTTTGTGGATCTAAAGAAGAATTCTGTGGTGGTGGGGGGCGCGGGGGGGGGGGGGGGGGGGGGGGGGGGGGGGGGGTGTGGGTGTAATTGACTTAATTAGCAGTGAAAATTGAAACAAACTAATTGTTTATCAAGCATAATATCTAACGCTAGACCTAGCTAGATGTTGATTGTGGGTCATCTTTAAAAATTGCACCAAGTGAAATAGAGTCTGATGAAAGAGTTGTTTTTTTATATATATGTACTAAAAACAGATAAGATAAACCAAATGAAAAAGAACTTAGAAATTGCTCATAACATATAAAGTTGAAATGTTGAATTGCATGGGACTTTCCTTGATGGCGACAAGTGATTCCGGGGGGTTATATTAAAGGAATGGTGATGCATACCAATCTTCAATGTGACTGAATGTATCTTTTGGTACAGACTAAAGTCGTTTGGGGGCCTAACATTTCCTCCAGTACTGCAACTACTTCCTCTTTGCTTTTTCCCTTCTCTTTTGTTGATGTTCCTCAGATTCTCAATGCACCTGCTTTTGTCAGGAGAAACACACAACAATCTTACCATGTACTTCTTCGTGATTCATTGGAAGGATTTGATTTATAACCAACAACTGATTGAATTATTTAATCCTGCTTTTAGAGCATATATAGTATTCGCTATTGGACATGATCAGTTGGTATTCTTATGGCTTTAATCCAATGAAAAGGTTAATGTCAAACTCTCACATACAAATCTTATACCATCTGAAAAGTTTCGTGCTTTCTTCCTTAAATTTGTGTTCTATTAGCATGTGCTGTGTATTTACATAGAAATATGTTTTGTGTTCATTCAGGTCATATTTAAAGGTCAGTTTATCTTTGTTTTAAATTTTTACTTTATTTATTTATTTATTAGGCAAATTGAAGAAGATACATGTGAATAAGAGAGATGAAAATGTTGGATTTAGGATGGTGGGAGGAATATAGAAATCATGTCTAATGATGCAGAGAAAATAAAATCAAAGGACGAAAAAGTTTATTGACAAAAGAAATGGTTATCAAACAAACTTTTATATGTTTTCTTGCTATAATATGATCATATTTGAAACAACTTTGGTATGTTTTTGTAATTATATCTAATTATTATTAATTTATTATGAATCAATATACCGATATTTCTAAGGGAGTTTTAACGAAAAGCCCGCAGTACTGTTCATTTTAACGAAAAACCATATTTTTACACTAAAAAGTCAACATAATACTATTCACTTTACCCTTTATTTTGTCGTTATCGTTAAAACTCAAAGTTTTCAAGCCCTTTTAATTAGTTTTCCTTATTTCTAATCCATGTGTTTCTTGCACTATGTAATTAAAGGGTAATGACAATGGCAAACTTGAAGTCATTGCATTCTCAAGTCCAACGTGTAACTATTGTCATGCAAAATCAGAATTATTAAATATTAATTCCCACATTAGAAAGGGGGAAAATATCTGAAGCTGGGATTGACTGTTTTACATGATAATGTTTGGCATGGACTTTTTACCTACCCAGAAAATAATAGAATATGCACATTACGGGGATCAATCAATCCAAAAGAAGATAACAGACTTAATATTAACTGATGCAATCCAATGACTAATTGTAATTTGGAAAATTGTTCAATTATTGGTTAATTAGTTAACTTCCCTCAGTAGTTAAATACCATGGTTAGCTTCCACGCCATATATACCTTAGGATTAACATGAAATAAATTAATTATTATTTCTTGCAAAAATATTATGGGTCACTACCAAACACGAAGACCAGATTCAAAACCCTGCAATTTCAAAGAAACTGTAGAAATTTGTCTTTCTCATGACCAGCAAAGCAGGTCAGTGTCAGTGTCTCATTTGAATTCCATTTAAGAATTGCAAGTGACTTAAGATGTATCATTTCACTGCAACTTACTGGAAATTGAGCATCATTAAGATAGTATGACACTAGATCTGACCAAGCGATTATTAGGAACTAATTAAATCTGCTCTTGACAAAAATGACAATTGTTCAGTCCAAGGATCTTCAGTTGAATATGTTGGAAATTTCTCATATTTGATTGTCATGCATCATCTTTTTTTGTCTCTTATACGCAAAGTCAATGTTTTATTACATGCATCCAAAATCCACAAGAAATCCTCTACATTATTAGAGTATTGTTTTCCTAGACTTCAGGTACAAGAAAAATGCGGTCACCTCCTCTCCCTTCTCCCACCACATTCGATCTTAATACAAAGGTAAAGAAAAATGTATAACCAAAAATTAGATGACCACCTACATTGGATTTAGATTGAACGGTGGATGACCAAATTTTTTTTAAACCCTAGGATTAGGGGACCATGTCTGATTATTATTGTTCGGACCCCTTAAAGGAAGGGACCCTTATTTTTTGAAAAAAAATAGGGATTAGTGGTAGGACTCATTCTACATTGAACTTCAACGATCTGAACTGTCTATTTTGTAAGCCTTGATTCATAGATCATCTATGCAAAAGTTCAATTTTATCTGAAACCATTTGTTCATTTAATTGTCACGATGAAATTTCAATGTTTCTTAAAACATAGTATTCGTCAATTTCTTTGAACTCAATTAAATGTCTCAAATATTTTTTATTTAGCACATATTTTGCAAGGATGATCTGTGAGATGTAACTTGAAAAATAAACAATTTGGATCGTTAAAGTTCAACATAGTGTGACTCGCACAACTAAATTCCATTTTTTATAAAAATAGGAATCTCTTTCCTTTTAAACTCTGTATTATTGTCATCATTTCCTTTGTCTCAAACAAAACACTTGTCGATCAAGATAATATAGAAAGTTTCATCCCCTAATGAGATGTTTTCTTCTCTGCGCAGTAAGTCCATGCTACTTTCTAAACCCTATAACAAACACCACATTAAGATTGGTTTTATATTTTGTGACTTATTAGGGCAGAGTTAAATTAATTGTGTTACATCATGATAAAATCGATTATTCTCCCAGAACGTTTGTGTTACTCATATTTATCGAGAGGGTAATGTAGTTGCTGATTGTTTGACTAATTTCAGTATAGATCATTATGGGAGCTTATATTCGGATTCTTGCACTACTAAATTAAACAGTTTGCGTGACGAGGGACATTTTGTCGCGCAAAGCATTCTTAGGTCGCACAAAAATTATGGCGACCAAAAAATCGTCGTGCATATTTTGCCGCGCAAAGGTTGTGAAAAAAGACATTGCGCGACGAAAACTTCAAATTCGTCGCGTTTTGAAACAATTGCGCGATGCTTTAGTACTTGTTGCGCGAAAGTTATACGGACGAAGGTTTTCGTCGTACGATATAAAACGGTACAAGTGTGCTTTGGACTATTTTGTCTCGAAATTGTTTGCACGACGAAAATTAAGAGTCGCGTGGTGATACGCGACGAAAACTAAGAGTCGCTTAATTTTGTCCAACAACTGGTGGGCGTCACGCAAGTGTAATTTTTAATAAAAAAATAAATAGAATAAAAATAAATTTAAAAATAAATAGAATAAAAAGGAAAATGAAAAAAATAAAATTTCATACTAATGACAAAAAAAAAGCAAACTAATGAATAAAAAAACAATATTTATTTATAATATAAATAAAAATGTACGTACAAATATAAAGTTTTAAAAGAAAAGGGGAACAAAACTATGGAAAAAAAAGGGAAAAATCTATAGGGATGTCGTTCAGAGGTGCTTGGTAATCTTGCTGCTGGTTGGGGACAGGGTTGGAGGTCGACGAGCCTGATTGCTGTGCTTGCTCGGTGTGGAAGGGTTCTGAGGGCGATGGTGCAGACTCGATTGGCGTGTCCGAGGGAAGCTGGGAGGCGGACTCTTGAAGCATCGATTGACACTTCTCCACCACAATCGCCTGCGAAAAAAAAAAACATGGATTATTAATAGAAACCAATTTGAAATAATTAGCATAAATGTTTAATGCATAAGAAATTACTTATATGAAGGGACTCGTTCAACTCATTCCCAGGCCGAACATAGACGTCAGCGAAGACGTCGATCTCCAGAAATTTTGAACCCTCCTGAAATTGAAAAAGATAAGAAAAATGACAGTAGGAAAAAAAAATTATTAGCGACATTTTAAAATTGGAAATGAAAGCTATAATATATACCTTCCGTCGCACCTCCATCCTATAAGAGAAAGGCCTCGAACCCGAATGGTGGAGAAGAGTCTTCTTCTCCCGATTGATCTTGTTCGCCTTCGTCTTATTCTGTTATACAAAAAATAAACATATTAGTTGTAATACTTAAAGAAAATTTAAAAAATAATAATAAACAATAGTAAAATTTAAAAAAAAAAAAAAGTAAAATGAAAGAAATCGTAATTAAAAACGCACCACATAGCCGGGCTCCTGAAAATGACTGCAAAGCCAAACCTAACTATCTTGTCGGTCCTCCAACTCCTTCGGACAACCCTCCTCGAGAGCGACCTGCTGATCATCAAACTGCTGGAAACATTGGTGCATGTCACTCTTCCACTGCTTATAGCGTTCGGAGAATAGCCGATTGAGGCACACGAACATGTCCTTATCCATGTCCTCCAAATTGTAGTTTGTCTGCAATGTAACAAATAGTATGAAAGTATTAGTAATAAAAGACAGTAATAAATATAAATATATAAATTTTACATGAAAAGCATTAAAAAAACGACGCTACTTACGGACAATTGATTGTGCACCGTGTTCTTCGTCTCCTCCAGCATCACCTTCCAAGACTTCCACCGCATAGGGCAAAAGGTCCGCACGACATGCCCAATGTCGTGGGCCAATGCACTATGCTGCTCCGCCGTTGGTGATGCCCGATGTCGCTCATTGTATTCGATTGGGATACGACCGTTGATCACCCTGGTGACCTTCGCTGTCTTCAATTGCTGACAAGGTCCCCGGGTGTTTTTCTTTGCTGCAAAGAGATGAAAAAGAAATCATTAACCCAAAACTAATAACAAATCCTACTAAAATTTCGGTATAACCTCCCCTATAATTAAAACATTTACCAAAACCCTGAAAATAGCATAAACAATATACGTATCCAACACAATGATCACAACAGTTTAATAAAAGGTTCGGAATGATGACAACATTTTAAACCTTACATGACATAACTTATCAAATTGAACCTAAAATAACAAAACTCAGTTAACATGGGAATGACGGAGTGAATTAGGATTGTATACCTGGTCGTGTACCCGAGGCTTCGGTTGTGGATCCCGATGGCAACATTTGGTCTGCAGTGCGGGGACGCCGGCGTCAGTGAGTACGTCGGGCGCTAACAGGTAACGCCACCGAAGAAATCTACGATGCCTGCATTTGTGGGACTGGAGGACCAACTGGGTCAACTGGATGAACCTGCCCATGGTCCATCTCTGCCGGAGCAGTGGCAGCAGTAATAGGTGTAGTCGTCAGACTAGGTGTAGAAGTCATCGCCCCCCGGGTTCTAATGAGGTGTGTCATCTACAAAATTGGAAATCAATTTGTTTTGTACACAAAGATTTAACTTACCGTACACATGCTAATACTTTGAACTTAAATTTAAAACGAAATTTAAAAACCCAAATTTAAAAACCATAATTCTAAACCCAATTCAAGTTTGGCATAAAAAAAAAAACTTAAAACTGATATAACATACACAAACTAATCAATTCAGAAAGGATATAGACCCATCAATTATAACTTAAAAGAAGAAACTAGCATAAAGGACAACCTTACAAGTTTACTACCTAAAACCAAACAAATGTGAAGGAGAGCATATCATTATTTACTAGTAAAATCCAGATTTGCTTATATCATGTGGGTTCCCATATCTTTGAATAATAATAATAATGGAGTTCACAAATAGATTTCATTTGATCTAATGTGTTCCTATTGGTTTGTTATACCTAATCACGATGACATTGCCCTATCTGGCTGAAAAAGATATTTTACATATAAATTTCCCATTTTTTGTCCTTCTTGGTGAATTAAGTAGCCAGACCCAGGAGAGAATCCATTCATGACATTCCTAAAAATGTAACTTCAAAATTAGGAGGCCGAATTCAACAAGCAACACAATCGAGTCTATCATATTAATAAGGCAACAACAAAGGCTAATACCCCATTATATATCAAGAAATCGTGGCAGTCAACAATGCAAATCTCTAAAAACTTATTCCACAAATGTACAGTGTAATTCAATTTTTTTCTTTCAAACCTACAATAGAGAACACATCCTACAATATCTTAAATTCCAACATAAAAACCACAACATAAATATATTTCATCTAATCGTAATAAAGGAGAATTAAAAAGGTGAATTATATGATATAAAGATAAATAAATAAAAGGATTGTTGCATATCGAAAAGTGTAAGTGCAATGTTGTGGATGCATAGAACATAGGAAAATATTAACAAACCCCTAATTTAAGAACCTTGTACTTAAATTTAAAAACCCCTAATTCGAACCCTGTACTTGAAATTAAAAAACCCCCTAATTTAAGAACCCTAATCTAACCCCCAATGAAGCACCCTAAATCTAACCCCCAATTTAAGAAAACCTAATCTAACCTCATTGCCCAAAATCGTTCTCCTAATTTAAGACCTAACCCCAATTAAGAACCCTAAAAACTCTAATTTAAGAACCTAAATGTAACCTCCAATTTACCAACCCTAAATCTAACCCCACCGCCCCTAATTTGAAAAAATAAAAACCCTAATTCTAACATGTAGTCAATAAACAAAATTGAAACTAAAAACTGAAGAGGAAATTACCTCTTGGAGAAAAAGTGGCGACGGCCTGAAAGAGGGATGAAGAGACGAGGTGACTGAAGGAGAGACGAATGGAGATAGAGAAGAAGGAAATAGAGGGTATCGCGAGGGGAAAAAAGGAAGAAAAGGGAAGTGAGGGAGGAACGAGACGCACGGGGTTAATAATATAGAATCTTGTGCGACGCAAGCTTTGTCTCGCAAGGCTAAACAATCGTCGCACAAGTTTTTTAAAATTTCTGCGAAAAAAAAAACGCCTTAATTGAATTTTAAGACACTTGCGCGACGAATACATATGTTTCGTCGCGCAAAGTATGTTTGTGCGACGAAACATATGTATTCGTCGCGCAAGTGTCTGAAAATTCAATAATCCCGCGTAAAATTAAAACGCTTGCATGACCAAAAAAATTTTATGCGTCGCGCAATTATGTTTTAAATTGGTTTTTTTTTTTTTTTTTATTTTGTTTACAATTTATTATAAAATACAAATAAAACAAATTTATTTACAAAGTAATTCACATATAAAATAGGAATCATTCATACCATTTTTTTTCATCACTCTATATAATGCATTAACCATTTCATGTGTTTTACAAAAAAAAGTTACAAATAAATTGCCTTAATCTTCATCCGAACTATAATAACTTTCACTTTCGTTGCTATCATCATTTTCAGTGTCTCATTTCTCATCATCGATAGGTACGTCACCATCGTCGTTTGTGCACACTGGAGCATCGTTTTGTGGAAGATCACTGAGGTCAATTATGATCGACTGAATTGGTATTTCGATTGAAGATACTCCTTCTATCTGAAATGGTTCTTGGATAAGATTAGTCTCTCGGAGTGTTTCCGCACCACTTTCCATCGAAGATTCAAGACGTTGGTTAGCAACACTGTCGATGTCGTCGTCAATACGGTCTTGTTCTGGTATAGCATACACGTTCCTATGATCCATCTTCTGAACAACTTTCCAACCCCTCTCGGCTTTAGGGTCATCTAGATACACAATTTGTTTTTCCATGGTTGATAAGATGTAAGGGTCGTCATCGTACCAAGTTTTGGTAATGTTCACTTATAGTAATCCATGATCTCTTTTCACACTTCCCTGCCTGTTAGGGTTTGTATCAAACCATCAACACTTAAATATGATCACTTGGCACCAGTCTTTGTAAAGTAATTGCACGACACTTGTTAGTTTGCCATAGGATTCAATGTCTGTACTTTCGCCTCCCCAGGGGACATGAACACCGCTGTTTTACGTACACAACTTGTCATCTCGTGCACTCGCTAAGAACTTGACACGTTGACGCCGAGGAATTCGATGCTTTCAGTTGATTCACCTAATAGTAGACAAACATTTAAATTTGTTAGTTCGAGCAAATTAATTGGTACAATATATATGTCCAATACAAAACACTTCAAACTTACATAATCGAGAAATTATTGCGGAAACAATTCACAGTGTTTCTTGGCATACAAATGTGAAGGATGTGCCTGCTTCATCATATTTTAATGGTCGTCTAGGTATGATAGTGTCTCATCATAATTGTTGAGTATAAACCAATGTGCTACCTCTATCTCCTTCTTGGAAAACGACTATCCACAAATCGGATCTCCGAATGGTCTAGTTATTTGGGCAAAAACTGAAAGTTTCTCCTTTCTCACACCCCCGTCATTATTGCGATGAGGACGATTGAAAGTTGTCTCAACATCCTTTAAATACATTCCACAAAATGTAAGCGCCTCATATGCCACCCAAGCTTGTATAATGGATCTTTCTGGCTTCGGTTTGTTTCGTACACTTTTCTTCAAGTCTCTGAGAAGCCTGCCAAAATAAAACGATACGATACACATATTATTAATTGTAATATATTTAATATTGATTAATAAAAAGACAAGGAATATATACCTTTCTATTGGATACATCCATCGAAAGTTGACTAGTCCAGCAAGCAATGCCTCATCTGGTTTGGCGCAACTGATTAACGTCCATTTTTCGCAATGTTCTTGACGTTAATTGCGAAAAAAAAAACTGGACAACAACATGATTGGTCTCACTACTTCGGATGGTAAGAGATGTCGAATACCCACAGGAAGTAGGCATTGCAGAACCACATGGCAGTCATGACTCTTTAGGCCAGCTAATTTACCTCCGTCAACGTTCATGCAATGCGCGATATTTGAAGCATACCCATCAGGAAACTTTATGGACGATAAAAACTTTAAAAATTCTTTCTTGTCATTCGGTTTCATTGAAAAAACCCAAGATCCCTTCTAACTTTATCATTGTCCCTATTCATCCATAAACCCCGTCATATTCCCATTCGTTCCAAATCAAGACGAGCTTTGATCATGTCCTTTGTCTTGCCCTCAATATCTAGAATTGTGTCGACCAATGTGTCAAATACATTTTTCTCAACGTGTATAACATCGAGGTTGTGTCTCAATTTTAGTTTGGACCAATACGGGAGCTTAAAAAACATAGACTTGTGCGTCCAGTTTATATGTGTAGAAGGTCTGGTTCTACTGACATTGGTCCCGAAAGGAGCAAAATCCAAACGATTAAGCTGTTCCAAAATCTGATCACTGGACCATTCTCTTGGTCTGAGGTGATGCTCTTTCTCCCCGTCAAACTCTTTATCCTTCTCTCGCCACTCGTGGTCCCATGGCAACCATCTCCGATGACTAAGGTAACAAACTTTTCCAACGTGCCAACTAGATGTTACGTCTTCCTTGCATATAGGGCATGCCATATAACCCTTAATACTTCACCCGGAAACCATTACATATGCGGGGAAATCATTCACAGTCCACATCACTGCAGCCCAGAAAGTGAACATATTGCCAGTACATTTATCGTATGTGCGCACACCATGTGTCCATAAATCTTTTAGCTCATCCACCAACGGCCGTAAGTATACATTCGATTGACCTACCAGGATCTTTAGTTATTAATAGAGTCATCATTATGTATTCTTTTTTCATACATTTCCATGGCGGCAAATTATACGGAAAAACGAAAATCGGCCAAGTACTGTGGTGTTGGTTTAAAACCCCAAACGGATTAAATCCATCAGTGGCAAGTCCCAATCTAATGTTACAAGAATCAGCAGTAAAATTAGGGAACGTTCGATCGAACTCTTTCCATGCCTCTCCATATGCAGGATGCCTCAGGACATCGTCATCAACCCGCTTTCCTTATGCCATCTCATGTCCGTGGCAGTATGCGTTGACATATACAATTGCTGCAACCTAGGTTTCAGGGGCAGATAACGCATAACTTTTTGTGGGATCTTAGTCGTTCTATTCTGAGATGTCATTTTGAACCTCGACTCATTGCATACATGGCATTATCCAATGCTTTATTCTCTTGTAGAATAAAATACAATTGTTTTTGTAAGCATGAATTTTTTCATAACCCAATCCAAGACCATTCAACCTTTTGCGCTAGGCAAACAATTGTCCTTCGGAAGCATTCTCTTGAAAACCCACAAAAAGTAATTGAAACACTGGTTCGACATACGATACTTTATTTTTTTCGTGCATTAGTTCCACAATGGCCGTGAGAACGGAAAAGCTCTTGCACCCCGAGTATAACTCTTGGTTGGCATTTTTTAATAGTTTTTCATATTGTTCGAACTCTACACTGTCCATTGATGTAGGCATGTCATCTTCCCCTAACTGATTGGTGTTTGTCGATGCAAATGGAAAAGCATCATTTATAATATCCATGACTTGTTCATTAGGATCCACAATAGGTTCAACATTGTCCACTCTTGTGGCGTTTGAAGATGAAGCATTGTCTAATTGTTCCCCATGATGGTTCCAAGTATTATATGTCTCAATCATTCTATTCCTTACTAAATGAAATCGTACATTTTCAATTGTCTCCCTTAACGTGTTGTTACACGTCCTACAAGGACACTGGATTCTAGTTGTACCCGGGTTGTGTGTACGTGCAAAGTTAATAAAATCCTCGATTCCATCCAAGTATTCATCCACGCATCTATTCGGGTTCTGTATCCACGTCCTGTCTATAATTCCTGGAATCACAATAACAATACAACAATCACAACAACTTCATTCAAAATGATAATGTCACCTTATGCCTCTGGTAACGGCCCTATCCTATTCGGGAATGCATAGTTATGTCACGTAATTTACGGCTACATCAGATTAGATTTCGATGTGGATGAATTTCGGCAACATCTTGATATAGTTCTTCAGGTGTACGACCCGAAGAACGTACAGAGATGACACCGAAATCTCCACAACCGAAACCTAATCATTCAACCATAAACTACGCGTCATAACTGTGCATTCCCAAACTGTCCAAATAATGGGACAATTCAAGAATTAATTGGACCGCAGTCATGCTTTCGCATCCATACACGAAATCCAACTAATCCTCGAACGGGAAACTAAGTTTTACTAAAAATAAAAAACAAATACGAAGTTAATTTCAATTAACTTCGTACATCACAACACATATTTATACGTCACGTAAAAATTTAACAACATAATATAAATATAATTTCACAACACAATATAAACATAACAAACTAAGTTCAACATAATTTAATTAATTGTATATGTCCAATACAAAACGAAGAAAATACCTTCTCAATCATTCTCCACCAATCACTAATCACACACAATATCCCTATAGACAACAAAATTAATGGCGTTAGTATGAATTTACATTAATACTTTTACCCTAACGACAAAAAACGCTTACCAGACACATCGAGATAGCTCGATCAACCTATAGAAGAAGATGGAGGGAGTATTAGATGATGAAATTGAGAGAAAATGGAAATGACGAATTGAGCAAAATCGAAGGGATGAGTACAGAGGCACAATCTGCAATTTCTTTTGCAGTTTGCCTTTGCACATGGCTGAATTCAGATTAAAAAAGACGACAATTTTGCGCGACAAACAAGGTATTCGTCGCGCAAACACACATTGTGCGACTAAGATGATCTTCATCGCGCAAATTTCATTTGTGCAATGAAAAAAGAATCTTTCGTCGCGCAATTTTACCATTTTTTTATTTTATTTCCTTTACTTTACAATTTACTCTTTTCAACACATTGCGCGCCGTAAGAATGAATCGTTGCGCAATGCATATTTTTTAAATTTTTTTAAATTTTTCTTTTTTATTTGTATGTATTGTAAATTTTTATTTTATTATGAATCAAAAACTCAAACCTAATTAAACATTAAATTAACTAAAAAAACTAATTTACTATCCCAAATAGAAATTATAATTAATACAAATATTAATACTCATCCACATTGTCACATCTCGGCCCGGGGCGGATCACTTCCCCGGCCCGCTCCACCATCGTAGCACGATATTGTCTGCTTTGGGCCCCGACCACGCCCTCACGGTTTTGTTTCTGGGAACTCACGAGCAACTTCCCAGTGGGTCACCCATCATGGGAGTGCCCTAGCCCCCTTCTCGCTTAACTTTGGAGTTCTTACGGAACCCGAAGCCAATGAGCTCCCAAAAGGCCTCGTGCTAGGTAGGGATGAGAATATACATTTAAGGATCACTCCCCTGGGCGATGTGGGATGTTACACACATAACATATATTTATTCATTAAGTTAAATATAAAGTCCACAAAGTCTTATTTAAAAAAAAAAAAAAAAAAAAAACAACCCTCATCAACTTCAATCCTCCCTCACCCGCAACACATCAAACTTCCATTGCCGGAAACTTTGCTTGGAAAGCCCATCCACATAAATCCGTTGCTTCTCATCGGTTTCATCAACATCCCAATGAACCTACATTAATGCCAATAACAATAAATTAGTAATTTAAAAAATATTACATTTTAACAAAAATAATTGTTCATTATTTACGACAAACTTACCAATAACTCTCCCAGCATGGACTTCTTCAACTCTTCAGGGACCTTTTTCCAAGACTCAAACTCGGCAGAACAATCCCTCCGCACCAAATTCCCAATGTCATACTTAAATTCGGCTTACGCCTCACCTATATTTTTGCCTTCAAAGTACGGCACTTGCTTCCGTCAATACCTCTCTAATCGCACTACAAGTTTCTTTTTGCCAGAAACTTCTCCAGAATCGGCCATTCTTTTTTAAACAAAAAAATTTTGAAAACTAGGGCTCTGAAACTGTGTTTATATAGCACTAGGACAACTTTGCGCGATGAACAAATTCGTCGTGCAAATCACCCAGTTCGTCGCGCAAAATGCGTCATAAATGCGCAATAAATAGGAAGGTTTGACCGTGCTTTGATTGACAAACAAAGGATTTCGTCGTGCAAAGATGTCTTACGCAGCGAAGGTTCTGTCGCTCAATCTATTGCGCGACGAATAAAATAATTGTAATTATAAAATTTACATAAACATAGATATCTATGTTTACGTAAACTTTATAATTATAAACAAATATTCAGAAAATATTTAATACCTTCAATATTTATTCTAAAAATAATTAATACTTTAAATATTTATTCTATAAATAATTAATACCTGAAATATTATTCTATAAATAATTAATACCTTAAATATTTATTCTATATATAATTAATGCCTTAATCCATACAATTATTTTCAGCATAAGTACGATATTTATTGAAGATTGAAAAGACACATAAACCGATGATAGGGTGCTTACATTAGGTTTCAATAAATAAATAAAACCCAACATGAATTGAAACCTAATTAAGTCCAAATACACAACTTATAAAAAAAAACCTTAAATTTAAATATTGTCACACAAAACATAAATTTAAAACTACTATTTGGATGGTCCTGGTCCATTCTGCAAGACTTCATAACGCTATTGATTATAACCTCCCTCGAACGCATTATCCATCAACTTCATCAACTGTTCGTTCGTATCATCATCAAGAGGGTAATTACACTATTACACATATATGCAAATAATTAATTCCAACATATAACTAAAAATTTCACAAACTTAATTATTAATCTATCAACAATATACTTACTAATAGTTCATCTATCATAGCCTTCTTCACATTCTCGGGCACATCTTCCCAAGAATGCCACTCAGCAGTGGGACAATTATTCCCTATGGCTACAGCGATCGCATGCGCAAACTCAAAATGTTCCCTTAAATCATGAGGGTTGGCATCGCATACATTCTCATCCTTGTTTTTATTCGCCATCCCAGCACGAAAAAAAATTTGAAGAATAAGAAGAATAGAATTGCGAAGAATCAGGACAGCAGAAGCGCATATTTATAGGAAGATTAGGACCTTTGCGCGACGAAGACTTTGTCGCGCAAACACTAGTATTAAATGCCGTATTAATTCCTTTGATTCACCTGCAGTAAATGGTCAAAACTAATTGGAACTTGCGTGACCAATTGTTTGTTGCGCAAGTTTTTGCGCCAAACAAAATTTCCCCGCGTTTTCTTGCTGACTTTACGCGACGCCAACAATTATTCGTTGCGCAATTTTTTTTTTCCTCCTATCTTTTCTATTTTGCGCGACGAAGTATATGTTTCGTCGCTCAAGTGCGTCTTGCACAACGAAAATCTCTTTGTCGCGCAAGCTGTTTTTTCTACTAGTGTTGTCCTCCTTGTGCAACTTCTACGTACATTCATAACCTTTCTTCACGGCCTAATTTTAAGTTTTGCTAGTTTGGTTCTTGATGTTTTGTTTTCTATGGTTTTCTCTTTCATTGACTTTAGCTTGTGCTTGTCAATTTCTTTTCTACATGTATTTTATTGTATGGTCTCGTAGACTGTAATGGCTTAATGAGCTCTATTTTTCTATGAGGGGTAAGGTTCTTGCCCTTTCACTCTTTGTTTGTATTTCTCTATTCAATAAATCTATAATTCACAACATTATTTTTCCATC
This sequence comes from Heteromeles arbutifolia, assembly GCA_024362995.1. Classification (NCBI taxonomy): domain Eukaryota; kingdom Viridiplantae; phylum Streptophyta; class Magnoliopsida; order Rosales; family Rosaceae; genus Heteromeles; species Heteromeles arbutifolia. The sequence continues at coordinate 7,012,742 of JANCRC010000010.1, read as the reverse complement.
ATAGTAATATTAAAGTGGATTTGACATTATTGTTGATCTAAAAATAAATAAAAAGGTAAAATTGATTAGTCTAGAGCCTGTATTGTAGAAAATTCGATTGTCTAGCATATCAACCACCATATACAGTTCACGAAAAATATGCTTAACCGAAAATTGCAATATCTGCTCTAATATATGCTAAATATCTTGAATAATAGATCTTATATTTCATGGTTATTTGTTTTCTTCATAGGGATTATGTTATTTGCATCATATTTATCTACCTTTTTTTTAGTCTGAATGGTTATATAGTTACCATATACTATTCACATCTCTCATAAGTCATCACAAGTTGCACAACTATATTTCACATCTCTCAAACTTGATGAGCAATATAATCAGCAATAATGCAACAAAATAAGCAAGAATACATAATTCAACAATATTCTTTATGAGCTGCAAATGTATGGAATCCATTGGTCAAACAGAGAAGTGTCATTTTTTTAGTATAATGAAGAGTGGTACTTAAGGCGGTTTGTTTCTTACTCTGTTTGGATGAGCGACTTTAAAAGTCATAAGAATTTATTAAACTCAATTTTGTAAGAATATAATGTTAGAGAGATTATCTACTTAAACTATATTTTGTAGACCACATAATGTGGAGGTTGATAGTTGAATTCTTTTTTTAAATTCTTAAAAAAACAAAAATAAAAAGAATTCAACCATCACTGTCATATTATATGGTTTACAAAATATGTTATTCCTAGCATTTTCTTATAAAATGTACTACAAGAATTTGCTCATGAATTATTCAAACAATAAAAGTGCTCTACTGAAACACTACAAAGAATCTCTATTCATATTAAGTAAAAATATTGAAGTGTTTCACACGGGCACACAACTTGAATTTAATTGATTGTATCAATCGTAGGCTGGAAATTATAGTACTGTATGTTCAGAAGGAATCTTATACGGATAGTAAGAAGGACATTGTATGGATTTATATGTAAATTGAAATACTCCGATATATAACCAATTAGGTTTATGGTAAAAGCTCTAACTTTTTTCAAAGTGTCAAACACATTATAATATTTCTTGTGCTCGTAATTTCTGCGAAGCTTGAGCCTCAATTGTTGTTCTCGAGCTGCTTACTACATTTTTAAATGTATTCTTTATGGGATCCTGGCGCCAGCAATAAACGTCACCACATTGTCACTTTACCTATCCAAACCTTCTTCCCAAACAACCCTAACTTAACGTCAAATTACTAAGGTTGCCACCTTTTCAAACAATCTTACCGCAACTTGTATCAGCTGGGCTTCCAAGTTTGGAACCTTTTTTTCCAGCTTTCAAATTTGAGGTCTTCTGAAAATTGGCAAATCCTTAAAGGTTCAAAGGCCATATCTCCTAGGTCACAAAGTTGAATGGCACATCTTTTAAATAACAAAAAGGTCAAGGGGCAAACATGGAATGAAGATCCTTTATAAATCTCTTTCCATTAGGCCCTTCGGCCAATTAACCCCACAGCCACTTAGGCACACACTTTGCACATACATAAAGCTTAGAGTTGGACCCTCCTCCAATCTAAAAACCCTCCACCCTCTTCAAGTTTTCTCCACCTTACCACCACCACCATCTTCTACCTTAAGCTCCACCATGAAGATCAAAACCCTTATTTTCTCACACATGTGCCACGTAATTCGGTGCCTCAACAAAGCCAGGTCCAAAGCCTTATCAATTCTCATTCAGGTTCTCAGAAATAGCCAACCCATGCAGCTCATCTACCCTACCAAAAAAAACAAGGACAAGAACAAGACCAAGAAGATATTCTTCGGCTCGTTTAGACTGCACTACAACTGGTCTACGCATGTGTTGCCCGTGCCTGCGCGTGTTTACGATGGATTAACGGCAACACATTTGTACTATGATTCTACATGGAATTCAGTACTTTCAACTGATGGTCAGCAATGTGAGGATAATCTTGGTGCTGAGTCACAGCTTTATGGGTACCTCCAATGGCTTGAGGAGAAGAAGGTCCGTGATAATAATAATAATAATAATTCCATGTCCGATGATCAGACTGATTCTAATGAGATCGATAAGCTAGCTGATTTGTTCATTGCTAAAAGCCATGAGCAGTTCATATTGGAGAAGCAGGAGTCCTACAGGAGATTTAAAGAAATGCTTGCCAGAAGCATTTGAGATATTGTTAAGTGGTTAAGGTGTGTGAATTGGTTTTTTTTTACCCTTCTCATTCTTCAATGTAACATCTTCGGAGTGAGGAAAGTGTAGTGGTTGGGATGGATTGAGTTTTTTCTTTTTTTCCTTTTTCTCTTCTTTTTTTTTTCTTTAAATTTAGTTACTTGATTAGCTTATGTCTTTTGATAATGGTGGGGTTGGAATTAGAGAATTGTACATGATGGGGTTGTGGGTATTTGTGCAATTCTTATCTTGAAATGGTGATGGAGAGTTGAAGATCCTGATTGTGGTTAATTGTTAGCTAGTACTTAATTTGCAACTTTAAAGCAGCAGAATTGTGTGCTTATAAAATCCTTTTTTCACATTATTTTGTAGCGTGTGTGTGCGTGCGCTGTTTTTACGCAAATTGCATGATCGACTTACTAGTCATGGGACGCCATCTGATAATTCTCACAAATTAATGATGTATGAATATTCTATGCTTTCTGTCCTTTTATTTTTACTAGCTAAGTTGGTGTCAAAATTCAGAGGGAATCTGAACTGGGTTCAACACGTATTTGTCTCAATTGTTGTTTTTGGTTTGAGTGCCACGAGATGGCTCGAGAGGAAGAGAGAATAGACGTGCAACTGTTGGAGGTTGCCAACAAATAGTGTTTGTGTTGAGTGTGTGAAAGTTGCGCATTAATCTGACTTGTTAATCAAATGATTGTGCACCGAGTGGGATGTTGGTTTGGTTAAGTTCTTTTATGTGCCTCAAGCGAACGAGGACTTAAAATTCAATATAATTTCATGTATACTTGCCAAAAAATTAAGTAAATAAAAGCAAAACATAAACTAAAATGAGAAAGAGAATGTAATCACTTCGTGATGGAGTCAAGATTACAAACGTTCACAATAGTAAAGTCTATGCCGATGGGTCGAGCTACATAACTTGAAATCTAAATTGATTGAAAATATAAAAAAAAAGCAGTAAAACTCTAGCAATATTTAGGCCATGAAGGTAAGATAATACTAGAGGAGGTCATCGAGACCACTGGTGTCAGATTTGACTTAGTAAAAAGTTTGGGAATTGTAGGCAGTGTTTGCGCATCAACTAAATCATACCATGGGGTAGCAAAGTTGTAAAAGTTTTGGATCTGAAGGATCGTAGGCAGTATTTGCTTTGAAGGAAGACTTTAAGATTGTAGCTTAAAAGCATCTCCAAGTGAGATGTCAAAAATCCTGCGCGGACTGTTTTGACAAAAAAAAAGTTGGTTTTCTTAGTTCCAAAGGAGATGCCAAAATCCTATATGGATTTACATTCTCCACTTTGTTGCCAAATTTGAGGGAAACATCAAATTTTCTTTTTATTTAATGTTGGGCACACATAGGTCTTTATTTTCTTCATTTTTTTTTATCATTTTCACCAAATACCATTTTAATTTGACATCTCGATTGGAATAGGAGACTTTACAAATGTTATTATGCCACATTAGCTATAAAAATGTAATTTGACATCTCCAATGGAGATTATCTAAGAGCTAAAAGAGTTTTTGCTGAAGAACAGTTAGGCTTATGCTGAAAAGTAGTTAGGTTGATTGAAGGATCACTCAAGGTTTTTGTTTAATCGTAGAGATTGAATTTGACGACACAAGATCTCGAGCTTGAAGGCCTCTAACTCTATTTATAGGCAGGGGAGAATGAGAATGAGCAACCTTGACCATATTGATGAGCTAGAGCAAGGGGAGATCGGTCATTTGGCACTAACAATGATTGTAATTCCTGATAGGTGACTTTCAGTTTTGTCTTGAGGTGGTTAGCACAATGGCATCAGCATGCCAAATGACGCATGCTTAGGCATTCAAGGGGGCAAGATATTCTCAGGCTCTAGTTGCCTCTATGGCAGACGTGCTTTCGAGAGTAACTTGTCCAAGCCCTCGAACAAGTTAGAGTGAAATGAGATGGTCGTCCGAGCCCCAATTTTAGGCTTCGAAATTGGTAGGGCGGAGACGTGCAACTTTTCGTAAATAAAAATAGATAGGCCCATAACAAGCCGTATTTTCATTAATTGTCACATACCGGGTTCGGCTCCGCCCTAACACGATATTGTCTGCTTTAGGCTTACCATTCCCTCACGGTTTTGTTTTTGGGAACTCACATGAGAATTTCCCAATGAGTCACCCATCCTAGGAATGCTCTCACCCAAACTCTCTTAACTACGGAGAGGGGGTGATGTGCCTTATATGTACATGCTCCCCTCCTTATAGCACGATGCCTTTTGGGAACTCACTGGCTTCGAATTCCATTGGAACTCCGAAGTGAAGTGAGTTCAGGCGAGAGCATTCCTAGGATGGGTGACCCACTGGGAAGTTCTCGTGTGAGTTCCCAGAAACAAAACCGTGAGGGCATGGTAAGCCCAAAGCGGACAATATCGTGCTACGGCGGAGCCAAGCCCGGGGTGTGACATTTATGACCAAATAGAAGTAGTTAATCAAAGCCCTTATCCAAAAGGATTCCCATTTTTTGGTAAAAAGAGGACTAGTTATGGGGCTCATTTACATCGAACTTCAACGATCCAAACTGTTTATTTTTTAAATCTTAATTCATAGATCATATTTACAAAAAATAAATAAATATCAATTCAATCTGAAACCATTTACACATTTGATTGTCATGATGAAATTTTAATGTTTCTTAAAACATAATGTTCGTCAATTCCTTTGAACTCAATTAGATTCCTCAACCATTTCCGATTTGATTAATATTCTGCAAACATGATCTATAAATTGTAACTTAAAAAATAGACAGTTCGGGTCATTATAATCCGATGTAAAATAGGTTCATAATTAGTCTCCATTTCTGCCATAATATGAAATCTCTTTGAATAAAGGCCAGAGTAGTTAATTAAGGATCATTTTTAAAAGGCTTCCAATATGTAATTTGTAGAATTTTATGAGAAAAGGTTCTGTAGATGCAAAAGCTATTTACACAAACCTCCAAGTTCCCAAATCTTTTGAATTATTTATTTCTTCTAGTATCCTTATCTTGTTTAAAATGTGGGGACAGCTTATCCTAGATCTCGGGGGAAAATGTGCTTAGATGGTTCTTTTTTTGTGAAAGACCTAGCATGAACCAAAACAGAAATACTTGCCCTGCCGATATCTTTGTTTTTATGTTAATTACCCACTTCATTAAAAATTTAACTGTCCATTTTCCAGATATCTGAATTATTTTCCTCCCTAATAAACCAAAATTTCTACCCACTCTATACACGCACATATATAAATACGGAGGTACGCCTTATTTGTTTAAAAATCACATCAGTTGGTGATTTTAGTAATGATTTTCTTGAAATTAAGACTGGACTGGGTCAACAGTCTCACCGCTAACTTACCTGTCTGTTTCCTGTCTTTGTTGTTCTCTCTCCCTGTCAGCAGACATAAGCGCGCAGTTGTTGGATCCCAACTTCTTGTTTCATCTTTGAATTCAGTGTCATGTCTTATTATATTTTCATATAGAATAGTTTTCGAGTAAGAACTTGTAGTAAAAGACAAAAGTTTTGTTTCATGATGCGTACAGTATTACTGAAGTAATTTGAAAAATCGACGGTTAAATTTTGCAAATAGAAATATGAATTTTTTGCAATAGTTAGATTTTGTATAGGAATATGAATCTCTGATCTTGCATAAAACTTATATCAATAAGTGATACGTACTATCGTAGAATTAAAATTTTAACCGACAAAAAACTTGTGCGAGGACGGAAAATTCACTAAAATATGCAAACTTCAATCAAGAACGTTCTCCCTTTAATCGGCGTGTTGAGAGTGAAAAAAGAAGAGTAAATGGAAGAAACTCCTCTTCTTTTGTGACTAAATTTTGACTTCGCACTGTATCAACATATACGACAATTCGTAATAAATTGCTGCAACTAGTAGCTGCCAAGGTCATTGTGACTAAGTCTTAGCTTTTGATTATGGTTGCTATACGAATCAGTTCTTATTCTTGTAAGTGTTTTAAAGTTGAATTGCACAAAGTTACATCAAGACACTCCCATCGGTTGCTAGCTATCTTTCCCTATTTCATCAAAAAGGGGTATCTTAATAATCTCATGCAACCATCGAGCATTTGCACATGACGACAAGAGTCATCTATAGAGTCAATGAGGTCATAGGCAGATGGCAACCTTCAACAAAAAAATAATAATCATATGGCAATTTACAAAAGAAATTAATTAAATACCAAAAGAAAAGAAATTAAATAATAATGCAGCAGCCAATGCACCAATATAAGATCAAAAACCTTCCGCGCACTGCACAAGAGCATGTGAATTGTGAGCTCCGTGGCCGCCTGAAACCACGCCTTCGAACATTCAAGAGCAGATGAAATTTGGCTTCTAAGTCATTTCTTAACTGATATGTGTGCATCGGTAAAAGTGATAAAGATTCTCATGAATATATAGTAACTGTTACATATTGATAATCTCCGCTAACCAAATAAAGTTTTAAGTAATAGAGTTGAAATTTTTGGGTTAGATAGTTATCGTGGTATCAGAGTCGATAAGTTCGGCTCGCCTTAATAAAACACATTTCAAAATTTCAAGTCATCCAAAAGAAATCTCTATTTATTCACATCACATTTATCTGGAAATGGTTTCACGTAAACAGGAGTGTTAAGAAGAGCTCAATATTTGGTTGGATTAAAAAAACCTAATGAGTGGGTAGCAAATCACTTGAAAGACAAAAAAAGCTAGAGACACCTAAGGAAATTAAGGAGTGCTTGCCATTAAGTATCAATCTACAACATATGACACATTGCGATATATTTGGCTAAGATTTTGTTGCTATTGTGTCATTTTGTAATATCTATAACATGTCAATCAAATACCGAGAATATAACAGTGCTTATAGATTGATATCATATATTAACCAATCACTACCAATATACAGTACTGCATGGGTCTCTTCACAGAATCATTTAATTAGGTTTTAGGTTACTTATAGTTTTGATAGTTCAATACAATCGACTATGTTTGCTACAATTGTCACAAAGTTAATTACCTATGTTAATGTTCTTAGATCCTTTCTTTGTCCAAAGCTAATCACCCACCAAAGCGTAAATTGGAAACCAAAAGAATGTTATCAAACCCTAGGGCCGTTTAATTATCATTTTGTTGTCAGTTTTCACCTTTTTAACAAGTGAAAACTAATTTTGGTGAATGTTTACATTTTTCATTAAAATGAAAACTACTACAGTGAATTTTCAAATTTTGACTAGCTTTTTAGTTTTATTTTTCAAAATATAAAAGATTTGTCTCCCCTTTCTAATGTAAATATGTACAGAGTATGCATCCTTTGCAAGTGGTTCGATTTTAAGGTATAATTAAAGTTAATAGTGTTCAACTGGTATTAGTAATTAACAGAGAAAAAAAGATGTGATGTAACCTAATTAACGATATATTAGGCTTTAAAACAGGATAAATTAATTTAAACACAATTTCACGTGTTTGAAATTTGATTTTGGGTTATTCATTTAGACGTGGCTGGGATAAAAAAACATTGATTGATGGTTGAACAACACAACATATATATCGTATTGTTGGGAGAAAAACCTTTGTGGATGAGAGTATAATGTCCCATGCATGCATTATATCACTTTGAGAGTGTGAATGAGATAGTTGGTAAATAATATTATTTGAGTAGATCTGATCTTGTAGCTGGCAACAAGGCTCAAACAAGAAATCTCAATATGTATGTCCAAAACAAATGATTAATTAGTGTTATGCATATAGAACACATAGTACTGTTATAAATGTTCAACAAATCTGTGTCAGTTTAGATGTTATATAATTTATGTACACAAAAATATGTAGCGTGTTTTAAAATTAAACGATGTGTGGCAAACAATTTTATATATAATGCAAGATGTAAGCATTCATGTAAAAAAACATGATACGTGGGCCCTTTGAATATTGAGAGTTTTGCATGTAGAGACAAAAACTTTCACTATATTACAATGGACTCCACTAGTTAAACATGTCAAAAACACAAAAACAACAAAAGCCTTGAACCGAAAAAAAAAAAAAAAAAAAAAAAAAAAAAAAAAAACAAACCTAGCCCAAAAACATGGAAACAATATTTTAAAATATCAATCATACCCTTAAGGCTTGTAGGGCTGTTAATAGAACCTAGCCTTCACAACTCCAACAAAATTAATATGCACCATAAGCTCAACCCATCCTCGATTATTTCTGCATAATCAATTTTGAAACTATATATAGAATCAGTTTGTATATTTTATTACTAGAATCAGTTCAACCCGTCCTCGACTATTTTTATAGAATCAGTTCAATCAGTCATCGACTATTTTTGTAGAATCAATTTAACCCGTCTTCGACTATTTTTGAAAAATCAGTTCAATCAATCCTCGACCATTTTTGCAAAATCAGTTCAATCCGTCATTGACCATTTTTGCATAATCAATTCAATCAATCATAGACCATTTTTTGCATAATCAATTCAACCTGTCATTGACCATTTTTGTAGAATCAATTCAATGCATCTCCGACCATTTTTGCATAATTTGTTCAACCCGTATTCGACCATTTTTGCAAAATCAGTTCAATCAGTCATCGACCATTTTTGTAGAATCAATTCAACCCGTCTTTGACCATTTTTGCATAATCAGTTTTGTATACTTTTTTTTGTAGAATAAGTTTATAACAACATAATACCGATATGATTTGGAGAGGGAAAAATGTCAAGGAGAGGGTTTATTGCCTCCCGTTGTGATTCTATCAAACCTAAGGTACATTGGGTCATTTTTCTTGAAAGTAACTATAAACTCACGTGACTGGTGTCATTTTACCCATTGTTAGAGCAAGTGGTTAAAGATTTTTTTCTACTAAGGCTCTTTAACCACTTAAGGTGCTTTATAAAGATGGAAATGACTTCAACTTGTATATGCATATATCATTCATTCCACATAAAGGATAACAGTTTCTCTATTGCAGAATGAAGATGTGTTGTTTCCTGCTATTTGGATAGAGAAACTGTTATCCTTTATGTGGAATAGAGAAACAACAAATCTGCAATAGAGAAACTATTTCCTGCTATTACAGTTTCCCTATAATCAAGTTGGATTCCCTTTTATATTCATTCCACATCCGGAGGTCCTTAGATTTGTTGTTTCCTGCTATTTGGGGTGTTCCACCACCTTTCTATATTTCAATTTTATTAATTTTTTTTTAAGAGAGAAAAACGAAAAGGCTATATAAGAAGGAAGTAGTGGCAAGGAATCCACTGAATAAAATTGTTCAACAGCAACAACAGTAAGGGAATGGAAGGGAATTTTCTTTTTCCTTCCTTGTAGTTTCTCAACATTAATAACCCAGTTATTAACTTGCTTCAATAACTCTTCTTGTGCGTTCTTCTTCGTAATGCTAACAAAGCTCTTTCTTCTTTTTTTCCTTTGTATTCTAATATAAACTTGTTGAAAATATTTTGTAGTGCTAAAACGTAGAAGTAGGGTATCAGATGAGTAGAGAGAGACTGAGTCAGAAGGAAAAATCGGGCCTATGGAAGAGAAGGGGAATATAAGATGAATGAGGTAGAAGTGCGAAAAGACTTTACCACTATAAAGGGTATTTTCGTAACTTAAACTCAAGAAAAAAAGAAGGAATGATGTCATCTTCAACATGTATTAACTTTTGTCTCTCTTTCACATGTTTAAAAAATGTTGTCTCAATATAAAAGGGAATCCAACTTGATTACAGGGCACTATAACTTGCGTAAAGAGGGATGAAAATGACTCTACTGAACAAGAAGAGGGTGAAGGATAGGTATTGTCAGTCATCTTTTCAAGTGTAAAAGAGACTTGTTGGCCTTACACCTATAACTTACTTGCCTTATATTACTCTGGCCCAGAGAGTTTATATTGGAAGAAAGCCTATACTTAAGTACTAAAATTGTACTCTATGTGTAATTTTTCCTTGTTATCACTATGCATTGAACTTATATAACATTAAAGAAGTTTATGACATATTCATAATATATGCCAAAAATGTAATTCGGAGTAATTTATGGCATCCAAAAATTATAAGATACATTAAGTGAAAAATAATTAATAGATTTGTTTATGTGGAGCCTAGTAATTGGATTTTAATTAAGTAAAAAACTAAGTTGGGTTTGATTAAAAGAATAATAATAATAATAAAATTCATTTCAGGGGCAAAAATTTTGCCTACATGGTTTGCTTATTCCATTAGAGTGACACATTTTTTTCGTGAGGCAATTGAGTATGTAACTTGACACATCAGCCATTATACTATATTTGTGCCTATTATGTTTGCCTACACCATTAGAGATGCTCTAAATCATTTCTTAACTGACATCTATGCATTTGTAAAAGTGACAACGATTCTCATGAATATAGTAAAGGTAGTGTTTTCCACACACCTATTTTACTTCTCACACATCCTTCTCAATTTCCAACCGTTGGATTGAATGAATTGAAGAATATCAATGGCAAAAAATTAATAAGGGTGTGTGGGAAGTAAAATTGAGTGTGTGAATAATACTATCTTATAATAACTATACCAACCAGATAAAGTTTTAGGTTATAGAGTTGAAAGTTTTTTGGGTTAGACAATTGATCATTGTATCAGAGTCAATAAGTTTAGCCCGCCTTAGCAAAGCACACTTGCATTTCTAGTCATTCAAAAGAGAAACTATTTATTCACATCACATGTATCTGGAAAATAATTTCGCATAAGCGGGAGTGTTAAAAAGAGTCCAATATTTGGTTGGATTAAAAGATAATAGGTAGGTAGCAAATCACATGAAAGACCAAAAAGCTAGAGACACCTAAGGAAATTAAGGTGTTTGCCATTAAGTATCAATCTACAACACATGATATGTTGCTATTGTGTCAACTTGTAATATTTATAAACTATCAATCTAATATCGAGAATATATCAGTGGTTATAGATTGATACCGTATACCAGCCAATCACTATCAATATACGTACGGGTCTCTTCACACAATCATTTAATTAGGTTTTGGGTTACATATAGTCCTGATAGTTCAATACAGTCGACCATGTTTGCTACAATTCTTACAAAGTTAATTACCTATGTAATTCTTAGATCCTTTCTTTGTCCAGAGCTAGTCACCCACCAAAGAGTAAATTGGGGACCAAAAGAATGTTGTTAAACTTAGTAATTAAGGGCCATTTAGTTTCTATTTTGTTGTCACTTTTCAATTTTTTTTTAAAAATACTGAAAGTTGGAAACTAGTTTTGGTGAATGTTTTCATTTTTCATTCAAATGAAAGTAACTTTTGTGAGTTTTCAAATTTTGGCTAGATTTTCTTTAAAAATATATGAAAACTAAAAACAAATCACTGAAATTGTTACCCAATGGCCGGGTCATAACTTCGCTTGGTTTTTTTCATCAAGCCCTTGAATCAGACAACGAAAAATTAGTTAGGTTAAACAAATTCCAGTGGGCACACGTATTATTTTAAAACCTGATGACGAATCTGAATCTAGGTGATATGTCAAGTTCTATACATATGTTCATGGCACATGGATTGAGTGTAACATTATTTAGGTTTGTCTTGCTTGATTAGTTATATAAGATAATTAATTAATAGGTACATGACCTAATCAGATTGAATCTTATCTTATATACTGAGAGAGAGAGATGCACAGTACAATGGAGAATCACGGATTAATATGAATTAGTTGACATGCATTACTGTTAACTACGTACTAACGGAATATTAGACGAAGATATAAGCCATGTGAGATTAGACAGTCAAACTTGGATGCTTTTTTTCATGGCATAGTCATTTGTTTTTATAAGGCATCAATATTGATACCTCTTTAGTCTATATATTCGTTGTTTCCTTATTCCAAAACCCCCTTTGCTGTTTTTTATTTGAAGAGATCTAGAGAGAGAGAGAGAGAGAGAGAAATAAACTCTGGGAGGACCATTGCATTGGCTCTTTTAGCCTTTACATAAAAGTGAATGCCTGGAAGGGATTTTATTCCCTTACATAGGATAAGATATGTGTGTACTTGTAAGTAGTGTGTTTCCTTTCTCATGGACCGCATGCAAGCATGCCTTACCCACTGAAGAGTTAAGTACTCTTGCTATGTATATAATTAGGAGCGAGTGTTTTAAACACTTTTTTATAAGTACATCGAAAATTTACAAATACAAAGTTGATGCACCTGAAATATTTTAGCTAGTATATATGTTACTTAGTACTCGAGGGTTTGCGGATGATTACGCATATTTGAGAGTCATTGTATTTAGGGTTTAGTGTTTTAGACATAAAAATGAAGTCAATACACAAAGAATCAAAAGAGAACCTGGAATCAAGTTTGGGAAGTCTTCCTCGTCATCTAACAAATACCCTGTAGTATGATCTACTCATGTTGTAAGAAAATAAAGTTAAAAAGAATTAATTTCCTTGAGTTTTGCTACTTGTGTGAAAATTATGTGAACTTCGTGAATTTTGAAAAGTATGATCAACAACAACAAGAGGTTAAGAATATACATACAAACTGCATAGTCGTTCCAATGAAAATTGAGGCCTAAGACGAAAATGAACTGATTTTTACAACAATATTCATTCGAGGTACATCAAATTAGATTTATGAGAATAAAAAGAGGTTAAGAATATATATACAAATTGCATAGTTGTTCCAATGAAAATTGAGGCCTAAGAAGAAAATGAAATGATTTTTACAACAATATGTATTTGAGGTACATCAAATTAGATTTATGAGAATAAAAAGTTTTTTTTTTCCATCAAGCATATGATGAATAAAGAAACATTTAAGATACATGATAAGAGTATGAAGAAAATGTGAAACTTAATTCAAAGTGAGACTCAAGATCACATGTTTTGTTCGCTTATCTCTAGACCGCTTTTGATAAACTGACAGAGCACTGAAGAACAGTTGTAGATGAGAGATCAAAGATGAGTTGGTTCTTGTGTTGTGTGCTTCCATCCATTCTTATATCAGTCATGGAATTCAATATAAAAATCTTTGGAAGTCTCCTTGCAGTTTGCATGCTTATTCATTTATCTCCCAGAATTATTTTGATGCGGTCCAAGTGATCAACAGTAAAATTTTAATTAGGGTGTGATAAAAAAGGTCTGTCTCCCCTTTTTAATGTAAATTTGTACAGAGTAAGCATCCTTAGCAAATGGCTCGATTTTAAGGTATAATTAGAGTATATAGTGTTCAACTAGTAGTAGTAAATTACAGACAAAAAACATGTTGTGTAACCTAATTAACTATATAGTTAGGCTTTGAACGGGATAAATTAATTTAGACACCATTTCCTGTGTTTGAAATTTAATTTTTGGTTATTATTTAGACGTGGCTGGAAAAAAAATGATTGACCATTTAACAACACAACATTATATCATATTGTTGAAAGAAAAATATTTGTGAATAAGAGTAAGGTCCCATACATGCATGCTTTAGATATTTTGAGAGTGTGAATGAGATACAGTCTGCTCACAAATAATTAATATTATTTGAGTAGAAGATCCTGTGGCTAGCAAGAAGATTCAAACCAGTAATCTAAATATATTTGTCCAAAACAAATGATTAATTAGTCTCCCCTAGCAAGTTGTAAATAATATATATGTCCCAACAATATAAATAGAATACATAGTGTTATGTTCTACAAATCTGTGTCAGTTTGAATGTTACATAATTTACATACAAAAAATATTTAATTGATGCGTGTTTTAGAATTAAACGACGTCTAGCCAACAATTTTATATATAATGCAAGATGTAAACATTCATGTCAAAAGAAAACGTACAAACCCACAAAGGGATTGAAAACTATGAGGGAAAGAAAACCCCAACGTCAACAACCAGTATAAAATAACAACACGTCAACAACCAGTATAAAATAACAACAATAGAAGAAAATGTATTGAAAGGGGTAGCGTGGAAGACTCACATAGTCTCGATGAAAATACGGTAAAATTAAAGTAGAAGGAGAGTCCCACCAAACAAAAATCAGTAGAAGAGATCTATGGTTCGCAAGAGTATCAGCTACTTGATTCCCTTCCCTGTAATTGTGAGAAGACCGAAATGGATTTGGGAAATACGATGCAAGCCATTCCTCCACTCCACCCTCAACTGCCAACGCACTAGCTGAGGAGAGAGAAAGAAATCAAGAATCACAGCAGAATCAACTTCCAACCAGATAAAATTCCAATTCCAAACTGAAGCCAATTCAGTAACTTTATTACCGCTATAATTACATATGCCGCAACAGAATTAAAATCTCCAAGTTAGAACAAAAAGCACCAAGGAACTGGCCTTCGAAATATCGAAACTCACCACCATAACCAACACGACAGAACCCTGCTTCCAAGCAGCATCAATATTTAACTTAACCCAACCATGATTAGGAGGAAGCCAACACACCTCCAAAATAATGTGAGCTCTACGAGGCCTACAAGTAGCACCAAACATCTTCAACACACAAATCTCAAACTTCATTATTCATACAACCAGACCCTGAATCTGATAGAAAAATGAGTTTGACGAACAATAAGCTTAGAAGCATAATCGACATTTTAACCCTTTCATGTCGAGCTTGGTTTCTCAAGAACCATATGTACCACAAAGTTGAAACAAAAACTGTCAACCTCAAATCACGTAATTGACAACTATTATTTAAGGTCAACTCATGATGCAATCTTTCTATTAATGAGCCATGTAATGAACCCAAGCCAAAAGCATCCTATATAAGCTGCCAAACCGTCAAGGTAAAAGTGCATGTAACAAAAACATGCTCAATTGACTCAACATGCAAACCACATAAAACACATCTAGATGCCATAGAAATTTAACGTCTCTGCAGCAGGTCCTCAGTTAAAACACGACCACATAAAACTTCAAAAACTCGGCAGAAACCAAATTGTTTCAACACACAACAAAATATCCCAAGACAAAGTATCACAAGCTCGTCAGCTTTAGTTGCAACATATACCAAAATATTTGTTATCCAACAAGTTGAAATATTCAGAAGTGGCCAAAATACAGTCAGGAATGTTACGGCTGGCACAAAAGCGTGTTGTTGGAGAAATATTATTTGAGACAGCCAACCGAGTATAAATAATCCTTATAATAATCTTGAAAACAAAATTTGCAAGAGCTATAAAGATGAAACATCTCAAGTGTCTGCATCTTACTAGTGTCTTCACGTGTTTAATTTTTATGTCATTGGGCACATGATATTAAGAGAAAATCTCATACCCAATTACAATTAGTGCTAAGGTTTAGTTGTAACTTTTTTTATAAGTGATAGATCTTAAATTTAATTTTTACCAAAAGTAAATTAAAAGTGTAGATTATACATATTGTAAAATGAATTACCAAAACAAACACTTGTTAACATATACAACAAAACCCTCATGGCCCACAACAAAAACCTCATTTTCTTGCTGCCTTAATGGGCCTAAATTAAAAGTAAAATCATATTTTCTTGTCGCCCCTTAATGGGCCCAACTTTTATATGTGGACACCCTTCAATTTTGCTTAAAGTAAAATAAAAATGATGGTCTGTGACACCACTTTTTCATACAACTTAAGACAGACGTTATATATCTAAGGTTTTTTATTACCCGCGACAAGCACTTATATAAAATCTATGTGTTTTGTTAACTGAAAGTTCCTGGTACATGAGTTTTCAAGTCACTTTTTTTCTAATGAAATGATTGAAGTTTTTCCATTTGGAATCGTGCCATAGGAAGTACTGCCTGATCATTTCTACCAACTTAAAGTCCAATTAGTATTCTTTGTTTATATATTTTGTAAAAATGTCCTTTTAATTGTAAATTAACATGTTAGTATTTTTGGTATGGAGTTTTTTTTTTCTCCTTGGAAGACCTGATTGAGGTGCATCTGATGCCATTGAGTAATGAATTTGTTTGCATTCGAAGTAAATTTCTTCTAAACAATTGCACACCATACAAACTGGTGGTGCAATAAATTGAAGTCTCTCATAAAATCATGATAAAAGTTTTAAAATGATAAGTTTAGGGTTCAAAAAGAGATGAAATATAAAATACAGAATATGGGCGTACAGAGAAAACAATTTGGTTAAGTAAAACGACATTCTTGAGAAATTGAGAAATTAACAAATTATTTTAGGTGTCTAAAGAAAGGTGAAGAAAAGTAGGTGTCCGAAAAAACATGAGTGTCTGAATTGGGCGTAAACAGAATTTTTCTAATTTACGCATGTGCACCTAAACCGTCTCTCTCTCCATAATCAATATTAATCTCCATGCAACATGAAATCCTGAAATGGTTATGCAATGTCACCCGTTACCTGCAATTGTGTCAGCTCTATGCCATCTCCATGTCGTTGATACATGAATATTGTCAACAATCTCTAAGCCAAATACACTAGTAGAAAAGTAAAATCATGAACGAAATCAACCACGCCCCCAAAGTCCAAAATAGGGACTGGCATAAGTGAGATTTATTAGGAGCTGAAGTGAGAGAACTTCCATAATTTCCCATAATATATTGGTGTTAAATTTGATATCTTATTATGGTGGGTGTTGAAATCCCACGTCGGCAAGAGAAAGAAAAAAATGAATTGCCAAAGATCCTACTTCTACAATTGCTAGGTCACCAGGTTATTTGTTTAAATATCATAATCTTACTTCAACTAATACTGAGGTCTTTTATGATAAAACCACACATCTGACGGATTATGCAGATAGTAATTACTAAGTATGGGACAATATCGGTGTTGTTGGAAGTGGGTCTTTGACTTGTCTCTCTAATAATTCTACAGTGGGTTCATTATGTGGCCTAGCATGATCGTTGTATCAAAAGGAAAAAAAAAAAATCTTTATTCAAGAAAAAAAAGTTCTAAACGGATCTAGTAATATACATTTCATCTTTCTAGCTAGTAATCGACAAGATTTTTTTTTTTTTTTTTAATTTTTAGTAAGGACAATAAGTATTTTAGAAAGATGATGGATGGTTTGCCATACATCATGTGTGCACATAAAACTTTTGGGTTGTAAAGACGAGCATGTAGCTAAAAGGCTAGAAGGACCAAGCACAGCTCACAAAAACATTGTGCTAGTTGACAATGCAACGTGCACTACTTTTCACTTTCTGGTTGTCTTATAACAAAATGAATGATTGGCATTGGCATTCCCTTCAAGCCACAAGGCAACACCGCGTTTAATCCCAAAAATTCAATAGTTCAAACGGGCCGCAAGAAAATAAGTGTTTATATGGTTCATCATCTCTCCATTTCGATTGATTCGTGTCGAAATAAATGGTTCTAGAGGGAGAGTATTGAAGGGTTGATATGTGAGATGAGCAAAGAAGTGACAGAGTGCCTACATCTGAGCATGATTCAGACTGAGTCACACAAGATTTTTTATTCACTAAGACGAATATCAGAAAATATGAGAAGGGAGGGGCGTTTGTGGTTTTGGTTTTCTATAGGGTTTTCGAGATCTCTTCGCTTCGATCTGCAAAATTTAAGAACTGTCATAATTCAAGAAATAGGTAAATTTCTTATTGTTTATGCTTGTTGCTATTTATGGGTCAATATTAGGTGCCGAGCAACAATACTACGTATCACTCAACAGGGTTTTATTCAAGATCTAGTGCCGAGCAACAATACTACGTATCACTCAACAGGGTTTTATTCAAGATCTAACTGTAGCAATAAAGATTCATCATATCCTTATATGCAAGATTTAATCATTTATTTTTCGGACCACTCAATGATACGTATCATGGAAGAAAATTGCAATATTAGAACATAAAGAAACTTTTATTTTCCTGTAAAATGTAATAAGAACGAGCACACAATAAAAGTTCATCATGGATAATCAATTAAGCAGAGAAAAACTGAATTTTAGGCTTTAATGATTTTATCTTCCTGAAGTAAGTTCCAAACACAAAAACTATTAATTAACTGAGGTGTTTATGTACAATACAAGTCCTTACATTGTCCTCTCTTGCTCTAATTCTCCTAGCTACCTAAATACTAAAATGAAACTTCATAACCACACAGTACAAAACATAATTTTTCAAAAATAGTACCATGAAATTAACAAACTAATTTCAACATATTATATATATGATATGAAACAAAACAATAAAGGACTTCTCCATTTTTCTTGTACATCTTGAGATCTCTGTTTGGATTTGCATCTGATGCTTTGCTACCTGTTCTGGATGGGATTTGAGCCACTTGGTGGCTTCCACCTCATACTAGACTCCACAGCTTTCTTGGTCTCTTTCATGGCTTCACTGCTACTCAATTTGTCTAGAGTAGCAGTAGTTCTTGTAGAAACAGAAGCCATTGGAATTAACAGCAGCTTTCTTGATAGGGTTTCTTTTTCTCTTCTGGGAAACATCTGTACTTCATGGAAGAGACAAAAAGAGGAGCACAGCAAGATTTCAATGAGTATCAAAGCAAAGAGAGAAGCGATCTTCATAATTGAGTTATTTGTTCAAGTGAAGTAGAGAAATGGAAACTATATATATATATTGGTACTTGTTAAAAGTAGTGAACGTGTGGGAGTAGGTTTATATGAAAAGGGCATGCAACATGCCTACTTCACGTGGCTTGCCAAAACTTTTTGCTTAATTTATTTAAACTTTAGGGAACTAATGAAAATGGCTTGAAAACTTTAAGTTTTAACGAAAATGACAAAATAAAGGGTAAAATGAATAGTATCAGGATTGACTTTTAATGTAAAAATATGATTTTTCGTTAAAATAAACAATATTAGAAGCTTTTCATTAAAGTTCCCTTAAACTTTTTGCCTGCATTCCATGGCCTGTGTATGACCGAAAGCTACATTGACCAAGCAAACACTCCCTCTATGATTGTAAAAGCTATTTTTTGCCCAGAAAAAGAAATTAAACTGAAAATGCGTTTACGAATTTTCAAAGCTTAAAAGCTCTCTCTCAAAAAATAAAGGCGCTTAAATACGTAAAAGCTTTTCTGTCTTTTTTTTTTCCTTTGGTAACGTATGGATGAAAGAAAAATAAGCTAATTTCAATAGGTGGTAGTGTCTTTTCGGTTAACTCTTAGTTGATGGCACTTTCTGCCGGAGCCAGATTAAATTAAGAGGTGTGATATCCACACAGTTCATTTTACTTCTCATACACATTTTTAATTTTCGGCCGTTAGATCCGATGAATTGAAGAAGATCAATGAACATAAATTATCAAGAAGTATGTAAGAAGTAAAATATGATGTATGGATATCACATCTCTAAATTAAAGATACGCAAATGGAACTACGTACATCTCACATGGTCATATGACCCCAAAGTTGAAAGGGAGAGACATATAGCTGGATATTTTAGACCTTGAATTTTCAGTCAAGATTCCTGTAAATATATTAATTTCTAGTTAGTATGGGACTTGTGGCTAGTGTGACCCTCCACAATTTTTTCAGTTAAAGAAATTTTTTTCATTGTAGAGAGAGAATTCGAACTTGAGACCTCTAATAGTTATAAACTTACTGTTAGATCCCACATTGTCCAGGGGAGTGGATCCTCTATGCCTTATATGCACATGCCCACCTCCTTTAGCACAAGGCCTTTTGGGAGCTCACTGGTTTCTGATTCCATGGGAACTCCGAAGTTAAGCGAGTTCGTGCGAGAGCAATACCAGGATGGGTGACCCACTGGGAAGTTCTCGTGTGAGTTCCTAGAAACAAAACCACGACAGTAAGGGCGTGGTAGGGTCTCAGAGCAGACAATATCGTGCTACGGCGGAGTCGAGCTCAGGATGTGGTGGAGTTCGGGTCGGGATGTAACACTTACAGCTATTCAAAAATACATTAAAATAGACAATTTTTTAGTACTTATTATTGAGTGGTACACGAAAAATGAATGACTGAGATTAAAAATCTCACATAACATTAAATATATTATTAGTCTAATAACTAAAACACTCGTAGCACTAATGTCACTTACTTAACATTGTAGCCACACCCTTAAATATATAGTCATTAAAAACTTCTCCAAATTTCGTTGGAACTTAGAAGCCGCTAAGCATGTGATGGTGAATTGACTATTATTGTTTTCTGACTTTGTTGCAGAGCAAGAAAGATTAAACTAGACTCTCATGTGACTCAACACAATGATTCCAAATCAATCATTAATCGGTGACATAATCAGTAGTTTGTGATTTCTTTCATGATCTTTTTGTTCATGTTAACTAATTAACATTATACGTACTGGGCAATTAATTAAGCCATATTGCTGAAATCTCTTATATAAACCAACTCCCTCTAGTGAGAACCTGAAGAAATCCTAGATTTGGCTAAGAAGATGCCTAATTACAAAAATGCATGTCTACTTTTTTTTTTCTTTTTAGCTAACTAGCTTTTCCATAGCTGGATTGTCAGGAAGATTTGAAATTCTTTTGATTCCGTATGATTCTTCGTATATTAATTTATTCTCGACTGATCAATCAACTCGGTTCTTCTCTAAATAGGTTGAAAATAGAGGCCAAGTATGAAACACATAGATGGATCGAATTCAACAGTAGAAAGAGTAGTGCCAGAGTCAAGACTTAACCTCAATGAGCTCGTTATAAAGATATAGATTTCATTATAATTGTCTACGATGAGTTCTTATTTGCAAAATGTAACATCTTTATCAATAGTGTATTTAGATTAATTTTCTAAATGTACACAACCAAATCATCCTTTAACTATACATTGATGTTCACAAATCACAACATTAGACTACTTCCATAATTGTAACTGGTAATTAAGTGTAACTAATTTATCCATGTCAAAAGCCAGAGAAATAAGTAGTGGTTCTCAGCCATCTAGATTCAGCAACAACACACTAATTTCAAAATAGTGTGTGAAAAATATGGAAATTAAAGAAGAAAAGCAACGCATGAAGACAAAAACCCTAAATCGAACCAAAGTGATTGAAGTTCTTATTGGAAATTGGGGTCAGTAATAAAAGTTACATGTAGTATAGAGTTATTGAGACCAAGTGACCCCATTAATCCCGGATTCAGATTCCCTCCCTTCTTATTCTCTTCCTCTCTAATGTCTCTTTTCATCCATAGCCGTTCAAAATATTTCCAAACCGTATCAAAGGTAAAGATTATGCCACGTCAGCAAAAACAACCCCCAAACTTCTTTAAACCAATAACAACGATGACCATGAACCAAAAACAAAGTGATCCCGTCTTCTTATATTTCTTCCACTTATCATATATAGTTGCTAAGTGAACATAAATAATGCAGGGTCATGGACAAACAGTTGGTACAAGAACATCTAGAGGGTCTAGCTCAAATGCCAAAAGGACCTAAAGGAACAAAATGACATAGCACAACAAGAGGATGTAACTCAAAAGCAAGAGGTTCGAGCTCAAATGCAAGGGTAACTGTAAATTGGACTCGCACTTGTGTATTGTTTGACTCGCACTTGTATGAAATTAATAATTGAGTGTAAATGATTTTGGTGTAGAAAACTGGTACACCTCACCACTCTGGAGCTGCTCCATCTCAAACTAGGCAACAAAGAAATTCTAAACTATAGGTAATAACAAGAATCAGTCTTAAAAAAAAAATCTGGTATTTAGGTTAATTTTTGTTGCTTTGGGTTTGCTAACATTTGAGTGAGCTCCTATGTGTCCTTTAGTGGGCTAATTATGTGTATGGGATTTTTTTATCATGCTATTGTGACTGAATTTGGAAAGAAAAAAAAAATCATTCACTTATTTTGAATAGTTAGTTATGCTTGAAATATGAATGTAGTTCTAGTGATGAATTTGTTGAGATGAGTAATTACATACTTTTTTTATTGGAATTTGAGAACCGATGCGGTCATGTGAATCAAGTCACAAGAAAAACTAATGAAATGGCATCACAACACCAACATGTTGCTAAAAAAAGGCAAGATCATGGAGAGTTTAACCATGATGTGTTGGAGGGCTTTCTTGCTTGCTGTTAATGAAGGGCTTTAGTGTTGAGATTAAGTTGTTTTTTAATAGGATTATGTTGCAGAACCATGAATTAATAGGTTTCTTTGATTTTGGCACTCTAGGTATAAGACTGTTGCATATCTTTTGTGCATTTTGTTAACTTTATTAAGGCACCCGAAGTGCAAAACTGATTATCGCAAGAATCGTTGATTTCGTTTTGGTAAATTAGGCGCAGAGCCAATACTTTGTAGTTGGTAATTAGACTTCTATGGCTAATTCAAATAAAAAGTGTATGGAATGGACTAGCGGAAGAGAAGAAGAAAAATAACAATAATATGTTTTCCACATTAGGATAAAAACCTTTTTGTCCTCAGACAATTGCCATGTGTCGTGCACGTGATCAAGATAGATGAAAAATTGGTTGAAAATCACCAAAATCAAACGTAAAAGGGAAATTGACCAAATATAAAAGTGTAGAGATAATCAACTAAAATTAATGTTCAGGGGGGAATTAGCAGTTCCTTACAAGATCAAAAGAGGAAATTGACATACAACTAATGTCATTTTGTGCTTTAAACAGGTGGTAGAATTCTTGTTTGCTAAAGGGAATTAATCTTGAAAATTTTTCAACTACCAAAAAGAAAGGAGGGCAATGAAGGAGAGAGATAAGACAGAAGAGAATCCGAATCCTTAACCCCATCTCCACCTTCCCTCCGCTACTGGCATCTGGAATATGTTAGTAGTAGTAGCCCTAAAAGCCAATTGAAGTAAAATTTTATGAGTAGATATTGGAGAATAGTCTCATCAACCTAAATTCTTTAGATTGTTGTAAATAGTGGGTATGTATGCCCACATGCATATAGTAAACTTTTCATATGCTTAATAGTGTAATTTGTTTGTTTCCATGGTTGTTGCTCTATAAATAGAGCTGTAGATATTGAAATTTCGGTGAAATAAATATTGACAATTGCATTAAAATTACAACATTTCACCTACATCATACATTTATTTTTTCCTACATCATACATTTATTTTACCTACACCATCCACTTAATTCAACTACAACCTCCACTCAATTCACCAACAACCTCCACCCATTTCACCTACAACCTCCACTTCACCAAGAAAATTTGTGGTGGTAATTCATTCTCAAAGCCTATAAATAGGCTTCTCCATCAAGGCCAAAGACACCAATTCACATCATACCAAAACCTTGAAACTTTGAAACTCTAAAAGCTCTCAAGCAAATCCCAAAGTATCAAGAAAGCTTTATTCTTTCTTCGTCAAATCCTCCTTCAAGATCAAGCCCCCGACGGCCCTTGAAGAAAGTGTTCATCGTTCATCTAAGATCAAGCCCCAACAGCCTTTTGGATCAACAACATCAACAAATCCACACATCCAACCATTCTTCAAGATCAAGCCCAAAAGCCCTTGAAGACCCATTCATCCATCAACCTTCAAGATCAAGCCCAAAAGCCCTTGAAGAAACTTCCTTCAACCTTCAAGATCAAGCCCCAACAGCCCTTGAAGAAACTTCCAACCATTCATCCAAGATCAAGCCTCGACAATCCTTGGATCAATCGCACATCCACAAATCAACACCTTACGGAGATAGAATCAGAGGACTAAATTGTAAAAGAGATTGTAACCCAAAAAAATTAATACAAAATATTATTTTGTACACGTGTTCTTGTTTCGTTCGTTTCAGGAAAATTCGTGTTTACAAATTTGGCACGCCCAGTGGGACATTCTCTACCTCTCATATCTATCTTCAAATCCGCAAAAAGAACAAATGGCATCAAGAAAGGATCAAGCTGTTCCCGCAACCAAGTGAAGAACAAGAACATCCTTGCCACAAGTGGTGACATTTCGGGCATCACAACCCAAAGCAAGGTAAGAGCTCTCTTTGTCGCGGCTTACACCCCTGCATTAACTCTGTTGAAAGAACAAGAGCACCTGAGGCACGAATCCGTGATCACCCTGGCCTCACTAAGGGCGCCAAGAGAAGAAAGCCTGAGGAAGTACTCAGAGTCCTTACTTTCCGATGCCGACTCGAGCGGTAGCTCAGCCATGCAAGTCATGACCACATGAGCGACTTCAATCGAGGAGCAGCTAGCTCAAATAAATGAAGCGATCACAAAACTCACATGAACTGTGGAGGAGAAAGACTTGCAAATCGCTACACTCGCCAACCAACTGGAGACGCAGCGCGACATAAAAGTCGACCTAAAGGGTAATCCAGTAAAGAAAGAAGCCGACGAAGAAGAGGAGCTTCCGGTGGAGAAAGTCGAAGAGAAGCGGGAGCCAGACCAAGCAGTGGCGCTCATGGGATCTTACTCTATCCAGCAGCTGCAGGAGATGATCGTAAACACAATTAAGACGCAATTCGAAGAAAGCTCACATGACTCTGTGCTGTACTCAAAACCCTACTCTAAGAAGATTGAAGCTTTGAAGATGCCAAGGGGTTATCAGCCGCCAAAGTTCATGCAGTTCGATGGAAAGGGACACCCAAAGCAACATGTTGCCCATTTCATTGAAACCTGCAATAATGCTGGAACAGAAGGAGACTACCTCATCAAGCAGTTTGTGTGCTCGCTGAAAGGCAACACCTTTGACTGGTACACCGACCTCGAGCACGAGTTTATCAACAGTTGGGATCAGCTAGAAAATGAATTCCTCAACCGCTTCTACAGTACCCGACGCATCGTAAGCATGCTGAAGCTGACTAGTACGAAACAATGGAAGGATAAACATGTCGTCGACTACATCAATAGATGGCGTTCATTAAGTCTGGATTGCAAAGATCGGCTTTCTGAAACCTCCACCATTGAGATGTGCGTTCAAGGCATGCACTGGGGGTTACATTACATCCTCCAAAGCATAAAACCAAGCACATTTGAGGAGCTGGCAACTCGTTCCCACGACATGGAGCTAAGTATCGCCAATCACGGGAAAAATGAGCCGATCGCTGACTTCAAGAAGGATAAGGTGTTCACCCTAAATGTAGACAAGACTGGGAAGAAGCCTGCTAAGGAAGCTTTTACCGTTAACACTACCCCCATCAAGACCTCATCCGCGCCCCTTAAGATCTCCTCCAAGAACAAAGCAAAGGAGATAAAGAGAAATGAGCCTTCTCGACTCAAGACAGGTACAAAAACACCTTGAGGGAGTTGGAGCAAAAGACGTACCCTTTTCCTGACTCAGATATGGCTACAATGCTAGACGACTTGCTGGAAAAGAAAGTGAACGAGTTACCAGAATGCAAGCGCCCTGAGGAGATGAATCACGTTAACGATCCCAGGTACTGCAAGTACCATCGCATCGTGAGCCATCCTGTTGGAAAATGCTTTATCCTCAAAGAACTCATCATGAAGCTAGCGCACCAAGGGCAAATCGAGCTCGACCTTGAAGAAACGGTTGCAACACATACTACTACGTTCATGTTTGGATCATTCGACCCCGTTCCCCTCCAAAGGATTCATGACCATTCTCGCCAATGCTCAAGCCACACAGCACCTTCTGCACAACCATCGCTAGGGGCAAGCGACCAAGATGCACCTACCGATGATGAAGAAGGGTGGACATTGGTGATCTACAAAAAGATAAGGAAGCCAAGACCGCAAGCCACAAGGCCAAATGGGGAGTAAGGGAGAAAGCACCGCCGCCGCAATAATAGGAAGCCCAAAGGAAGCATAAGAGCTGCTAAGCCAACATACAGTGGGGTACCTATGGAGCAAAAGCCACACATTCATATCTCCTTACATGAGTATTTCCTGAATGACTTCTTCCAAAAGTGCACTACCGTCGCCTGTCACATGGTTGAAGTAGAGATGGAAGAGCCCTCAAAAGGCAAAACTATCGCCACTGAGGAAGAAAAGACCCCCACAACCAAAGAAGGTTTGCTAACACACTTTAGCATCGAGGAAGCGCTACAATTGCCAAAGAAGATGCGAAGAGCACTAGCAACGATGTTAGCAAGTCTCGACGACCACGAAATGCAAGAAAGCAAGGATAAATGCTTGAAGCTTCGGCCACATGAATGTGCCACATGTTGTGCCGCCCAGGAAGCAATTAACTTCACGGACGAAAACTTACTGCTGGGATCGAAGCCTCACAACCATCCTCTCTTCATCTCGGGGTACGTAAGGGAGCACAAAGTTAACCACATGCTTGTAGATGGTGGGTCGGCCATAAACATCATGCCAAAGTCAACAATGACCACAATCGGCATCAAGGTGGATGAGCTGTCCCTAAGGCATCAAGGAGGACAAAGGGCGATGGGCATGATTCGAGTAGAGATGACCATTGGTGAACTCAAATCAAGCACGATATTCCACGTGATTGATGCAAGAACTTCATACAGCTTACTTCTAGGAAGGCCTTGGATCCACGGGAATGGAGTAGTGCCATTCACCCTCCACCAATGCTTAAAGTTCTACCGAAAAGGAGTAAAGGTGATCCAAGGCAATACCAAGCCATTCATTGAAGCCAAATCACACTTCGCAGACACCAAGTTCTACATGGATGAAGACATGGTGCTCGAAGCTCTTCTAGAAGAGATTAAATCCACGGGCAAAGCAGCACTTAAAAAGTAAGAGTGGCAAGCTATGCCCAAGAAGTAAGAAGGGCAAGCCATACCGTTTGAAGCAAAAATGATAATGAGCTTGCTAAACCTGCAACAACCAAATGGAGTATGACACCTTCAAAAAGACGGAACACACCCGTCTTCCAATACATCCCGATGTTGAGAAGAAAGAATGGTCAATCCCCGTTCGAAACTGGAGCAAGCAAAGCCGACATACAACGGCACAAGGATAATGTAAAGTTGCTCAAGACAAATGCAGTTTTGCCTCTGACATAGCTAGGTGACGCTAAGGTTACAAGACTACCACAAGGCTTCATAAAAGCTCTGCCAAAACGGGTGGAACCAAGCTTTCTTCCAACCAAGAGGACCGAAGAAGGTTTTGATCCAAACGCCTACAAACTCATGTCAAAGGCTGGGTACGACTTCTCTTCCTCTTTGAATCCTGGAAAGAAGGTTTTGAACACCGTCGACAATAAAGAACGTGACCTCACCAAGACTCAAAAAAAGTTAAAAGAGCATGGTTACGGAGTTGACAACAACAAGGCTGGACTTGGCTTCACACCAAATGCACCCGTGAAGATTTCAAACAAAGCGAAAAATGCTAGCACTCAACACATAAGCGTGAGCATTGAACAAGATCAAGAGGAGCCTAAACCCACCCCTCGGATATCAGTCTTCAATAGGATGAATCGTTCAAGGTCCAGAATTTTGGCATTTAATTGCGCGCCAACATCCTAAAATTCTGTTTTCGAAAGGTTGTCGAAACCTAAGAGACAAAGCAACACGACTGGCTCTCCTCGGTGATGGTCAGCGTTGGAAAGACTTAAAAATAACAAGAAGCCTTCTAGAAAGAGGGAGACAACGCCAAAGGAAGAAAAGCTCGACGAGCTAGCAGAAAAATGCGACGTTCGAATCTCGATTCCTTCAAGGATAAGGTGCCAAGTAATCTTGGAGTTTGACATAAATGGACCACTGAAAGTAAGAAAGCGCACAATCATCCACACTGGACATCATTGAAGATGAGGTCCAAGATGTCTTCCACATCACCATCCAAGAAGGCAAAGAAGACGAAATCCCCGAGGAAGATGTCACTACTGCGCCACCACAGCTTGAAGATAGGGGGCAAGCCACGGTTGATGATCTCAAGGAACTCAACTTAGGCACAAGTGAGGAACCAAAGCCTATCTTCGTAAGTGCACTACTAAGTGCGGACGAGATAGAGGAATATTACCAACTGTTATTAGAGTACAAAGACGTATTTGCTTGGACCTACAAAGAAATGCCCGGCCTTGACCCTATCATCGTTGTGCATCATCTTGTAGTCAAGGCTGGAATGCGACCAATAAAGCAAACTTAAAGACGCTATTGATCTGAGCTCATCCCACAAATTGAGATTGAGATTGACAAGTTAATCGAGGCAGACTTCATTCGAGATGTGCAATACCCCAAGTGGATCTCTAACATCGTCATTGTCCTTAAGAAATCTGGACAAATACGTGTTTGCGTAGACTTCCGAGACCTCAACGATGCTTGCCCGAAGGACGACTTCCCTTTGCCAATCATTGAAATCATGGTGGATGCAACCACTGGCCACGAGGCACTATCATTCTTGGACGGCTCTTCTGGATATAATCAAATTCACATGGCTCTGGAAGACGAGGAACTAACAGCCTTCCGCACTCCAAAAGGTATTTACTATTACAAGGTGATGCCCTTTGGTCTAAAGAACGCTGGAGACATATCAACGCGCTATGCAGAAAATCTTCAATGACATGCTACACAAAAACATAGAATGTTATGTAGAAGATGTGGTGGTCAAGACAAAGAAAAGATCAGATCACTTAAAAGATTTACGAATAGTGTTCAAAAGGCTGCGAAAATACAACCTCAAGATGAACCCGTTGAAATGTGTATTTGGCGTCATCTCTGGAAAGTTCCTTGGCTTCATTGTCAAGCACCGTGGCATTGAAGTGGACCAATCAAAGATCAAGGCCATTCAAAGCATGTCTGAGCCAAGAAACCTGCACGAGCTGAAAAGTCTACAAGGACGACTAGCCTTCATTAGACGCTTCATCTCTAACCTTGCAAGGCGTTGTCAACCGTTTAGTCGACTCATGAAGAAGGATGTTCCGTTTGTATGGGACGAAGCATGCCACAATACTTTTGAAAGCATAAAAAAGTATTTATCAAATCCACCTATCATGGGGGCACCTGTACCCGGGAAGCCGCTCATATTGTACATCGCCGCTCAGGAAAGTTCAGTTTGAGCACTTTTGGCACAAGAAAATGAATCCCAGAAAGAATGAGCGTTCTACTACCTCAGTCGAACCCTCACCGGCACTGAGTTGAACTACTCCCCAATAGAAAAGATGTGCTTCACCTTGGTGTTCGCCATCCAAAAGCTCAAGCATTACACGCAGGCTTACACTATCCACTTGGTTGCTAAAGCTGACCCGGTCAAATATGTCATGTCCGAACCAGTCTTGACGGGGCGACTTGCTAAATAGGCGTTGCTTCTTAACCAGTATGAGATCATCTACGTCCCAGCTAAAGCCGTTAAGGGACAAACGCTAGCAGACTTCCTTGTCGATCACCCAATCCCAGCCGATTGGAAAATCTCAGACGACTTGCCTGACGAGGAGGTGTTCTACATCGACATCTTCCCAACATAGATGATGTTCTTCGACGAATCCGCACGAGCAGACGGAGCAGGGGCAGAAGTAGTATTCATGTCGCCACAAAGGTAAATACTACCTTACTTCTTCCAACTAAGCAAATTATGCTCTAACAACGTCGCTGAGTACCAAGCACTGATCATCAGTCTCCAAATGGCAATCAGCATGGAAATCACAGCCCTTGATGTATATGACGACTCTAAGCTCATAATCAATCGACTCTTAACTGAATATAAGGTGAGGAAAGATGATTTCGTCCTATACTTTTGACTGGCAACTCAACTGCTACAAAAGTTCGAGGCCGTGACACTAGAACATGTGCCAAGAAATGAAAATCAAATGGCTGACGCTCTCGCCAACCTAGCCTCGAGCATGACACTAGGAGAAGATGAAGCTACAGACGTGCCAGTTTGCCAAAGATGGGTGATCCCGCTCATCACTGAAATGTTACTAGATGATACAAATGTCATCTCAGTACTTCCGGTCGATGCTGAAGAGTGGAGACAGCGGCTGATCGACTACTTGGAGCATGGAAAACTTCCAGATGATCCTAGACACCGCTCTGAAATAAGTCGACGAGCACCTCGCTTTCTATACTACAAAGAAACGCTCTACCGACATTCTTTTGAATGAATACTTCTGAGATGCTTGGGTGAGGAAGAAGCCAATCAAGCCATAGAAGAAGCACACTCAGGCATATGCAGGGCGCATCAGTCTGGACCAAAGCTACATTTCCAGCTCAAAAGAATGGGTTACTACTGGCCAAGCATGGTGAATGATTGTTTGGAACACGCCAAAAGGTGCCAAGCCTGCCAACTTCATACATCAGCCACCTGAACCGTTACACCCTACAACTGCTTCATGGCCATTCGATGCATGGGGATTGGATGTCGTATAACCAATTACGCCAAAATCATCTGCATGAGAAGCTTACATCCTAGCTGCAACAGATTACTTTTCCAAGTGGGCTGAAGCCATACCCCTAAAGGAAGTCAAGAAGGAAACTCTCGTTCGTTTCATTAAGGAGTATATCATCCACCGATACGGTATGCCTAGCTACATTATCATTAACAATGAAAAACAGTTCTTCAACCGACTCGTGGACGAGCTCTGAGAGAAATACAAGTTCAAGCAGCACAACTCTTCTATGTATCATGCTCCGGCCAATGGTCTTGCAGAGGCATTCAACAAGACATTGTGCAACCTCCTAAAAAAGGTGATCGGTCGAACAAAAAGAGACTGGCACGAAAGAATAAGCGAAGCACTTTGGTCATATAAGACGACACATAGGACTCCTACCCAAGCTACACCTTATTCTCTCGTATATGGCGTGGAAGTTGTTCTATCGCTCGAAAGTCAAATCCCCTCACTAAGGATGGCTATACAAGAAGGCTTGACTAATGAAGAGAATGCAAAGTTGCGCCTTTAAGAGCTGGAAGCGTTGGATGAGAGAAGGCTCGAAGCTCAATAACACTTGGAATGCTACCAAGCATGGCTATCTAAGGCATTCAACAAGAAGCTCCGCCCAAGGTCTTTCCAAACTGGAGATCTCATCCTCGCATTGCGTAGGCCTATCATCACAACTCACAAGACAAAAAGCAAGTTCATATCAAAGTGGGATGAACCATACGTAATACAAGAGGTCTACACCAACGGCGCCTACTTAATCATGGTAGAAGAGGGCTTGAAGATCAGCCTCATCAATGGCAGATTTTTTAAGCGCTACTACCCCTAAAACAAACACAAAAGGCTCATCGCCTACATGAGCTTAAACTGCACACAGTACAACACTCTTAGCCCGCAAGAATATAAACTGTGTACGGCAAAATCATCATCAAAATCACCATTAAAACCATCTAAAAAAAAAAAAAAACCATCACTCATTTGAACTACGTCATGACTTAATCCCTCATCAACCGAGGGTATGTAGGCAACTTGAAACTTCAAAACTTCAAGTACAGTCACATCATCAACAAAAACACAAACACTTTGAAGAATAAAGAGCAAATTCAAGAATGAGAATACTTTATTTCTTTAAAGGAAGGATTTGGTTACAAAGCCTTATTACAAAAAAATGAGCAACACTCCAACGTCATCACCAAGGGAAAACTGTGACCAAAAGGCACTACATAGCGAAACCCCGCTGCGGTCTTTTGCATATCACCACATGGCAAAAAGTGACGCACTGCAACAAGCCTCAAGCAGCAGGACGACGGACAGTGCAACAAGGACATCAGACGGTGAAGTGATGGTAGATCAACAAGCAGTGCAATAGGTATGCAGCAAACGGTGAAGTGATGGTAGAGCAACAAGCAGTGCAGTGGCTGTGCAATGGTTGCGCAGTGATGGTTCGATCCCATATACATATATGCAGAAGAACTCAGAGAAGCAAAATAAGTGCGATGACTATGCAAATACAGTGCGGTGACTGTGCAAATACAATGCGGTGACGATGCAAAGTAAAAATGACCCGCATGCAGAGAATAGTGAAGTGCGGTGATTGTGCAAATAATAGTGACTGTGCAAACAACGACCCATGCCTGGAAAAGAAAACCAAAATGGAAGATGATGGGATGGTGCACTTGGAAAATATGATTATGCACGGCACTATCTTGGAAAATGTGATTAAAAAAAAAAAAAGGGTTTTATTGGTATTTAGCACAATACATTGAATGAAATAAAGCATGTCTATTAATATCTCTGAGGAATTACAAATACAAATATGTATAACAAAAGGAAAAAAAAAAAAAAAAAAAAAAAAAAAAGGAGCCTTCACAAATGTCACTCGTGTGAAGCCTCAGTGCTCGGCAGAACCCCAGAAAAGGAAAGCACTTGAGATAGTTTATTCGGAGCCTCAATACTTGGTCAAACTCCAGATGATGAAGGCAAAAAGCGCATCTGGAATACAGCCACAAACCTCTGATGGTCACTTTGAATCCGACCTTCGGAGTTCTGCAACTGATCAAGCTTTCTCTTCATGCTCGTTGAATAATTATTTGCAAGCACATGTAACTCTCTATTCTTGCACTTGAGCCGTCTGATCTTTCGTCCAAGGTTTGCCACATTGGCCGTCAATGATTCGACTTGGCGAGTTCGAGCAAGTAGGCGTTGGCCCATATTGGACACAGAGCCCGCACTCTGAACACTGAGAGCCCGGGACTCTTGAACAGCCAACTCATCGGACCGTCTTGAAAGTAGCCTATTGTCTCTAGGAGTAAAGAGGTTCTTAGCTACTACCGTAGCCGTTGTTGCATCCCTCATCATAGAGTCTTCAACTCTAAGAGGGCCATTAGAAGATAAGAATGATGAGCGCCATATATTACCCTGACGCGGTGCACCTGTATCACTCATAAGACTCAAATCCAGGCAAATGTTAGACGGGTAAGCCATTTTCAAAAATGGTAAAAGAAAAGGGTTGAATGGAGTAAAATCTCAGAAATACACCAGAGATAATTCTCACAAACGGGTAATCTTCAAAGTGTGCATGTTGGATGTGATCGACACCCCTATAAAAGGAGAGGTAACACAACCACTAATTCAAAAATCGAAGAGACACCACTTTCTGAATTTCAAAAGCCGGATTTTCCTGCATAAAGTCCGTCAACACTTTTCAGACACAATTTCAGCTTTTCGGATAGCACGTGCAACTTTGTCAAAGATCTCTGACAAAGTTGAAAACGCGTGAAGTCCACTATTCCAACTACCACATTTTGCCGACAAGCGTGGGAGACAAGGCCTCATCCGCACCACTACCTGCTATTACGCCATTCCCTATATAGGTCAACCTTCATCCTCCATGTTAAGGCACACATCCAAGATGCTTGACTCTTCTTCCTCACCAAGAAGGTATCTGCAACCAAGCCTCTCAGCATACTCAGTTGTCTTCCTCTTCGAGAACACATCTTCGATCAAGTCACTCAAAATGATCAGCTCATTTCCTCAACCAGAAACCCCTCTACTATTTCCTCAAAGACCAAAAGTACCTCATATCATCAGGGTTGAGAGCAAGAGTATCTCATAGCATGCTTTCTCCCTATCCTTTTCTTTGTCATCTCTCTTCACTGCAGGACAAGGAGAAAGAGAGTAATCAGCCAGCGCTTGGAATCAACTTTCCGAGTTGGAACCGACTGCCTAGAACCCCTTCCCTGATTGCTTACTTAGCCTTGCTCTCGAGTACTCATCTTCAACATCTTGTGCTTCCAGAGAAGATACCACATCCGCTTGGAGAACAAGCAAGGGAAATTGATTCATCGAAGCATGTGGAGACAAGCGTAACCAATACATGCACTGATCCATCCGCTGCTTCTTCAAAAGCAAACATATCTCATATCATCAGGGTCAAAAGCAAATGTATCTTAGATCATGCTTTTTCCCTGTCTTTTCCTTTACCCTTGCTCTTACTTGCAAGACAAGGAAAAAGAAAGCAACCAATCAGAACCTGAAATCAAACGCCCGATCTGAAACTGATTGCTCGGAACCTTTGCTTGATTACTTTCCTTGCATTGCTCTCGAGTGGTCATCCTCAACTGTTGTCAAGGTCAGGAATTCCTCCGGCAAATACCTCATGACAGTTGATCAGATATTGGCTCTTTACACTGAAGCTGCCAAGCATGGATGAGTCGCTAAGAAGTAGTGCTATGAAGGAGCATTCAAATGCAAAGGTTGCGCACCACTTCTGCTATGCTACAAATTGAAGTAGAAGATTCAATGATAAGCTGGAATAGGCCACTATAACACAACTCATTTCCTACAGAACCGCATAATCCAGACAAAAAAAGTCTAAGTTAGATCCAAGCTCAGCATCGCTGCCCTATCTAAAGAACTCGAGAAGGTTCAACAAACCTTTAACTGGCACCGTCGTCGAAGAGCAAAGCCTCGCCGTGCATAGCTATCAAACCACCACTACTTCTTCAAAAGCAAAAGTATCTCGTATCATTAGGGTCGAAAGTAAGAGTATCTCATACCATGCTCTCTCCCTGTCATTTTCCTTGTCTTTGTTCTTACCTGCAGGACAAGGAGAAAGAGAGTAATCAGTCGGCACTTAGAATCAACCTTCCGGTCTGGAACCGACTGCCTGGAACCCCTTCCTTGATTGCTTACCTAGCATCCCTCTTGAGTACTCATCTTCAGCTGTTGATGTACTTCCAGAGAATATACCACATCTGCCTGGAGAACAGATAAGACAAGTGACAATGAAACATCAATCTTGTGGATCATCAGCAAACACAACAAATGTACATGCTGATTCATCCCTTAACCCTCTTCAATATGAATTGGAATGAATGAACAAAGAAATAGGTCGTCACCTCCATCTCGTGCCTGCCTGCCAGGTGTTCAAATCCTGAAACCACTCGTGGTCCTATCTAAGTTCAAGATCAAGCCCCAATAGCCCTTGAAGAAATCACAAGTCCAATTAAAAATCAAGTGTCCACCACCCTTGAATCAAATTTAGCTCCAGATAAAAGGAATAAGTTCAGACCTTTGGAGGGAACCAGGAAACCCTTCAGCCCAGTTCAAGATTAAGCCTGTGGAAAATCAACAATTGGAGGAAACCAGAAAATCTTCAAGCCGAATTCAAGATCAAGCCTCGACGGCCCTTGGATCGACATCTACATTAAGGGACTTCAAAACACATCTTCTACACGTGACAAACACATGTATACGACGTGCCTTAAAGTGGGGGCATTTGTAGACATTGAAATTTTGGTGAAATAAATATTGACAATTGCATTAAAATTACAACATTTCACCTACATCATACATTTATTTTTTCCTACATCATACATTTATTTTACCTACATCATCCACTCAATTCACCTACAACCTCCACCCATTTCACCAACAACCTCCACCCATTTCACCTACAACCTCCACTTACTTCACCAAGAAAATTTGTGGTGATAATTCATTCTCAAAGCCTATAAATAGGCTTCTCCATCAAGGCCAAAGACACCAATTCACATCATACCAAAACCTTGAAGCTTTGAAACTCTAAAAGCTCTCAAGAAAATCCCGAAGGATAAAAAAAGCTCTCTTCGTTCTTCGTCAAATCCTTCTTCAAGATCAAGCCCTCAACGGCCTTTGAAGAAAGTGTTCATCGTTCATCATCCGTTCATTTAAGATCAAGCCCCAACGGCCATTTGGATCAACAACATCAACAAATCCACACATCCAACCGTTCTTCAAGATCAAGCCCAAAAGCCCTTGAAGACCCATTCATCCATCAACCTTCAAGATCAAGCCCAAAAGCCTTTGAAGAAACTTCCTTCAACCTCCAAGATCAAGCCTCGATGGTCCTTGGATCAATCGCACATCCACAAATCAACACCTTACGGAGATAGAATCAGAGGACTAAATTGTAAAAGAGATTGTAACCCAAAAAAATAAATACAAAATATTATTTTGTACACGTGTTCTTGTTTCGTTCGTTTCAGGAAAATTCGTGTTTACAAGAGCATTATGAGTGATCAAAATATATAAGATAGAAATAACGAGAAAGAAAGAAAAGTTAGAATATTTTCGTTATCCTCCTATTTCTCTCTTATCTGCAATCATTTTGTGTTAGTGTAATATTTTGCAACAGCCTCACTCCTGTCCCTAGCAAAGGTTATTTCTCTAACTTTTGCCTATTTGTAACATGTTATCAGCACGACTTTCTAACCATTTCTCATTTCTCTTCGCCGAAAGAAAAAAAAAAGTTTCCTTTAAGGATTTTACTGTTCTTCTTCTTCCTCTGCCTCAACTGTTGGATATACCCTCGCGAAGAACTATTTGCACCATGACTACTTCTAGTTCTCAACCTAACAGTTACTTATATCTTTGATTTCTTGTTTGGTGTAACTCTTGACTACTAACCCAGTGTTTATTTATGCAATCCAAGATGGTGCCGTATCATCGCCTATCTTGGATTGCAGATCAAATTTTAGTGCAAATTTTAGGTGGAGCGGTATAATCACCCACCTTATCCTACATATTTAAATTTGCCTGCAATTTAATTTTATTGCAATTTTAGGTGGTGTGGTATAATCACCCACTCTGCTCTGCATATTCAAATTTTTATACTGCTTGAGTGGTGCGGAATAATCGCCCATCCTATATTATGTTATTTCAATGAGAATGGTGCGGTAAAATCGCCCTTCTCATGCATCATGTAAATCTCGAGCCTGAAGTTTCGAGTGCTTATCATTTTGGCCTGAAGATCAAAATGAAAAATTTGTAAGAACCAGAAGTTCCAACAATTTATTCCTCCAGAATACATATTATTGCAAGTTCTTACACACCTTATTTTGCTTTCAGAAAAGAAAATGGCGAACTTGGCAAAGCTTGATTTTGTTGCCCTAGATATATTACTGGAAAAAACTACCTTACTTGGGTAATGGATGCCAAGATCAATGTGGAGGCAAGGAATCTTGGGGAAACTATTAAGGAGGATAACAGTGCATCCTCTCAAGATCGGGCGAAGGCCATGATCTTTATCCGTCGCCACCTTGATAAGGGACTGAAAAGTGAGTACCTTATGGTTGAAGATCCATTAACCTTCTGGAAGGCACTGAAAAATAGATACAATCACCAGAAAACAGTGATTCTTCCAATGGCTCGTTATGAGTGGACTCACCTAAGGATGCAGGATTTCAAGACAGTGGCTGAATACAATTCTGCGATGTTCAGAATTAGCTCCCAATTGAAGCTCTGTGGAGAAACAATCACTGAGGAAGATATGCTAGAAAAGACTTTCAGCACCTTTCATACCTCCAATGTGCTCCTACAACAGCAATATAGAGAAAAAAGCTTTACTGAGTACAACCAGCTGATATCTGTACTCCTTGTAGCTGAGCAAAACAATGAGCTTCTGAGGAAGAATCATCAGTCCCAACTTATCGAAACAGCATCATTCCCAGAAGTGAATGCTGCTTCCCTTGAAGGGAATACCGCATCCTCTCGTGGTAATAATTATAAACGAGGACGTGGCCACAAGCGAGGCCAGTGGAATGGGAAAAGCAAGAACCATGGTGTCCAGTTTCACAACCAGGTTCCAAGGTATAAAAGGCCCGAGCTTCAAGAATGCAAATCACCAGAAAGGCAAAGCTCATATAAACATTCCTAGAAATCCTAAATAAGTTTGCCATATGTGTGGTGGCAATGGGCACTGGGTGCGTACCTATCGTACCCCAAAACATCTGGTGGATTTGTATCAAGCCTCCCTTAAGGAGAAGGGCGTCGAGACCAATTTCCTCGACCAAGCTGAACCGATTGATATACCTGACCCACTGTTCGATTTATCAGGACAATTGAACACAACCCACCTAGATGTTTCAGACTTCATTATTGAAAGAGGGAATGAAGTGTATAGGTCCGAGTGAATCATTTATGTTTGATGTACTGTTGTTATTTGTACTTGTGGTTTAATGCTCGCATTTTCAATTCAATAAAGTGGTATTCCAGTATGAATAAACTGTTTTTAACTGTAATTTCTTTACTTAGAGAACATGGCTAAAAATTATGGTTATTCTCAAAACAAGAGCAATGGAGGAGATATTTGTCTTGCAAATAGCGCAACCACACATACAATACTTCACGATCGAAAGTATTTCTCAAGCTTGATGCTTGCAAAAGTAAAGGTAACAACAATATCAGGGCCATCAGATGTAATTAAAGGCTCAGGGAAAGCCCAGATCATGTTACCAAATGGAACAATATTGTCCATACAAAATGCGTTGTACGCTACTCGATCCACTCGAAATTTGTTGAGTTTTAAAGACATACGTCTAAATGGATACCACATTGAAACTAAAAGTGCTAAAAATGTGGAATATCTATGCATTACCTCCAATGATACCCAGAAGTGTATATTGGAGAAGTTGCATGGTTTATCGAGTGGATTGTATTATACATACATAAAGACAATTGAGGCATATACTATCATGAACTAGAAGTTTATGGATTCAAAAGTTTACATGTTTTGGCATGATTGTCTGGGTTATCTAGGATCCACCATGATGCGTAGGATCATTACCAACTCTAATGGACATCCATTATTGAGCAAACATCTTGCTATCTCAAATGATAACCCTTGCAAGGCTTGTTCCCAAGGGAAGTTGGTAACTAGACCATCACAACTAAAGGTTGATGCTGAATCCCCATCATTTTTGCAAAGAATTCAAGGGGATATTTGTGGACCTATTCAACCACCTTGTGGACCATTTCGATATTTTATGGTTTTGGTTGATGCATCTACCCGATGGTCATATGTTTGCCTATTGTCTACTCAAAATGTAGCTTTTGCAAGACTTCTTGCTTAAATAATTAAGTTGTGAGCACATTTCCCAGATCACCCCGTTAAGTCAATCCAACTTGATAACGCTGGTGAATTTACGTCTCAAACCTTTGATGATTACTACATTGCATTGGGCATTGATGTTAAACACCCTGTTCCTCATGTCCATACTCAAAATGGTTTAGCAGAGGCATTTATCAAGCGGCTTCAATTAATAGCTCGCACTCTGATCATGAAATTGAAATTGCAAGTCTCTGCATGAGGACATGCCATCTTACATGCTGCATTATTGGTTCGACTGAGACCCATAACCAACCACCAATACTCATCAATACAACCTGTGTTTGGGCATCAGCCAAACATTTCACATTTACAAGTTTTTGGTTGTGCTATTTATGTGCTTATTGCACTGCCACAACGCACTAAAATAGGACCTCAGCGCAGACTGGGAATTTATGTGGGTTTTGATTCACCATTTATCATTAGATATTTGGAACCCTTGACATGTGATATATTTACAGCTTGTTTTGCGGATTGTCATTTTGATGCGACAGTATTCCCGTCATTAGGGGGAGAAAAAACTGTTCCAGAAGAACGGTAAGAGTTGACATAGGTTGTTCCCACCTTATCTCATTTTGATACTTGAAGCATTCAATGTGAAAATGAAGTGAAAATGATCATTCACCATCAAAGTATTGCTAATCAAATGCCAGATACATTTAATGATGCTTCGACAGTGACAAAGTCACATATACCAACTGCAAATGCACCTGCAAGAATTGATGTCCCTGTTGGACAAAATAAAGTGGCAGCAAATGATTCATCTACTGCACGCCTGAAGCGTGGTAGACCTCTATGTTCAAAAAATTCAGCCCCTCGAAAAAGAAAGATGAGGGCACAGTTGAACCCAAATGAAATCATTCAGGAAAAGAAAATGAATGATAAATCCACAATTCATGATTCTGTACTTCCAGAAAAAGAAAATGTCCTTGATGAAACACTTGTCCCTGAAGAAACAGAAGTACATGAAAGTAAAGAAATATCCACAAATTATGCAAGTACTAATGAATTGTGGGATCAAAATGAAATAATCATCGACGACATGTTCGCATTTGCAGTAGCCACTGAAATTATATTAAGCCATGACATTGAGCCTCGCTCTGTTGATGAATGCAAACAGAGACAAGATTGGCCTAAGTGGAAAGATGCAATCCAAGCAGAATTAAATTCCTTGGAAAGGCGGAATGTTTTTGGACCAGTAGTCCAAACCCCGCTTGGTGTTAACCCTGTGGGTTACAAATGGGTATTCACAAGGAAACGCAACGAGAAAAACGAGATTGCAAGATATAAAGCAAGACTCGTTGCACAAGGTTTTTCACAAAGTTCTGAAGTTGATTATGAAGAGACATACTCTCCTGTAATGGACACAATTACATTCCGTTACTTAATAAGTTTGGTAGTTTCAGAAAAACTTGACATGCGACTTATGGATGTTATCACCGCGTATCTATATGGAGAATTAGTTACTGACATATATATGAAAGTCCCAGAAGGACTTAAGTTGCCTGAAACAACTAACAAACCACGAGGTATGTTCTCAATCAAATTAAGGCGATCGTTATATGGGCTGAAACAATCTGGACGAATGTGGTATAATCGTC
The DNA here is from genome assembly GCA_024362995.1 of Heteromeles arbutifolia. Taxonomy (NCBI): domain Eukaryota; kingdom Viridiplantae; phylum Streptophyta; class Magnoliopsida; order Rosales; family Rosaceae; genus Heteromeles; species Heteromeles arbutifolia. The sequence continues at coordinate 6,972,399 of JANCRC010000010.1, read as the reverse complement.
TTAGTGAGTATTTGATCAAAGAAGGATATTGCAACAATGTCATCTGCCCTTGTGTGTTCATTAAGAAATCAAATATTGGATTTGCTATAGTGGCAGTATATGTTGATGATATGAACCTAGTTAGAACTCCTAAAGAGCTCCATAAAACTGTTGAATATCTGAAAAGCGAATTTGAAATGAAACACCTTGGGAAAACACAATATTGTCTCGACCTGCAGATCAAGCATTGTACTAATGGAATTTTGGTCCATCAATCAGCTTACATTGAAAAAATATTGAAGCGATTTGGCATGGACAAGGCTTATCCACTTAGCACCCTAATGGTCGTTCGTTCTTTAGACATTAAGAAAGATCCATTCCGTCCAAAAGAAGACGATGAACTAGTCATTGGTCCAAAAGTACCATATTTGAGTGCAATATGTGCTTTTTTGTATTTAGCACAATGTACTAGACCAGATATAGCTTTTTCAGTAAACTTGTGAGCAAGGTATAGCTCTGCTCCAACAATTCGTCATTGGAAGGAAGTCAAAGATGTATTGCGATACCTTCGTGGCACAACATACATGGGTCTCTTTTACTCAAACAAGTCCACAAATGACCAGATCCTTGTTGGATACGCAGATGCTGGTTTCCTCTCTGATCCGCACAAAGTCCGCTCACAAACTGGATATGTGTTCACTAATGGAGATACTGCAATTTCATGGCGCTCAACAAAGCAAACATTGGTTGCTACATCTTCCAATCACTCGGAAATAATTGCTTTTCATGAAGCAAGTCGTGAATGTTCTTGGTTAAGATCAATGATCCATCACATCGGGAATTCATGTGATCTACCTACGCTCCAACTGTCATCCATGAAGATAATGCAGCATGTGTTGCCCAAATGAAGGAAGGGTTCATCAAGGGCGATAAGACTAAACACATATCTCCAAGGTTTTTCAGTGCACATAAGCTTCAGAAGGCTAAAGTTATTGAAGTCAGACAAATACATTCCAATGAAAATCTGGCAGACTTGTTCACCAAATCTCTACAAAGTGCACATTTCAGAAGTTAGTGCAAGGAATCGGATTACGTTGGCTTACAAATTTGAAGAATGCGGAATCAGGGGGAGATACAATTCAGGGGGAGCATCCATGACACATGCATGTTGTACTCTTTTTCCTTCGATTAAGATTTTTCCTATCAAGATTTTAACGAGGCAACATAAGCATACTTAACACTATATCAATAATCTGGGTAATGTTGTACCATTTTTCCTTCGCTATGGTTTTTTCCCACTGGGTTTTTTCAAGCAAAGTTGTAACGAGGCAACTGATGTTGATATGTGGGCATCCAAGGGGGAGTGTTGTAAATAGTGGGTATGTATGCCCACATGCATACAGTAAACTTTTCATACGCTTAATAGTGTAATTTGTTTGTTTCTAAGGTTGTTGCTCTATAAATAGAGCATTACGAGTGATCAAAATATATAAGACAAAAATAACGAGAAAGAAAGAAAAGTTAGAATATTTTCAGTATCCTCCTATTTCTCTCTTATCTGCAATCATTTTGTGTTAGTGTAATATTTTGCAACAGCCTCGCTCCTGTTTCTAGCAAAGGTTATTTCTCTAACTTTTTGCCTATTTATAACATAGATTACATAAGTTATATATATTTATTGGACTCTATAGTGTTAAGTCACACAAATAAAAGAATAGTGAGAAACAATCAACTTTATCCTAAAACTAAAAAAATTAATATGATAAGTATACCTTAAATATTGCATCAAAATGAACATGGGAGAAACTCTTGCGCATTTGGGCATAAATCATTAAATCTGATGCATATTAGATTCAATGGTAGATCCAATAATTTGAATGCGCTCCTTATTCAACAATCAATGGATCATGATAGCCTCTATGAGTCTTTTCGGCCTCAAAAGAGCGGACTACCGTGACAAAACCATTAGCTGGTCTTCTTTGTAACAAGAAAAAAAAAATGTTGATTCAATCCTTTTAAAGGTCTATTTCTGTATTTGAAAAATGAAAATCATTTTAAACACGTCCCTAACGGTCCTAATCTTTCCCATTTTCAATTTATTTATGTTTTATTTAGATAAACTTTCAAAAGAGAGCTTCACCTATAGAGACAAAAACACAAAATACATTTCATAGAATTCCACTAGTTTGATCAAGGAGAGACAAAGCCCCAAACCCCATTAAACCTAACCCATAAACAAGCAAACCAAAATTTAAAAATTTCGGCCATGCCCCAAATAGATTTGTCCAAAATTGCACTATTTATAAAAATTTCCAAATTAATTTTATATCTATAAAAACTAATTTATGCAAGATTAGTGTCATAATTCATGCACTTCTGCGAGATTAGTTTAATAAATTTCAACACTTCTGCAAGATCAGTTTCACAATTTATGTACTTCTGCTAGATTAATTTCAAAATTTTATGTGCGTGTGCAAGATCAAGCTTAGAATTCCTGCATTTTTGCAAAATTAGTTTCAAAATTCCAGCAATTATGCAACATCAGTTTCAAAGTTTATGTAATTCTACAAGATTAGCTTCAAAATTTCAGCATTTTTTCAAGATCAGTATCAAAACTCATGCATCCAAATCATCAAAACTTGAAAATAAAATACTTTAAAAAATAAAAAAAAAGAATAAAAAACCAAAAAAATAAAAAGCTCCCATGGGTCTCATAAGAGAAAAAGAACTCATGGGTGTACCGATCAATCTCCCACGGAAGAGATCCACAAAACTTTTGGGCTGAAGGCTGTAATGGAAAATACAAAATTGAGTTCCGCCACGAAAAGTAAGGGTTGTCGGTAAAATACAAAACAAAGCCCACAAAGGTTTTGCTATATATACGACCAACTCAAAACCCCAACGACAACGTTAACAACAAAAAAACTCTCCTCAACTCAACAAAGCACTAGTTCGAAATAAAAACTGTAAGCTCTCTTTCTTTCTTCTGCTTATATAACTCTCCCTACTCGCTTCCCTCCTCGACCCCTCTCCCTCTCCTCTCGCTCTCTTGATTTCAAATTTTCAAGATCTACGACTTGGGTTTTGTTTCCAAGTCCCAGAAGGCTCCACGAAAGGCAAAGCTCGTGACTTTCGGACATTCTTCACAAACGTTAGCCCCTGCACTTTGCTTTCTTTTCTTTTCTTTTTTCTAGGGTTCTTATATTCTTGCCCATTTTTGCACATGGACTATGATGTCTCCGAAAGCAGTGGTGAGAAAAGTTTGAACTTTTACCATTTTCTCTATCTGGGTCGTGTTCCTAAGGGATTTTGGGTAGTGGATTAGTGTTTAATTTGGTTAATTTGTATAATTGGGTTTCGTTCGATCCCTGCGGAGTGGGTTTTCTGCAAATTAGGGTTTTGGGGGTTCTTGGGTTTTGTTCGAATTAGGGAGTTTGAGGTTATAATTGTGTGATTTTTTGGTGTTCGTCTGTGGGTTTTGTTTTTGGGGATTTGGGTTTTGGCAATGCATGGAATTAGGGTATTTGACAGGTTTATTTTGCTCTCTATGCCTGAAATGCTAAGGCTTTGGATTTCTTACTTGTTGTGCTAATAGTGAATAAAGAGAAAAGAAAAAATTACCGTGAAACATTTTCTGCTCTGTTTGTAAAGGGGTTACAAATTACTTGGCCTTGCCAACTTAAAGTGACTCTCTAATTTCGCATTTTCGACTCTTTTCATTTTTGCCCTAATATAATGATCATTACGGACACTGGATAGAGTGGAAGAAACGAAAGATTGGATAAGGCATGAATTTTGTTTCAATGAATTTTACGATTCACAGATTGTTAAAATAAAAACCATAATTTGTATGCGTGAATATGTACGGAAGATGCATGGATATCAACGATGTGAGTGTTATTTAAATTCCCATACTGCTTTTATTATGTTTATGGATTACTTAAAACAATTGTTTGTTGCCTATATCATGTAAGTAAATGTACGAGAACTATGTACCAAACAAGTTCCCAGCAGTTCTACCGTAATTTTGTATTAATAGCATTGGATGAGACCACTTGTTGCCAACTAAGGGTGAATTCTTGTGAACTTTAGACAATTTTGTTCTTCTCGAGTTTGTACTTCATAACAGATTCAACCCAAGTAGTCACTGATTTTCTTTGCAAATTGTTAACTTTCTCAACAAAATGTGTAATCCTTAATTTGATAAATATACAGATTCTAAATTATCACTATTTTTCGTTTTACTTATATTCAGGGTAAATATACTTCGCAATCAAAAGCTTTGGAAGACCACTAACTGCATAAGGTGCAAACTTTCATCTAAATGCTCTGCGCCGTTAGTTGTGTCTAAACAGTAATAGTTATCCTTTCATCTGAGGTAAAGTTACGGGTGACACAATTCTTGTACTATCATGTATACCTTTATATGGAATAACTGCAGGCACTGATGATGATGACTTTCCTCCATCTCATCAAAACAGAATTCCTCGAGGGGGTCAAGTCTCAGGAAATAAAAGATCTGCTGTAGGTTCTATCTCATTTTCTAGGATGTACACAGACATGGAGGCCCAAATTCATCACCTTGAGCAAGAAGCGTACTGTGCGGTCCTACGGGCATTTAAAGCGCAGTCAAATGCGATTACTTGGGTATTTATGGTTGCATGTCTGTGTGCTTGTTATCTTGAATCCTTGATATTGTTTGTGAATCAGCCTTTAATATTTATCATGGGTGTGAATATCAGGAGAAGGAAGGTTTGATTACCGAACTTAGGAAAGAACTGAGAGTATCAGATGATGAACACAGAGAGCTTCTGACCAGGGTTAATTCTGAGGACATCATCGATAAGATAAGGTAAGTCTCTTGAAAGTTGAAAACTATGTAACAGAGTGACTCATAATTGGCTGGGAATTTAGTATTATACTTTTTAATTGTCACATGGTGGTGAACGTATCAGAGTGTGGAGAGACAAAGGTGGTCATCAAGCTGCCAGGCTTACTTCATCTCAGAATGCATATGAACTTTTACCTAGTCCTACTATTTCAGCGTCCCGAAAGAAACAAAAAACATCACAATCGGTAACTTCTCTAGCATTGCATCTCCCATTGCTGGCTTTAATTTAGCACTTCTTTGGCAGCCTTTGTGTTTAATAGTAATTTAAGGAGCTCATTTGAGCCATGAGGAAAGGCAATTATAAACTTAAAAAGTACTCGGTATGGTTGTGTGAAGAAAAACTGTTAGTTGACCTTTGTTTTGTTTGTTGTTCTTAGCATGGTCAGCCATTCCCTGGTTTATCCTCAATGAAGTCCATGAAATACCCTTCAACAGGACCTGCTGGAAGTAGACAATTCACCCGCAGTTCTTCTGGTCCCTTTGTTGAAGCGGCTATCGCAGAAGCATCTGATTCATTAGTTGGAAGGAAAGTGTGGACAAGGTGGCCTGAAGACAACAGCTTCTATGAAGCCGTTATCACTTACTACAACCATGCTGAGGTAGGTTTTGAAGTCTCTGTAAGGTGTTTCTGATTCAGTCCTGTAACAACATTAGTTGTTTTGAATATGTAAGTTTTCTAGTAACGTGCACATGTCAGAGTGAAAGAAGCGTAGATGAAATTTTGCTGAGTTAATTGGTATTATTAGTGGTAACTTCCGGTTTGTTGTTTTATTATTTAATTTATCTTTGATAGGGTTGTGCTCTTACTAGATTTGATAGGATGGAAGTTAGAAATTCTCTTAGATTGCATAAGTGAACACTGTACCGTGTAATACCACTAGGGAGGCTTGTTCGTATATTGTAGGTTCAGTTGACTTTAATTAAAAATGAATAGCATAGACATTCTTTTTAAAAGTTGTTGACTTCTAGTCTTGATCTCCTCGTCAGTGTCAGTTTTTAAGATTGTTTTGCCTCATCTAATAAATAACATCCAACATTCTTACAAGGTATTTTGAATAATTGAACCAAAGTTGTCAATGGTACATGACACTGGTATAAATTTAATGTTAAAGATACATTTCGACATGTTTTGCCCCTTTTAGCTGACATTCAAATAACCCGTGTTTACAGGGTCGTCATGCTTTGGTCTATGACATACATACACCAAATGAGACGTGGGAATGGGTTGATCTCAAAGAGGTAAGTCTATAAGTTCTATGTGGTGTGTGCATGTATTCCACTGTGACATTAACGTGTTAATATTCCTGTAGCTATTTGTTGAACCAAATCATTAACCGAAAAGTAGGATCCACAAGGAAAAGCATGAGAGATACAGATTTAGAGCTTTTATTTCTTCTGCTAGCCTTATTAATAATAAGCAGATACCAGCATCTTAGCCCTTGATTACATAAACAACCTATATAATTATAGCCCTCCAATATAATTAAAATCACTGGCTTTTATTGACCATTTATTCTTGACGTATATACATTTTTCACATTGCTGGTTTTAATCATATTCTTCCATCTTGTTTTTGGTAACCGACCAAGTTCTATCTCAAGAAATCAAGACTTTTATGTTTTATTTTAAAAAGGGGATGAGGACTCCATTGATTCGTTACTGATTACAGATCTCTCCTGAGGATATCTGTTGGGAAGATCCTGGCCCATCACGACGCAGGGCTAAGAAATCTACTAGCCAGACCACAAGAAGGCGAGGACCCACAAAGTCTCAATCAAAGAAAGAACTTCCATCACAAAATGGTATAGGGAAGGTGCCAGATGATTTGGAATTATTAAATACTGATACCCTGGTAAAGGAGGTATGTATGATGAACTTGAGCCCTATCTGAAATTATGTTCGTTATTTTCATTTCTCTTTTTTTTTTTTCAAAATTTTACTAGGTGGAGAGAGTTTTCAATGCAAGTGAGCCAGATCCTTTTGAGCTCGAAAAAGCAAGGAAAATGCTGAAAGTACGATTAATATGCATCCTTCACCCTTTCTATCCCGTTCCTCCTAGTCTAAGTTAACATTCCAATTTGCCGCTTATATGTATCACATGCAGGATCACGAACAGGCCCTTGTTGACGCCATTCAAAGGCTGGCATATGCATCGGATGGTGAAAGTGGTAATAGATATATGTGTACATAATTATCCTTGATCACTCGGTTTTACATTTCTTTTTCTCCTGTTTTGAGCTCAAAATAAGTTAAATATCCAATTGTTGTACCATCTAGAGTTTTCGTTATGTAAGTTAGTCTTATCAGCACGTTGGAATTCTTTCTCATTAGCAGTATTTGCAATACCTGTGCCTTTGTTCGTCCATATTCATCTTTTAGTTGATTAAAAGGAAAATAACCCATCACATAATAGTGTGTACAAAGTGACTGAGACCTTGTTATATTAATGAAGACTCGTAAATAAAATGGATCCCTCAAGATGGATGGATTACTCGCTAATAATTATACGAGCATCACACTAGATCCAAATACGGTCTCCCCCCGCCCCCCCGGGCACAAAATACATTTATTTATGCATACTTGCAGTAAGGGAAGATGAACAAACGTTATGACCATGATTTGTGATTAAGCTGTTTGAATTCTGCTTATTTCTTTCTATTTTTTCTTCAAAGCAGATGGAGAGCACACGTTTCTGCACAGTCGGTCAATGGATGGATAGCAAAGGGAACAGGTAGCGTTGTTGAAAGCATCACGGTGCTGACTTTGAGTCCACGATGGGATGATCTTTGGCTGGTCGGCTTTGAAGGCAGCAGGAACACATGCGGTGATGATGTTGACTACATAGGCTGTCTGTTTGATCGAATTTTAGGATTTTTCATGCGTAACTTTAGGCACATCCACATGTAAAAACATCTCGATTTAGTGTTGCAGATACGGTTTGAGAAGACTCTTTCTTTCAGCAGTTAATAGTCTGAACCTGATAGATTGTTGCTCAAATGTAAAGTTGCTTATAGCAGATGACGTCTAGAAATGTACAATTTTGTTGATTTCATCGTCTTATTTGATGTTATACTGATTCAATCCCCTGTATGAAGCTGGAGATTTACAGCTTACAGTGTTGATCTCACGCCGCATTTAAACCGCTTACATAAATCCTGCGAAGAAAGCAAACAAATTTGTATTCCTGGAAAAATATCATTACTGCGGTTAAACTCAGATCATCGAGAGTAAACATTCCATCTGGTTTACCTTAATATGGTGATGATTAAATTGATAAATACCTGAACACGAAGCGATTGTTGGACCGAATTGCAGTAATTCGAGCTGTAGGAATTCGATTAGTGGACTTTACTACACCAGGTAGATGCCCAGGGCTTGCCCTCATGAAATTGGTGCATCCATCCTGTCCTGGGTGCCGGTAGAGCCAGAGTTGAGAGCACCCTACACAAACGAATATCAAAGAACGAAGGATTTCAGTTCATCGTTTTGGAAAGGATGAGCTCTAATTACCGTCGAAATCCAGGCTGAGGTTTTTCATTCATCGACGAACATGTCAAAAGAAAATACAAAACGCAACATATTTCGTGATTACATCGACATTCAAATCCATATACTCGGTAAATGGATCTTAATGCAAGAAAGTATGGTTTCATGAATAACTTACGTAAACAAAGTATTCTGAAGTGTAATGACAGTGAAATACATGTGTCCGAAGAGAATCATACACCACCAGCAGACTGGATTCCAAAGGTACAAGTTGAACGAGGCAGCTAGCAGAAAGTTGAAATACCAAATCAGTTCTGCATTAACTATCAAAGGTCCTGTATAACAACAGAATGTCCAGTGCACACAATGTTTTTGGATCTTTTACTTCATAACAAAAGAATAAAACGATCAACACAACGATTGGTCTTCGTCTACATATTCCCAAAACTGATCCGTCGGACGAATAGACATGTTCTTACACTAATCACATGAAGTTTCTATGAATCAAATTGATCTCAGAATGCACTCTACAACAGAAACAATCCTCCTAGTGTAAATTCTTCTACCACGAAAACAATCCCAAATAACATAACTCAACCAAACGTTGTGGATTACTAGTGTCTCATTCCTTACTGTGTAAATGTCTTTGAAATAAATCAACATACATCAACATACTACATATCCTATAAGGTAGCTCAAATGAGATCTTGTTCTTTCGGGACTCAGGGGCTTATAAGGATAAACCCATCACCAGAAAATGATTAAAATCTATAATCTACCTCGTTAGCATCTTAATCTAAACCTTAACAAGATCATAAACATCTCTAAAATTCTAGCAGCTCCAGTTAAAAATCAAAACTTGATCAATAATTTCGACATCTAAAGCACCAAATGCAGTCATAAACTGAATAATTATGAGAATCTGTCACACCACAATTGCACTTGTAAACAAACCGATCATCAACCAAACTCAAAGACAAAGAAAAACAGGACCCCAAATGCAGAGAAATATTAACAGAAAGAAAAAAAAAAGCACACCTGCAGAAGAACAACGCAAACGAAATCCGATTCTGCAGATGAATTGGAAGGGACCCTTTGAGTCAGCAACTACACTGCGAATCTACGGGCGTATCTGATATCAAAGGCGACGGCTTTGAAGCCCCATTTGAGCAGAGCGTTGGCTATCTGGTTTTGGGATTATTTGGGTTGGTTTTTGAAGATCATGTGGATCTCCTCCTCCTCCTCCTCCTTTGTCATGAAAAGAGTGTGATTGTAACTGGCAAATGATGTTAGAGAGGGAGAGGGAGAGAGAGAGAGAAAGAGGATGACTTTGTTTTGAAGGAATGATATCCACAAGAAGGATTTTTGTGTTGAATTTGCATCATTGCGTGACATTTTGAGAAGAATGCCTGGAATAAAGGGGTACCCCTTGATAAAAGGAAATTCGAAGGAAAGAGGTCCTCCATTAGACTCTGGCTTTTTTTAATATTTTCTTTTCTTTTTTTTTTTGTTAAGAAATAAAGGAAAACATGAGCCGATAGTACTCCGATCTAGTGATATTCCACTTCATCTATAAGTAAGAGATCTTAAGTTCAATTCTCGCTAAAGGAGAATTTGAACCACATCATTGCCAGCCCATTGTTAGGCTCAGCTCACTCCTCTACCCTCTAGTGTAGATAATATCAGTTGTTCAAAAAAAAAAAAAAATTCATCGATATGCGTCGAATAAACCGATGATTATGATAAAAGAAAATGAAATGTTCCAATCGTAACAAATGTACGATAAAATGGTGACATGTTATCATATAAGAAAGAATAATTAATTTCTTACACGTAAGAATGAATAGATAACTTCTTACATGTAAGAAACTAAACGATGTCCAGATAGTTATACATGTAAAGAGAAATAACACTTGCATCATTGTCAAACGCAATAAACGTGAACCTGTTTGAATTAATTTTACATCACACTCGCATCTTTGAAATTTGAAACTGCTTGTCATAAAAAAGATAACGGTTCTCAAACCTAAAACGTCACATTTAGACCTTTCAGTAGAGAGTCATCTACATAAGCTCCTACCACAAGTGCAAAGGAGCTGCGCAAGTCATTGCCATCGTTCTTGTACCTCTCCAAAAGGCCATCCTCCACTTCTTCGCTCGCAAATTCTTCCTTGAATTGCCGATAACAATTCTCATAATTTATGCATTCGATTATCAACATGTCATTGAGAAAATATCAATTTCGATCTATATCGTTTGCCGTTTAACTGATTTGTTTGGCAGGATGAAGCTTCAAAAAGGATCTAAAAATTTGACCAGTTTATATGGTTGATGACAGGTGCATTTCAGCTTCCTCGGCCTCTAGCTCGTTTAGCTGGACCAGCTGTTGTTGGTGCCACTGCTGCCGCCGTCTTTGAGGGCCGTCCCACACTCCTTTTCGATGGGCTTTCTTGCTCTTTTGCTGCTCGTCTCCCACCAGAACTTCTGCGCAAACCTTGATCTTTCTGCGTGTTTCCTTTGCCATTTCCATTTTCCCTCTGCTCTGCTCTTCCCCCTTTGCTGTTATTCTCAGGGTTCTTTGATGTCTCTAGCAATGATCCAGTTTTGGACGAGGGGCTTTTCATTCTACTCAAGAAATTTGCGGCACTTTGCTTTTTCCCACTTCCGTTATTGTTTCTCTTCTTTTCCGTCTCTGCTTTGGTTTCTGAATTCTCATTGCTAGATACCACTCTGCTCTTCTTTTCCGTCTCAGCTTTGGGTTCTGAATTCTCATTGGCATCTGAACTTCTGTCATTTTTAGTATAACTACGGGTCCTGACATTTTTGCTCGTGTTGTTTCTTGTACTGCTCCCAAGTCTTTCTTTTCTTCTCTTCTTATTGACACGGAGTTTCTCAATTTCATCCGAGGACTCTTCTTTTTGTTTCCAATTTACAGCTGGTTTGAAATCACGAGTGGCCTGCTCTTTTCTTGTGTCTGGTACCGAAGAAGATCTGGATGCTCTTGCAGCAATGGAGCTGCGCTTGCAACAAGCATTCAATGGAAGTGAGAGTTTTGATTTTGCTAGCAACGAATCTGAAGTTTCAGGATTGGGATTCAGAGGTGGAGCTGGTTGTGTCGGAGTTTCTTCTTCTGGTGGTGCATCTTGTTTAGGAGACAGACGAGCCATTTCCTTTGACACAAGGGACCGGAGCTCACACGCAGCCTTGTATTCTGGAGACATTTTCCCAAAGAAGACTATGGCATTGTTGCAAATAATCAACAGATCTCGAAAGAATAACATTCTGCTGCAATGCGAGTACCACCCTCCTTCAAGTCTGGTTTGCACCATTTCAAAATCTACATGTTGCCGGATCATTTTTGTACAAATCGGGGTATCCTGCAACATTTGAGAAGCATAAGCGATATTGTTATTCCATATGCTCAAGTTACCAAAGAATTACAGATATGATGATGCTGTTAAGCAGAAAAATATAAGGTCGTCACAATACAAGAATTTGATTGTCGGACTAAAAAATGTAGGCCAGGGCCTAGCACCCAAGTTTGAATCTCTTCCCCGTCAATTAGACTAGTTTAAAATATCTTGTAACTTATCTCATCGGTTCAGACAGGTCCGCTTCACCCTTTTTCAATTGCCCCTTCATTACAAGAGATTGGTTTCTTTTAAACTAAAACTGCTCGAGGTGGAAGTGAATTCAGGCACACATCCATCCCAGCCATCGTTATATTTATCTCCACTTGATTAAAAGATGTTTGAAGTTCGAATCATGCCCATATTAGGAAAACGAAAAGTGTGCACACCATGACGTGATGCGGTACACCTATATTACACTACAATTTTTGCCTTGATTTTTTATTTATTCTGTCTATAGTTGAAGATCAAATGGAGTAGACATAAATATTTTTTTTTTATTGGAAGTAGTAGTCTACTGTAAACTAAACTACTGGAACATGAGAGAGTTTGAACCCTTGACGCAATGACTTTAAAAAAGAGAATCCAACCAGAAATCAGGCACACATAATTGGAATTTGAACAACTAGACAAATTTAGACAAATTTGGGTTGGACGTATAGACCCATCCACCCATTTTTCACATGCACATCCAAAAAGGCAGTAGGTGGATCCTTTTTTTTTTCTTTTTTTTTAAGAAAGAGAGACAATTGGTGACCATAATTATACACTATTTTCGAATTTGGGAGGCTATGAATATAAGCGCACAAAATATGGAAAAAAACAATATAACGTGACAGCAATTAAAACCGCGTTGACATGTCGCCATCTCCTTGGATAGCGACGTTGACCCAAATAAGTTGCCGTTCGATTTAATATTAAAATTTATTTGAATGAATGACATTTTACCACTTAAATCATATTTAATTTTTTTCAACATTGCAATGCTGCATCAAATTACAGTTCATTGCCAAGTCGGAACTCTAATAAATTTTCTATCAATTTACATCAAATGATGACGTGGTGCAAAAAAAAATAAAAAACAACAAATTACATCTTACCACCTCAAAATTGAGAGACATCAAATTAAAGTGATAAAATGTATTGGTCTTTTTTTATATTTTTTTTAAATTTGAAAGGAAGAGTGAGCTATGTGCCTGCCACTTCATCATTAAATAATCAAATTAATCAAAAATCTGATCTTTCAATAAATCGTAAATTGATGCATGACATTATAATGTTAAAATGATAAAGTAAGAATTTGTTATGTAATCTAAAATTAAAGTGATAAAATATAATTTCTTTTTCCTTTTTAAAGAAAAAAAAAAGCAAACCTGGGAATGAAGCCGGCGCTCGAAAAAGGAGGCAAACTTTTGAGAGCGAAGGATCTCGAGGAAATCCACCAACGGCTGAGATTCAACTGCGACCCTCTTCGTGGCGGGAGATTGATCCTTCTGCTCCGCTTCACTTGGCTCTCCCGGTCCGACCGGTTCCGGATCATTCCCTGCTTTTCTCGGCAATCTCGCCGAGCCCTTCACGTCACTGCTACTTTGACGACTCTCCTTCGTCCCTTCTTCCCCTCCCTTTGACTCGGCCATCGATTCCCTCAACTCGCCCGAGTTCCCCGTCTCCGACTCCATACCCGCCTGTTCTTTCGCCACCGAATCAGAACTTCCGTTGCACGAATCCTCCACCGCCGGATTACTCGACTTCTCGACTGACCCGATCTCCTCACCGGCTGGTTCAACCGGTTTATTCGGCTCCGAACCATTACCCGTACCGGCATATCCGGTGCCGGGTTCCTCGGGTTTCCGATCTGTCGTGTTCGACTCGTCAAACGACTGGCCGTCGTGCAACAAGAAATCGCCGGAGATATCTTTTTTGTCCGGCGAGACATCATCCGGTTTAATCTCTTCGTCTCCGATTTTCTCTAGATCCGATTTTTGTACCGGTTTTTCGGTCTCCCTCAGACTATGTTCGCGCACTTCTTTCAACCTCTCCACCTTCGATTGCAAACACCTAGACGATTAATTTTAATCACAAAAAAATAAAATAATTAATTTTGATCCGATAATTAAAAATATCAAAACGCCGTCGCGTCGGGTTGAGACTTTTACACGATGGAGCGGTCGTAGCGTTGCAGTTCGCGTCGAAGTTCGTCGAGCCGCCGCTGCCGCAACTGGTCGAGCCAGGGGATGGGGGATTTATCGTCGTCGCTGGTGGCAGACTCGTTATCGGAGTGGTTAAAGCGGCGGCGGAGGTCGTGGAACTTGCGCTTACAGGCGTGCGGGGTGACGAGGTGGAGGTTGGAACTGCGCTTGCGGAGTTCGGTAGCGACGGAGTCCCAGCTCTGGGTGCCGAAGCGGTGGACGGCGCAGGCGAGGAGGAGCTTCTCCCACGTCCCCCATGTCGGTGTTTGTTTCTCTTTAAAATTAGGGGGCTTGTTATCCATAAGGAAAATCATTTAGTTAGTCAGTCCATTGTCTCTAAATAAGTTTCGGTTCTTCTGATTTGGCCTCTGCATATTCCGTTGAGAATGTGTGTGATTTTATTTCCTTTGTTTTATTTGTTGTGATACAGGTAAGGGTGGGTTGAAAAAATTGAAAACCGAAAACCCGAAAAAAATCGAACCGAAAATCGAACCTCAACTCAAAAAGCCGAACCAAAAAAAAAAACCAAATCAAAAGTACAAAACCGAATCGAATCAAAAAATGATTTGGTTTGATTTCGGTTTTTGAGATTAAAAAACCGAACCGAATAAATATATATTAATTTTAGGATTAATTTCTATTTACTACTTTTATGTTTCGTGGTTTTCAATATTTTGTACATCAAGTTTTTTTCGTCCCAAAGTTATACGTAAAGTGTATATTTTGGGATAGTCTCATACATCCGTTATTCAAATTGTTAAGTTTTCAATTAAATGATGACGTGGTGCCCATGTGGACAATAACTGAGCGCCACGTGTCATTAAAGAATCCACGTGGAAATTAAAAATTAAAAAAAAAAAATTAACCCATAACTCACTGCATTCCTTTTTTCCCGCCAAATTTTTTTGAAAAAAAAAAAATTAAAGAAATCAAATTTGTCTGCCATTGTTGCTCTCTTCCCCACACTCCTCTCGATCGCTTCGCTTCACTTTTCTCCTTCCTCTCATTTGTCTTTACTTCCAGGAGGTTTACGAAGATCCTTTCGATCTTCCTATGGAAGATTGATTTTGTAGACAATCTTGATCTCTAAACTGATCTTTTTGTTTTTTATACAACTCAATACCTATGTTATCTTTTCTGCGGGGATACAAACATGACCAACCTGTCTCATCAGCTAATATATCAACACATTTGGGAGAAAACTCGCTCTTTCTCTCATGCAGTGTTCAGCGATGCCCGAGACAAACCAGAACCCGACCCGGTTCTAATCCGGCCCCCCACTTCCCAAATGCATCGCGCCGCCGCCGCCGCAAACCCACTCCAAACCCTCCTCGACCTCATCAACTCCACCCTCCCCCTCCTCTGCTCCTCCCTCACCATCCGCTCCTTCGTCGGCCGCTGGACCGCCTTCCACTCCAAGCTCGTATCCTTCCACTCCTCCGTCGCTGACATCTCCGACTCCCCCCACTGGGCCCAGAACCCCCTCATCCACACCCTCCTACCTCAACTCCTCTCGACTCTTCAGCGCCTCACTGCCCTCGCCGACCAATGTACCGACGCTCGATTTTCACCACCAGCCTTCCGTCCGTGAGCAGGCTATCTTCGCCGTCTGTCTCCTGGCCACCGTGGACGACGAGTCATCGCGCAAGGCAGTGTTCGAAGAAGGGAGTCTGGGTCCTGTGCTGAGAATACTCGAATCCGGGTCGACCCATTTGAAAGAGAAGGCTGCGATGGCGGCAGAGGCGCTTACCGCAGACCCAGAAAACGCCTGGGCCATTTCCGCCAACTGTAGCGTCTCAGTCCTCATCGAAGCCTGCCGATCTGGGTCTCCGGCGACCCAGACCCATGCTGCCGGAGCCATTAGAAATGTGGCCA
This sequence comes from Heteromeles arbutifolia, assembly GCA_024362995.1. Lineage (NCBI taxonomy): Eukaryota > Viridiplantae > Streptophyta > Magnoliopsida > Rosales > Rosaceae > Heteromeles > Heteromeles arbutifolia. The sequence goes on along the minus strand of JANCRC010000010.1, from coordinate 6,956,569 downwards.
ATGTGGAAGAAATCAAAACTGCTCTGGATCGTTCCCTATTTAATTTGATTTTTTTTTTCAAAAAATTTTGGCGGGAAAATGGTTGTGGGTCAAAAATTTTGGGCGGGAATTTTTTTTTTTAACCCCTTCTTTAAAAATAAAAATTAAATTCCACGTGGCGCCCAGTCATTGTCCACATGGACGTCACGTCATCACTTAACTGGAAACTTAACAGTTTGACTAACGAATGTATAAGACTGTTCCAAAATTTACATTTTAGGTATGACTCTGGGACGAAAAAAACTTAATGTACTAAATGTTGAAAATCACGAAGCATGAGGATAGTAAATAGAGATTAATCCTTAATTTTATATAAATTTTTAATTATTATATATAATGGGTATTTATTTTCAAATTAATTCCAAACCCAAACTTCAAACCCTTAAAGTCCAAATGGAATGTTAGGCCTCCTATTAGAAAGTTAGAAACCCTAGGATACTAATTATTCATTTCTTTCTTCTCCCCAGCCATGTTCATTCTCTCCATTTTTTTTTTTCCTATCATGCCGCAACCTTCCTCTCTCCCATTTCTCTCTTGCTTTTTTCTTCTTTTGTTCTCTCATCTCCCTCTCACCCATTTCTTTCCTTTTCCTTTTTTCTCTCCTGCTGCATCTCTCTTTATCCCATTGTCCAACTCATACATCCGCTGAAGTTAGCCATGGCTTTCGCCATCGTCGACAACAAGGTGGTTCTCGTTCCCCATTGTTGACGTGCACCAGATCTAGGCACCTTTCACCGCAATTGTGTTCTCCTCAGTCACTGAGCTTTGATCTGGAAGGTTCGACTTAATGTGGTGCAAATTGTATATCATTCTTGTCGATTTTATTCTTTGATATGGCTTAATTTGATAGATATGAGTGACTTAGTGGTGCGGTAGAAACTAACACACAAACTAAACCCTTCAATGCAATTGTAGTATGAGCAAATAGGGATCATTTTATCCGGGGATTAGTAAGGATGCTAATCAACACAAATTTGACTTAAAAAACCTAAAAACTGACTAACTAACACTAAAACAATGATGAGGGGGGTTTTTGGAAGAATTTAACGAAACTAAAGTGAATTGTAAAGGGAATATGGGTGAAATGCTAGCTAAAGGATTCTTCTCCACACATGAAGCATATGCATACAAACCGATTTCCAGTTATTTTGTCTATAAACCATGAATGACAATGCCCCAAATTAATGGTGAATGCACTAATTAACTTTCAGATTTTCCTAAGTTCATTGAATTGGACTCAACGACGCAATCAAATTATTCTTATCAAGTTCTCTAACTACGAACATCATGACATGATAGAGATATATATCAAAGATCATTAAGTTCTATGAAAATCATAAGCATTGACAAGGCATTCGTAACTATGAAAAGCATGATACTCCTGCCAAGAATTTACTTAACTCAATCATGACTAGTGACTTTTACTGCTTGTAAATATAAGTTCATAACGATTAGGTGAAATTCCCTTATATTCTAGCATCAAATCCCTGCATGCAAACTAAGTATGCATCCTTAATAAACATACAAGAATAAGTTTTCCATAAAGCAAATAAGTAAATCGCATTCATGTTTTATGAAACAATAACTGGATGTAATCAATTTATAAAACATATGATCATAGCTTCGAATTCACCCCTAGCTAATAAGAAATTTAGCTACACATGTTCATCTTAATTGAAAGCAATCTAAAATAAACATTGAAACTAAATAGGATAGAAAGAACTCTGAAAATCTCCAATGGCTTGATTGCAATATGAGGCACAAGTCTTGGGTTTATCTCTGCACAACACAAGCTCTCATTCTCCAATTGCAAATTGCGGCACACTTGTATTCTCCCTTGAATGGTCCTAAAACCTGCGACACAACCCCCTAAATGCTGCGGCACAATTATGTTTATATAGGGTAGGGTTCGGCTGAAACCAAGGAGGAAAGGGATTGGATTGTTTGGATTGGCTTAGAACTCCTAAAATCAGATGGGAAGCATTTAGAATGTGATAAGGATTCCTTTCACAGTTGGAAATAGGATAAGATAATATTAGATAATCAGGGATAGTGTTGGATAAGATTAGATAAGATAAGATAAGATTGGATAAGATAAGGTTAGTTGAGACAATGTTTTTCCTTGTCTTCCAAGCTTTAATTTTGATTGCTCCAAATCTTGGCACATGTTTTACACCTGTTAAACACCTTCTAATCATTAAAAACGTCCATCCCACTTCATCTCCACGCATGCAATCCATTCCAAGTCCAAAACTGCTCCAAATTGCTCCATTTAGCCTTTTATTGTCATTTTAACCCATTGGAGCTACAATAATACGAAAATAACTTAAATTACTATAATAAATGGAAATTAACTAAGTAAATGCAAAGAAATAAGATAACAAAGTCACATAAATATGCTCCCATCAAATTCCCCCACACTTAGCTTTTGCTAGTCCCCGAGCAAAACAAAGAAAACAAAACAAAACCTAAACCTTCCAACAATTGCCTCAGGGATTTCCAATGGTACATAACATATTAAAAATCACTACTCACATAGATTTTAGCCATCCTTACTCTTGAGTTTACACTTAACCGTAGTAGCCACTCACTAGCTCTCATTTAATCAATTAAAACAACATTTTGAATGTAATAACATGCCTTAGAGAATTCCCTCAATTCCTCACCGGATATCCTCTCTATTTTCACACAGATTTTCTGACTACACTCCCTATACTAAGTATATGTGAGAAGATTGATGTACACATGTAGACTAACACTCATATATGTTATAACAAAGAAGGCACTTTCTAGAATTATTAATACAAACATGTCTATGATCTCATGAATGGAATGCCACTACTTAGAAGCGAGAACCAGGGATTCCATATGCTCATACCAATTTCATACTCCACATATTGAAACACATAACAATTAAGATAAAAGTCTAAGGGTTGTAATGGGGCTAAGGTATTGGCTAACAAAGAAAGGTTAAGGATAAACAAAGGTTCTTAAAGTAATAGTAAGCAAAGTAATGAAATCAACACTTAGAATTCATCTTTTGATTGCAGCACCCAACTTTAAACACAAAGGGGAGATTCATACAACTTTAGGGTCAGATTCACATTTTTGGACCCTTCTTCAACAACCAACACTTATGAACTCATTCTTACTTCTTTTCAAACACTTTCTTTTTTTTTTCTTTTCTTTCTTTTCTACGTTTTAATTTTTTCTTTTTTTTTTCTTTTCTCTTTTTTTTTTTCCTTTTTCAAAACAAAACACTACTCCACCAAATTCAAAAGAACAAATCCTTCCCCCCACACTTGTTTTTTTGCAAATAGTAGATCAAAAGGAATTCCCAACAAGTTATGCTTCACTATTCTTTAAGAACAAGGGTATGGACATTCCTATACTAGGCTAGGTTGGGATAATGTAAGCTAACAAAGAAAATAGGCTACATGAAGCTCAAAAGGGTTAAACCTACAATACATATGCAAGGGATAAGGCTTTTTGGCTTTGGTGGTAACTAAACAACTTCATCTTGTTATTTGTTATGCAATCAATTTTATGCTTTGAATGAAATAGGCATGAGTTCTAGTATTTGGAACTAAAATGATGAAAAAGCATTCTAAGTAGCAACCAAGCAAAGAAATAATGAGATCATGCAACGACTTTAGAAAACAAGAAAATCACAGATTAATAACTCTCCAAACAAAGAATAGGCTCAAGTCTCACAGGGTTGTAGCTTTAGTTTGAGTTTCTTCCTTCAAGCATGTTACAAAAACTAATTTTTTTTCTTTGTGATTACATGTGAATTCGTAAATGACAACTACAACTAAGTATTAACCAAAGAGCATATCAAACTTCCACCCATGTTTGTAACTTTCTTTAACAGTCATGCAATTAAAAACCAAATTCTCATCATTGTGTTGGAAGGTACCCTAAGACACAAACAAACAGCTAAAACGACTCTTTTTGGTATTTTCAAAAGTTTTCAATTTTTTTCTTCTTTTTTTTTCAAAATTTTGTTATATGACACACAAATAAACACTTTAAAACAGTGAATAACAATATTAGTAGTGATAGGTGGTGAAATTCAAAAATAAGTCATGAAAAGCATTCTATTTACACCCCCCCCCCAACACACTTAAACCAAACATTATCCTCAATGTTTGAAAACTAAACTTAAACAAGAAAGCAATAAAAGACAACTAGCAAACAAGACAAGCATGGCAAAGTAAAAACGATAAAGAGAAGGGTAAAAGAGAGCAAATCTATTTGTTGAGCCCGGAAATTCCATAGTCTCTCCATTTGAACACATGGGTTGCCTCCCAAGAAGCGTTTGCGTTAATGTCTTCCAGCCGGACGATACCTCCATTTAAGCTGCACTAGGGCCAACAGCATGGAGGGGTACTTCCTCCACGACATGCTCCTCAAAACACTCATAATAAGGCTTCAAACGGTGTCCATTCACATTGAATTCATGTCCCATCTTCAAACCTTGAATTTGGACTGCACCATAAGGAAAGACATTAGTAACAACAAAAGGACCAATCCATTTAGAACGCAACTTATCTGGAAACAAACGAAGGCGAGAGTTGAAAAGTAACACTTTCTGCCCCATAGTAACATTTTCTCCTTGTAATTATGAGCGTTCTCATAAGCTTTATTCCGAATTTCCTCAAGCTTATTCAATTGCAACTTCCTATGAAGTCCAGTGGCATCAATGTTCATGTTGAAAGTCTTGACGGCCCAATGTGCACGATGCTCCAACTCAACTGGAAGATGACATGGTTTCCCATAAATGAGCCGAAAATGAGACATTCCAATAGGTGTTTTGTAGGCAGTATGATATGCCCACAATGCATCATTCAAACGCAAGCTCCAATCCTTTCAAGTTGGTCCAACTGTCTTCTCCAAGATTTGCTTGATTTCCTAGTTGGAAACTTCGGCTTGTCCACTTGTTTGGGGATGATAAGGTGTTGAAACCTTATGTGTGACATTATACTTCTTCAGTAATGCCTCTATGGTTCGATTACAAAAGTGAGAGCCCCCATTACTTATAAGTACTCCCGGCATTCCAAACCTTGCAAATATGTTAGCTTTAATAAAATCTGCAACCACTTTGGAATCATTAGTACGGGTGGCTTTTGCTTCCACCCATTTCGAAACATAATCCACAGCAAGTAAGATATAATTAAAACCATATGACGAAGGAAAAGGACCCATGAAGTCAATGCCCTAAACTTCAAAAATTTTGACATAAAAGATAAGGTTTTGCGGCATTTGATCTCTTGAACCTATATTGCCCATTCTTTGACAACGATCACAAGTCATACAAAAAATTCTAGCATCCTTAAAGATAGTAGGCCAATAAAATCCACATTCTAGAACTTTAAGTGCTGTTCTTTAAGTGCCAAAGTGACCCCCACAAGCATAAGTGTGACAAAATGTTAAAATTAAATTGAATTCAGAATCATATACACACCTACGTATAATCTGATCAGGGCAATATTTCCACAAATAAGGGTCATCCCACACATAAAATCGAGCCTCTTTTTTAAGTTTATCACATTGGTGCCTATTTATGGTGCTTGGAACTTGTTTAGACACAATATCAGCATACTATGGCTCACTTACCTTAATGGTCAGCAGCTGGTCATCTGGGAATGCCTCTATGGGTAGAAGGTCTTCTTCATGTACCAAACGACTCTAATGGTCAGCTACTACGTTCTCACATCCTCTTTTGTCCCGAATTTCCACGTCAAACTCTTGAAGAAGAAGCATCTAACGAATAAGTTTAACTTCTTTCTTTGTGAGTAAGTACTTCAAAGCTGCATGGTCAGAATAAATTATGACTTTAGTTCCAAGTAAATAAGAATGAAACTTATCTAAAGCAAACACAAGAGCAAGGAGTTCTTTTTCAGTGGTGAAGTAAATCAATTGAGCATCGTTCAAGGTCTGGGAAGCGTAGTAGATGACATGTGGATTGTTGTCCTTCCGTTGTCCCAAAACAGCCCTTAAAGCATAATCTGAAGCATCACACATAAGCTTAAACAAAAGAATCCAATCTGGTGGAACAATGATAGGTGCCGAAGTTAGCATCTCTTTAAGGTGATTGAACACCTTCTCACATTCTTCATCAAACACAAACGGCACATCCTTTTGTAAAAGTCGGCACAAGGGTGTTGAAATCTTTGAGAAATCTTTGATAAAACGTCTATAAAATTTTGCATGTCCAAGGAAAGAACGAACCTCTCTCACCGAAGTTTGAAAGGGTAAGTAGCGTACAAGATCTATTTTTGATTTATCAACTGCAATTCCCTTTTTTGAAACTATATGACCTAAAACTATGCCTTGTTTTACCATGAAGTGACATTTTTCCCAATTTAAAACAAGGTTAGTTTCGATGCATCGTTTTAATATCAAAGTGAGATTATTTAGACAACCATCAAATGAGTCACCAAAAACACTAAAATCATCCATGAAAACTTCAATAATCTTCTTAACAAAATCTGAAAAGATACTTACCATGCATCGCTGAAAAGTGGCTGGTGCATTACATAAACCAAATGGCATTCGACGATAAGCAAAAGTACCAAATGGACAAGTAAAAGTAGTCTTTTCTTGATCATCTGGAGCTATAACAATATGATTATATCCCGAATAACCATCAAGAAAGCAATAAAAAGAATGACCAGCTAACCTTTCAAACATTTGATCAATGAATGGCAAAGGAAAGTGATCTTTCCTTGTGGTGGCGTTGAGCTTCCTATAATCAATGCAAACCCTCTAACCTGTTTGGATATGAGTGGGCACAAGTTCATTCTCTTCATTCTTGACCACAGTGACTCCAGATTTCTTTGGTACTACTTGCACTGGCGAAACCCAACGACTATCTGAAATTGGATAAATCATTCCACAATCAAGAAGCTTGATGATCTCATTCTTCACAACTTCCATCATCGGAGGGTTGAGTCGGCGTTGAGCCTCTCGAGTTGGTTTAGCCCCATCTTTTAGAAGTATGCGATGCATGCATATTGTAGGGCTTATTCCCTTAATGTTGGCCAAAGTCCATCCAATGGCTGTTTTGTACTTTTTCAACACCCGAACCAATTTTTCCTCCTCTATTGCCATGAGTGATGAAGAGATCATAACAGGCAAAGTCTCTTTATCTCCCAAGAAGACATACTTCAAATGATTCGGTAGTGGTTTAAGCTCAAAAGTGGGTGCCTGAATCACTGAAGGTAACAACTTGTCAGTAGAAACGGAAATTGGAATTGGGATTGGAGGCTTACCAACATGTTGTGGCAGTGACTCAAGGGCAGCCACCATCTCGCCATTTGCTGCATGATTAGGCTCGGCCATATTGGTTTTGAGTCCAATTCCTTTAACAATGGTTGTTTCAAGGGCATCCATATCCAAAGAGTCAAGATATTCCTGCGCCAAAGAATCAAATACGTCAATACAGAAACAATAATGATCATCAATAGGATACCTTATAGCTTCAGAAATATTAAAGTCAATGATATCGCCATTAAATTCCATTGTTAGCGTCCCCTTGAACACATCTATCTTGGTTCGGGCTGTTTTCATGAAAGGTCTTCCAAGTAAGATTAGCAAAGGTTTAGAATGGGCCGAATCTTCCATCTCAAGCACATAAAAATCTGCTGGAAATATCAAGTGGTCAACTTGCACCAAAACATCTTCCAAAACTCCTTTCGAATATGCATTAGAACGATCAGCTAATTGAATTATAACACCATCATTTTTAAGCTCTCCTAGATTCATAGATGCATAAATATAGTAAGGCATGACATTAATGGAAGCACCTAAATCTAACATAGCATGTTCAAACTTGGTATTACCAATAACACAAGGGATTGTGAAACTACCTGGATCTTTACATTTAGGTGGCAGTTTTCTTTGCAAAACTGCAGAAACATTCTCACTTACCCTTACCACTTATTTGTTTGAAATCTTTTTTCTTGTTGTACAAAGCTCTTTTAAGAATTTAGCATACCTTGGAACTTGCTTTATTGCATCAAGAAGTGGGATATTGACTTGTACTTTCCGGAAGGTTTCTAAGATGTCTTTTTCATTCTCTTCTTTCTTAGATTGCATAAACCTGCGAGGGAAAGGTACATATGGGGGAATAGGGTTAGAATGAGTTGAATTTGGAACAACATAACCCGAGTTGGGTGGTGTAGGAGCTTTGGGAGGCTGCGGCAAGGATTGTTCTACCCTTGCCGTGGCTTTGTCCATCGCCTCTTCTTCGAGCAGCAGGTTTTCGTCCTCTTTTTGGCCTTGTTTGGACGTTTTTGGATGGGTTCCAACCTCTTTACCAGTCCTCAAGGTGATAGCTTTAGCCGTTTCAAAACCTCTATTTCGATTGACAATGGTTGAACTAGGTAGTTTGCCTTGGTCTCTAAATTGCCCCATGAATTCCGCCATCTGCCCCATTTGCTCCTTCATTTCGTCTTTCTCATTGGCTTGATTTTGTAAACCCTGAGTCAAAGAAGTTAGTACTTGAAGCATTTTATCATTATCCAATGACGAACCTGAATTTGGTTGGGCAGATTGTGGTTGAGGTTGTGGTGGTGCGAATAGCCTTTGATAGAGCCACGGAGGTGGCTTTCTATATCTGCCTTGTTTTTTAGTTTGTTGAGGCTCCCTCCACTTCATATTTGGATTATCTCTCCAGCCTGGATTGTAGGTGTTTGAAAACGGGTCATACCTAGGTTGATTTTGGCCTTGATAACCCACTACATTAGCACTTTCCCATCCTCCATTCTCTATTAATTGAGGGCATTGATCCATGAGGTCTCCCTGCATAGAGCACATGCCACAAGCAGCTACACTTTGCACTTTGGATCCTTCAACTACCTGCGAAATAAAAGTAGAAAGATTAGCCATTTGAGTTTGAAGTTCTGAAATAACACTTACCTCATTAACTTGACTTGGCCGTGTGTGATCTCTTCCTCCAACTCCTTTATATTGTTATGCATTGAAGGCTCGGTTTGCTATTAAGATCTTTGCTGCAACTAGGGTTTTGTCAACCAAAGCACCTTCCGCCGAAGCATCAAGCATTTGTCTTTCAAGTGGAAGTAGTCCTTCGTAAAAGTATTGAATTAAAAGCTCTTCCTTCATTTGATGTTGTGGGTAGAATGCAACTAAAGTCTTGAAGCGCTCATAATACGCTGGAAAGGATTCTCTCGGGCCTTGTTGAATTCCACTAATTTGCTTCCTCAAAAGAATGACTCTTGAAGTTGGGAAAATTTTCTGTAAGAATGCTTTCTTCATGCTTTCCCAAGAAGTGACGATTCCAGGTGCTAATTCAAAAAGATCTAATCTTTAGCCTTGTCCATAAGAGAGGATGGAAAGGCTTTCATCTTCAAAATATTCCCATCCACACTAATGCGTGTCATACTCGAACATACTACCTCAAATTCCTTAAGGTGATTATTCAGATCTTCCATGGACAGCCCATGGTATTTGGGAATGTGATGTAGCAAATTAGACTTCAATTTGAACTCATCAGTTTTGCCTTGAACTGCCGCAGGATAATGAATGCAAAGAGGCACGGCATTGTCCAATCCTGAGGCTGAAAGCCCCTTGATTGTTCGATTGTCAATAGCCATGTCTTGTTCCTCTTCGGATTCCTCTTCAATTTCAGCTTCAGATTCTGATTCGGAACTAGAACTAGGTGGATTGAACTCTGGCTGCTTCCTCTTCCTTCTTAAAGTTCGTTCAAAATCATCGTCAAATTCCAATATATGCTCACGAACAGGTTGAGAACTTCGAGTCATAAACTAGTACATAAAACAAAGAAAACAAAATCAAAAACAAAAGAAAAGACACGAACAGAAACAAAAGGGAAGATTACCAATTTTGCTAATCCCCGGCAACGGTGCCAAAATTTAGTGCGGTAGAAACTAACACACAAACTAAACCCTTCAATGCAATTATTGTACGAGCAAATAGGGATCGTTCTATCCGGGGATTAGTAGGGATGCTAATCAACACAAATTTGACTTCAAAAACCTAAAAACTGACTAACACTAAAACAATGATGAGGGAGTTTTTGGACGAATTTAACTAAACTAAAGTAAATAACAGCTATGAAAGTGAATTGTAAAGGGAATATGGGTGAAAAGCTAGCTAGAGGATTCTTCCCCACACATGAAGCATATGCATACAAACCGATTTCCAGTTATTCTTTCTATAAACCATGAATGACAATGCCCCAAATTAATTGTGAATGCACTAATTAACTTGCAGATTTTCCTAAGTTCATTGAATTGGATTCAGCGACGCAATCAAATTATTCTTATCAAGTTCTCTAAGTATGAACAACATGATAGAGATACATATCAAAGATCATTAAGTTCTATGAAAATCATAAGCATTGACAAGGCATTCGTAACTATGAAAAGCATGATACTCCTGCCAAGAATTTACTTAACTCAATCATGACTAGTGACTTTTACTACTTGTAAATATAAGTTCATAACAATTAGGTGAAATTCTCTTATATTCTAGCATCAAATCCCTGCATGCAAACTAAGTATGCATCCTTAATAAACATACAAGAATAAGTTTTCCATAAAGCAGATAAGTAAATCGCATTCATGTTTTATGAAACAATACCTGGATGTAATCAATTTATATAAAACATATGATCATGGCTTCGAATTCACCCCTAGCTAATAAGAAATTTAGCTACACATGTTCATCTTAATTGAAAAGCAATCTAAAATAAACATTGAAACTAAATAGGATAGAAAGAACTCTGAAAATCTCCAATGGCTTGATTGCAATATGTGGCACAAGTCTTGGGTTTATATCTGCACGGCAGAAGCTCTCATTCTCCAATTGAAGATTGTGGCACACTTGTATTCTCCCTTGAATGCTCCTAAAACCTGCGACACAACCCCTTGAATGCTGCGGCACAATTATGTTTATATAGGGTAGGGTTCGGCTGAAACCAAGGAGGAAAATGATTGGATTGTTTGGATTGGCTTAGAACTCCTAAAATCAGATGGGAAGCATTTAGAATGTGATAAGGATTCCTTTCGCAGCTGGAAATAGGATAAGATAATATTGGATAATCAGGGATAATGTTGGATAAGATTAGATAAGATAAGATAAGATTGGATAAGATAAGGTTAGCTTGGATAAGGTTAGTTGAGATAATGTTTTTCCTTGTCTTCCAAGCTTTAATTCTGATTGCTCCAAATCTTGGCACATGATTTACACATGTTAAACACCTTCTAATCATCAAAAACGTCCATCCCACTTCATCTCCATGCATGCAATCCATTCCAAGTCCAAAACTGCTCCAAATTGCTCCATTTAGCCTTTTATTGTCATCTTAACCCATTGGACCTACAATAATACGAAAATAACTTAAATTGCTCTAATAAATGGAAATTAACTAAGTGAATGCAAAGAAATAATATAACAAAGTCGCATAAATATGCTCCTATCACTTGGGTCTGCAATTTTATTGATCTGGAATTTGATCTTTTTGATTTAAAAAATTATGTTAGATTTGAATGGATTTGAAGTGTTATATTTTTAGCTAAAGATTTGTTTTTCTTCCAGTTTCTTCAACTTTCATTGTATTCGGCATTATTTGTATTATTTAAAAAAAAAAAAACCGAATCGAACTGAAACCGAATCGGAAAAAATTAAACCGAAAAAAAAATAATCGAACCAAACAGAAATTTTGGTTCGGTTTCGATTTTGACAAAAAATCGAACCGTTTTGAACCGAACCCAACCCTAGATACAAGCACTTATCTCGAGCATGTTATACGCTTCGCACCATACTGGCTCTGCTTTTGTCGACCAAAATTACTATTTTGTTATAGGCACTTATCTCGAGCATGTTATACGCTTCGCACCGTACTGGCTTTGCTTTTGTCAACCAAAATTACTATTTTGTTTCCTAGTTTTGTAGCATTTAAGTAAATATACCTTTTTTCATCTTGACAAATATAATATTAATTTTAAAATAATACTTACATTTGTCAATTAGTATTATAGTCTAATTGTATTTTTCTTTTTTTGTAAGCGAGAAGTTTTCGGTCCGATCCAATACAATTTTATATTTTTTACGTATAAATAGATATTTACTAGATATTTGTGCCTGTGCGTTGCTGCGGGATTGAAAATTTTATGAAAGATTATGCAACTTCATTCTCTTTATAAGCAATGTTTGAGTTAATTTTGTTCCACTTAAGCAGCAATGAGAAATTGTAGAAAGGTAAAATTAACATATGCCAAATGTATTTCAATGGTACTAATTATATAGAATTGGGAAGTCAAATAAATCATATATAGCCACAAAATAGTAATAGGTACAGATGAGATTAATCAACATCTACCAAATCAAAAGTAGATGTGGAAATTGAAATAATAAACCTTGTTTTCTGTTCAAAAAGTCATGCAACTATGGGAACATAACTAACCAGATAGAACTGTGATTAACTCACTCCATCCGTAAACAAAAGAAACCCAAACCAAGTTCAGTAAGAATTATGCACGATCTTTTTGAAAACTATATAATGAATTATAAAAAATTGTTAAAAAAACATGGACTAGAGGTTATCTTAAAATTGATTTAAATGGAAAATGATAAATTTGGTTCACTTGAGATGCTAACCTTTCGAAATGCGATACTAATAAAAGTTGCATATTAGGATGAAATGCATTAACGCTTACACTTAATAAAAAATAACTAACAAAATTCTAATTTGTTTTTGTACTCAATGATCCAGGAAATTGCCTAAATAGCAAAGAACAATTGCACATGGAGCCTACCTTCTGAGTAGCACTTAAAAGCTCTCTTTGAACTCTCATGTGCTCATATGAGAGGGAATTTTGTCGTCGCTCAATTTCAAGTCTAGCCTCTCTTTCCCTAATGAGAGATTCCATTGCAGCCTGATAGACATATTCAAACATTTAATAATGTACAGAAGTTAACTAAATTCAGCCACATTAAATATCAAACCCATCTACTTACCATCTTATCCAACTCTTATTTCGTAAATTTCTCTTGTAAAGAAGCATAGTTTTTCCTGAGCCCCACAATAATTTAATTCATTTCTTCTTCCTTGCTTTTCAATAAGATCCCTATTATCAAACAAACACAATTATTGTAGTAAACAACTTCATTGAGGATTCAAACACACAAAAGATGTTATTCATACCCATTTCATCGCATTACCACTCTGACCATGAAAAATTTAAAATTAATAAAATTTTTTAAGAAGAGAAAAATAAAAAATTTAATAATAATCGCTCAAATCAATTACAGTATATCACAAACTATGCCATCTAATAATCAATAAATTTAAGAAAATTTAAAATGAAATCAAAATCTTTAAATGTCCTAATTTTCTTAAATCTCGGAAGCCAAACAATAAAAAATAAAAAAATAAAAAAAAAGGAGACGAATGAGAAATGAAGGTTGAGTAACTAACTTGTCAGGATTTGGATAAGAGGCAGGAAGATAAGGCCATGATTGGAACTCAGTCTTCCTCTTCTTCTTGTAATTTCTGTTTCTCCTTTCAGATTTCAAATACAAAACCACCCATACTTAAATCAACTTAATTCCTGTAAAAAGTTTGGTATAAAACTTTCATGACACTTCTATAAAAATCCAGCATGCATAGTTCTTTTAAAATCAACACATAACTTGATTTTACACATGTAAAGACACAAACTTAATCAATTGATTTGTATTTAAATAGAAAGAAAGTAGTGGTAAGTTTTACCTATATTTTGTTTGGTGTCACTCCATTTCTATTTTTAATTAAAAGCTTGTAACTTTTATGCATTCCCTATAATTTTTACTTCCCTTCCCTTCCCCTACTGCATAAACAGTAGAGTAGCTCTCGTTTACCTACAACAAATTGAAAACCATTTGGAGAAAATCACTAAGTATTTGGTTATTAGATTCTTAGTAGGCAAAGCAAGAACATTACACATAACGAAACTATTGAAACTTTAAACCCACTTCCCAAATTAGGTTCTTTGACTGGCTAATGAGCATATTGATTTTAAACTGTCATCCCAAACCAGCAATGCCTGAAGGTTTTTTTTTTTTTTTTTTTTTCTGGACAGTCTAATTAATCATTTTTAATAGAAGAATAAATTCATATAACAATAATTAGTAGAGAAAACGAACGCAGTAATGTAAAAATCATGGGGTTACTTGAATTTTGAGGGCTGAGGACGATCGCTTAATGGCACCAAGTTCCATTTTTAGTCAGAGTTCGAAACTGAATTTAAGACTCTTCTAGGTTCCTGTTAACAAATATAAAACGGTGGACCAATTAAAAACATATTTAAACCAAAAATTATAATTTGAGTTTTTCTAATTTTTTTCTATAAGAATTCTCATGACTCTAAACAAAAAGAAAAGTTTATCGCAAGCTTGGAGCTAACTGGGGTCAATTCTCCTTGCTCTGCCATCACACAAAACAAAAATCAAAGTTCAAAACTTAATATAACCTCATCTGCCAATTCAAAGTCCAAACAATTAACAAAAAAAATCCAGAATTTATAAAGTTTAAACCATAATTATTGAGGTTAGATTGCAGAACAACCAACCTCTACTCGTTTTCTGGCAAATTTGGGGTCCTTTGATTTCTAGACTTTGAGTAGAAACTGACTATACCATGGGCTAATATTCAAGTACCACAAAATATAATTTTATCGTGGTAAGCTTTTCGATTCACTCCAAACGAAGGTATTATATGTTCACACACACACACACATATATATATATATATATATATATATTCACAACCATAAGAAAGAAGAAAACAACTCTTGGTACAGAGCAAAAATGAAGCACTAACGGATTCCCACACACCAAACTCTGAGAACAAACAAAAACATAACCAAATTATATAGCTGCATGCAAGTCACGAAGGAACAAAGAAAAAAGAATACTCATTTGCAAATCCAAAATTAGAAAAAAGCGCATAGACAAAACTAGGAAACTCACCACAAAACGTTGGTTGTCAAAGCTTTTTTTTTTTTTTTTTTTTTTTTTTTTGCAACAAAATTGGAAAATCTAAAAAAACTTGTAGCCACAATTTTTCAGCAACAAACCTTCGGCGTCAACATTTTATAACAGAGACACACAAAAGTTAGACACGAAGAGAAAACAATATTGAAAATTCTGGAAAAAAAAAGGACTTACAGTCAAGGTATAAAATATCGATGATATCGGAAATATCGGTAGTCCAAAAACACGGAAATTTCGATGGAAATATCAGGATATTATCGATATCGATAAAAATTGAATAAAAACCACGGAAATTGTAAGAAAAACTTGGAAATTTTTATTGAAACTTTTCAGGATGTTTATTTAGTCAATTATCTATTAGTTTGTCACAAAAAATTGGAAGGAAATGCTTTGCATGATGGATTTAACTGATTTAAGTTGATTATATAGCGAGCTGGCAAACATTGTGAGTGTAGAAAATATATAGTAATTAATGAAATAAGTTTAAACACACCATAATCATTTATATATAATGAACTAGTACAATATTTTACACTTTATATATTGCATGGTCAGATACATGAGTGACTTAGTACCACATAGAGTTCCTATGAGGTTCAAAATTTTCACTATCTTCATCATCTTTATGTGTAGAGTAAGTGTATTTTAGCATCTTTTCACAAAAACATAAGTGATATGGTGGTCAAGGTGTTGAAGGAGTAAAATGGGAGGGGTTCGAATCCCCTTGGTGTTTTAAAGGCAAAATTATATTAGTTTCCAAAAAAATAAAAATAAACACAATTATATTAGTATTTTATTACTTTCTCAAAGACTTATGCCGACATCCAAACTCATCTTCTCTCTTCCCTAAACGCACCCACACCACACAAATTTCTATCATCCACCTGTGTGTCTTTCCCTCTCTCTTGCCCACATCACTCTCTTTCTCAGCCAAACAAAATCATATGTTCATCTATCCCTACCTCTCTCTCACTCCTATCAGATCTAGGATTTACCTTCGTTTTTTTCTTTGAAACAAAAACAGCGGGGGATGGAGCCAGGGCGGAAATAAGAACAGCGGCGGTGGCGGCGTAAAAACGAGAGGAAACGGTGGGGGATGGAGCCGGGGCGGAGATGGGAACTCTAACGACTCATCTTAATGGGTGGAGATCCTGAGTCGCCGCTGATCCGCAGTTCCCCTTCAAGGTTCTGATGAAGGAGGTGGTCTGAGTCAGCTCCGACCGTTTCACGGCAAACCAAAGTTATAAAAACATTCATCTCGTCTTGTAATTCATTTTGATACCTAGATCGGAGTCTAGGGTGCTCTTTTACAGTCGGCCGGAGCTGTAGAAGCTCCAGCGTTCTTCTCCGATTTGCACCAGCCTAAAATATCGCGATATTATCGATAATATCGCGATATTGTCGATATTATCGATAATATCGCGATATTTTGACGAAAATTCAGTGGATAAGTATTAAAATATCGCTCTCTCACAAGACCGATATTATCAGCGAAATATCACCAATAATATCGGCATTTTAGACCATGCTTACAGTGACGGTCGGCGAAGGACAGAGGTGCAATCGCGGCTCAGAGAAAACCCTAGCTTGATCCATGCCACGAGGCAAAGTTTTGGACAGTGTAGGAATTGAAGGAAAACCCAAATCCAAGGAAAAGCAAATGGCTTTTCGAATTCCATTTTTTTTTTTTTGGAGTTTGGCCGTTGTGATTTGTAGTTTTATAGAGAGAAAACTGGAGAAATTTCTCCTGGGTTAGTCTTTTTCAGCAGAAAAGTGAGAGAGAGAAGTCGAGATCGGAGAGCGAGGGAAGGCAAGCTTTAGCAACATAAGGATTTGTGGGAGAGATCGAAATGGATGGAAGGCTTCTTCAGTAGAGAATGAAAGCATGAGAAAAAGTGAGAGATGAGAGAATACCGCAAAGTGAAGGAGATTCAAAGGAAAAGTCGAGAAGGAGTCGAAGCAGAGCCCTTCGACGATGATCGACTCATGGACAGGATGGAGGTCATTCCACTGTGTGGAGGAGGAAAAATGGGGAACGACACCGAAGCAAAAGGAAAACGGAAGGCAAAAATGAAATTATACAAACCATGCAGGGGCAAATCCGCCATTTCACTATTCATGAACAGTGGAAAACAGTACTAGGGGAATCCCAGTTTTAGTATATGTATAATTTATATGTTATATAAAATTAAAAAACCGCTTAGGCCTCCTTCTAAGCCACGCCTAGGCTAGGCTTGTGTTCGCCATCCGACTAACACTTAACGCCTTTTAAAACTTTACTTAATAACATATTCATGATAAACCATCTATTTATTTTCATATAAATGGCTAAACGATCTCAAATTCGAATGATTTTTTTTCAATTTTCTTGTTTAATGAACAATTTTCAATTGACAATTAAAAAATTGAACCATTAAAATTATTAAGTTTAGACAATAAATATATGTTATTCTTAAAAAGTAAAATATGTGCAAAATTGCAAATAACTTATTTGGTTTGCACATAAATAAAAAAAGGATGGTGATTTTAGTAATTGTTGCAGTCCTATTGGATTATGAATGTGATTGTGTAAATCTTTGTGTATCCAGGAGTATCTTTGTATATTCCCTCTAGTAGTTTAATTCCTATTAGAGTTGTAACTAGTAAGGATTTAACCTTCCCTACTACTATAAATAAAGGCACAATGGGGTGAAACAACACACACCTCAGAATTACATCTATCTCTTCTCTCTCTGTTACCGCCGGCCCCTCTCCCTCTCTGTCCTAAATACAGTTCAGTCAAATAGGCCTACAACACATTATCAGCACACTCTTGCCAGAAGCTAAGGAATTGAAGGATCATGGATGAGGCTTTCTTTTACAACATCAAAGGCTTTCAATTATTTTCTGCCAATCAGGTTCTTTTAAAATAAATTGATATTTGAAACGACCTTGAAGCATGAAAACATTCCCCATGATGCCTGAACTCCATATATTTACATTTTCCTTCCAATTATATATATTATATATGTGTTCATATATTTTGTCAATATATATACTTGTTCATGCAATACACAATTATGCTATTGGAATTTGTGAGTCAAAGCATCATAATTAATTCGAAGAAAAAAAAAAGAAAATCTAGGATTTTTTGCGGCATAAGCCGCGGCTTACCACTGGCACCGCCGCCGCCATGCCCCGTCGTTGGCCTGAAGCCCAGCCATTTGGACCACTTTGGGACGGCATCGTTTCGACATTATGGACTGCTCGCAGCAGCCCTTTAGGCGTGCTGCCATTGCACAGCAACTAGGCCTCGCCCTGGGTTGGATCATGAACAAGCCTGAAGCCCCGAGTCCACTTCAGCAAACCTGCAGCCTTGCTAACCCATCTTTTGCAGCCTGGCCTAATCTGCTAGCAAGCTTTTGTGATTGCTGGGCTTTGCACTAGCCTCGACTCGCAACCAACACAGCCAGCCTAGTAGGCTGGGCTTATTCCGGTGGCCCAAAACCGAAGCCAGCTTTTGATAGGCTTCGTGCGCACCCACATCCCAAGCCAGCCCCGTGCTGGGCATGTGCACCCGCGTCCTTTTTGGCCCAAAAACCAGCAGCTTTGCTGCTGGGCCTGACCCAGATTTTGGCCCGTGGCCCATTTGCCCTTTTAGGGCCTTGCCCTACTCACGGCACCCAAGCCCACTCATATTGGGCTATGGTTTTTCGAATCCAATGCTATTTTTAGCATTCTCTACAATTTCAACCTGAATGTTATTATTATTTTTTTCTTCTACAATCAACCATGTATGGTCCTATCTATTGAATTAATTAAAGTGACCAGCAGTCTATTAATCTAACAATTAATTCAAAATTATTGGCCTGGAGTTCACTTTTTGGCAATTAACAATTCAATAAATTATTTCATTTTGTTGAACCGTTTACTATCTTTCGTAGTCCCGAAGCATTCACACTTGGGTTCCTGAAGCAATCCACAAATTCACTACACTTTATTATATGTGTTCTTGCAGGTACCCCTGTATATGAACGTAACGTTCATAACTAAATCGAACCTGTAGTTTCGAATTTAGTGCCTTTGAAACCCAAAGTTTTCATTTAAACCTTACCACGTGAAATCTGTAGCTTTCTTGCTTAAATTAAACCAATACATGCCTATAAAACCCGAATGTTCTACGATATATGTCTATGGCTTTCCATATGACTAACCACGTTTTGTTGTACCCTCCATTTTAGGGACATGTTGAACTTGAACAAGCTAGATTTCATAGCTCTAAAAGTCTCTGCAAAAAACTACCTGAAGTGGGTTCAAGACGTGAAGCTCCATCTTACTACAAAGAGTCTTAGAGCTACTATCGAGGAACTTATCGATGATGAACCCATCGACGAAGCTCAGAAAGCTACTGATATGATCTTCATCTGCAGACACATCCATGATGCACTACAGACTGAGTACCTCACAGAGGAGAATCCACATACCCTCTGGCTCGTTCTGGCCGATCGTTTCGATCACCAAAAAGACATTTACTTGCCTGAAGCAAGACACAACTGGCAGCATTTACGCTTTTAAGACTTTAAGTATGTGAATGAATACAACTCTGAAGTTTGTAGAATCTGATCAGTACTTAAGTTCTGTAAAGAGGACTTAACCGAACAAGATCTCCTAGAAAAGACCTATTCGACCTTCAATGCCATAAATATTATCCTACAGCAACAATATAGGGCACAAAAGTTCACCAAATTTTTGGATTTGATATCTGTTTTACTTTTTGTTGAAAAGCAGAACCAGCTTTTGATGAAAAATCATCAAGCTCGACTCACTGGCTCAAATGCAGCACCTGAAACGCATACGACTAATTCTAGTAGCCACAATCGATGGAAATCTCGTTATGGCCGTGGAAATAGGCAGCAAGCCCTACCACGGGCCCAAGGTCAACAAAACAGAGGCCCACCCAAGGGAGGAAATTTGACCCAAAAACGCCAAACCCTTGCCCCTAAGGTCCCAAACTTTAAGAACAATGGAAAAGTGACCGTTCAATCAGCTTCCACTAAATTATACATGTGATATCGATGTGGATCAAAGGACCATTGGTCACGCGTATACTGAGCTACCCCCGAGGCTATTGCTAAGTATCATTCCCGTCGTGAGTCTAACTTTGCGCGTAGAACTTCCTAAAGATACTACTATAACTCTGGAGGTTTCAGATTTTCAAGAGGCATCCGCTCCTATGGAAGAATAAAGTTTTCTTTTTCTAAGACATGTTAGGACGTTTTACACCCCTAGTGGCCGAACCCACTAAAGTGGTCGAACCCCCCCTAAATTTTAGGTTTATGGTTTAATTTTCGAACAATTTTTCTAAGTTCTTTGGAATTATTTGTTTGGTTTTGGTTTGTTTTGAATTATGGATAATTATTTTATGGATATTATTTCTCGAATTGATTAATTGAATGAATGGAATTATATTTATTCATGTGACCGATTCAATTAATTTATTTCTAGGTATGACTAGTGGGGAAGTTAGTTATCTGGCTGGTAGTGCTACCACGCACATCATATTGCGTGAGAAACATTATTTTACTAACTTCGTACCTAAAACTGTACCTCTAACAACCCTCTCAGGCCCACCCAAGCTAATAGAAGGATACGGAAAGGCTCGTATTATGTTGTCCAATGGTACTAAATTAACCATTAAGGAGGCACTCTCTTCTCCATGTTCCGGAATAACGTTGCTGAGTTTTAGAGATATTCGAGATAATCAATATCATGTTGAAACCACTGAAGAGAATAGTTCTAAATTTCTTTGTATCACTTCTTACGAATATGGCCAGAAGCGTATTCACGAAAAGTTGGAACATCTCCCGAGTAGGTTGTATATAACAACCATTAGCGCAATTGAGACCTATCACGTGGCCGACCCTATGGCCAAGTTCCAGAGCACTCTCCTGCTTTGGCATGATTGAATGGGACACGCCGGATGAGATATGATGGGCCATATCCTCAAAGCATCACATAAGCATCACTTAAAATCTTATCCCGGCCATTCGTTTTGCAAATCATGCTCCCTGGGGAAGTTGAACTTTCAACCCTCAATTACAAGGATTATTCACAACCCCTCTAAGTTTCTTCAGAGAATTCAAGGGGATATTTTTTGACCTATCCAACCAACATGCGGACCATTTAGATACTTCATGGTGTTGGTTAGTGCATTGACGCTATGGTCACATGTCTGTTTATTATCCACATGCAATGCTGCATTTGCGAAACTCTTAGCACAAATTATTAAGCTTAGGGCTCACCACCCTGATTATCCGATCAAGTCGATTTGACTGGATAATGTTAGAGAGTTTACGTCATAGACCTTTGATGATTATTGTATGTCTGTTGGGATTGAAGTTGAACATCATATACCCCATGTTCATACACAAAACGGCATGGCAAAGCATTCATAAAGTGCCTTCAAACGATAGCTCGGACTTTGGTTATGTGAACCAATTTGCCAGTATCTGCCTGGGGCCATGCAATATTGCACGTAGCTATGTTGGTTCATTTGAGGCCCATCGCTACCCAACCTCATTCACCGTTACAGTTGGTTAC
The DNA here is from genome assembly GCA_024362995.1 of Heteromeles arbutifolia. Classification (NCBI taxonomy): domain Eukaryota; kingdom Viridiplantae; phylum Streptophyta; class Magnoliopsida; order Rosales; family Rosaceae; genus Heteromeles; species Heteromeles arbutifolia. The sequence continues at coordinate 6,934,927 of JANCRC010000010.1, read as the reverse complement.
TAGATACGAGCCTGATGTCTCTCATTTACTTGTGTTTAGGTGCGCCGTCTATGTGCCAATAACGACGCCACTACATACCAAAATGGGTCCTCAAAGAAAAATGGGAATCTATGTCGGTTATTATTCGCTACTTAGAGCCGTTAACATAAGATCTCTTTACCGCATATTTTGCGAATTGTCACTTTGATGAGACAGTATTCCCGTCGTTAAAGGGAGATAAGATCACTAATGTTCCTGTAAAACGCTGCGAATTGTCATTGAGTACTTTCACTATGTCTCATTTAGATCCCCGCACCCCTCAATCTGAAACTGAAGTGCGACGTATTCTAGATCTTCAGAGCATGGCTCAAAGCATGTCGGATGCATTTACTGATCTAGCAAAGGTGACGAGATCATATATATAACCACTGCAAACGCACCTGCAAGGGTGGACGTACTTAACGTATACTGTATCACCACCTTAGAAGGCCGGATCGTCCCCGAGGATAAAGCAGCCCTACTTCCCACTCGGCCTGGTACTTTGGCGGCTAGCCAATTACCTGCTCCTACCGTGAAGCATGGCAAGCCCCCTAGTTCAAAGGATTCACAACCCCGGAAGAGGAAAATGGCATAAACTAGTTACCCTAGTCTAAATCCAACCATTGCTTACTCATCTGTTCCAAAGCATGAGGTTATTCTAGATTACGGTGATGTCTTAAATGAGATATGCGATTTCAATCTATTACGCAGTATTGGATGAGGTTTGGAATCGAAATGAGATGATTGTCGATGATGCATTTGCATCTATAGTTGTTTCGACATCATCTTTAATGATGACATTGATCCATGTTCTATTGATGAATGTCGATGTAGAACGGATTGGTCAAACTAGAAATAAGCAATCCAGGTCGAACTCGATTCGCTCGTGAAGCACAAGGTGTTTGGGCCAATAGCTCCTGCTTCACCACATATGAAGCCCGTGGGCTACAAGTGGGTTTTCGTGAGGAAGCGTAATGAGAAAAATGAAATAGTGCGATACAAAGCACGTCTCGTAGTGTAAGGCTTCTCTTAACGCCCTGTGATTGGTTACGAAGAGGCGTATTCCCCCGTAATGGACATCATAACGCTCTGCTACCTTATCAGTTTGGTAGTTTCCGAAAAACTGAATATGCAGCTTATTGACGTGGTAACCACATATCTCTATGAGGATCTAGATACAAAAATGTACATGAAAGTTCCAGAAGAACTTCCATTAACTGGTTCAAATAGTTCTAAACCATGGTGTGGAGCCAAAAATAATCAAGAAACGACACATGGATTTTTTGGGCAAAAATGACAAAATTACCCTTGAGGAACACCAGAATTCCTACGCGCGAGCAGTGGACAAACATCTCACAATCAAGTCAAAAGTGCCCAAAATAGGTATTTATTCAAAACATATTTCATCCATCTTCTCCACAAGATAACCCCCAAAACATTCCTTTTAAATTATGTTAATTAGCTAAAATAGGTATTTATTTTAAACTTATTTCATCCACGTGCACCACACGCCGAGCAGCCCACTCATGTGGCCCATCCTGCTCCTGTGGCCTTCCAAGCAGCCCAAATTGGTCCAAGATTAGTTCAACCATTTCGGCTTCAAATTTCCAGATCGACGATCGAACTGGGAGCATTTTCACCATATTTTTCTACGGATTTGACATTTCCCAACTCAAATCGCACGCATGGAGTCTACCACACTTCCACTACTCAAGGAAACACATTCATTCCAAGCTCTTCTAATCCAGATAGAGAACAACACTTGTTCAACAAGTCATAGAATTGACGAGCGCCCTTGCACAGCAGACAACCTTGGTGAACCAGCTCTTGCAGCGCACCGAGATGCAACATGCCCTAGACAAGGTGTCACAAAGTAGGACAAAGGCAGACAAAGAACCTCTCCCTCAGCATCCCAGCAAGCAGCAACTCGACCAGCCACGAACCGAGCTTTAGGGCAGTGTACACTCCTAATTGGGCCTCCGAGATAGCGTATACTCCCCTATTAGCGCCCAGAGGAGCGTGCACTCTCGGTTAAGCCCACGGACGAGCATATACTCACGGTTGGGGTCACAGTTTGATAATCAACATAAGCAACCTTCCAGACGAAGTGTTCATTCGCGGCTAGGCCCACAAGGAGCATCCTCCACCTCACATTGGAGTCGGCAGCACGACGGACGGAGAGAATCAATCACTCAATCCAGCTCAAGTCAACCAGCAGCATGCGAAGAACTCGCTCGCTTGCTTAGAACACACCACATGCATCGCAGCCGCGGCATAGATGAGCCGAGCACGTAGAAGAGCAGCCTAGACCAATAGGTCAAGATTGGGGGTAGCCAAGAGCTCCGCTACCCCAACAAAGGTAAATTCAAGAAGAAGTAAATAGACTTTTGGCCGAGCGATTGTGCGATTTCCAACGCAACGAGGTCACCGACAAGGCACTACGACGGGACATGATCAACATAAGCAGGTCACCCTTCATGGACAAGATCGAGCAAGCAGAGCCTCCACCTAAGTTTAGCATGCCACATTTCACATTCTTTAAAGAAGATGGAGACCCGAAGAGACACTTGAAGCACTATCGAAGAGGAATGATCATCTATCGAAATAACGACGATCTCATGTAAGATATTCGCCACCATTCTACAAGGCAAAGTGCAAGATTGGCTCTACACCCTGCCACCACAATCCATCTGGAGTTTCAATGAACTATATTTGGTTTTCACCAAAGAATATTCATCCTATCGCTCGATCAAGAAGAAGTCCGACCACTTGTTCAACATCAAGAAGAACCCAAATGAGTCGTTTTATGACTATGTGAAGAGGTTCAAAGCAAAGAAGCTAAAGATAGTCGGATGCAACGACTCAATAGCTAGAGCAGCCTTCCAAAAAGGACTTCCAACAGACCACCCGCTATTCAGAAAAGTGATCATGAAAGAAAATCTAACTTTGGCAGACACTTTCGCGTTAACAGAAAATCATACACTTTAGGACGAGGCTCACTGATCTAGATTCAATAACCGAAAGAAGTACCAGACATCACCTCCCTACTATCCAAATTGGAAGCAGCGGATGACCTATTCACATATTTGATGGTATCTGAAGTAGCAATAAGCTCTACCATCATACGAGAAGAGCTGGGGGCCCGACTAAGTGTATTCCACAGTTCAAAAGCTCTCATCGATGCTACCATAAATTCAAAAGTTAACTTTGGTGACAGTTGTTGCAACATGGAACCTCAAGTTTTACCTTTAAACGTACGCAGCCATCCACATGACGCACTATTCTGCCCAATCCAAACGCGCAACGATAAAGGCGTAAACACTGACGGATGTAAAGTTTTTTGACGAACGCAACAACTTGGCCCAAAAGCCTTATCAAGGGCAGAAAAACACTAGAAGGGCACACTCGAAAGCAAGTTTTGTCCTCGTCGGCCCAAAAGATTCTACATAAGCAACATGTACCGGCAGTTAAACACCACATCCTACTACATGTCACACGGCCCTAACCGACCCTTGCTCCATAATTCAACTCTAGAGTGGCCCAATACTGGCTATTAAGCATCTCTTGTTGCATGTAACATAGCCCTAGCTCCACGGCTCCTTACCACACCTTCACAACACAACAGGGCAACCCAACGACAGCTTCACAGCTCCTCACTGGGCCTTCACGTTAAGCCTAGGTGATGCAACAGAGTGGCTCAACGATGCCCTGGAGGTAGCGGAGCACACTCTAGCCACACCTGCTCCACTCGATAGAGACTTCTGGCATTTGCATGTCAACGGCGCATCCAACTACAAAGGTTCGGAAGCAGACATCGTCCTTGTCACCCCAGGTGGTTTGATGCCCGAACAAGTGATCACTCTAGGTTTCAAAGCATCTAACAAATAAGCAGAGTACAAGGCACTACTAGCAGGTATCTGAATGGCAAAAAGACATGACGGTGAAAAAGCTCGCTCCCAACTAACCACTAGCCAAACTACTTGAGGCGTTTCAGACTTACACCCTCGCTCAAGTTTCATAGGCAGACAACACTTACACGGATGCACTGGCCAGCCTAGGCTCCACCCTCGATCACCAACTCAAACGCTCTATTTTGGTGGAGTATCTAGACAAGCCAAGCATAGAGGCAGAGCCAGCAGTCGAGGTGTCACAGATTAGTATAACTCCAAATTGGCAAGATTCCACTATAGACTACCTGGTCAATGGCACACTCCCTGTGGAAAGATTGGAGTCTAGAAAGCTCCAAATCAAGGCAGCACGCTACTACATGTGGAAAGGCATTCTCATCCGAACATCCTACACCGGACCACATCTCCGCTGCCTAGCGTTTCCCGATGACTTGAAAGTTCTAAGCTCAATCCACGAAGGTGTTTAAGGAAATCACTTCAGAGGCCGATCCTTAGCGCATAAAGCTCTTAACACAGGCTACTATTAGCCTACCATGCACCAAGATGCTAAGAAGTTAGTACAAAAAATGCGACCACTGCCAACACTACAGGCTGGTACCAGCACTGTCTACCAGTGAGCTACACCCGCAGACGAGTACTTGGCCATTCATGCAGTGAGCAATCGACCTGGTAGGACATATGCTGCTTGCTACTGGGGGCAAAGGCATGATGATCGTGGCAACATACTACTTCACCAAATGGGTAGAAGTAGAGCCCATGACGACCACGATTCAGACGGACATAAAGCGCTTCATATGGAGGAACATCATTTGCCGATTTGGCATCCCTCAGCCCATCATCACCCATAACGGCCTGCAATTCATGGGCAGAGATTGGCGAAGTTCTTCCAAAAATATGGCATCAAGCAGCACATGTCCACACCGAGATATCCTCAAGGCAATAGGCAGGCCAAAGCATCCAACAAAATATTCCTCGACTGCCTCAAGAAATCCCTCACTAACAAGAAGGGAAAATGGCCAAACGAACTCCCCAGATGTCTATGAGCATATCGCACCACCAAAAGACCAGCAACCAGTGAGACTCATTTCTCTTTGGCATTTGGCTCAGAAGCAATCATTCATCCCAATGTCATCAAGCGAAGTATCACCGCTCTACTACCAAGCGTTGAGCAGAATGGTAAGGAGATGGCCACAAGCTTAGATCTGGCAGAGGAAAAGCGCGAGCAGACCATCATCCGCATCACAGCCTACCAGCAGCAGCTCTTCTCCAGCTACAACAAAAGGGCCAAGAACTGGTAGTTCCAGCCCAAAGATCGAGTCCTAAGAAAAGCCTTCATCCTTGCCCGCAGTGAAGGTTCCAAAAAGATGGATCCCATCTGGGAAGGTCCGTACAAGATCAGTAGAGTATGCAGCAAGAGTAATTACACCTTCACCACTATGAAACGATAAAAAGATCGAAAAGCAGTGGAATGCCTACAATCTGAGAAAGTACCATGTGTGACCTCCCGCTACATCAAAGCCCGAAGACTCAAGCAGCTCGACATGCACCATCTCACAAGCTGAGGACTATCCAGTTGCTACACAGTTTCTACCTTACAGCTAAGTTCTCGTTCGTTTCACTCATTTTTCAATGAGGAATTAAAAAGTAATCTACAACTTGGCTCGGCTACATGCTTACAACAACTGATCATTCATGCACTTCAAAAGAAGAATGTGCCCTTCTTAGGGACTTATCGCAGGAATTGCAACCCCCAAGAGACCAACCATGCTCTCCAGTGTGAGAGGGTAAACTAATTACTCTCCAGTGCGAGAGGGTAGACCAATTCCCTGACACCCACATGGGTCGACTCTCCAAGACGAGAGGATAAACTTTACACTCCGAATATCCAAACGTGGATGAGCCAGGCTGCCCTAGTGTAACTAAATGCACGACGGCTTGCGCCAGGATTCCTAGAAATAACCATAATGGTCTCTTTCAAGGCTTAGCTGACTGAAGGATTTTGGGTCTCTTGGCCTAATCGGTGGGGAACTAGGCCCTAGAGACAAAGGGGGCACATTATCCAATACATCCGATGGACGGCTACCCTGGAACCCTAAAACTGCTACCGAGTGCACTAAGGTAGCCTACGGTTTCTGGAAGACTTCATACGGCTTGCCATTCGAGCAGTAAAGCCATGCTAGACTTATACAACCGCACATTCTTGTGAAAGGTTAAACAAGCTAGCGTGTATATACGAAGCTTTATCCACTGCTGACATGTTACTTAGTCAATAAGCTTCACCTCTGCCAAGTGCGGACCAATATACACCAAGTCCTAAAGTGTTGTGATACTTGCTATGCAACCTACAGAATTGGAGAAAACGAAAGTAAACAACCTAGTGGTTACACAGACTTGTTTGCTTCTGTAAGTAATGCATCCGGTTGCCAACCCTATGGCTAAAAACTTTGCAAAGTTCTACACCAACACCTACAGCTGTATAGGCTACGCGGGCCTGTCTGCTTATAGAAAAGTAGCACTCCCGCCACTGGTCTATAAAGTCTAAAGGTTAGGGTATGAATAAAATAAGCGAAGATGAAGAAAAACAAAGGAAACATGTTTATAAACAATTAACAAATGCCGAAGGAGTTCAAGTAAAACAAGAGCTACAAGGAAAAACAAAGAAAATCCTAATGGCTACCTAGAAGACTACAGCAGCTTGGACATCATCCAGCGCTTCGCCCCTGGCTGCCCCAACCTGGGCACCAACTTTTCCCACTACTTCACCAATGGAAGCCTTAAAAGTAAAAGCAAGCAAGTCTTCCGGAGAAATAAAGAAGGTCTCAAAACCTCGAGCCCATACTTCACACCCTTTAGCTGCTCATTCTCCTCGAGTAGACTAACACAGCTTATCCACTTCCTTCTTCAGACCTTCATTGATCTTCAGCGCACCTTGGAGTTCCAACACTTGGGGTTCAAGCCTATCAACAACCTTCTTGAAGTGGATCGCTTGGGCAATCAACTTTTCATCCTTTACATAAGCAGCGGAACGAAGCTCAAAAACTGCAAACTCAAGATCTTCAATCTGAGGTATGTAACATCCAATCTCGTTCTCTGCACTTTCATACTTAACTTGAATCACGTCAAGCCTAGCCTTCAAGTCAACGATCTCTTGGCGAGCAGTCTCAAGCTACAGAGAGGTGAGGGCAGAAATATTAAACCCCTTCAAAGCTACGAGCTCAAAATCCAACCTCTTGATCTCATCGGTCGAGGAATAAGCTTCAGCTGCCACAGTCTTCGCCACCATCTGGGCAGCCTTGCTATATCTGCGTCATAGCAAGTAGAGCAGTCATTCTATATTGGGTCGTATACTTCACAAAGGAACTTGGGCAAACAACCTTTCTAACGCCATCGACAAACTTGGCACAAGGGTCCATGTCTTCAAGAAGATCTGGTTTCAAAAGCACACAGATCTTAGTAGCCTCCCCAGAAGCATGTTTAGTGGATTTCTCACAGTTGTTCACGCGAGCAGTCTCTTCTTTCTTAGCAGGCGAATCAGTCTCAGCAGCAGAGGGAGTGGGCCTTAGTGCCACTTTAGTAGTAAAGTCCACCTTATCGCTTTTCATAATAGTAAGCCTTTCCAAATGAGAACCGGACTTAGCTCTCAACGGGCGTCTTGGCATAAACTTCGGCATTGAGGGCATAACAAGACCTCTACACTGAGCAATATTATCAGTAATCGAATTAGCCATTCTCGACATGGCAGGCGCCACAGGCTCAGATCTAGCAGCCTCATTTTTCTTCCTATTGGAAGAAGTCATGTAAATCATAGGCCTCTCAGCAGTCGGCGGACCCTCACGAGCAGCGGAAGAAGTCTTCAGTTTTTTCTTAACCAACATTTTTTGAGCAGACGGGAAAGATCTCTTCTTTCCACCTTTATTCACAGTAGGCTCCACGACAGCGATCAGACGAGCCAAAGTATCCGTCTTTCTCCTGGTGAAGAAAACTAAACAGCCTACTTTTCTCCAGGTGAAGAAAACTAAGCAGCCAACGTCATTCACAGTACTCAACATGGGAGCTCAACCCATACTAGTTTTTCCCTCATTTTTTCTCTCAGACCAGCAATCAAGAAGCCTGCATGCCTAGCATTCTAACAGCTCATGAGGGCCTCGACCTCCTCATCTCTCTCAATCGTCGGCCTAGCCCCTGTCAGGTCTAAGAGCCCAAAGGACATAAGCCATGCGGCTCGCCTAGCACTGCGCCCCAGCGCCTCAATTCGGGGCCCCAACCGTTCAAGCTGCCCTTGGCTCTAGCCAAGCTGAGCAGCCCAAGCAATGGCCCCTGCCAGCAGACATGTCGCACCATCCCAACGGCTGCTCTGCGACAGCACTATCCAAGAAGAAGACAAAGAAAATTAATTTTTTTCTTACCTCGGTGCGACGCAGAGAAGACGAAGAAAGAAACGAAAGACGATCCTTTGCAGAGGCAAAATGTAGAAGATTGCTAAAGAAGGGGGAACAAATATCCTCTAAGCTCTGTCTCTCTCTTGTAGGGTAGAATAAATCGCTTTCCAAAGTTGATTTAATAACCCACTTAAGGTGGACTTAAATAGGCTTTGAGAGAAATTTGTTTCCCTTTCCTAGAAGGATTTAATTTCCTATTAAAGAGGGAATCAACATCAAAATAGGAAACAATCCTACGTTTCCTAAAGCAAGACTTCTACACCTGCTGCCTTTTTCTACAAGCAGCCCAACATGTGTGGGGGCATTTGTGGAGCCAAAAATAATCAAGAGGCGACACGTGGATTTTTAGGCAAAAAGGACAAAATTACCCTTGAGGAACACCAGAATTCGTACGCGCGAGCAGTGGACAAACATCCCACAATCAAGTCAAAAGTGCCCAAAATAGGTATTTATTCAAAACCTATTTCATCCATCTTCTCCACAAGGTAACCCCCAAAACATTCCTTTTAAATTATGTTAATTAGCTAATTAATGGATTTATTACCTAATTAATCTATTAATGGCTAATTAAACTACCAATTACACCCAAAACACAAGAGGCCGGTCACCTTCTCTCCCAAAGGGGCCGGCCATGCCTTATATATTCTACCTCATTTTCTCTAAAAATCTAGGTCTTGACTCTTGCTAAACACTCAAAATTCTCCAAACACTTTTCCCTCAAAATTCTAACTTTGGCATCAGAGGTTCTTCAGCCAAAGCCCCCTCATTCATCATGAGTGCGTGAAGCTCTTGGCCTTGACCTAAGGTGTTATTTGTTTTGTAGGTGTAATTTTGTCCAAGAGCAAGGAGGAAGAAATTTGCATCCACACATGGAACACTCTCTCGATTAGATTGAGGAGATCACTCTACATATTGAAACAATCTGGGCGGATATGGTATAACCATCTGAGTGAATATTTGACAAGTCAAGATTATGTGAACAGCGAACTATGCCTATGCGTGTTCATAAAGAAGTCACATTCCAGATTTGCGATCGTTGTAGTTTATGCCGACGACATAAACCTCATCGGAACTCTCGCACAGCTTGAGGAAATTGTCGCGCACTTGAAATCAAAATTTAAGATGAAAGATCTTGGGAAAACTCGATATTGCCTAGGCCTGGAGATCGAGCATTTTTCAGATGGAATCCTAATACATCAATCGAACTACACCTAAAAGGTGTTGCGACATTTTAATGAGGATAAAGTGAAGCCTTCGAGTACTCCTATGGTCATTCGAACTCTAGATGCTAAACGAGATTCCTTCTGTCTCAAGGAGGATGAGGAAAAGATTTTGGAGCCTGAAGTTCCATACCTAAGTGCAATTGGTGCTTTATTGTACTTGGCTCAACGCACTAGACCCGACATCTCCTTCGCTGTTAATATTTTGGCTAGATACAACAATGCGCCCACACGCAGACACTAGAATGGTGTTAAAGACATTTTCTCTACCTTAAGGGTATGACGGATTTAGGCTTGTTCTACACCCATGAATCCTCGAGAGGAGTCGCCACCATTTTCAGTCCTCAGGTTGATTCTCGCCTCGTTAGTTACACAGATGCTAGTTATCTGCCTGACCCACATAGGGCATGTTCTCAAACGGGCTATGTCTTTACAGTTGGAGACACTGTTATATCTTGGAGGTCTACCAAGCAAACGCTAGTTGTGACTTCTTTGAAGCATGCTGAGATTCTCGCCCTACATGAAGCATCGCGTGAGTGCTTTTGGTTGAAAGCAGTCATGGAACATATTTAAAGCACCAATGGTCTTACTTCCGTCGTCGACCTTCCTACGATGATTTTTTTAAGACAATGCAACATGTATCGAGCAGTTAAAGAAGGAATACATCAAGGGAGACAACACCAAGCACATAGCGCCAAAGCACAACTTGGCCGATCTCTTCACCAAGTCATTGCCCAAGTCTACTTTTCAGAAGTTCGTCCAAGGAATCGGTATGCGTAAATTATCTGAGTTGAATTGCTTGTAGTTTTCTTATTTGGAAGTTATGTCTAACTCAGGGAGAGTATCATGAAGCATACTCACATGATCTTAATGTACTCTTTTTTCCTACGATTAGGAACATTTTTCCCACTGGATTTTTTCTACCTAACGAGGTTTTAACGAGGCACCCATCCTGGGATGATCATACTCCGTTGAGTTCACTACTTTCGTCTTCTTTAACGTTTGTTTTAAGACATTATGCGTACTTCTCATCTTTCTCCGTAGTCTATGAGTTTTCACGTCCCTTATGTTTTTCCATAGCGAGGTTTTGTGAGTTTTACTACTTATGCATACTTTCCTTTAAATTTGAGAGTCGCATTCACCCGTTGTGCCGACGACTTCGTTAACTGTTCTACTTTATTTGCTGAAGATCTGATGCAATGTTTTGTTTAAGTATTTACACACTTAAGGGGGAATGTTGCAGTCCTATTAGATTAGGAATGTGATTGTGTAAATCCTAGTGTATCTAGGAGTACCTTTGTATTAGAGTTGTAATCCTAATAGGGTAAGGATTTAACCTTCCCTACTACTATAAATAAAGGCACAATGGGGTGATTTACATATCCCTCTTCTCTCTCTGTTGTCACCGGCCCTTCTCCCTCTCTATCCTAAATACAATTCAATCAAATAGGCCTACAACAGTAATCTTTATTTTCCTTCTCACACACATTTTTAGATATTTAGTGGTTTTTGAGAGTGTACATGAGGTAAATTCGTAAACGAGGTCTCTAAAATCACAACAAAATAAAAAAATATATTAAATAAATTCTTCATGTTGTGAACTTTCCTAGTTTAAGTGTGATTGTGTAAATCCTAGATTAGATTTGATTCTAGTTATTATTTCCTATATGGACTTGTATTCCTAGGGGGTGAAGGATTTCTTCTCTTCTTTTTACTACTATAAATAAAGGCACTACATAGGGGGTATAACATATCTTCAATACACAATTCCCATATGATTCTACAAACACATCTTTCCTCTCTCTCTACCCTTGTCGTCGGCCCCCTTCTCCTTGTCAGATAAAATAGGCTACAACACATTATCACCACACTCCTACCGCTACGCTTAGGAACCTGATGTTGAATATTTTTTTGCATCAAACCAGTTCATCCACATCATCACACAATCAAGTTCTTTCAAAACAACGGTTTTTATCTCGATATTTTTGCAACCCTGATGGCATGAACATTCACCATAATGCATGACCCAACTTTACATTTTTCGAATTTTGGATTCTACATAAATTGTGTATGCATTATATTCATAATTGTTGAATTATGTGAATTTGATATTTGCCATGAATTGCATCAAATATATGTACATGCATTAAAATTATTAAATTGAAAAAAAACATTGAAATCGCCATCTGGGTTCTTCGAACTCGTGACCTCGACCAAGAATGGAGCATCAAGCTCCTTGGGAACCCGACTCCTATGGAATCCAAACCCAGAAAACCCACATCGCCTTAAGCAAGACCACGGCCTTGCCGTGTAATTTTCTGCCTAAATCTGACATGGTGTTGTGATTTTTTTATCTAATATCATTGAAATTCCTGAAGAATTTCCCCCGATGTCGAGGTACTCCCACCATCCCTAGGAACTTGCTCGCCGTCAAACCCATGACCTTGCACTGAGAAATTTCTTCCAAAACACGGCCGCCTGCAGCGCCGACATCGGCCTTCGCCCCCGGTGACTGCACCCAACTCCGGCTAGGGTGTTCTTGGTTGAAACCCTAAGCCCAATATTTAGGCTGGCCTTCTCGGCTCGCAGAGAAAGAAGAAATTTTTTTGTTCTAGAACGAGCTTGCAGATACGACCCAATACCTAGCTCGACCTAACACCGACCCAAAGGGCCATGGTGTCTCGGCGATGTGTGACGCACCAGATCCCAGCCCCGTTGACGTATCTGTGTGCCCCCGCGTCGCGTTGATAAGCTCATATTTATATATATTTTACATCAAATTCATTTGTCTTCTCTTAGTTAGTTCCTTATATTTTTGAGCTATTTACTTTGTTTTTGTGTTTTGTAGGATTTGTCAAGCAAAGAAAAGAAAAATAGCACAAGTGGGATTTTAAGTAACAAATTCGTCAAAACTGCGTGTGTAGATCAGCTGAATTTGGAAGCAAGTTGCGAACAGCTCAGAATGAATTAGAGAATGAGCCTTACATGCTTGGAAATCTACGGTTGTCTATTTTCTGGAGCATTTCGCGGATTGTTAATATCATTTTTTCTAGAAGAAGTTATGGCTGTTTTAACACTAAAAGGTTCACAAGGGGCTGAGCAGTTTGCGACTGCAATGAAAGCAATAAACCCAATAAATCTAGCCGCCAAAACTGATGCAGCCAAGAACAAGTCAACTGACACTTATTCAAATATAATAAGGAATGGAATTAAAGATGAGGATTAAGAGGGAGTAATTGGCATAAAGGCTACCCATGGAGTTACAATTGTTTTACCATTTCCTCTTACTTATTGTCATCACTAAATGGGTATTAGTGGGTGAGTTAAGGAGAAGAAAATGATGCAGCAAGAATTGGTTTAAAAGCAGCGTTGGGGAAGGAAGGAAAGAGGAGGAGGCCTCAGTCGATTTCTTTCGGTTCTATCTTCTCAAACTCATGTCTATCTTTTGTTTTAACTTAAGGATTATGTGTAACTAAATTTTTAGTAGTTAGGGGCTGTTTTGAAGCCCCGAATATGATTGCAAGTTTGTTATGACATTTTGTTTGAATTACTTTTATGAATGGATGAAAATTGGTTCACTACTTGTCTCATTGACGAATTCTTTATGTGTTTTCTACAAATGCATACTTAGTAAGCATATCTAACGATTCTAATGCTATAAATATGTGTGTGCCTGCCCTTGTCGAATGAGGACCTACATACGTATTGGAGTAGTACATGTTAATTGTGATTAACATGTGAACCAATTTCTAGGATAAGTAAGACAACGCAAGTACTTACGATGCCTTGTGATGACTCAAACTCTTTTTGTTCTTAATGATTTCTACTTGTTAAATCTATGAAAACGTCATTCTAGATTGCATGCTAGGGACTAAGTTAAGTTGAAAACGCCATTCTCTTAACATACTACATAAGAAAGAGTAATAGGTTGAGTTCTAACATTGAGCCAACTTGAGCATCTTCATCTGGAAATAAAAGGAATTTGAATGAAACATAACATGTCTGCATGATTATTTGGTGGTGGATAGCAATTCCCCTAACTCGTTTTTCTTAACTTGTGAACTACAATCTATTTTTATTATTTAAAATTCGCTTCTGTCCTGTTTTTGTTCGATTTAATTTAAATAGAAAATTTCATAGACTTTAGGTAAGTCTAGTATCTGCATATAAAATTTCATAGACTTTAGGTAAGTGTAAGTCGGTCTAATAATTATTTTTTGGTGGTTGGTCAGTAGAGACAGCAACCCAGTTTTTGTGACATTTTAAGTAGTTAGATAAAACAATCTTCTGCGGGAAAGACCCTTATTTTCATATGCTACAATTGACAAATCTTAGTGTTAGTAAGGAAAATCAATAGGATATTTGTGTGCTACTTTGTGGTGTGCTTTTAATCCCATCACACGTCACACAAGATCCGGCCCCAATCTGGGACATCCTTTTGGGCCCGACTCCTTTTGTGCAGCCAGTTTACAATATTGGGCCTACAGCCCACCATGAATATTCAGGCCTGATCAGCCCGTGCCCACTCAAGCCCAATTTTTGGGCATGGGCCGCATATTTCACAGCACTCAACCCACCCGTGGGCTTAGGCCTTATTTTGCGCCCCGAGTTTAATTGCCTAATTATTTTTAGGCCCAATAGGTTTTATATTTTTTCACCCACACTTTAAATTTGGCCCGAAGTCCAAATAATTAATTCAATTATAATTTTAAACCTGAAGTTCTATTTGCATATTTTCTTGTTGCATATTTTTGTGTATATATTTGCGTTTGTCTGCAGGAACATATGAACCTGAAATTCATAATTATTTCGAAACCTGAAGTTCCTATAAACATGCCTTGTTTGAAAACCTGAAGTTTTTCACTTAAAAACATCACCCATGAAAACCTGAAGTTTTTTTCATGCGAATATTAACCAATCCATGTCTATTAGAACATGAATGTTCTACTCCTACGTGAATTGATTGATTTTTTTTTTTCTCCATTGCCCTAATCACATCTTGTCCTTTATTTTGTGAAAGGAACATGTCGAATTTGAACAAACTCGACTTCACTGCTTTGGAGGTCTCTGGAATGAACTACCTTAAGTGGGTCCAATATGTGAAGCTTCACCTCACTGCAAAGAATTTGCGTCCCACCATTGAAGATGAGAAGGACAACCATGTTGGCGAAGCTAAGAAAGCCACCGCTATGATCTTCATCCGAAGACATATCCACGACACCTTGCAAACTGAATATCTTGCTGAGGAGGATCCACAAGCACTATGGGTCGCTTTGGCTGATCTTTTTTATCACCAAAATGACATCTTCTTGCCTGAAGCAAGACATGACTGGTAGCATTTGCGCTTCCAAGACTTTAAGTCTGTGAATGAATATAATTATGAAGTTTGTCGAATCCGATCACTTCTTAAGTTTTGTAATGAAACTTTGAGTGAAGAGGATCTTCTGGAGAATACCTATTCGATCTTCTCTACTACTAATATTGTCCTGCAGCAACAATATAGAGCTCAAAAGTTCACTAAGTTCTCGAAATTGATCTTTGTTTTACTTTTTGCTGAAAAGCAAAACCAGTTGTTGATGAAGAATCATCAAGCTCGACCTATTAGGGCGACTGTTGTGCCTGAAGCACACTATAGCACAAACCAACGCCCAAAACGCCAAAAGAGGCGTGGTAGGGGTGGCCAGAAGCCATCCTACCAAGGTAAACAGAGCCAAGGCCCATCTAAGGGAGGAAACAAAGCCCAGAAGCACCCAAACCTCGCTCTCAAGGCCCCAAACCTCAAGAATAAGGGCAAATCACCTAAAACCATGAATGCGGATATGTATTATCATTGTGGTTCAAATGACCATTGGTCTCATATTTTCCGAGCTCCCCAAAAGATTGTACCTGAATATCATTCTCGTCATAAGAAGTTTAAATCAAACTTTGTGCAAGTGGATGATCCGAAGAGTACAAAGATGGAGGTTTCTGACTTTCAGGAGGCTATCACACCTATGGAAGATTAGAATCTTAGACATAGACTTATTTTTTAGTTGAAATAAGACTATGGGGCCGAATTCCACAGTAGTGGCCGAACCCCCTTGTTTTTTTGTTAAATTTTGAACAATTTTCCTTTATGTTTGGATTATTTGTTGGTGATTTGTTTTTTGGATATTAAGTTTTAATTAATTTCCGTCCTTGAATACTTAAAATTATTTTGAATGGATATTTGTTTTTTAGAACTTTTATGCATGTGATCGATTCAAATTAATTTTTCATTATGGGTATGACTAGTGGGGAAGTTAGTTGTCTGGCAGATAGTGCAATCACGCACACCGTTTTGCGTAAACGCATCTATTTCACTAACTTCATACCTAAGAATGCAACTCTGACAACCCTTTCAGGCCTATTCAACCTGATCGAAGGATACGGTAAGGCACGTATAATGTTGTCCAATGGTACAATCTTAACCATTGATAAAGCTCTTTATTCTCCACGTTCCGGAAGAGCGTTGTTGAGCTTTAAGGACATTAGAGATAACAATTACCATGCTGAAACCCATGTAGAAAACAGAGTTGAATTTCTGTGCATAACTTCCTATGAATATGGCCAGAAGCGTATTCTAGATAAGATGAAGCGTATCCCGAGTGGTCTGTATACTACGAACATATGCCCCATAGAATGTCACTATATGGCCGGCCCTACCTCTGGGACCACGCACGAAATTACACTTTGGCATGATTGTTTGGGACATCCTGGACAAATAGCGATGCGCTGTATCCTCAAATCATCACATGGAAATCCACTAACCCGAAGTTTAGGTTCGATTCAAGGAATCGCATGTCAAACATGTTCTATGGGAAAACTTATTACTAAGCCTTCTTATGACAAGATTCGTTCGAATCCTTCCATTTTTTTACAACGGATTCAGGGGGACATTTGTGGACCGATTCACCCTCCATGCGGACCATTTAGATATTTTATGGTTTTGGTTGACGCTTCTACACGTTGGTCACACGTGTGCTTGTTGTCCACAAGGAACGCTGCATTCTCCAAACTGTTGGCTCAGGTTATCAAGCTCAGGGCTCACTACCCTGATTATCCGATCAAATCTATTCGATTGGATAATGTTGGACTTCACGTCTAAAATTTTTGATGACTATTGCATGATGGTTGGGGTTAAAGTTGAACATCTAGTACCCCATGTTCACACCCAGAACGGCCTGGCAGAGGTACTCATTAAGCGCTTACAAATGATTGCTCGATCGTTGGTCATACGTACCAAGTTTCCGATCGCTGCTTAGGGCCATGCAATATTGTACGCAACCATATTGGTCCGTCTGAGGCCTGTTGCGACCCAACCATATAGCGTCATTCAGTTGGTTACCGGATAAGAACCCGACATATCGTATCTGCGTGTTTTTGGTTGTGTGGTTTATGTGCCGATTTGCCGCCCTTACGTACAAAAATGGGGCCTCAGCGAAGGATGGGAATCTATTTTGGATATGATTCTCCTTTGATTATTTGTTACTTAAAACCTTTGACATGCGATATGTTTACTGCTCGTTTCACGAATTGTCACTTCTATGAGACAGTCTTCCTGTCATTAGGGGGAGATAAGAATGTCAACGTTCCTGAAGAACAACGCGAATTATCGTGGACGACTCCCACTTTGTCTCATTTAGATCCTTGCCCCACTCAGTCTGAAACTGAAGCATATTAAATCTATAGAACATAGCTTAGAGCATGCCAGATACTTTCAACGATCTAGCACGCTTGACAAGATCACATATTCTAGCTACAAATGTGCCTGCAAAGATAGATGTACCAAATGTACGATGGACTTCCCTTCTGGAGGCCCAGGACGCCAATCTTAGTGATCCACGTACATTAGCGGCTAGCCAATCATCTGCCCCTACACAAAAGCGTGGCAAACTTCTTGGTTTAAAGGATTCACAACCTCGAAAAAGGAAACCCATGGTACAGGCTTCTGAAGAGCCTACCATGAATCCGATTGTCACTTACTCATTCTATCCAACTCATGAGGAAAATCTAGATTACGGAAGCATCCTTGAAGAGACGAATCCTTCTTCCGAGAATCGTGAGATTTCGGTTTATCATGCTAGCTTCGATGATGTGTGGTGTAGAAATGAGATGATCGTTGATGATGCATTAGCATATGCAGTAGCTACTGAGATCATGTTAAGCGAAGACATTGAACCTCGTTCCGTTGATGAATGTCGAAGTAGAACCGATTGGTCAAACTGGAAATAAGCAACCCAAGTCAAACTCGATTCGCTTGCGGAACACAAGATGTTTGGACCTGTAGCTCCTACTCTTCCACATGTAAAGCCCGTTGGCTACAAGTGGGTTTTCATTCAAAAGCGTAATAAGAAGAACAAAATTGGGCGTTACAAAGCTCGTCTTGTTGCACAAGGCTTCTCACAACACCCCGAGATTGACTATGACGAAACTTATTCACCCGTTATGGATATGATTACTTTTCGCTGCCTTATCAGTTTGGTAGTTTCTGAAAAACTGAGTATGCAGCTGATGGACGTGGTAACTGCGTATCTCTATGGGGATCTTGATACGGAAATCTATCTGAAAGTTTCTGAATGACTTACATTGATTGGATCAAATATTTCCAAACCTCGAAACACGCTCTCAATTCGACTGAGGCATTCACTTTACGGTTTAAAATAATCCAGAAGAATGTGCTATAATTGTCTTAGTGAGTATTTGACTAGTCAAGGATATGTGAACAACGAACTATGCCCTTGTGTGTTCATTAAGAAGTCGCGTTCTGGTTTCGCGATACTTGTAGTATATGTTGATGACATGAACCTTATCGGAACTCCTGAAGAGCTCGCGAGAACTGCCGTGCACATGAAGTCGGAATTTGAGATGAAAGATCTAGGTAAGAATCGATATTGTCTCGGTCTTGAGATAGAGCACCGTTCAGATGGAATCCTAGTACATTAAACGAACTATACCCATAAGGTGTTGCGCCACTTTAACGAGGATAAAGCGAAGCCTTCGAGTACTCTTATGGTCGTTCGATCTCTAGATGTAAAACGAGATCCCTTCCATCCGAATAAGGATGATGAAGAAATTTTGGAGCCTGAAGTTCCTTATCTAAGTACGATAGGCGCTTTATTGTACTTAGCTCAATGCACTAGACCCGACATCTCCTTCGCTGTTAATCTTTTGGCAAGATACAGTAATGCACCAACATGCAGACACTGGACTGGCGTGAAAGACATCTTCTGTTACCTTAAGGGTACTACGGATTTGGGCTTGTTATATCCTTACGGTTCCTCCAGTGATGCCGCATCCTCTACTTCTCGAGTCGATTCTCGCCTTGTTGGTTATGCCGACACATGATACTTATCTGATCCGCACAAGGCACGTTCTCAAATGGGTTATGTCTTTACCGTTGGAGGCACCGCAATCTCTTGGAGGTCAACTAAACAAACCTTAGTTGCCACTTCGTCTAACCATGCTAAAATTCTCGCCTTACATGAAGCAACTCGAGAATGTTTTTGGTTAAGAGCAATAGTGAGCCATATTCGAAGCTCCTGCGATTTCTACCTCGTCGTAAATGTCCCTACGATGATCTTTGAAGACAACGCAGCATGCATCGCACAACTCAAGAAGGGTTACATCAAATGAGAAAATACCAAGCACATTGCGCCGAAGTTCTTCTTATCACATCAACAACAAGAGCATCAGAAGATTGAAGTCACGCAAATCCATTCATAGGACAATCTGGCCGACCTCTTCACCAAATCACTGTCGAATGCGATGTTTCAGAAGCTTGTTCATGGAATTAGTATGTGTAAACTTTCTAAGTTGTAACATTGCTATTTCTCTTTGGAATTGTGTCAAACTCAGAAGGAGTATCCTGAAGAATACTTGCTTAATCTTAATGTACTCTTTTTCCCTACGATTAGGAGCATTTTTCCCACTGGATTTTTGCTACCTAACTAGGTTTTAACGAGGCACCCACCTTGGGTTGATCGTATCCCTGATGACGTCCCGTAGACGTTTCTTTTGACTTTGCACTTCTCACGCATTTTTCCTTAAATTATGGATTTTGTCCCTACCCGGGTTTTTGCCATAGCCTTAGGTTTTTTAGTGAGACTTACTACTTTATGCAAGTTCCTACCTTATTGAGAATAAGCGTTGTTCCTTAGAATTAGTGCCGACGAGTGGACTTCCTCAACTTCTACATGATGCTGGATCTACCTTGAGTATTTACACACTGAATTGGGAGTGTGTAGAACTTTCCTAGTTTAAGTGTGATTATGTAAACCCTATATTAGATTTGATTCTAGTTATTCTTTCCTATATGGAGTTTGTATTCCTAAGGGATGAAGGATTTCTTCTCTCATTTTTACTACTATAAATAAAGGCACTATGTAAATTTTTACTACTATAAATAAAAGCACTATGTAAAGAGATAACATATCCTCAATACACAATTCCCCTATGATTCTACAAACACATCTCCCTCCCTCCCGCCCGCCCGCCCTCGGTGTAGAAGTAAAGCATACCAAACCAAACCCACACATAACATTAGTATCAATTATGTCCACAACCGTTACAGAAACTTGGGTCATGGAACTTCGTCACCAAAACTAGAAGCACAATTGCATGATTAACAAAAATCACATCGTTTAATCCAAAATATTAATCAAAATATCTTATTATTCAGCAATTTACATAATCTAAATATCTAACAAAATCGAAATTCCCAAAATCAAAATTACGAAGACTAGCACAATTTTTGAATTTTCGACAAATTCAGCGTCGACAAGGCGGCACCACCGATCAGTGACCGAGGGCCTTCTTCAGTTCCTCCGCCACATCGCCCTCCGGCGACTTATTCTTCCCGTTTGATCGCCAATCCACTTTCCCGCTCGAATTCCTACTTCCCCCATTTATCTCACTCTCAGGAAACGCATTCGAAATCGAAATTGACTTCGCGGCGCTGGAGATTTCGTGGCGCAGATCCTCCACGGCTTTTCTCAGCAACCCGTTCTCCGTCCGCAGAGCCTCCAGCTGATGCTTCACCCTAAAACAAGCCTCCGCAACCTCAGCATTTCCCGGAAATGTCAACGCATTATCCGCCGCCGCCTTTGTGGTTTTGGCCTTCGAATCGCCACCGTCCACGTGTTCGATCCCGATCTTGTTCATCACCAGGAACGGGATTTTCTGAAACGCAATCCCCGCCGTCGGATTCACCCCAGCACTCTTTATATCCGCCGGAACCCTAACCCCCCACCTCAAGTTCACCACGGCCCGGTTCCTCACCGGCACCGACGTCCTCGCCGCCACCTCCATCCCGGTGAACAAACCGGCGAGAAGTCCAGCCGCCGGACTCTCCGATGGCAAACCCGTAATTCTCTTCCCCGAAAACTCCGCCTCCACTACAGGCGTCTCCGCCGAAACGGCGTCCTTCTCAGAACCCACGATCTTCTCGAAGACCGAGGACTGCGTCTTCTTGATCGAGAAATCGCCGTACTGGGGCTTGAAGTGGAGCATGAAGCTAGGGTTTCTCCCGCGGGCAAGGAGATTGAACTCGGCGCTCATCAGCATGGAGCTCGAAATCGGCGAACCGAAAGATCCCGTCCCGGTCTTGACCACGAGGGAGAAGGGGTTCCACGCGTCGTTTGGACGATACGCGATCTTGATGGACGGCCAGGATTCGAAGAAGGTGGCGAGGTTGAGAGTGAGCTCCTTGGACTCACCGGCGACGATTCCAGACTGGAAGGGCAGGCCCAGGATGCTGAGGGGCACCTTGGCCCTCAGCAACGGCTTCTGGTCCTCCCGGAATTTGACCGATGCTTTCATTTTTCTGTCGCTGCAGAAAAACCCTAATTCTGAATTTTGGGGGACGAGGGGGCAAAAATTCGGAATTTGACAGTGAATTGAGATTTTGGCTGGATTTGGGGTTTCAAGGGGGGAGTCGTCATCTGGGTGGATGCATTACGATTAGCCCTCGAGTTTGTATGATTGACGAAACTCGTGACTCTCTGGCTTTTGTTGTCGGAGATGGTGTAATATTTACAAATGCTAGGGGTATATAAATGGCTTGTTGGCGGAGCAAGAGATTGGTTTGGGGACACGTGGAAGGAGTTTAAATTTAAAAAAAAAAATGGGAGGCCTGAAATTTAAATTTTGGAATTTTAAAATATTGGAAATAATTGAGCTGAGTTGGTAGTGGTTTGAGGTGGATTTTTTTGTCAAATTGTCATGCCAACCATGCCATACTGATTTTGTACCAATCGGTAATGGTACGGTATTGTAGCGTACCAAAATTTCATGATACGGTATTGGTAGTAGATACCATTACTACGGTATTACCGTACCGTACCGAAAATACAATATAATATATAAATTATAAATTATATAACACATATTTATAATATTCCAATAATTTGAAAATAAAACCCTACTTATATAACATTGTTGTTGGTGACTTTGATCTCTTGAAATAGTGGAAATCAAACACAAAAAAGTTCCTAATTCTTTCACAAATAGCCAAGATATCTTTGTAACCCCCACTTCTACCGTTACTAGTGAAAATGCATTCAGCCTAGGGAGTAGGGTTGTGGACCCTTTTAAGGCAGCCTTGACTCCTAAAATAGTAAAGGCACTAATGTGTACTAGTAGTTGGCTTAGGGCAGATGAAGTAAACTTCTACAAGGAACCAACGGAATATATGCTTCAATTTTACAAGGAAATGGAAAAAGATGAAACAAGAAAGATATGCTTTAATTTTTTTAGTAAATTTATTATTAAATGGTTTTCAACTTTAACTCTTCTTGCTACTAATTAATATGTTTTCTTTGTTTGTAATGTAGGCTTGACACAAACTCAATCTTCTACAAGTTTAATGCCTCCTCCAAAAGCTTCGACATCTTAAACTTGAATAACTGATCAATGAATTCTACTTTTTGAAGTTTAGTTCCAATTTTCATTTGGTTTGAAACTTTAATTTCTATTTAGATTGTTAACTTCTATTTGTTTTGGTTCGTAACTTCTATTTGGATTGTAAGCTTAATTTTCATCATGAATCTTGATGCATCATTTGAATTATTGTGTGTGTAAATTGTGAACGATGAATAATAGATGAATTTAAGCTACAATGTATGAGATAAAGGTACAAAAAAAAAAAGTTTTGCCCTTCAATTGGGTTAAAAAAACAAAAACAGATTTTGTTCCAAAACAAAATGGCAATTACCATTGCCATACCATGCGAACTGAACTTTTGGCAATACCGAACTTTGATATACCGAAAGTTTGGTACGGTAATTGGTACGAGAATTTTGGTACGGTAACTGTACCAAACCCACCCCTAGTAGTAACGTTTAGGCGCGGAATTAGTTGCTGAATGCTTGCTGGCTGCTAGGGTCCCAAACTGAAACGGCTGCATAGGATTTAGCAATACTAATTGCATTGTTTCAAAACCACAAGGAAAAATTCTCAAGTTATTTTTAACAATACGCAAATTTTCTCAGTTTGATTTGGATTTGAAACTGGCCGAGAAATTAAAATCTTGTCTTTTTTTTTTTTTTTTGATAAAAGGAGACATATTTCATTGATAAAGTTAAATTAGGCTAAGAAGTACATGGAACGGAGAAACAAAATGAGGTTTATCGAACCAAATACAATTGCCTCCGGAATGGAGAGCAAACCTAGCAATTCTATGAGCAATGGAGTTAGCTTGTCGGCGAACATGGGTGAAAGAAACTTCAGCGATTCATTCGCATAAGAAATTTGGCGTCCTCTATAATAGGTCCAACAGTAGACAAATACATAGAGAAAGCATTCAAAGCGGAGATGATCTAAGCGAATCACTCTCAAAAACTATATTTTGTAAGCCCCTTCCTATCACCAACTCAAGCTCTGCTTTAACTGCTAGAGCTTCAATCTGCATCGGAGAGAAAACCTCCTGGAAAACAAACGAAACAGTGCCAAAAAGTTACCATTGCAATCTCTGATAACGAAGCTCGCCCCACCAACAGAAAAAGATCCATCTCAGGCACCATCCACATTAACTTTGAATTTGCCCGTCAGGGGCTTAGTCCATCGGTGGCAGCTAGCCTGACGCTCCATGGGGGCAGGTTAAAATCGTGTATGCTCATCTCAACCCAATCAGGACAAGTTTGATAACTATTTCATTTTTAATAATAGAGCTGAGGAAAAAAAAAAAAGATTTAGAAGTGTTAAAAGATTAGAATGATGAGAGCGATGTGGAATAAATATACACAGAAAGATACACAATTTATAAGCGATAAACAGAGGGCTCCATAGAAATCAAATAGAGCGGAATCACCAATCCGCCAAGTTTTGAGAGTGAAGAATATTTTTTACCGACGATGAAAAGGAGATGCGTAGCAGAAAGTCAGGCGATCGGCAACATTAGAGCATAATTTTGCAGGTTAAACCAGTTATGTTATAACTTATAAGATAGATACTGGCCGCTTAACACAAGTAATTGTAATTTAAAAAGGATTTTTTTACAAAAAATAAAAGTCTGACTACTTTTGAACGTGCGTGTGTTTTGTTTTGATTGTTTGTAAATTTGAAATTCATTATTTTAGGAAAACTAATTAAAAGGGTTTGAAAACTTTGAGTTTTAATGATAAGGATAAAATAAAGGGTAAAGTGAATAGTATCATAATTGACTTTTTAGTGTAAAAATATGATTTTTCGTTAAAGTAAACAGTATCGGAAGCTTTTCGTTAAAGTTCGCATATAATATGGGTTGTTTTATTAACACCTCATATATTGTTGAATACACCTCATATACTTAATACACCGCAAATTTGTTTTTTCAATTAAAATTTATCTTAATACACCCCACATTACTTCCAATAATATCCTCACACACTACACTCTCAACATAAACTCCACATTTTATACAGACAATCCACAATGTTCTGTACATAATTCAAACAATTATCCTAGATATGGCGATCCTTTTGGATCCTGCATGCACAGTGGAGCTCATCATCCATTTCCCAGGCAATACGAGCAATCGTCACTTCCATACTTTTCTGGACATTATGCTGAAAACAATCCTAATCCATATGGGCTTTACCCACATAATGGATTGTTTCACCATCCTACTTGCCCTAGCTTCTATTGCTATGACAAACACCTGCAGGGTTCAGCGCAATACGCGATGGTCAAGTGACTTTAATCCCCAAATGGGAAGCTTTGTTCATTCGCATCTAGATAGAGTGGTGTTAACCGGTGATGGCCAGCCATGTCTTCCATTTTCTGGTGGTGCTCCATTTGTATATTTAATTAGGTCAAAATTGTCATTGCATATTAGGGCTTCTAAGTTATTTAAAATATGGGGTGTATTCAACATTGTTTGGGGTGCTAATAAAAAAAACCAAATTTTATCTCATTTGTTTTATGGCTGCATCTAACTTCTCGTTAGACTGCCTACGTACCCTTTGATATGGGATCAAGCCTTTCGTAGTTCACCTTTCATTTTCAATCCATTTCTGAAGACATTCAAGTAACCAAAATAACCAACATTGGGTTTAATAATAGAAACACGTCAATTGGATACCAAATTTATATTTAGAATATCAAAATTTCCACAAAAAGGCAGCATCGACCCATTGGCCACATGCAGCCGCGAGTGGCGGTTTCCTGCGAACGAAAACCCAATTTTCCGACTAACTCTAAAAATTACTAAATTTTGCAAGCAAGTAGTCTTCAATGAGAGGAACAACTTGCATACATGGGCCGAAGTCCAATTCAGCCGAGAAACACCTCAAATCGCCCTCGAACTGCCGAAAACCCTTGAATTGAGTGTTCTTGATTCGACTCCAAAACCATTCTGACGCCCCAACCAATGCTTGGGCTTTGTTCTTGAGGTTGAGGAGAGTCTACTGGTGGTGGTAGTTGATGGAATTTGAGGTGGATCGCCACCAAGGAACCCCGGCGTCACTGAGGGTGTTCATAGTGAAACGGGCCAGATCACGTTGGTTTTTGGGTGAAATTGAAGGAGGGATCGACTGGGTTCGAGGAGAGGATCAACATGACACCGATCCCTTCGTCAACGGTGGTCGAAATTAGGAGATATGGCTGGGTCGGGTTGGCGGGTCGAAGAGGGATCCGGTTCCCTCTTTTTCTTCTCCCTCATTTCCTCTCTTCCTGATTGGTCGGTCCCATTCCTTCTTTCTCTCATTTCTCTTCTCCCTTCTCATCCCAGCCTTCCATCTCTGTCTCTTCTTTTCTTTTCCTTTCATCCCAGCCACACACGTGGCATAGCACATGGCTCCAGAAAATCTGGAGTCTTCTAAAGAAGGTTAAAAGTACCAAAATGTCCTTAACTTTGCTCGTTCATAACTTATTCGTTATAACTCTATTTCATGAACGGTTTGCGCCTACACGCTCGTGAGATCAAGTTCTATCCAAATATATCAAGAAATACAATAAATATGAAGATAAAATACGTCCTCGTATAATTACGTTAACCAAAAATCAAAAATGGGAAATTTTCGTCATTTCCCACTTAACGAAAAATTATACGACATAAATAATAATAAAATCCGGAAGCGGGATTTCACATTTTCCCCATTCAAGTTTCATAACCATAACTTGATCTTCTTTTATTATTATTATTATTTATTTTTCCCCCACATAACCATAATGTAACTAATTTATATTTTAATTTTTCAGGGTATTACATTCGACCCCCATTAAAATAAATCTTGTCCTCGAGATTTCAACCGCTGAGTAGTGAAAAGAAAATTAAAACTAATCAACAATACCGTTTTTATTGAACGAAATCAAAATTTTGTTCTATGATTTCATTCATATCCACAAATAAACCAACTAACCATAGTAAACTTAAACACCTTATCTTTTTCCAATATTTCTTTCAATTGTCTCTCTTTTAACTTACTTCAAGGCGAAGTTGCTGGTCGAATAAATTAGCAACTCACAGTTCTCGAACACAACTTACATTCCACTAACCAAAGAAGAAAATTTATATATATCACGACTATGTCAGCCAACGAAATTAAACCTTATTAATCACACAGCCATGAAAATATGTGCGCGTCATCAATTATGTTCACAATATCGAATCCAACAATGACAACTCTTGATTAAAGTTATTTCCTTCATTCTTCACCACTATATATTAAACCAATCATAGCCTCGGTTCGTGATTTCATTCCCGTTCGTAAAATCATCGTGACTTTGACAAATAATAAAATTTCCACCCATAATTATCATTGGCCATAAGATTTTAAAATTTCTAACCATAATCATCATTGGCAAAACAATGATTTCTACCATCGATTAACGAAAAGGGATTAGAATTACTCCCACCATTCCATTTATAGTGAATAAAATCATAACCTCAGTCTACGAGTTTATCCAAGCTCAAAATAAAGAAATCAACAATTAAATCCTTGTGATTCTCACCCATATATCTCAGATTCCCAGCCACAATTATTGGCAGAATAAATCTCAAAAAATTTAGCCATACACATTGGCAAAATAAATATCAAACATCTAGCCGCAATCCTCATTGGCTAAAATAAATATCAAAATTTCAAGTCAAACCATCAAAAATGGCTAATCAAATATCGGAAATTCCGGCCAAAATCATTGGAATTTCAAATCACAATTACTCACCATATGGGCAAAACAACAATTTCATTACCTTTTTCTTTTATCCAAATCAGTGACTAGTAGACTGGAAAAGATTGTAATATACCTAGCCAATACACATCACACATTTTTATCACTTTAGTAATTCATTCTCGCAGCCCACACATGGAGCTTCTCCCTGAAAACATTGGGTCTTTGCACCCACTCATCCATTTCTCACATTCCACAGGCCTTTTCCACACAATTCAACATCCACGGGCCCTTTTTTGCCCAATTCAACATCCACGTGCCCTTTTTCCTCCAATTCAACATCCACGTGCCCTTTTTCCTCCAAATCAACATCCACGGGCCTTTTTCACCCAATTCAATATTTTCAATTGCACAGGTATAATACGAATTGTCCATCTACTTGTCACAATTTCACAATCATCTTAACGTTCAAAATTTTCATAATGCATAACATAGTATCAACCCAATTCAAGATTAATCCAAGACTTTAATCAAGTGCTCATCTTCAAAGCTATAACATAAATACGATATTTTAAAATTTTCCTACTCCTATTCAATTCAATTCAATGCATGATGATTCACAATATATGCATTCCACATAAATTCCTTCATACTCATAGAACTTAAAAAAAATGCAATTTTAATGCAATTCATAATTTACATCCACAACTCAATACTATCACATATTATAAGGTAGGATCATTTGCTATGATACCATTTGTAACGCCTCACCAATAATTTACCTTTAGTGGTAGGCCAAAAATGTCATGGTTACCCTTTATTTTAATAACCATTCTAACATTTCTCAATTTGACGATTTTCCACTACAATTTTATCTCATTTATTTTATGGCTGCATCTAACTTCTTGTTAGACTGCCTACATACCCTTTGATATGGGATCAAGCCTTTCGTAGTTCACCTTTCATTTTCAATCTATTTTCGAAGACATTCAAGTAACGTTGGTTACAACCAACATTGGGTTTAATAATCGAAACACATCAATTGGATACCAAATTCATATTTAGAATATCAAAATTTGCACAAAATGGCAACATCGGCCCACTGGCCAAGCGCCGCCGTGGGTGCCAATTTCTGGCAAACGGAAACCCAATTTTCCAACTAACTCTAAAAATTACCAAATTTTGTAGGCAACTAGACTTCAATGAGAGGAACAACTTTCATAACTGAGCCGAAGTCCAAATCAGCAGGGAAACACCTCAAATTGCCCTCGAACCGCTGGAAACCCTTGAATTGGGTGTTCTTGATTCGACTCCAAAACTATTCGGACGCCCCAACCAATGCTTAGGCTTTGTTTTTGGGGTTGAGGAGAGTCTATTGGTGGTGGTAGTTGACAAAATTTGTTTAAGAAACGGCAGATCA
The DNA here is from genome assembly GCA_024362995.1 of Heteromeles arbutifolia. NCBI lineage: Eukaryota > Viridiplantae > Streptophyta > Magnoliopsida > Rosales > Rosaceae > Heteromeles > Heteromeles arbutifolia. Next base: position 6,906,315 of record JANCRC010000010.1, on the reverse strand, counting down.
TCGCCAAGGAACCCCCCCCCCCCCCCCGGCACCGAGGGTGTTTATAGTGAAACGGGCCAAATCACGTTGGTTTTTGGGTGAAATTGAAGGAGGGATCGACTGGGTTCGAGGAGTGGATCAACATGACACCGGTCTCGTCGTCAATGGTGGCTGAAATAAGGAGATATGGCCGGGTCGGGTTGGCGGGTCGAAGAGGGATCCGGTTCCCTTTTTTTCTTCTCCCTCATTTCCCCTAATTTCCTCTCTTCCTGATTAGCATGTCTCATTCCTCCTTTCTCTCCTTTCTCTTGTCCCTTCTCATCCTAGCCGTCCATCTCTCTCTCTTCTTTTCTTTTCCTTTCATCCCAGCCACACAGGTGGCATATCACATGGCTCCAAAAAATCTGGAGCCTTCTAAAGAAGGTTAAAATTACCAAAATGTCCTTAACTTTGCTTGTTCATAACTTATTCGTTATAACTCCGTTTCACGAACGGTTTGCGCCTACACGCTCGTGAGATTGAGTTCTATCCAAATATATCAAGAAATACAATAAAATATATGAAGATAAAATATGTCCTCGTATAATTACGTTGACAATAAATGAGACATTTTCTTCATTTCCCATTTAATGAAAACTTATACGACATAAATAATAATAAAATACGAAAGCGAGAGTTCACATTTTCCCCATTTGAGTTTCATAACCATAACTCGATCTATTCCCCCCCCCCCCCCAACATAACCATAAATATAACTAATTTATATTTTAATTTTTCAGGGTATTACATTAGTGGTATTCATCTTCACTTGTAAGTGAGTGGTCTTTTAGGAAGAAGCACACAACTGGTGCTTTTAGCAGTAAGTACTTCAAGTGCTTTTGAAACCCAAAAATATTTTTTTCTAAAAGTGTTTTCAGTCATTTAAAAGCACTTGCGAAACGAGCTATAAAATTTGTAATGTTGTAAAATCGACGATGTGTGCAGTGGAATAAATGAAACAAGACACAAAATTTACAAGGTTCCTCTACAATCAGTGTGATCGGAGTACTTCCTCGGGGCAGTAGTGGTGCTTTCATTATAATCTGGAATCATAAGATTACAAAGATAACTCTTTATTTTCTCCTCTCTATTTCCTCTCTCTGCTGTGAGCCTTGTGGCTTCTCTCTTATGGTTTTTGATATATTTTCCTCCTTCCATATGTCTTACATTTAAACAAAAACAAGGGCACTAAAACATTCATCCGTCAGCTCACAGTGGAAACCTAATTTCCATTAACTTGTATAGCGGTAAACCATTATTTGATTCCTTTGGTTGAGTGGGCATCCACTGTTCTACAACACTCCCCCTTGGATGGCCACAAGTCTTCGATTGACTCGTTAAAATCTTGATCTTTTTTTGGATGCTCCCCCTGATGAGTAGTAGCACATCTATTATACTTGTTGACTTTCCACAGGTTTTTTCTTGAACTAGGCTGAAGGACCTTCTGCTAGACTTACTCCAAATGTCTGAATTTACTCCTTTTATCTGGAGCGGAATTTGATTCAAGGGTGGTGGACACTTGATCTTGAATCAGACTTGTGATTCCTTCAAGGGCCATTGGGACTTGATCTTGAATGAAATTGGACCATGAGGAGCTTCATGTGGCAAGTGATCTTCGGCTTTGTCGGGGATGAATCAGCACGTTTTTGTTATGCTTGTCTCCACATGCTTCAATGTATCATTTTCCCTTGCCTTATCTGTTCCCCTTGCAGAAGTGGTATTTTCCCTAGTTTTTCCCCATGCAGGTTTGGCATCTTCTCTTGCAGTATTTCCCCTCTAATGCAGAAATGGAATGCAAACCTTGCATTTAGATGGTCCTTCAGAACATCACTTCTCAGCGACTCATCATGCTTGGCAGTAAGCAACCAGGGAAGGGTTCCAGATAATCAGTTCCAAATCGGAAGCTTGATTCCAAGTGGCGACTGATTGCTCTCTTTCTCCTTGTCCTGCAGGTGAGAACAAAGACAAAGAAAATGGTAAGGAAAAAGCATGATATGAGATACCCTTGCTTTTGACCCTGATGATATAAGATACTCTTGCTCTAGTGTGACTTGTTTGAAGAGGTATTCTCGAAGAGAAAGAAAACTGAGTATTTCGAGATGCTTTGTTGAAGATGCATTCTCGGAGAGGAAGAAGAGTTAGATATTTTTGCAGGTCTGCCTTGTTATGGAGGATTGAGGTCAACATATATAGGGATTTCCCAATAGCATGTAGTAGTGTTGTGTCTTTACTCTTGTCAGCAATTGTGGTGTAATTAGAACAGTAAGATTCAAGCATTTTCAACTTTATCAAAGATCTTTGACAAAGTTGCACGTGATATCCAAAAAAACTGAGATTGTGTCTGAGAAATGTTAATGAACTTTATCCTGAAAATCTGGCTTTTGAAATTCGGATAGCAGTGTCTTTTCGATTTTTGAACAGATGACCCTGTTGCCTCTTCTTTTATAGAGATATCAATCTTGTTCAGATACACTCAGAAAATTGCTGCCTGCAGAAATTTCCCCTTCTTGCACTTCTGAGATTTTATTTGACCTCATTTTTCCTTCATCATTTCTGAAAATGGCTTGCCCATCTAACATTTGCTTAGATTTGAGTCTTATGACTGATACAAACGAGCCGCGTCAGGATAATATATGGCGCCCGTCCTTCTTATCTTTTAATGGTCCTCTTACGATTGGGGACTCTGTGATGAAGAATGACCTAACCGCTACAGTGGTAGCTAGGGATCTTCTCACTCCAAAAGATAACAGAATCCTTTCAAAACGGTCTGATGAGTCAACCGTTCAAGACTCATTGGCTCTCAATATTCAGTGTGCGGGCTCTGTTTCTAATATGGGCCAACGCCTACTTGCTCGAACTCGCCAAGTTGAATCATTGATGGCTGAGGTGGCAAGTCTTAAACAAGAAATTAGAGGGCTCAAGCATGAGAATAGAGTGTTACACGTGCTTGCAAATAATTACTCGACAAGCATGAAAAGAAAGCTCGACTAGTTACTGGAATTCGAAAGTCGGACTCAAATGACAATCAGGGGTTCGAGTCTTTATTCCAAAGACACCCATTGTCTCAGCCGTCTGGAGTTCCACCAAGTATTAAAGCTCCAAATAATCAACCTCGGGTGTCTCCTCCTTCTGGGGTACTTCCGAGTACTGAGGCTTCACATGAGCAACCTTTGTGAAGGTTCCCTCCTATTTGTTTGTTTTAACTCATGTCTGTAATTTCTCAGAGATATTAATAGATAAGCTTTATTTCATTCAATGTATTGTGCCAAATACAATAAAGCATATATTTCACTACGATGTGGTACTTCTGGACCAAATATCAATTTATCAGTGCCATCACGAAGATGAATGATTTTCCTTAGTGTCTATTAATTAACCACTTGAGTGTTCAACACTTTATAATCTTTCTTGACTCTTCAGGAGTTCTAATTTAATATCATCAACTCTTCAGGAGTTCTAATTTAATATCATCGACTCTTGCAAGAGATTTTAGTATGTTGCAACAATATCATAATGATAGTACACACTAAGGCAATTATACCATCCATTGGTATTGAGTACATAATTTATGCTTTACCTTTCCAGGGCTTTCTTCAAGCAATCTGAATCCTTCAGGGATTTTCTTCACTTCATGACACATTCTCCTTTGGAATTTATACAAAGCAATTTGCTCCTATGTATGCTTGAGGGATTTACTTATGGAGATATGATGTGGATGACTCAAAACCCTTCATATATAATTCTCCATTCATATGAACTCGTTTACAAGAGTATAATTTCAGGTTTCAATTAGTAATCTTGCGTCATATCATGTTAATGTAATTCACTGTATTACAAATGCCCATATGTAACCTCTTTGGTTTAACATCTTTTGGCTATTTGTATTATATTCAAATATATAGGTCCATTTCTCCACGTTCTTACAAAATTGTAGTGGAATTGCCTTTCTCCATTTTTGGCCAATAATTTTTCCTTTCGTTGATGAAAAAGAACGGGACTCAATATCAACACAGCTCATTGATGAATTTAGTAGCTACTTGTAAAAACCAAAATTACCATTGGTTATCATCAATCAGTGATCTCATATTCTCATGTGCATGCACATGCATAAAAACTTTTTATTTCTTTGGATATCTATTGCCTCTTCAAGGGCGTTACACTATCTCTTCCAAGATAGCCATAATTTAGAGAATACAGATCATAACCTCCTATTGAGCGTTATAGAGCTAGGATTTTAATCTCCACTTCCGGGAGTTAAGTCATTGGAACCTATACGTCTATCATGCTTCATGCATGAAACATCAACATTCCTATGTCCGTGGATTGTCCTTTCTGGGACGTGTATCTATGCGGTAACTGTTATGCTTTCGGCATGCAATAGTTATGCTTTGATAATGCAATAGTTCAGTAGTGCAATATTCTTCTTCTTTCGAATAACTAAACTTTTTGAGTCTGAAGGTCTGCCACGCTTCAGGCGTGCAACAGATAAATCATTTGCTGCCTCATTATTTTATCCATCAGGAACATCAATTCTTGTAGGCACATTTGCAGCAAGTATATGTGATTTTATCACTTCCGTTGCATCATTCAATTATTCTTACTTCATTTTCTCATTGATTGCTTCGTGAATCAAAATAAGACAAATTCTCTTCGTTCTTCTGGAACGGTCTTTTTCATCATTATTCTGGAATGATATTTTCGCATCGTTCTTCTGGAACGATGTTATTTTCTTCCCCTAATGGCGGGAAAAATATCTTATCAAAATCATAGTCCGCAAACCGTGCGGTAAACATATCCCCAATCAAGGGTTCCAAATGTTGAATGATAGATGGTGAATCAAATTCAACATAAATTCCCAGTTTGCCTTCAGGCCTCATTTTAGTACGTTGTGGCAGTGCAATAGACACATAGATAACATAGCCAAAAAACTCGTAAATGTGTAATGTTTGGCTGGTGCCCAAACACGAGTTATACTGAGAAATATTGATGGTTGGCAACTGGTCTCAACCGAACTAATAATGCATCATGTAACATGGTATGTCCCCATCTTACAATTTCTTTTTCATGAGCAGAGCGTGGGTAATCAATTTTATCCGCTTAATAAATGTTCATGCTAAACCATTTTGAGTATGAACATGGTGTTCAACATCAATGCCCAATGATAATAATCATCAAAACTTCGAGATGTAAACTCTCCAGCAAATATACATTATATTATCATTTACATACATCAATGAACTTCTGGTCCTTATTTAATAGCTTATGGATTGGGACTCTCATGGCCCTTATTACAATTAAGTTGTGGCACTTAGGCTCTTCAAACTTAAGGTACTCATCAAGGAACTTCATGTCTGATCTTGAGGATCTAAGGACTTCATTCCTGATCTTTTTGCATGATGAAACTTCGGGTCTAATCATTTTATGTGATGAGGATTAAGCAACTTCAGGTTCTAATCTGATCAAGGAACTTCAAGTTCTATATGTACTCATCGTAACAAAAAGAAGTACAATAAATAAATTAAAGCAATAAGCGGTAATTCCAACTATGGTAAATAAATTGCTTTTAAGTAAATAAAGTTTATGACAAGGGCTTTGATTTAGCACCATTCACATAAATATCAAAGCTTTAAAGCAAAGGGCGATAATTTCACCCACTGTAAATAAATTGCTTTAAATAAATAGAACTTGTGACATGGGCTTTAATCCAACACCATTCACATAGATATGCCAAAATAGAAAATGCAATGATTAAGTCCCCATCTTTTGCTTTTTCTTTTTTTCTTGGTCTGCCACTTTCCTTTGTTTGATTCCTTTTATTTTTATTTTTATTTTTATTTCACAACTCTAAGTCCTTTTAGTTACTCAGGAAGTAATAGTAACAATAAGTTCCAATTGGTGTTCCTCCTCCGTGAGTTTTGAAAAAATCGAAACGGTTCTCATAAGTTTTGGAGTTAACAGTGTCTGCAACTTATGAGAAGATCAAACCGTTAGATTTAGCTCAAATTTTAGTATGATATGGATAAGAGGATACCAAACAACTTTTGTGAAGAAACAATTTCGATCTGAGCAACCAAAATGGAGTTTTGGTACTCATAAGGTGTCTGTCCAATTTTCTGCGGAAATTGGAAACTGATTTGGTATTTCAGGTATTTGTGATGATCGCACCGTTGGAATTTTCCGAAAATTTGATATGTTGTAGGTACTAGGCGGACGAACAACTTTGAAGAAGAAAGTATTTCAATCCGAGGTCTTCAAGTTGGAGTTCCAAGGCTGTTTACATGGCTCTCAGATTCTCTACGAATTTTGAGTCTGTACTCTTTTGCTTCTACAAAGGATGATATACAATCATACAACAACATATATATATTTGCTTCAAGAAATCAGTAGTACAAAGATTTTATGATGAAATGAAAAGATTTTCTTATCTATGAGATTCCAGGTGAAAGAGGTGAACAGGATTTGTGGCGTTGTGCTTTCCACTGACACGAGAGCTTTTCGTGCTGATAACGTGTTGTAAAATCGATGATGTGTGCAATGGAATAAATGAAACAAGACACAAAATTTACGAGGTTCCTCTACAGTCATTGTGACCAGAGTACGTCCTCTGGGCAGTGGTGGTGCTTTCATTATAATCTGGAATCATATGATTCTCCTCTCTATTTCCTCTATCTGCTGTGAGCCTTGTGGCTTCTCTCTTATGGTTTTTGATATCTTTTCCTCCTTCCATATGTCTTACATTTATACAAAAACAAGGGCACTAAAACATGCATCCGTCAGCTCACAGTGGAAACCTAATTTCCATTTACTTGTATAGTGGTCAACCATTATTTGATTCCTTTGGTTGAGTGGGCATCCACTGTTCTACAACATGTAAGGATTTTAAAAGATTTTAAAATTATGGTGTAGTCAACTAGGATTTTAAAAGAAGATTTTAAAAAACTTTGAGAAATGAAAAGACTTAGTCCCAGTTTGGGGTTGAGGTGATTTTAAAAAAAGCTGCTATGAAAAAAAGCTGGGACAGTTTTTGGTGTTTGGTAAACATTCAGCTTCAGCTTTTTTTCACAGTTTTGGGTGAAAAAAAGCCAAAAACAAGAAGCTGCAAAACCCAGCTTTGAAAAACCGGCTTTTTTTCACATCTGTTTTACATAAAAGTTTACCAAACACTATAATACTGCTTTTTTTCTTTCAAAAGCACTTTTACAAAAAAGTTTACCAAACACTCTGCTGCTTTATTTCACAGCTGCTTATTCTCACAGCACAGCAGAAGCAGCTTTTTTTCAAAGCACAGCAATACCAAACCAGCCCTTAAATTCTAGACCTATATTCTTATATTTGGAGCCCCAAAATGTGGTGGAATTATGCATTTTAGTTTTCTTCTCTAATGCAAAGACTCATATCTTAAAACTCATATTTGAGGATAACACATTAGATGCAAACATGTTTGACCATTTGTTTTTCTATAAAGAATGTCCTTTTAGGGTAAGATAAAATGTATTAATTATTCCTAAAAGTATTCAATTATATATTTTAACTATCGAAATAAAAACACACAACATTACGACTTAGTAGCATTGCCTTTGAAAAAAGGCTATAGTTTGATTGCGGAAGAGAAAAATCGAACCCAGACCTTCGATGTATAAACAAGTACTCTCTCGTTGTTTTATTTTTGTCTTATTCACTTTCCAAACTTTTACGTTGCTCTTGCCATGCAAGACTACGGTCTAGTGGTAGTCTTCTTCACTTGTAAGTGAGAGGTCTGAGGTTTGATTCTCGCCAAAGACGAATTTGAACCACATTATTGTTACCCCACTATAATGCTAAGCTCATCCTTTCACTTAATATAGCTCATATTGTTGTTCAAAAAAAAGTTTAAAAAAAAAAACTTTTACGTTGCCCTTATATAGCTTGCCAAGGAAGATACAGCAAAAGCTTACACAGCAACCCAAAGACTCGGAGACATCTCAACCGTCCATTGGGTTTAATAACCAATTCCGAAGACATTCAAGTAACGTTGGTTATAACCAACATTGGGTTTAATAATCGAAACACATCAATTGGATACCAAATTCATATTTAGAATATCAAAATTTGCATAAAATGGCAACATCGGCCCACTGGCCACGCGCCGCCGCAGGTGCCGGTTTCTGGCGAATGGAAACCCAATTTTCCGACTAACTCTAAAAATTACCAAATTTTGTAGGCAAGTAGACTTCAATGAGAGGAACAACTTTCATACCTGGGCCGAAGTCCAATTCGGCAGGGAAACACCTCAAATCGCCCTCGAACCGCGGAAAACCCTTGAATTGGGTGTTCTTGATTCGACTCCAAAACTGTTCCGACGCCCCAACCAATGCTTGGGCTTTGTTCTTGGGGTTGAGGAGAGTCTATTGGTGGTGGTAGTTGACAGAATTTGTTTCAAAAATGGCGGATCACCGCCAAGGAACCCTGGTGGCACCGAGGGTGTTCATAGTGAAACGAGCCAAATCATGTTGGTTTTTGGGTGAAATTGAATGAGGGATCGACTGGGTTTGAGGAGAGGATCAACATGACACCGGTCTCGTCATCAACGGTGGCCGAAATCGGGAGATATGGCCGGGTCGGGTTGGCGGGTCGAAGAGGGATCCGGTTCCCTCTTTTTCTTCTCTCTCATTTCCCCTCATTTCCTCTCTTCCTGATTAGCCTGTCTCATTCCTCCTTTCTCTCCTTTCTCTTTTCCCTTCTCATCCTAGCCGTCCATCTCTCTCTCTTCTTTTCTTTTCCTTTCATCCCAGCCACACACGTGGCATATCACATGGCTCCAGAAAACATGGAGCCTTCTAAAGAAGGTTAAAATTACCAAAATGTCCTTAACTTTGCTCGTTCATAACTTATTCGTTATAACTCCGTTTCACGAACGGTTTGCGCCTACACGCTCGTGAGATCGAGTTCTATCCAAATATATCAAGAAATACGATAAAATATATGAGGATAAAATACGCCCTCGTATAATTACGTTAACCAAAAATGAGACATTTTCTTCATTTCCCACTTAATGAAAAATTATACAACATAAATAATAATAAAATCCGAAAGCAGGATTTCACATTTTCCCCATTCGAGTTTCATAACCATAACTCAATCTATTTTTCCCCCCCACATAACCATAAATATAACTAATTTATATTTTAATTTTTCAGGGTATTACATTAGTGGTATTCATCTTCACTTGTAAGTGAGTGGTCTTTTAGCAAGAAGCACACAACTGGTGCTTTTAGCAGTAAGTACTTTAAGTGCTTTTGAAATCCAAAAATATTTTTTTCTAAAAGTGTTTTCAGTCATTTAAAAGCACTTGTGAAACGAGCTATAAAATTTGTAAGGATTTTAAAAGATTTTAAAATTATGATGTAGTCAACTAGGATTTTAAAAGAAGATTTTAAAAAACTTTGAGAAATGAAGAGACTTAAATTCTAGACCTATATTCTTATATTTGGAGCCCCAAAATGTGGTGAAATTATCTATTTTAGTTTTCTTCTCTAATGCAAAGACTCATATCTTAAAACTCATATTTGAGGATAACACATTAGATGCAAACATGTTTGACCATTTGTTTTTCTATAAAGAATGTCCTTTTAGGGTAAGATAAAATGTATTAATTATTCTTAGAAGTATTCAATTATATATTTTAACTATCGAAATAAAAACACACAACATTACGACTCAGTAGCATTGCCTTTGAAAAAAGGCTATAGTTTGATTGCGGAAGAGAAAAATCGAACCCAGACCTTTGATGTATGAACAAGTGCTCTCTCATTGTTTTATTTTTGTCTTATTCGCTTTCCAAACTTTTACGTTGCTCTTGCCATACAAGACTACGGTCTAGTGACAGTCTTCTTCACTTGCAAGTGACAGGTCTGAGGTTCGATTCTCGCCAAAAATAAATTTGAACCATATTATTGTTAGCCCACTATAAAGCTAAGTTCATCCCTTCACTTAATATAGCTCATATCGTTGTTCAAAAAAAAAGTTCAAAAAAAAACTTTTACGTTGCCCTTAAATAGCTTGCCAAGGAAGATACAGCAAAAGCTTACACAGCAACCCAAAGACTCGGAGACATCTCAGCCGTCCATCGTGTTGACTAACCAGTGCCCTTGTACCATGAGTCCACGACGCTATAAATCCCACTTCGCCAGGAGCAATCAAATGGGAAGGTATAGAATCCAACGGCCGCGTGAAACACAGATGAAGAGGGAAACCAACTCTTCAAATTCCTATGAATATTAGGGTTTTATTTTTCACTTTTTAATTTAAATTCTCGAAAAATAATTTCGAGCCCGATGCTTCTGTAAACGACAACCCTAATTATATTTAACCGGGAAAAAGTTACTGACAAAATATTTTTCTCTTAATTTTCTTGGTTTGTAAGTTTTGCCGGGAAAGCTTGGAGAGAAAGTTGCATTGCAGAGATGGTGAAGCGTGAATTCGTCAGTAGCGGCAGCGGTGGAAGAGATGAAATTGAACGACCGCAAGCGGTGGCGGACCGGAGAGCTCTCCGATCACGCTATTTTAATGTGAAGAGCATTATCCACGGTATCTACTTATCAATCTTGTACTTTTTGTTTCTTAATTATGTGTTTGATATATGATTTCAGGGTTTGTTTGCAACTATGTATAGTTTTGAGTTTTGAAAATTTGTTGTTCTCTGTTTGGTTGCTGAGAAAGTTAATCGTATTGTGTGATTTTTTTGCCCTCGTATAGAATTATTTGTTGTTATTCTGTGTTTGGTTGCTGAGAAAAGAGATTTTTTTGTGGAGACTGAGTGTCACATCATCACGTGGTGTTATCAATCTATTTTAGTTATAGAAGTTGTATCTGTTTGTTGAAACTATACCTTATGTCTGTAAAATATGAACTTTGTCGTCCACCGCCGGATTAATAACATCACGTGGCGGTCACACTTAAGAATTTTCCTAACGAAAGATCATCATTTTATATTTTGTTCCTCGCATTATATTGTTTCCATATATGAGTTAGAACTAGAATTAAGCGCTTTACGAAGGATGAATAATCGTGTCGGCTTGCATAAAGGAAGTGTAATTGTTTTTGGGGTTCAAAGGAATGAAATTATGGGAAATCTTATGGTTTACGTTGGAGTTCTTTTGTTCTAATTAGCTTCCTTGTTGTGTCACTGATACGGATATGAAGATAAAAGAGAGGACATTACGAAAGTGGATTCAGACAAGTTCAATTTGATCATCAATGAAGTGGAGAGCTTGCATGAGCTTGGTAAATTCCCTTTTCTGTCATAGATTTTGTTGATCAAATTACGATATTTGTATCTAATTTAGGCTTAATCAATGATTTGCTACGAATTTCAGTTCAAAATCCGAGAGAACAAGTTGCTGACGCAGAAGCGCTTTTGGACATTACAACCCACTTGATGAGCTCCGTCAAGGCACATAACAAGGAAGGAATCACAACAACAGGTTTTGTCAACTGTATTGTCCAACAGTTTGAGAACCGAAGTCGAAGTGGAAGCAGCTCAGTCTCTTGGAAGGATATTGGAAGGGCAGTTTCACATGTTTACCCGAAACCTCCCCAATGCTGCACTATGTAATAATAGCTATCCATTTTTTCTGTTGTTTATATGCGTTCCTTCTGTTTCAAATTCTCTGAGGAATTATACGGTTTGCTCTTCCTTCAGGATTGGGCCTATGAGTCTTGAAGTAAAGCAACGGAAGAGTTATGTTCGTGCAAAACGCGTGAAGCCTACAGAAAATGATACCCCTGAAGAGGTAAGAGTGGTTTATCTCATTGTAGTTTCTTCAAGAACATATAATTTGCACTCTTTTCTTTTCCCTATTTAATCGTGTACTGCTTCAATCTTCAAGTGTTTATTTCCAAGCCTCCTGAAACTTTGGGCAGTTACCAAAAATTCAATGTAACTTTGTGCAGCTTGATGATGCCGTTGAAGAAGAGCAACCGGAGACCGTTAAAAATGTGTCAGCTATGTTCAATATCTTGAGGAAGAAGAGAAGAGCCCGGTTTGAAAATCTAGTCTTGAATGGGAATTCCTTTGCGCAGACGGTGGAAAATATATTTGCCCTCTCGTTTCTAGTTAAAGATGGGCGAGCGGAACTAAAATTGAATGAGGAAGGCCATCACCTAGTTTGTAAGTTCCTTGGCAGATGCTCACTTTCATGTGTCTGGTGGCTTATTCTCTTCTATTTCTTATTTGGTCATTTATATGGTTTTGTGTTTGTTACTTCAGTGCCAAGGAATGCTCCTTGTGCCGAAAAAATTGCTTCTGGGGAGGTTACTTACAGACACTTTGTCTTCCGATTTGATTTCCAGGACTGGAAGGTAGTTAAAGTTGACGCCTTCATCGATTATATGTTTTATTATAGCTGATTTCATGGAAGATTTTCCTCTAATAAAATGGTGCATTTGCGAAATTCTCAGTTCATGAAAGAGATTGTTGGGGATGGCGAGCAGCTGATGCCACACAGGACCTATGAAGTAAACAAATCAAGCAATCCTGAAGGCGATTTGCAATGCGAAGAATCTCAAACAACGCCAATTCGGAAGCTCTCCAGAAACAGAGGCTTGGTTATGCAGGAGCAGCCAGTTGGAGCAGCCCGTGCGCGATTACACTCAAGAAATCGCCAATGCCATCCGGAAAGGGAAGCGTAAAATGATGTGAAGCTGTATCAAGGGATGAAGATCAAGTAAACTTGTTTTGCTGACAAATAGGATTGTTGGTCTATAAGTTTAAACCAGCAGTCATTCAGCTTTGTATAGGCATTAGGACTAGGACTTCACCCTCCATCTCTTTGGTCCTTTTCTCTTTAGTTTCTTTAGATATTTTATTTAAATTTTAGATGCTTCTACTGCTAGAAAGCTCTTATATACTTTTCTCTTTCACTTCCCTTAGTTTACGCTATTATGTATACGAAAATTCACAATACTTTAACCAACTTGACTAAGTCATATCTGCTTTCTCAATTTCACAAATTGTTATTAGCACTAAAAAAAATTTGTACTCCTCCCTTATTTATTTCACTAGGTAGGACAGAATAATTACGATAATTTTTTTAGTGTTGCTAACAACTTCATTTTTATTAGATTATTAAAGGGCTTTTCAGTCAAACTGATCTTTACGATTGTTATAACTCTTCATTTTGGTCCTTAACAATAAAAATTGATAGAAGTAGTCATTGAGTTCGTCCATCGCAAATCATTTTTGTCCTTCCATGAAAAACCTTTCAATATTCTCATTAAGTGGAATGATTGATTTAACAAAAAATAGTCATGTGGTCGTTTACGTGATAATTTTACAAGGGTATTGACAAATTTTTATCAAAATGATTAAAATGAGGAGTTATGCCAATCTCATATACTATTTTGGCTACATAAAAACATATGAAAATAAGTTTAAAATATGAAAAATAATAAAATCCCATCAGGAATGGTGGAAATTTCATTGCACCCTTCATTTTGGTCCTGAATAACAGTTACACCAACAATGTTATTTTTGATTCAGCATACAGCAGAACAATGTCAATACCAAAAATGGATTCCAACTAAAAAGACCCTACTACCCTCAGTTCTCGAAGGAAAACACCCTTGTTATTTTTAGCACTAGCACAGGAGCTACTTTGCGGCTTTTGGAATATCAAGGTTTTCAAAAACTGGGCTGTCGACTCCAACTCCCATCGCATTCAGGCCATTGTCGACGTATAGGACAGTCCCGGTGATGGCTGATGCCAATGGCGATGCCAGGAAGGCAGCAGCGTTCCCCACCTCCTCTGTTTACATGAAGGTTTAAACTTTATTTAAGCTGGCGAGGTAAAATCTTGTCTAATGAAGAATGGAAAATATGAAATTCGTGCTCATATTTGGTTGTGTACTTAATCACTCACCTGCAGATAATTCCTTCTGCAAGGGTGCATTTTCCGACGAGTAATCAATCATCATATCAATGAATCCAATTGCCTTTGCCGCACGACTTCTTAATGGTCCTGCGTAAGGGAGAAAAAGAAAACACAAATAAGAAAATTGGGAGAACATAGAACTGTGCAGCATATAGGGTTTAACAAAAGTATGATGTCTAGATAAGTTTGGAGCCCCAACTAGCTATTTCGTGAAACATCTTCCATTTAGATACCATCAACACCATACGTCAAATGTTGAGGGTTGACTTTAACAACGAAGGCCTAACAACTGCTCTCAATTCCTAAGTAACTAATTAGCTTTATCATCAAAAGCATACACATAACATAGATATTTCAGTTTCAGAGCGTAACATTTTTCACCTCAAGGTGGTCAAGTTATGTTACCATTAAGAGTGGAAGACAGATTCTGTCAACAGAAAATAACTGTTGTACCTGCAGATATTGTGTTGACTCTAATGTTGTGCTTTCTTCCAGCTTCAAAGGCCAGTACCTGAATCAAGCATGGAAATACGATACACATGTTTCATTACAAAAAATTGGGAGAAATCTCGATCTGTTAAATCCAAAAATATTTTTAAAACAAGACAATCCAAAGACTCACACGTGTGTCACTCTCTAGAGCAGCCTTCGCTGAACTCATGCCTCCACCATATCTGCAAGTAGAATACATAACATAAAAATCTGTTCTGAGAATAAGTATTGATGAGTAGTTGTAATCCAAGAAGACGAGTACCCTGGAATGATCCTTTCTGAAGCAATGTATGTTAGAGAGAGTGAAGCACCACCTGTCATGATAACATTTACCCTTAGATTCTATTCTCTGTCTAGAAACACTCGCTAGAACATCACAGGATTCTTAAAAAATGAAGAGGGGAGAAAGCGGAGAGGAAAAATAAATAACTAAAGTTAGAGCCGTGCCTGGGTTCATTATTGGAGCAAAATGCTTGAGTAAAGAAACATATGAGTAACTTGATGCAGAGATGGCTGCAAGATAACCATATCTTGACGTCTCCAAAAGAGGTTTGGTAACCTGTACATGATACATTTACTTCCCAAGTAACACGAAGATCTTAAACCACGTTGGAAAACCAAAAGTTGAAAAGAGATTCACCTCTGGTCCATTGGCAAGTGAGTGGACAAGGATGTCAATGCTGCCAAAATCCTGCTTTACAGATTCAACCACCTCCTGCAAAACATTTATACAGAATCAGACAACCCAGCTGGCTGGGCCAATTTCTTAACCCAACACCTGGAAACAACACCTATAATATACAAGAATTTGAGCTCGACCAAATTCAATCATAACCTATATGTTTGCAAATGAGCTTGAGACATTTCAAGCATGTAATTCACCATGAAGTTCAGCGACCAAAAACATCTGGAAACGTCATACCTCTAACACAATCTATTTTTCATCTTGAAGATCGCATATACCGAGCGACCAATCTCATGGCACATTACTAGGGGTATGGAGGTTTCTGTCTCTTTATGCCAGGGTTATATGACAATAACTTTCAGTATTTTTTTGTCAGGTTTAAGCTATGGGAAATTACACTAGATAGGCCAAACTTATATCCAAGCTTTTATGTTATAGGAGGGAAAGGGAGGAGTCAAGGCCCTGACTGGTCCCCCCTTCCTTTTGGCTCTGTGTGTCACTTAAAAGATTAGTCATTATCTGCGAGCTGGTAATATTAATTTAATAACTTCAATTGCACTGTAATCTGGTGAACAAAAATGGTACCTTAACAGTCCAATTTGAGGACCCCAAGTAGCGTTTATTGGTTTTTATCTGCAGAAAACACGATATGAGCATCACTACAAATATAATTTAGCTCAAATTTTATATTCCAGAAACTAAAATCAGGAGATTCATACATCTTCAGGAACATCCTCGGGACTGTCAAAAACTGCATCCAATGGGTAAACCTTGGTGATTTCCATCAAAGAGCCATCTGGCAGTCTGCAAGGGGAAAAAGAAGCAGAAGGAAAGCCTGAATTAGACAAAGATAGAATATAGATAACATCAACAGATTTGCATGAAATGCAGGAAATGAAAAATCTTGTCTTACGTGCGTGACTCATCAAACTTTCCACGCCTTAAACTGGATTCAAAAATGTTAAGTGCCTGTACCGAAGAAAACTTCGTTAAAAAAATATATAGTTTTGTCAAAAGTTAAGGCTCCAATATCACTAGAGAATTCAGTTGTATCAATTTACATACCGGCACCCATGTACCAACTAGAATTTCAGCTCCCGCAGCAGCAAGAGCTTTTGATATTGCCCATCCATATCCATGGTCATCAGCCACACCAGCTATGAATGCTCTCTTTCCTGCAAATAGCTGTCACAGTGTTAGATGCAGTATATTCTATGTTCTTCTTTATGAACATTTATCATCGAAAGTAATCTATCTTAGAAAGCTAATACTTCAATAGTTACTTTTTTTTTTCCAAAACTTTTGTCACTCTGTTTTTGGGATCATAATTTAAATTATCGTTGACGAAAATGACAAAGACCTTCTCGAGAAGCTTCATCAGAAATATCCTACCCTAATAACTTTTTTTGCTCGATGTTAATTGTACATCATTAGCATGCAAGTTCGTCACAACAAAGAAAAACACAGCAGCTCATAAACAAGTTACAAATTTGAGTACTCAAGCACAATTTCTGGAAGAAAGATGTTTGACCTCTCAAATCAATAGGCAATCCTGGCAGTGGAGTGTTCTCAGCTGCTCCTGACATTGCTCTTGTGACAACCTTTATGGATTTCACAGGCCCTGATTTCAAGCTCTGGGAGAATGACCGTGTTGCTGAGATGTGCGAAGAACTCTTAAGCCTTCTCCAAACTCCCACCTCGCTGTTTGTACCAAACTTTGCAGTGCATGACATATAATTTCTTTGAGAGGACGACATGCAAGGCTTCACCGCTGCCATGTGTGATCCGGGTGCTACAGTCGTGGCCATTTCAGATACAAATCACCAGAAACCGACACAAAACTCTGCAAGATCAAGAAGCATACACATTAGTAAGTTCACAATTGACACATGTTGTCAGCAACTATTAGTATATCTCCGATGCCGACTCTTAACTACTAACACAGGCAGTAATTAAACATCTTTTCTTCGTAAAAAATAAAAACAAACAAGAAACAGTAAACGGTGTCCTCTGATACAATAAAATACAATCAAATTATATAATCAAATCTTAACAGGGATGAACAGCTAACTTGGCACATCATTTTCCACACTGGCAAACCATTTTATCAGAAATTATTGGGTAAATATTTGAATTAAGTAGTATTAATAATTAAGATTCAAATAACAACATCACATAAAGATTAGTTCTTTTCACTTCACTAGCACAATCTGAACCAATTTATCAACAAATTCATCTCAAACTCAAATAAAAAAACAAATTTGGAAACAAAAACTTATACAAAACATTCAATCAACCCAGATTAAAACATTCCTAGAACGCTAACAACATGAACAAATCCTATGTTTGAACTGATCAGGAGTCAGTGGAGATGCATGAACACTGAACCCATTTCATAGAAAGATCCGAAGACTCACCTCCGACTTGCGCTGAGGTGTGTTGGGGAGAGAAGAGCGAGGTTTCGTTGGAGCGTTTATATGAAATGTGAGCGTCTGTCTGCTTTTGTGCGGGGGGTTTCGATGAAATCGAGGTTTTTGGTTTGTTGGATGGTTGGTGTTGCTGACTGGTGAGCGTTGCGGAACTTCGTAAATGCCGAACGACGTTGGAGCTGTGTTGTTTTTGGCGCCCCTGTGAAATGACGTTTTTGCCCTCACACTTATTGGGCCTTCTGGTTTGGGCTTGTGTATGGCAATTTGAGTTATAAACATCAATTGGTAGTTTTTTAAATTGCTAATACAAAGCGATGCTGGAAAACATCGCTTGAATTACAAGAGCCTCGAACATAATTCTCTAACCACTTGAATTACAAGTATCTTACATTTTTAATTGACAATTTTAATTTTTCGTAGTTTTACTTTTGAAAAACATCTTGATGGTATATCACTAGCAATGTAGCAATGTTTCTCTATACTTGTAAGTTAGAAGTTTAAAGTTCGACTCACATAAATTACGAGTTCAGTAATAAAATTTTATGACTAATCAATTTTGTGCCTTAGCACAAATCTCCTCTAAAATAAAATGCTTATAGTTCTTGTTTTTTTTTTTTTTTGGTGAAAAGAAGGACAACTGGTGGCAAGCCACGATTATACACCCCTTCCAGATCCTGAGAGGCTATGGAGAAATACTTATAGTTCCAAGAAAATAGAAAAAGAAAATTTTCTTTTTATGTATATATTGATGACTTGCCTGTGAACAACAACACTTGGATGGATGCGTTGGGCCTTTGATGTGTACTGGAGGCTTTGAAGAGGCTGTGTGGGTTATGGATGCATTGGGCCTTTCTTTGTACCTTTTAAACCCCAATCACAGCCTCCTAAGCTAAAGTAACTTTTGTTACCATTTTAACTCTTACTATTTCACATAGGGAAAGTTTACACTACTTTTTTCATGCATCAATTGGTGACATTTGAATTTAATTCAAACACAAATAAACAAAAGTATACATGACAATAAAAAAAGTGCGGACTATTTATTTATTTATTTATTGTTTATAAACTTTGTATTGCAATTTCTTGGAGGTCAACTAAACATATTTTAGTTGCCACTTCGTCTAACCATGCTGAAATTCTCACCTTACATGAAGCAACTCAGGAATGCTTCTGGCTGAGAGCAATTGTGGGCCATATTCCAAGCTCCTGCGATCTTTACCCCATCGTTGACGTCCCAACGACGAACTATGCATGCATCGAACAACTCAAGAAGGTTACATAAAATGAGACAACACCAACCACATTGCGCCGAAGTTCTTCTTCTCACATCAACAGTAAAAGCATCAGAAGATTGAAGTCATGCAAATCCGTTCACAAGACAATCTGCCCGACCTCTTCACCAAATCACTACCGAAGGCGACGTTTCAGAAGCTTGTTCAAGGAATAGGTATGCTTAAACTTTCTAAGTTGTAACATTGTTAGTTCTCTTTGGAATTATGTTAAACTCGGGGAAGTATCCTGAAGTATACTTGCTTGATCTTTATGTACTCTTTTTCCCTACGATTAGGAGCATTTTTCCCTTTGGGTTTTTACTATCTAACGAGGTTTTGACGAGGCACCCACCTTGGGTTGATCACATCCCTGACGACGTCCCGTAAATGTTTAATTTGACTTTGCATTTCTCACGCATTTTTCCTTAGACTATGGGTTATGTCCCCACTTGGGTTTTACCATAGCCATTGGGTTTTTTGTGAGCCTTAGTTTCATATGCAAGTTTCTACTTTACTTTGAGACTAGCATGTTCCCATAATCAGTGCCGACGATCGATTTCGTCAACACTACATGATGCCTAATCTACTTGAGTATTTACAGACTCAAGGAGTGTTATAAACTTTTTATTTAAGTGTGATTGTATAAATTCTAGATTAGATTTGATTCTAATTATTCTTCCCTATTAGGACTTGTATTCCTTAGAAGAGAATGATTATTCCCTCCCTTTTTACTATAAATAAAGACACTGCGTAGGGAGAATAACACATCATCTACACAACCCTACAAACACATCTCTCTCCCTACTCTTTCTCTGCCGTGCATTCTCTCTCTCTCTCACTATCAGATAAAATAAGCCACAACATTTATTTATTTCTACCGTCCCAATTTGAAGTTTTTAGTGAATTCGTGACATTATTTCTTTTTTTTACAATTTCTCAGTAACGTATTTTGACGATCCAAATCCTCTATATTTTAGAACATTATTCGTAAGTCATACATGAAAAGAATTAGACAAATTCAACACTATGAAGGCATTTCTTTGAAGTGAAGAAAATAGACGAATACGGCTTTACAAAGAACTGTGAAACCTTAATCCAATGGTCATATAATTTCAGATTGTGTGATTTTTAGTAAACATGATCTCTAAAGGAAGACTTAAAAGAAAGAGAGTTCGGATTGTTGAAATACATTACAAAGTGTGCCCCACAAAAAAGGTGTATAAAAAATTTTGTAAAACAAATGGTGTCACAGATCCGTTCCATTTTTTTATATAATGTTTTTACGTTATTAACTTGTTATATATTACCAATCTGTTTTAGGCGTGTGCTATCTTCTCACACATCTTTGTTAATTTTTATCTGCTAATCTTCTTCAATTCATCTGATCCGACGGTTAAAAACTAAAAAAGTGTTAAAGAAGTGAAATAAGTTGTGTGAATATCACATCCCTCTGTTTTATCATCTGTCAAAAAACAAACCAGGAAAGAACTTGAATTTCATTAACCAAAATTCAGTGAATTTGTTTTAGTTTTTTTGTAAGTAATAAAATGAGAAAAGGGCAAGTAATTAGATTCGAACTTACGTCAGCAAGCCCAGCATATTGGCGGCAACAGGCGGAACCCTAATTTTCGTTTTTTTAAAAAAATTACTAAATATTTATTAAAAAATATTATCATGTACAAATATTTATTAAGGTAATTTCTTGATATTTTAATAAAATAAAAATAAATAGTTGATAATATAATAAATAATATCCCAAAGCGCTGGACTTTACCAATCTCATATTCGAGGAGATGGATTGTGTGCCCTCCACTTCTCATTCTCTTATATTTTGTACGATCACGGTATGTTAATATTTTATATTAATTTTTTTATAAAAATAATAAAAAAAAAAAAAATAAGAATATAAAATGTTGACGTGGCTTAATCGTGAATGCACGGTAGACAATCCATCTCCCATATTCGAAGTCCTTTTTTTTTTTTATCCCTCCAGCCGCTGCTGTTCTTCCTCTTCCACTTCCAGGGTTTGGGCTAGGGTTTTCCTTTCTGTGTCCCTTCTTCTCTAATCCTCTCTCTAGGGTTTTCTGTAGCAGGAATCTAGGGATTCTTTCATTGTTTCTGTGCTCTCTCGGTCGTCGTTTTGTAGTGGGTTGGATTCGTTTCGGATCTCGATCTGGGTTCTGGAATAATGGATACTCGTAAAAGAGGTCGACATGAAGGTGGTGGCTTTCACTCTAATGGCGGCTTCAAGAAGAACAAGCAAGGTTCGCTCTTTGCTTTCTCTCACTCTGTTTCTTGTGAATTTGGTGAATTCACTGTTTTTTTTCGTTAGTTTTATCTCCTTTTTTTTGTTGTAGTTTTCCTACTATTTGATTTTTGCCATTTTCTGTTTGGTTGCTGAGAAAGTTTCTGAAGCTTGAAATTCCCTTTGCTGCATAAAGATTCCTGGTTCTTTTTTGCAATTTGGGTTTATTGGATGTGGAATGTATTTCAAATATCTATGATGTGTTTCAGAATTTAGACTGTTTTAGATGTTCTGTTGATGTGTTATTGTTTCTGGGTTTTTCTTAAATCTTGGTAATTTCTGAATTTTTATGTTTTTGGTAGTTTGTGTTCTTTCATAATGACCCTAAGTTTGTGTCCTTCAAATGAAGTTACTTTCGATGTGCTAGGTTGTTTACAGAAGTTAAACATGCTTGATAAATAAAACACAGAATAATCGTCTTGAATTTGATGGTTAATGTATTTAAATAAACATCATGTGGTACTTGGATTATTTGGACTAGGATTATACAGGTGACTAATTTTAATCTTTCTGTCGCTTTGGTTCAAACTTTTAAATGAGTTTGAGATGCTCTACAACAATTGGATTAAGGATCAGGAGAAAATGTAACTGAGAGAAAGTAATTAATGTTTTTGTAACAGAATTGGAGTCCTTTTCAACTGGTGTAGGAAGCAAATCGAAGCCATGCACCAAATTTTTCAGGTTCAAATCTTTCTCATCTAAGTAAATATCATGAAATTTATCTTATCAATTTTAAGGCGGTTGTACGATTTTATAAAATTTCAACTTACAGTTGTTACAAAATGAAATCTTATAATTGCACTAATGAACTGGGAGTTCATAGTTGTTATACAGGTACACGCTTCGCTTTGGTCGAATGAAGTTGACAAATTCTGTGTAACAGAAAACTGATTTATTCATGAACTGCATGGATAATCATTCACTAGATCACATTTCGCCCTAATGAAATGCAATGAGATTGAGCATTGCATGTAAATTATCTGCACTGTACCTTGTCGCTCAATTAGTGTTCTTGTTTTATCTCAAACATTGGTAAGATATAATTGAATGGAACATTTTCTGGATTTTTGTAAAAATTTTAAACTGTTGTACCGTGCAACTCAGATATCACAACTTGCACCGACCCATTTTTGCTAAATTGTGAGTTAGTTTCCCATACCTTTTGTTTAAGCTCTTGATCACAACATTGGATAGATATGAAGATGTCTTTTCTTCTTATCGCATAGAAAACTTAGCTCATAAATAACATATTTCAGTCACAATGATATGAGGCACTTGTCCAATGAAAAAAAAAAACTTTCGATATTATCTCCAAATATTATTTTGTAGTGGAGAGGCTTTTCTTTCTTTTTCCTTCTTTTGTCTTCATCTTTGTGCCTTTACAATGGGAATGGAGGGAAGATTCATTTGGGCTCTCTACAATCTTACAGAGTCTCGGGTCTTTTGTTAGTGACTGTCTTTTTTCTCAGTTATAGGAACTGAGTTTCAATTACACGATTCTTGCAAATCGTATATATTGCTTTGCAATTATTCTGAAACGATTTATAATCTTAGCCGTTTAAATAATACCCAAAGAATCTAGGAACCAAATTTTGAAATCAAAATGAGCCAACATATGAAAATTTGAGCACCTAAGTAGCTTATGGGTGCCTGCAAATCAGTAATGCTTCGACTACAGGAGTCTTTGTAACACATATAATGGGTTCTTGATCAGTTGCCTTACCATATCTTATTGTACTAAGATCTATAATTCATCTTATAATCTATATATATATACACACACACACACGTGTGTGTGTGTGTTCCTGAATTTTTCTTGTTTATATTTAGATTGAATTGTATTCTCAATTCAATGTCATTGGTAACAGGTTTATGGATTTGTGATTTTTGTGCAAATGGAGGGATGTGATTTGTCTGGTCAACTATTTTCTGTCATCTAAAACTTTTTATGAAATTCATCTTTACCTGTACAGTGATACTCTGTCAGTCCTTGACAATGCTAGAAGGAACTTTAGACTGTTTAACCTTATTACTTTGCTTCAAATTGAGTGAACACTGTCGCCCTGAGCTTCCATGTGTGTTTGTAGATAAAAGTTATTAATTGTTCATAGTCATCTGAGTAGAGAACTCTATGATTCTGGTTGCAGCACTGCTGGATGTCCTTTTGGTGAGAGTTGCCACTTCCTGCACTACGTTCCTGGAGGTTACAATGCCGTAGCTCAAATGATGAATCTGGCGCCTGCTCCTCCACCACCGAGGAACATTCCTGGCCCACCATCCCATTCCAATGGATCCAATTCATCTGGAGTTAAATCGCGCATATGCAGTAAATATAATTCTCCTGAAGGCTGCAAATTTGGTGACAAATGTCATTTCGCTCATGGTGAGTGGGAACTCGGCAAGCCTCTTGCTCAGTCCTACGATGATCCTCGTGCCATGGGACCTGGTCCAGGCCGTATGGGTAATTGGATGGAGCCACAGCTGGCAGGCCCTGCATCTAGCTTTGGTGCCTCATCTACAGCAAAAATCAGTGTGGATGCTTCACATGCAGGAGCCATAATTGGGAAGGGTGGTGTGCATTCGAAGCAGATTTGTCTCCAGACAGGAGCCAAGCTTTCAATCCGGGACCATGAGTCAAATCCCAATCTCAGGAACATTGAACTTGAGGGGACCTTTGAACAGATTCAGCAAGCTAGTGCCATGGTAAGCGAGCTAATTGCAACTGTTTCAATCTCTGGCCCTGGAAAGGCTCCAGGAGGAGGAGGAGGAGGAGGAGGAGGAGGAGGAGGAGGAGGAGGAGGAGGAGGCCGAGGAGCCCCAGCCCCTCCCAGAAGTAACTATAAGACGAAACTATGTGATAATTTTACCAAAGGGACTTGCACCTTTGGAGAAAGATGTCACTTTGCACACGGGGCTGCTGAATTGCGGAAGTCTGGAGTGTGAGTGCTCTTTTTGAATATTTTTTCTTGCAGTCACAATCGTGTACTAGTGGGAGAGCTGTTTTGATTTGTTGATGTGCAATACCACCCTGATGAATTTACAGATAATGATATCTGAGGTTTTTGTAGGCATAAACGCTACCTTCTGAATATATGTCTTATGTGCTTGACATTTTCCTTATGTTAAAAACTGGGTTAAAGGAACATTTTTATTTTGTTGCTAAAAAAATGTTGGTAATTTTGATGAGATTTGAAGGTGGTGATATGATTTTACCCGTGTAATTCATTGGCTTGGAAGGTAAAAGAGAAGCTTTGCTTGCAAAGCAAGCCAGTAAGCTGCTGAATTAGCCATTACAAAAGAACTAGGAAGCGTGGAATGAACACGGCTTGCATCACGGAATCAGAAAGTTATGTCTGTCTCATTTTCCTTTGATTTATCCGATCTATTCGGTTCCCAAAAAAAAAAGAAAAAAAAAAAGAAATTATAACCTTGCTCAGTAGTCTTAGGTGTCAGGTGTGAGTGGAGATTAGCAACAAGATCAGGAAGCCTACCAAACAAGATCTGGAAGGCAGAAGCTGTACAACTCTAACTTTTGTATACTAAATGAATTATTACCGTTGGTTCAATGTTAAGTAAAGAAGAGAATAAAAACTCTTTATAAGAATAAATACTCTTTCATTGACTCCACCTTCATGAAGTTGACGTAAGTCTCGCAAATTTAATCATGCAAAGATTTCAGGGACGAGACAACAGTTTGGTATTATAAAACCAATATTTCTCTCCAACTTGTACCTTACCACGCCAACAGGATCCTTTCCGGATCGTGAGGATCATAAGAATCTGTGAATCGTGTCCGTTCATCGTACATTATGCGGTTAGTTTTTATCAAATATTATTTGTATTTAATTTTAAATAAAAATATTTAAAATGAATTCTGATCGCATAATGTACGATGAACGGAGACGATTCAAGGATCTCTAGAATCCTCACAAAGAGAATCCGTATTCCTTACCACCTATCAAGCACAACATGTATGAGAGTGTTTTCACAAAAAGTATGTTGCAACTCGTAGTCTGGCAGTGGAACCATTTAATTTATTAACATTTGTTAATTGTACAATTAAAGATATAAAATTCAAACTTTCTCTAACAACCAAGGACAGAGTCTATGTGAAAGTCTTGTGTGCTCTTAAAGCACCACCGATAAAAAAAATTGAAGAGGTGAGACAAACGCCCATTAAGCAGATGAATGGCTATTCTCGCACATCCCTCTCCCACCGCTTGTACCGCTTATTATAGAACCCACTGTTTGAACTAATCCACTGTTTCCACTACTGAAAATACGTCATTTAATACTAGTCTAGTAGTATTTCTCTTTATTTATAAATAAGAGGTCTTAGGTTCGATTTTCGTCAAAAGCAGATTTGAACTAGCCATTGTGAGACTAAACTCACCTCCTCCCATTTAGTGTAGAATATCGTTTGTTAAAAAAAGAAAAAATTACACAAAAACCCACACAACCTTACCAGTGAGTCCAAGTTGAAATTTCAATCATCTGGGTTTTCAACTTTCCACCAATCTTATTATAAAAAGAGAAATGCTAAGAGACTCTCTTAAAATGATACTCTTTATAAACTTTTCGCAACTTCATATTTTTAACACAATTTTCATATCAACATTATAAAATATTGTGCTAAAAACATGAGGTTGTGAAGAGTTTATAGAGATTCCCATTTTCAGAAAACCTTTTGATGTGATATATTCTAACACACAAATTAAAACTCTATGATTGTAGTATATGTAAGTAGGGATCGTTCTAGGCCGGGGATTAGAAAGGATGCTAATCTACACTAATTTAGACTTTAAACACTTAACTAGACTTAAAAACAGAAAACTAGACTCTAGACAACTCAAAACAAGCTAAACTGACTCAAAACAGACACTAAGCAAACAAACTGACTTAAAACAGACACTAGGGGAGTTATTTGGACGAATTCCAGACTAGTAAGACTCAAAACACTAAATTGGACAGATTTAAACACACTTCTAACTAGTCTAACACACTTAATTAAAGGGGGGGATTGATTTGGACTAAATTAATTAAACCAAACAGATTGCATAAACTAAACTAATGTAAAACGAATTTGGGTGATTTGAAAAGGGTGAAAGGCTAGCTAGAGGGTCCTTCTCCACACATAACACATATGCAACACAAGTCGATTTCCAGTTATTATTCCGATAAACCATAAACCTCAATGCCCCAAGTTAACCGTGACAACACTTTTTTAACTCTCATATTTTCCTAAATTTATTGAATTGGATGGAATACGCATCGGCAACCAAATTATTCTTTAATAGTTCTCTACATGAAAAGCTTAATAGAAATACAATCAAAGATCATTAAGCTCTGTGAAAATCATAAGAATTGACAAATGATTCGTGACTATGAACAACATGACACTCCTGCCAGGAATTTACTTAACGTGATCGTGACTAGCAACCTCTACTACTTGTAAATATAAGTTTGTAACTATTAGGTGAAACTCCCTTATATTTTAGCATCAAATTCATGCATGCAAACTAAGTGTGCACCCTCAATCAACATACAAGAATAAGTTTTCAATCAAACAGTTAAGCAAATTGCATTCACGATTTATGAAACAATAACTAGATGTAATCAATTCATATCACATATATGTTCATGGCTTTGAATTCTCCCCTAGCTAAAACGAAATTAGTTCCTCATGTTCGTAACTAAACAAAGACAATTAAATTTAAACATTTAAAACAAAGATAGAATACACCTGGAAACGCTCCAACAATCCAACGTCTTGAATGGCAAGCACGACTCTAGGTGGCTCCTTCTTCTCCTTCCTTGCACAGCTACGGCACATTGAGTGTGTGGTGGATGGATGTAGGTGAGTTATGGTAGAGGGTGGTGGTTTTTGCAGCAGAAAATATACATATATATATAGGCTTAGGTGCGGCACAAAAGTAGCTTAGGAAAAGAATTTTAGCACTTCAAATCCATAAGAAAAAGGTCATCTATATGGCAGAAACCAAAGAGGAAAAGGAGAGAGAGGTGCAGCAGGCTTCTAGACATTCTAGAAAGGGTCCAAGCGCCAGATTTTTAGGACTTCTAGAAATGAGTGTTGTGGCATGTTTCTAGAAGGAAAAGGCATTCTAAAAACAGGTTTTAGGTGTCCTAATATAAAAAGGAGCCCCCCTTGCAGCTGGAATTAAGGTAGGATAAGATTAGGATAAGATAAGATAAGATAAGGTTAGTTTGGATAAGATTTTGGATAATGTTCCTTCTTTTTAGCTGATTCCTTATCTTCTTTGTCTTGAATTAATTTCTTCAACTCTTAGCACATTCCTAGCCTCTCTTGAACTTCAATTTCGTCCATCCACATTGATCCATGCATGTGATGTCCATTCTAAGCCCAAAACTGCTCTAAACTGCTCCAAATTGAATCTTCTTGCCAACTTTGTCATTTGGACCTACAAACACACGAAAATAGCTTAAAACACTCTTATAAGCAATAACTAACTAAATAAATGTAAGAAAACATGCTAAGTAAGTTGCATAAACCTTCTTATCATTTCTTTCATAAAAAAAGCTCACCCGAAAACACATTTATAATAGCGTTTCGTACTATTAAGATAAGTACATGTAAACAATAGTCACATATCTTTATATTATTGACACAAATACCATGATAGCGCTTTAACGTGTCAGTTTTCTAACCTGATCGAATTATAATATCAAACTTGAGGGTTTTGACATTTTTTTAAAAATGTTAATCATGAAATTTTGTTTCAAAATATCTGATTGCCAACTTGAAAAGATATTCGGCCAAACAAATTTTTGGTGTTAAAGCAGACAAGAGAATATAAATGAAGGGACAGAAACATGATCCAGAGTCCCACCAGTTGATCTCATATCCGACTTTAGGAACACATCACAATATAAAGCATAAGCATTACAACAAGATACCTCAAAAGTTTGAGTCCCAAAAGTTTTCCCAATTAATCTGATTTTTTTAAGGACCATAAGGTAGTTAGATCTGAATTTTTAGGCTTCTTGTCGGAGGGAGTTCATGCAGGAAGTTTGTGGTTGATGGGAGACGGTTGCTCCATCAAGAGTTTTATAAATTTGTAATCGCTCGAAGCGGAAAGAAAGTAAACTTCTTTTGGTTTCATGACCTTACTTTTAGCTGTGCAAAGCAATTCGTCTGATGACCGTATTCATAGTTTGTCTCGTCTAATTTCTAGTTTAAATCTTTTTCACTCATTATGCGTGTGTTTTGTAGACTTTATCATTAATTGACACGTATTAAGTTTATAATAACAGGTAAAAATTTTTTTTTGTAAATTTTATTATTAATTGACTCACGTATTAAGTTTATAACAACATAGTGGTGAACTTGTCTAATCCTTCCAATCCAACATTACAGAAATATCTCTTTTTTTATTTTTTATTTCCAAACAAATGATATTATCGTAAAGAAACTGTATCATACAAACCTCTTATTTACAAATAAGAGAAATACCACTAGATTGTAATAGTAAATGGCAGATAATATCTCTCTTTATATTGGAATTTTTATTTATTATCCAATTATAAAATAATATGAACCACATAATATAAAGCATCTTGTGGGGCGGAGATCCAATCTAGTGCCCACACAATCTAAATCTAAAAAGTCATAAGAGTCCAAGTAAATACATAATGGTACCAAATTTTATTCAATTCAAACTTACAAATATCAAGAAAAAAACAACTTCAACTCAACCCACTAAAGCCATTAAAAAATAACCATAAAAACACGGCATATTACATAATGACCCCCAAAGAAAGGGTCCACACACGACCTAACTCAAGCCCACACCATGGCTAATAACTTGAAAATAAAGGGTCCGCCTCAACTGTAGGTCCCACCAGTCCCATACTTGGTTGCATCCCCACCTACATTAGTTTTATGGGCTGTTGTCCGACCCGTACCCGTTTTGGTCCCAATAGGGTGCGGTTCCGCCACACCCTCCGTCACTTGGCCCGCAGGCTGCCCCGTGCCGTGACCGGGCAGTGCGGACATCTGGTGAGTTCCAGTCGGCTGCCCTGTGGCCCCAGTCGTGGAATACGTGTGGGTTCCAGTGCCAGCTCCGGTTGCTGTATAGCCCGTAGCCACTGCCGCATCCCGCCTAGCCGCCGCGTTTTGCTCCATCGCTTCACGCTTGTTGACCTCGGCCTCGACGATTCTCTCCTCTTTCTTTCGGGCCGCCATGTCCTTTTCAACTGGGTCATTGGACTTCATCTTCTCCACCTACGCAAAACCACATTATCTTACAAAAAACTAACGTGTTGAGTAACTTCCAATCTTCGCCGCTGGTGAAGATTTTCTCGATATTATGTTCAAATCCCACAGTAGCGAAGAAAGTGATTCACTTAAAAGTTAAAAAACTCGTTAAAACAAATAAAAAATTATTACATATATATAGAGGCATATATGTGAATTTAATATATAACCTTTTCTTGCACGGTGGCTTTGGTCTTTTCCATGCCAGACTTGGCAGAGGCTGCTACGTTAGCAGCTGCTTCTTTCGTTGACTCCATCGCGTTCTTCCCACTCTGCATTTTTCACTCTCTTCTTTCCTTTTTCTTCGAAATTCTTATAAAAGCAACCCTACCGTGGTGGGACCAGCTTCATATAACTTTTGAGGAAGTTCTGGGTTACGACGCGTGTAGTACTAGAGAGCTGAGGTGGAGTTGGGGAGAAGTATCACGGTTTCTGTGTGGACACGTGTGCACACGTGTCGGATAGGCGCTGACAGTGTGTGTGCTGCGGCAGTTTTGGAAGTTTGGCCAGTTACGTGGCGAAGAGGTGACGGGAGTAGATTAATACCGCGTTGCCTTTGGTGCATGAACGTCGGTATGGAGCGACTGCTGCGTTGATTACGTCCGGATTTTATTTATTTCTTCTTCTTTTTGTTGAAACGATTGGGTTTTACAAGTCTACTTCCAATAACACAGATACTATTCCTAACTTGGTAATTATCATCTGCATAATCTGTTAGGTGTGATTTTATCACAAAAGATCTCGATATTAATTAAAATAAAGTAATTCTATTTAAATTATTTTTCTCCTTTCCCTTTAGCCGATGTGAGATTTAACATATGCTCCAAGAGCGTCGCCGACATGTTTATTTCTTTTTCTTTAATGCAAAAACTTATGAGAGATACTGGCATTTTTGCACTAGCTTTCACATGTTATTAATTTCTAATTAAAAAGATTAAAGGTCTTGTTTTTGTATAAGATATGATGTGTCATTTGAAGATGTAAAAATGTCCAACTGCAGAGGTTGCTACAACTGTCCAAAATTTATATTGTTAAACTTCTATATATTTTTAAAGTTTGAGAGGCTCGAACCGTATTAAGCGCGGTTATGTTAAACACATTGAGACATGTTCTTGTTGTTTGGTAGCCTCCAATGCATCATCCGAAACAATAAGGCAAAATTATTAAATTTGACATGCAAGTAGACATAAAACATATGTTTTTGCGTAAGCTCTATATGCCTTAAGGCCATCTTTAGTCAAAGAGTTATATATGCTACTTTTAGCTCGAAATATTTTAAAGCATGTCTTTATCAAGAAGCCTGTATATATTCTAGTCAGTTAGCTGAACTGCTAGCTGTCACGCGATCTACATTTAGCCATCCGAAAATCATTTTGTGGAGCATACTTGGGTTTCCTATCTCTTTATATCTCTCTAAATTTAATAACCTATTTAGTAGGGATGACAACGGTTCGGTTTGGGGACGGAAATGCTATATCCATCCCCATAACCACAAAAAATAACCATATCCATAACCGCAAATTAACCATCGGGTATTATCCATAACCATACCCGCTGGGTAACGGATTCCCCATCGGTTAACGGGTATATCCATCTTCGTCAATACAAAAAATATATTCGTTCAATTGAGAAATTATAAGTTAGTAGATATCAATTTCGTCATTAAACATTTGATGTATAAAATGATCCAATGAATGGATCTTGTTGAGTATAACAATTAAAACACTGATGATGTTGACTTGTCTTTGTTATGTCCTATAAGCACCATTGAGTTCGCATTGATTTTGATTCAAAACTTTACTTTCCTACAAAATGCAACTTTTGTATTCTTAAGGTAATGGTTTGGTAAATAATAGATATACAAATATATATATATATATATATTATACTATTATATTATATATAAATTATATTATTTACTAATCGGATCGGATTCGGTTATGGATACGGTTTGGGGACTTCTATAACCATATCCAAAACCATAACCGAATAATATAAACGGTTTTTCCCCATATCCAAACCATACCCGAATTTTCATATCCAAATCCAATCCATTCGGACGGTTATCCACGGTTATCGGGTTTAACGGTTAGAATTGTCATCCCTACTATTTAGACGCGTTTGTTTGCCTTCACTAAGTTGAAGGAATTTTTTTTGTAAATTAAGAACATTTGAGCATACAACCATACATAATAACTCTTCAAGTAAGCTAGTACCAAAAAAAGTTGCAGATGACTTTCAGAGCAATGAATGGTGAATCATGACTCTTTAAAATTAAAACGAGGAGAGATACCCTTGGAGCTCATCATCGTGTTCACAAGCTTATCACCCAAGTGAAGGGCCTTCAAGTTCTCTCCAAGCTCCTTGGATGCTTCCTTGTAGTTGATATTCTCTCCTTAAAATTTTACTATTTTGCTTTTCCTTTGCTCCTTGAGGATTTGAGGAAAGAATCTGCAAAGGTTGCAAGGTTGTAAGCCTCTAAGTATCCACACCAAGGATGAGGTGTGAAGAGAAGATGGAATGACTTGGATGATGAAAGATTGCTAGCTAATCTTCACCCAAGTGGCCGGGCATAGATAGAGAGTGGGAGGTTTGTGCCTCCAAACTTTCTCTTAAAAGAACCCTAATGGAGGAAAGAATATAAAGTCATTTTTCTACCTCCCTTCATTTGAGAAAGGAGGAATTGGAGTGGGAAAGAGGGAAATGCAGCCCTTGTTGAAAAGAAGAGCTCGAGCGCGGAGTTGGTGATGGAGTTAAGGCATGGATTTGGCGTCTATGAAAGCTTCCCAGGTTGAAGGGGAATTGAGGAAGGGGCGAAGAGGAAGAGGGAAACACATGCCTTGTCAAAAAGAAGAGCTTGAGTGCGGAGTTAGAGATGGAGGTAAGACCTGACTTTGGAGACCATGAAACTGTTAATGTGAGTGGTATTAAAAAAGGGCATGTAAATATATTATAAATATTAAAATCCTTTATTAGGAATGATAGTTGTGTCCTTTATTGTTTCCTTATAGAACAAGGATTGTATCTTGTATATATTGTCTATTATGCAATACAATGAAAATTAAGCCGTAAATTCAATTTGGTATCAGAGCCAGGGAGCGGGCTCATACCGTACTGAGAAAAGTAATAGTTTAAATATCTTAACCCCACTCTAACTAACACCGAGGCTTTTTGTGATAAAACCCCATACCTGACGGATTGTACAGATGGTAATTACCAAGTTGGGGACAATATCGGTTTTGTTAGGAGTGGGCTGTATGGCCCGTCTCTCTGATAATTCTACATGGCATCAAAGCCAAGCATAACCCTAGAACTCCCACCGTGCCACTGCTATCGTGAAACCAGAAAAAAATCTCGCACGTCTGTGATCTCTGTTGCGTTTCTGCAGCAAGTCCAGACTGCCGTGTTGCTGTCATAGGAGACAAGGACCACATCAGATCTCTGTGTGTGTGCCGTGTTGCTGCCTCTGTGAGTGTGTCGTGCTGCTGCTTCTGTGTGTGTGCTGTATTGTTGCTGTCGTAGGGGAACAAACTCACAGCAGTTTGTTCAGTGTTGTGCCGCTGCATCCCTGCAACAAATCTGACTACTTGCTGCGTGCGTGTGTGTATTGTGTGGTCGTGATCAATGACAGGTAACCAAGGAGAGATTGGTTTGAAGTTGGAGGGTGTGGCGTCTGGCTCTACTCACGGGTCAGTTGTCAATCCGGTAGTTATTCAAAGTGATGCTTCGGCCATTCCAGGTAATATGAGGCGTGTTCTTTTAGCCTCTGATATGGAACATCATACAGGTTGGATTCTAGACTCGGGTGCAAATGCAATCGATCATATGACTTTTGATAAGAATTTATTTACTAGTATGACAACTAGTTCACGGAAGTGTATTGCAACTGCTAACTAAACAACAACACCGGTTTTGGGGGCCAGCACTGTGAACCTCACGCCAGCCCTTCCCTTTCATCACTGCCTGCTTGTTCCCTCATTGTCTCATAATTTGTTATCTATTCCTCAAGTTACTGAGCACTTAGATTGTGTTGTACTTATGTATCCATTGTTTTGTTTGCTTCAGGATATTCAGACCAAGGAGATAATTGGGCGTGGCACTAAGATAGAGGGGTTATATTATGTGGATAACGTCGTTCCTGGCAGAGCTAATGCAGTTCGAGCATCCCGTACCAATAATTTACAGGAAATTTGGTTATTACATCGTCAGTTAGGACATGCTTCGTTTGGTAATTTGAGGCCTATGTTGCCTAGTTTATTTCATGAAATAAAAGAATCAGACTTACATTGTGAGGTATGTATTCTCGCGAAGTGTCATCGTGTTTCATTTCCTCCTAGTATGAATAAAAGATTGTCTCCTTTTGAACTTGTGCACTCTGATGTTTGGGGTCCCTCTCATGTTAGTACTTTGTCTGGAATTAAATGGTTTGTTACCTTCGTTGATGATTGCACTCGTATGACTTGCATTTATGTGATGAAGAATAAAAGTGATGTGGGTATGGTGTATCGATCATTCTCTCAAATGGTTGCAACACAATATTCCTCTGTTATTAAGGTTCTCCGCTCTGATAATGGAGGTGAGTATATTGGTTCCGAGTTGTCCGGCTTTCTTCGGGATCAAGGAATTCTACATGAGACTACTTGTCCTCATACCCCTCAACAAAATGGGGTTACTGAAACAAAGAACCGTCATATCCTAGAAACTGCATGTGCCTTGCTCATTAGTGCATCTGTACCTAAATCATTCTGGCCTGAAGCTATCACCTATGCCGTGTATGTGATTATACTACTACAAAGTTATCTATAATTGGCGGTTCAAAAACTGACCAACAACGCATATTACTGTCGGATTTTAAGCAAAATCGGACAGAAAATGAATGCAGTGACGGATATAATAAGCGACAGAATTGCCCGCGTCAGGAAATGAATTTTTTGATAGAAAATACTCTAAAATCGACAGAAATTGTGTCGGATATAACCGACAGAGAAAAAACTAATAATGAATAAATAATATCATTTTCTGTCGAATAAAACCGACAGAAAATATACAAAACCAACAGAACTTGTGTCGGTTATAACCGATAGAGAATATATTAATAATAAATAAGATCATTTTCTATCAGATAAAACCGACAGAAAATATTTAAATAATAAATAAAACCATTCTTGGTCGACTAAAACTGACAACAAATAGATTGATAATAAAAAAAAATATAAAAAGGACATGGCAGCAATATCCCTTCTCCTTCTCCTTCTCGTTGAGCATTCTTCTTCTGCTCGAAATGACCCAACATGCTTGAACCAGATTCTGCAGGTAATGACCAAGGGTTCCCCTCTTGCTTAATTCATCAAGTAGGTGCATTAAAAAGTCACCACACATAACTACTAGAATATCACAGTGTACTTTTGAAAGCTTATTTCGGGTTTTTTATAAGGCATAAAAGAAAAGAGACGAACCTCAGCCAAGTCTTGGGGGCACTGGAAGAGCTTTAAGCCAGTCAGCTTAAATCCCTTCTTTTCAAACCTTGAGATTATCTCTCCAACCTAAAACAATTCACCCCATATCACACATATTAACACTAAGAACACCAAGCTAAAATCGAAAACCCGAGAGATCTTCCTCCTCCCCAGTCAATAAATGCGAATAAATTAAAGTTCAAGCTTTTGTTTTTCCAAAACCCCAGAAGCTAAAATTTCAGAACACAATCACAATTTCGAAAATTTCACAATTTCATAACTGCCCCAAGTTTTCCAGCTCCAATAAACCTTAAAATTGAACAAACAAAAATACAAGATTAGAGAATTAAATTAGCTTAAAAGGCCACGTTGAACTCCATCAGGCTTCACCATTATGTACGTCTCATCAACTTGTTCCTAAAAAAACACACAACCGCCATTAAAATCCCAAAAATTCCAATTGGGTTTTTACTAAATGGAAAATCAAACAATGGGTTTTCAACAATTTTGAAAAATACGAAGAGGGTAGGAGGCAAACCAGTGAAGCAACCAAGTGGGGAAGAAAGATGCGAGGTTTGGCGAGGGTTTTGGCATGGGGACGAGCTACGAAATATGAGAAAAGATGGAGGTTCGAAGGGAATAGGGATAGTTGGTGGTGGCGGGTGCGTAGGTTAGAGTTGCGGTGGGCGGATGGTAAGCTGCTGCAGGTGGAAGGGTGGGGGGGTGGGAAGGGAGAAGGAGAAGGAAAAGGAAATGAGGAGAAGAGAAAAAGGGGAAGGGAGAAGCACCGGCGCAAGGAAAGAGATGGAGGGTTTTATTTTGGAAAATTGTCATTACTGTCGGTTAAAACCGACATAAACATTTTTTTTAAAAAATAAAAACGGACATAAAAGTTTCATTACTGTCGGTTATAACCGACAGAAACAAAATTGCAGCAAAAATCCCCCCAAAATTCTCTTCGAAAATTTTAAATTCCCCCCAAAATTTTACAACTTTAAAAAATAAAATAATAATTGTTTGGTTTAATAAATAAATAAATAATATGTATTTAAATAGAATATGTTTTTAAAAATTAAATAAGTAATTGTTTGGTTTGATAGATAATTTACACTTTTGGTTTAATAGATAATAACCCATGTAAAATATGCAATAAATAATTGATGATTTGTTTACAGCTACACTCCTCGACCCTATAAGAATGCAATGAACGAATTTGATCTTCAATTTAAAATATTTACACTAGTGGATACCACAAAATCTTATTTTATACTTAATGGAAGTATAATATTAACTCTAAGTGTTTGTTTAATCTACCATTTTGACA
Source organism: Heteromeles arbutifolia (assembly GCA_024362995.1). Lineage (NCBI taxonomy): Eukaryota > Viridiplantae > Streptophyta > Magnoliopsida > Rosales > Rosaceae > Heteromeles > Heteromeles arbutifolia. Next base: position 6,870,129 of record JANCRC010000010.1, on the reverse strand, counting down.
CGATATGCATTCTACGAAACTTTTTTCAACGATCTAACCGTCAAACTTGTTTGTACACACTCCGAGATCGCATACCTAAAAAATAACAAAAAACAAACATTCAGATATTAGGTAACAGAACAAAAGTTTTCGACGGTTATAAGCGAAAAATCACAATTTAACGGTTATTTTAGCTCCAATTTTGATGATTTTTTACAGCTACACTCCTCGACCCTATAAGAATGCATTGAATGAATTTGATCTTCAATTTAAAATATTTACAGTAGTGGATAATTTTTTACACTTAATGGAAGTATAACATTAACTCTTAAGAGTTTGTTAAATCTATCAATTTGATAGGATATGCATTCTACGAAACTAGTTTCAACTATCCAACCGTCAAATATGTTTGAATATACTCCAAGATAGCATGTGTAAAAAATAGCAAAAAAAAAAACATTCAGAGATTAGGTAATGGGACTATGAGTGAAAAAAAATATTTAAACCATTTGTTTATTTATTTTTAATCAATATAACATTTTAAAATAATAAAATAGTTAATTTCTGTCAGTTATAACCACCAGAATACTAAAATAATAACCACCAGAAAATAAAATAATAAAATAGTCAATTTCTGTTGGTTATAACCGCCACCATTAACTTAAAAATTGCCAGAATATGTTAAAAATATTAAATAAAAAAATTCAAAAATACTGAGGGTTATAATAATTTTATGGTGGTTAAATCCGCCAGGAATTTATGTCGGATATATCCGACAGAAATTAACTTTTCCGACACTAAATAAATTATGTGTCGGATATCTTTTATCCGTCAAAATGGCTTAATAACTGCCACCATCGTCCGACACCTAAAGCTAATATTGTAGTAGTTAATCGTATGCCATCCCGGGTTGTGGATTTTCGTACACCTCTCCAAGTATTGACAAAATTTGTTCCAGTAGTGTCAACTAATAGTCTTTCTCCTCGTGTATTTGGGTGTGTAGCCTATGTTCATATTCACAAGATTCATTGTAGTAAGCTCGATCCATGTGCTCACCGGTGTGTTTTTCTGGGATTTGCTCCTCAACAGAAAGGGTATAAGTGCTACCACCCTGAAACTCGTCATATGTATGTAACTATGGATGTTACCTTTTCCGAATCCGAGTCCTTTTATGCTTCAACTCCATCACCTTCCGATCACCCGAGGGAGAATATGAGTGGTGATCTTGGGTGGTTGGAAATATGTAGCTCAGGGGGAGTATTTATTGACAAAGAAATCTGTGAAAGTTCTCGGCAAGACACTGCCGAGAATGTGTGTATCATTCAGCCAAGTAGCACCGAACCAGCTGAGTCTTCTCGGCAACGTACTGTCGAGTGTGATGCAGAATGTCAGCAGGGAACTGCTGAACCAGTTTCACCGCTCCAGCAACCATTAGCTACCGAACCCGCAACCCCCTTTCTCTCAAGCTCAATAGTGCCACCTACTATGTCTTTTTTGAATATTCCTGAGGTAAGTACTACTGATACTCATGTAACTAATCCAGATAATGTTATGAGTACATATAAGTTGCCGCCAAGGCAAAATCGTGGTGTTCCTCCTGACAGGTTTTCTCTTGAAGGAAAAGTGAAGTATCCAATAGCTAATTATGTGTTATGCTCAAACCTTGCACCAGAACGTCAAGCCTGGGTAAACAATGTGGAAGCAATCCAAGCACCAACCCAAGTTGAGGAGCCCTTGAAGGATCCTAAATGGGCTGCTGCGATGGATGAGGAAATGATGGCACTACATAAGAATGATACATGAGAGGTAACGGAGCTACCTAAAGGGAAGAAACCAATTGGGTGTAGATGGGTCTTTACGATCAAATACAAGGCAGACAGATCAGTAGACAGGTATAAAGCAAGGTTAGTAGCAAAAGGCTTTACTCAAACTTATGGTGTTGATTATCAGGAAACATTTTCTCCAGTAGCGAAGATGAACACAATACGAGTTCTGATTTCTTTAGCTACAAATTTGAATTGGCCACTAAAACAGTTTAATGTGAAAAATGCTTTTCTTCATGGGCACTTGGAAGAAGAGGTATATATGGATTTTCCTCCGGGGTACGATGCCGGAGGGAAAACCGGAGTATGTAGGTTGCGAAAGTCACTCTACGGACTTAAGCAATCGCCTCGTGCATGGTTTGGTAGATTTACCCAAGTTATGAGGCGGATTGGGTATTATCAAAGTCACTCGGATCATACATTATTTGTGAAATGAGGAAGTGGTAAAGTGACAGCCTTAATTATTTATGTGGATGACATGATAATAACAGGTGATGATTCGGAAGAGATGACGAAGCTAGAACAAAACCTTGCCACCGAGTTCGAGATGAAGAATTTGGGAGATTTGAAATATTTTCTTGGCGTGGAAGTTGCTCGGTCATCTAGAGGTATTTTCTTGTCTCAACGTAAATATGTTCTGGATTTATTGAAGGAAACAGGGATGCTTGGGTGTAAACCCGTGGATACTCCCATTGTGGAGAAACATTACTTGGGAATTTATCCGGATCAAGAACCAGTGGATAAAGGCAGATATCAGAGACTGGTAGGAAGACTAATTTATTTAGCTCATACCAGTCCGGATATAGCCTATGCAGTAAGTGTGGTGAGTCAGTTTATGCACTCGCCAAGTATGGATCATATGGCAGCTGTTATGCGGATTTTAGCTTATTTGAAGTCGGCTCCAGGAAAAGGAATTTTGCATAAAAATTCTGGTCATTTGAGGATTGAAGGATTTATTGATGCTGATTGGGCAGGTGATGTAACTGATAGACGCTATACTTCTGGATACTTTATGTTTGTTGGTGGAAATCTAGTTACTTGGAGGAGCAAGAAGCAAAATGTGGTGTCAAATCGTCAGCTGAGGCCGAATTCAGAGGTATGGCACATGGAATATGTTAAGTCCTTTGGTTACGTAAGTTACTTGATGGTCTAGGTTTCAAAGCAAAGGAGGCGACAAGTGTTGGAATCCCAATTGTCCCACATCGGCTAGATGGCTTGAGAACAAGCCATTTATATAGAATTACCTCACTCTAACTATTACCTAGGCCTTTTGTATTAAAACCTCACATCTGACGGATTGAGCAGGTGACCAAGTGGGAACAGTATCGGTGTTGTTGGAGTGGGCCCATGGCCCGTCTACTTGAAATTTAAGAACAAGTTTGTATTGTGATAATAAATCTGCACGGGAGATTGCAAAGAATCGGGTACAACATGACAGAACAAAGCATGTGGAGGTTGATCATCATTTTCTTAAGGAGAAGCTGGAGAAGAAAATTGTTTCGATACCGTTTGTAAACTCGGAAGAGCAACTTGCGGATATCCTCACTCATGCTGTGTGTAGTAGATCTTTTGGTGACTCACTTGTCAAGTTGGGCATGTGTGATATCTATGCTCCAACTTGATGGGGAGTGTTAACGTAAGTGGTATTAAAAAAGGGCATGTAAATGTATTGTAAATATTAAAATCCTTTATTAGGAAGGATAGTTGTGTGTTCTTTATTGTTTCCTTATAGAACAAGGATTGTATCTTGTATATATTGTCTATTATGCAATACAATGAAAATTAAGCCGTAAATTCAATTGAAACTTCCCAGGTTGAAGGGGAAGTGAGGAAGGGGCGAAGTTAGCGCAGGTGGAATCGCCGAGCCATGTGCGCCAGACATTGCATGTTTTGAGTTTGTAGGCAAGCTTGTATCCACAACTGTTGTCCCTGTTTGGAGCCATTTAGGAAAGAGAGAGGGATGGACGACTTGAATGTTGTGTAAATACCCAACGGGTACAAAAGTGTAATTGTTAATGGACATGGGTTACCTTCATACTATACGACACATACCTATTGCTGACGGGGGATAAACTTGGTGTTATTTTAGATGCGGAAGGTTAAAATAAGGAATCGACATTTAATTAAGAAAAGTAATTAGAGAATTAGTAATTCACAAGTTAAAAGATTATTTGCTGCTACCATATCCTAAAACTGAATGTTTTGAACTTTTTCAGGCTATTCGGATTAGCGTTACTTTTGTTGAAGTGTCAATTTAGGACCCGCAATTTATAGATTTGGAAAAATCGACGAGATTTGCAAGACAACATATCCCAATTAAATTTGGGTGAATTATATCCTTTAATGTGTTTAATCCAGTTTTAATATTTTAATATCTTTTTTATGTTTTGTTGTTTGTTTAGTTCCTTTTCTATTTGGATTCTTAGGTTTCCTGGGTTAAGTTACAATATAAATAGATCATCTTGACCTTAGGTTTGTAATCTTATGACATTATTAATCAAAATTCGAGAGCTTTTCTCAAATTTTTGGTGTTCCAAAATCCTATCCAAGAGTAGCCATTCGTGATCCCTTGACCCAAAACAAAATAAAATAAAATGCTAGGTAAACCAACTTTACATTGTTCTTATTGACTAAATTATTATTAAGTGTTGATTAACGTGTTTATTTCCTATGAACGACACGTCGTATATTTTACAAATTTAATTTAAAAAGTTAGTTTACCTAGCATTGCTCAGTACGAATTACAGAAAAATAACTTATATTAAATAAGTACAAATTTATGGACTGGAACATCAAGTTGCTGTTGAACCGGGGATGCTGTGGTTATTGTATTCTTGTTTTTAGGAAATCTTTAAGGGAATGGATCTCCATTTTTTTAATAAAAATGGGGATTAGTTGTGGGGTCTATGGATGCAAATTTCTTCCTCCTTGTTCTTGGACAAAATTGCACCTACAAAACAAATAACACATTAGGTCAAGGCCAAGAGCCTCACGCTCTCACAATGAATGAGGGGGCTTTGGATGAAGAACCTCCGATGCCAAAGTTAGAATTTTGAGGGAAAGTGTTTGGAGAATTTAGAGAATTTAACAAGATAATTGGAGTCGAGTTTTGGAGAGAATGAAGGTGTTTATATAGGGGTGTGGCTAGCCTTATTGGGAGGAGATAGACCAGCCACTTGGATAGCTTTTTGGGTTAGGTTCTTGATTTGTAGTTAATTAGTAAATTAATTGAATAATAAATCAATTAATTAGCTAATTAATATAATTAAAAATGAATGATTTGGGGGTTACCTTGTGGAGAAGATTTGATGATGATGGATGAAATAAGTTTTGAATTAATACTTATTTTGGGCACTTTTGACTTGGTTGAGGGATGATTGCCCGTTGCTCGCGCGTAGAAATCTTTGTGTGCCTGGAGGGTAATTTTGTCATTTTTACCAAAAAATGCACGTGTAGCCTCTTGATTATTTTTGGCTCCACAAATGCCCCAACACCTGTTGGGCTGCTTGCAAAAAAGAGCAACAGGTGTAGAGATCTTCTTGCTTTGGGAAACATAGAATTGCTTCTTATTTTGATGTAGATTCCCTCTTTAATTGGAAATTAGATCCTTCTAGGAAAGGGAAATAAATCACTTCTAAAGTCTATTTAAGTCTACCTTAAGTAGATGATTAAATCAACTTTAGAGAGCAATTTATTCTTCCCTACGAGAGAGAATGCAAGAGGATATTTGTTCCCCCTCCCCTAGCAATCTTCTACACTTGCCAATGCAAATGACCATCTTTCGTTGCTTACTTCGTCTTCTCTGCACCACACCGAGGTAAGAAAAATTTAATTTTCCTTGTTTTCTTCTTGGATAGTGCTGTCGCGGGGCAGTCATCGGGGTGGTGTGGCACGTCGGCTGGCAGGGGCCAGGAGTCGGCTCGGCATAGGTCGAGGAGGTGTTGTGGCAGGGACCACTGCTTGGTCTACTTGGCTTGGCTAGAGCCAATGGCAGTTTGTGCGGCTGGGGGCCGCTAATTGTGGCGCTGGGGCGCAGTGCTAGGCGAGCCGCATAGCTCATGTCCTTTGGGCTCTTGGACCTGACGTGGGCCAGGTTGGCAATTGAGAGAAATGAGGAGGTCGCGAGCCTCATGGGCTGCTAGAATGCTGGGTATGCATGCTTCCTGCCAGCTGGTCCGAGAGAAAAAAATGAGGGAAAAGCCAGTATAGGTTGAGCTCCCCTGCTGAGTATCGTGAATGGCGTTGGCTGCTTAGTTCTCTTCGCCGGGAGAAATGTGGGCTGCTCCCGAGAGAGAAGGTAAAGATGATCAAAGTGGATGCCTTGGCTTGTCTGGTCGCTATCGTGGAGCCTACTGTGAATGAAGGTGGAAATAAGAAATCTTCCCCGCCTGCTCAAAAGATACTGGTTGAGAAAAAATTGAAGACCTCATCCACTGCTCGTGAGGGTCCGCCTGCTGTCGAGAGGCTTGTGATTGACATGACTTCTTCCAATGGGAAGAAAAATAAGGCTGCTAGATTTGAGCATGTGGCACCTGCCATGTCGAGAATGGCTAATACGATTACTGATAGAATTGCTTAGCGTAAAGGTCATGTTATGCCCCAAGTGCCGAAGTCTGTACCAAGACGTCCGTTGGGAGCTAAGTCTGGTTCACCTTTCGAGAGGCTTGCTATTATGAAGAGCGATAAAGTGGACTCTACTAGTAAAGTGGCGCCAAGGCCCACTCTCCTTGCTGTTGAGATTGATTTGCCTGCTGAGAATGAGGAGACTGCTCGCGTGGGCAGCTGTGAGAAATCCATTAAGCCTGCTTCTAGGGAGGCTGCTGAGATCTGTGCACTTTTGAAACCAGATCTGCTTGAAGAAATTGATGTTTGTGCCAAGTTTATTGAAGGCATTAGAGGGATTGTTTGCCCAAGTTCTTTTGCGAAGCATACGGCTGAGTATAGGAAGACTGCTCTACTTGCGATGATGCAGAAGACGGTTATTCTGGCAGTCGAGTCTATGCTCATTGACCGAGAGGATACCAAAGAGGTGGCAAAGGCTATGGCAGCCGAAACTTACTCTTCTGCCGAGAAGATCGAGAGGTTGGAATCTAAGCTCGTCGATTTGAATGGGTCTATCTCTGCCTCCACTTCTCTGCAGCTTGAGACCGCTTACCAAGAGATCGTTGACTTGAAGACTAGGCTTGACGCGATCCAAGTTAAGTATGAAAATGCAGAGAAGGAGATCGGATGTTACATACCTCAGATTCAAGATCTTGAGCGTGTCGTTTTTGAGCTTCATTTCACTGCTTATGCAAAGGATGAAGAGTTGATTGCTGCTTATAACCAAGTGATCCACTTTAAGAAAGTCGTTGATAGGCTTGAACCTCAAGTGTTGGAACTCCAAGGTGCGCTGAAGATCAACAAACGTTTGAAAAAATAAGTGGATGAGCTGCAGCACGTCCGTGTTGGTCTACTCGAGGAGAATGAGCAGCTGAAAGGTGAGAAGGCTAGGCTTGAAGCTTCGTTTGTTTAGAGTCAGGCCGATTTCTACAAGCTGGATTATGCAGATCATCTTTTTGGTAGACCGTTTGACTTCGAGTTTGCTGGGAAGACTTTGAAACCTTCTCTATTTCTCCAGAATGCTTGCTTGCCTTTACTTTTGAGGCATCCATTAGCGAAGTAGTCGGAGAGGTTGATGCCCAAGCTGGAGCAGCCGGGGGTGAAACATCGGATGATGCCGCTGCTGGGAGCGTTACGGCTGCTGAAGGTGTGGCGACCGAGTAGTCGTGGGATGTCCAAGCTGCTGAAAGGTAGTCTTCTAAGTAGCCTTTATGATTTTCTTTGTTTTCCTTGTTGCTCCTATTTTGCTTGAACTTTTTTGGCCTTAGCTAGTCGTTTATCAATTTTGCTAGAAAATTTAATAAACTTGCTTTCTTCGTTTTTCTCCATCTCCGCTTCTTTAGTTCATGCCTTAACCTTAAACTTTATAGACTAGTGGCAGGCGTGCTGTTTTTCTATAAGCAAACATGCCGCGTAGCCTATACAACCGTATGTGTTGGTGTAGAACTTTTGCAAAGTTATTAGCCATAGGGTCGACAGCTAGACGCCTTACTTACAGAAGCAGACAAGTCCGCGTGACCACTAGGCTGTTAACCTTGGCTTTCTCTAATTTCGTAGGTTGCGTAGTAAGTATTACAACACTTTAGGACTTGTGTAGGTCGTTCCGTGCTTGGCAGAGGTAAAGCTTATCGACTACGTAGCATGTCGGCAGTGGACAAAGCTTCGTATATGCACGCTAACTTGTTTAACCTTTCACAAGAATGTGCGGTTGTATAAGTCTAGCGCCGCTTTACTGCTCGAAAGGCAAGCCGTAGGCAGTCTTCCGGAATCCATAGGCTACCTTAGAGCACTTGGTAGCAACTTTAAGGTTCCAGGGCAGCTGTCCGTATGGCGTACTGTGTAATGTGCCTCCTCCGTGTCTGAGGCCCGGTTCCCCACGGATTAGGCTAAAAGACCCAAAATCCTTCAGTTAGCTAAGCCTTGAAAAAGACCATTGTGGCTACTTCTAGGAATCCCGGCGCAAGCCATCGTGTACCTAGTTATACCAGGGCAGCCCGGTTCATCCACGTCTGGATATTCGGAGTGTAAGTTTATCCTCCTGCCTTGGAAAGCAGACCTATGTGGGTGTTGGGGAATTGGTTTACCCTTTCGCACTAGAGAGCATGGTTGGTCCCTTGGGGGGCGCAATTCCTGCGATGAGTTCCTAAGAAGGGCGCAGTCTTCTTTTGAAGTGTATGAATGATCAGTTATAAGCATGTAGCCGAGCCAAGTTGTAAACTACTTATGAATTCCTCATTGAAAAATGAGTGAAACGAACGAGAACTTAGCTGTAAGGTAGGAACTGCATAACAACTGGAAAGTCATCGGCTTGCAAGGTAGTGCCCATCGAGCTGCTTGAGTCTTTATGCTTTGATGTAGTGAAAGGTCACGTATGGTATTTCCTTAGATTGTAGGCGTTCCACTGCTTTTCGATCTCTTTGTCCTTCATGATGGCAGGGGTGTAGCTACTCTTACCGCCTACTCTGCTGATCGTGTCTAGACCTTCCCATATATGATCCATCTTTTTGGAGCATTCTCTGCTGGCAGTGATGAAGGCTTTTCTTAGGACTAGATCTCTAGGCTGGAATTGCTGGATCTTAGCCCTTTTGTTGTGGCTGGAGATGAGCTGCTGCTGGTAGACTGCGATTCAGGTGATGATCTGCTCGTGATTCTCCTCTGCAAAATCTAAGTTTGTGGCCATCTCCTTACTGTTTTGCTCAATGCTTGGCAGTAGAGTGCTGATACTTGGCTCGATGACATTGGAATGAATGATTCATTCTAAGCTAAATGCCAAATAGAAAGGAGTATCACTGGTTGCTCGTCTTTTGGTGGTGCGATATGCCCAAAGACATTCGGGGAGTTCGTCTGGCTATTTTCCTTTCTTCTTGGTGAGGGATTTCTTGAGACAATCGAGAATCATCTTGTTGGATGCTTCGACTCGCCCATTGCCTTGAGGATATCAGTGGACATGTGCTACTTGATGCTATATTTTTGGAAGAACTTCGCCAAATCTTTGCTCACGAATTGCTGGGCGTTGTCTGTGATGATGGATTGAAGGATGCCAAATCGACAAATGAAGTTCCTTCATATGAAACGCTCTATGTCCATCTGTGTCATGGTAGTCATGGGCTCTACTTCTACCCATTTGTTGAAGTAATCGGTTGTCACGATCGTCATGCCTTTGCCTCCAGTAACGGGCGACATTGGCCCTACCAGGTCGATTGCCCATTGCATGAACGGCCAAGGACTTGTCTATGGGTATAATTTGTTGGCAGACAATGCTAGTACCGGCTTGTAGCGTTGGCAGTGGTAGCACTTTTGTACTAACTCCTTAGCATCTTGGTGTATGGTAGGCCAGTAGTAGCCTGCGTTTAGAGCCTTTTGTGCTAAGGATTGGCCTCCGGAGTGATTTCCACAAACGCATTCGTGGATTGAGCTTAGAACTTTTAGGTCGTCAGGAGGCGCTAAGCAACGGAGATGTGGTCCAGCCTACATGTAGTAGCGTGCTACTTTTATTTGGAGCTTTCTAGACTCCAATCTTTCCATTGGGAGTGTGCCATTGACCAGGCAATCTATAATGAAATCTTGCAAGTTTGGAGTTGTACTAACCTATGACACTTCGGCTGCTGGCTCCGCCTCTATGCTTGGCTCGCTTAGATACTCCATCGGAATAGAGCGTTTGAGTTGGTGGTCGAGGGCGGAGCCTAGGCCAGCTAGTGCGTCCACGTGAGTGTTGTCTACCTATGGAACTTGAGTGAGGATGTAAGTCTGAAATGCCTCAAGTAGTCTGGCTAGTGATTAGTTAGGAATTAGAATGAATTGCGAGCTTTTTCACCGCCAAGTCTTTTGCCATTCAGATGCCTGCTAGTAGGGCCTCGTACTCTATTTCATTGTTGGATGCTTTGAAGCCTAGAGTGATCGCCTGCTTGGGCATCGAACCATTTGGAGTGACAAGGACCACGCCTGCTCTTGAACCTTTGTAGTTGGATGCGCCGTCGTCATGTAAATGCCAGAAGTCTCCATCGGGTGGAGTAGGCGTGGCTAAGGCTTGTTCTGCTACCTTCGGGGCGTCATTGGGCCGCTCTGTTACGTCGCCTAGGTTAGGTGTGAAAGCACAGTATGGTGCCGTGGAGCCAGGGCCATGTTACATACAGCAGGAGATGCTCAACTGTCAGCATTGGGCCACTCTAGAGTTGAATTATGGAGTAAGGGTCGATTGGGGCCGTGTGACGCGTAGCAGGATGTGGTGTTCAACTGCCGGTATATGTTGCTCCTATGTAGAATCTCTTGGGGTGACAAGGACAAAACTTGCTTCCAAGTGTGTCCTTTTAGTATTTGTCTGCCCTTGGTGTGCCTTTTGGGCCGAGTTGTTACGTTCGTCAGAAAACTTTGCATCCGCCAGTGTCTACACCTTTATCGTCGCGCGTCTGGATTGGGCAGAATAGTGCGTCATGAGGATGACTGCGTGCGTCTGAAGGTATATCTTGAGCTTTCGGGTTGCAACAACTATCGCCAAAGTTAGCTTTTGAATGTCTGGTAGCATCGATAAGAGCTGTTGAACTGTGGAATACAGGTAGTCGGGCCCCCAGCTCTTCTCATATGATGGTAGAGCTTATTGCTGCTTCGAATACCATCAAACATGCGAATAAGTCATCCCCTGTTTCTGGTTTGGATAGTAGGGATGCGATGTCGGGTACTTCTTTAAGTCCTTGAATGTGTATCGGCGAGCCTCGTCCCAAAGTGCATGCTTCTCTACCAGAGTGAAAGAGTCTGCCAGAGTTAGATTTTCATTCATGATCAATTCTCTAAATAGTGGGTGGTCTGCTGGGAGTCATTTTTGGAAAGCTGCGCTTGCTATCGAGTTATCTCATCCGACTATCTTTGCCTTCTCTGCTTTGAACCTCTTTACGTAGTCGCGGAGCGACTCCTTTGAATTCTTCTTCACATTGAAAAAATGGCCAAACTTTTTCTTAATCGAGTGGTCGGACGAGTATTCTTTGGTGAAAATAAAGGAATGACCATCAAAACTCTACATTGATCGTGGCGGCAGGGTGCGGAACCAATCTTGCGCCTCGCCTTGCAAAGTGATGGTGAATATCTTGCACATAAGAGCATCATTGTTTCGGTAAAGGACCATCATGCTTCGATAGTGCTTCAAGTGCCTCTCCGGATCTTCATCTCATTTGAAAGATGTGAAATGTGGCATGCTAAACTTGCGTGGAGGCTTTGCCTGCTTGATCTCGTCCGTGAAGGATGACCTGCTCATGTTGGTCATGTCCCGTCGTAATGCTTCATCGGCAACTTCATTACGTTGGAAATCATGCAATCGCTCGTTTAAGAGTCTCTCTACCTCTTCATGAATCTGCCTTTGTTAGGGTAGTGAAGCTCTCGGCCCCCTCCGGTCTTGACCTGCTAGTTTAGGCTGCTCTTCTACATGTTCGGCTAGTCTATGCTGTAGTTGCGGTGCATGTGGTTCGTTCCTAGCAGGTGAGGGAATTCTTCGCAGGCTGCTGGTTAAGCTTAAGTCAGACTGAGTGACTACTTCTCTCCATCCTTCTTGCTGCCTACTCCGATGTAAGGTGGATGATGCTCCTTACGGGCTTAGCCGCGAATGAACACTTCGCCTGGAAAGTTGCTCATGTTGACTATCGGAGTGTAACCCCAACTGTGAATATATGATCATCCGTGGGCCTATTCGAGAGTGCACGCTACTCCGTGAGCTAAGACAGGGGTATACGCTATCTCTGGGGCCCAATCGGGAGTGTACACTGCCCGAACGCTTGGTTCGTGGCTGGTCGAACGACTGTTTGTCGGGACGCTGTTGGAGAGGTTCTTCATATGTCATTGTCCTACTTTGGGACACCTCGTCTGGGGCACGTTGCATCTTGGTGTGCTGCAAGAGCTGGTTCACCAAGGTCATCTGTTATACAAGGGTGCTCGTCAACTACATGACTTGTTGAGATAAGTGTTGTTCTCCATTTGGGTTGGAAAAGCTTGGAAGAAATACGTCTCCTTAAGCAGTGGAAGTGTAGTAGACTCCGGGGGTAAGATTTGAGTTGGGAAATGTCAAATTCGTGGATAAATGTGGTGAAAATGCCTCCGGCTCAATCGTAGGCCCAAAAATTTGAAGCCGAGACAGTTGAACTAATCTTGGACCGATTTGGGCTGCTTGGAAGGCCACGGGAGCAGGCTGGGCCACAGGAGTGGGCTGCTCGTCGTGTGTCGCATGTAGGTGCCAGGCTAAGGCTCGGCTTGGCAACATGTTGGGCTTGCGTTGGGTTTGGAAGGCACAGGCTGGCTGGGCTAAGGCTTGGGCCCTTGAAGGTTAAAGTGGCACGGCTTGGGCCATGGCCTTGGTGCCGTGGGTAGCCACCATGGTGGTTGCCACGGTGGTGCCCCGTGGGGGTGGTGCCGTTCCACTTATCATTGTGTTGAGCCTTGTAAATCGCCGCGGTCCTAATCCTTGAAAGTTGGAATTTTCGTTCCTCGAGGTTTCCGTATCTCTTGCCATTGTACTTTTCTTTTACGTTTTATCAAAGAATTTTTAGAAATAAAAATTCCAAGAATAAGAACGTACAAAAAAATTACAAATAAGCAAGGAAACAAAAAACTTTAGATGCGAGAGTCTTCTACGAGTGTGTGACTTAACTATCAATGAAAGCACCAATTTGTGGATGCAAATTTCTTCCTTCTTGTTCTTGGACAAAATTGCACCTACAAAACCAATAACACCTTAGGTCAAGGCCAAAAGCCTCACGCACCCATGATGAATGGGGGGGCTTTGGCCGAAGAACATTCGATGCCAAAGTTAGAATTTTGAGGGAAAAGTGTTTGGAGAATTTAGATATTTTAGCAAGAGAATTGGAGTTGAGTTTTGGAGAGAATGATGGTGTTTATATAAGGGTGTGGCTGCCCCTTGGGAAGAGATGGACTGGCCACTTGGATGGCCTTTTGGGTTAGGTTTTTTATTTGTAGCTAATTAGTAAATTAATTGAATAATAAATCAATTAATTAGCTAATTAATATAATTAAAAAGGAATGATTTGGGGGTTACCTTGTGGAGAAGATTTGATGAGGATGGATGAAATAGGTTTTGAATTAATACCTATTTTGGGCACTTTTGACTTGGTTGAGGGATGATTGCCCGCTGCTCACGCGTAGAAATCTTGGTGTGCCTTGAGGGTAATTTTGTCATTTTCACCCAAAAATCCACGTGTCACCTCTTGATTATTTTTGGCTCCACAGGGTCCACACTACATTGAACTTTAACGATCTGAACGTCTATTTTTCAAGTTGCACGTCATAGATCATCCTTGCAAAATATTAGCCAAATCAGAAATGTTTAAAACATCTAATTGGGTTCAAAGAAATTAACAAATATTTTGTTATATAAGAAATAATGAAATTTTATCTTGATAATTAAATAAGCAAATGGTTTCGGATTGAATTGAATTTTTGCAAGGATGATCTATGAATCGAGACTTACAAAATAGACGGTTTGGATCGTTGAAGTTCGATGTGGAGTGAGCCCCACACCTAATCCTCATTTAAAAAAAAAAAAAGGGTTCTCTTTGCATAAAGGGCTTGCTTGTTTTCATATGTAGGTGTTAAATGCAAGATTAAATTTTCTGCACTTAAAATAGGTGTAGTCTTTCTATGACCCCAATCGACTGACACAAATTAAGTATATAATAACCAAGTTAAGAAAAATTAAATTTATAAACACGTGTCAGTCAATAAGTGGAGTCACATAGGGTGCATTTAATGTACTGGACTATTCCGGACTAGACTAGCTTTAAGGATTAAGTTGGATTGGCTTGACATGGACTAAATAAGATAAGAATATTGAAGCGTTTGGTACATTATTAGACTAAGCTACGGACTAAATTATTTTGGAGAATCAAATAAATTTTAGTCTTTTTTTTTCTTATTTTTTCCTTTCCACATTTTTGTTCTTATTTTTCCTTTCCACCCTCTCTCTTCATCTTTTTCTTTTCCTTTCCACTCTCTCCTCCCTCAAAACAGCGTCATTCATCACCCCATTTTTGTTCTCTCTTTTTTTCCCTTTCCTTTTCTTTGATGTTGTTATTCCTCTAAATTATTTATGGCACTGCAGATTTTGGTTTCCTAACTTCAAATCCCACGGAAAATTGAAATCGTGCAGAGGCTCATCTTTGCAGCGCCATGGATTTCACAGCCACTCTATGTTTCTTGCCCCTCATCTGATATGAAGAATTTTTCTATTGAGTTTTTTTGTTGTTATCAAATTGATTTTTTTTTCTTTTCAAATTTTGGTGGTTGGATGTTGAGAATTAGGCGGTGGTTGTGGTGGGTTTCAAATCTGGACATAGGTGGCCAAACAAAGTTGCAGAGAAGCATAATTGCAAACGACTTGAAGCGTGAAGACGATGCAGCGTGCAGACTTTGTATGCAGCTTTAGAGACGGGATTAGCAATCCCATATGTTTTGGGCGGCCTAGCTAAGAACTGGTAGTGAAGGACTTAGTCGTCCCGAGTCCGACTTAGTCCCATTAAACTTAATCCTTGTTCTAACTAAACACGAATTAGAAATCCCAGCTAAGCTAATCCAGTTCAGTGAAGCTTAGTGAGGGCAAACAAACAACCTATAGAGTCTAGATACTAAGGCCATCTCCAACCGAAGGCTGGCCAGAGGGCTAGTTTTAGCCCTTTGGTCCTCCAAGAAATTAATATTTTAATGAACAGTACATGACCATATTTGCATCCATCTCTAACCGAGGGCCAAAGGGCCATAGGGCTCGTTTTAGCCCTGTCACAAAAAACCGTCTCCAATCGAAGGCCAAAAGGTCAAACATAATTTATTATTTAAAAACTACAACTTAAATTCAAATCCAACAGCTAAGTGACGTCAGCTAGCCGTTGGATTTGATTTTTTTTTTGCTATAAATAAGGTGGATATTGGGCTATAATTCACACAACTTTGAATTCAATCTATTTCAATTCAATCTTTTTCAATTCAATCTCTTTCAATTCAAGTTTGTAATGAAATCCAACTTTGGATCCTCTTCAAATTCCAACTGGGGGTCCTCTTCCAATTCCAAATTGGAAGAAAAATGGGCGCATATGAGACAAAAAGATGATGAGTCTGATTAAGAAGCTGAAGTAAGGCGCAACAAACAAAACATGAAACAAAACATAATGAGTCTGCGACTATGGTGTGTCAGCCAATTGAGGAATAACCTTAATAGGGTGGCTCTGTTGCTGGTCGCTCTTACAAACCACGAAACAGAGTGATGACGCATGCCAATCTGATGAACAACTACTTCAACCCCAACTCGGTGTACACTGAAGAGGATTTCAGACGTCATTTTCGGATGAAGCGTTATGTCTTCGAGCATTTACTTCGTGATGTCCAGCAGGTTAATCCATACTTTCGACAAAAACGGGACAAAACAGGCCGCCCTAGTTTCTCACCTCATCAAAAGGTTACTGTTACACTTAAAATGATGGCCTATGGCTCCCCGGCTGATTCGATGGATGAAACCCAGGGTATGTCTGAGTATACATGCCTTGATACTCTTGAATAATTCTGTGACACAATAGTTATGTGACACAATTGTTCAGGTTTACAAAGACGAGTACCTCCGCGAGCCAAATCAAGAAGATCTGGATCGGCTCATTCGCAAAGCTGAAGAACGTGGATTTCCGGGCATGATAGGGTCATTAGACTGCATGCATTGGGATTGGGAGAACTGTCCCACCGGATAACAATGAGGCTTTTGCGGAAGGTCGAGAAAGCCCACTGTTGTGTTAAAGGCGGTTGCCTCGTATGACACATGGATCTAGCATGCTTTCTTTGGAGTCATTGGATCCTAAAATGACATTATAGTTCTTGGGCGTTCAACCCTCTTCAATAGCCTGACGGAAGGTAAAACACCTCAACTTGACTACTACATCAACGACCGTCAATACAATATAGGGTATTGCTTGGCAAATGACATATTCCCAAAGTGGGCGACACTTGTCCAGGCAAATCCAAACCCTAGGAATGACGCCAAAAAGTTGTTTACCTTACACCAAGAGGCTTACCGGAAAGATGTTGAGATAGCTTTCGGTATTCTACAAGCACGGTGGAAGATCATCAGTGAACCGGCAAGAGGGTGGAGTCGAGAAAATTTGGACTCCATCATGATGTCTTGCATCATATTACACAATATAATAGTGGAGGATGAGCGAGATGCGTATATTGATAGAGAGTCTGATGACGACCAAGACAATCCATGTAATACCCTGAAAATTTAAATATATGAATATGTGGAGAAAATTGAAAATAAATCGATTTATGGTTATGGAAATAGAATTGGGAAATTATTATAATTAACGTATTTGTATTATTGAACTTTTATATGATTTTTCGGAAATTTATAATAATTGATGTGAGATAAGTTTTAAATTAAACTAGTTACGAGGTTTAAAGTTTGAAAATTAATTAGATAAAATCCGTAGACCTTTTGAAGTCACAAATATATTTTTTAATAGAGCTCGATCTCATGAACGCGTAGGCGCAAACCGTTCGTGAAACGGAATTATAACGAAGAAGTTATAAACGAACAAAGTGAGGGATGAAATGGTCATTTGACCATTTTCTGGAGGGTTCCAGATCTTTTGGAGCAGGGAGTAGTGGAGCCATGTGGCGGGCTGTGAGTGGAGGAAATGGGCATAGCCCAATCAGAAAAGGGAGAAGGGAGGGAAAGGAAAGAATGAGGAAAATGGAGGAAAAACGGGTCTTTTGACTCCTGTAACCCAAACCGGCGGGTGCTGTGTAATCCGGTGACCTCCAAGCAAATTCCCGGCGAGTTGAAGCCCCTCACCACCTAAAAATAATTCCTCATCATCACCTCTACCATTTTTACCAAAAATTAGAGGAGATTTAGTTGTATTTTGGTGGAAAACCCACCATGGGTGCCGCGGGGGACCATGGTTGAATTCAACCATTTGTGAAACAATTTCATACAATTACCTCCACCAAAACCCTTCCCTAGATGTCAGAAACAAAGCCCAAACAACTTGAGGGGCGGCGGAACACCTGGGGTGAAGGATCAAAGTCACCCATTTATAGGGTTTCCGGCGGGTTCGAGGCAAATTGGAGCCTTTCCAGGCCAAATTGGACTTGGCCTTAGGTATAAAGTTTGTTCTACTCTTTGAAATCTTCATTTCTGTAATTTTTGAGAATTTTTGGAAATAGTTGGTATTTTCCGGTGAATCGTGGCGGCCGACCGCCACTGGCGGTGGCCGGTGCGGCGGCGCACGGCCAGAGGGCAGACGTTGCCATTTTTCATGTAAATTTTAATATTCTGAATCTTTATTGGTAACCATTTGATATGATTTGGGTTGTGAGGGTTGATGGTGAATATGGTGGTTATTAAAATATGTTTGGAATTTATGAAAATAATGAATGGTGAACTACGAAAGGCTTGATCCCGTGCAAGGGTACGTAGGCAGTCTAACAGTGTTAGATGCAGCCTTAACTATTCGAGAAGTAATCCTTTGCTTAGAGGTTGTTTGATAGAATAATTTGGGGAACTAAATTGATAATTTAATTGTTTGTTTGGTAATTTAAACATGAATGTTTGGTGAATTAGAAGTGAATTGAAAGAATTAGTAGCAAACTAGACAAGAGTTTAGTTTGGGCCTATCACCAATATTATTATTCTCGAAATAAAGTAAATATTTCGGGGCGGGGTGTGACAAAATGGTATCAGAGCAAATGATCATATTTTACAGTGTGAGATATTATTATTGAGTTTGTGGATGTGAATTATGATTTGCATTAATGTTGCATTTATGAAGAAATTTATGTGGAGTGCATATATTGTGAATCGATATGCATTGAATTGAATTGAATGGGAGTAGGAAAATTTTAAAACATCGTATTTATGTTATAGCTTTGAAGATAAGCACTTGATTAAGGTTTTAAATTAATCTTGAATTGAGTTGATATTATGGTATGCATGGTGGTTGCAATAATTCACAAGTTTTGTGATTAAAGTGACATTCATGTTATATATATGTGAGATATATATGATTTGTATTGTGTTTGTGGTGAAATTTCCATGGTGATTATGAAAATTTCATTAATGGGAATTATGATTCGCATTGATATTGCATTATTCCCTAAGTTATTTGAATAATGAGGAAGCTATGTGGAATATAAATATGTTGTGAATCATCATGAAATGAAATGAACTTGGTTTGTTTGAATGTGAATGAATTTATTTGGGTATGAGCATTTGACTCAAGTTTCAGATCAATCTTAAATTGGATTGATATTATGTGATGAGTTATGAAAATATTGAATGTTAAAATGATAATGGAATTGTGACATGTAGATGGAAGAGTTGTATTATACCTGTGCCGATGAAAAATATGTGAATTGGGCGAAAAAGGCCTGTGAATGTGAAATTGGGCGGAAAAAGGCCCGTGGATGTGGAATTGGGCACAATGACCCGTGAATGTGAAATTGGGCGAGAAAGACCCTTAGATGTGAAAATGGGCGAGAAAGGCCCGTGGATGTGAAATGGGGCGAAAAAGGCCCGTGAATGTGAAATTGGGCGGAAAAAGGCCCGTGGATGTGGAATTTGGCACAATGACCCGTGAATGTGAAATTGGGCGAGAAAGGCCCGTAGATGTGAAAATGGGCGAGAAAGGCCCGTGGATGTGAAATGGGGCGAAAAAGGCCCGTGAATGTGAAATTGGGCGGAAAAAGGCCCGTGGATGTGGAATTGGGCACAATGACCCGTGGATGTGGAATTGGGCACAATGACCCATGAATGTGAAATTGGGCGAGAAAGGCCCGTAGATGTGAAAATGGGCGAGAAAGGCCCGTGGATGTGGAATTGAGAAAAAAAAAAAAAAAAAAAAAAAGGGAGAAGAAAAAAAAAAAAAAAGAAAGTGTGATGTGTATCGGTCAGGTATAGTATAATTTTTCCAGCCTACTAGTCACTGATGGAGATAAAAGAAAATGGTGGTGGAATCAATGTTTTGACAATGATAAGTATAGCTAGAAATTTTAAAAATCGGATGACCATGAAAATTTTGGTTGGAAATTTCAATATGTATGGGAGATCTAATGATTTATCGAATGGGAATGAAATTATAAACTGTGGTTATGGTTTGCTCATTATAATTAGAATGGTGGGTGGACATGAATGAAATTATGAAATGAAATTTTGAGTTCGTTTAATATAAACGAATTTTCAGTTGTGTGAGACGTGAAATTTGTGGAAAAAAAAAAATTAATGGGGAAGGTGTATAATTATAAATGTGTTGTTTTGGTTGCCATAGTTATGAGTGATCATTGTTGGAAATTGGTATTGCGAATAAGCTAATGACAAGATGTTGGTCACAAGAAATTGTAATAAATTTAAAATTTCTCTTACCTGGTTGATGAAATATGAATAGAACTCTGGATGTGTGGAATTGTCTTTGATTCGCTCTGTGGTTACACTTTGAAGCGATGTAAAAGAAAAAGAAAGATTTGGAGAGTTTCATTCCATGATAACGAAATTGTGGAATTCTTCATTTAAAACCTATTAAGAAAAGTTGATTTTAGAAATTGAAAGCAAATAGCTTAATCAGTAATTGATAGTTGGACAAACGTTGGAAGTCAACAAATCATACTTGCTATTGATATTGTTCATGAATTTATGTGAGCAAGTTATATTTGTTCTGACCTTACATTGTAAAATGGAAGAAGATTCCCTTCACTTAGTGAGCAAAACAAAGTCATTTACTAAAGCAAAACGGTTCGCCTCATTGAATTCAATATTTTTTTTCATGTTGGCTTATGATATTGTATTGTGGTTGGTGCATATGTTTAATTGGGACCTTGAAAGCTTAAATTGGTGATAAGATTAAGATATGCTTGCGCAAGTGATGTGCTGATTATTGTCGAGCATGCAGGTACATTAAATATCATGTTTTAGTTAAGCATGTCATGAATATGGATCCAATTCTTATAATGGTTGGCACCATGTATATCCGTTTGGGCAATTGGTGTATTTGAATAAAACTATAAGATGGGATTTGAGTTTGTCTAGTATAAACGGAAATTGCGAACTTGTTTTAAATTTTAAATTTTTATACCGTGATAATGATTAGAAGATCCAAGGATTTTAGCTAGAAATTTTGATGTTTGGGTTGCCAATTCTGGTGGGTTGGTTTGAAATTGTAATAATTATTTAGCCACCGATGGTTATGGTTTGAAAGTCTGAAATTTATTCGGCCGATCGTAGTGATAAGGAGGGACATTACTGTTAAAGGCGGCAGACTGAACACTCATGTGGGCTAAACCATTATATGATATTGAAGCATACACAAACTTAATGTGTATAGCTAACTTGGTAAAATAGATGTGGTAACAAGTACACAACTTGAAGTCAAATGTGATTATGGGTATTTTAGGCACCCAACAGTACAAATTGTGCAAAGTTTAATGTTTTTGCTTAGTTGGAAGGTTTTAGCGTAAAGGAAATCAAATTTTAAGGGGTAGAGTGACATTTTCAGTAGTTTCTAATGCTATATATTAAAAACTGCTAACTATGCAAGTAATTAACTAGTAAAGAGAGTGGCACAATAAGTTAAGGCTAGTTGGGGTTAAATTGTTCGTATTAAACCATCTGCTACACCAACATTTGGAATTCCAAATAGTGTTACTGGAATTTCTGATATTTATTTTGCCAATGTGTGTGGCTTGATATTTGTTGGTATGTATTTAGCCAATTAGAAGTGTGGCCCGATGTTTAATATTATCTTTGCAAATGAGTATGGCTTGCATTTCTGATATCTCTTTGGCCGATGATTGTTATGGTTGAGATGTATGATATTTATTTTGTTAATGATGGATATGTCAAGACTTTTCTGAGGTTGGGTAACGCCAGATATCCCACATATTACGACGACGTATAGACAAAAATGGTAAATGGTTTGCCAATGGGAATATGAGAATTTGAGTGAAAATCATGGTTAATATTCGTTAGTTGCTTAATTTGGAGCCCAAATAAAATCGTAGATTGATTCACCATTAAAGGAATGGTGGGAATGGTTCTATTTTCTATTTGTAAATTTGATGGTTAAAATCTCGGGGACGAGATTTATTTTAACGGGGGGTGAATGTAATACCCTGAAAATTTAAATATATGAATATGTGGAGAAAATCGAAAATAAATCGATTTATGGTTATGGAAATAGAATTGGGAAATTATTATAATTAACGTATTTGTATTATTGAGCTTTTATATGATTTTTCGGAAATTTATAATAATTGATGTGAGATAAGTTTTAAATTAAACTAGTTACGAGGTTTAAAGTTTGAAAATTAATTAGATAAAATCCGTAGACCTTTTGAAGTCACAAATATATTTTTTAATAGAGCTCGATCTCATGAACGCGTAGGCGCAAACCGTTCGTGAAACGGAATTATAACGAAGAAGTTATAAACGAACAAAGTGAGGGATGAAATGGTCATTTGACCATTTTCTGGAGGGTTCCAGATCTTTTGGAGCAGGGAGTAGTGGAGCCATGTGGCGGGCTGTGAGTGGAGGAAATGGGCACAGCCCAATCAGAAAAGGGAGAAGGGAGGGAAAGGAAAGAAGGAGGAAAAGGGAGGAAAAACGGGTCTTTTGACCCATGTAACCCAAACCGGCGGGTGCCGTGTAATCCGGTGACCTCCAAGCAAATTCCTGGCGAGTTGAAGCCCCTCACCACCTAAAAATAATTCCTCATCATCCCCTCTACCATTTTTACCAAAAATTAGAGGAGATTTAGTTGTATTTTGGTGGAAAACCCACCATGGGTGTCGCGGGGGACCATGGTTGAATTCAACCATTTGTGAAACAATTTCATACAATTACCTCCACCAAAACCCTTCCCTAGATGTCAGAAACAAAGCCCAAACAACTTGAGGGGCGGCGGAACACCTGGGGTGAAGGATCAAAGTCACCCATTTATAGGGTTTCCGGCGGGTTCGAGGCAAATTGGAGCCTTTCCAGGCCAAATTGGACTTGGCCTTAGGTATAAAGTTTGTTCTACTCTTTGAGATCTTCATTTCTGTAATTTTTGAGAATTTTTGGAAATAGTTGGTATTTTCCGGTGAATCGTGGCGGCCGACCGCCACTGGCGGTGGCCGGTGCGGCGGCGCACGGCCAGAGAGCAGACGTTGCCATTTTTCATGTAAATTTTAATATTCTGAATCTTTATTGGTAACCATTTGATATGATTTGGGTTGTGAGGGTTGATGGTGAATATGGTGGTTATTAAAATATGTTTGGAATTTATGAAAATAATGAATGGTGAACTACGAAAGGCTTGATCCCGTGCAAGGGTACGTAGGCAATCTAACAGTGTTAGATGCAGCCTTAACTATTCGAGAAGTAATCCTTTGCTTAGAGGTTGTTTGATAGAATAATTTGGGGAACTAAATTGATAATTTAATTGTTTGTTTGGTAATTTAAACATGAATGTTTGGTGAATTAGAAGTGAATTGAAAGAATTAGTAGCAAACTAGACAATAGTTTAGTTTGGGCCTATCACCAATATTATTATTCCCGAAATAAAGTAAATATTTCGAGGCGGGGTGTGACAATCCAAATAGGTCAAGAAGGGCTCGTGTAAAAATATATGATGGGGCTAATTTGTCTTTCAAATCCAAGAACTGGTAGTATCTCTATATATGAGTACATGAGGCGCTATAGAATGATACGTTCCCGTGCCACAAACATGTACTTACAATAGGATCTTGTTGCACATCTTTGGGCCAAAAATAGCATGGAGTAGGGGTTTAAGTTTTATATTGTTAAATGTTTTTTAAAATGGTGTTTAAGTTTCATGTTGTTAAATGTTTTTTTTATGTTGTATAATTTTTATGTTGTTTAATGTTGTTTAATGTTATTTAATGTTATTTAATGTTGTTTAATATTGTTTAATATTGTTTCATGTTACTTAATGTTATGTAATGTTTAGTGGTTTAGAAGTTAGAGGGAAAAAAAAGAATTTTTACAATTTTTAAAACAAATTTTGTAAAAAAAATAAATAAATAAAAATAACGGCTAGCTGACGTCAGTTAGCCGTTATTTTTAAATTTTGGCCTACCATTCCTGTCGGCTATAACCGACAGGAATAAGTACAATGTTGTCGGATATAACCCACAAAAATAATGAATATTCTGGCCCGGCCTGGGGCTAGTTGAGTTGGGCCAGCCAATTGGCCATTTGGCCTTTTTTTGTTCAGTGGGATCCACAAGCCTTTTGGTCTAGTCATTGGTTGAAGATGATTTTCGAACTATTTTCGACTTTTTAACCCTCTAAACCTATCGGTTAGAGATGGTCTAAGTGACCTACATCAGTGGCATTGCCCACTACACGCGGCCCCTGTTACAAGACATTCAAAATTTAAATTTTCGGTCAAAAACGACCTTCTTCCGCTTTGTATTAATGAACTTCAAAGGGGGTTATTTTCTTGATTAAAAAGTTCACAATCCCCACGATGGTCCCACTCGCACGTGAAACCGTCAGAACTTAATTTTATTTTGTTTTCTAAGTGAACAGATTCCCTAGATATTTTTCACTTTGCATAGATAGAACATCCCATCGTCACCGTTAAAAGTGCTAGAAAAAACTCGCTCCCTCATCACAATCAACGGGCACGATCGCAGATAAAAATCAGTTAATTTTTAGTGTCGACAACTGTAAAAATCAGTTAATAGCCTGACGCAGAGCATTGATAGAGTCACGCAAAGCGAGCAAAAGTAACAAAAAGGATACAATAATCGGCCGCCACGTGGTCATGGATGAAACAGTCCGAACCTAAAACTGCGGTCCCGATTACGCAGTCGGCGGGGCCCACAGATTCAGAGAAAGGAGGGAAGCCTGTAAAGCTTAAATAGTCGTGTCCGCAGGGCTCGTAACTACTTCAAACGGGCCGGAGATTCCTGATCGAACAGGAGGCCCCGAGAGAGAGAAAGCTAGAGAGAGGGAGATAGAGGGTGTGAGAAGGTAGAAGAGCCTCTCGTCTCAGGTACTTTTTCTCTCTTTTTTTTTTTTTTTTCCTGATACATTTGGCTTCTGGTTTGAATTTCTAAGATTTTCACTTGCATTTTGCGTTTTGTGATCGAATGTGATTGGAGATATGTATGCTCGAGCTCCGTTTTCTGCTTCAATGGCGTAATCTAGGTTAGATCTAGCCGTTAATGGCGAAATTTTTTTGACCGTTCGTTTCTCCTGAGATTCAGATCCTCCTGTTCAATCGATTTTTCTTTCCGGTATGGACGGCTAAGATTTTTTGAGCCTTGATTCAAAAATATTAAAATCCCTTTGATTCTTTCGGTTATTTTATTTTTAAAGGAATTGAGTTTTTCGGAGTCCGATCTGGGTCATCCGAGCCTAACAGTCTGGATATTTTGTCGCGTTCTTTGATTTGGTCCTTCCATGGCGCCCACTTGATCTCTCGCTATTTCATCATCTCATTTTTTTCATTTAATAAATTACAAATATGTTTACGGAATATTCTTGCAAAGTGGGAAGCTTTTATAATAAATTACAAATGTTTGAATTTTTTTAATTGTTTATTAATTTTCTTATAAAGAAATATTATTTGTTGATCCGGACTCGGTAATTTTTATGGAGTATACTCAACTTTAATCAAATTGGAGCAATAGTCCCTCAACTAAAAATTCATTACCATTGGTCCCTCAATTTATCAAAATGTGTAGCTATAGTCATTTTCATAAATTTTGTCAAAATAAGTTATATTGGAATGATCATTTATACAATTAGGGTTCCTCAACTCATCAAAGTGTATAATTATGGTTCTTTTTGTCAACTATGTCAAAAATTTTGTCAAAACATAGGAATGACCATTGCTACAATTGAGTTAAAGTTAAGGGACTATTTCTTCAAATTAAAGTTGAGGGATCAATGGTAATGGATTTTTAGTTGAGGGATCATAGCAGCACGTTTTGACAAGTTGAGGGACCAATGGTAATGGATTTTTAGTTAAGAGACCATTGCTACAATTGAGTTAAAGTTAATGGTTTATGGCTACAATTTACTCTTTTTTATGCTGTGCGGCACGGTTCTTTTTCTGCGCGCTTCACAACCGATTTTCTGGCCCTTCCGTCTTGGGTCCGGCTGCAACGCCGCTTTTGACAATTCGTTAAATGGGTTGCGATCGAGTCCCGGCATGTATGCACATTTTCTGACAAGCTTTAGTTTTATTTGCTATAAATTTGAAAAAGTTGGGCGGCTTTTGGGTTAATAAATTAGGAAAAAACCAACGAGAAACACGATGTGTTGCAACCGTTTTATTTGCTCTAATTGACAAAATTAGTCAAAATCAAAGCCTACTTGCAAAGCGAATCATGCTTAGAGGATGGGTTCTGTGGTAATGGTCTTTTGTTTTTTAATTTAAAGTTTCAAACTTTCTCACTTTTTACATATAGATTAAGATTATTATTTAATTAATCGTGTTTAAGGGTCGGCCACGATATTGGGAAGCGAATCAAATGCAATTTCCGCAGGTTACGTGTACTTGTTTTTGTTCAAAGATTTTTCGTTTGAATTCCTCGTCAATTGTAAGCTTTGATATTTTCCAGTATGGCGGATTGCTTTCAGACGCACCAGCTTTGGTGCTTAAATTTGATTAATTAAAGATGTGGGTCCTAATCACAACCGAACAAGTCAAAAAATGCTTTTGTATATAGTCTAATTTTCTCTTTTGTTAACAGTGATTTGTTGTTGTTTTAAGTTTTGAGCGTTGCATTTCCACAAGTGATTCCTTGTTGTACTGATGCTTAAGGAGACGGAAGAAGTGCTCAAATAGTGATTAAACCTATAACAAGAAAACGAAATATGCGTTTTTCAGTAGCCATATACTAAAAAATAGATGAAGTTGTCGTTTTGGATTATATGCCGTAGTCAAACTGCCAACTACGACTTAATCAAGGAGTTTAAGCCCTCCGGAACTTGCATCAACTCGTTGGTCTTGCCGTCTCTGTCTTTGCTAGTGAGAAGCGATTTTGTCGTGGGTTTCTTACTGTTCTTCAAGTTGTAACGTTGGATTTTTTTGAATATTCCACTTGCCTGTCAACGTTTGTTTTGGTCCGTCTACTTTTGTGTTGTAATTTTGGGTGGTTGTCGTGTTAGGCTTCAAACGGCAATATATTATAATCTTGATTGGTTGGTCATATTTTTTCAACTTTTGTTCTGTCTTCTTGGTTTTGTATTATATTAACTTTCAAGTCCTTAAAGGGAGGAATATTTGAGATCTGAAATCTGTGATTTTACATTATATTCAGCCGTTGCACTCTTTGTTCTTGGCAGATTTCGGAACAATGGGTGCCGGTGGAAGAATGGTTGCGCCCCCTGTGCGCAAAAATGCGGATGCTGACACCCACAAGAGAGTTCCGTACTCTAAGCCTCCCTTCAGCCTCGGTGAGGTCAAGAAAGTCATCCCACCTCATTGTTTTCAGCGCTCTGTTTTCCGCTCCTTCTCCTATGTCTTTTATGACCTCACCATTGCCTCCATCCTTTACTACATTGCTTCCACCTACATTCAGAATCTCTCTCAACCTCTCTCCTTCTTGGCATGGCCGATTTTCTGGTATGTTCAGGGCTGTGTTCTCACCGGTGTTTGGGTCATAGCGCATGAGTGCGGTCACCATGCTTTCAGTGATTATCAATGGCTGGATGACACTGTTGGTTTGATCCTCCACTCTTGCCTCCTTGTCCCGTACTTCTCATGGAAGTATAGCCATCGCCGCCACCATTCCAACACAGGTTCCCTTGAGCGAGATGAAGTCTTTGTCCCCAAGCAGAAGTTCGAAATTGGATGGTATGCCAAATATCTCAACAACCCACCTGGCAGATTCCTCACACTCCTCATCCAACTCACTCTAGGCTGGCCTTTGTATCTTGCGTTCAATGTTTCCGGAAGGCCCTACAAAGGATTTGCTTGCCACTTTCATCCGTATGGGCCAATCTACTCTGATCGTGAACGATTGCAGATATTTGTGTCCGATGCTGGTGTTCTTGCTGTCTTCTATGGGCTTTACCGTCTTGCCGTTGCAAAGGGGCTTGCTTGGGTTATATGCTTCTACGGAGGTCCTCTAATGGTGGTGAATGGATTTTTGGTACTGATCACGTACTTGCAGCACACCCACCCCGCATTGCCGCACTATGATTCCTCTGAATGGGACTGGTTTAGGGGAGCTTTGGCCACCGTTGACAGAGACTACGGAATCCTGAACAAGGTTTTCCACAACATCACAGACACTCACGTTGCGCACCATTTGTTCTCAACCATGCCGCACTATCACGCAATGGAAGCGACCAAGGCAATCAAGCCGATATTGGGCGAGTACTATCAGTTCGACGGGACTCCGGTTTACAAGGCAATGTTTAGGGAGGCGAAGGAGTGTATCTACGTCGAGCCCGATGAGGGTGCCAAGAAAGGTGTCTTCTGGTACAAGAAAAAGCTGTGATTCTGAAAGTTGCCGAAGTCGGTGAGTATTTTGGGAGTTTTAGGTTCTTTGTGATGGATCTGAGGTTCCCTTAACTTATGTTGTAGGTGTCTTGGTTTTTTGGAACTACTAAATATTAATTGAAGTGCTTTTTCAATAATTTTTGCATCTCTAGTTATCGTTGAAATTGAAACACAAGGGTGATCTCTGTTGTGTTCTTTTATCTTAAGCACAAAGCGTGCAAAGTGCTTAACCTAAAAGCCAAATCCAAAACGAATCTGCGTTGCCTGATTCAAAGTAAATTCGAAATTAGGCTGCCCCTGGAGGATGGCTCTCTCTTCATAAGCACAAAGCCTGCTAAGTGCTTGATCTAAAAGCCTAAGCCAAAACATAAGATGCTTGCCCAAATTCGGCTGCCACTGAAGGGTGGCTTTTTTGGAGCGTTTGAGAGTTAAAACATTTTAATTTTTTTTCTGGTCGACAAAAGATATATATATTTTTTTTGGTTTTTTCTTTTTTTTTTTTGGACAAAGTAACTTCATTACCAATAAACATAAAACATAATTATATAAAGAGGCCTAAATAAAAAAAATAATAATAAAAAAAAACACACCGTAGAAGGCTGTGTCCGACGCTGCAAACCAAGACCCCAACAACCGCTTGAAATCAAGCCGAGCAAAGCCCCAGAAGTGGAGAACAGAAGACTCGATCATCCTTCAAAGAGCACCCAACAAGTTGCAGCCACCAATCCAAGGACCAAACTAAGGAAGCCCGTAAGAAGCAACCCACAAGTAACAATGCCAAGCACACACATGGAACGAGGTGGTGTGAACACCCAAGCTAGAGTTCTACGCACTTTCCGAGAGAATTGCGAAAATTCTTTGAGAAGTTTAGTGGTTGCAAAAATAAAAGGAGGGATCGAGGAGAAATGGAAAGGGGAATATTAAAGTGAAGAAATATGTAAGGAGCTTGTAATCCAGTTGCTTCAGAGTATTGTTCACATTCAAGGCCATGAGTTCATTCTCTCCCTTCCCATATCAAGACATTCAATAGCAAGCGCCATCAACAGACATGAAAAAAGAGGAAGCCAAGACTTGAACAAGAAAGCTGGACTTGGAGGGTAAATATTGTGATTAAGAGAACAAAAAAAAAAGTTCAAGCCCAACAAGGAAAACTAAAAACGAAACTGAGTGGGTTAGTTCGGGCAGCTGAATGTTCTAGGACTATTACCGTTAAAAATAAGCTTCAAACACAAGCCCGACCCATTGATTTGCATAACTAAGGACCTGTTGGAAGTGAATTTGATCTTATGGAGAATCACCTATTACGTGTTTTTTCAAAGAAGTGATTCTGACTCTTCTGAAATCACATTTAGACGGAGCTTTATCTTTTTTGCTGGTCTAGAACGGCCCTAATTCATTCTCTATATTTCCACTTTCCAAACGATAAGCACCAATATAGTCCCTCACAATATTGCATATCAGTTAGTTTTGTTCAAATGTAGTAATTGACGCAAGGAGTTTGTAATTTAGTTGCCTAAAAGCATTTAGGCTTGCACACCGAGGTTCCACATTTGATTTCCCCCTATAACTGTCATTTGTATGAAAAAAAAGTAGCAAGTGATAAGTGAAATTTCAAGGCCTCGTTTTGGAATGCTTCGATAAGCACTGCTTTTATTAGAACTATATGGATTTTGATTAAAATTTCAAATATTTCTTGAAAACGCTTCCCGGAAAGCAATTTTCTAGATAATGATTCATTGGAAAACAATAAAAATTTGTTATATATTTAACCCCACAATCATTTTACCTGTTTTAGTCCAATAATGTTATCTATTACCATCTTATTATAATTTATACTACATATAGTGTAGGACATGAGGTGGCAGCTCAGGTGTACATCTTAACGGTAATTCGTATTTATTTTATTAATATTTTTTTCTTAAACCCTTCTTTCACCTTCCCTGTGAAACAGATGATGATTCTGGTGAGAGTTCAAGCCAATACATCAGGCTATTGCAAACTTGGAAGTAGGTGGCATAGCAGAACAATCACCATGTGATCGCCAAAGGAGGGGGTGGAAGCACCATCATGTGGTTATGTAGTGGGGGATGATGAGGGGGTTGAGCACCATTAATCGCCGGAGAAGGTAGGTGATATTGCAGAGAGGAGGGAGGAAGAGCCAAGACAAACGGAACATTCTCATCTACTGAGTTACAAATATTATCAATCAAACAGGAAACGCTAGTATAGCTCGTATAGAAAATAAGAAAAGAATTTCTAATTCTTAATTACTAGAAAACCCTAAGCCTATGTAATATCTTTAGAAATATCCCAACGCAAAATCGAATCAAATTGTTAACTTTTCGAACAAACTGATGATGTCGTTGGACCACTTTGCTTATACCTGTAAAAACAAATCAACATCAAATCTCAATGAGTCCCTAATTGTTCACACACGTTAGTTTATTAGTTATTACTTGTTAATTAAGTTGGTAGCATACACAGGGGAGATGCCGACATGCATGTCAAGGATTTGCCTTGACGAGAACATTTGGGTAATCCTGCAGGACCGCAAATCGAACATGAAGGCAACTGATAACAGACATGCAAAAGGTTTACTGTGTCTCTGTGAATGCAATACTTCTTTACTCAAGCAGTCGACGACTATTGACACACGGCACATAAAAACGAAACAGTAAAAGTAAAATAATTAGAATATATATTTATTTATATTAAAATCTCAAGTGAGTTGTTGAAAATGTAGGCAGTTACGTAGGACTTGATTTACTGCTGCAATTGTTTGACAGATAATATAAAAACATGACATGAACTGGTCTCTAAAAGTAACTGATTAGATATTGTTGATCGTTAACTACTGAGATTAGAGAAAATCTTGCGTGGGTCAGTAATATACGAACTATATGACTAATTATACATTAGATGGCGCCTGCATGCTCACGTAGCCTTAGTAAAGGGTTTGGATTTTCTCTAATAACTTATTGGCCTAAATCTTTTGATTTGTTAGTCATGTTTTATTTTATATAGATACACGCGCAAATTTTTTTCTCTCCTGATTATGCTATAAAAACCTAGGGCTTCAGTCAAATTACCTTGTTAGGAAGTTGTTTGGGCCCAAAATATTGGTCTGGACCGAATTTGGAGTTACATCCAGCCTAACGATCTTTCTAGAATTCTCGTCAGATTTTGAGTCATGGGCTGCCTAGTCAAGGCCGGCCGAGTCCTATCAGGGAGTGGAGTCTTTCAGATAAGGATGAGGGAGTTGAGTCCTGATACAACCAGGAGGCTCGGCCAGATGATGATGCGGGGACCTAGAGGTGAAAGTGGCCGGGTAAAGGGTTTGATTCGGAGTCCTAGGTTGTTTAGGATTGGCCGAGTTCTGATTAGATTAGCTTTAAGAAGTCTTATTCTGAGAAGGATTCTAACTCGGTTATGAAGGGGTTTGCCCCTATAAATACAAGACTCAGTACATAATTCAAGCCTCCAACAAATCAACACACAAATCTGCCATGCGCAAACCCTCGCTCTATGCGAAACCTCTCAACAACTTTGAGATTTTTATTTTTATTTTCGCCAACACATCTTCAGTTTGGATAAACAACACTGTGAAGGCAACCTGGGATACCTTCAGTTTGGATAAACAGCACTATCGCCGTAGAATCAGACGACCGCGGAGCACCTTCAGTTTGGATAAACAGCACTGCAAAAAGGCCGACTGGTTATCTCTCCAAGTCTCGGTCGAGAAGGATTTCCGAATCCTTATTGGAAGAGGTCATCTCATTAGCCTTCTCGGCGAAGTGAGGTGTTACAAATTACTGAGCTCGGCACATTGGACGCCAAGTTATTTTATGATTGGATACTCACAAGTTGGCTTTAGAGTTCGGCATTCTGACGGCCGAACCACATTCACCATCAAGACGTATATCTGTTTTGAGTATCAGTGCCCCTATACTTTGGTGTCGATTCGGCGTGCTTATACTCTCACGAATATAATAACAGTGACCGAACCCGGCGCCGACAATTTGTGAACTTCGCAGAACTAGCAGCCTTATCTTCAGGCTCTAGAACCCGAAGGCTGAGAATTGTTCCTTCCTCAGCCACAGTCGCAAGATCAAGAAGTCAGCAGCGCGACCAACGCAACATCAACAAATTTTACCCACCGGCCGAGCTCGGCCGTCGAGTTGGCACGCCCCGCACACAACCGAAGGACGTAGTTAGCTTATAGACTACTCGGCCTGCGCGCCACGTAGGCTTGATAGTTTTTAGAGTTAACATTTTGGCATGCCTAGTGGGACCTAGTGCTAAAACTACGAAGTTCATGCCAATTGAGACACGATCAGTTAAGAAGAAAGCAGTTATGGGAAAATCAACGACTGATTTGTCAATTCAGAACATAGGACAAAATTTACCGCAGACACAAAACCCCCTTGTTACCGCAACACCGGAGTCCGCGAGCGTAACACGCTGAGAAAATGAAGCTAGTCTCGGCGATCAACCTCGCAATGCAGAGGTCCCTAACAGAACCACATGCATTTTCAATGAGGTGGTAATGGATGACTGTGATGAGGATGGTGGTGAAGGCGCTGATCCACCAACAAGGTCGTTTCTCCAAAGACGACTGAATGAACAATCTCGGCAAGTTGAACAGATATTCAGCCGAGGAATAGACACTCTGCGCGAAGTAATATGCAGTACCAATGAGACACACACCAGATTACTTGAAATGCTGGTTCGTAAAATCTGTGAAGATAGACCCTCCGATCATTCTCGGTAATTGCCACCAAGGAATAATCCTCTACCAATAGTACACGTCGAGCCAGTGCCTGCTTGGCTCAAGCCAATTGACCTGGAAAAGAAAGGATGATCAAGCAGTAGATCGGATGGATCCGACCAGAAAGTGGAAACAACATCCATCGATATGACCGAGATCTAGAGGATGATTGATTCGGCCTTGAAAAAGGGGCCGAAATTCCCAAAATTCATCCACCCATACCCTGCCTATGTGGAGAAATTTGAATATCCTAAAGGCTTTAAAATCCCAGATTTCAGTTTGTTTGCTGGAGAATCATCTTTATCCTTGTTAGAACATATGGCTCGGTTCACTACGCAATGTGGAGATGTTAATAGCGATTTCCATAAACTGCGGCTATTTAACTTCTCATTAACAGGCTCGGCATTTGCGTGGTACATCAATCTCCCACCGAACTCCATCCAGAGTTGGGAGGAGTTGGCCGAAAAATTTCATGAGCAATTATATCGGCCGGGGATGGAAATGTCGGTTTCATCACCAGCCAGGATGGCTCAAGCATCAGATGAGTCACCAATGGATTATCTTACCAGGTTTAAGTCGGCTAGAAATTGGTGCTGAGTACCTCTTCCTGAAGTCGAATTTGTTAGACTGGCTTTGAATGGGCTGGACGTGGAGTACAAAAAGAAATTCCTGGGAGCAAACTTTCGAGACATGTACGAACTAGCTCAACATGTTGAGCAGTATAACTACCTACTCCGAGAAGAAAAAGTCTCAAAGTAGGAACCATTTACAAAAACCCCACGGTTAGCTATGCCTCGACTGAACCTGAAGAATATGCCAGTGTTGATGTGGCCGAGATAGTAATCGATAAACCGTATATTTGCAAGGCATTGACTTATGCCAATCCCAAGGATGTCAAAACTCACTCGGCACCGAAGAATCTATCACCAAAACATCAAAAGTTTACACTTTTGACATTACTAAGGCCGACGCCATCTTCGACCAACTACTACTTACCAAGATCATCAAACTTCGGCCTGGGCATAATATTCCTAAGGCCGAAGAATTGAAGGGAAGAACATATTGCAAGTACCATAACTTAAATAAACATACGACAAACAACTGTGTCGTATTTCCAGATGCCGTCCAAAGCTAGATTGATAACGGCAAACTTAAGTTTCCAGAAAGGAAAATGAGCGTTGACACCAACCCGTTTCCTACGGCGACGGTTAATATGGTAGATGCTCATCTACCTAGGGACAAAAGGAAAGGGAAGGCCGAGTTCGTTCCAGTACAACATATCCTAAAGTAGAATTCTCGGCCACGACTCAAGATTGATTTATTTTCAAACGAGCCACCCAAAGTTCTTTCAGGACCGGCTATCATCGAGTCTATGATAGACTCCAGCGCCGAGGAAAAAGATAGACCGGTGATTATATGCAGTTGGTGTAAGACAAACGTCACCACCGAGCCAAATGAAAGGCTGTTTTAGGATATGATAAAACAATCACCTTCCATGGCCGCAACACATCAGAAGACGCTTAGTACAGGCCAGCGCCAGAGAGTTTTCGACAAACTCAGCCCCAAAACGCGGCCGATCGAACTACCCCCAGTCAGACGGCGCCTCGACTTCGATGCACCATTCTATAACGAGGATTATTATGCACGAAGTTCTAGCAACTCGAACTCTTCGGCAAAGCAGAAAACCTTTAAACCTCCTGAACCGCGCCATCAACATTGGTACACCTATCATTCCCCTAAAGGTGTGTACACGGCACTGTCCAAATCACAGAAGCGTCGGCGCCAATGAATAGATTGCATGACCCGCTGACAAGCAACCTAGGAAACTTCGGCCCCCAAGTGGCAGTCGAAGAACAAAACTAGCAGTGACGATGAGTGACAACCTCCGGCCACTATGACAAAGTTGCTCCAAGAAAGACAAGTGATAAATCCTGATATGGAAACCATATTTGAGAAGCCTGATAAGCGAATCAAACTTCTCGTTCGACCCGGGGAAATGAAGGTGCACTTTGAACATTTCAAGAAGGAAGCCGAGAGCAAACTTTCCCCATTGCCCATACAGGAGCCTTTGATCAGAGTTAGACGGAACCTACATCCCCCGTTCCTCAAAGAGGCATTGAAGTATATGCGAGAGTTCCACAAAAAGCATTCAGCTAACGATTTATACGGTTTGCCGAAAGCATGCCAAGACACGATTGATCTCGTTCTGGCCTGTCCTGATGCCGAGCGAATTATCCAAAAGAATTCAGACTTAGGGTTGAAAGCTAGGTTCCAGCACACACGTGAAGCTCGAGTCCTCGGCTTTGACATCGACCCATATACCGATATCGATACGAACGAGCTTCCCTTCTCTCTTAAAGATCTTCAGCACTTACGATACCACTTCGAAGTTTTTTTAGCCGCTTCTCTTTTCGGCCTTACGGCCGACGAAACGAAGCGCGTTGCAAGCTTAGATGCCTACTTGGACATCAGGGACACCCGTATCATCTATCAAGAGCAGGTTCGTGGCACAACGCAAGTCTTAAACCCTGTTTTGATTCCCGATGAACCTGAGGCCCTTGACCGACGGAAGAAAATTCTCAAAAACGCCTTGCAGGAACATACCCCGGTAACGGTCGACGAGGTTGACCCAGATACTCTCCATGACGGGAGTCCGGAATAGAAAGGCCCGGCAGATGAATGGCCGACAGAGGTGGGAGATACCGAGCCAATGGGTCATTTGATCCTTGACAACATGGAAATCAGTATGGTCCATGTTCTGCCTGCAGATTTTCAACCACGCACGTCCCAACCGAATTTCCTAGACGGCGACGTAGTGGCCGAGGAAGCTACTCAAGTCAACTTCGTAATCACTACCAAAGTCGAGTCAGCAACAAAAGAAAACAACCTCAAGGCAGCTCTCGTCGAATTACTTCCTCGTTCTTCATCAGCCAATCTCCATCACCTGAAGCCGTTATATGTTATGGCTCATATCGAATGATACCCAATATCCAAAATTTTCGTTGACTGTGGAGCGACAGTCAATATCATGCATGTGACTATCATGAAGGCGTTACGTCGCTCTAACGACGAACTTATTCCATCAGGGATCACCATGAGTAGTTTCGTTGGTGACAAATCCCACACCAAGGGAGTCCTCCCGTTAGAAGT
Organism: Heteromeles arbutifolia; assembly: GCA_024362995.1. NCBI lineage: Eukaryota > Viridiplantae > Streptophyta > Magnoliopsida > Rosales > Rosaceae > Heteromeles > Heteromeles arbutifolia. The sequence continues at coordinate 6,834,313 of JANCRC010000010.1, read as the reverse complement.
GACTGTCGCAGGTTGCAATCACATGACCGCTTTTTTCATAGTCGACTCCAAAATCGAGTACAATGTGTTGCTCGGTCGGGACTGGATTCACCAAACAAGTTGTATCCCTTCATCGCTATATCAAGTTCTCATTTTTTGGGACGGCAAGACAGTCGTGGTTCACCCAGCTGATAATTAGCCATTCCAAGCTAACATGATCCAAGCACGATACTACGACGATCATGTCAGCTACATCACTTTACACGGCCTCAACGAAGAAAGACGGCCGACTCAGATTTCTGTTCAGAAGGCCATTGAGGTTGGCGCCGAAACTGTTCACTAGGATTTGGCGAGACTCGGGTTGGCCAACTTCATCACCGATCCTGATGTCAGACATCAGTCAGGCCAAATGCCGAGCCGCAGTTTCATCGACCATGGAACGATTGCTGGCTCATTAGTATGTTATCTCCCAACAGCCAAATTCGAGCGTCAACCTCGTGGAGTTCCTCGTCGAAAGGGAAAATGGCCCTGTCCTCCCTCTTGACAAAATCCAAGCTGCCCCGGCCGAGCTTAAAGATAGCCGGCCCCAAGTTAAAAACCCTTTGGATGAAATAAATGTGGGGACGGCCGATAACCCTCGGCCATTCTTTATTAGCGCTTTGTTACCCCAACATACCAAGACTGAACTCTGTAAGTTACTTAGCGAATTTAAAGATTGTTTCGCTTGGAGTTATCATGAGATGCCTGGTCTTGACCGAACCCTCGTTAAGCATGAATTACGCATCAAACCTGGTTGCAAGCTCTTTCGCCAGCCTCTTCGAAGGTTCTCAACAGAAGTTCAACTCGGCGTAAAAGAAGAACTCGTTCGACTTTTAAACGCCGGGTTTATTCGAACCGCTCGATACGTCGAATGGTTGGCGAATATCGTGCCAGTACTGAAGAAAAGCGATGCCTTACGCATTTGTATTGATTTTGGTAATTTAAATCTGGCAACTCCCAAAGATAAATATCACATGCCGATCTCAAATTTGTTAATTGACGCCGCAGCTACTCATGACATGATGTCTTTCATGGATGGTCATGCCGGTTATAACCAGATCTTTCTCGCCAAGGCTGATGTTCATAAAACTGCTTTTCGTTACCTGGGGTCACTCGGAACATTCGAGTGGGTTGTTATGCCATTCGGCTTTAAAAACGCTGGTGCCACATACCAATGCGCCATGAATGCTATCTTTCATGACCTGATTGGCACAATAGTTGAGGTGTATATCGACGACGTGGTGGTTAAATAAAAAAGCTACCGAACACATCTAGATGATCTTCGACAAGCTTTCCTTCGTATACGACGACATAATCTCAAGATGAACCTGGCTAATTGCGCCTTCGACGTATTGGCCGGTAATTTCTTAGGTTTCCTTGTGCGTCATCGAGGAATTGAGATGGATGAAAACAAGGCACACGCGATCATCGCTGCCCCACCCTCGACGACAAAGAAACAACTACAGTCCTTACTCAGCAAGATAAATTTTCTCTACCGTTTTATATCTAATTTGGTGGGAAAAATGAAGGCGTTCTCTATGCTTTTGAAACTGAAGGACTTGGATAAGTTTGAGTTGAGTAGAGAGCATCAAGCGACTTTTACACAAATCAAGGTCTTCCTTACCACACCGTCGGTCCTCGTACCACCTCGACGCGGTAGGCCTCTTAAGTTATATATTTCAGCGGCCAAAGAGTCCATTGGTTGCCTCCTCGCGCAGGACAACGATGTCGACCACGAACAAGCTATCTTTTTTCTCAGTCGGAATCTGAATTCACCTAAGATCAATTATTCACCTGTTGAGAAACTTTGCTTGGCTTTGTTTTTCGCCGCCACAAAACTTCGACATTACATGCTCCCATCAGTTACGCAAGTCATCGCCCAAACAGATGTCATTCGGTACATGCTCACTCGATTTATAGTAAAAGGCCGAATTGGGAAATGGACAATGGCATTAGCTTTAGCCGATTTTTTGGCCCAACACCCCTCCCCATATGGTGTCGAGGGCAATGACGTCGAAATCAGCATGGTTGAAACACACGATAACTACTGGACGATGTACTTTGATGGATCTAGTACCTCAGCCTCGGCTGGTGTCGGCATCGTCGTTCAATCCCCCAACCACTGCTGTTGGTATTTTTCTCTCAAGCTCGATTTCGATTGTACAAATAATCAAGCCGAATATAAAGCTCTTATCATCGGCCTTCACGTCCTCCATGACTTACGAGCAACCCGTGTCCTCGTCCTTGGTTATTCAAAACTTGTGATTAACCAACTTAACAACATTTTTCGTTGCATGAGTTATACTTTGGCACCTTATCACATGGTTGCCAACTATTTAGCCGAGTCGTTTGAGAGGATTACATTCGAGCACATCTTGCGTGTTCGAAACATTGATGTGGACGAACTGGCATAAATAGCCTCCGGAGCACAACTCCTAGGGGGCAAACTAGGCCAGGCAATACCTGTAAGACAACGGTCTCACCCGGCCTTGGTTAATCAGGACGTTATTGGAACGAGAAGATCGTGTAGATGTTTGCGCCGTCGAGGCAGTACCAAATGATTGGATAAGGGCAATTATGCGGTATCTCGATAATCTAAGGACAAACACGACCGAAAGATAAGAGCCTATGCCACAAACTACATGTCGTACCAGAATGAGTTATATCGAAAAGGCGAGGACGGTTTATTGCTATTATGCCTCGACCCGAAGGAAGCCGCCTGAGTGATTACAGAAGTACACGAAGGAATTTACGAAGCCCATCAATCGGGACGCAAGATGCGTTGGCTACTTCGCCGACATGGTTACTTCTGGCCGAGCATATTGAAAGATTGTATTAAGTATGCACGAGGATGCGTGCAGTGTCAAATTCATGGGCCTATACAAAGAGCCCCGGCCGAATTACTTCATTCAGTTACCAAACCTTGGCTGTTCAAAGGATGGGCAATGGATGTGATCGGCAAGATCACACCATCTTCTTGAGTAGCAAAACATGCATGGATACTCGTGGCAACCGATTATTTCACTAAATGGGTCGAGGCAAAATCATATGCCGAATTAACATCCAAAGAAGTTTGCGATTTTGTGGAAGAACACATTGTAACTAGGTTCGGCGTGCCGGAAACAATCATAACTGATAATGGCACAATGTTTACAGCCGATAGGTTTAAGGAGTATACGATGGGTTTGAAAATTCGACTCGAACAATCTTCACCGTATTATCCACAAGCGAATAGACAAACCGAGGCAAGTAATAAAGTTTTGATCGGCATTCTCGAAAAAGTAGTAAAAAAAAGGCCCGACATGCAGCATTTAAAGTTGAACGAAGCTTTATGGGCATACCAAACTTCACCCCGGTCAGCAACAGGGACCACCCCATATGCGTTAACATATAGGCATGACGCGATACTGCCAGTCGAACTAAGCGTAAATTCTCTACGAGTAATTGAGCAAAGTAGTTTGTCTAGCACCGAATACAATACAAGAGATAGAAGATTTGGAGGGAGATCGACTTGACGCTTACAATCTTTTAGTGGCACAAAAGAAGATTACCGAGCGAGCCTATAATCAGCGAGTCAGACAAAAAACTTTCGGCGAATGAGATTTAGTATGGCAAATAGTGCCACCCGCAGGAATGAAAGACCCTAGGTTCGGCAAATGGTCGTCGAATTAGGAAGGACCATTCATCGTCCATAAAGTCCTCGGCAAGGGGGTATATCACCTCAAAGATCAAACCGGCGCAGTCCACAAGCTACCAATTAACGGGAAATTTTTAAAGAAATATTATCCGACTACTTGGGAGATGCGAGAGTAAAAGTTAATTTCATTAAAAAGTTCGCAAAAGGTTACATAAGTTGGTCGATCGGTTTACAACCAAATGATTTTATGGTAATGAAGGACTAAGTGATTCAAGAACGGCCTTCAACTCCAACCACCTCACCTCGCCTATGGTGATCTCAGCTTGCCGATTCCTCTTGTCCATCTTCAGTTGTTCGGCGCATTTCACGCAAGCGGCATACTCAGTTAAGCAGGACTTGCCACACGATTCAAACTCCTTTGCAATCTCGGAGGCAACCGCCGACCTTCGATTCTGAAGTTCGGCAATTTGGCGGTCGAGGTCGGCTAGTGTCTCTTTCCTCGCCTTCAACACTTTGATCTTCAGATAAAGAGCCTCCTGAGCAGCCGTTGCGTCTTTCAAGTCATCTTCAGCCCGAAGAGCTTGCTCGAAAACATTGAAGTATTCTCAGGTTCGTTCCAAGGTAGAAGACGCTCGAGTAACAGCATCATTGCTCAGTTGACCCTCAGCTGCAAAATCGTTCAGATATTTCCCCACAGAGTCGAGACCTTGGCATTCGAGGACTCGTGAGGCTGAGAGAGACATGAGCTCCTACAGTTTAATCAGGACATTCAGAGGGCCCGGTGGTAGTTGCCGAAGAACCAGCTGTTCCCAAAGTGTTCGAAAGAAGAGCGTCGAATTCGACCTCCCATGAAGGCTGCACATAAAAAAAATTTAGGCAAAAGAGAGTTGCAAGAAGAATATAGCAGAGAGAATTTGTTAGACCTGCCGAGATGAGACTTCGGCCATATCCCCTGGTTAATTGCTCGAACCTAGAGAACTTAATGGCCGAGCCCAGTATTTTAGACAGCTTTTCAATTCATGCGTCTGATGAAGGTTATCTACGTTTAACGGCCATTGAAGTGGCCAGAAAATATAGATAACACCCTTCGGTGCATAGAATTTTTGATGAAATGAATATTCAGGCACCTGACATTTAACGTTTTTCGGTTTAAACTCGTTATAACAAAATTTAGCAAGAAAATAATTAAGTCTTAAGAAAGCCGAAGTCGCTTCTTGAGAATGAATGCTGAGGTCTTGGTCTTGCGGATGAATCGGTGTTTTCGCCGTTGCTTCAGGGTCGACAGCCGGCTGTTTTCCATGATCAGCTGTCGGATGACCGACTTGGTTTATCGCTTCAACCATAGGGGGGTTAGTGGAAGGAAGATTAGTTGGTCAAGGACGACGCAAGTGCAATCTCGTCACTCTCATCATCCTGAAACAAAGGTTGTTAGCAGTTTTGAATTTATGGGAAGAAGAAAATTACCAACCACACAATTATACCTCTTCCAAGATGATTGCTGATTGTTTTGGATTTTTTGAGGGTGTTTTGTTCGCCAATAGAGTCGCATCCTCCAAAACAGGGGCAACAGCTGGCTTAGAAAATGCCGCTTTCTCGACTAATGGGGTAGTAATTGGCTCGACTGTCTCCGGAACGGCCGTCTCCTCAATCAGCGGGGTAGCTACTGGTTCAACTACGACTTGAGGATCGGGTCAAGCTTCGGATGCTTGGCCAGTCAGAGCTGGCTGCGCGACCATTGAGGTGGATATAACCGGGATAGAAGGAGAAACATCAGGGGTGGTCGTTCCTGTTGTTTGGCTGGAGATAACATGAATTTCCCATTCCCCTTTCTTGGCCAATGTCTTGACACATTTTAAATGACAAGGGGCTGAACCTGTCGTTTCACTCTCCTATCGAGGTCGTTTGCCTGGCTTGGAGGAGAGAATCAATTTTTTCTTGGCCGCGGCTGAAGCTACCAATTTTACCTTTTTCGACGCTCGGCTGCCTGAAAATGAAACAGAATCAATAAAATTTTGAATGGTGTTTTTTTAAGAAAATAAGAGAAAAGTAGCCATATTCCTTGGGTCGTCTCGTTAGGTTGGGGCCCAAGGGCCTTACTGGGTCGGCTCCTAAAAATCTTATTGATAACATCTTCTATCGGAGTGCCAAAAAATTTTCGGGTGTACTCTCTCCACCATTCAACGAAAGTGTCGGTGCTGAGAGATTCTGGAACGGTTGGTCGAAGGCAAACTTCTGGCATTGTTCCTAAAACTCTTTCTTGGCGTCCTTGCATTCTTTCTCTGATGAACCAGATAGACATCCTCGGCTCAAAAGAGAGCGAGAGGTGAGAAGAGGCATCGGGCAACCCTGGAGGTAGCCGAGTTGTCGAACAGTGAATTGGGGATGGTATACCTCCCAGCTTGCTTGGCGAGCATCACAGCCGAGAGGAAGGTCATGGGTAAGCACAAATGATCCCCAAGATTGACGAAGATCGGCATCTTCGTCTGCACTCCACGCCGACGTAGGAAGTTTGATTGACAAATGATATTCTCGGCGATGGCAGATCAAGAACTCATCGTCAGAGAAAGAACTGATCAAGAACTAAAGAAGAATTTGAACACTTTTTCGACCTGGTGAGGAGATACTGGTCGAGAAGCCAGCTGATGACCAATCGCTCTAATAGATGGAAAGTTGGTAGTCTCTGGCCGAAGAGTGGCAAAGTAGACAACCCAGAGAGGGTCGACCTTGTGGAGGGTCATCTCGGCCAGGCAACGTAGAAAACTGGCAAGAATAGCTAGGCTAAGTGCCAGGGTATGACCGCTAGCCAAGGCTTTGACCACAGGCATGTTTTCGACCAAACATTTATTGGACTTGGTACAACAAATAAATTTGTTATACTAATAGAAAAGGAAGGCTTCGTGTTCTCCCTCTCGCAAGTTCTCATCTCCTCGGCCGGCAAAATGGAGATAAAGGGTGTTATAGAAAAGGTGCTTGGCCTTCTCCGCTTAGCGCTTCGAGGGCCCGTTTGTCGAAGAGCGCTTTCAAGTCAATGTTCAACGGATACCCAGAGAGGGTAGGGTCGACTGGGATTCCAAAAGGAAAAGTCCCCAAGATAGCAGTAACGTCGAGGATAGTGGGACCAACATGGTTGAAAGGGAGAACCATGGTGTTGGTGGCCGAGCACCAGAAGCTTGAGGCCGCTATGAGAAGCTCCTTGTCCATGGCAATTTCCACAGATGAAAGGTAAATGGCATCATAAATGCCAAGAACTCTCCATTACTCGCCAAAGATCTTATCCATTCGTGCAACCCAGGCCGCCCAGGTTGCGATAGTCGGCCAGGAGCCTTGGGGTTTTGCCAAATCCCACTTCAACCATTTAAACCCTTGCAGTAAGCGTGTTAGGCATTCGATCTTGAAAAGTTTGGTGATGGATGGTGGCACTGCATCCTTGAACAGTGGACCAATGATCTGGTGAGTGGTGCATATCGCTTTCAAAGCGTATAGTCTTGACTGAGCATCAATCGATGATTTTCTCGCATTTGTTGCATTCCTTAGAGAGTTTAGAGACAAAGGAGGCCATTGATAAAGATTCAAAGGTTTTCTGGGTCTGAAGGAAGGTTTTCTGAGTTTGAATGAGGGATTTCTGGGTTTTAAGAAATTCGAGGGCAAAGAAAAAGGAATTCCTGAGAATTTGAAAGCGTATAATGCATTAAGGATTCGGGTATTTATAGACGTTTTGAGAGGGAAGGTTAAACGTTGATTTTCAACATTGGGGATAAAATCGATCGGGAATGTCGCTAATCATTGAGGAAATTCCGAGAATCCAAGGGAAGAAACTGAGATTTTTGGGGTTTGAGGACGCACGATTACGTGTTGCGGCAGTTTTAATGGGGAAGTAACATTTCGACGACTACACGTCTTCAAGGTCATGATGGAAGGCTACTAAGGTGTTTTGGGAATCGACATATGGCAAGACGATTGGAAGAATCAAGAAAGCGAAGCGACGCTTCATAAATGAGCATGATGGTTCCCAAGGACATGATGGTGATTCCCAATGAGGTTTAATTTTTCTGAATACCTAAGATTGGTTTCACTTCTTCAAAGCCGAGGTTCGACCAAGGATTGTTGGTCGGTAGCCTCAGAAGCTAGGGGGCAATGTTTGGGCCCAAAATATTAGTCTGGGCCGAATTTGGAGTTACATCCAGCCTAACGATCTTTCTAGAATTCTAATTAGATTTTGGGTCATGGGCCGCCTAGTCAAGGCCGGTCGAGTCCTATCAGGGAGTGGAGTCTTTCAGATAAGGATGATGGAGTTGAGTCCTGATATAACCAGGAGGCTCGGCTAGATGAAGATGCGGAGACCTAGAGGTGAATGTGGTCGGGTAAAGGGTTTGATTCGGAGTCCTATGTTGTTTAGGATTGGCCGAGTTCTGATTGGATTAGCTTTAAGAAGTCTCATTCCGAGAAGGATTCTAACTCGGTTATGAAGGGGTTTGCCCCTATAAATACAAGACTCGATACATCATTCAAGGCCCCAACAAATCAACACACAAATCTGCCCTGCGCAAACCCTCGCTCTACGAGAAACCTCTCAACAACTTTGAGATTTTTATTTTCCTTTTCGCCAACACATCTTCAGTTTGGATAAACAGCACTGTGAAGGCAACTTGGGATACTTTCAGTTTGGATAAACAGCACTATCGCCGTAGAATCAGCCGACTGCAGAGCACCTTCAGTTTGGATAAACAGCACTGCAAAAAGGCCGACTGGTTAATTATCCAAGTCTCGGTCGAGAAGGATTTCCGAATCCTTATTGGCAGAGGTCATCTCATTGGCCTTCTCGGCGAAGTGAGGTGTTACAAATTACTGAGCTCAGCACATTGGACGCCAAGTTATTTTATGATTGGATACTCACAAGTTGGTTTTAGAGTTCGGCATTCTGACGGCCGAACCACATTCACCATCAAGACGTATATCTGTTTTGAGTATCTATGCCCCTATACTTTGGTGTCGATTCGGCGTGCTTATACTCTTACGAATATAATCACAGTGACTGAATCCGGGGCCGACAATTTGTGAACTTCGCAGAACTAGCAGCCTTGTCTTCAGGCTCTAGAACCCGAAGGCCGAGAATTGTTCCTTCCTTGACCGCAATCGTAAGATCAAGAAGTCAGCAGCGCGACCAACGCAACATCAACAAATTTTACTCACCGGCCAAGCTCGGCCGTCGAGTTGGCACGCCCCGCACACAACCAAATGACGTAGTTAGCTTATAGATTACTCGACATGCGCGCCACGTAGGCTTGGTAGTTTTTAGGGTCAACAGAAGTACATACTCATATTTAATTATGTCGGTTGTTTTTGTTTGTTTTTTCTAATTTGATAGCTAGAAATAAAAAGAGATATACATACATATGAAAAGAAAAGAAAAGATGCGTAGTTATCATTTCCATACCTTATGTGAGACCCGGCAGTTTCTGACACGACACGAAAACGACACAAAAATAACGAGTTTCGGGTCAACACGCTAACTTATCAGGTCATTATCGGGTGACCCGTTAAGGACCCATTAATAACGGGTTCTTAACGGGTGTACACGCGGGTAATACGTGGGTAACCCGTTTCGACCCGTTAAGAAAAAAACTATTTTGATAATTTTAAAATTTAATTACTAAAAGATTTATTATAAAATACAATAGCCATATTAATATATACAATATATTCTATATTAAATATATAGCTTTGCATTATTATTCTATATAAGTTTAAAAAAAAAGTTTTTGTCATTATTTATTTTTATTATGAGAGTTCCTTATTATCATTACTAGGATAAATTTTATTTAACATTTTGTTGTTCAAAATTAAAATAAACTAGTATGGTATTTGCACAGGCAAGAACTAAGAAGACATACATACAAGTATGAAAAATGGGAAAGAATATATAAACACTCGTAAATCATCATTATTCCTCCACGAGTAGATAATGGTTACACTTACATTATCGTTTAGATTTTTAAAATCCTCCAAACCCTCATGAATAATGTTTTTTATTTGAGGGCAAAATTAATAATAATTATTGTAGAAGTGTAAAAAAATGTAAAAAAAAATATACAATCACTCATAGTGACAAGCTTTACAACTTTTATAAAGGGGTCAGCTTCGAAATCCAACACTATAATCCATAAACCTTAAATTTATATTTAACCGTCGATTGTCATTTACGTTTTATTCTTCTTATTGAATTTCATTTTTTAAATTTTCTTTTTTGAAAACATGATCATCTGGTGAATGTAAGAAGATGAACGGTTCAGATCTTTGATATCACGTTTCAATATTTACGGTTAATTGAAATATGAGTCGATGTCATATAGTTTGTAGAAACTTTATAAACATCAAGCAATATTTTCACTAACCGTAAAAGTCTGAATATAATATCAACGATCCAAACCGTTCATCTTCCTGTATCATCAAATAGTTCATGTTTTCAAAAAAGAAAATTTGAAAAAACAAATTTTGATGAGAACAATGAAGCGTAAATGTAAACAAGAATCAACGGTTAAATTTTGATTTATGATTTATATGATTATAATGGCGAATTTCGAAGTTAAGCTCTTCATGAAAGTTGTAAAGCTTGTCATTACGATCGTTTATATATTTTTTTACACTTCTACATTAATTAAAAAACTATTAAAGACTTTAGGTAAGTGAAAATATACTTAAAAGGAAAATGCGTTTTTATGTTTTGGATGTGACAATATGGTATGTATATACTCATTTAGTATTATGTTTTTCATTTGATTATTTATTGGTTTAAAATATATTTTCCTTAACGGGTAACGGGTCGGGTCATATTACCTGTTAATATTATCAGGTCGATTTCGGGTCGGGTCATTTTACCCGTTTATTTTATCAAGTGTTACACGACACGACCCGTTAAGATATCGGGTATGATACGAACACGAAAAACACGATACGAATGCTAGGTCTACCTTATGTAGTAATTAACTTATGGGGCTAGACACGTAACACGTAAGGAAAGAAAAAAAAATGTGTGTAATCATCATTTCGCATATGATTATTAGCCGAAATAAGAAAATTAGCAGTCAAGTAGTAGTACCATAGACACGACACTCTCAAAATGCATGCAGTAAGATGGAATCGTCAGATTCATACTCATGATCACATGGAAGAACTCCTTTATTTCAAATTTAATATGTACATATACAGGCTTTTGGACTGAATTTTGCATTGGGCCTATTCGATGCCCAATTTGCTCAGTTTTGTCGTGGATATAAGACCAACTAAATTGTGTGCATGCCTAATATTTCAAAAGTACTTTATGACGTGGTAACATGGGCGACAAAGAAGCCCTCTTTCAAGGATCAGGATGCTTTCCTGAGCAAATGGTGAGGATCCTCATGATCAGGTCCATCAGGCTGTTCAAATTTTTTTCAACGGCTACAATTATTATAACTTTTAAAGATGTCCTCTGTTTGTAGCCATTGGATAAAATTTGAACGGCCCGATGGGCCTGGTTAAGAGGATCTTCATCATTTGCTCAGGAGAGAGTCCTGATCCCTCTTTCACACTAACGATGGCAGCTCAGCCAGTTTTTTTACAGAAGGAAGATGCTTTCAGATGACAGTTTGGTAGTTTCAGAGGGATAAGGTTGAAAACTTATTCTCTGATGGGAGTCCCATCAACAGCTCGAATCAGAGAGGAATGATCTAAGAGGAAAAGCTTAAACTCGAAGGAAAACTTGTTCTATAAAGGCAGCAGAAAGGTAGAAGACAACAACACTCAACTCTACATAAAGACTTCAAAACTCAACCCACTTTTTAGGAAATCTTTATTAAACAAAATAAAAGAGTGAATTCTTTCACTTTCTTCCATGGAATTAGTTAACAAGGTCTTGCATCTTTCTATATCTCTCGAAAATAATCCCCACTAAAAATCTTTTTTGTTGGATCGTATTACAACGAATTCTTTGGGGGTTCTTAGGAAATACATTAAAATTTTATTAAACTAATGAAATTTATAAGACAAGAAAAGATAATAACTATTAATACGAATAATAAAATGATGGATTATCGTGTGTGTGTGTGTGTATATATATATATATATATTTTATGTAGAAACATGTAGAACGATGAATAGGTCCATTTATTTATATATTTATTATATTTTATTAATTAATATATATTTAACTTACTTTACTTACCGTCTTTTCTTTCTCATATAACTTGCTTTACATTCTGTCTAACGTTTACATGAGAATTGCAAACTGAGGTGAAACGAGATTCGATCAATTTGTGATTATCACTTGGTATAACACAAAGAAAATATATGAAGGCCTTGGTTATAAGGCATAGAAAAGAACTTAATATAGATTTATTCCAATGGTACAGTCTTTTAATAAAAAAATTGATTTACTTGTGGCACAAATTAACGATCTAACAATAACAACATACAAATCATTCCGTTCGTCTAAGCCAACGATGGCACGCTAGAAAAAAAAAACCTAACTCATTTGAAGGAGCCTAAAAACCTACTCAAGGCTTCAAAGAGCATTTTTTATACGATCTTTGAACAGGATCGTCCAGCTAAGCTTACAAGAGAAGAGGGATGTTGTGCAACCCAAGTTCTAATTTTACCTAAGACTAAGGTCCTTGATTGATACCATGAGTTTATTTTTGGTCCTTAAATTCTACTAATAATTTATCTCGGCTTCAAATTATGTCATTTTGTTGCACTAGTAGTCATTTTCGTTAACTCTGTCAATTAATCCGTTAAGTTGAGGGGATAAAATAAGAATTTCATAAAAAAAAATAAGAAAATAATTTTTTTAAAGAGAAATACCTGGCTCTTCAAGGATTGAGGAAGAACTCCTTAAAATAATTTTTTACAGAGATGATCTTTACATAGTGATTTATAATATGAACGGTTTTTTGTTAAAAAAAATAAAATAAAATAAGAACGGTTTCGATCATAAGTAAGAAATTTGGTGAATAGGTCACAAAGTATTTTGAGGAGAAACTCCTCCTTAACTTTAAGGAGTCAAACTCTTCTCTTTTTTCAACCAGAAAAAAACTCTTCTCTTTTTAGAATAAATTAGGTTTTATGTGCATGAAAAAAAAAATCAATTCAGTTAACTATAAAGAATTTATAAAAGTTGAGATAAAAAAAAATCTAATTGCTCCATTTTTCTCATGTTATTATTTTGTTTTCATCTTTGGATAAAATACTCATCTTACCCCTTAACTTCATAGAAAATTTGACGGAATTACGAAAGGAACACACGTGCAACATAGTACAAAATTCGAAGACGAGAGCAACTATTAAAAAGTTCAGAGACCAAAACTAAACTTATGGTCTAGTTTAAGAACTTCTGCTACAATTTAACCTTTTACCTAATTAAGAAGGATGTCAAGATTTTATTAAAATAAAAAAATAAATAAAAACAAAAAACAAAAAACAAAAAACAAAAAGTTCAAAATTCAAAAGAGTGGCCTCGCACTCTTACTCGTTGGATTGGCTCCCATTTGGGAAACAGCCACGGCACGCACGTCGCCACGTGGCAGTTGAGATTGAGTCTTCGCTGTGAGTGAAAAGATGCCATCACATAATATCGTACCATATCATGCATATGAGTTGGGCCGTGGGCCGGCCCAAGCCGGCACGCACGAGACTCGTGTGCTCTCCCAGATGACGCAAACACCATCATCATGGATTCAAGGGTGTCAGTTCATCACGTGCACATCCGACGGTTATTATTCGCCGAATCAAAACCGGAAGATCTTCAACCGTACACTCAAATATCGAATAAATAATATTACATAAATATTTTATCTGCCTGCTATCAAATTATTTATCATGCTCTCCACCAGGAAAAAAAAAATAAAGCTCTAACTAATTAAATTCCTAATTTCTTTTATTGTACAAATTATTAATCTTTGATGAATGAGAGATCTCTCATGCTTCTTGTTGATGCATATACGTAGTTTGATTTATAGACACGAAAATGTGCATTTATTATCGGTTTTATGCAATAACGTCATTTTGCGAATAGAGCATAGAGACTTAAAAAAAAAGTGTTTCTGTGTGGGCATTAGACGCGATTAAGAAATTCTTTTCTGCTTTACATGTGGTTTAGTATTCTAGTAAAATAGGTTGTTGAATTTCTATCATGCGTCTTCGGGTTCGAAACTCTCTTTCCTCTGAATACTTGTAATAATTTTAAACTCTTTCCCTTCTAATAGTAAAATTAAAAAGTAAAACAAAAAAAGGAAAAAAATTGAAAGTTATTAATCATCACTTGCCATTTAAGGGTTGCGTTCTCATTGGCATGACTTCCTTTCCCTGCATGCATGAACGTGTAAAAGGGTCAAAAAGTTTAAGCAGTTGAACAAATTGTTCTAAAAGCAGTCATCTGCCATGTGACCACGCCACTGAGCAAAATTCTAACCTAAACATTTTGTTTATATGCCATGCATTCATGCATAACTTCTAGTAGCATTATCAACATTTCTTAGCAGGAGTTTTGGTTTACTCTAGTCAAACCAGGATGATTTATCGTATATGAATCTCGTATTCTTGAGCAAAACAAAGAGAAACAGTTAAATATAAATCAGATTTTATATGATGAATACTAAATCCTACAACGAATCATATACCTATTTTGTTTTGTTACAGTAAAACGAGACCTCTGTTAAGAAAATACTGCTAATTAACCTAGTATTTAGACCTATCTTAATCTCACTTATGCCTAGTCACAAAAATCTACTGAATGTTTTCATTTGTCCATTACATGCTATTATATCGTTTTGCTTTCATCATTTTATACATAATGCCTAGTGCGAGACCCATTCTTAAATCCAGTGCAAAGACACAGTCAATATAATTATCTTATGAATTTGTAAGATAATTAAGAGTTAAACAAATGAGTTTGTTTGGGTTTTGCCTAAGTGTTTGGGATCGAAACCTCCGTAAGTGAGTAGTGACGATACTTACAACCGGCCATGCATGGTAGGTACTCTCTGTACGTGTAGCTGTGAGATGAAAGCATATTAACAAAATTAATGGTTAAGAGATCGACATCCAAGTCGGTTTTGCAATTTAGCAAGTGAGATATACCTCATGCATCCGTACAAGTTTGCTTTTATATACATAACTATGAAAGATAATTAGATTAGTTATGAAAGAAAATTAGATTCTCTTACGTAAATAATCTTCCATTGTTTAAGTACTCAACTTAATTAGACCAATATTTAAAAATGTCCATGTTATTACCGGTTCATATCGATAGTTTTGTAACATAAAATATCTCACTAATCGTGGGTAGATTGATCTGAATACGATGGAATAGTGTTGCCCTTATCAAAATAGATATCGTCTCAAAATTAATTAGTTTAATTATTGTCAAACTTTTGGATGAGGTAGCTTTCAAAATTAACATGGTCTTTCCTTAGTTACATGCATGATTTGAACTCATGATATGTGCTTACCCTCCTAGGTTACAGTTAACTGCATTTAAAGAAAATGCAGATATGTAGTTGATATGCTATAGGTATGCTGTCTTTATTGTTGATACTATAGATATCGATGTTGTGAAGTTAAAGTTTCGATGTTGTGAAGTTAAAGTTGTCAATATATGGTTGATATTATTGTTCCTCAAGTGTAGTTAACTGCAACATATAGAAGAACTGTATATACACACACATACTAGTATACACAGCTAATTGAATTATTTTCTTCGATTCTACCCAGCTACAGGCATCATGCACTCAACTATTGCTGCGTGCTTTGCTGGATTGTATACAGTTTATTTAGATTACTTTAACCTAAAAAATGTGGTTGCTCGTCGGTGTGCTTCTCATAGCAAGTTTTAGATCTTGTTGAATTTGTATTGGCCTGAAACGCGGGATTAGGTACCGCTGTCGTACGCTTGTGCAAGCCATGAACCGGCCATGACTTTGTTTTTCTTCTACCTACACGGTTTTGTGTAATGATCCATATATAATCCATCCATAATGACATATTACCCATATGGAGATGGAGAGGATAAGTGAACTTTTTCCTCATAAAAAGTTTGTAGATACAAAGATTGGTCATTAGTACTACGATCTAGTGATATTAGATATACACATACTTCTTAAAAAGAACCACTCTGACTACATTAATTTTATTATTTGGTGGCCCTTGCATCTTCTTATTGGTTATCACTATTATTACTATGTTACATTACCACACTAGACCAAACTAGACTATGCCAAATGCGTTAAATGCGAATTTTATGAAAGTATGTCAGTTTTGTGTGTTTAAATAGCGTATTAAGTGATTCAACCCTAACTAACAAACAACATGCATTACAATTTTGCAATTGACATTTTTTTTTACAAACAATAGAACAATCTACGCAAACTTTATTTTACGGAGGAGGGCGATTCAAACACGAGACCATTGGCTTATTATTTACAAGTTGAATGGAAAATTGGGATGATTTGGGGCATATGTCATGTGTGATAAAGATACATTGTACGACTTTGCACATCTTCTACCAAAACATAACATATATATAATATACACATACAAATTATAATGAAATCCCAACTGGAAAAGAGGGGACCAATGAGTTCCATTAATTTCTCCATTGACTCTTAACATTTTGCCGCACAAGGATTCATCCAACCCCTCCCTCCAAAAGCCAGCCTATTTCTCCCCTCTTGTTTTTTTTCTTAGTTTTTTTCCATTTGTCCTCCCAATTTAAATTAATTAACAACTAACCACCCCTTCTATTATTCTTTTCCCCTTATATATATAAACCTCACCTTCACCACAATTCTGAACAAATATTACACCAACTTCCTCAATCCCCCATCTCTCCCAAAGGACCCGGACCCCTCTCTCTCTTGTTTCTCTCTCTAGATATTTCCCATGGAGGCTCAGACACTAACCAAGAAGCAAACTTTCTGCTTAAATATGCCAGAAGTACTTGCAATCCACAGACACTCACAAACAATATCAAAAACAAAGCCCAAAATCCGAATTATTCACATATATGCCCCAGAGATCATCAAGACTGACGTGGCAAACTTCAGGGAACTGGTTCAGAGACTCACCGGAAAACCATCGGAAAACGGCGGCTGCAGCAACAGGAGGAACAACAAGAAAAACCCAACAAGTATACCCAGCAGAGAAGAACCCAAACCCAGCAAAAAGAATGCATTGATCATGGCTGACAAGATGAGAGATGGGTGTAAGGGATTTGTGGACCAATCGAGAGAAAGAATTAAGGGAGAAGAAGGGCTGATGTGGAATGCAGAAAACTCTGGTGGGTTTCTTGAGAGATTTGCAGATTTGGAGGGGTTTATTCAGGAATTTGGTGGTGAATTTCCTTTGCTGCCCACTATGGATGCTCCAAATTCTCACCTCCTGCATGGCTTTGAAGGAACCCAACTTGTCTAGAAGGTCAAAAAAATTAATATTTTCTGTGTAATTCACGAAAAATCTATGGTTTTCATTAGAGTAGTCTGAAACATTTTGTTTAATTTTCTTGGGATTTTAGAGGGTTTTAACTTAATTCTAGTGAAATTAGTTGTCTATTCCTCTGTCTTTGCATTTTTCCAATTTTTCTGATGTTCTTATCTGTCTCTATTAATTTCTTGTGTAAAGATTATAATATTACTTTAATAAATAATTTATTTGTTTTTTATTTTTTAATTGAATAATTAATATTTAACTTTTTTGGATGTGGGAGTTGCTACTTGTCTAATATATGTGGGGTCCACCTGTATGTCTGGATTGAATGGACGATTAGGGTTTGGCAAAACCAGGATTAAAAAATAGGAACGTGCTGAAAGGAAAGCTGTAGGGTTATGATAAGAGAATTGTTATTAGCACCTTAAAAATCTTATTTTACACTTCAAATTTTGTATATTAAAAAAGAAAAATACATTTGTAAAGAGTGTAGAATGAAATTTTTTGAGTGCCAATAACAATTCTATTTTGATAAACATATTACTTTTCTTGCAAGAGTCTTGTTGCAACTAATTAATTAATTATTTCCTGATTAATTATAATTAGCACAAGTCGTCTTCTGGAAATTAATTGCAGATGCACGCTCCTCCTAAGTTTAGTTATAGTTAGTCCTTCTCAGAAACTTCCAATTCTTTTATTGCCCATATGAAATTAAAGTTATTAAACACATTTCTTGATTCTGCATAACCCACTTGTTCCTCATCATAAATATATATATATATATGTATGTACATACATAACTTGGTTTAATACATATACATATACATATACATATATATATATGTATGTATGTATGCATATATAACTTGGTTTAATACACACGTCTGCCTAGCACTAGTACAAAAAAACAGTTTGCGCGACGCAGGTACCTTCGTCGCCCAAAGTCAAAAAACGTTGCCTAAAAATTAGCCTAACGACATCTTCATTACGCGCAAACCGTCGTGCAAAGTCCGTGAAGGCAAGGTTCGCGCAACGAAGAGATAACATGCGTCACGCAAAAGGCCTTTGCACGACGACAGCACCTGCATTGCGCAAAAGGACTTTGCACGACGACAGAACCTACGTCGCACAAAGAGCTTTTGCGCGACGACAGCTCCTACTTCAAAAAAAAAAATCGAACCGATAATTTCAATAAAGGAAGAAAAGAACTAAAACCGAACTGATTTTTTCGGTTTACTAAAAATCGGGAACACCGAAAAAAAAATTCAGTATTTGGTAGGTTTAGGTAAACTGATCTTTGCATGCTCCTTGGGCCGGCAAGACGCTAAGACGCTAGCCATTTCTCCAAACCTGGCGTCAATTCCCGTCTGAGGCAGGTGGTATCCCTAGCCCTTAAATCAAAAGCCAAAACTCGATTTTACAAATCCCTAAAATCAAATTCGAAATATCACCAGAAATCTCTAATCTTAGGAATATCTTACCTTGAACGCCAGAGAGAGCACACATATGTGAGGTCGACGGCGAGATGATAAAGGAGTTGGTGGTAAGGAATGACGCTGAAAAGGATAAACAGATAGGGTCGAAGGGATATAAAGAGAGAGGGTCGAAGGTGGTGTGTTGTGGCCGAAGAAGTTGCAAAATGAGTCGACAGAAGGAGAAGGACCCAACAAAGAGAGAGTTGATTCTAACAGAGGTATAAGATTCAATCTCAAGGAAATCCAACAGTTAACATTTATTCATTTAATAAAAGCATTGTCGGTTTGGTTTGGTTTAGTTTTATCGAACAAACCCTTCATGGATTCTGAATACCATACTAAAATTTTCGGCAAGTTTAGGTTTTGATTACCTAACGGTTCGGGATTATCGAGTTCATTTTTTTGGGGTCAGGTTCAGTACGTTCGGATCGGATTCGTTTTTCTTTTTTCGTCGTAATTTAGATGAATATGTTTATCTATTTTCTAATACTATTTTATATAAATATCCCATCTGCAAGTGTACGGCAATGTAAAGGTGCATGCTTCCTTCTTAGGGCTTCCCCAAAATGCGGTTATATGATGAGAACTATCTATATTTTCAAATGTTAAAAAAAAAATATAATAATAATAGAATGTCTTTATGTATATAAATACTTATTGTAGATTAATCTGTTTTATGTCTGTTAATGTCTCATATGTAATTATACGGACAACCTATGTGTGTATATGTATGCGACATGGATTTATCGACCTGCTCTATGTCAACAATGTCCTTATTAAAAGAAGTGCCAAATTGTTTGGCCAAATTGGCCTTTATGTTTTGTTAAAATTTGTTTGGATTGAGACCCTCTTAATGTTATCTCGAATGTCCTCATTGATATTTATATGTTCTTGATATTTAATAAAATTGCTAATGCTGTCATTTCGTCTACCTTAAAAGTCGCACAATTTCTTCTTATGGCTACTCCGAAATGCATTTATTTGACCGCAACCATTTGTATTTTAAGTCATCCTTCATTGTTGTTCTTACAAGAAAAATCCTTCATTAACCTACTCTTCCACCCGCTTAATGACGATAATTTCGTTTATCCAAAAAAATATCCTCCGTATACGGACCTGTTTGATTGTCTATAATTGTGCAAGCGAACACACTTAAATTATAAGAATTAAAAAAACCCAATTTCACAGTTTATATTAATGGTTGACATAAGAACCAGCGGCCGAAAGTCAACGTTTTTTGGTGTTTATTATTTGCAATAATTAAGATGACGGTGGGATTGGGATTACTCAAACCACCATTTGGGATTACTCATCACACAACGACCGTACACCAAGAGTCAACCCCCTCCCCCTCCAAGATAACGTGTCGTCCATCCATACCATTAAACATATTTTCCAAAATTTGTAAGTAGTTAGAGAGCATTTACGACAAGATCTTGTGTTCGATTCCTCCCTCTGCTAATTGTTATGTAGTTGTGGGAGAGGTAAGATCTTGTGTTCGATTCCTTCCTCTGCTAATTGTTATGTGGTTGTGGGAGAGGTAAGAGTCAAACACAAGACCTTCACGAGTGTAAAGATGAATTCTCTTGATGGTTGAGCAGCAAGCCCCGTTAACCTCACTCAAGTAGTTTAGAGCATTTACTATTACAACTGAATAATGTGCTCAATTCCCACTAATCCCATATAAATTTGTTTATGCGATTTTGTTACCTCTAATTTTTGCCTTATATTCTTCCGGTGATGTATTAGATCGGATTCAGAAGGAGAATCATGGAAAACCGAGGCAGTGGTAGCTTGGGGAGGCTTCAAACCCTAATGAAGAACGGTTTAAAACCGATATCTAGTGAAGGTGTTACAAGCCTACATCCTCATGCCACAAAGACTTTTTAGCCAAAATGATCCTTGAAATCGTTAGAACTCCTCATTCTAGTCATTGAGATTTAAATTGATGAAAGTAGTCACTAAGATTCTCCATCATCGATCATTTTGATTATTTTGTGAAAAATCTTTGTTAAATTAAAGAAATCACCAATTCAAATGGAGGGGTTGATTTGACAAAAATACCTTCAATTTAATAGAAAATTTTCACAAAATGATCAAAATAATTGACGACAAACAATCTCAAGAACCACTTCTATCAAATTTAAATCTCAGATACCAGAGTAAAAAATTATGTCAATCTCAGAAGCCATTTCGGCTAAAAGCCTACCACTAATCAAGTAAAATCATATTTGAATGCATATTTGTGAGTATACGGTATACGAAGAAAATAACATACCATCCTATAGAAATTGATTTGAAGTTGAAGCTACACTACATGTTCTACACCTGCAAGGTTCCTTAAGTTTTAAGTCAATTCAGTCAGGATAAAAAAAAAATTCCCATCAAAAGTGACAGGCCAAGGAAAACAAAACAGACAAATCAAACCAAAAAGAAAAAAGGAAGCGATTTTCAATCTCTTTTATCCTCTGCACCGTCCGCGGGTTTCTAGTCACAAGATTGAATCAATTAACGGTTGATTAAGGTGCAGAAACAAGTAGAGGAGTGCACGAGGAGTAAAACGGGAGCGTGAAAATCATTTTCCAAATTAAATATTGGAATGCCCTTCCAGGTGATGTAAGGTCAAGCCTGAGAGGCTGCGAGCCTTGATGTGAAATTAGCATGACAGCAGAGAGCACATCTTAGTCAAACAACGTGGTGCAATTTAGTCAAACATGCTCACACTTGACACCAACCTTTAATTTAGCAAATATAATCCCTCTTCTTATCCAGTTAATCTCTAATTAGTAATTAATCACACACAACTAAAAATAAAACACATTAAAAATGCTCAAGACTTCCCGCGGTCAACAAACCCGAACCCAACTCAAAATTTGGTTCATTGACTTGACTTTTAGTTTTTTACAAAGACGGAAACATTTCAACTAATTTTAATATCTTCATCGCCGATTATTTGGAAGAATTTCGGGACATAAAAAGGAAATAGTAAGAGAGGAAGTGGTAAATATAGAAGTTTTTTTAACTATAATATGTGGAAAAAGTAGAAAAGTTGAGTTATCTTACATAAAAGCACCTTTTAGCTTTCATACTCTATGACGCTTTCTTCCAGCGGAGACTCCAACCTTGTAAGAACTTCAGGAACTCCAGCAGCATCTCGTATTATCTGTACCAAACCCAGTTGCAGAACTCAAAACGTGATAAGGTACAACGTGCTACATAGCAACTTCAATATATCGAACATTAAAATGATCTTATATGGTGATGACGAGTGAAAATGTTTCTAATGCACATACATTACTCACAGACCAAATACTTTACCACCTACAATTATAAGAAACGAACAGCGTATCACATATAGCCCCTAACGTATGCATCACTCCTCTCACTATCAACCGTATGAGCAAAGCTGATGGATGAGGTAAACCACTCAAAATTCAAATGTCTAAGTTTGACTCTACAAAACTTGTGTGCGGGGTTTGTGAAATTAGTGTTCAATCGTTCGTCTGTTGATGTAGACTTTAACAGTCAGAAAATCATACATGCTAAGTAAGATTTATTTATAGCAATATCCAGAGATAGTTCATATAATAAAACAGCACAGACTAATGAAATTTCTCAAGGTCGCTATCTAGTATCTAGTGAAAACAGAGGATTCTGAATAAAATAAATAAATAAATAAATAAATAAACAGCATACATGACGCATTTATAAGTTTCACCCTCTTTACGAATGTATTTTAAAATTTAGAAAACTTTCTACCACACACATGAAAATGCATCAGATTAAATATTTTTGGAAAAACTTGAGGACTCTCAATTCTTTCCCATGGCAAGGAAAGGAAAATTTATTCCAATTGCCACCAAGAAAAGGGAAATAACATTCTCTTCCTCTACAAATTAACTTCCTCATGCGAGATGTTTTACCATTAATTTAGCTATATTTTAAAACTATTTAAAACACAAATGGACCACCTGTTTTAAGTTTCACCAAGTTTTGATATGTCAAACTAAGCAGATTAATTATTTTTACGTAGCCATGCAATTCTCTTAATCATAGTGAGATAGGGGTCATATTTTTACAAAGTAAAACACATGTGAAACAAATTGAAACTGAACCACAAGATTAATACGCAGTATAATGCTTACAAGTATCTCCGAATCAAGATAGGAGATCATGAAGAGTCTCTCAAAAGCTCCAGCTGCATGCACAAAGTAAATGATCAGCATGGATTCATAATGAGAACTGGGTGAACATAGAGAGAAATCAGTTTGGGATGACGGTAGAAAGTTATGCTTTATTTTATCATCTTGGATGGAGCATTAGCAGGGAGTAGCACATACTAATACAAATAACACGTGAGCACATAAACACTTAATATGGAACTAGGTTAGCATAGAGGCAAAAAATGAGATAAGGCAAAACTGGATGAGGGTTATTGGATTGAGCATTAGCAAGGTGCGACATATGCTACTACAAAATTGAATGAGGGTTATTGGATCCAATTTTTTTTGTTTTTGAAACTAAGAAGTACTAAGCAATTTAGCTACATTCATCATTTTAAAACTAAAAATTGGATCCAAGAAGGATACCAAACATCCCCTTAATATTCTAGATTCTAGGCTGCAAACAGATCAAGCATATTCAGCAGTTGATGCCACAATGTTTGAATCTCAGTCAAAAGATTTATTCTCTGGTTATGGCCATGCTTTAGAGCACCTTAGTATTTAGGACAACCAACAAAAAAATTCTAACTGACAGAGAGTAACATGAGAGACTTACATTTACAGATAGAAAAATCTCCTTCAAGATATCGTACCACTACCCATAGTCACCATCAATGACTGTGCCCCTTCAGACTTAGGTATTTGTCATTTTGAGAGGGAAGAAAAAGCAGCTCATCTTTCAAGGAAAGCAAATGTTTTATAGCTCTCTTAACTCCACCTAAATTCAATTAACAGGGAAATAAAGGGAAAAGTTCTACTGTAAAAGGAAAGATTAACTACGGTCTAGTGGTATTCCTCCTCACTCGTAAGTGAGAGGTCTTTGGTTCGATTCTCGCCAAAGGCGAGTTTGAATCACATTATTGCTAACCCAGTGTGAGGCTTAGCCCACTCCCCCACCCCTAGTGTAGATAATATTGTTTGTTCAAAAGAAAAAAAAATCATTTTGTATATTTATATTTTATAAAAAAATTAAAATTAAAAGATTTAAAGAACAGCAACAACATTTTCAGAAATTTTATGGTAGGCATATGACATTTGACCAAGTGCCAACAGTACCTCACGGAAGACTATTGGCACCCTTGGATTTACAGAAAGGAGATGTAACGGCTGATTAACATGCAGGGAGGGTTAGGATTCATAGGATAAAAGAACTCCCCCAGCATCTTAGCATCTTTATCCCAAATAGTCAGTTTCCAACGTTCATATACTGTCTTAGTAAATACTAAATAGTACCTGACCACAAAAGAGCACATATTCTTTGGACTATGGCATTTAAAGGAGTTGATTGAAGTGATTCAAACTTCATCGACTGCAAAGAAATTCGCAAGCATCTTCTATCCCAATAGTTGGTTATCCATAATTTCATATACAAGTACTGTTTCATTGTGTATTACAAGCCCACAACATGGCAGATATTATTCTGACAATACGTTTAAAGGAGTTTACTGGAGCTTGAGACTCAACTATGCAATTAAGATAAAGAAATAACTGGCTTAGAAAAGCATCACACTTACTTAAAGGAACTTTCAGCCCGCTGGAAAAGGCATCCCTAATAGGCAGAGGAAGTTGTTGCACTATGTTTGCGGCCTGACCAAGTGCACCTTTTAGCTGGTCTGGTATTGCCTCTTCAATTACTCTTGGTGTCTCAAGAACCCCCTCAACATATTCCTCTTTCATTCGAACTGGTCCCTCCACAGTTAACTTGGTTGACAAAGTAAACTTTCCTTCTATCTGCACAGCACCAGCACGAGTTTCATAGTGAATGCTCAGAAAAAAAAAATTATATCAGAATGCAAACAGAACAGACAAATAGAAGAAATGATAGGTAACATCATGTCTAAATCAAAAGTATGGCTTGACTATTTCTTATCTTAGAAAATACTAGCGGACAAAAACTTTTACTTCTTTCTCTCCCCTTCTCACTTTCATTTGTATCTCACAACATATTACATGAATTTAATTAGATGGGCTATTTGCTACTTTTCCTAAGTTTCCAAGAAAAAGGATGAAAACAAGTTGCAAAATTTGGTTTACACAGATCTACCGGCTGCTCTTGTGATGTGGTACCTAAACAAATTACACATGCAAGCCAAGGTTCTGGTGAAAACACAACCAACTTGCCCTAACCAAACACTGTTGTTATAGCATAAACCAACTTGCCCTAATCAAACGCTGTTGTTATAGCATAAATATGATTCATGTCAGTTCAATGTCCTTAAAATTGTGCTAGAGCTGTGATTTCACATGGATATGTGACAAGTGCAGTATTTACCCTGAGGGCTTCATCATATAATTGGATATATACAATGGACTGAGGACTTTTAAAGTAAAAATATATACCGAGTTCAAAACTTTCAATTTTGCCGTAATCTTTGCATTCTCATCCTTGATGACTGCCTCCATTTTTGTCAAACTAGCCAAAGTTGAAGGAAACCTCCTGCAGCAATAGAAACATTGCTTAAATGCATCAATACAGTAAGCTACCTTTTAATTCAAACTTCAAATTAATTACATATAAAAACCCAGAAAATTTTCTAGACCAATCAAACAACGAAATAGATAAATGTGTGCAGCACTTACTCAAACAAAAATCTGGCAGCAAATAGACCTGGGCTTCCAGATCCAAACCATTCGAAATTCCATCGACCTTCCAAAAAAGGCGACCTGGGTAGCTGAACAAACCATTGAACATCTCATCCAAACCAAAAAGAAAAGGTGTTGTAATGCATTGTTCAGATATGCGCTTACGTTGTAGGACGTGGTGTTGGATTGACTCGTTCCAAAGCAGTTATCCTCTCATTCACATCAATCCGCTCCATGTCTGTTGTCTTCCCTGTGACTAAAGCCTCAAAACCCCCAGCATCCTTAAACTGAAACAAAAGGTTTTCACATTAACTTTTCGACATAGAAATTCTACAACAAGACCTTTTACTATTAATACTTTAACACAAAAATATATATAATTTCCAGATAAATTGAATGGAGCTATATTGCCATGGTCCCACTAGCGGAGCAAGGTGGGGGGCATTGGGTGTTGTTGACCCCAACAACATCATGTTTCTCCCACTAGTTATCACTCTTGACCCCAAAGAAACTCAAGAAATAGAAAATACCATATTCGATTGATATCTTCTCGCTAAGTAAGGCTTGCATCAGATATTGTAGTGCACTAGGACCAAGATATATGCATATACATATGAACCACATGTGTTTGATAGAGTAAAAATAAGTGGGTCACAGTTGGGTGCATTTTTGGCTAAGACAAGAGTGTGAGCAACTTTTGCTTAGGTCTTCCACGATATTAACCTGAAATGTTTGGTTCTTAAAAATTGAAATCAACATCACACAATGAACTAGAAAATTTGATCGAAAACGAGAGTTTAATTGTCAATATATGGGTCTCATGAGTTTCATTCCTATAAAATAGCGGGACACATATATGAAACTCAGTAATCCCGATCATTTTGAACCTGCATCCGAGAATCAAACTCACATAAGCAATTGTGAAAGGCTTTAGTACATGTTGGCCTTAGATTATTCATACAAATATGAACAATCGCACATGAATGTATAGCTAGCCAATAATCAATATATGAAACATTTTTATCATGCCCCCATTGGGATAAACCGGCTCCGCCGCTGCATGGTCTTAATACTTAAGCACTTTTGTAATTTGAAAATAGCAACCAAACAGTGCCTTACAATTGCCATGACTCTCATTACAACTTCCTAAACAACCAATTAGTGCAAAAAGCTACCTATTTCTCTTCTAATTAACAGAATTCTATGTAAAATTGCACAGGCTCACAGCGAGAAGCAGCGATTCTTTGGCGGAAAGCCTCTCCATTTCCTTAGCATACGCAGCAGAAGCGCCGGGCACGGCCTGCTGAACCATCGCTCGGCACACGGACCGCCGGAGCCGAATCATCCCCACTCCGGAGCATTTCCGGCGACACTGCGGCGACCTGCCAACGGGGACCAGCGAAGTGGCAGCGGTCGAAGAGAAGGACGACGACGGCGGTGAAGACGGAGACGAACAGCGCGAGGCAATCGAAGAAACGGCAGAGAGGTGGCTCTGCACGGACGCCATTGGAGAGAGGGAAACCCTAGGGAGAGAGCTGAGAGAGGAGAAGTGTACCGGTGTTGAATAGTCTGATACTACAGTGAGAGCAGAGGAGACAGGTGCGTGGTTGGAGGGCGCGAGCGAAGCTCGTGTGTGTCCGAGAGAGGGGTACTTTCGTCATTGGATAAATACGAGGTTGACCCAAAAAACGTGGAATTGGAGATGCGGGGTATCGAACCCCGTACCTCTCGCATGCAAAGCGAGCGCTCTACCATGTGAGCTACATCCCCATCGACACCTTTCAATATGATATTGGCAGATTTATCGAGAATAATCAGTGTTTAGTTTGCCCTACTTAGCTTCGGCCGGTGAAATTCTCTGCTGCTCTTTCTTATTTTCCCGCCATGGAAGCCACGGAAATCGATTCGGAGAAGAACTTCCACAGAAAGCATTCCGCCTACACCTTGCTGGTCTATACTCTCTCTCTCTCTGTCAAGAAATTTTACTTCTTACATCAACTTGTTTGTTTGCCGAGAAAGTATAAAATTTTTCTTGCTCAGTCCGAAAGTTCAGTTCTTTTTCTAGGGTTTCTCAGCAACCGTTCCCAAATTACGAGCCACAACTGAAATTTTCAGAGCAACTATCATGAAATTACTTCTTAATTTCAAATTTTGTTTATTGGGTTTTTATTTTCTTTGTGATTATGTGTTAATTGTAGGACGAGAGGTTTGAGATTCAGAAGGAAATGTACAGGGGTCAACAGTACAGCCAAATATACTTCGCCCGTCTACATATGATGAGGACGCTCCTCTATTCCCTTGTCCCTAACTGGAAACCCCATTTGCCAGGTTCTCAATTTTTTGTATTTATTTCTGCATTTTCTAAATTTTAGATTTCGGTTTTCTTGTTAAATGGCGTTCTCAACGGAGTTGATGGCACATTGCCCGTAAATTTGTCTTTGAATTGGCTACCTGTGGAAGATAATCGGCTTTGTATAAATTCATTTAAAGTTTCAATCTTTTGCATTGATTGTCATGTTATTTTCTTTCTTTTTGTGATATCTGCATATCAAAATCTCTTCTTACTGAAATAGGGGTTTGCAGAAAGTTAGAATTTTGATAGGAAGAATGGGGGTCAACTTTTCGTACGTGTCATTTGGTTAGAATGAAGGCAGGATTTTATTTTGGCTACTTGTTGGGATTTATTTGTTTTTCATTTATGTTAAGTGTGAAGTATCAGTGTTTTGTGTTTCTATTAAAGTGGCAATCTGAAATATAGGGTTTTCTGTATGGTGTTGTAGTTCGCACAGTTTTGGGATTGGAAAGGGACAAGGAATGCATCATTGTTGGAACCCTCTACAAGCACATGAAACTCAAGCCTTGTGTTCTTGATGAGTACTCTAAGACGGTAGTGTACTTGTGCAATGTTAATTACTAAGTTCTGAGATTTTCTACTTTACTTGTTTATAATACTGTAAATTTTACAGAGAACTGTGACACCACTTGTCAAGCCTCATAATTTTGTGCACCCAGATGACCATCTGATTTTGGAAGATGAAAGTGGAAGAGTTAAGCTTTCTGGGAATGTGCTTTCACCTACTGTGTATGTAACAGGTCTGTGTAAAAAGATACTACAACAAAGAAAAATAGTTATTTGAACTGTTTTGATTATCGTCGGGAAGAGTCCAAATTGCTTAACATTCTACCATGAATCAATATATTTGAAGCATGCTAATGTAGGACAATAGGAATAGCTAGGAACATAGAAGATATCCGGAGTCACTCCAGCCTTTGGCATCAAACCAAAGCTGTATTGGAGTCACTCCCACCAAAGGTGTATCCATTCCTTTTTTGAAAATTAGCCGTTTTTATAGGCTAATAATTGGTACATGAATATGGAAAGGTCCACATAGTTAGAAATTCTAAACTCTAAAGACTAATATATGACACTTAATGCATTATTTTTGTAACATACAAGGACTCAAAGATAATGAACATTACATGTGTAAAACTGCATAAGAAACTAGAAATACTCTAATTTCTTAATTTCCGACTTGGCTCCTGCATCACGGCTCATTCTACATTAATGTGTTGATAGGGACTATTGTTGGTTTACATGGAAAGGAGACTGATGCCGGTGACTTCTTAGTCCTAGATGTCCTTGAAGCTGGCTTACCACCCCAGATAGAATTGCCACTGAAATCAAGTATAATCTGAATTTTCTCCCTCTCTTTTTACTTTGCAAATTTTGTTCTTTGCAGAAATATTTGTGCTTGGCCATTTGTTTCTTTAGACTTTCACCTTATAGTTTAATATTTTTATCGAAGGGTCTAATAACTTTTGGAATCCAAACCAATTCATGCAAGTTGAATACTACAAACTGTTGTAGAGATTGAAAGAGAGTAATGCTAGAATTATAATATGGGTGAGAAATGTACATTTGAAAAAACGTCGAAATTATGCAAAAGTATGTTCGACAATATTCGCTATAAAAAAATATGTTTAAGGAGGAGCTAAATTCACAGAAAGTGCAACTTAAAACCTTTGCTTGTTAAGTGGAGAGTCTTTGCTTTTAATCCCCTTTGAACTTTCTTCAAGTTTTCTCAGTTCTAGGAAGTTACAATGCTATTTTCATTAAAAGTAAAAAGGAAAAAGGAAGTTACTGTTTGTATTTCTATTTTTTATACAATGTTTGTCATGTATTTAGTTTCTCATTTCCTTTAGTATTCTTGTTCTTCCACTATTACCTTTACCTCAACCATTTTATACTAATTTTAATTTGTTAGACACAGGAGAAGGCAAATATGTTGTTTTTGTATCTGGACTTCGTGTTGGAAGCAGCTCTTTAAACCCTCTGCAGTTTCAGCTTCTTGTTGATCATATAACAGGACATTTAGGAGATGAGAAGGTTCGTGCCGTCTTATCCTTCATTATTGTGTGCTGTGCATTATATATAAAAGTGTCTTAACATGCTAACTTTGTATAACATTGAATAGGAACAAGGTATTGCAGCACAAATAGTTCATGTTGTAATTGCTGGAAATTCTATTGAGGTTCCTCGTGGACTTCTTAATGGACAGGTAAACCATTTAGATCTTTCTGATAATAAGGATGAATATAATTGTTTAACTTTAATGATTTCTTATAAACTGTAGGTGGAGAGGGCAATGTGAAAGAATATAGTTTTGAAGTTTTTTAATCTTCATTGAAATAATAAAATGGAAAGCCTAAACCTTTCGTAGTTTAGTTTCTTAAATTTTTAATTGAGATGCCTGATAGGTTTATTTGCTACAAGCAAAACTTAGTAGTTTTCTTTTTAATAGTCGTTTTGTTCATTGTTGCTAGAATTTAGCGTTAAAGGACCAATCAAGGTTGTCTGAGCCAATTAAGGAGTTGGATATATTGTTGACTCAGGTTTGTTTAGTCATTTAGTTAATCAATATACCTCATCTGTGCTCCTGTCATGAACTACACTGCTTTAATCTACTTGTTCTAGATTGCTGCAGGTTTGCCTTTGGATATCATGCCTGGTCTTGATGACCCTGCTACTTTTGCCTTGCCACAGCAGGTTTGATCTATGTCCTTGAAAGTATATATACATCAACTTTTCCTTGCCCAGCAGGTTTGTTTTTTGCTGATATGCTTTTCCTTTCAGCCTTTGAACAGATGCCTTTTCCCTGGGTCATCGGCTTATAACACGTTTAGATCATGTACCAATCCTCATTGCTTTGATCTTGACGATGTCAGGTAAAATAAAATTGTAGATCTAATTTGACTTTGGCATTACTTGTGGGGTAATTATTTTGACGTACTGGTATTGTGGTTTTCAGGTTTCTTGGAACATCGGGGCAAAATATAGATGATCTTGATAAGTATTCAGAAGCGAAGGATAAACTTGATTTTATTGAAAGGACATTGAGGTGGAGGCATCTGGCACCAACGGCACCTAATACTCTTGGTATGAATTATATCTTTTGCTTGTGTAGTTTTGTTGGTCATCCAAATCAATTTGCTATGTTAAAGTGGTTGTCTGGTTTGGAAATTTTCCGCTTGGCTGAAATTCGTCTCCAATTTGAGAATAAACAATGAAAATAATTAGGACAATCTTTTGTAATTTTGATCTTCCCATGAGTTTTTGTTTGAGTTTCTCCTTTTATCGTTATGTTTCAGGTTGTTATCCTTTCATGGACCGGGATCCATTCCTGATCGAGAGTTGTCCTCACGTTTACTTTGTTGGTAATCAGGATAAATATGATAGTCGCTTAGTAAAGGGTATTTTCTTGTAACTTCAGTAATCATTTAATAAAAATATTTTTCATGCCAAAAATGGATTTTTTTTTTTTTTAATTTTTTTTTTATGTTCATCACTTGAATGGTCTACAAACTTCCAATTGCAGGATCTGAAGGGCAGATGGTGAGACTCATTAGCATTCCTAAATTCTGTGAGACGGGAATTGCTGTTGTGGTAAGCTGTTTGATATTTGAGCATGCTGAAAACTTCTCGAGGAATAAATTTTTATGTCATCCTGATGTTAGATGAGTTTTCGTGTCTATCTGTTGGATAATGTCTCACATTCATGCTTATGGCGGTGTTTCCCAATTATACAGTTAAACTTGGGGAATCTTGAATGCCATACGCTCAGTTTTGGGACTCAATTCAGCTCATAACGAGGTACGAAGTTCATCAATTACAGTTCTGACTTATTCGTAATTTGCCTCCGGTCAATGTTTTCTTTACAAGTGATAATCAAAGGAGATGTAAAAGTATATTTTATTAAACTTTCAGTTTAGATTACAAAGAATTTTCTTCCTGTAAGATCAAGTTATACAAACTCTGAAAGAACGCGAAATTATGATGCTTTATGGCACGACATGCTAATTGATTTTAGTTGAAATATCTGGAAGTAGTGTCATAGAAGCACTGATGACTCAAAACTCGGTTCGATGGATTTTTAACTCATCCAACTTGCTTGAAAGAAGTCTATACTGTTGATGTGTTGTCGAAATGTTGTCATGTAAGGAATTTCTTGAACATATGGAAATGCATGTCCCGAAACCAACATTAAGATGCTTACTGAAATTTTCTCAGTTAAAATTCGAAATTTCAGACTTCCGAAGACATCCTCTAACATCGTTTGTGGAGATCCATTGAAAAGAAATCCGAATGGATGGAATCTGCGGAGCCAGAGTGTGTATTTGTTTCTTATTGTAACATTTGCTTGTTGAATATCTTATATATGTTCTACAAATGGCTTTTGGTGTAATCTTTTATGGTATTTATTTTCAAGTAGGCTTTCAAGTTTCAAACATGGGATGTAAATTTTATCAACTGATACAATTTTTGACGATGTGGTGTTAAACATTATTCAGGCATTAGATTTCTTTAGTTACTTCTCTATCTTCATTGTGCAAATGATTTCACTGTACAAACGTCATAATTTAAACAGTTCACTCTCCTTATCATCATTTGCAAATCATCTCTATAAAATTTCATTTGGTTTAGAAACAGTTGATATTTTGCTCCCAGTTCCTTCTTCCATAATCTGAGTTTGGAGAAGGAAGAGATAAGACGGTCCTGTGGAGAATGTGGTCAAAAATCTATTGTAGAGTCATACCACAACGACCGAATTGATTATCTTCAAGCATATAGATACTAAATTACTTTGTATAAAAGATTTTCAAATCATCACAAACCTCCCTTAGTTATATGAATCAGACCAGGTGATGGTTAATCGCAAGGCTATTATTTGTTAACCTAAACGAAAGTTGATTTGTTCGACACATGCATGGCTAAACAATTTTGAAATTAAATAAATTTTTCTAGAGACGGTCTTTAGATAAGGATAAAGAAAATCGGTTTGTACTATAAGATTTGTACAATAAAATAATGACACACCGTCGTCTAAAGATGAACGACACCTTACATGCAGAGTCAACTACTATCCCTTAAAAAGAGAAGGGGCATTTGTCTGAAAAATTATAATTTTGTGATACATGGGGTTGAACAAGTTCGTTTCAGGGGGTGAGAGTGGTACAAAAATTGGATTAAAATATGTTTAGACTCAAACAGATGGATCAAAACGACAGGTTGTGGCCTAATTTATCACCAAATCCAGATTATTACCGTTGGTTGGTCCAAAACCCGGAACCAGATCCAACTTTCTCGTCACCACATCATCCGCATCTGCAATAACAGTGCAAATGCATGTAAGGATTGAACGTGGGATTTTTGTAATGAAAATATATATCTCATCAGATAATAACATACATACACTGCACCTCCAGGCTCCTCTTCGTCTCTTATAACGGCTATATTTGCCTCACTCCCCCAGTTATTCAAATAATAATAATTCACTAACTCCAACGGTCCATTTCCAATTTCTCACGCATACAGTGTACGTACATTATTAATCACCAAATTACTCCAATCCAAAAACATACATTATAATCCACATTGCAATTTTGCATGCTCTCTCTCTCTCTCTCTCTCTCTCTCTCTCTCTCTCTCTCTCTCATTTTACAAATTTACAATGGAATCTCTCACTACTGCAACTCCTACTACTTGTGTTAGTGTCCAACATGTGGCCAAGAAGTCTTCAGACGAGCTGCTGAGGAAATTTGCTGATTCTGGGGACGAGGCCGATGCCCCGGCGAGCAAACGGATGGCGGTGAGGGTGTCGAAGCGCCGGAAAAGAAGCCGGGTGAACGGGGAAGGGGATCATCAGTGTGAGAGTCCGTCGAATGGGAAGACTACTGGATTGGTGGAGAGGAGGTCTCTGCTTCCTGCTGGGACTAAAAACAAGGCCTTGTTCAGGAAAATTGGGATTCATTGCGGCAGGGGTTCACACCTCAGGGCGACGGATATCAGGAACAAGTCCCTCTTCGGTTCAATTCACAAGGTTAGATTTTTTACTTTTTATTTATTACATTACATCAAATGTTTATTTTTATAAAATATGTCGACATACAATCTGCAGAGGAGAAAGAGAGATGCAGGCGTAAATGCTTTTTAAGAGATCAGTTTATAATTATTTGTTTAATCTGTTGAACAGAGTGCTCAAACAGTCCCAACATTTCATAAAATAAATCAAAAACTAACTATTAGAAAACCTTGTCGAGACTTGTAACTCAAGTAATTAAGAGTATTGAAAAGAATCGTGACATACAAAGCTACCATGGGTTGTAACTCAAATCAAACCTTGTAGCCCACCCAAACTAAACTTAGTAGCATTAAAATCACTAGAAATTCTCTATATTAGTAACAGATTAGGTAGCCTGCCCAATTGAAAATTTCTGGCCCTGTCCTTGTTGCACAATCACACTTACATACGAGATTTTGAGGTCTTCCATTGATTATCCTTTCTCCAATATTGCTTGTGAAAAACTAATACGCCATTAGTCCTTTAGCTCTAAATCGTAAACCCTAAACCCGAAATAATACTGCAACAGTTCGAGGCATAAAGCATTACTAGAGCAGGGTCCAACATCCCCCAACCCCATCATCTGTGGATTGTTCACTAGGGTTTAGGGTTGCAGCAACTCTGTTGCAGCGTTTTGGACCTGTTGGTAAAGCTGTCACTAGCCTGGTCCAATTTGCCAGCTAACCAAATTTTATTGGTACTGAGAGGGTAAACATAGTGTTAATTTTCATTGATTGATAAGAGAAATTTGTATTGGTACTTAAACATAAGTCACGAGAGTATTTTTTTCACGTGTTATAATTAGAATAGACAACATAGTTGATATATTCTACTTCTAGAGTATATAAATACAAAAATAAATCTACGTATTATAATTTGAGTGAAATAGTAACTCTGGTCGTTTTTTCAATAGAGTAAACAATACTCGGTTGATGAAGATTTGTGAATATTTGTAACACATTTGTTATTACAAGTGGAAATGAAAAGTCAACTTATATTGATGTCACGGGTTTTTGTGTGTGTTGTGATGATGTTATTGTGCAGACATGGAGAAGGACCATTGAAGGAGCTTCAAGGGTTTTCATGGAAAAGCATTACAATAGGCACAAGCGTTTGATCAATGACATTGTCTAGCTCAACACGCAAACACTCTATTACTTCAAATTTCAGAAATTTCTATGTTGAAACCCCAAATTTTTGCATCCAATTTGCATTCTTTATTCTTTTTCTAATATTATTTATGTACAAGGAATCGTAAGTGCTTTTGTTGTTAGATTATCAGTCAGAACTATTAATCTAATCGTTCATTTTCAGAATGTGTCGTTTAAAATCATTGTCTATTAGTATAAATATGTTTCACAAATTTTACTCGTCTGGTATGTGGTCTTAGTTTCCTGACACAATCGGGTTCAGTGTAGTTTCAACCCAAATAACTAATCGACCCAAATCATTCCCGATAGGGCCAATACTCAATCGGAACCGTGTCCACCTCTACTAATAAAATTCTCCACCTC
The DNA here is from genome assembly GCA_024362995.1 of Heteromeles arbutifolia. Lineage (NCBI taxonomy): Eukaryota > Viridiplantae > Streptophyta > Magnoliopsida > Rosales > Rosaceae > Heteromeles > Heteromeles arbutifolia. The sequence goes on along the minus strand of JANCRC010000010.1, from coordinate 6,799,009 downwards.
CTCTTATCCATATATAGCAAAAATTGAGTTTCCAACCCAATTTGTTGGCCAAATAAAAGAGCAGCACTTGTACATGCGACATCGACCACAATGAGACAGCACAACCAGACAGATGGGATTGATGGAGTCAAACCTGATCCCATCCGTGGCAACATCATCTTTTAATTTGCAACTGTACCATCATTCATCCCATGAATGCCTCTCTGTGTTGCAATGGATTCATCATCTTTCTAGATTATGTTAGACAGAGAGAGAGATGGAAAGGCAGCAGGCAACCTGAACAGTGAATGCTGTGACAGAAAGGCAAGAGCCACGGTTGCTCACATGCGACATGTGTTTTCAGACCCTTTAATTTTTTTTAGTTTCTTGGAAAGCAACATGCCGATGCCGTCCCTCCCTCCCTCCTACCTCTGCTGCATTTCCTCCGTTCATTAAAAAAAGGACAAAAAGGTTTTTTGATAAACTTTACATTTCATGGTTACACCTACGGCCTACCCACATCACTCACACGTGTTCTCTAGGGTTGGATCTCATATCATCATATCTGATATGATCGAATATATTTGTCTACAAAGTCTACTCAAATATATATATATATATATATAGAAGCTCTTTAAGATAGAGATTTCATTTTTCTCAAAAAATAGGTATTAGTTGTGAGGGTTAAACCACATTAAATTTTAACTATCCGAGTTGTTTATTTTATAAGTCTCGATTTATAAATTATCTTTACAAAAATTCAATTCAATCCGAAACCATATGCCTATTTGATTGTTAAAAAAAAATTTCAATGTTTCTTTAGACCATAGTGTTCGTCAATTTCTTAAAACTCAATTAGATGCCTCAAATATTTCTGATTTAGCTAATATTTTGCAAAGATGATCTATGAGGTACAACTTGAAAAATAAGTGGTTTGGATCATTAAAGTTCGATGTAGTGTGAACCTCACCACTAATCCCCATTTTAAAAAAAAATGAAGATCCCTTTCTTTAAAGATTATATACATTTAAGTTAAAAAAATAAATAATTGTGACTAGTTTGAAATAGTTGGATATAATTGGAGAAGATAAGTGGTATGGCTTATTATTATTAGATGCATAAATTTTATAAAGTTGTAAAGAAAAAGAAAAGAAAAAGGTTTGCACTTGCATTGCACATGATGAGGGATATAATATATTTCAATTTGCAGGAATCTGAAGACTTTACAATGCTAAAAGGAAGCTTCATACAATCTCTTTATTAAAGTTTAAGGTCGACATGCAATCTGCTCCACCCAATTTATAATATTGTAAGGAAAAGGAAAAATCACACTTTTGAAATTTATAGTGGCTAATCGATTGTGCTTTCTTTAACGATCATTTAGAAGTGCTTTTAGAATGATCGAAAATATTTTTAGAAAAAATATTTTGAGTTCCAAAAGCATTTACATTTTTACTAAATATTGGTTTCAAAAATATTTTTATCAAAAACGCTTTCAACTATTTGAAAAATACTTCCAAACGAACCTATGAGCAACAACGTACATACAATGCAAGAGTTGATCATGAATAGAAATTGGGATTGTAAAAACTTTTGATGTTCTAACAATTTCATCTTCTAGTTTGACATAAATTTTTATAATAATTAAAATTTGTCAAGTACTTATTCAAAATTGTCACTTTTAACATGAGATTGACAATAACTTATCTCTTAAGTTATAGAACATATGAATTTGCTTTTCCCACTATTTTATTCTGCAAATCTAAATTAAAGCTACAAATACTTATCATGGAATTTCTTTTTGTTACATTGGAGGGGTATAAACTCTGAACCTGGCATTCTCTTAGTCATCAAGATATCCACCCTCACCACTAGGTTAACCCCAGTGGCTTGTAAAAATTTTGTATTGACAAAGTGATGTTGAATTTTTTGAAACTACTCTAACTAGAATTTAAGCATAAGAAGACTTTACACTGCTTTAATTAAATGGCGCAACCCGCATTAGCTCCTTATAGAATACTTTTATTTTCACCGTGCGTCCAAAGAGCAATTCTAATTGCACCCTTCACATCGCTTAATGCCCCTATTACATTTTAAATTCATATTACTAAATGAGGTCGTCATCACTAAAAGCCTTCAGTCATTTTTAATTTTTTTTTTTTTTTTAATTTCAAAAAGAAATTAGAGAAATTTAGAAAAAGACAAATTTTATTTTTCATTTTTTGAACAAATAGAAAAGGACAATTTGTTGATAGGGAGATGAATCATGTGAGAGGTGAGACCCCACGAAAAAAATATTTTTTAAATTCTAACAAAATAAAATAAAAAAAAAGAAAGAAAACAATTTGAAAACAAAGTTTTGCCAAATCCGCGGGCCGGTTATCATCCCAGTATAGTGGCATCCCTGTAGTTTAATCACTACATCAATGGCATTTACGTCAGTTTACAAACACCAATCGAAAAAACACAAAAAAAGGGAATTTTGTTTTGATACCACCTGAATTTTCAAAGGTGTGTAAATTTGCCAATTTGCCACCGAGAGAAACAGTTTTGTCAATTACCCACTCAGACTTTAAGTTTGGTGCTAATTTACCACTTCCATCTATTTTTGTTAACATTCTGTCAACTCAATGTATCACTTTTTAAATTTTAATATTCTCCACCACTATGATTTGCTTTCACCCTAGAATCTCTCTAGTCCGATCTCCCTCATATTTTCGTTTTAGAAGAATTTGCAACCCTAAACGCCTGATCTGATTCTCGAAGCTCGGACTTTCAACCCTATTTGACCCCTCCATTTCGGCTCCTCTTAACCAGCTCCCCCTCCCACGCAGTGAAACCGCTGATTCCATATGCCCTTAAACCTCCATGGCAGCCCATATCACCTCCTTCTCCTACTTCATCTCTCTCTCTCTCTCTCTGTTTCGTCAGCAACTTTTTCTTTTTTTTCAAAATTTCTATTAGTTTATTATTATTTCTTTGTTTTGAATAGAAAAACATACCTCTGAATTTAACCGCAAGTTTGACGGAATTAAACGGAGGTGGTAGATTAACACCAATGCTAAGGTCTAGGTGGGTAATTGCCAAAAAAAAATTCTTTAGGTGGCAAATGCACACACTCTGAAAATTCAGGTGGTATTTGCGCAATTCCCTAAAAAGAAAAAGAAAAAAATAGAGTGCCTCTCACGCGCTTTCTTCAACTTTCCCCTTCCTTTTCCGCCCTGCAAGACCTCTCTCTCTCTCTACAAACAGTAGGACAGAGGAAGACTCAAAAAACCCAGAGACCTTTTGAACCTTTTTTCAACAACCCCTTTTGGATTTCCAATCCAAACCTCCAAAATCTTCCCAAATTTTGAACCTTTATCAACAAGCGACCCCAAATCCCTAATTTTCTCAAAGAACACCAGAAATCCACGAAAGGGTTGTCGGATTATAGAGAAAAGTATCAGTTGTTGGGGTTGTTGTTGGGAAATGAGGGATGTTTTCGTGGCTGGCAAGGATAGCGTGTACGTGTTGGAGGCCATTGAGGAGATATGCCCGTATGAACAAGGATGATGTCGAGGACTCGTCGTTGGAGGACCCTTTGCTCTGGTGCAGAAGCCTCGACAGGCACAGCTATGGAGAATTCTCCTGCGCTGTCGTGCAGGCCAATAAAGTTCTTGAGGATCACAGCCAGGTGGAGACCGGCCGTGACGCCACCTTCGTCGGTGTTTATGACGGACATGGTGGACCTGATGCTTCTCGCTTCATTAATGACCATCTCTTTCTTCATCTCATGAGTAAGTGAGCCATATCTTGGATTTTGGATTTTTGTTCTTTATTGGGATTGTTGTCTTTCTTGTTTTGATGCGAGCGATATTCTAATTTAATCTAAATACGGAGATTTGAACTTGTAGGCATACTGCTCTAGTCAACTTTGCATGCGTAGTGAGTGCTTTTTTCTTGGGATTGTTGGAGATGTGCGTTTTGATGGATTGTTTGTGATTTGTGGATTTGTGTGTTTTTAGAAGGAGTGGTCTTGTTTTCTTTTTATGCTTCTTTTAATTTTGAATGTGAATTGTGTGTATATTTGATGGTCAATTGGTTTCAAGCAGCATCTTGGTTTTTTCTCTTTTGGGTAAATTTTTTCTTTTGGCCTTCTCTGTATCCTAGACTCACCTTGTCAGTTGGGTTTGCCTTGATGGTGCTGAAATATACATGGCGATGTTATTTGCAGAAGTTTAATTTATTTATCTTAAAGAAAAGGCGGAAGAAAGAATCCGTTCCATTAATGGACTCATTGGAGGTTGAGCTATGTTGTTCATCTATTTTGTTCTGTGTAGTTGGAGTAGAGTTGAATGTTCAATCTGAAATTTGAAAATTTTGTTTCTTTAATGCGGTTTATTATATCTTTCTCTACTGGTGTATGCAAATAAATTTTTTGTTTCTTTGATGCATTGCCTCTTCCACTCCAGAGTCGAAGACTATTTTTGGTATCCCAGTAGCGAGAGCCTTTTAGCTATGTGTGATTGCCGCGCTTCTGTTGGAATACTGCTTATTTTTTGTATTCTAGGCTTCAACCTCCAATTGCAATTGTTGCATACAGCAAGTACTTTTGGATTTTTGGAATTCCAACTGATTTAAGTGTTTTTGTTACAGGACATGCTCGAGAAAAGGGAACCATATCTGAAGATATCCTTAGAAGTGCCTTTTCTTCAACTGAGGATGGGTTCCTTACTCTTGTGCGTAGGACATGTGGAATAAAGCCATTAATGGCAGCAATTGGGTCTTGTTGTCTGGTTGGAGTTATCTGGAGGGGGACATTGTATGTTGCTAATCTAGGAGACTCCCGAGCAGTCATTGGTTCTGTAGGTAGATCGAATAAGATTGGTGCCGAACAGCTAAATAGGGAGCACAATGCTAGTATGGAGGAGGTTAGACAAGAACTCAGGTCTTTGCATCCAGATGATTCACATATTGTAGTTATGAAGCAGGGAGTTTGGCGTATCAAAGGCATCATACAGGTTTACTCACTTTCCGTCTCTTTAACTGAAGATATTTGATGTACTTTTTCAACTTCTTTCTGGGAAGGATGCCCACTTTATTGAAATGAGCCCATTTGTGATTCGTGACTTTTGTAATTACCTTACTATAAATGTCTGTGATGCTTGAGGATTGCTGTAGTATCTGCGCCTGTATGTATGTTGGCCAACACAAATGCATACATTTGCAGTTATGGTTTGCAATTTTTTTTGTGTCAATTTGACACTCTGACGGTCTTCTTCCCGCCCGTTTTCGGTTCCAAGTTTTCAGTGGTTGTTGCATCAGTCATGTATCTTGTAGACTGTTGAGGACTAGATTTTTTACCCCCTCCCTCCAATTGCTTAAAATTAATTATTATGCACACTGGAATTCGGGAATCTAAAGTCCTCTGTTGAGATAATCATTGACAAGTTATTTCTGCTTTTGTGTGTTTCCTTGCTTGCTATCAGGTATCCAGATCTATCGGGGATGCATACTTAAAGAGGCCAGAATTTTCTCTTGATCCCACGTTTCCGAGGTTCCACCTTCCTGAACCTCTTGGCCGGCCTGTGCTAACCGCAGAACCATCTGTATGTGCTAGAGTTCTACAGCCCAATGATAAATTTGTAATATTCGCATCCGATGGGCTATGGGAGCACATGACAAATCAGGAAGCTGTGGAGATTGTACACAATAATCCTCGAGCAGTATGTTTTTTCTTCGAATGCCTTTTTGGTCCTTTTCCCGTTACTATCTAGATACCAATAGTTCTTTCTTCTCTATTTTTTTCACAAATTGTCAGGGAATTGCGAAAAGACTTCTTAAAACAGCTCTGAGTGAGGCAGCTAGAAAAAGGGAGATGAGACACGATGACCTTAAGACGGTTGAAAAGGGAGTTAGGCGGTTCTTTCACGATGACATTACGATTGTTGTCATGTTTATAGATCACGATTTACTGGGGAAGAACCAACCTGCGCCTGAACTGTCAGTAAGAGGGTTCATTGACACTGTTGGACCGTCAAGGTTTAACATGTTCAAGGATTGACATAAATGTGAAGTCGGTATAACACCCAGTAACTTGATTGGCTGAGTCTGGTCTTAAGTGACCGGTTTCAGTAAGTTTTATTCTCCTTAAACAATTTTCTAACATTGGGTTGTTTTCTTCTAGTGTTTTTTCTTTGCTCCTTTTGACTTTTCTGATATAAACTCATTTCTTTCCGTAAAACTATGCACCCTAGGCAAAGGTTATGGGTAAGCTTCAGATTTTTTTTCGGGGTTCATAAGTTGGGAGTCTGTATACACCCAAAAGCCTGTGCAATGTGTTTCGTTTCAATAAATTTGTTCTTGTTATGCCTTTTCAGTTACTGTTCGTGTTGTAAGAATGTCAAGCTAGTGAAGTACTTGAAACCTTATTGGTCCTCAAGTTGCTGGAAAACCAGTGGTGTAATTCTGAAATGCAGAATTCTTATGCTATCTTCTTTTACAATGCAAAGCCATTATTTTGAAGTCTTTCAATTTGTTGTGTTCTCTTTTGTTCTTGTTTGCTTTATCAGAAAGAATGATTACTTGGGTTGCAAGTCAAGACATCTATTTCGTATACTTTGTTGGCTACCATCATTGGGTATTCAACTATTCCCACCATAAAAGTGTCGCCCACCTTTTGGCGGCTCCAAGTTGGTGACTTGAACCTCACTATTGGAAAAAATTACATATTTCTTTGTCCGGCGTCACTGGCCCCCTCTTCCTACAGCTCATCACATAGAGGGGGGCAATCACTACCATGAATTCGAGGCCTTGCCATTGGGAGAAATGCTTCTTTATCTGGTGTCATTGCCCCCCTCTTCCTATCTCTCTTGTCATGGCCAGTGACACCAAGGCAGTGACCTTTCTCTCGAAAATCAGGCAAAAAGTCAATAAGTCTTGTCTTTGGCCATGACATAAAGACAGCAACAAAGATTAACAAAAGCTAATAAGAAATTGGAAACTTTTTATGCACTGAATTCGATTCTCGCTTCCGTAATTGTCGCTTACAATATTTTTAAAATGTTTCCTCTCTTTTACATAATTCGTCATAATTTAGAGATTTATCGAAAAAGTCACCATACATGAAAGAAATAGAAGTTGAAAGTAAAAGCAAAAGCGGTTGTCAATTCTACAAATCTTCAAGCAAATCTCTACTGATGTTAATCTCGTACCACTAAATTTAATTCTAATAAAAAAGCGTTCAGTGGGCATCGGTAAAAGTGGTAGCAAAATTGCCGACAAAACGCAAGAAAATTGAGCTTTCGGCCTTGTTATAATAAAATTCAATTGTCAAACAAATCTAGTGGTGCAGTTGATTACAATGAGTGGGCTTCATCAAAAGAATTTCATGTCGGCGACGAATTCATATTACTTACAAACATGACCACGATTTTGTTATGTTAGTCACTGAACAAGTGGTTTATGACCATTGCATTTCACCACAGTTGCCCTATTCGATTACCATAGCTTTACCACCTTAACTTTTAATAAACCAAACACCTCTTATGTCCTATGTTATTTGCGCCTTAACAGCAAAAATTCTCAGACACTGTCAGCTTGCACTGTCAACTCCTGTATTCGCAAATGATGGTACAAAGTAGAAACCAAAAGGAGTGGTGAAGGGGATTCTTGATTTCAACCAAACCAAATCAGTAACAATACATAATTTCTCTACAACAAAACAGTAGTAATGAAAAAATTGAATCTTAATCATAATTTGCTCGCCTCCATGCTCATGTCCCAACATAACAAACACAGAGTAATCGACATGAATGAAATTCGACAATGAATAGGAAATGAAATTCTGCAACCACTTAAATAGAAGAAGCCTTTCTGTAATACAAAATCTGTTATGTGTAAATTCTTTGTCCGCAGCTTGCTTTGCGCGATTAGAAGCATTTCCTGTGAACAATTGAGGGACCAGACTCATCGTACTCTGCCTTTGCAATCCACATCTGCACTCAGAAATAGAAATGTCGTTCAGTATAAATACTTTCAGTTACCACGTCAATTGTCATATTAGTATTTTGACAGAGAAGAAACGGAACAAAAGGAGGTGTTTTAGCTGTTTTCGGTTGAACAGACACACACACACACGACAAACTACCTGTTGGAAGGTGCTGAGGGATGCCAAAATGGAGCCTCCGATCCAGACACTGTATTTCCTCTCCGGCGGTGCTACAACCTTAATCTTCATGCTACTTGGAGCCAGGGCTGTAATCTCCTTGCTCATCCTATCAGCAATTCCAGGGAACATAGTGGAGCCTCCACTGAGGACAATATTTCCATACAGATCCTTCCTAATATCAACATCACACTTCATAATAGAGTTGTATGTCGTTTCATGGATACCAGCAGCTTCCATTCCAATCATGGATGGCTGGAAGAGGACTTCAGGGCAGCGGAATCTTTCAGCTCCAATGGTGATTACCTGCCCATCAGGTAGCTCATAACTCTTCTCCACAGATGAGCTGGTCTTTGATGTCTCCAGCTCTTGTTCATAGTCGAGAGCAATATAGGCCAATTTCTCCTTCATGTCCCTCACAATTTCCCGCTCAGCAGTAGTGGTGAAGGAGTAACCACGTTCAGTCAAAATTTTCATGAGAGCATCTGTAAGATCACGACCCGCCAGGTCCAAACGAAGGATGGCATGTGGGAGGGCATACCCTTCATAAATTGGAACTGTGTGGCTCACACCATCTCCCGAGTCAAGGACAATGCCTAAACAGAAAAACATACATGACCGCATTAGAATGCAAGTTTTACCACTATCTTTGAGACTCTAAAAACCAACATTGTTTTTTCTTTCAAGAATTCTAGAGCAGTAGTTTCACAAATATCATCTGTTACTAACTTACTCCTTAGCATAAATAATGAACCTTGGCACAGAGATATTTTGTTCCCTAAGCAAAACCATGAATGCAATCGTGCAATTGATTAAGGGAAATGGAAATTAGATGATATATTTGATAGACTGCTTGAACGGGTTGCCCATCAGAGAGCAACACATGACGTAGAAGAGCTCATGTTTTGAGCATGCATTTGATTCTTTTTTTCTTTATAAGGACATGTTTTAATAATGAGGTGCATATGGTTGTACGCACTTCTAATATAGCAAACATAAAAAAATAAAATGTTTGATTACTTCACCTGTATTTCTTCTTCTATGAGATCCAACGGAACTATTTTTGGTTCCAAAACATTTCTGATAATGATGATAATACATGATGCATCATACAGAGAAAACATATCAATTACTCAATTGAATTGCTCACCAGTTGTACGCCCACTAGCATATAGGGAAAGGACAGCCTGAATTGCTACGTACATAGCCGGGGTGTTGAATGTCTCAAACATAATTTGAGTCATTTTTTCACGATTGGCCTTGGGGTTGAGGGGTGCTTCTGTCAGGAGGACTGGATGCTCTTCTGGAGCCACACGGAGCTCATTGTAGAACGTGTGATGCCAGATCTTCTCCATGTCATCCCAATTGCTAACAATACCATGCTCAATTGGATATTTCAAGGTCAAGATACCTCTCTTTGATTGAGCCTCATCCCCTACATAGGCATCCTTTTGGCCCATACCAACCATCACACCAGTGTGACGAGGGCGACCTACAATGCTGGGAAATACAGCCCTTGGAGCATCATCTCCGGCAAATCCTGCCTGCATCATCAAGATCAGCTCAAACATTCAGTTCTTAAAAAAGCCCTCTATAAATTTAAAAGAGAAAGCCATCACAGGATCATAAAAGAATGGTGTTCCGGGACATGTACCTTGACCATTCCAGTACCATTGTCACAAACAAGGGGCTGGATGTCTTCGGAATCTGCCATTTTGTATTGCTTTCTGCAGAAAGAAACCAAACAATTGGATTAAATTATTGCAAAACAATAGTTCATCCCTCAGATCAGATTCATTTGCATCTACAAATGCTGGCAATTTATAAATGATGGGAAATCAACATATCGAAATCAGCATCAAACGATGACATAAACAGCACCATTGTTGCCACATTCCTTTTTTCCATAAAAGCAATCAAGTTGTGCAGACCATCACAGAAACATGAAAAATTGAAAGGCAATATCAATCCAGTGCCTAACCAAGTTTGTGAACCTAAACCCACCACAGAGACCAAACTACAAACACATAACATGCCTTCCCAAATCACAAATGCCAGTAATATTTCAGATGATCAACCAAAACCCATCAATTTTTTCAAGAACCATACTCAACTTCGAATCTCCATTGTCGTAGTTTAAATTAGATTAGAATATCGCTCGAATAAACGATAATGAAGCAAAACCCAGATAAAAATCCATCAAACAAAACGAAATCAATGCAAAAAACAAAGGGAAAATGAAAAAAGTTTGCACCTTTGAATGGAAATGGAAATGGGAATGGAAGAAACTATTTGGGTTGTGTGTTTCTTCTCTCTCTTTGTTAAGAGACTTGCTGAGGTACCCGCCCTCTTGTTTTAAAAAAGGAAGCTCTCCCAAATGAAATTCACGTTAAATGAACCCCAAATTCGCCATCTTCAGATCCTGACCGTCGGTTGGGAATGTCTGATCAACGGACCCCATGACAAGTCACATTGATGGTGGAAACAGCTGGCTTCGCTTTCGGTCTTTTTGATTGTGAGGACGGATGTGCCCCTGCCATTACTGCTAATGGCCCACCTGTCCTTTGGTTTTCTGACCGAGGGTTTATTGGGGAATCAAGGTTAATTTCATAACCCCCTTTCCTAAATTAATTACTAAAATCGTTACTTATTTGTTTCTTTTTAAATTTAAATCACTAACAAATCTAATAGAGAGAGCACATTGATAAGATTTTTTTTAGGACATAGCTTTGGTAATTGTAGTTTTACTCAAAAAAGTTTAACATGATTTTGTCCTTCAAATTTTAAATGGTACCTCGAATTGTGTTGTCATGTGTTATATGTTTTGTTGGTCGTAATTATGTTGATGCGTGTTAAATTATTGTAGGAGCTTCATTAGTAAATATTCGTTTTGAGGTGTGACACCTAAGTGGCGAGCACTTCCTTCAATTGCAACATATATTGAAGAGGATTTATGTTTAATATCATACATCTTTTTTATGTGCATAGAAAGATCACATCAGCTCTAGTCTATTAGGTTATGCCACTATGCCCAAAGCAATAAAACATCTGCAATATCTTAATAAAGTAAATAAGTACACTTACGAAAAGAACAAACTTTACATCATTAGTTTTGTTGCTAATTATCCTAATATGAACAACTATTGGTTAGGTATTGCAACAATTTGTAAAGTACAAGTATGGCATAGTTAGTTGGTCATACCAGAGATATATATTGTCAGTGATTGAAGACGAATTTTAGGCTCGTATTTCATATGATATATTCTGAGTTTAAGTTAATCACAGTATAATGTTAGAGGAGGATAATGCTTCTGTTAATCTTTTCGACTCCCAAAAGATTGAATCGCCGTATCTGATCCTTTTTTAGAGGGGAAAAAAAACCAGCAAATAGGTACGACCAAACTTGGTTTCCAGGAATACCCTTGTACTTGTGCAGTTGTCAAATTATTTAGGAGAGGAGGGCAAATTGGTCATGCAAATGAGAAACATTTTTATTTAGCCAAATAGGATGCCCCTTGAATCGCTTTATCCAAGTGGGTGGGAGGTGTGTGGGGATGGGTGGCAGTAATCATACATGGGACGGTGCGTTTTTGCGAAAACAGCAAATTTGCCAACTCAGCAATTCAGTTTCCAACTGACTGGAGATCATGTCGGCGTGGTGTGTTCCCGTGCGGCCGCTTCCACGGACGCTCGCTCGTTTCGCCTATCTTATCGCTCCTCCTCGCTTAACGGAAACGTGGAGTTCGTCAACGGCTAAACTTACGGTGGATCAAACACATGTAATAAGACTCTCTCTCAACGGAAACGTGAAACGCGTAAGTTACCGGCGGAGCTCACAACGTGGTTACACATCTTTGGGCCAGTCTTCTACAATAGGAAGAGGATATTATCCCGATTCATTTTGTGGGAATTTATTGTTTATCGTATATCGTGCGATTAGTTTTCGTCAGATACTATTTGTGTTTAATTTTACATAATAATAAAAAATAATTTATATCCGCACGATACACGATAAATAACTAAGATGTGAGGATCCTTATATCCCACAATTTGAATCCAGATGGAATCCAAATCATTCTACAAAAGTTTTCTTTTTTTTCCCTTTTAAAATTTCCTAAACATTCTTTAGTTTTCTTTTTAAATTTTATAATCCAATTAATCCTTTTAATAATTTATGAGTAATCAAATGAATCTTTTGGCGCATTTATTAATCCATAATCAAATTGAGAGGAATTGAATTGAAGAGGAGTTGGATCGAGGAGGAATTGAAATGAGGTGGAATCAGAATCAGATTCCTGTTAAAGTTTTTAACTAAAATTGTCTGGAATCGGAGTATAAATGATGTTGAGTCCATATAAGTTGTTTACTAATTCACTTCAATCGGAATGAAAACTAGGTTGATTACTATATTGCCCTTACATGAATAAATTATTTTCATACTAATTAATTAAATTAAATTCTTAATTAAATTTATATAATAAAATTCATTTATATAAAAATATATAAATAGGTTTTATTTATTTATTAAAAGATGGCAGTAATGATATTGAGTCCATATAAGTTGTTTACTAATTCACTTCAATCGGAATGAAAACTAGGTTGATTACTATATTGCTTTTACATGAATAAATTATTTTCATACTAATTAATTTAATTAAATTTATATAATAAAATTCATCTACATAAAATATGTAAATAGGTTTTATTTATTTATTAAAAGATGGCATAATGAATGTCAAATGAAGGGTAATATTGGGATAATAAGAAACAAGTGAGGGCATAATTGGTAGAAAAAATCCATTCCGGATTCCTCAAGTCTGAAGGAATTGAAATACCTCCCTCATGTAGGGAGTCCAATTCCTCCAAAATTAGGAGTTGGATTCCTTAATGCGTGTGACCCCCACATATATTTTGATTCCCCAAGATTACGTAAACAAAAGTGTATCCTGTAATCGGAATCCAATTCCGTAAATTGATTCCGATTACGGGTATGTAAACGTGCTCTTAATGGATTGTAAAGGGTGTTAGCACAATGGATGTTAAAGAATTAATTTTATATACAACGCGACGTTATCATCATAATAATTGATCACTTGACCAACATGTAAATAGTTAATTGTGGGTGTAATGTTACATACAACGAATAACAATTGGTTACTAAATTTCAAATGAACAAGGGTGGAGTAATCAAAGAGCAAGAAATGACTAATATTTGCCTCATTTAGTTATTGACTATGTTTGCTTAAGAAATGGGGAGGAAACAACGTGTTCGACGGAGTACTTGAGTGACAATAAGTTCGTAAACAAAATAAGAAGCAATGTAATAATTTGGAGTTTAAATTTATTTGAGAATTATTATTTATCTCGCCTTTGTGATTTTTGAAAGCTTGATAAAGGCATTGTTTAGTTGGAAATATCTATATATACTAAAACCCAAACGGGTGGAACACTGTTGATGAACAGTGAAAGTAACAGTGATCTGACGAAATTGCCCCTGCTTGGTCTATTTAATTTCAATTGTGCCATGTTTTACACGTGTTTGTCATCGGTGAAATGGAAGCAGGCTGAAAAATCTGGGGTGTTCCACCTGCTTCCTTGCTCTTCTTTTCCTCTTCTGGGCTCTTCTTTTACATGGACTTCTCTGTCACTATCTCGCAACCAACTACAACACCGATTCACCCTCCATTTCTCCCTCCAAATATTTTTCGTTTCTCTATTCTTCTTTTCTTCCACCTCTTCGTTCGCCGAAGCAACTAAAAATAAAAAACCTACTCGTGGCTTCTTCCTCCCGATTTCGGAGCTTCTCTCTTTCTCTCTCTCTCTCTCTCCTCCATTGAAGCAGCTCCATACACAGGTATCCTCTTTCCCGTAATTATATATTTAATTATTTGAAAGTTAGTTCTTATGTGTAAAATTCTTGAGCTTTTGATTGCCTGCAATTTTCTACGATATAGCATTTTTGGATAATTTCATGATTTAGCGATCCTACTAATGATATATCAAGTAGAATCAATATGAGGAATAGATTCTTCAATTTCGTAGCTTCCAAGCCTAGACAAGAGATTTTTTGCGTTTATTTATGTCTGATTTGCACCGATTTTGGTCGAATCTATTTCTGATTTTGTTTTCTGTTTGAGCACCGGTTGTTTTTGCATCGCTGGGAAGTTAATTTTCTACAACTGAGGTATGTTTTCTAGCTGCTGTGTTTTGATTAATTTTGGATGGAATTGTAACCGTTTGGTTTTGGGTTGGCTCCGTTCCTGTGCTAAAGTTTTCCTGGCTAAGAGGATATTTTGCGGTTTGGTTCCTTGCTTGGTCAGTCTCAGATTTACCGACGGTTTCGGCGGTCCTGTTATTTTTTGGGTAAGTTTTTTCTCTTTTTGATTTTTCCTGATTTGACAACTCCTTGGTTGGTGTTAGATTAAAATGTGTGTGATTTTTTCGAAAAATTACTAGTGAGATGGATTGACAAGATTCTTGAGTCAAAAACAGGCTTTTTAGTGTGGTTAAACATAAATATAGAGCTTTATTGTAAGAAAGTTATGGACGATTTAATCAAATTAATTGTACTGATAGAGATATGAATGAGCCTAATGTTTATTCTTTTCACTCAAACATCATTATACCATTACAGAAAATCAGGAATTTGAACATCAGCTTGCGACTTCGCCGTCGATTTGAACGCCACCAGCTTCGATGCAGTCCTTGGAGACACCCCTGCCTCCTTTGCCATAGTCGAATTCTTTGCTCACTGGTCAGCTTTTCTAATTTCTATGTAAACCATTGATTTTATTTGGGAAATAAATGGAACCCCTTATGTTTTTGCTTAAAGTGATCTTTGAGTGTTGCTCAATAGATATTAGATCGATTGGAGGCTACCCATTTGAAAAAAGAAGTGAGATCACATGGATGATGGATCATGTGAGGTTCTCCAATTATTTGAGATCACATGGAAATATTTAAGTTGTCATAACTAAAATGATCTGAAAGCTTATTGAGAATTGTTGTAATTTGCTTTTCATTGTAGCGTTACTTTCTTAAACTGATTAGAGCTAAAGATTGCTAATTCCTTAGCATTCAGTGCATATGCTTATTAATGTCTGTTTGTTATCTTAGGGGCATATGGTGGTTTAGTTGCACCCTGCACACTTGCAGCTCAAGGCTGACCCCAAATTGTTCCTCCTGAAATGATGTTGTGCTTATTTGTAAATTTTGCTGCTCATCTGCAGCTCACTTTTTGTCTCTTGATATCTTTTACAGGTGCAAAATGCCATAGAGTATTTAAACATCATCGGGGCCTTGGATGAGAATGAGAATCTGACTGTTTTAGGTGGTGAGAGATTTATTACTCTTTTAATATTTCAATTATGCATTGTGATGCTTGCAACTCTTTGTAATGGTTGTGAGTTTAAATTTGAAAATAATTCGCCTAATGCAGTTTAAATCACTTGACAGTTTAAATGCAGGTTGTTATATGGAGCTTAGGATTTAGGTTTTCCAGTTCAATCAAAGCTAATTAGACAGAATCATGAATTAATTAAATGTGGTGTCTTCCTTTCTCCTCTGTTTCTTTTGTTGTTGGGTGAAAGTGAGCATGGGTTTATGATAACCTATTTAAAAGGAAAGCTGGAGAGAGAGAGGGTAATAAAGTGGGTGCATATAGGGACTCAAAGGTTAAGGCATACTGATGCACATATTGGTATGGTAAAAATGAAAAAAAATGAAAAGAAAGTGAACCCAATAGAATACAGAAAATGAAGTGTTCATCAAGTGGAAGAACCCATATGTGGTGTTTATTTTTAGACAAGATGAGAAGATGTCAACAGTTGGAGGTCCATACCATTTTCCAAGTTCTTTATTAATGTGAATGTTTATGTTATTCTGATTAGGAACTTAGGTGAATAAATCGCTTTCGAATTTGTAAACAAATAATTGCTTACAAAATAATGAACTTTGTTAAACAAAAATAATTGCTTATAGTAGAGAATAACTGTAAACATTATTGAAGTATATATTTAAATATTTTTAATTTATATAAATAGATAGGTTGCTATTGCATTCTGTGCCTAAATCAAATCACTAACTTGAACCATGCTCTTTATTTGGGAACTGTGTATTTCTTATTTGAATTAGTATGGTTTGTTTTTCAAATTTGATTTTGTGTGATTTCATTTTGATAGATATTTCAGAATTTCAGAAAGCAGGTGCGGTGATCAATTAAGGCCAACCTGATTTACAGATGTCTGATTAGAGATACACTACTAATTACCGCACTTTTCTCCCAAGAGTATGTTGCTTTTTCCAAAAGGAAAATATTAGCTTGGTTTGATCTCTTATTTGAATTGTGTAGATTTGGTTTGATCTCTTAATTTGTTTTGTGCAAATTTTGTATGAATTAATTTGGATTGGGCAGAGGAAGCAAATAATTTTTTAAATTAATAAATTTAGTTTGGTTTTTACATATGCTGATGAATATTATTTACCGAAGCATGAACATGTCAAGAAACTGTTCGTTTCAAACTATTCATTACAACTTTGCACCAACTGTTTTTGTTATGCCTAACAGTTTTAAAACCCGCAGCATCGCGTGGGCTCTTTTGCGAGTCATATATACTAAAACTCAACCGGCCTGGTCACTGTGGATGACAAGTGTGTGGACGTTTTTGCCCCTCCATTTTTCCCCTGTCTCTCTTGCTGTTTCCATATTTGTACAATCGAATGACTGTTTTGCCCATTCGATCCACGCATCCATCATTGACCAACCCTCTATTTGGGTTGTGTCTTCTGGATTCTTCCCTTCGTTTTAGCTGGTTTCTCACGGACCTCTCTTCCATTGTTCTCGAACTCGCCTTCTCTCGCTCTCGGTTATTGGTGTTCGCAGATTCTGACCACCTCCGCACCCATGAAATCATAGAAATCATCATCGATCAAGCCTCTATTTCGACTGTAGCCTCTCAATTTTTGTCTTGGTCTCACTGATTCCAGCTGCGCTCGCACCCTTCAAAACTTAGATACCAGTTCAGATCAATTTTTTGAAGCTTGGCTCAATTTTCTCTGGCTTAATTCTCCTTGCTGTTCACAAGATCTAGTTTTCTGAAGCTTTGGCTCAATTTTCTCCGGCTTGGTTATGCTCATCGCCTTGCTGTTAACAAGATCCAGTTGTTGAGGTTCGTAAACAAAAACCTTCTTTGCAAATGGATTTCCTTGCTTTCACCGATTATTTGTCTTACAGGCATGTTGGGTTTTTTTTTTTTTTTTTTTTTTAATATTAATTTTGGTAATGTGATTTTTGTTCTTCATTTTACTTGGATTTTGAGATTTTGTTTCTGTTCTATTTAGTTTTTTGTTTTCCTCTGCTGAAATTACATTTCGTTAAATTTTGTCAATTTCTTTTTGTGTGTGTAGAAAATTTTAGCATTGTTTTTGTGGCTATTATATGATTGGCTGACAAATAGTGCCCTTAGCACTACCTTCTCTCTCACTGAGCCCTAGCTCAACCCCTCCTCCGCCGCCGCTAACCTGCGCCCTCCACTGCCCGCACTTCGAATCGTAACTCTCAGCTCAAATCCCTTTTAGTTTATTTTCTCATAATTATTGTCCGACTTGATTTAAATTTTGTTTTCTGTTCGATGTATAATCAGGTGCTCCGAGTGTACGCACGAGCTCAATCTCCACCGTCCGGTCATCATCGATGAGGCGACGGAGTTCTTCAAGACAGTTGGAGTCTCAGATTTCACTTTTGACAGTTGCAAATTGGTGCTTTACTTAACTTCTTTTTCCCCTTAATTTCGTAAAGTTTAGGCCTATTCTTATAATTTAAATAAAAAGAAATATCTTTCTGGTATTGGTTAGTTTTGATCTTGATATTATCTGGGTTTGGTGTTAGTGGGGATGGCGGTGTCGCGCAAAGTTAGCTGTTAGTGGCTCACCGAAAAACCTCCTAATTGGGCTTTATCAGGAGGGAACTCATAATGTAGTAGATTTTCCTCAATGTAAAGGTCCCAATCCTAATGACTTTATATTTGATATTTAATCCTTGGATTGGTGTTAAATTCTATATTTTTAGTTTAATTTGTGTTTTCTTTTCTGTTTCTGCAGCTCATCATCCAAGTATAAATGCCGCTGTGGAGCTGCTTAAACAAGTTCCCTTTTCGGTTATTAAAACTCAATGTTACCTGCTTTCATTTCCAGTTTTTGAGTCTTCTATTTGTTTGCTTGCTGCAATTATTCAACTTATGCGACTATAATATTTTTTTCCTTCTGTTTTGTCCTCTGCATTAACTACCATTTGGATCATGTGAATGACAACTTTCATGTATATTTCGAATAATGAGCAGTTTATTGCTTTTAATCTTTTGATCACTGTATATCTTGCTAATTTACCATCTCAAACAACGTACATGTAAACGTTGATATATAAAATTTATTTATATGTTAATAGTATGGTTTCTTTACTTTTGAGTTTGGTTGAACAACAACATTTTCTACTTTCTAGAGTTCATCCTCTTTATTTTAGCCCAGGCCCACTCACTCCACTATGTTCGAATTCTTCAACTTTTTCGCACAAATTGCTCAAAAATTTCTGCTCTCAAACATCTTAGATCCCTCACTCACCCTTCTGGCATCGACGCCCCAAAGGTAGATTTCTCTCATTGCTTTCAGAATTCAGTGTGTGTTTGTGTGTGTGTGTAGAGTCGAGACATTCTCATTGCATTCACATATGGTAGAACTAAAAGGACGGTAGAATGCTCGAATAATGGAATAGAGTCGAGATTATGGTGAGAAAGGACAATAAATAGCTATCACTATGTGAATGTCTTATTTTCTTTCACTATGTAATAGCTATCACTAACTTTTGTTTTTACTGTCTTATTGTATTTCCCATGTTGAGAGATAGAACTAGAAGGACAGTAAAATGCTCGAATAATGGAACAGAGTTGAGATTATGCCCGAGGTATCTGGTAATCTTTCTACTTTACCAAAGCCAAATTGCAATTTGTTTTGGAACAAAGAAAGACGCTCTGTAAATCTAGGGATATGGCTCCCCTTTGGTTTTTGGATAGGATTTGGTGCATTATCGAATAAGAGCTTTTTTTCTTTAAAATTATCAAATTAGTGCTTATGTATGCTGTCTGCAGATGTTACAGTAACAACTGCAAATACAAGTTGAGAGGAAGATCATATTCCTTTTGTGGTGCAGCTGGAGTTTGTTATTGTATGCGGTGCTTTTCGTTGTATGGCCATATGAAGCTGCAGATGCAAATATTCCTTAAGGTAGTCTTCTTCAGTATGAATAGATTCATACACGCATACTTATTCATGCTTGTATATAGACTTTGGGGTTGCTAAGATTTTCCTTTGGGTTTCATAGGTACATGATGATCCTTCTAACGCTCCAGTTTGATGGTCCAACTCAATGGATGAGTAATGCCGTTTATTTTCATGCGCATGTTTTTTGGAAGTTCATTCCTGTTTTGGGATGCTTGAATATAGTATTTTTATTTCACATCTTTTTGCAGCATATTGTCACATTTTTATTTCACTGTAAATTATAGTATTCAATTTGCTTCAGTTTATCCAAACCTCTCCCAAATCATGCACGTTACTAAAATAACTTTACTAATGTTTACCCACCAATTCTTACTAATGTTGTTTTTTTATAATCTTTTTCCTGTGTTGACACAATTTCCTACCAACATCGAACAAGCACCAATCCTCCAAAGAGCAACTTATTGCTCGGTTTTATCAAGCTCGGTATGAACATCTCTCCATTTTTTGCTACTGTTAGATACACACACATGGTTCAACACGGACAAAACAGTTTTTAGTAATATACTTTACATTACGTAAAATTAAGATACAAAATAGTAACCACGAAATGCAAAGTATATTACTAAAAACTTAATGTGCTCACCTTCCTTTTTCCAATTCTCACTCTCTATTGTTTTTTTATCGTGTAATTATGCTATCAACTAATTACAAATATTAATATGATTTTTCCAATGTTTTGGCAGAAATTATGTCATTGTTGATATTGCGAGTATTCAATTTGTACAAATTAAAAGGTATGTTACCACTCTCCTTAATCTACATATATGCAATGTGCAAAATTACATCTGTTCTCAAGAATGAACCTGTTTTGTTCAATCCTTCTATTATACTCCTATATGTACAAATTAATATAATTCATCCTAGGGCTATATAAATTAGGTTACTAATTTGTTTATGCATTTCTTTGTTGATCGTTTCTATTTTCACCAATTTTCCATCCTTGCCAAGTAGGTTTTTGTCAAGAGTTACTATGATCAACTTCATTTTTACAATTTTTGTCTTCTATTATTTTCTATTATGTAATTAAAATGTCATGTCCTACCGAAAAAATGATGCCATTGTTGATGACCCGCAGCATCGCGCAGGCATCAGTGCTAGTGGGATCTAATTGCACATCTTTATCCATGTGAAGAACATCTTTTGGAGCTGGCCATCATGACGAGTGTGGCTACTTTGGTCCCGCATGTACGCTAAAGAAACTATTTTCTTTTTATTTTTTTTGGACAAAGAAATATTTTCTTTTTAATAGTCTTCTTTTGGGCATGGGCACCTAGACACCTACTAAGAGATTTTTTATTGTGACAGGTAAACGGGGTGGAACACGTGTCGCTAAACAAATGGTGGGATATGTGTGCTAAAAAGTTAAAAAGTTAAAAAATAAAATTTCCCACCATTTCTATTAAAACACGTAATGTACCACTTGTGTTTTCGTCACAACTAAAAATTTCTGGACACCTACTCATCAAACTATGTAATGCACCAATGAATATCATGGGTCAAGTTCATTAGGAGGAGGTATGCTTTCTTTATTTAGAAAATTTTCTTTTTCATACATTCCCTACTTATTTTGTTTCGTTATTTTTCGATTGAGAATCATCTTATCATCTTCGGATCCTCTTTGTGAGGATATTAGGAATCTTTTAATCACATCCTTTCATTGTATATCGTGCAATCATATATCATTGTAAAGCTTTTTATTTAAATTTAAATATAAACATTACCTGACGAAAACTGACCATACGATATACAGTGAATGAATGTGATTGGAGGATCCTCGGGATCCTCACAAAGAGGATCCGAAAAGGATCCTCATTCTTATTTTTCTTGTTTTTGAAAAATTCATGGGTTCACATATTTAGATAAATGGGTAAATTACACTTTTATATCTCAGGTTTGGACTTTATTTTAATTCTTTACAACATCTTTAAAACATTTCACTTTCATACCTTAAGTACTATTTTATTTCAAAATAATACCTCTGTTACATTTTTCATCTATTGATTTGTTAAATGCTAACGTGGCTACCACATATATGCCACGTGGTAAAAAAAAAATTTTAAAAACCTGAATTTTTACAAAAAAAAAAATTATTGAAACCCCAGCCAAAAAAACGAAGAGGATCGCGCGGGGAGGGGGGCCGGGGGGGGGGAGGACGGGAGGAGGGTCGTGGGCGGGGGGGGGGGGGGGGTTGGTTTTTTTTTTCCTTTTCTTCCTCCCTCCTCTTCCTATTCCTCTTCCTGCTGTAGATTTCTTCTTTGGGTCGTGGGCAGGGGTTGGTTTTTTTTTCTTTTCTTCCTCCCTCCTCTTCCTCTTCTTCTTCCTGTAGAAAATCACCAGATCGCAGAGGGAGAAGGGTCGCGCGGGGAAAGAAGGGAGCTGGGTCTCCGGCCAGGGGGACGGGATTCGGGTCGTGGGTGGGCGGTTGGTTTTTTTTTTCTTTTCTTCCTCCCTCCTCTTCCTCTTTTTCTTCATGCTGCAGATTTCTTATTCTTCTCCTCGCTGGGTTTTCAATTTTTTTTTTTGGTGTAAAAATTCAGGTATTTT
Organism: Heteromeles arbutifolia; assembly: GCA_024362995.1. Classification (NCBI taxonomy): domain Eukaryota; kingdom Viridiplantae; phylum Streptophyta; class Magnoliopsida; order Rosales; family Rosaceae; genus Heteromeles; species Heteromeles arbutifolia. The sequence continues at coordinate 6,777,006 of JANCRC010000010.1, read as the reverse complement.
TTTAAAAAAAAATAAAAAATTATTTTTTTGCCACGTGGCAGACATTTGGCAGCCACATCAGCATTTAACGGATCAATGGATGGAAAATGTAACGGAGATATTATTTTGAAATAAAATAGTACTTAAGGTATGAAAGTGAAATGTTTTAAAGATGTAAGGAATTGAAATAGAGTTCAAACCTGAGGTATGAAAGTGTAATTTACCCTAGATAAATTGAAAGTATCCAACTTCCCTTTAAACTTCAACCCAAATGTTTAAGTGAACATTGGGATAGTGACGTGTTGGCCGACATTTAGAAAGTGAAGAAACCATTTCATATATGATGACATAATAACACAAAAATTAAGGATAATTCTCCCAATAATTCGATAGAAACTTCCTGATTTATAGGGTAGTTACTCTTCTTCACACTCGTTAAAGACAACACAATTTCGTTCACAATCCCGAAAAGGACACACCTAATAGGTCTCTGACCCTCTATTCCATGCATGAATTCAAGTTCAGAGCGTCATCATACCTCATCTTATATTCCTCAATTTGGTATAATTTAAGTTTGGATAATTTTGATATTATACCTCATCTTATATTCCTCAATTTGGTATAATTTAAGTTTGGATAATTTTGATATTTTACGTATTAGATTTTTGATTATTTTCTGTTTGTTTAGAGTTTTTTTTAGTACATCGATAATTTTACACTAGGAGATGGGGAGTTTGGCTAAGCCACACAATAAGCAACCTAATTTGGTATCGAATTCGTCATTCATGAGATTCGAACCTAAGACCTCTCACTTCCAAGTGAAGAGGAATACCATCAGATTGTAGTAGTGAGTGGCTTGTTTGTTTAGAGTTAGGTCTTTATGTGTACACATTGTAACTCGGTGGAAGGGTAAGTCTTGACAAGTTTAGTCCTTTCGTTATGTAGCAATCTTGGCAATTTATAACTTTAAGGTCTTTATGCATACACCTTATCTTTGTAAACTAATTAAGAATCACAGTTTGCAATAAGTTGTTCTTTTTACATCCTTAATTGGTAACATGGCATGATAGCGGATTCGATCACTCGTTGTGCATTCAATTCGTCTCTTGTTTGGTACCAATTTATGTATCACTTCTTTTAACCTCTTTCATTTCTCTTTTGGTTTGGTTTCTCTAGTTATGATATATGGAAAGTTGTCAATTTTATATATTTGTTTTCGTCTTGATTTGGCATCCGCTTCCATTTGTCTTTCCTTTTTTTTTTTTTTTTTTGGTCAATCTCTTGGTGTTAAGTTTATTTGTAGTTTCTTCTTTATCACGTGGCAAGTTTTATGCGGTTAATAGTGCCACTCAACATCATCCTTGAAAGTTAGGCCTTACCTAAATTTTTTTTTCAAAGAGGCAGCGTTAGGCGCATGCAAATAGTTCAGAGGGACCCAATTTTTATCCTTCTATATATTTCAAATGCACATGTTGAATTTCCTAACAACAAATTAATATAAAATTTTTAGTTTAGATATCACAATTTATTTACAAAGGGTAATTAGAGCCTACAATTATTATATTAACATATCATTGTTTCCTAACAATAACAAATTAAATGTATATTACCTTTTTCCCACAAACACAAGCGGATTCTCTTATCTCTTTAACAATCATGCACCTTTTTTTCACGAATGAACCTTAAAGCATAACTTCATGGCAGATGAAGAAACAAATTATATAGTAAGATTATTCATTAGTTGGAGTGAGATGTTGACTTTGATTAAGCAGGGTTTTTGTTTGTTGAATTTGACATGGTTACATTGTCCAAAAAAATTTATTGGAAGGCTCGGATGTGACAGCCCGTCCCGGATTATCGTTATTGAAAATGTGAAATGTCAAAATTGCCCTTGGACGTTTTGTGAGGTTTTGAAAGTTAAATTTTAATTGGACCCAATCAAGTATTTTCCTAAGTTTTGGGGGCCAATGGGAATTAAAATCTTTAGTGTTGGTGATTGGTGGCTTTTGGACCACACACAAATACCCAAAAACTCTCTCTTCTCTCCTATGTTCTCTCTCTTCTCTCCCTCGGACTCACGCTCTCTCTCCTTCTCTTGGTACGGACAACCCCAAAACCTCCCTAATTCTCACAGATCGAAGGTTCTGAGTGCACCATTGTGTTCCTTGTGGTGCTACGAGTCGAGCGATACCACTTTCAAGTACGAATAGCTTCGTTTTCACGTGGAAATCTTAACCTCCGTTCATGCACTGTTCATGCACTTTTTAATGCGTGATTTTTAGGGAATTTTAAGCTTCTAGAAAGCTTTAGGGCACTCTCACGAAGCTCGGGGAAGAATGTTGAGTGGTTTTGGATGTCGGAAACTCGAGATCGACGAGTTGCAAGGTTTGGCCGGAAGTTCGAGCTTTCTCTGTTGAGATTCCGTGGATTTCAAGCCTTGAAATTGGTAAGGATATGTTCTTCTGGTTATAAGTTTCATTTTGAGACCAATTTCATAAGTTTTGGTTAAGAATTGACGAAGATATAAGGATTTTAAAAATTTCCAGTTTTCCGGTGATGGCGACGGTCGCCGGAGTTTGAAGGTTGAAGGTGACGAAATATTCCGTCAAGTCTGAAGGAATATTTTGACGCTGTCAGTTAAAACTAACTGTTACCGTTAGGATTTGACAGAATATTCCCTAGAATATTCCTAACGACGTTAACTGACGCCATCAGTGTGCTTGGCACGTGGCTGCGCGTGGGGGGCGTGTCTGGCCGTGCCTTGGCCAAAGCGTGGGTGGTCGGAAAATTTTTCTAAAAATATGGGGATGTTCGTGAGGTTGTGTAGATCACGGTGGTATATTCATAAACCCAATTTGAGCATTGTATGAGAAGTTATTACCTAGTTTTGTTTATGTGATTTAAAATAACGCCTATATAGTTGTTTCTCATATAGGCGAGACTTATCCGGAGGACGAGCGTAACTAGGCTAGACACGGGGGTTACGACCCAGCTACGTACCAGTGAGTGGGCTTTTGTTTTCAGTATATATATATATATATATATATATATATATATATATATATACATACTTGACGTTTTTCCGAGAAAACGTATTTTAAAGGAAATGTGATTTGAAATGCCATGTCATGCTCGTATTATATATTAGCATATGCATTATCATAATTATGCATATTGTTGCATCGTGCTATGGTGGCCCAGGTAAGCTATAGGTGAGTATATCATGCTGGTAATAGTTATGAGATGAATGGTGATGTTGTGATGCATATTGAGCTCATTAATCTGCACCCCGGTATTAGTGCTCCCGCCCAGAGTTAGGGGCATAGTCCTTCACGTGATGTTCACCTCCCGCACCACACGCTCATCTTGGATCCAAGTTAGGTGCACAGTCCTGTCGTATAGACCACTATAAGTGGGTTCGACTCATAGGTGACCCGCGAATATTCGCACAGTCTTCACGTGATCGTAGCACTAGAGCGTATTATTATTTATACCCAATCTTTTCGGTCAGACCACGTGAGGTGGTTCCGACTCGTGTGCAGATATGTATGAGATATGATGAGATATGTGACGTATATACATGATGAATTATGTGATGAGATATGACATTGAGATATGATTGAAATGAGCTCTAGATTTCGCCGTATAGATCACGTCAGGTGACTTCGGCTAATATATAAGTTATATTGAATTGCATCACCTGGCTTACATTTGTGATATTATGAGGCATTGGGCATGACATAAGCATGGCATACATACATATATGTGGTTTTGAATACGTGGAGCATGGTTTTGAATTATATTTATATACTTATATATGTATCCTATTTTCTAGGAAAGTATACAGGTTTTCCAGCGAGGGGATAGCGCTTTTGATATTGTATGATTTTAAAAAACCTTTGTTTTTGTCCACTCACGTATTTGTTTTGTGCCCCTCCAGGTATTAGGTAGCGTTTGTTGGTGGCTTACGAGGATTCAACGGAGGTTCTGACAGACATCATTCATGTAGGACCACCTTCGGGTGTTGTTTAATTAGTACTTTTATGCTTGACTGCACTTAGGCTAGTTAAGCTCTGGTTGTGTAATTTACACTTAATCTCGCACTAGCATGCTATCTTAACTAGGATTGCTAGTTGCTTGGTTTTAATTTGTTCGTATTTCCCTTATTAATCTTGCTTCCGCACTGTGCTTATAGTTACGTCACGCTCACATGACGGTCATCACGCCTCGATCTCGGTCGGGTGTGTCATTGGAGGCCCCTTTATATCATTCCCACAGGGCCTCAAATTGTCAAGGACGACACTTCTTGTATTTTGGAAAAATTAACAATTTGGTGTATTTTAAATAGAATATTTTTGGTATTTTATATATCAAGGTTTGCGATTGTAACTTGTTAAAAGGTTATATCTTGACAAGATATAGTTCTTTCGTTTGGTAACGGTCTTGGCAACTGTAGAAGCCTAATGGGTTTAGGTCCGGTGAGCCTAGAAACGCCCCGAAGAAAAATCGGATGGAGGAGGGGCAGCCCCGCCCCGTTGCCAACCCAATAAGATCGGTACACATTGAAATGCCGACCCATAATCCTACTGAATCTCCTTGCCAGTCGGTTGAAGTCCGAATAACGTTGCGAACAATAATTATATCGGCGTAGCGTAAGCGTAGGTTCAGGGCCGTGGGCTTCACCTCTGCTTCTTCCTTTTTGATGAGCTGCCTCTGCCTCTCTGCGACAATCATATTCAAGCAAAATGAACACCGCCATGAAAGCGGCTCTCACAAACTCCAATCCCAACTGCTGCATTTATGTGAGGGCCGCCCTCTTTCATTCTACCCCTGTCTTGGATCGTTGTAATTCTCTCTCTCTCTCTCTATCTCTCTCTCTATATATATGTATGTGTATATTCATCAGCTATGTGTATATGTTTCTGGGTCAATGTCCATTTTGTTTAATTTTGATAATTTCTGCTGAAGTTTGAAACTTTTGGTGATTTGGGTTATTGGGGATGCCCACTATGTGTTGATATAAGATAATTAAGAATCCAGAAAAATTGGTAATTTTAGTTTTATTTTTATTTTTATTTTTATTTTGTTTATTCTCTTACGCTGAATGTTTACCTTTTGCTTCTGTGCTTGGTTTGGCTTTGAAAACTTAGTGGAAGTGAGAAATCAACGGAATTTTGTGGGTTATGTTTCATTTTGTTCTGGGGATTTGATAAAAGAAAGAATTTTGTTATCGTTGTCTGAAAAAATGTGTAGTTGGGACTTCTGAGCTGAAGTTGATGGATTGAATTTTGAGTTTCCTCACCAATTAGGCAGTGCATTGCAGTAAAAATTCAAGCTTTCGAACGATAAACTAGGCCACAACTGTCTCTTATTGCATCCTGCAGGGTACTCACTTTTAATTGTTTGGAAATTATGAGAATTTTAACCCTGAATGCAAAAGGACCTTTGAAATGCTGTTCAGAATTTAGTAAGGTTCAATGAGATGCTATTCATCACTTGAAGGGCTGTAGAAACGCATAAGAACTCATGTATGGAAATTGAAATGAGATGTCATATATTTTCTCCCGAACTGATAGGAATGTTGGTTCAAGGAGTTGACCCTTATCATCTCGACATATGTGTGTGTTGCATTTCTACCTTTTCTTGAAAAGTCAATGGCAATTCAAATTGTTATGTTCTATCGCCATCCATCTTCTCTACTCAAATTCAGTCCATATTTTGGGAATATTCCTTGCATAGTATTCTTTTATGAGTATCTAAACCATACCAATTATGTGCTGTATTTTCATCCCTGATTCTAGTTTTTGCCACTAAATATATATCTCCAAACTTGTTTGCAAATGATTGAATTTGGAAATGAGTCCATAGACATTAGGTTTTAACAAATGATTGGAAAATGTTACAGATTGAAAGCTGTCCTTATATCTTTGCTGCAATATAAAGAGAGAACACACATTATTTTAAAGATGGACAGTGTTAAAAGCACACTGTAACACTCCCCCTTTTTAGCCTACATAGCAGCCCAGGCTGAGCATACACATGCCTCAGTCCTCTGCCCAGTCAGTAAATTCACGTAATAGTTTTTAAAATTACTTCCGTGACCCGTGCTCTTCTCAATTATGTGGAAAAAACAGGTACCTTTGGAACCAAACGTATTACATATGTATGTGTTATACCATTAGAGTATTTTAGGAACCATACTCCTCTGAAAAATAAATAAATAAGCGTCTTTGCCATAATGCTTACCTTTTCATTGATTAGTAAGTCATTAATGCCTGCACAGGGTTATATCCAAGTGTTAAAACAATTTCAAGCATATGTCGAAGAAGGACCATGTAATCGTCCTTAGGTTGTAGTTTTGTTAATTTTGTCTACTTTTCTGCATTTCAATTTTTATTTTATGTTAACCAAATGAATTTATTCAAAGTTCTGTTTCCATCTAATGTGATGCTGTACATTTCTTTACTGCACTAGATATGTAGGATGTGTCAAATTTTTTTGTTCATTTGCATTCTTTGTTTCCTTATCCCCATTCTTTCTCCTTTTGCGTCATAAGACCTTATATTCTATTTCTTAATTCTGACAGTGAATGCATCTGTTTATTTGCAGAGATTTAACAACTATGGAAGAAGGTCCAGAAGTTTCCGTGGAAAGCAAACTTTAACGGACAATGTCAATGCTTATGCAGACTTCTTATTTCAGGTTCTCCATTCTTGTTGTAACTCGTTTCATATTATAATATGAAATTGGTGGTTGTCGTCACATTTAACTTTCACCTGTGAATAATCTTCTGCCGGAAGTTTCCAAATGCTATGTTTGGATGAGGGACCTTAAACTTGAAGTACCAAGGAACTTTATACCAATTGTTGTATTAAATGCACTACAAGAACACTACCAATGAATTACTCAAGCACTACAAAGCTACTACTAAAACACTACTGATTACAACAAAGACACTAAATAAATGACTTTCAAATGTATTGCATCTAGTCATTTTCCATTCCTCCTATCAAATTTCGGTAAAAAAAAGTCCCTCTATCAAATTTTTATTTTGCATTCCTAACATGTTTTACCTATATTCCATGGGATGTTAAAGTCCGTTATCCAAACACGCTTTAAGTGTCAAATGTGTGGATGATTCTTAAAGTTTCAGGAAAGAGCACTGTCTTTTTTAACCTTTTTCGCCCTTTTCCTTTGTAAAATACTTGTACAGAAACGAATCTCACTGATATAGAACACCTTCTCTCGGTTTCCCACTTTTGATGATTATGATTTCCAGCAACAGCCTGTTTTTTTAGCAGTGTCTTCTTATATTGTCGAATGACTTTCTTTTTATCCTAATAATGGTTTGATATATTTCTCTTTCTCATGGATTCCTCATCTTTTTAATTTTGTTGGCACTTTTAATTTATGCATGGGTGAACTTTTGAACTTTTTATCGTCATCCGATTTTGTTCTGTTGTGAAATTTTTTAATTATCTTGGAATTATATATCTTTTTTTTAATCGCAATTATATATCTTTTGAATGTTGCAGAGTTGGCAGAGTGAGTATGATGATGAGGAGCCATCTTCAAGTAGAGGCACCTCATGGTTTAAAAAGCAATACTCCGCCAAGGGGTCCAAAAAGAAGGCAGGCAATCAAGGAGCCTGGAAGTATGGAAGAAGTAAGAAAGTAGTTATGCAGAAAAGGACATGTAGTAGATCTTGTTGAATTAGATATATGACCGGCGCATCTGTTAACCCGGTTCCGGGTGGGCATGTATTTTAGTTGCTTCATTCAGGAAATATTCTACCCGTATTCTTGGTAGAATTTTCAATGGAGCCTTTCTTGTGGGCTCAAGTGTTCCCTTTGTTCAACAGAGGTCATTGGGTGTAAGTCTGCGGTATATGGTTTACCTTTTGAGCATAAATTGTGCATCAGGGCACCTTACATATTCCTTGCATGATTGATGTTATGTCCTGATTTTTTTAGTTCATTTTCATACGATCTCAGTCCATTGCCATTTCAGATGATTTCCGGTTTTGTGAAGAAGATGAAGACGTGGAGACCATTTTCGGATCCATGTTTGGCGGAAACAAATTTTATTATTGGTCATTCATTAATGAAGAGAATTCACAGTGGAGGAGCTCTAGTAATTACTCTAACAATGGGAGGTCTTGGAATTGGAGACATAACAATAAGGAAGAGTATCAATATGAATCTGAGCCTGAGAATATGGAGACAGATGAAAGGTTGGCCCTCGGGTTGTGTGCTTCGGGTCCTCTAACACTTGATGATGTCAAGAATGCGTGAGTTCTTTTAGCTGGGTTGCATTTTTACTTCTCAATCACTCTTGTCCACTCATATATTAATATTCTTTATCATCTCACCCAAATCCTACGTTTAACAATTTCAGGTATCGAATCTGTGCGCTGAAATGGCATCCAGATCGTCACCAGGGTTCTTCCAAGGTAATATGATCTAACCGATCTTTGACGCAGAATGCCATGAGTAGTAAAGTAAGAGTAATTTCGCTTATCATATTTAGAACGAGAAAATCATAGTATTTTTACCGGACTGTTAAGTGGTAAATCATTCACGGGTACTATACTACTATTTACCTAATATTTCCCAGCTAAGCTACCCATTGACGAAGCAATTGTAAGTCTTTACTGTATTCCGGGTTCTGGGTCATTTACCATAAGTGGAATTGAATATCCGTTGCAAGTGGTTAAGATGATCCAACGTCTAGAAATAAATTGAGCACCAGTCGCTCAGGCGGCCTATTTTGCAATTTTAGCAGACTCGTATATGCAAATCTAGTTGTACAGCGACTGATGATTAGTTTACATTGTTGCAGGCAGCTGCAGAGGAAAAGTTCAAGCTTTGCAGTGCAGCATATCAATCATTATACTGTAAACTGGCTGCGGAGGGATGATGCTTCAAGCCGGCTAATTTAGTTTAACCACAGAGGTAGCTAGAAGATGTAACGTATCATCACATTTTTATTAAAGTTTGTAGTTTTAAGCCGATTACTAGTCAAGTTAGTAGTTTTTTAGCCGGTTTACGTTGTACCGCCAGTACAGAATGAAATTTACAACAAATATTTTATTTTCAACTTGATATCAGAGAATAATTTGTTCTTGGTTGAACTATGTTGTGAGCGCTTTCCACGCACATGCCGTGAACCCGGGTTCTTGGGTAAGCAAATATAAAGTTTGCTTATTAGACTGCCAAAACAAGAGGCAACCACCACAACACAACATTGGAAGCTAAGCCTCAGCCTCAGCCTCAGGCCATGCTTGGATTCCAACTTGCTAGAGCATGAATACAAGCTACGCGCAAGTATTTTGGATATAAAATTTAACGGTGATAAAATCAATTGTCAAATTAATGATTTTGAAAAGTTAATACGACAAATCGCTTAAAATTGTAGTTTATATGACAAACTGAATATTTTTTTATAATTTCATGACATTTCAAAAATTTCAAGAGAAAATTTAAGGTTGACTTGCCAATCGGAGTTTTTTGAGCAAAAGAGAATTTGGGGGAGTGGGCTAAGGCTAAACCTTATAATGGGCTAACAGTAATGTAGTTCGAATTCAAATTTGATGAGAATTGAATCTAAAGACTTCTTGACAAGAGAGTAATACCACTAGATCATAGTACTAGGTAAATTTATCAATCGGAACTAGTTCACAAAACAAATAGCATTTTAAAAGAAAAAAAAAAGCCTGATGTTAATTAAAGTGACTTCCCAACAGTAAATGGTTCACAAAACAAAAAAGCCTGATATAAGAAAAAAATGAAAAAGAAAAAGGATATTGATAGATGCTGTTGTTGCAACTCTCGTTTCTGGAAACCAGCGTCTGTATATGATGCTAAAGAACAGGCAGATCTTGGGTTGTTCATCAGGCTTCGTTTCTCATCGCTGGAAGCCATATTCTACTACAAGTGGTAGCCTCTCCTTCCTTTCTATCTCCACCTGCTCCAACCCATCATTATCTTCTTCTTCTTCTTCTTCGTCGTCAACGTTATTGCCCACAACTACCACCACTTGGTCGTCTTCCACTCGCCGCCCTCGTTTTGGAGCTTTCAGCATGTCCTCAGCTCCTTCTGGGTCCAACCCAGGTGGCCCTTCGTCTTCAGTTGCGGTTCAGTCTGCTGTAAGCCTCTGCTTTTTTTTCTTTTTCTTTTTTCCCTTTTTGTAATGATGGGTTTGATATGGATTTTTGGGAATTGGATGTTCAATTTATTTGGTGGGTTCTGGAGAATTTTGGTTGCTTTTGATGCTGGCCTTGTGGGTTTTTTTTGTTAAATATTGAAAATTTGAAGTTAAAGCACTTGTTTGTATATAGTTTATAATTGAGGACAGATGTGGTTGACCTCTTAATTTGAGTATATTGGGTAATTAGAAGTTTCTTTTGGCATCCCTTTATCATTTGTATTTGCAAGAAAAATTGGTAGACATAGGCATAGCTTGAACTCATAAGGACAATGTTTTGTACCAAGTAAATAAGTCATGGAATCAAAGTGGGGTGTATAGTACATTTCAGATTGATTAAAGATTGCAGCTTTTTCATTTGCCTGCTTGCATATCTTTAACAAGTCATCATCTATGTTTTCTACGATAAGTACACGACTTTATACATTACAGATTACCACCCCTATTGAGGGTTTCGTGTAGTCATCATCTATGTTTTCTACGATGAGTAGACGATGTATATTGAGGGTTTCGTGTTTACTTGTCTACATTTTTTTTCATTGGTTATTTCATACTTTCTTTACAAATTTAGTTTCTATTACTGTGAAGGGCAATGCTCGTAAGATTAATTTCTGCCAGTCGTGTGGTGGTCCAACAAAGCATGAGATACCCGATGGTGAGGAGAAGATAAGAGCTATATGCACAGTTTGTGAGAGGATTGCCTATGAGAACCCAAAAATGGTATGCTATTCAAGTTAGAGTTTGTTTTCCAATTCAAATTATTGATTTGTGCTGTGCATGTGCCAATCCATGAAAAAATGATTCCAAGTTTTTCAATATAATGTAGGTTATAACAATGAGTTTGAAACATTGAGTATTAGTCGAAATAGACTGAATTCATTCCTTTAGTTGTCAATACATCATCAGTCTGTTTATTAAGATTTACATTGGGTAAGTACATAGCAATGTAGCAATCTCATACATAATATCTTGTAGATTATTGTCTTTCCTCTGTATGACAGTATGAAGTTTTCATGGTTAGTCTAAAATGTATGATATCCATAGATGTAGTATTTATGACAAATGGGCAACTTTGATATCTGTCCTAATTCCAGTCAGGTGTTCCTCTCACTTACGCTTAAAATCTGGATCACATGATGCTTCCAGACTGGCATTAGTTGTATATTCTTTTTTCTTTTTGTAACTCTGCAACGTTTGGGATAATTTTTAACGTTACTGGGTTGTAGGAGTTTTTGTTGATTCCAAAATCTGATTTTGATGGTAATGAAAAATAAGTTTTAACTTTGTTATTTCTTCACCTGTTGTATTAGACTCAAACCAGATTGGATACTCGAAAGGCTACCCTGGTTCTTTTCTTCACGATATTGCTGTCTAATAGATTTTCTATGCATGTGTGCCTTCACATACTGACACACCTGTTCACTCTGACAAACATTTATTTATTTGTAAGAGTAAGTTGGAGGTTGGTCCAATCCCCATCTCGCAGCCTCACCCAATCCTAAACCCTAATCCCCACCTTGAGCCTCGTCACGTAGCCCCATTGGCCAGACTCTGAAAGCCAACTTGGCTTCGCTCCACAAAATCATATTGTTGACCAGTTGACACATTTTGGTCAAAACGGTGTTAAAAGCGATATCTGCAACTTGCCTCCTCCCAATGTGAGAGTCGAGGACCAATGCTCCACGGTTATTTAAATTCAGATACCAAATCTTATGGATTTTAAATTCAGATACAATTTGTTCAAGAACCAGTTCTCCAATTTCCTCTAATTGTAACTCTGCTTCTACTATTCAGTATTCACCAGTTTGTTCTGCTCACTTTTTTCCTCTTTTCATCAACTGGAGTCAGTTTCTATAATTGTAAATCTGGAATAAATGCTATGGTCGAATTTGGAAAGGAGGAAGCGTTACAAATATCATGTGCTCAGGATTTGATTTTGAAGTTCCAGAGCCTATGGACACAGGATTTTGATTGTCTACGTTTGGTCCTCCTTATGATATGTACTATGCATATTAGGAGTAATTGTTTTATTTCAAATGTGATTAATTTACGTGTTGTTCAACTGATGCTTACAGGTTGTAGGTTGTCTGATTGAGCATGATAATAAGGTCCTACTTTGCAAAAGGAAGATTCAACCATCATATGGCCTTTGGTATGTTTGTTAATGGATAAAGTTTGTGTTTGGGAAGGGTCACCTGACTAGTTGTAATGTCTCAGCAACTGGGGTAGTAGATTTCATCGTGTTGAATGTACCATCTTGTATCTTTGATGTATATTTAATTGTTTGGTGTTGTCATTTAGGACTCTTCCCGCAGGTTACATGGAAATTGGGGAATCAGCTGCAGAAGGAGCCATCAGGGAAACTTGGGAAGAAGCATGTGCAGAAGTGGAAGTGGTGTCACCTTTTTCTCAATTGGACATCCCACTAATTGGCCAGGTAAGCGAGAAACCTTTAGTTTATCTTTTTTCTTAAAGATAAACAAATTCATGTACAGTTGATGAATATGTATTTGTGCTTGCGTTGTGTTTTTCGGAGCAGACTTATGTAATTTTCTTAGCAAGGCTCAAGACACCCCACTTTTCACCAGGTCCAGAATCATCAGAGTGCCAGCTTTTTGCACCTGATGAGATACCTTTTGCTTCTCTGTCATTTTCGTCAATGGTTGTTACCTTAAAATTGGTATGGACATCTTTCAGATGCTAGCATCTATTCGATTTCCTGTAGAAATTTATTTTACGCCAGAGTTTCTTATCTCTTTTGGCTGCAGTATATTGAAGACGTAAAGGCCGGAAAGCTCAATTTCCACTATGGTACCATTAATAAAAGGTAGGTTCGGTTTATATGATCTTCCAATTACAAAAGAATAGTTGAACTCCCATACTGGAATGAGTGCAATTTCTGCTGTTTTAATGATAAAAATAATTCAACCACTTCTAAATTTGAATTATTCCATTGTTGAGTTCTTCAAATTTGATTTCTGTTGAATGTTTCCAGTATCGAATATATTCTAAATGATACTACACGCTTGGTGTTTGTTTTCAGGCCCGGCACAAGTCCTTCTGACATTCACGCGTATACTTTAGATTATCATCTACAGTCATGACAAGATGGTGAGTGTCATAATATCTTTATCGTTTGGCCTTTCCTTCCCCACCTACAAGCGTGATGTTTGTGACACTAATTCATGGAGTAACGGGTCAGTCCGTTCCATTATATATAAATTATAGATCCGAGCCATGTATTAAAATTTCGGTGACGCAGGGAGTGTATCTTCGTAGAAAAATGGAGCCGGTATATCTTCTCCAACTTCAGAACCCGCTGTACCGATCGAAATTTGATGTTGGCTCTACTACTTGGCACTCTGCATAATGTCAAATTATTCAGCCGTACAGTCAGTAGATGTGCATAATTCTGGAGCTGTGTCTCAAAATGCCCACTTCTCCTATAGAGAACCAGACTGTAAAGCTTGAACAGAGATTCTAAAACTAATGAATTTTTTTTTTTATTTTTCTCCATCTGATGTTTATGTTGGATCAAAGATTTCTTTATTTTCCGGTGATAATCAATATTCCTCTTTGAAGAATTTTTGGGTACTGAGGCTATCTCCAACCGAAAAGGCTTAGCATAGCCTTGTCCAGAATTTTAGCCCTACAACAAATTATTTTTTAATGAATAGTATCAAGTCATACTCATGTACCATATCCAACCCAAGGGGTTAAAGCTTCTCTCGATAATTTATTAGTTTTAATTTATATTTTAAATTTATTGGTAATTTAGTTAAACTACTGTTGGATTTTTTCAAATATAGTCGTTGAATTTGAATTAATTATTGCAACTGAGGAGTTGAGTTCCAAAAAAAGGCTAAGAGGAGGGTTACATTTGGCCAGCCTGATGACCTTTGGTCAAATAATGGCCTATTGGGCTCTACAGAATTATAGCCTAGCCATCAGTTGGAGATGAGTTTTTTGGCAAATCAAGCTATGTTTTGGCTTTTAGACCTTTAGCCCTCTTCATTGGAGATCGCGGTGCATGGTTCACACATACATGTGTTATGATGTGGGCAAACAATACATTAATTTGAGAAATTGACACAGCACGAGCGTAGAAGGGAATCCAGAAAATTTTGGGAGAAAATCGAAAAGTTTATTTGAATAATTCTTGAATGATGATTACAATAGCAGCCATAAGGCTTAACTCGACCCTTGGGAAGTTCAGGGGAGTCTTAAAGAACCCAAAAGAAGTAAATTAGACGTAAAACCAAAAAAATTATTTGATATTATCTAGGGAGTCTTAATAAAAATGATTATTACTATTCATTATTAATCAAAAGTACATTTTTTGTATGAAAAGTCTATAATGGTTCAAGTTTTTTATTTTATTTACTCTTATGCTATTATTTCATTATTGTAGCAGGGTCCATAATGATGTTGACATTTCTGTTTGATTAAAATACATATTTTGCATGATGCTATTCAACTTATGCTACTTTCTTTTGCTAATTTGCTGTCAGCTCTTCATGCTTCCATCATGTTACCAATGTTATGCAACTTTTTTTCTGTCAAATTGTTCCAGTATTGTTCATCGCCTTCTAATAGCTCTACATCTCTTTCTCTATCTTTTTTTACCTTGTCATACATATCTGCTGTTTCTTATTTGAAATTTTGAGGCTTCCAGTAGGGCTAATGACTAATTTTTATCTTACTGTAAATATACATTTCTTCTTCTTCTTCTTCTGCCATTAATATCATATCATACCTAAAATTTTCAAACTCATCTAAGGCTAACATTTGGATCCCTCGAAATCTCAGAATATTTTTGTATGAAGGAGTCCACCTGTGTGGGGAGATAGAGGATAGTCTAAAGGACTTCATTAATCATGGCTATATGCTTAGCTTTCTCCTTATGCATATGTATATACCAATATGGAGGACTCCTAATAAACTTATGCAAATTTCTTTCCACTGTTCTAGATAATCTTCTGCTACTTTTATAAGCTTTTTAGGAAATGATTCTAGTTGGAAAATATGGTTAATGAATATTTTATCAAGATAACCAAACTCTAATAGTAAGGTTGGGGTAACTTCTACTACATTATGCTTTTTCTGATGCTTACAACTAAAATGCCATGGTCTAAAATCTCTCATGTTAATCCTGGCTACAGCTATGCTAACCTCTAGTTCACAAATACAACTATTTGTACTATCACAAAGACATAGTGGATACATCTTTGTAATAATATCCATCCCTGGTTTTAGATCAAAAATGGACTGATGCAAAGCACATTGTAATTGTAATTACAACTTTTTCATGGACTGTGATGCTCTGCTGAGGATCTCATTTTGCATGTCTGGTGGCATTATTCTTAATTTTGCTTTTGAAATTTCTTTTAATAGGATATCATCTACTATTAAGTCTAAAGATAAATTTCTACGAAAACTTTCATATCTTTCTTGTTTTTCTTTGTCACTCAGATACTGATGCTGCTTATTATTTTGATGCTACTCGATTTCAATATCTTCTTCTAAGAGCTCAATCTTAATCTTTCTATTTTCTATGGGCTCATTAGCCTCTTGTTCTATGGGTTAAATAACCTCTTTTTCTTTATTCTTATGCTGATCAGTTTCTAAACCTATTTTCAATTCTTTTTTTTAGGGTGTCACTTGTCTTCTGCTGCATTTTAAGAGTTTGGAGTTCTTGGTTCATTTTGGTGAACTTACTAAGTAATGACTCATGGTCTCTAGAAAGGGCTCGAAGGTTGTGCTCAAGAGAATGAATATGATACTGGCTTTATGGAAATTAAAATTAAAACTATCAAACTCTTGTTCTAAGGCTCTAATTAATTTTTCATGGTCTAATCTCATGCTTGGCTGTTTGTTTTGAACATTCCAAAAATTATCTAAGAGAACATGTTGCCTATTAGTGAGTCCTAGTACCCTTGACCTATACCTCATAGTTGGATTTCTGATTCCTTCAACAATAGTGCCATTAAAGTTAAAGGGGAGTACTGGTGGCGATGCTGGTATGCCTATGATATTTTGGAATCCATTGAATGGTAGAGGTCCATGGTGCATCATTATGCTATTGAAAGGTGCTCTTCTGCCTTGTGGTCTTGTGCTATTAGAGGATGATAGTTTATGATATTCCATTGTTATTCAATGAATTAGTCTTGATAAAATATCAGCTAATGTATTGTTACTACCTTTTATATGTTCAAAAATTGGTTTAAAATCATTTCCTGTAATTGAATCAACAAAATTAACCCATCTTCGAGTTGCCTGTTTATTAGTATATATCTTATTATCATGGGAAACTATATCTTGACAGTTTGTTCTAATTGTAAAAAAATAAAGAAATGCCTTAAGTGAGTTAATTATTCTTAAAATTTCTAAATCTGTTGATGGTAATCTTGACTGTACATCATTAAATTTTTCTGATGAATATCTACAAACCTTTTCATCAGACTTTGGTGATTCCTTATGCTTTTTCTGGTATAGTATACTTGCCCATCCTAATGATGAATCATCTGTTTCAACTATTTTGTAACTATCATCTACTGGTAATGTCAATGGCTTAAGTTTAGTAATTTCTTCATTTATATTTTGAACTAGTTTAATATCTTCACTATTAAAATACTTTTGTCCTGTTTTGCTAGTTTTACTATGTAATACTGCTATTTTTCTTCCTAAATTAGGGATAAAATTTCTTGCATAATTTAACAGTCCTAAAAATGCTTGTAACTGTTTTTTATCTTCTAACTTATCTGGAAATTCTAAGACTTTTTTAGCTATATGATCTTGTAATTGTATTGTATCCGACTTAATATACATTCCTAAAAATTCTATATCTTGCTTTTCTAATGCTATTTTATTTTTGCTAATCACAATTCCGTTATTGATAAATTATTGTAAAACTATCTCTAAGTGCTTCCTATGTTCATTTCTATTTTTACTATGTACTAAAATATCATCTACATAAACACTACAGAAATTATCATATTTCTTGAAAATTTGATTCATCTTTCTTTGAAAGATCGATGGAGCATTTTTAAGTCCAAATGACATAACAAGCCACTCAAAATATCCTTCTAGCCAAGTAAAAGTTGTCCATTCAATTGATTATTTTGCTAATCGTATTTGCCAAAAACCTGATTTACAATCAAATTTACTAAAATATTTACTCTCTTAAATTTTATTTATAAGCTCATCTTTATTTGGTAACTTATAACTATCTTCATATGTAATATTGTTTAATCTCTTGTAATTATAAACTTTTCTAGGCTTATCTCTTGTTAGCTTTGAATGTTTTCTCACAATAAATGCTGCTGATCTATGTCTAGACTTAGAGGGTCTAATTACTTTTAAATTTAACAACTCTTTTATTTGCTGCTCAAACTCTTGTTTATCTAATAAACCACAAGGTATATCAGTTGTCTTAATGGTTAAATATGAGTTAATTATATCTAATTTTGCTAATATTTTATTTTTACTCCAATGTAATTGTGGGTCTTCTCCTATGATTCTAGTTTGTTCTACTAATTGTAGCAATTCTTCTAAACTCTTTGGTCTATCTAACTGTAATATTTCTATACGGGTTCCTTCTTCTAAAATCGGATATTAATGTTCAAATATTTCTTCATCAAACTCTTCTATATTATTATGCTAATCATTTTCTTTTGAGTTTTCTAAATAATAACAATCTTGACTACTATATTCTTCCATACGTATGTTTTTGTATGCTTCTACAATATTACTTCGATCAATTATTGTAATACCTCTTTTGAAAAATGTTATGTTAGGATTCATAAATAAAAAAACCTTGTAAACTTTTCAAAAAGTTTAAACCTAAAATAAATGGATATGATCCTACTGATGAAACAAATGTTAACGGTAAATTAAATTGTTGTTTTTTTTTACTTTAATAGACTCATTATTAGTGCAATGTGTTAAATAAACTAGTTTTACTTCCTTAGGCTTACTATCTATGAGGTCAATAAGCTCTTTTATCTCTCTTTTGCTAGGAAACATTTGGATATTTTTATTATTATCTTATAACTGAGATGTAATATAATCTAAATTTTGTCTAATTGTTTTTACGGATTTTTTTTTTCTAAAAATGCTCTAATAACTAATTTAACAAATGATTATATTTATTATTTTCTAATTTTATATTTTTTGCTTGACTAATAATAAGATCTACAATACTATTGACTTGTGGATTTTCTTCACTATGCAAAATATGATTATGCTTTCTCAATAGAAAATAACAAACTAAACTATTTTGGTCTAAAGTGATTTTTCTTTTATTAGGTTCACTAATTTCTAATTTAAGGTAATCTATCATAAACTACAGTCTACCTGTCTCTAAATTTACATCTAATTGATTTCTTAAAAACTCTCGTTCTTCTCTCAAGGTCTCTAAAATTTGTTTTGTTGCTCTTTTTGCTTCAAAAACTCTATACCGCATTTTTGTGTTATTATATTTACTAAATGAAAGGTGTTCAAGATAATCAAGATAAAACTTATGCTTCTTCAAAGTCTTGCTAATTCTTTTTGAAATATATGCTAATCTTCTCTTATGCTAGTTATAGTTGGGTGTCTAGGACAATAAATACCTGGCGGTTGTGGTTGACAAGGTCTACAAGGACAATAATATCTATTGTTCATACAAAATTAAACAAGTGTGTAATATCAGTAGTGTTAATGACTTCCCTTCTCAAAGTATCTTACTATTATAATTATACTATTAAAATGCTAAACTTGGCTTTGAAACTAAATTCGCATAGCAAAGGCCTGGTTAAATAGTCGGATGACCATTATAACAACTAGACATAAAACCTTGCACATGGAACTCGACATGTTTCAGCATGACGACTACTCACAATGCAAGTATAAGGCCTTAACGGCGGAACTCAGAGGTACGAAGAACTCAGAGGTACCCTAGTTAATGTCCAATTATTTGTATGGCAGACATTCAACTATAACAGAGTGCTCGGACAAAGTATGATCGTCATTTTAACAATTTAATAATATAACCACAATAGTGTTTCCTTGTTTTGGACTAAAAGTCTAATTAAACAAACACACTAAAGAAAGAAAGAAAACTTACTCAAGACTTGGAGATTGCTTGAATTTGTTGATATATAAAATGTTTACAAAGAGAAGTGTTTACAAAGGATGCTAGGAAAGCTTCGGCGGCTTGAGTGTATGAAGATTGAAGCATGGTGTGAGTATGGTGTTGAGGTGTAGTGCGGTGGTTTTGAATGGGAGGAAAAACTCCCTTATATACAAATCAATTTTATAAACGACAAAACAACTTTTCAGAAAGCAAACAACTATTTACAACTTTTTTGAATAGTAACTTTACACTATTTTATGAAAGTGTGGTTATCTTATTTTTGATTGACTTGTCTTTTTCTTGCGTTAATAAAGGCCATGTGAATCCTTTTGCACGTTGGCCTGGCTGCTGCATGCTTTGTCTCCTTCTTTGTCATCTTTCACATGCCCAATTTCGGTATTATAGAAATATTTTGTCCTTATGATTAAAACTAAAGTTTTCAAGGATTTTTGGTTAATTTTCCATTTTATCTACACTGCTATACTTAATTAGATTTGTGGGATCCAATTATTTATCACATCAGCACATATAAAAATTGAGATGGAAGTACCATATTGATTTGCCACATCCATTTTTAGGGACTAGAGCATTGATCAATTTTTAATTTTAAAAATTATTTTGATGGGATGAGTCAACTTCAAAGATCATTTGTGATAAAAATCTAAATTTTCATTAAAATTTGAAAGGAAAAACCAGGTGGGCATAGCAGCACAAAAGAGAATCACAATAAAAATATGTACTCCGTTGATCCGAAATCAGATGGCAGGCAAATTCCACAAAAACCGGACCCCACATTTTTTGAACAAGTCGAGTTCTTCAGCCTGGAGCTCCGTTTACATGACTTCGGTCTTCGCCTGTCCCTCTTATTAGGGGTTTCCAAGCAAGCATGAATCTCAGACTTTGATCCTTTCAATCCAAACCCTAACTATTCAAATCAGATTTCCGATCAGTCTTCATGGACAAATCCAATTCCTTCAAAGCCTCTCAGAATCCATGGAGCGCAGATTTCGGACTCGGCGCCACCGATCGGAGATTGGCATTTTCCCGCCAAGCCTGCGAACCTCCTCTCACGCCGGTCTCCATCAATCTCAACGACTCCGAGGCGACGCCGTTTCTCTCCCGGAGCGTGTCCAGCATCGACGTTCCGCCGGGGGCGTATTTGACGGAGGAAAGCGACAAGATTTTCGGGGGCCGGAGCGTTTCTGCCGAGAAGTTGTCGGTTTTGGTGGTTTTTGAATCGGTGGTTCGGATATTGAGGTCCGGAAACCGGTATATGAAGAGGTTGTTCTTGTTGATTTCGCTTAATGTGGCGTATTCGACAGTGGAGTTATTTATTGGACTCTTCACTGGACGTATAGGTTCGAAAAAAATCACTGATTACCTAAATTTATATGAAATTTTCGATGTTATCGTTCGAAATTTGGTTGAATTGTTGTTTTGGTTTGTTTTCAGGTTTGGTGTCGGATTCTTTTCATTTAAGTTTTGGTTGTGGCTTGTTAACGTTTTCGTTATTCGCTATGGCGGCTTCTCGAAAGAAACCGGATGAAATTTACACTTATGGGTAAGATTGTTAGTAAGATGAGTTGGAAGATTAATGTCTTTGGGCATAATTTGGATTGAGAATGATGTGTGTAATGAGTTCCTTTTATTCTGTAAATCAGGTATAAAAGGCTAGAAGTTCTGTCTGCTTTTACCAATGCTGTAAGTATTTCACATTTCCCATATCATGGCAATTTACAGCCTTTCGTAGTAAATTAGGAAGCTTTCTTTATGCATTTTAAGATATGTAGTTTCTCTATTTTTAGGCGACGATGTTTGCGTAGAGCATTAGTATTTTGAAACACTTTGATTCTATTTCTTTTGGTGTCTTGTTAAACATTACTTGTGTCTTGCAGTATTCTTGGCACCGGGAACAATCCATATTGTTAAAAAATCAAATTTTTGTGTATTTTTAGTACAGATTTTCTTGGTTGCAATCCAAATGCCTTTGTTTTATTCGGTTATAGACACTTTTAGATGTTGCCTTTCTGATGATGTATATATGTTTTCACTTTTACATCTCTTATGTAGCTCAACTTGTTGCATTGGATGAGATTGCCATCCCTTTTCTTTTTATTTGATCGTAACTATTGAATTAGTTCCTTCCATGTTTCTGCTTGGCTAATATATGGACTTTGTTTTGATTCTGCTGCACATGTAGACAGCTGTTTCTTTTGTTCATGTCATTCTCCTTGGCTGTCGAAGCACTTCATGCTTTCATACAGGATGAATCTGAACACAAGTAAGTTGGTTATGCAAACTACAATGATCTGACATTCGACAATTCAGGGTCCTTTTCCAATGATTGTGTCATTTGAACTTAACTTTTCATCATATTATGTATTTTGCCATATACACTTTTCACTTATGGGATCACTATTTCATTTGCTTTCTTTCATTGTTGTTCCAAAACATGTTATATATATTTATATTATTTCATGTGTGTGCAGATGGTTGTCTTTGTGGTCTATTATTATATGTGCTAGGCATCATGCATGTGAGAAATCTCCTAGGCTAGCATGGTTCATTGACTTGCTAAGAAATTACCGTTGAAGACTAATTCTGAGAAAGTTCATTTTGGTGTAACATTAAAGTATAATTCTAATATTGTCTTCAGTAAGCTTTGTAGTTTAAAGCTCTGCTGCATCTTTACCAAATTTTTTGTAGGTCACATGTTTAATAAGTATCTCTGACTTAAAATGGGCAGTTAGCAAGGGTATCAGATGATTTTATTTGAAAGTGATCTCATGATTTGGTACATAGTAGATACTTATGTATTTTTCAAATATATTGGACCCGGATTTCCACTGTTCTATTCATCATTAGGCAAACTACTGTGGTAGAAAATTTTTGGTTTCTGCTTTTGTGGTTGTAGTTTTTATTCTGATGGATTTTGTCGTCTTCCAATTATCTGGTTGTAGGCATTACTTGATTGTTTCGGCTGTGACAAATCTACTGGTGAACCTTATTGGTGTTTGGTTCTTCAGAAATTATGCTCGTGTAAATCTTGGTAAGTTTTCAGCTGTATTTTATGTTTTGGCATTGAGACCATTTGTGATTGACTTGTCCGTCTATGAAATTCACCATGGTATTTGTTTTTGGGACTTCCCCTTTAACTACTGAAAAATTCCTCAGGGTTAGTCTAATTAGAAATTTTGTCACTGCTCTTTTGCATTGTTTTGAAAGTTCAGGATAGTGGAGTTAGTATATAACTTGGTATGCAACTTAGTTAACTTGGCATCAAAGGCTAGAGAAATCATCCTGGTTTTTTCCCTAGCCTAAATATTTACAGTAGTACACGATTAGTAGAAAGATTTTGGCCTACAATTGGAAAGTAAAGTTTTCCATGACACATCAGAATGGTGCGGTCACGTTCCTTACACATACATTAGCCTCATGATATGTTGTTGTATTTCTGGAGACCACTGGTATTGGTGTATCCATTAGTGTTCCGTTTAGCCTTTATGATCTTTGTGCATCCAAATTTAGTGACTTCAGATCATCACAAAACAAATATAGAGGCTATTGGTAAATGTGTGGGATATGATTAATGTATGCACACTGTATCAATGACTCATGCCCTTTGCTTTTCTTCTGTGTATGAGCATTGGGAATGATATTTTTTGGTTTCCATCCTTTACTTCTGTTTTATGTGGTGCACATATGTCATGCAGTTTACAGAAACGCAGAAGATATGAACAATCATTCCGTTTGCCTGCATGTTCTTGCAGATTCAATTCGCAGGTACAATATGCTCCCTCTCGTTATCTCTTTTTGTGAATACATGTAACAACAGAAATATTGTCTTCCCAGTCTGTCTGGCAGCATAAGATGATTACACTGCCAGACACTGAATCTAGACAGTTAGTCAGTTTATTCTTATTAGAATTCTGTTCCAGAATTGGTCTGCCAACATAAGTCGAGCGAGACCCTATGTAACTATATATATTTATCATGTGAACTTCTATCTGAAGCTTTTATATGGAAATTTGTTTCCCAGTGCAGGGTTGATATTGGCATCCTGGTTTCTGTCAATTGGGTGCGTAAATAATGCTTGATTTTCTGTCTATTTTTCTTCTTTTTTGTTTGCCTTGTTTTTTGTTTCCCATTTTGAGATCCGTCTTCAACTATGTAGTGTTCAGAATGCAGAGGTTTTGTGTTTCGGATTAGTTTCAGTTGCAGTTTTTATGCTCGTAATGCCACTATTTAGAGCGAGTGGTGGTATTCTACTCCAAATGGCACCACCGAATGTTCCACCTTCAGCATTGAGCAAATGCTGGCGACAGGTGGTATATATTTATTGAAATATGGCGCAATACTAATGTTTTGTTAGTAATGGAGTTATTGATGTTTGATTGACAATATATTTCGTCAGATTACTGCCCGTGAAGATGTTTCTGAAGTTTCACAAGCACGGTTTTGGGAACTGGTTCCTGGTCACGTTGTTGGGTCGCTCTCAGTACAGGTAACAATTATTGTAAATCAACTTCTGTACTAGGTGCATTTTGATGTAGTGAATTGTCGATGAGGATATTCTACCTTTAGAGGGTCTGATTTTAGTCGATGATGGTAACAGGTAAAGAAGGGGATAGATGATCGCCCCGTTCTTCGATATGTTCATGGTTTGTACCATGATTTGGGAATACAGGACTTGACAGTGCAAGCTGACAGTGTCTGAGAAATTTTTGTTCGGGTTTCTGCCTTGTTTGGTAGTTGGTGAAGATGGTATTGGATCCGAGTATGAGATATAGATTTGTTCCAACTTCTTTCATTTGAAGCCATGGTGTTACCACTTACCAGTGGGTGGAAAAAAAATGTCTAATATAATTATACATTTATAATCAAATACATTTATGCTTTAAACGACCTGATATTTGTTTTCTGGGTCTGCATTTGACATTCAGTTAAACGACGGTAGGTAAAATATGAAACCACAAACACTAAACGGTAACAGCCGACCCAATTCTCAAAGGGCTAAGAGCATCTCGTGGAGTCCTTAGATAAGGGGTATAAAACAAACATAGGGGCAAATTGAATTTTCAATGGATCGGAAAGCGAGTCTCTAAAATATAGGGACTTATTGGATGCATAATGTATGTCCTCACATGGAGGATTGTATAAAGACAATCTTGAGTTGAAAATGGGGTCTACAATCTTGATGGAAGCTTTTAATGCTTTTAATTGATTAAAAAATGTTAACAATAACAGACAATATGCATTAATAAAAAATATGCACCTAATCAAATTATCATAAAAAATCATAAAACCTTCAAATTTAGGGATTTTACTCTAAGATCATTCAATGAGTACTCAAAAGTGATGGTGGAAGTCCTTAAATAGGGATTCCATTGGAGATGCTCTAAGAGTCGTCCTTTTAGTTGAGCTTAGTGACATTGCTTCTTCAAAAGGAGAACCTGATGGTGTGGATGGAGGAGAGGGGATTGGAATTGAGATTGAATTTTCTGGTTTGGGGGCATTGATCTTGATTTTAATCTTTTGTTCGGCTTGGCAGTGATCAGGTTCAACGCAACTAACATATTAGGTGCTTGTTATTTTAACACTTAAGGTGGTAAAGCCACCGAATCGGATAGGGCAAGCGATGGTGAAATGCAATTGTCATATTGTACTTGTTCAGTGACTAAAGTCACAAAATCCTCGTCATGTTTGTGATTAAATATGAACAAGCTCGGATAGGGCAAGTAGTTAAATATGCAATGCCCTGCTACTCAGTACTACAGTCTGATGGTATTTCTCTTCGCTTAGAAGTGAGAGATCTTAAGTTTGAATATCGTTGATGGCGAATTCAATACCAAATTAGGCTGCCCCATTGTGTGACTTTTAGCCGAACTCACTCTCCCCTAGTGTAAAAATATCAATGCACAAAAAAAAAAAAAAAAAATGCAAGCCCTGAAATAAAATGCAAAAGAGAGATAATTAATGTAGCATTGTCTGCAGTCTGCAGGGAAAGTAGCCCTTGGCTTTTCCTAAGCGGATTTTGTATTTTTTTTAGTACAACGATATACACTAGGAGATGGAGTTCGGCTAAGCCACACAATGAACAACCTAATTTGGTATTGAATTCGCTATCCAAGAGATTCGAACCAAAACCTCTCACCTCCTAAGCGGATTTAATTACAAGACCTAAGCGTAAAGCAGAGGGGTTATGAGTAAATCAAGTGCTTCGGTAAAACTTCTATCCTAATTAACTTGCGTGATACGATACAAATGAACAAGCATAACAT
Organism: Heteromeles arbutifolia; assembly: GCA_024362995.1. Lineage (NCBI taxonomy): Eukaryota > Viridiplantae > Streptophyta > Magnoliopsida > Rosales > Rosaceae > Heteromeles > Heteromeles arbutifolia. The sequence goes on along the minus strand of JANCRC010000010.1, from coordinate 6,751,425 downwards.
ATACACACATTATTTCTTTACATTTCCAGAAGACAAAGGCTTCTCTTGATTTCTGATCTGGCTATATTAGTCATCTTCGGCTGAGTTCTGTGAGTGGAGTCAGTTGACCTCCAGCCACACTAGATTCTGTATCGTCTTTGAACGATGGAGGCATGGCCGGCCACACAAAAGCAGGTCGTTCTTGGGGCAAAGCTGGCAGATCAGCTTCCCTTGTAAGAACCATAAGGACGGTTCTCATAGACGGCCTCTCATGTGGATTAGGGTGGCAACACGATAACCCCAACATCAGCACGCATGCCATATCATCCTCGTCGATGTCTCCATCCATTCTTGAGTCAACAGCTTCAAGGATCCTTCCTCTGCTATAAAGATCCCACAGCCAATACACTATGCTGTTGTTGTAGTTGTTCTGTTCGTTTTGATTACCAGGCATTCGTCCACAGACAACTTCTAGCATAAGAACACCAAATGCATAAACATCCGTCTTAACAGTAGCCCTTCCAGTAAGAAATGTCTCCAGAGCCATGTAGCCTGGCGTTCCTGCAATTTCATTCGTGGAGTGGTGAGTCAAGTTACTTTGCTGAATGGTACGCGCAAGCCCAAAGTCTCCCAGCCATGCGATGAAATCTGAGTCCAACATGATATTGCTGGCTTTGATGTCTCTGTGAAGCACTCTCTTCTCACATCCATTGTGAAGATAATCTAGCGCCTGAGCAACTCCAAATATTATGCTGCGCCTTCTTTCCCAGCTCAGTGTTGGTTTGCCCATCTCCGTGCCAAGACTCTCGTCCCTGTATACAAATTTGTCTAGGCTTCCATTTGGCATGAACTCATAGACGATAAGAAGCTCATGGCTTTCGTAGCACCATCCAATTAGTTTGACCAGATTTTTGTGACGAAGGCTGCCAATTGTGGTGACTTCTGCTATGAATTCTTGCTTGCCTTGACACGAATTCTTTGAGACTCGCTTGACTGCTATCTCTTTATCCCCCAGGAGTCCCTTATAGACGGTTCCAAAGCCACCTTTTCCGAGCTTGTTCTTGGGATTGAATCTACCTGTTGCTCTTTGAAGTTCTTTCAGTCTGATGACTTGTATTAGAAGGAAAAGTCGATCGATTCGAGTAAACGGACTTATATTAGAATTGTATTTTGTTCATAATATTTAGCATCATGATGGTTACTCGAGGATTGAAAAGTCAATAAAACTGGGGTTATTTTTTATTTTTTTTGGACAAATAAATAAAACTGGGGTTATTGAATTCAATTTTTATACTTCTAAACCTGTTTTTTCTCCTAACCAAATTTACAAGGAAACTTCACTGACAAAGAACAATATGACAACAAAACATATTTAAGAGGAAATAGTAAAGTCAAGATGAATGTTAATCATGTACCTGTTACAGAAGAAGGACTTATCTGTACCAAGACGTGTAAGATAACGGTGAATTTATTTCATGTAAGTTGCTCTCTTGTAACAGACCAACAACTAGACAAGTACTCTTACTCATGATCATTTGGTTTAGCGGCACACAATTTCCACTTTGTCGGTTAAAAAAATACTTAATTATCGTGTTATGACTACTTTAGTTAAGTCATCATGTGATATGGTTAGAAAAACAGAGTAATCTAGCCCGATGCTTTCCCCTCTTGTTTTTTCTCCTCTTTTTATGATTTTTGTTTGTTAAAGTGAAACAGTAGATTTGTGTGAACGATGACCCGTTAATTTAACGGTTTGAGTTTGAATAACCTATTAGCTTAAAGCATAGTTGCCAGATACGAAGTACGGTTCAAGTTCACAGTTCAGTTTGGGTATGGAATTCGCTAGTAACCTATAGTATCATTCGTCAGATAATTAACATAAACAATACGATTTTCAGTTTGATTCGTTCTAAATCCGATAAAGAATATAATTATTTTATTGTAAGAATATTGTAATTATACATTTTACAATTATATTTTGTATTTATTATCATCAAAAGATGAAAACACATCAAAAGTAATTAATTTAATTAATTGTTTAATTAAAATAATATCCATTCTTATAATATAAAATGTTTTTCATATTAATAAAAGCAATGTTGTTGTGGGCCTAATTGACTGAACTGTAATTTAGGACGAGAAAGGAAGAGGGTCGGCGGCAAGAGAGATAGAAGAGAGAGATGTAATTCTAAGGCGTGTGTTGTATCACCCCATTGTGCCTTTATTTATATAGTAGTAGGATAGGAGAAATCCTTACCCTAATAGGATTACAAGTCTAATAGATAATATCTACTAAATAGGATAATCCAAGATACTCCTAGATGTACTAGGATTTACACAATCACAATCCTAATCCAATAGGACTGCAACACTCCCCCCTTGAGTGTGTAAATACTCAAACAAAACATTGCATCAGGTCTTCAGCAGTTGAGGTAGAACAGTTGATGAAGTCGTAGGCACAACGGGTTAGTGCGAGTCTCAAATTTAAAAAAGCATGCATTGATAGTAAAACTCACAAAACCTCGCTATAGTAAAACCCAAGATGGGAGAAAAACCCATAGACTAAGGAGAAAAGTGAGAAGTATGCATAATGTCTAAAACAAACGTCAAATAGGACGAAAGTAGTGAACTCCATGGAGTATGATCATCCTAGGATGGGTGCCTCATCAAAACCTCGTTAGGTAGCAAAAACCCAGTGGGAAAAATGCTCCTAATCGTAGGAAAAAGAGTACATTAAGATCAAGTGAGTGTGCTTTGGGATACTCCCCTTGTGTTAGACATAACTTCCAAATAAGATAACTACAAGCATTTCAACTCAGATAATTTACGCATACCGATTCCTTAGACGAGCTTCTAAAAAGTAGACTCGGGCAATGACTTCGTAAAGAGATTGGCCAGGTTGTCCTGGGAACGGATTTGCTTGACTTCAATGTTCTGATGCTGTTATTGCTGGTGAGAATAAAAGAACTTCGGCGCTATGTGCTTGGTGTTGTCTCCCTTGATGTATCCCTTCTTTAACTGATCGATACATGCTGCATTGTCTTAAAAAATCGTCGTAGGAAGATCATCGACCACTAGTGCTTCGAATATGTTCCATAACTGCTCTAAACCAAAATCACTCACTCGAGGCTTCATGCAAGGTGAGAATCTCAACATGGTTTGAAGAAGTGGCAACTAGTGTTTGCTTGGTAAACCTCCAAGATATAGCAATGTCTTTATCGGTAAAGACATAATCCGTTTGAGAGCGTGCCCTATGAGGGTTAGACAGATAACCAGCATCCGTGTAACCAATGAGGCAAATATCAGCTCGGGGACCGATGAGGGTGGCGGCTTCTCTCAAGGATTCATGGGTGTAGAACAAGCCCAAATCCGTTGTACCTTTAAGGTAGCGAAAAATATCTTTAACAACATTGCAATGTCTGCATGTAGGCGTATTGCTGTATTTAGCCAACAGATTAACAACGAATGAGATGTCGGGTTTAGTGAGTACAATAAAGCACCAAGTGCACTTAGGTATGGAACTTCAGGCTCTAAATCTCTTCCTCATCCTTCTTGGGACGGAAGGGATCTCGTTTAGCATCTAGAGTCCGAACGACTATAGGAGTACTCGAAGGCTTCGCTTTATCCTCATTAAAACGTCGCAACACCTTCTGGGTGTAGTTCGATTGATGTACTAGGATTCCATCTGAATAATGCTCCATCTCCAGACCAAGACAATATCGAGTTTTCCCAAGATCTTTCATCTCAAATTTCGATTTCAAGTGAACGACAATTTCCTCAAGCTCTGCATGAGTTTCGATGAGGTTCATGTCGTCGACATAAATTGCAACGATTGCAAATCCAGAATGTGACTTCTTGATGAACACGCATGAGCATAGTTCGTTGTTCACATAACCCCGACTTGTTAAATATTCACTCAGACGTTTATACCACATCCGCCTGGATTGTTTCAATCCGTAGAATGATCTCTTCAATCTAATCGAGAAAGTGTTCCGTGGTCTAGAACTATTTGAACCAGTCAATGAAAGTCCTTATGGAACTTTCATGTAGATTTACGTATCTAGATCCCCATAGAGATACCCGGTTATCACGTCTATAAGCTGCATATTCAGTTTTTCAGAAATTACCAAACTGATAAGGTAGCAGAACGTTATGACGCCTATTACAGGGGAATACGTCTCCTCGTAATCAATCCCAGGGCATTGAGAGAAGCCTTGCGTTATGAGGCGTGCTTTGTATTGCACTATTTCATTCTTCTTATTACGTTTCTTCACGAAAACCCACTTGTACCCCACATGCTTCACATGTGGTGGAGTATGAGCTACAGGTCCAAACGCCTTACGTTTCGCAAGAGAATCGAGTTCGACCAGGATTGCTTGTTTCCCCAATTTGACTAATTCGTTCTACTTCGACATTCATCAACTGAATGTGGTTCAATATCATCGCTGAGCATGATGTCGGAAGTAACAGTATACGCGAATGCACCATCGACAATCATCTCATAATGATTCCAAACCTCATCCAATACTGCGTAGTGGACTGAAATCTCATGATTCTCGGAAGGCCGGTATGTCTCGTCTAAGACATCACCGTAATCTAGAATAACCTCATGCGTTGGAACAGATGAGTAAGCAATGGTCGGATTCAGACTAGGGTTACTAGTTTGTGTCGTTTTCCTCTTCCGGAGTTATGAATCCTTTGAACCAGAGGGTCTGCCACGCTTCAGGGTAGCAGCAGATGATTGGCTAGTAGCTAGTGTACTTTGCCGTGTGGAAGGTGCGGCCGCCCCACCCTCGGGGACGGTTCGACCTTCCACGGCAGTGTTACGTTGTACGTTAAGTACGTCAATCCTTGTAGGTGCGTTTGCAGTGAGTATATGCGACCTCGTCACCTTTGCTAGATCGGTAAAAGCATCCAGTATGCTTTGAGCAATGCTCTGAAGATCTAAAATACGTTGCACTTCAGTTTCAGACTAAGGGGTGCGGGGATTTAAATGAGACATAGTGGGAGTAATCCACGACAATTTGTGGCGTTCAACAGAAACGTTAGTGATCTTTTTTCCCCATAACGACGGGAAGATTGTCTCATCAAAGTGACAATCCGCAAAACGTGCTATAAAGAGATCTCCTGTTAAGGGCTCTATGTAACGTATAATGGATGACAAATCATAACCGACATAGATTCCCATTGTTCTCTGAGGACCCATTTTGGTACATAGTGGCGGCGCTATTGGCACATAGACTGCGCACCCAACCACACGTAAATGCGAGATGTCAGACTCGTATCCAACTGTAATGGTGAATGAGGTTAGGTAGCGGTGGGCTTCAGGCAGACCGATATAGCTGCGTGCAATATCGTATGGCCCCAGGCAGAAATCGGCAAGTTGGTTCTCATAACCAAAGTCCGGGCTATCGTTTGAAGGCGTTTTATGAAAGCCTCTGCCAAGCCATTTTGGGTGTGAACAAGGGGTACATGATGTTCAACTTCAATCCCAATTGACATGCAATAATCATCAAAAGTCTATGATGTAAACTCTTTAGCATTATCTAGTCGAATCGACTTGATTAGATAATCAAGGTGGTGAGCCTTAAGCTTAATAATTTGTGCTAGGAGTTTTGCAAATGTAGCATTGCGTGTGGACAATAAGCAGACATGTGACCATCGTGTCGATGCATCAACCAACACCACGAAGTATCTAAATGGTCCGCATGTTGGTTGGATAGGTTCACAAATATCCCCTTGAATCCTCTGAAGAAACTTATAGGGGTCGTGAATAATCTTTGTAATTGAGGGTTGAATGTTCAACTTCCCTAGGGAGCATGCTTTGCAAAGCGGATGGCCATGATAAGATGTTAAGTGATGCCCATATGATACTTTGAGGATACGACACATCATATCTCGTCCGGGGTGTCCCATTTGATCATGCCAAAACAATAGAGTAATCTGGAACCCAGCCATAGGGCCGGCCACGTGGTGTGTCTTGATGGCTCGAATAGTTGTTATGTACAACCCACTCGTGAGACGTTCCAGCTTCTCGTGAATACGCTTCTGGCCATATTCGTAAGAAGTGATACAAATAAATTCAGAACCATTCTCTTCAGTGGTTTCAACATGATATTGATTATCTCGAATATCTCTAAAACTCAACAATGTTTTTCCAGAACAGGGATAATAGAGTGCCTCTTTAATGGTTAATTCAGTACAATTGGACAACATAATACGGGCCTTTCCATATCCTTCTATCAGGTTGGATGGGCTTGAAATGGTTGTCAAATGTGCATTTTTAGGTACGAAGTTAGTAAAATAATGTTTCTCATGCAAGATGGTGTGTGTGGTTGCACTATCAGCCAGACAACTAACTTCCCCATTAGTCATATCTAGAAATAAATTAATTGAATCAGTCACATGCATAAATATAATTCCATTCATTCAATTAATCAATTTGAGAAAATAATATCCATAAAAATTATCCATAATTCAAAACAAACCAAACCAAACAAATAATTCCAAATACTTAGAAAAATTGTCCAAAAATTAAACCATAAACCTAGAAAATGGGGGGGGGGGGGGGGGGGGGGGGGGGGTGTTTCGGCCACTAGGGGTGTAAAACGCCTTAACATGTCTTAGAAAAATAAAACTTTATTCTTCCATGGGAGCGGATGCTTCCTGAAAATCTGAAACGTCCATAGTTGTAGTAGCATATTCGGGATGTACGACCTGCACAAAGTTAGTCTCACGACGGGAATGATACTTGGCAATAGCCTCGGGGGTAGCTCGGCATACGTGTGACCAATGATCATTTGATCCACAGCGGTGGTACATGTCTAATTCAGTACAAGCCGATTGAACGGTAGCTTTTCCCTTGTTCTTGAAGTTTGGGGCATTAAGGGCAAGGGGTTGGCGCTTCTGGGTCACATTTCCTCCCTTGGGTGAGCCTTGTCTTTGTTAACCTTAGGCCCGTGGTGAGGCTTGCTGCTCATTACCACAGCCACGACGGGATTTTCGTCGGTTATGGCTGCTAGAAGCTGTCGCGTGCGCTTTAGACGCGGTGTGCGAGCTGGTAGGTTGAGCTTGATGATTCTTCCTCCAAAGCTAGTTCTACTTTTCAGCGAGAAGTAAAACAAAGATCAAATCCGAAAAATTTGGTGAACTTTTGTGCCCTATATTGTTGCTGCAGGACAATAATAGTGGCATTGAAGGTCGAATAGGTCTTCTCCAGGAGATCCTGTTCGGTTAAGTCCTATTTACAGAACTTAAGCAGTGATCGAATTCTACAAACTTCAGAGTTGTATTGATTCACAGACTTAAAGTCTTGGAAGCGTAGATGCTACCAGTCGTGTCTTGCTTCAGGCAAGTAGATGTCCTTCTGGTGATCAAAGCGATTGGCCAGAGCAAGCCAGAGGGTACGTGGATCCTCTTCTGCGAGGTATTCGGTCTGCAGTGCATCATGGATATGTCTTCGGACGAAGATCATAGCAGTAGCTTTTTCAGCTTTGTCGACGGTTTCATCATCAATTGGTTCCTCGATGGTAGCTCTAAGACTATTTGCAGTACGATGAAGCTTCACGTCTTGAACCCACTTCAGGTAGTTTCTTCCAGATACTTCTAGAGTGGTGAAATCGAGCTTGTTCAAGTTCGACATGTCCCTAAAACAGAGGGTACAACAAAACGTGGTTAGTCATATGGAGAGCCATAGACATATATCATAGAACATGCGGGTTCTATAGACATGTATTGGTTTAATGTTAGCATGAAAGCTACGGGTTTCATGTGGTAAGTTTTGAATGAAAACTTCAGGTTTCAAAGACACTAAATTCGAAACTACAGGTTCGATTTAGTTATGAATGTCCGGTTCATATATAGGGGTACCTGGAAGAACACATAATACAATATACAATAAAGTGTAGTGAATTTGTGGATTGCTTCAGGAACCCAAGTGTGAGTGCGTCGGGACTACGAAAGATAGTCAACGGTTCAAAGAAACGAAATAATTTATTGAATCGTTAATTGCCAAAAAGTGAGCTTCAGGCCAATACTTTTGGATTAATTGTTAGATTAGTGGACTGCTGGTCACTTTAATTAATTCAATAGATTGAGACCATTCGGGGTCGATCGTAGAAGCAAAAATAATTATAACATTTGGGTTAAAATTATTTAGAATGCCAAAAATTAGCAATGGGTTTGAAAAACCATAGCACATAAAGAATATAATTATTTTATTGTAAAAATATTGTAATTATACATTTTACAATTATATTGTGTAGTTATTATCATCAAAAGATGAAAACACATCAAAAGTAATTAATTTAATTAATTCTTTAATTAAAATAATATCCATTCTTATAATATAAAATGTTTTTCATATTAATAAAAGCAATGTTGTATTTTAATATAATTTTCTTGGATGTCAGTTTGAGCACAAGAAATTAAAAAAAAAACATATTATTTATACATGTTTGAACCTAATAAAAAAAAAACTAAATAAAACAAAATTTTCAAATTGGGCCCACATCAACCCACTCCCTCTTCCAATTCTTATAACAAAAATATTATTCTTATCACTTATTTGTACCATCTGTTTAATAGAAACATGACTCACATGCGTTGGCGGACCCTACCTCTATTAGAGAGATAATACAACTACGTGGTAAGTGTAGCATTTCCACTGTTTCCACTTTCAGCGCCACCGCCATCAAATCGAGAGAGATAAATATGAGAGAATGAGAGACAACCGAATCGATTCGACGGGTACTAGTATGGAATTCGGATGGTAAAAGATCGTATCTGGTAACTATTGCTTAAAAGATTGAGTTTAGGTGATTCATTGACTTAACTGTTCAGAATGAACCCAACCCAAACACATAAAAACTAATTTACTAGTCTACTTGAACGAGTGAACAAAAAAAATAAGAAAAAAAAATTGCTACAAAGTAAGAATTCAATGCCAGAAAATAAATAAATAAATAAGTTAGATGCCTTGGTCTTGGCTGCAAGAGACCTGAGATTTAATGAATAGAAATGGGCAGAATTATGAGCACAGTATCCTTCCTGCTGAACCCGAAGATTACACCGGCAATTCAAAGACATAACCCTGTCTGGGTTTAACTACGACATGACTCACAAGGTAGCTAGGGCAGTGCACTGTTTATCTTGTCAACAAAGTCGGACAAGGTCCTTCGGGTGAGCGTTATCCTTGTACGTGCCCCCTAACTTGACTTGCAGATACTTTTACAGAAGGATGACAATCGAACTCGCATTCTGCGCAGAAGTAGAACCAATGTGTTGGATCTTGCTTTCCTACGACATTTCACAGTAATATTCATCATCATCCCTAACTCATCTTCAACACTCCGATACGTAAACTTGAAATGATGACTGTTCGTACTTGTGAGTTGTGCCTAGTTGCAGGAGGCAGTTTAACCCATGAAACACACAGATGAACGTTGCAGTTCCTACAACTGAAGCACATCCTTAGATGGATTTTAGCACAGCCCTCCGCAGCCATTATCCCCCCATTCTCCGTCGAGTATGAGGGTGTGTTAATGAGCCCCGCTTGTAAGAGAGTTTGGAAGAGGTAAAGCGACATTTCCACAACTATAAGCGAATCCCCAGCATGCTGTCGATATGAGACGGTTTTGGGAGGAGTGTGAGTAAAATATGAATGAAGCCAGTTTCTAGGTAATTCAGCAAAAAGTCATATAAAATTGTGGTTATCGAATTCATTTTTTATACTTCTCTAACCTGTTTTTCTCCTGACGAAATCTACAAGGAAGGTTCACTGCCAACTGACGTGAAATCCTCCTCATAGATTATTCCTTCAATTCAATTTGGAAATTCTTGAATTTTGGAGTAGTATTCTCATGCAAGTTAAGGTCTTTCCACAAAGGAAAATTTAAAATTAATTAGTTCCAATATTAAATTTGGGTCTGGTGGCACATGTCCGTCTTCACTTTGCAGATTAAATAGATTGGTCACATTGTATTAAAAACAAAATAGCTCGGCCACATTTCTTTTAGGGAGAACGATTCCTCGTGTGCAAGAGTAAGTGGACTTTAGTTACAAGACCATTGACAAAGTGTGTGTGTATATATTATATGCCCATTTTCTATAGGAATCCTCACTTTTTTAAATGGTGATTAGTTGTTGGGCTCACACCATATTGAACTTGCTGTTATTTTTTAAGTTGTATCTCATATACCAGCTATGCAAAATATTAGTCAAATCGAATATGTTTGATGCATCCAATTGAGTTCACAGAAATTGACGAACACTATTCTAAAAAGCAATGAAATTTCATCGTGACAATTAAATAGATAAATAGTTTTGAATTGAATTGATTTGTTGCCAAAATGATATATGAATAAAATAAAATAAAATTGCAGAGTTTTCAGCAAAAAGGAAAAACTAAACCAAGTCCATCCAGATGATCACATACCTAATCCTTCAGTCGCAAGCAAACGCGTATACTTCCTTGACAAAATAAAATTGGAATGATGCCAGCATTGCAGTTTGGGGGCAGCCTGGATTGAATTGAATCATTCATTTGCTTGCCTAGATGGTAAACCACATTCAGCTATTAAAAATACAGAAAAAATTGGTCAAAAAATAGTTCTTTCTCTCTGACCTGAGAGTTTTCCTCACTGCCTGTGAGTCTTTCGAACTTGGGTTTTTCCGGTGGCACCGACCCTAGCTTCGGCCAGGGTTGGTTGCCGTGTTTTTTCTTTTATTTTCTCCTTCTTCTCTCCCTGACTCTACTGCTATCTTTTCTCAATTTTCACTCTGGTCTTCCCGGTTCCTTTAATCATGAAGTACACCTCTTCCCAGTTCACCTTTGATCCGTTTGTCAGCCATGTTTCTTAGGGAGATTGTGTGTAGAGTTCCGGTGTCCTCACCGGCTCGGGTGTTACAATCACCACCACTTTCTCCTACTTGTCTGTCGGTTTCGACAGTGTCGTTCGTGGGTATCCACGAACTTCATTCAGTTGATCGGCTTCGCTCACTTGGTTGTCGATTATCCTTAGTTTGTGGTTGTGCTCTGGTTATTGAGCAATTTCGGGGTTGGAGATGACATCTGTGGAGGTGCTACTGGACGGAGGATGGGAATCGGCTGAAGGACCTATTTTAGAGGGAGGCAATGGCTGTGCAAGCTTCTGGTGGAAGCTGTTTGGTTTCTGGGCCTTACTGTTGTTGGGCCTTTTTTCTATTTTTTCTTTGTTTTAGGCCTTTTTTGGTTGTAATTAAAGTGTGTGTTGGATCTTTGTTGTAAGTTGTGTTTTGTTGTAATAAAATTCTCCTTTGACAAAAAAAAAGGCTCAGAATCAGAGTTCAAAAGACTCTTATACAAATATGTCCAAAGCCACACAAGTACTTTGATAACTTAGCAATTTATTCACTATTTGTATCGAAATTTAAAGAATTGTGGATCCGAAAAATAGAACCCTTTTATTTGAAATAAACGGAGTAACCTTTCTTGATCTAGAGAGCTCAAATTACAATATGATGACAACAAAGTAGTTGTCCTGAAGTTTAGAATATCACTATAAAGAAAGTAACAGAAAAACAACACGAGTCATTTTTAGGGGCATCGAATTATTTCGTGTTGAATACAATCCATAATCTGAGTTTGGTAGGAAACATGTGTCTACTGTCTGTATGAGTGAACTGTACGTAACAACCTTTGAAGAAATATGTTCATTGTGGCTTTGTCTATGGAGGAGATCGCCTCACAGACTAGGGCAGTGCACTGCAAATGGAGATGCCCACCACCTTCAAGCTGTCCGAATAACAGAAGCTGGAGAGGATGGAGGCGGAGCACATTGGAAAATTGCCGAGAAGACGAGTGGAAATCTGTATTTCCACCACGTTGTAAAAAGAAATCCACATTTCCTAGCAAGTAATATTTTAATTTGGAAACCTAATTTGGTCCAAAAAAACAAGGAAACATTATTTGATCAGAATTTGGATCCTGTTCCAATTGCGTTTGGGGCATGGCACTTCCATGGCTGAGGCTCCAAAGAGATTGATGTTGGAACTTTACTATTAGCAAGAACCCTAAATCACAATCCACTTACATGTATCTGAACAAGAGTTTAGTTATCATTTCAACCCCAATGCATTTGATAGAAAGAAATAAATAACTTCTCACCTTTGGCTACTGTATGTCTGATAAAGCCATGAAACGGTGAATAAGGAAGAATCTTCTACTCAACGGGGACCTTATGTTCTTTCTAGAATAGGGCTAGTTTCTGTATCGAACCTTTTCCTCTTGAGCAGAGACCATTCCATATATAGATGCTGATCCAAACTGCCTTCCACCTATTATGGACAGCAGTTGGTAACTGACAGCACTACTCAATCCTTATAGACGTGGGGCTTTCCATCACTTCAACATGTTTGCCTTCCGGTCCTACTTTAAAGGAAGTTAACCTAATAATTAACTCTAACTGATTATAATTATAATGTAACAATTCCTTATCATGATTTGTAGAGTCCAAATAAGATTCCAGCATTCTCCCACTTTGGACTTTACTAATCATGTTTATTCATCAACATTACAACGAGAATCAGTTCCTTAGTGATCACTTGAGTTAATTAACCATTCCTCACACATTGTCATGGCTAATTTAGAAGGTCGAACTCCAGAAAACTTTGCACAACAGTTAGTGCAGGCACTCTGGAATCACAATCTTCTTCACTAACCATACATGATGCTATAAAACATGTCAGTGCAACCGAGAGTTTTGCCATTATACTCCCACAAAAAACAACCGTGTCTGTCTTGATGAAGCTGTCATTCATCCGCTTCATCAACCACTAACTTAAGGTTGCTGCAGTTTTAACAAGCCACCCTCAGCTATCTTGCACACTGAAAAAGAGTTAAAACCACTTGAAATTTTTAAACAAGCAGCCAACGCCACAAGGGAGTGATACAATGCCTAAACATTCTCATAGCCAAAATTTATTAATAAACAATAATTCATGTCAATACAATACATGGAATTAAACACCAAGTTCCATTCATTGGCAGCAAACAGCTATAAAGTAAACAAACAAGGTTGGAAGTTCACTCCCACATATATACTGAATCAAATGATTCCGGTACTCCCATCTTTGCAACGTGCTCTTTAAACATTGTTACTTTGGTCCTTTATCAAACTCCAATGAGTTTGCCAATATACTTCCAGTGAAGCACAAATTCTTCCATACGCAATTAAACTAGTTATTCAATGAATAACCATGACATGCAACTATGAATTCAATTGAAAACACAATAGTCTTAAACATAAATAACATAGTGCGAACAACACTCCCACTAATTTAGCATATCAACAACTTAATGTCTAAAAGACTTTCTTATAGCAGTAGAATTAGCCAATTATTCTAACTGGTTAGCCACAAGTATTCTTTATTGCGTGCATCCTTTAAACAAACCAGAAGGAACCTTATGGTATAAGCGCGTACATTATAAATTAATATGGAAGATATAAGACAAAACAATATAGAATTAATGAACCCATTAATTTACAACATCATATCTTGAAACATGCATGCTTTGGTAGCACGTCAATCAGTTTGTACAGAAGCATATTACCATAAAATTTCCTTAGCATGCAAATTAGTCACAATCTCAATGAAAGAATGTCACAATCTTTCCTCCACAAGATATCTCATCCATTTCTTGGCATTCCTTTCAACATGTATGATGGATACCCAAAATCATACCAAAATAATCCAACAGTAAGAGCTAATAAGACCAATAGAGATATAATTTATGGTTTTGCTATTTTCAAAATGCAACCTTGACTACAACTTTTATGATTACTCGAAACGCTAGCTGCTGCCATCATGCATTGTTTAATATGCATGTATAAATGACTTGCCAGTTACAATTGCACAGAACAAAACCAATTCATGCAACTATCTCTAAAGTAATGTCAATTATAGAAATTGGTTACAAATAGTTATTATGCACATTTCAGGAGTTGTATCAATAATTTTAGGTCTTATTACTTGCAAAATCATTATAAGGATCAACATGTAATCATCCAAGTGCATTCTTAATCATGTTGTCGTCATAGAAGGGAAAACAAAATACATATGCATTCAAAAACTTTAATACACTTTCAACGTGACTAGGACAATACAAGAACAACTCCCACATACATTTAGAACACAATGCCTATGGAACAATTTAATGAGTATGTAGCCCAAAACTTTTTACTTTTATTCTCCCACTTGGGAAAACACTCATTCACCAAAATTACTCATAAAATACATATTCAATAGGTACTAAATTATCAGAAAGTAGCAGGAAGTACGATGCTGAAAAAACTTGCACCAGTGGTAACACATTGTCAAGAGCTGCATCGAGTTTTGGAAGAGCTTGTGCCCAAATGGAAAAGGAGTGTGGAGTTCTACTGAAAACTCTTGGCACACAGGGTCAAAACATATTATTACCATGACTCATTAAGTGAAAACTGAATGCAGACATATTTCAGGGGCCGGTATCTAGTATCATACCAAATACAGTTTCTATGTCATGCTTCCAATAAAATTGATCCCCAAAGCAGCGGACTCATTGGTACAAAAAACATACCCAAAACTATGAACTTCGCCTTCTTCATCTGCTCTGCTATATTAATTTTCATTATTCATGCATGATTATGTTACACCTTTGGGCAAGAAACATAAACAGTCATAATTCGATAATAGATTATGTAACCTTATTGTATAACAGTCATGTAAAAGATTAAGAAAACAACCAAGATTTCAAGTCTTTGGACAAGAAAACAGTCAACTTAATTCTCTTAAAAATGTTATACCCATCTCAACCCATTCATACATTCCTCTCTTTGGAAAAGAATATTGACATGTTATGAGTTTTTTTTTTAAAACCATAATTTACATAATCCAATTCCTGAAGTCTTTTCACTTTGGTGAAAAACATATGTACACAAGTTTGCACTATGAAATCTCGCTCAAAGATTTTTCCTGAAAAAGTAAAGGTTATTGCATAAAATATTATCGTAAAAGACTTGACATTGATGTATTAATCCGTTAAGAATAAAAATATCAACCCTCCATGCAAGTTTTATTTTTCAGCCTGAGAACTAAAATTGGTTCTTTCTACAATACTTTGTGGCTTTCTAATTAAACATTTTTACCAAGCTTCCACTAAAACAACAAAAGCCAACTGCATAATGATTATCCCCAACCTAGGCACTGTAAGAAGATATATACGACTCAATACATTCATAAGTTAATTTAATGGTACTTAGGATTAGCCACATATATAGATAATAGATTACAACTCAACATAACTGCAAGTTTTTGGAACAAAGAGCAAAGAGCAAACTTGATGAAGCCGGAGAGTTGATAAATAATCAATTGACACAGCAATGTAACACCTTTGGGCACGATACACAACTGCAATTTATGCATACCATATTGATATGCACCCTTATTATGTAGCCTTTTTAATCAAAGCTCGAGTTTCAACTAATACTCTAATATTTGGAAAAGAATATAGTTGACTCAAAATTCATTAAAAAACCCTTATGATGATTTATAAAACCAACTGGCCAACATATTTACCCGTTGTGGATTATGAACCACAATTCCATGCAACCTCCTTAATAAACAAAATTTCCTTAAAACCCCACATTGGTGACAGTTCTACAAACATTTGTTTAATGGTTTAATAGCATGATTATTTGTCTAGTTAGACATGTTGCAGCCTTGGCATCATTCTTGTTGGAGTTTGATTCCTTTTTCTCTCTACCTTCTTTATGTCATCTCTGCTTTTCTTGAAATTCCACCGAAAGGAAAGCTCCACATAAACTCCAACAATTCCTGAATAAGACTTACCAAGAAAAGCATTAATGTGAACAATTATAATTAAAACCAAAGAAAGCCTTAACCAAAAAACCATTAAAGCCACGTACATTAGTCCACCAAGCTTGTGCCATTCGTGATATCATAGGCAACCAAGCAATCTTCCAGACCAACCCCATTGGTGCTCGGCTTTTGCTGAGTTTTCTTCCTCCTTCGCGATGCCCTTAACAATGCCGTTGTTGTGCCTTGGCTCCCAAATTGAAGGCTTTAGTTTCCTTTATGATTAAAGGATAAGCATTTGGCATGCCTTCCCTCATTCTCTCCATTTAGTCAAAACAACCATCTGACTTTTCCTTTTATTAATCCACAAAGTCACACATGCATAATTCCATGTGTTTATGTGATTAACGTTGATGCTTCTTTCTTGCTTTCGACTTGCTTCTGGAACCCTTTTACTTTGCACGCCTACCACTCCAATCAATTTGGTCTTCAGTCTTTAATTGTTGCCAACTCAATTATATGAGCCAATTAATCACAACATGCCGCCCCTCTTCTTCGATAGTTGACTCGCCGCTGACGCTTGAGTGGCCTGGTGCGCTTGGGTGTATGCGACCTTTTGATACGAACGCGGTCACGATTTTTGTACCGGATTCTTTTACGATCCCGATCTCTTTCTCGTTCTCAGAGGGTTCATGTTTTTGAAGGAGAGGCCCAAGTTGATTCCGGTGTTTTCACCATAGTATCAAGCGTGATCATAGTACCCAAAAGAAAACCAACAAACATTAATCAAAGAATTATAGTGACCAGGATCAAAATATAATCAACGACAATAGTAATTAAAAGAATTGAATTTAGGGTGAGCTAATACATGCTCTGATACCAAATGTTGGAACTTTACAATTAGCAAGAACCCTAAATCACAATCCACATACATGTATCTGAACAAGAGTTTAGTTATCATTTCAACCCAAATGCATTTGATAGAAAGAAATAAATAACTTCTCACCTTTGGCTGCTGTATGTCTGATAAAGCCGTGAAACGGCGAATAAGGAAGAATCTTCTACTCAATGGGGACTTTATGTTCTCACTAGAATAGGGCTAGTTTCTGTATAGAACCTTTTCCTCTTGAGCAGGGACCATTCCATATATAGATGCTGATCCAAACTGCCTTCCACCTATTATGGACAGCAGTTGGTAACTGACAGCACTACTCAATCCTTATAGACGTAGGGCTTTCCATCACTTCAACATGTTTGCCTTCCGGTCCTACTTTAAAGGAAGTTAACCTAATAATTAACTCTAACTGATTATAATTATAATGTGACAATTCCTTATCATGATTTGTAGAGTCCAAATAAGATTCCAACAATTGAAACTGAAACAAGGCAGGGAGTGTTTTTTCTCTTTCTACCAATTACCTGCACTTCCATGATTCTTACCTTTTTCACCTTTCCCACTACTCTCTCTCTCTCTGAACTCCAGAGGGAGGCATGCCTCGAGAGGACGGCCGGCGGCAGTGGCCATCGGGAAAATTGGTAGCAAAGTTGCCGACAAAACGCGAGAAAATTGGGCTTGCGGCCTTGCTATAATATAATTCAATTGTAAAAAGAATCTATAATTCCTAAATAGTATTCGTACTAGTACTGCTAGTAAATTATTAATTCGAATTCGAATTCGGAAACCATTTTTTATCTGATTTTGGAAAGAGTAATGCTATTCATACCATGTTTTTGTATCACATTTTCATACCATTTTAGATGACATTTGATGTGGACAACCACATCATTTGAATTAATCAGATTTTTAAATTTAGTTCATTATTTAATAAAATAATAATTAAGAAAAACTAGTTAATTAAATAATGATTGTGGTATACGAGGAGTCTTTCTCCTTCATTTCCTTGGGTTTTGTAAATTTTTCAAATGATGTGGCTATCCACATCAGATGTCACCTACGATGGTATAGAAATGTTGTATAAAAACATGGTATGAATATCATTACTCTTTTGGAAAACCAGTTTTGAACTGGATTTGGAAAACATTTTCCGTTCAGGACACTATTAACACATAATGAGTGGGCTTCATCAAAAGAATTTCATGTTGGTGACGAATTCATATTTAATTACAAGCATGATAAGGATTTTGTGATGTTAGTCACATAACAAGTAGAATATGACTTTCACCATCACTTGCCCTATTCAATTACGGTGGCTTTACTACCTCAACTTTTTATATACCAGACACCTACTACGTTATTTGCGTTGAACCAAATCACTACCAAGCCGGGCAAAAGTTGAAAATCAAATCAACGCCCCCGAACCAGAAAGTTCCATACTCACTAGTCCAAGCCCCTCTCCTTCTCCATCCTCGTCAAATAATTTGGTCACAAGTCTAAGCCCGTTTACGTATCCATCCTCGCCATCAGGTTCTCCTTGGGAAGCAATGTCACCAAGCTCAACTCAAAGGACCGCTCCAATCCTTAATTTTTTAATTCTTGGGTCAGCTGTTACCGATCTTGTTACTTTAGTGCTTGTGGTTTCGTATTTTATATACGTCGTTGTTTAAATGAATCTCAAATGCAGACCAAAAAGAATTGTGAGGTCGTATAAACGTATGTTTTGTTGTAGACCAAATTTAAAAGTTTTCAATGAAATTGTACTAATTGTTGGGGTTTAGTTCCAGGATACAAATTTGTTTTTTATAACCAATCTTTCTGTTCAATCTCATCATGATAGTATGATACTACAAATCCCTAACAAATTAATTATTACACAAATTAAGCAAATTACACAAGAAAACAATATAGCTCAACCTTTTTTCATCACCTTGTAAAAACCTCTTAGTCTAACAATCAGAAAAATGACAGCCACAAGCACCAAATAAACACTTGAATTTTAACCAGATAAAAAGAAATAATCGTGCACAAAACAAGACTAATGAGATCACCCTGCTTAAATGTTCAATCCTTTTTTTATTTTTTATTTTTTTTTACGAATCGAAATGTTTACATCAGACGCCAAAGTGTTAAACAACCACTCAAGCTCAAACTCATCCTAAGAATGCACACCCCCCACATGCATGATATAAGATGCCACAAGATGCGCAACCTCATTACAGGCACGAGGAGTGTAAAGAAACTCAATAGAACATAAATGTTGCTTAATAGTATTAATATCCCACAAAATAGCTTCCATGGTTGCCTCAGGTTGCAGCTTTCCATGAATCATATCAACAAGGACCTTGGAATCAGTTTCCAAATGAACAGAACCAAATCCCCTTTCCACCGAAGCCATTACAGCCATCCTAAGTGCTTCCGCTTCCGCTTCCGCAATGATGCTCGAACCACATAGAACCTTCCCCACACCGCCCACACCTTTGAAAATACCCACAAAATCTCTCGCTACCCACCCATATCGGCCCATACCAGTACGATTACACTAGGCTCCATCACAATTTATTTTTATTATTCCAAATGGTGGCTTTATCCACCCATTCGAAATCGTCCCTTGCCCAAACCGCGCAGGGACTTTGCACGGCAGCAGATCCTCATCACTTCCCACAATCTCCTCCCATTGCTGCCGAAGTAACTGCATTGCAACATTGGGTTCTACCACAATCTTCTCAAACACCACACTATTACGACACTTCCATATTCTCCATAAACCACACACCACCCAACGCATAAGCGCGCAAGCCTCCTCCATCTTACCATACTTCGCACACAACCAATTCCAACATTGCATAAAATCATCTCCCACCACTGTGGTCACATCTAATTGGAGCGGAGAACCAAACCAAAAGACACGAGCAAATGAGCATTTAAAAAAGATATGTACCTATGTTTCCTCCTCACAATCACAGAAGGGACAACTAGTACTCAAACGAATCCCTCTCCGTTGCAAGTTGGTATGGACAACAAGTATATTCCGACATCCTCTCCTTATAAAATGGCGGAGCTTGGGAGGAACCTTCAAATTCCAAAGGGCCCTCCATACTGAGTCCATATTATCATCCCTACTGGATTGCCCCACCCCTTTCCGTCAAAGTTCTCCATTCCTATTCATCTCCTAGGCTACCAAATATCCTGATTTCACCGAATAGACTCCATTTCGAGTATAGTGCCAAATGACACGATCATAACACCCAAACTGGCTCAACGGCATACTCAAAATGATCTATGCTTCATCTACATTAAAACACCTCTCGATGACCTCACGTTTCCATGTTCCTCCCTATTTATTTATTTAATTTTTCTTTTGAAATGATGATAATGAATTAGGCGAGTCGAGCTACGTATAAGGCTTGAATTACAATAATAGAAAACTTACTCTTTAAACCCGCACAATGAGAAAAGAAAGAACCAAGAACCAAGAACCAAGAACCAAGACCCAATTCCTTTTCTTTTTCCCTTTCTTTAGTTGGAATTGATCTTGATCTTTGGCGTATAACCCAAATAATTTGGATTCCTCCTGCCTTTTTCTAAAGTTTTTGGTACCTGGCGTATTGTCTGGGAAAAGAGACTTGTATTGCTGACGATTAGAAATTTGTATATAAAAGCACTGGTAAGCAAGCTTGTCAGCACAAACATTTTGTTTTAATTATTTTCTTGCTTTTTCTGTATTGTTGCTATAAGCTTAGGATTTTGTTTGCTTTTGTGAAGCACGTCCATGTCTACTCCCAATTCCTCTGAAAATACCAATGAAATCTTGTCCCTCGAGAGAATCAGAGAAACCATCATTCCCTCTCTCCTTCGCCAAGTCTCCCGGGCCAAGGAATCCCTCCCCACCAGCCAATCTGACTCTGAAATGGCCATTCAATTCGAAAAATTACGCAAAGACCTCAATTACATCCAGCATGCATTCAATGGACTCAAGAACTTTGACGAAAGCGCGAGTACTCTTTTCAAGATCCTTCAACAGCCTCAACACAGCCTCAGCCAACTATTGGATCAGACGTCAAGGCCATCCCCCATCCTTGACTCAAAAGCTAAGCAACTCCAGTCCAAACTGTGGGTGCTCAACGAGGTTATCATCAAGCTGAAACTCCTACTTCCATCCCCACATAAACTTTTGTTGAAAAAGGAAAACTCTTTGTTGTCTACCGGCCTTGAGTTCCATCATCCCAACAAAGTGCTTGACAATTTGTCTAGCTTACACTTCAGTAAGGTGTTTGAAGAAAGCCCGGCTTATAAAGAATTTCAGGTTGTTTATAACAGTCTTCGTGTTACTACGAAGCTCTGTTTGTTGTGTTTCACTGTGTTTCCTGTGAATGAGGTTGTAAAGAAGAGGGTTTTGATACAATGGTGGGTTGGAGAAGGGTTTGTGAATCCTCTGGTTGATGGCAAAGAGACGGTCCTGGAAATTGCTGACGGTATATTTGAAGAGTTAACAAAGAAGGGCTGCATTGAACCTGTTAATAAGAAATGCAGACCTTCCTCGGTGCATAGTTTTAAAATGCACCCTATTATTCGTTCTGCGGTGATTGTTATTGCCAAAGAAGTGGGATTCTTTGATTTTGACGATAAAGGGAACCCCACAACTGAATTTTCAAGGTCTCAATGTGCGTGTTTGATGGATGGTTCCCCGCATTTGATGCAGGAAAGACCTCATGATCCGCATCTGATGCAGGTAGAACCTCATTCGGATCAAGAAAAAAGACCTCATTTGGATCCAGAAAAACTGCAGACGATATTCAATGTCAATGAGTCTTATCCAGATTTTTCCAAAGTGGAGTGGTCCAAGTTGAGGAATGTGAATGTTCTTTATCTTGGAAGGTGGCACAACAGAGCTAAGCATCACATTGAAGTAGATGACACTGAATTCTTCAACGGGTTGCAGTATATGGTAAATTTGATATTCTTCAGTCTACGAGGAATATCGAGGATTATGGAGCTTCCTGATTCTGTATGCAAGCTTGTTAGTTTGAGGATCTTGGATCTCAGTGCCTGTCACAACTTAGAGGTACTTCCCGAAAGAATAGGCTTGCTTAAGAATCTCACACACTTGGATATGTCCGAGTGTTACTTGCTAGAGCATATGCCTAAGGGGATTACCTTGCTCACAGAACTCCAAGTTCTTAAAGGATTCATAATTCGCGAATATCATAAGAATGATACGTCATGTACTCTTCAGGATTTGTCAGCATTGCAGAAGTTGAGGAAATTGACAATCAGCACTGGCAGGAAAGATTTTCCCAGCAAAGAAGAGCTAATTGATTTCCAACCACTTAAATCACTTCGAAAGCTGACAATAGTGTGGGGAGGGTTATCCATCCAAGCCAATGCTGCACCAGAACTGGTAGCACCAACCGGGACCAAAACTCATATGCGCAGAATGCCGTCAAGATTACCTACAGTCAAGAAAATGACCAAGGCGACTACCATGATTCAGGACAATCGAGAATATTTTGAGGAACTTGAGAAGCTGGACCTTCAGTGCTATCCTCAGATGACAGCACCTAGCTGGCTGGTGCCCCGTAGGCTTAAGAGCCTGAAAAAGCTCTACATTAGAGGAGGGCCGCTTCGAAATCTAGGTCATGTGGAGGAGAACGACAAGTGGACAGTTGAGATATTACGTCTGAAGTTCTTGAGTGAATTAAAGATGGACTGGAATGAACTGCAGATGTCATTTCCATACGTAACATATGTGGAGAAATTTAGATGCCCAAGGCTCACTTTCTTCCCATGTGATGAGGGCGGAGTTTGGTTGAAGCCGTTGAATGGAACAATGGAATCATATCTGGTGGAAGTCTCGACGTGAATGTGATGCATTGAAACAGTTAAACTGAAGGTTCACTAGATTGATTGAAGTATGTCGTCAATTTTTTTCCCCTAATGCTATGCTCTCTTTTTTCCTTTTTCCTCGGAAAGTGAATTTAGTTCTGTTTAATGAAATTTAATGTTGCTCCAAAGTTGAATGTGAATTGTATTCAAGCTATTGAAAATTTCCTATATGTAAATATTGTCATGGGAATCTATAAAACTATGCACTTTGATACTTAGTCGTCTCTGCAAAGACGATTCGATCGTGTCACTTTGAGTATACAAATATGCACTAGAAAGAGTGGACAATGTTTCAGACTTCTTTGGACTTAAAAAGAATGGGAGCCAGGGTTTCTGTTTTGATCCGCCGAGAAGAAGGATTGGACTAAAACTAATTGGATGTAAGAAAGGAGGGATTCAACAATATATATTTCAGTTGACTGTTGTTGTTTCCTATATTTTCATGTTCTCGTGCATACACTTGGCATCTTTGTTTTTCTTCTGCAGAATTTTTGCAGATCAGCAAAGATTGGATTTGAAGATCTAAATTTTAGCAGCTCTTACGATTCGATAGTGCTGACAACTTCTTCCTGCATTGTGGAACACGAATAAGGCGAGCAATTTTTATTTTTTATTTTTTTTCCGGTTATAAAGCGAGGAATTACTTGGCAATGCAGATAAGTGAGTGACAAGGCTGCCAAAGGTGCTTATAGAATCTTGCCAAACAAAAGCCAAAGGTGATTTACCTGTACAATTATTTAGATGATGCCTTCCATTTCATACCGCTGTTAAGTTGCACGGACACGGACATGACAACCCGCGACACGACGACACGACAATTCTAAAGAAATAAGACACGGACACGGCTAAAGGTATGGCAATAAAATATAATAAATTTGTAATAAATATTAATAATACTCCAAATTTATAATTAAACATGAATGTATAAGAATCTGTAATAAATAAAGATTCTTGTAATAAAGCCTCTAAATGAAATATGCTTGCCTCTATGTTTAACTGAGCATACCGTACATGGAGAGAAAAACAAATAAATGAACAAAAAAAATAATAACATCATTTATATTTATAAATATAAAGAAAACAATTTTTTGTGTACAATCAGCCTTTTATCTTTTTTGCCAAACGTATGTTGTTCTGCTATCTAATTCAGCCCACACATAACCAATTAGGCTTTATCCTTTTTGCCAAACATATTTTGTTCTGCTATCCAAACCCATGTCTTCTCGCTCATTGAGATTCCTTTCATCCCATTAGAGCACTTCCACCGTGGGCAATAGCCCGGTGGACTAGTGATGGAACAGGGCCAGATAGCTCGGCTGACTTGCTCCAGCGTGTGCCAGCCTGA
The DNA here is from genome assembly GCA_024362995.1 of Heteromeles arbutifolia. Lineage (NCBI taxonomy): Eukaryota > Viridiplantae > Streptophyta > Magnoliopsida > Rosales > Rosaceae > Heteromeles > Heteromeles arbutifolia. The sequence goes on along the minus strand of JANCRC010000010.1, from coordinate 6,727,486 downwards.
GAGCCCGAAGGCATCCTGACGCAAGGCTGACGTCGCCCAGACGTTAGCCACTTTTTTTTATTTTTTTCTGTCAGGCGCGTGGGCTTCAATCGTGCGTTGGCGCGCGTCATCCGACATGATTTCAGAAGCAGGGCCTGCGGCACAGTCTGAAAATGTTACCGTTGGGAAGCCACGTGGCTTCCCCTCGTCCGTTGGATTTCAACGGCAAGAAATTGTGGACAGTTGGATTTGCAAAGGTAAAAAAAAAAAAAAAAAACCTTATTTAATATCAGCCGTTGGATCTGAGATTAACGGTCCACGTTATTTGCCTTTATAAATTAAAAAAAGAAAAAGAAAAAACAGTTTTTAAAATCAAAAATGTTACCGTTGTGCCACGTGGCATAATCTGGAGTGTTGGAATTCAATTTTTTTTTAATCCAACGACAGAAATTAATTAGTTGAATAATTTTTTTTAAATGTAAAAAATGAATAAAAATCCGAAAAAAAATTGATTTTTTTTTAAAAAATTTGATTTTACTTTTCTATAAATACCTTCTCATTATCTTCTACCTTACACCACAATTTCATATTTTCTCAACTACTTTCAACCACATTCCTATCTTTCTCTCAAAGTTTCAATCCAATTTGTTTCCAACAAAATGACTAATGATACAGGTACGAATTGTACGCTTCTTGAAGATGTTGCGTTGTGTACTAGCTGGGTTGAAGTTACTCATAATTCGCTTACGGGTAATGAGATGCAGTTGCAAGAAATGTGGAGTCTTATTCATACCAATTATCTTGAGAAAATTGGTGGGAAAAGAACCAAAGAATCGATGTCTAGTCGTTGGAAATTACTTAGCCAATCGTTTAGTACGTAGAGAGACGCCTTGGCACAAGTTAGTGGTAATCTTCGAAGTGGGAAAAATTTAGCGGATTAGGTAACAATATATTATTTATTTGTTACCTACTTTCATTATAGTTATTTGTTTGTATTATTTATTTGTTACCTACTTTCATTATAATTATTTGTTTGTATTATTTATTTGTTAGCTACTTTGATTATAATTATTTGTTTGTATTATTTATTTGTTAGCTACTTTCATTATAATTATTTCTTCTCCCGCATTGTGTAGGAACTTCAAGCTGTATTATTTATTTGTTAGCTACTTTCATTATAATTATTTCTTCTCCCGCATTGTGTAGGAACTTCAAGCACAAGCTTGGTATAATGCCAAAACCAAAAGCAAAAACAAATCATTCACCTGGTGGGAATGTTGGAATTTTGTCAAAGATTGTCCTAAATTCAGAGTTGTGCCTGTCGGTCCAGAAGTTTTCATGAACAGCACCCCTCTACACTCTACACCCGATAATGCCTCGCATGTTCATGAAGATGACGCAGAAGAAGTGCCCGAAACGCCCCCCCTGAACAATCGTCAGGGTCGACCCGTTATCCAATTAGGCCTCAAGGTAAGAAGGCTTCAAAAAGAAAAAGGAGTGCTTCCAAGAATGATTATGCAAAGTATATGGAAGAACTTGCTCGCCAAGGTGAAATGACTTTGGCCCGGGAAATGGCGAAATTTGAGGCTGATAAGGCTAGAGAGGAGGCAAAAGCTGCAGCTATTGAGAGAGCATTTCAAGCTAATGAGAGGGAAAGAGAGCTATTTAGGCAAGAAAGGGAACAAGTTAGAGAAGAAAGAATGGCTCAATGAGATTGTGACATTATGAACACGCCTTTAGAAGGGAAGTCTCCAAATTCTAAATATTTTTGGAAGTTGGAGAAAGCGGAAGTGGTGCGAAGGAGGCGTGCAAGAGAAGCGAGAGCAAGAGGAGATGGTCCTAGCACGACAAGAGAAGATCATCCTAGCACCACAAATTGGTTAAGTGATGATGAATAGAGTACTTTTTGTAATCGGAGCCCATAATTTTCCATTCATTTTGGGTTGTAATTTATTATTTATTGAATATAGTACTTTATGTTGTTTCCAATTTATTGAATTTAGTACTTTATTTAAAGTGAGAGTAAATTTATTTAATTTGGTAATTTATTTATACTAAGAGAATCTTTATTCAAATGACATAAACACACCAAATAAAATTACTTATCTGAAATTGCAAATAAAATTATTTTGTATTATTTAAAAAAAAAACTAATATTTTATTGCCTATTGCCAGGGCTATTCAAGTGCAACGGTGGAGATGCAAAAGGCAGTTACTGTTCATTAAGGGCAGTTATTGTTCACTGGGTGGATTAAATAGTGAATAGCCTGGGGGGGGGGGGGAGGGGGTTTCCCACGGTGGAAGTGCTCTTATCCCTAGCAACCATCATTTCCACCAACACCAAGCCTATCCCACCCATATTCAGCCCATCCACCCTCCAACTGATGTCCACCCTGCAGTGAGAATGCCCCAAATGTTTCAATAATTCAAAAACTGCCTCAATATTTTTCAATCCGTGTAGGTGGCGTATCAGAGGCATGTCCAACCCGTTGACCGGTGTCTTGACCGTATCTAACCCGTGTCGGAGGCGTGTCGGCATGTCGAAGTGTCTGACACTCCGACATTTTAGGATTTTGGAGTGTCCGTGCAACCTAGGTTGTCATCCTCCACTCGACGGATGTATATCACTATGAATGTGACTTTCTTGGAGTCCGAGATGTATTATTATTCATCTTCCTCCAACTCTCCTATTCAGGGGGAGACAACAAGTGAAGAGAAGAATTGGCAATCACAGCCAGTAGCACCCACGACACTTCCAGCAACACCCACGACACTTCCAGTTGCAGAAGCCCGACAACTTGAAAGGACTGCAGACATTGCAATCCCTATTGTGAATCAAGATGTTGAAACTTCTTCCCCCCTTTCGTCTCCAAGTCTCTAAATATAGTATCAAAGGATGACCATACTCCTAAGAATATTCCTGAGGTAAGTCTCAGTTCCCCTATTAATGTATCGAATAGTTTTAATTATCAGTTACCTTATAGGTACAACCGAGGAAAACCACCGAACTGATACTCTAGGGATAAAGAAAAAAGGGTCCAAATATCCCATTGCCAACTATGTGTTATCACATAAATTGTCAGAACCAGGAAAAATTTTTATACAACAAATATTAGCGGTTAGTGTTCCGAGCTCCTTGAAAGAAGCACTAACCGACATTAAGTGGACTAAGGCAATGAAAGAAGAGATTAGTGCACTTTAAGACCAAACATGGGATTTAGTCCGATTGCCAAGAGGAAAAGAGAGAGTAGGGTGTAAGTAGGTGTATACGATGAAGTACAAAGCTTACAAGGCATAATTGGTTGCCAATGGTTATACTCAAACCTATGACATGACTATACAGAGACATTGGCCCTAGTAGCAAATATCAATACAATAAGGGTATTGCTTTCGTTGGCGGCAAACCTAGATTGGCCTTTACAACAATTTGATGTGAAGAACCTTCCTACATGAGAATCTTAAAGATGAGGTATATATGGATATTCCACGGGGTATACATCACTTTCACAATCAGGAGTAGTATGTAAATTGAACAAGCCTTTGTATGGTCTGAAGTAATCACCTCGAGCGTGGTTTGGGAGATTTCGAATAGCCATGAGAAAATATGGGTTCAAGTAGAGCAACTCCGACCATAAGATCTTTATAGAACATCAAATGGGTAAGTTAACGGCATTCATTATCTATGTGGATGATATGATTGTTGTCGGTGCACAAAATCGGATTGACTTTGGAACAATGTAAAGTGTGAAAGTGTGACCTTCACAAGGTTGCTTCAGTCACCAAGTCTTAAATAATATGTAAAGACACATAGATAGGGAAGCAAACACAAGATGTACGTGGTTCACCCTAAGGTGGGCTACATCCACGGGGATAGATGAGTTCTCATTAATAATGTAGAGTTTACATGATACAAAGGTTTACACTTAATCATATTAGTAAGTTCTAATAATGGATTGAGTAGAATACTAGCATTAGAAACTAATTGTAGGAGAATGGTCTTATTTTATAGTTGAGGAGAGTCACACGCTTTCGTCCGCGGTCGGTGTGGGACTCTAGGACTCTAGGAGCTTTATTCTAATGTTAACACGTGTCGCATTGTGATTGACCTCTTGGTTGGAGAGAAACTCTAATGCTTCGGTAGGGGTACCTCGTCATGAATCCTTCCACCACCTGGGTCTCTAAAGGTATAAAGTTGATTGGTGCTTGGTAGTTTTGGAATTGGTGAAGTATGGTACAAACAATTATCACAAGTGATTACTAGAAAGAAATCTCGAAGTTGAAGGATTACTTGGCAACCAAGTTCGAAATGAAAGATCTTGGTGGACTTAAGTATTTTTTTGGTATAGAAGTGGCTCGATCGAAATTGGGCATATTTCTATCTCAAAGGAAATATGTTCTAGATTTGTTGACAGAAACAGGGATGCTCAATTGTAAACCTATTGATAATCCTATCATTCAAAACCATCGCATTACTGTGTATCTTGATCACAGTCCAAGCAATAAAGACCGTTATCAGAGGTTGGTTGGATGATTAATTTACTTATCCCATACCAGACCAAACATTGCTTATGTGGTGAGTTTGGCAGCCAGTTTATGCACTCTCCGAGTAGAGATCCTTTTATTCTGTAAATCAGGTATAAAAGGCTAGAAGTTCTGTCTGCTTTTACTAATGCTGTAAGTATTTTGAAACACTTTGATTCTATTACTTTTGGTGTCTTGTGCAACATTACTTGTGTCTTACAACATCTTGGCACTGGAGACAGTCCGTATTGTTGAAAACTCAAATTTATGGGAATTTTTAGTACAGATTTTCTTGGGAAACTAGCAATCCAAATGCCTTTGTTTTATTCTATTAGGTCGTGTCCATATACACTTAGATGTTGCCTTTCTGATGATCTATATATGTTTTCACTTTTACATCTTAAAAAAATGAGTCTCAACTTGTTGCATTGGATGAGAATTCCCTCCCTTTTCTTTTCATTTGATCGTAACTAATGAATTAGTTCCTTCCATGTTTCTGCTCGGCTAATGTATGGACTTAATTTTGATTCTGCTGCACATGTAGGCAGCTGTTTCTTTTGTTTATGCCATTCTCCTTGGCCGTCGAAGCACTTCATGCTTTCATACAGAATGAATCTGAACACAAGTAAGTTGGTTATGCAAACTGCAATGATCTGACATTTGACAATTCAAGGTCCTTTTCCAATGATTGTGTCAGTTGAACTTAACGTTTCCTCATATGTATTTTGGCATATACACATTTCGCTTCTGGAATCACTATTTCATTTGCTTTCATTGTTGTTCCAAAACGTTTCATATATTTATATTATTTCATGCGTCTTCAGATGGTTGTCTTTGTGGTCTATTTTTATATGTGCTAGGCATCATGCATGTGAGAAATCTCCTAGCGTGGTTCATTGACTTGCTAAGAAATTATTATTGAAGACTAATTCTGAGAAAGTTCAGTTTGGTGCAACATTAAAGTATAATTCAAATATTGTCTTCAGTAAGCTTTGTAGTATAAAGCTCTGCTGTATCTTTACCAAATTTTTTGTAGGTTCACATGTTTAATAAGTATCTCCGACTTAAACTGGACAGTCAGCATGGGTATCAGATAATGATTTTATTTTAAAGTGATCTTATGATTTGGTACACAGTAGATACTTATGTATTTATCAAATAAATTGGACCGGGATTTCCACTGGTCTATTCATCATTAGGCAAAGTACTGTGGTAGAAAGTTTTTGGTTCCTGCTTTTGTGGTCGTCGTTTTTATTCTGACGGATTTTGTTGTCTGCCAATTATCTGGTTGTAGGCAGTACTTGATTGTTTCGGCTGTGACAAACCTACTGGTGAACCTTATTGGTGTTTGGTTCTTCAGAAATTATGCTCGTGTAAATCTTCGTAAGTTTTCAGCTGTATATTATGTTTTGGAATTGAGAACCATGTTTTGGTATTGAGAACCATTTGTGATTAATGACTTGACCATCTATGAAATTCACCATGGTATTTGTTTATGAGACTTGCCCTTAACTACCAAAAACATTGCCCAGAGTTAGTCTAATTATAAAGTTTGTCACTGCTCTTTTGCATTCTTTTGGCAGTTTCTTCAAGATGATTTGCATAGTTTCCATGCTTAACAGCTTTCTTGCCATGACAGTCTTTAGCTTTCTTGCCATGACAGTCTTTAGGCTTTCCATTAAACCAACACTCACCACAATGAAGTTTATCACAGTGTTTGCAAGAGTTTTTATCTGTAGCAGTAGCTGGTGCAGACTTTCCTTGTTGATAGGTAGGCCTGTTATCTCACTTTTTCCCTTTATTCTTCCCATTTTTCTGTGGCTTGAAGTTCTGATTTGCATTATACTTGTTCTGTTTGGGAGTAACACTTAGGGCATGTTTACGTATCCGTAATCGGAATGAGAATGTGGAATTGAATTCCGATTACGAAGTACTCCGGTATTTACTAAACAGGGAGGAATAAAAAAAACAGTGAGGCCCACACAAATTTTGGAATTCAATTCCTTGTATTGGTGGAATTGGATTCCCTAGATATAAGTGGTAATCCAATTCCTCCTTGTTTGGGCAATGGGAATGACAGTTTTGTTCCCTTTATGCCCTCACTTACTTTTTTTTATTTCCAAGACTATCATTTATAAACCCATTAAAGTATATAAAATATTTGATTTGGGACAAGGGCATTTTAGTAATCATACTGATTTATATTCCGATTCTGCTGAATTAGTAAACAATTTTATGAAATTCTATTCCGATTCCAGAACATTTAAGTAAACAGCTTCAACAGGAATCCGATTCTGACTTCTCCTCATTCCAACTCCTCCTCAATTCAATTCCTCCTATTTTCATTACCGTTACATAAACGCGCCATTAAACTAGCAAATGCCAACTAGCAAATGCCTTTTCATTTTGATTCTCAGAATGTCTCTCAATCCTTTGCTCATACGTCATACCCTTTTTTAGTAGCAATCACATCCTGAACATCTACGGTCTCCAAATCCTTAGTATTCTCTATTATGGACACAATACCATCATAGGACTTTGGCAAACTTATAAATAACTTCTGCACAATTCTTTGATTACCAATATATTCACCATAACTTTTCATCTGAATAACTAATTCAAGCAATCGAACAAGATATACAAAAAATGATTCATGCTCACCCATTCTGAGTGTATTCAAAATCACACCTTAAGCCTTGAAGTTTCACAGATCTTACCTGTTTGTCTCCCACAAACTCTTGCTTCAACACATTCCAGGCCTCATTCGTCGTTTATAGTGTTGCAATCCTTGGAAAGATCTGATCAGAGACTGCACTCTGAATAATGCCAAGTGCCTTCACATCTTTGACTGTATTCTCCCCTTAACAGCTTGTTCTCATTCGCAGTAAGTTCATCCTCCTTTACTGGACCAACGAAGCCTTTCTCAACAATATCCTAGAGCTCATGGGATCGAAATACGGTCTTCATTCGTATCTGCCAGTAATCAAAGTTTTCCCCATTGAAAACTGGTGCACGAAGATCTGCACCACTCAATCCAGCCATGTTAGACTTTTTATTGAGTAACCCAGAAAACTCAGAAACTTCAAATTCCTTTGTATCGAAGCTCGATTCAGCTCACGATCCTCCAATACCTTGATTCACACATTCACGCCCAGATTTTGAAAGAACCTGGCTTTGAGGCCATGTTAGAATATGTTTGCTTTGATGATTAATGAAAAATAGTATGTATGAGTCCTGCACAGAAAATGCATGTTGCTCGAAGATGAAGAAATGAGAGCGAGAGCTAAGAATTCTTGGATTCCATTTCAGCTTTCACACCAAACTTTTGTGAAGCATATTACCGTTACAACCATATATGAGAGAGAGTAAGAGTTTCTCTCTCTTACATCAAACAAATCTAGCCCTTCATTATAGTTACATGTTGCAAGATCAGTCACTTAACTAAATGAACCTGAGATGCACACTTGGACTGTGATCCAAGGGCTTACATTTAATCGAAAAATAAAACAACTTTAAGAGCTTATTCAGCCATTCCATTCTTGCAAAACACTTATGCACCAACACTCCCTTCTAAGTGTTTGGCTGCCTTTGCTCCAAGTGCATTTCTGAGATATTCAAATCGATCTCAAGCAAGTGCTTTGGTGAATATATCTGCCAATTGCTCATTTGTCTTGCAATACATCAAATCAATTGTTCCATCTTGCAATGCATCTCTGATAAAATGAAACCTTCTATTGATATGCCTAGTTTTCTGGTGAAACACATGGTTTTTAGTCATGGCTATAGCTGAAGTGTTGTCACAGAGTAGTGGTGTAACATCAACTTGCTCTTCTCCAAATCTGCTAACACAAACCTCAACCAAATGGCTTAAGCAATGTCTTCTGCAGCACTAACATACTCAGCCTCTGCGGTGGATAAATTCACACTTTGTTGTTTGATTGATGCCAAAGAAAATACCCCAGATCATTCAGAGGGAGGGGGAGAGAGAGAGAGAGAGAGAGAGAGAGAGAGAGAGAGAGAGAGAGTGTGTGTGTGTGTGTGTGTGTGCGCGCGCGCGCGCGCGCGCGCGCAGCGGGAAAGGTGAAAAAGGTGATGAACCATGGAAGTGCAGGTAATTAGTAGAGAGAGTTCAGCAAGATACTGTTTTTTTCTCTTTCTACTAATTACCTGCACTTCCATGGTTCATCACCTTTTTCACCTTTCCCATTGTATACTCTCTCTCTCTGCCTTTTCAGTTCGAATTTCTTTGGAGCCTTAGCCATGGAAGTGGAGGTAATTCTTTACTTTTAATTTAGTTACCATGTAGGCAATTCTTTACTTTCACAAAAAAAAAAAATATTAACATTGTTTAGTACAGCTTCTAGGGGCACCAAGGTGTGGGGTAATTTACTTTTGGTTTCTTAAGGTGTGGGGTAATTTACTTTTGGTTTCTTTCTTACAGCTATCAAGTAATTTACATTCGGCTTCTTACAACTACCAAGTAATATCTTGCTGAATTTTTACCTTCTGCATAGTTCATTATTATGTTTTTATCAGTTCATCTTGTATTGTTTATATGCTAATTGAACGGCATAACTTTAGTCCCCAAGGATAATCTAAATCTGCAGTGTTGGCGCCTATCTTGCTGGTTGTTCGGGCAAGATTTCTCTGGAGAAGGCTTCTCGGAACTCAACACAGCTCCCCGAACCTTAGCACAGCTCCCCAAGGGATTGGCACTTTGGATGTGTAGTCGGGCTCTTGCTTGTTGATGTGCTACAAGAAGAAAACAAAGTTAGTTCTGAAAGGTGCCTTTGTAGGGCCTTAGGTGTATGCCTTGAGGCTTGCAATCAAAACTAACTAAGTGCTAGGCATGCCACTGCTATCTCAGTACATATAGCAGATGTAGAACAAGTGTGTTTTAAGTCGATTACTTGCGCCCTAAGTTACTCAAACTTCTTGTTATCAAAGGATTGTCACAGATAGGTTAAGTCTGCATTAAGTTCTTTTTCTTGCCTTGTAAACAAGGACTTTAGTTGTATGTTCGAATGGAGGGAGTCCAAAGCCCCTTAAGTAATTTGTTTGGTTCCAAGTTACTTTTGATGAAAACATATCTATTAAGCTAACCAGATCCAGATGTAAATGGGACTCTTAAAATAGAAAAACAGGTGGGAATAACTTGAATACATGCTGGAGAATGCATTAAGCAATATATCTACTAATTTAGAAAACAGACAAAGAGCTTCGGGCAAGACTTCACCTTGTCTGGCAAGGTTGAACTTCTTGCAATCACTTCTCTTTGAATTTACAGGGTTTATATGCTAAAGAGGGATGGATGGTAAACAAGTTTACACGAGGGAATTGATACTACAACACTAAGGGAGGTAGCAGAGCTTTTATACTAGACAAGAGATAGCTTTTTTAGAGAACTATCGCTAAAAATGACTGAATCTGGGTTGATTTCAGCTTATGGATGCAAACCTGGCTTGAGAGCAGAGTTTGTATGTTTGTTTGTTTGATTTGTTGAGTGTCCTTGTCTCTGGGGCCTCTTTTTCGTTTTATAGGCAGTTTGGCCTAGCTGCTGTAACTTTTGCTCTTGCCTGAAAGCACTTAGAGGGTAGTGAGTCATCAACTTATACTTGTAATGCCATTGGAAGGTTTGGCTGATAGTAGGTTAGTCTCCATCACTTGTCATTTCGCTCATAGACACGTGGCTTGTATCTTGACTGAGAAGACTTCAATTTGCTTTGGGCTCGATGCTAGGCTTCGGGCAAGTCTCCCTTTTAGTTGGCATCCTTAGGTCTTCCTTTATTAAAGCCCAATATTCAAATATTAACCCAAACATTGATCGTTCGTTTTTTATCAGTCAATCATGCCACTGTAATTGTAGCCAGTTTGGGATGAATTTTAATTTTACGTACTGGCTTTTAGGCTTATTGTATCCTTGAAAACAGATTAGGTGTCCGGGATGCCTTTATAAGTTTCGATCTCATTGCAGTTCAATGGCAGGTTGAAAATTTCGTTGGCGTTTATGTTTGTACACTTGCGGTATATGGATGTTTTTTTATTTCATGTAAAATTGTCTTAATCTTGTAATCTTTTATGCAACCTTCAACCAAGAATTTGCTTTTTTTTAATTTTGTATGCCTTTTGGGTTATACATGTTAATTTCTCATCAAGTGGAGTGCTTGTGTTCTCATAGTATAGTACACCGCGATTTGAACTTGATAACTTTTCTTTTCTGAGCATTCACTTTGAAACATGTTATGGTGTTGTATTGTACTGCATCAATTTAGAGGTAAGTCTAAATATATGAAGAAGGTTTTCGAAGCTGCCTTTAGAAACCTACATGTGCTTTGCAACAGAGCTCAGATATGTGTTCCTCCCCTTTTGCATAGATCAAGTTTCTTATATATGCCATGCATGCGAAGGTTGATTAGTTTCCGGTTAAAATTTAGTTCTCGTGTTATACTTTAATCAGATTAACATAGTTTAAATGACTTAGATTGCGCTGAGATAACATAACAACGGAACTCCAGCGAATTCTATACCTGTAGAGTTTGATATGGCAGGAAGAAATGCAATGCCCTGAAATAAAATGCAAACGAGTTATAATTAGTGTAGCATTGTCTGCAGTCTGCGGGGAAAGAAGCCCTTGGCTTCTACTACGCGGATATAATTACAAGAACGAAGTGTAAAGCATGAAGGTTTTGGGTAAATCAAGTGCTTCAGTAAAACTTGTATGACTAATTAACTTGGGTGATACTATACAAATGAACAAGCATAACACATACACACACTATTTAGTACTCTTACAGATTTACGCTTCCAGAAGACCAAGGCTTTTCTTGATTTCTGAGCTGGCTATATTAATTAGTCATCTTTCGCTGAGGTCTGTGAGTAGAGTCATTTGACCTTCAGCCACATTAGATTCTGTATCGTCTTTGAATGATGGAGGCATGGCTGGCCACACAAAAGCAGGTCGTTCTTGGGGCAAAGATGGCGGATCATCTTCCCTTGTAAGAACCATAAGGACGGTTCTCATAGATGGCCTCTTATGTGGGTTAGGGTGGCAACACGATAACCCCAACATCAGCACGCGTGCCATATCATCCTCCTCGATGTCTCCATCCATTCTTAAGTCAACAGCTTCAAGGATCCTTCATCTGCTATAAAGATCCCATAGCCAATACACTATGCTGTTTTTGTAGTTATTCTGTTCGTTTTGATTACCAGGCCTTCGTCCACAGACAACTTCTAGCATAAGAACACCGAATGTATAAACATCCGTCTCAATAGTAGCCCTTTCTGTAAGAAATGTCTCCAGAGCCATGTAGCCTGGCGTTCCTACAATCTCATTCGTGGAGTGGTGAGTCAAGCTACTTTGCTGAATGGTACGCGGGAGCCTAAAGTCTCCCAGCCTCGCGATGAAATCTGAGTCCAACATGATATTGCTGGCTTTGATGTCTCCGTGAAGCACTCCTTCTCACATCTATTGTGAAGATAATCTAGCGCCTGAGCAACTCCAAATATTATGCTGCGCCTTCTTTCCCAGCTCAGTGTTGGTTTGCCCATCTCCGTGCCAAAACTCTCATCCCTGTATACAAATCTATCTAGGCTTCCATTTGGCATGAACTCATAAACGATAAGAAGCTCATGGCTTTTGTAGCACCATTAGTTTGACCAGATTTTTGTGACGAAGGCTGCCGATTGTGGTGACTTCTGCTATGAATTCTTGCTTACCTTTACGCAAATTCTTTGAGACTCGCTTGACTGCTATCTCTTTATCTCCCAGGAGTCCCTTATAGATGGTTCCAAAGCCACATTTTCCGAGCTTGTTCTTAGGATTGAATCTGCCTCTTGCTCTTTGAAGTTCTTTCAGTTTGAATTTTGTTGGAGCCATGGAAGTTGTTTGGATCTCATCTTGAATCCTCTTAAGCACATCGTCATTTTCACCTCGCCTTGTCCAGAAGAAGTAACAAGAAACTCCAGTTACCAAAAGTAGTACTACTAGTGGGACCATAATCCAAACCCACAGCAGATTTGAATCTTCATCTATATGCGAAGTGTAAGAAACTCCAGTTACCAAAAGTAGTACTACTAGTGGGACCATAATCCAAACCCACATCAGGTTTGAATCTTCATCTATATGCGAAGAGTTGAACTCCCACGACCGGATGCAATTTAGCTGAGTGTTATTGCCCGTGGAAGCTGAGAATCCGACATAGACCTCCTGCGAAGGTGACTAGATCAATCTCTATGCCCTCATCGTGTTCAATTTTATCTCCATTAGCTTGTTGAAACTCAAGTAAGTCATCATCATCCTTGTCTAGTTTCTCAGCTTCTCCCATATAAACAAGAAAATCTCCAGAAATTGGTGACTTTCTTGTACATTGAGGCTGCCTCCTTATCACAAGGACCACCATTGATTGCATGGCAGTTGTACCATGATTTTTATCTCCATTATGTTGTATGTTGGAGATTTGTGTATTGTTGCTGCTTGATGCATGCTGGAAGTCAGTAACCCCACCAAAATCACTTTGAGAAAAATCTTCATGCACTTGGTTTTGCATGTCAAGAGTTGCAAAATCAATTTTGGTTGATAACTTTGGGGAAGTTATTGTCACAGCCTCTCATTCTTCTTCAAAAACAAAATCACGAGCCTCTTTTCCATTTGATTCTTCCACTTTAATAGACCTTGCATTATTTGTTTCAAAGATTCTCGTATGTAGGGTTGGAGCATAAAACCTATGCCCTTTTGACCTCTCTGGAAAACCAATAAAGCTGCAACTTATAGTCTTAGGGTCAAGTTTATTTGCCTCTGGATTGTACATTTTTGCTTCTGCCTTGCAACCCCATACGTGAAGATGATTCAAACTAGGTTTTCTTGAAGTCCAAAGTTCAAATGGAGTCTTGTGCACTGACTTACTTGGGACTCTGTTGGAGATATAATTTGCCATTTTAAGCGCCTCACCCTATAGAAACATAGGAAGATCAGTCATACTCATCATGCATCTCACCATTTCAATCAAAGTTCTACTTTTTCTTTCGGCTAAACTGGTGTTCTGGGAGTGGTATATTGTGCTTGAATCCCATTTCCTTCCAAGAACATAGCCATTGGACCCTTTTGTTGACCTTTCTCTATGTACCTGCCATAATACTCCCCTCCACGGTCCAATCTCAAGATTTTAATTGTCTTTTCAAGTTGTTTTTCCACTTCATTTATGAAATTTTAAAGCAATCAAACACTTGATTTTTCTCGGATATAAGATATATATAATCCATACTAACAAAAATCATCAATGAAAGACATAAAGTAAGCATTTTTGCATATTGTTTGTGTGGCGAAAGGTCCACAAACATCCGAGTGGACGACTTCTAAGAGGTTAAGACTTCTTGTTGAACCAGTCTTCTTTGTGTTTGTTATTTTCCCTTTCCAACAGTCGATACAATTTTGCATATCATTAAAATCCAATGTTGGGAGCATTTGTTCTTTAACTAGAATTTCTAATCTTTTCTTGTTAATATGTCCAAGCCTCCTATGCTTAAAGCATAGAAGACCCTTCATCATTTAGAGACGTTTTCGAAGACAAATTTGATTCCACCGCCAAACATTTTTTATTTAGCATTACTTGACAATTCAACCTCCAAACATCATTGTTTAAAAAACAAATACCAAGCAAAAGATTCATATTATTTTTCTTGTAAATCTTTACACTTTCATCATCTCCCATAGACCTGGCATTCGTGTCATGTTTCTCATGTTCGTGTCATACCAGATAGCTTAACGGGTCGTGTCGTGTAATACCCGTTAAAGTAAACGGGTAAAATGACCCGACCCGAAATCAATCCGTTAATATTATCAGGTAATATGACCCGACCCGTTATCCATTAAGAAAAATATATTTTAAATCAATAAAAATGAAAATGAAAACATAATTTGACCCAAAAAAATGTAAAACATAATACTAAATTAGTATATACATACTAAATTTCGGAGTTGACTCCTTCAGGAAAGTTGTAAAGCTTTTCATTACAAATGATTACATTTTTCACACTTCTACAATAACTATTATTAATTTTATTAAATTTGCAATCAAATAAAAAATAATGTTCATGAGATTTGGAGGGTTTTAAAAATCTAAACGACCATGTAACCATCGTCTAAGTGTTGAGGATGCAATTATGAACGTTTATTATGCTTTCACATCTTTTAGACTTATACATTAATGATTATGAATTTTGTTTATTTTGAACTCCTTTTAAAATACTATTCATGAGAGTTTGTATGGTTTTAAAAATTTAAACGATCATATACCCAACCTCAAAGTGTAGAGGATGCGACTACAAGCGTTTGCATATTTTTTCGTATTTTTCACACATGTAAATTAATTATTATAATTTTTTTAATGTGTTTGGTATTTTTAAAATTACTTGATATTTTTATTCTTAATGTGTTTTACGATTTTTAATCTCAATCTTTGCCTATAATATACTATAAAAATAAATAAATATATAAAACTTAAATTTTAAAATTTATATAGAATAATAATAGAATATATAGAATAATAATTAATAAACAGTATATACATATTGTAACATCCCACATCGCCCAGGGGAGTGATCCTTATATGTACATTCCCATCCCTACCTAGCACGAGGCATTTTGGGAGCTCACTGGCTTCGGGTTCCGTATGAACTCCGAAGTTAAGCGAGAAGGGGGCTAGAGCACTCCCATGATGGGTGACCCACTGGGAAGTTGCTCGTGAGTTCCCAGAAACAAAACCGTGAGGGAATGGTAAGCCCAAAGCGGACAATATCGTGCTACAATGATGGAGCGGGCCCGGAAAGTGATCCACCTCGGGTCGGGATGTGACAATTGGTATCAGAGCCAATCCCTGGCAGGAAGTGTGCCGACGAGGACGTCGGGCCCTTAAGGGGGGTGGATTGTAACATCCCACATCGCCCATGGGAGTGATCCTTATATGTATATTCCCATTTAACATGTTTCGAAACAGGTTACCCGTGTGCCACTCTCGTGTAAACCTGTTAAAGACCCGTTATTAACAGGTCATTATCGTGTGACCCGATAATGACCCGATTAGTTATCGTGTTGACCCGAAACCCGTTATTTTCGTGTCATTTACGTGTCATGTTAACAGATCGTGTAAGAAATTGCCAGGTCTAATCTCCCACAAAAACATAATCGTCTTTTACAAGCTTTAATGCAGAAATTAAACTTTTAGTTAACCTAGGAACATAAAGAACATCTAGCAACTCTAAAACGAAACCACTTGACAACTTGAGCTTTAGGGTGCCTACTGCCTCCACAACTACTTTATTCACATCCCCAACATGGACATCGTAGATTTCATTTCTTGAAATTTCCCTTCTTGTGAATCCCTGCAAGGAATTGATAATATGCACTGAACAACCAGTGGCAAACCACCAAGAATCTGGAGGAACTTCAACAAGATTAACATTGACACAGACAAAAACATTTTCAATTTTATTACCTTTCTTAGACTATCTCCAATCCTGACCTAAAACCTAAAAATATTTAGCCCAGAAAATTTAGGTTTTAGCCCAGAAACAGCTTTTTCGCTCCAACCCTTCTGGCCTAAAATTTTAGCTCGAGATTATTAAGGAATGAATTAAGGCTATTTTTTTTAAATTAACTTTAAAAAAAAATTATGTTGAATATCCTAAATTAATTATATGAACATTTTAACTGACACACCCCGTCCCGAAGGTAGGGTGTGCTGGCCGTCACGTGAACGTGACGTAAGCCATGTGCACTGTGCGGAAGCAGGATCAATTCAAGGATACGAACCAATTAAAACCGAAACACTAGCAATACTAGTGTACAAGAAGTGTGAATTTCAATAATACAGAGCATAATAGTCTACGTGCAGTCAAGTCGAAGTACTGAATAGAAATAACACCCGAAGGTGGTCCTACATAAATGGAATTCTGTCAGAACGTCCGATGAGTTCCTCGTATACCACCAACGAACGCTACCTAATACCTGGAGGGGCAAAAAACATAAAACTGAGTGGGTCAGCAACAATTCTTTTCAAAACCTTTCCTTTCGAAAGTTATAACCCCTCGCCGTAAAACCTGTATAATTTCCCAGAAATAAAGTATATACTCATATATATATTTCTTCAAAATCCGCTAGAAAACATGTATGTATGAAAGTATGCATATGCCATGCCAAAGTATCAACTGAATGCCAAAGCATCTCTGTGAATGTGATTGAATACTCAAATATCATCTCAGCCCTCGGCTGTATATAGCTCATATCAACTCATCAAATCATGTAACTCATAATCATCATAATCAATTCATATATATACCCTGCACACACATCAATACCACCTCTAGTGGTCTGCACAATATCACTGATAATAAACTAATATGCTTTAGTGCTACAATCACGTGAAGACTGAGCGATAAATCGCGGGTCACCTACGAGTAGAACCCACCTATAGTGGCGTATTCAACATGACTGAGCACCTAACTTGGATCCAAGGCGAGCATGCGGTGCGGGAGGTGAACAACACGTGAAAGACTGAGCCCCTCTCTGGGCGTGAGCACTAATATCAGTGTGCAGGTTTATGAGCTCTAATCATATCACATCACATCACATCACATTTCATCATTCGTTCACAATAACTAGCATATAAGCTTACCTGCCACTTACCTGTGCGTCCTCAGCACCGACATTAATATAAACAATCAATAATGCATCATTAAACAAATAGATACTTTGCATGGCATTTCATATTGCATTTCATATCATTTTTCATTTAAACTGATTTTCTGGGCAAAACTCATTTATATAGGTATATACGGAAAATAACTGCCCACTCACTGGTATGTAGACGGGTCGTAACCTCCGTGTCTAGCCTGGCTACGCTCGTCCTCTGGATAGGTCTCGCCTATATGAGAAGTAACTGAAAAAACATTAATTAACGTGCATAAACGACAATTACTAATAACTTCTCATACGTAGCTCAATTTTGGCATATGAATATACCAACGAGACCTACACGACATCACGAGCGTCGTGATATTTTTAAAATAATTTTACTGTAGCTCACGCGCCCCCACGCGCCTGATAAGGAATTGTGAAACGCGCCCCCACGCGCCGGCGCGTGTCGTCTTCAACCTTGGGTCGTCGGCGCCAGCCACCGGTCGTCGGAAACCTGCAACTTGCCATATCTCGACCATTTCTTCACCATTTCAACTCATTTTTCTTCCTACGTCCTCTAAATTAAGAGAGGAAGAGGGCTATACCTTCAAAAACCTTGAAAAAGCTTTGAATCACGACGGAGCAAAATCTAAAAAACCGGCCACTTTCGAACTGGGGTTTCCCGACGTCCAACTCGAGCCAACGATACACTCCGAGGTTCGTGAGGGTCTCACAAAGCTCCCTGTGAGCTTGGATTGTCCTAAAACAAAGCCAATAAAAAGTTGATGAATAGTGCTCAAAACGGACCTCGGGTTTTCGACGTGAAATCGTACGAGTTCTTACCTGAAACTGGTGTCAACGGGTTCGTATGGACCTCAGGAATACAATGGAGTCATTTTCTGCGTCGATCAGTGAAGATTCTGGGGTCCTTGGGCGTGGTCCGTACGTGAGGGAAGAGAGAGAGAGAGAAAGAAAGTCGAGTTTGAGAGAGAGTGTGTGACGGGAAGTGAGAGAGTGAACGTGAGGTGTGTGTGTGTTCTCTTAGTCACCAATCAATTGTCAAGGACCAATAATTTGATTGGTTCCAATTATTTAGGGTAGTGCACCATTGGGCAATTTCACACACATACATACACACATGGCAAAAATCCCCGTAAGGGTATTTTCGTCCTTTCACGTCCCTAGTGACGTAAATGTCGGGACGGGTCGTTACAATCTACCCACCTTATAAAAATTTCGTCCCCGAAATTTACATAACCAAAACCAAAACCAATAGTGCTCATAAAACAACCTCGGGTACATCTCTCTCATCCGATCCTCCGTCTCCCAAGTAGCTTCTTCCACTGAATGGTTCCTCCACAAAACTTTAACCAATTGCACCGTCTTATTCCTCAAAACCTTTTCTTTCCAATTCAATATAGTCACTGGCTCCTCATCATAAGTCAAATCCAAACTAATCTCCAAAGGTTGATGAGGTATCGCATGTGAAGGATCTGAGACATAATGTCGAAGCATCGACACATGAAACACATTATGTACCTTAGACAGCTCTGACGGCAACTCCAGTCTATAGGCAACTTCACCAACTCGCTCAGTGATCTGGTATGGCCCGATGTACCTAGGACTCAACTTTCCTTTCTTTCCAAATCGAACAACACCTATCCAAGGCGATAACTTCAAAAATACCCAATCACCGACCTTGTACACTCTATCAGTGGCATGTCTATCTGCCAAACTCTTTTGGCGATCTTGGGCCGCTTTCATATTAGACTTAATAACCTGAATGTTCTGAGTAGTCTCCTCCACTAACTCAGGGCCCACTAAAACTCGTTCACCAACCTCTGACCAACATAAAGGTGTACGACACGGCTTGCCATACAATGCCTCGAATGGCGCCATACCAATACTCGAGTGAAAGCTGTTGTTATAGGCAAATTCCATCAAATCCAACTGCTTATGCCAATATCACCAAACTGCAACACCTAAGATCTTAGCATATCCTCCAAAGTCTGGATCGTCCTTTCAGATTGTCCATCTGTCTGAGGATGATATGCCGTACTATACAGCAATCTCGAACCCAAAGCTTCCTGGAATGCTATCCAAAACTTAGAAGTAAATCTCGGATCTCAATCTGAAACAATATTCACAGGAACTCCATGATACTTCACAATCTTCGTGATGAACAATTCCGCTAACTTGTTCAAAGAATACTTTTCCCTCACAGGAATGAAATGTGCTAACTTAGTAAGCCGATCAACAACCACCCAAATTCCATCATAACCATTTTGTGTACAAGGAAGCTTGTACACAAAATCCATAGTAATATTTTCCCATTTCCAATGCGGAACGGGAAGTGGCTGTGACAACCCAAATGGCTTCTTCCTTTCAGCTTTAACCTGCTGGCACACAATACACCTACTTACATACTCTGCAATTTCCTTTTTCATACCTGGCCAATAATAAAATGGCCTAATGGTATGATACATCTTAGTTCCTTCTGGATGCAGCGCATAAGCTGAAATATGTGCCTCATCAAGAATTGCCTTCTTTAATTCCTCATTATTTGGCACGTACATCCTATTCCCTTGCATAAGCATGCCATCCGTCTCTCTAACTCTGAGATCCTTCTTCTTCCCTTGATTCCTCAAATGAATTAATTCCTGAGTTTCTTCATCAATCATCTGAGTCTTGAGTATACGATCAACCAGAATAGGCCTAACTTGGAAACTAGCAAGTAAGGCTCTATCTTGCTCTGCCACAACTCTTTCTTGATCTTCCAATTCCAATCTCACTCCAGTAGACCTTAAATCTACCAGAAGAGGAACACGAGAAGCATACAAAGCATTAACCCGACCTTGAGATTTCCTACTCAAAGCATCAGCCACTACATTAGCACGTCTAGGATGATACTTAATCATGCAATCGTAGTCACTTAATAGCTCAATCCATCTCCGCTGACGAAGATTCAAATCTTTCTGCGTGAACAGGTACTGGAGACTCTTGTGATCTGAGAAAATCTTACACTTCTCACCATAGAGATAATGTCTCCAAATCTTCAAAGCGAAAACAATGGCTGCCAATTCCAAATCATGTGTAGGGTAATTCATCTCGTGAGGCTTTAACTGATGCGAAGGGTAAGGAATTACCCTACCATGCTGCATCACCACGCAACCCAAGCCATTCAAAGAAGCATCGCTATAAACCTCAAAATTACCACTATCATCAGGAAGAGTCAAAACAGGCGCATGAGTGAGATAATACTTCAACTGCTGGAAACTCTGCTCACACTTATCATCCCACTCGAATTTAACTTCCTTCCTGGTTAACCTCGTTAGTGGTAAAGCCATAACTGAGAAATCCTTAACAAATCATCGATAATAACCCGCTAAACCAAGGAAACTCCATACCTCGGTGACGGTTCGCGGCTGTTCCCAATTCTCCACAGCTGCTATCTTCTGAGGGTCTACCCGAATACCCTGAGCCGAAACAACATGCCCCAAGAAAGCAACTTGATCTAACCAAAATTGGCATTTACTAAACTTAGCATACAACTGATGTTCCCTCAGCTTCTTCAACACCAAAGTGAGATGTCGGACATGGTCTGCCTTTGACTTAGAATACACCAAAATGTCATCAATGAAGACAATGACGAATCTATCCAAGTACTGCTGAAACACCTTATTCATCAACCCCATGAAAGTTACGGGTGCATTCGTCAATCCAAATGGCATCACAAGAACTCATGATGACCATAACGAGTCCTGAAAGCAGTTTTAGGAACATCATCGCTCTTGATCTTCAACTGATAATAACTAGACCTTAGATCAATCTTAGAAAATACGCAGGCACCTCTGAGTTGATCAAAAAGATAGTCAATACAAGGCAAAGGATAACGGTTTTTAATCGTCATCCGATTCAATTGCCTGTAATTGATACAAAGCCTCAAAGTACCATCTTTCTTCCTTACAAACAAAACTGGAGCTCCCTAAGGTGAAGTACTAGGCTGGATGAAACCTTTATCAACCAACTCTTATAACTGAATCTTCAATTCTCTTAGCTCGGCAGGAGCCATACGATAAGAAGTCAAAGAAATAGGATTAGTACCTGGAAGTAAATCAATGGCGAACTCCACATCACGATCTGGTGGCAATCCAGGTAAATCATCAGGGAAAACGTCAGAAAAATGTCTAACCACCTTGACATTCTCGACGCTAACCGGAGCATCATCATTAAGTACCACATGAGCCAAGTACCCTTGACAACTTTTCTTTAGTAACTTTTTGGCTCTCACGGCCGAAATGATACCATGCCTCAAACCACTAGTCTCACCCACGAATGTAACTTCAGGTAATCCAGGATGATGAAAAGTCACTGATTTCCCGTAACAATCAATTTTAGCATGATTGCAATGCAACCAATATGTGCCTAAGATGACGTCAAAATCCACAATATCTAGCGGAGTGAGGTTAGCAGGCATAACCATATTCTCCACATTCTACACATAGTCTACATAACACTTCTCTCCTCTAGGCATAGCAAACTCCAACTTATACCCAAGAGGTGAAGATTGAGGTTGTGTCAATTAAGCAAACATATGAGAAATCACTGAATGAGTAGCACCATAGTCAATCAACACTTTAGCAATAATGACCAAGAATATTTAACGTACCCATGATCAAATCCGGATTATTCTGAGCATCCTGCAGTGAAAGGTTGTTGATACGTCCCTGGTTCTGCTGCCTTCCTCTGCCTCTGCTAGCATGAACTCATCACCCCTGAGGATTACGCCCCTGTCCTGATTGACCATGCTGTCTCGAAGACCCAACTTCACTGGAAGTAGCATCAACCTGCTGAGACTGTCCTCCAGAATGCCACTGGGATCTACCTGCTGAATACTGCTGCTGAGGCATATATCCTTCAGAGTACTGCTGTGGAGGCATATATCCTCCAGAATACTGACCATAACTGCCCTCCTGATAGGGATCCTGGGGGTACTGGTACTGTCCCGAAGCATAAGGAACAGAATCTCCCTGATAGTGGTATGCACCACCACGGCCCATTTGAGTATAACCACCCTGTCCTGAGAACTGCTGAGCTGGAGCTGGCTATGGTAAAGGAGGCTGCTGAGGTCTCTACTGACCTTGAGGACAAAACTTAGCCAGATGTCCCTCATGACCACAAGTATAACAACCAATGCTACCTCTTTGACATTTCCCCAAATGTCGACTACTGCATCTACGGCACCAAGGTGTGTTTCCCCTGTCTTTGGGCTCTGGAATCCCTGAAGAACCTACCACCTCCTCTCTGACCTGTGGAACTGAAACCTCCACTAGAAGAACTAGAACTAGGCCCACTACGCTTAAAGCTCTGAGTCTGGCGAGGTCCCTGTGAGAAATGACCTTTGCCCTTATCCTTATTCTGATTCCCATTCTTCTCTTCCTCTTTACTATCACTGGGCAAATTATCAAAATCCTCAATTTGCAGTAAAGCTTCATAAAACTCATGATAAGTGGCACAGGGAATCGCAGTCGCAATGGTACGCCATTTCTTTCTAGTGCCCAACTTAAAACGACGTAGCATCTCAACCGGATCAGCAGCAACTTCTGGATGATAACGAGATAGATCAGTAAACTTCCTGTAGTACTCGTTACCTGACAGTTTCTTCTGCCTCAAACCAGTGAATTCTTGTTTCTTATGATCAAGGTAAGCAGGAGGAATGAATCTCTTATAGAACAACTGCTTAAACACCTCCCAATCTCGAGATTCTTCCTAGGATAACTCATCAGCTAACTATCCCCACCATGAAGCTGGTTCTTTTCCCAAAAACCATGAAGTCGTCTCCACCCATCTGTCCGGAGATGGACTCCCCTGACTCTGCATCAGCCTAAAAGTCTTCTCAATATGCATCAACCACTTCTCTGAACCCTCGGGGCCTTCATTCCCCACAAAAGTGGTTATCTTCAAATTATGAACCGACTCCAGAGGGGTCCGCTAAGGCGGGCGAATAACTGACTGAATAGCACTCGCTATAGCTTCCCCTAACTGAGCTATGTCAGGGAAACTAGGTTCGGCTGAACGACGTGGCTACCTACGAGGCAGCATAGTTCTGACAGAAACACCAAGATAATTAGAATACTCACAGGATATGCAAGACTGCCAAACCTATGCTCTGATACCAAACTGACACACCCCGTCCCAAAGGTATGGCGTGCTGGCTGTCACATGAACGTGACGTAAGCCATATGCACTGTGCGGAAGCAGGATCAATTCAAGGATACGAACCAATTAAAACTGAAACACTAGCAATACTAGTGTACAAGAAGTGTGAATTTCAATAATACAGAGCATAATAGTCTACGTGCAGTCAAGCAGAAGTACTGAATAGAAATAACACCCGAAGGTGGTCCTACATAAATGGAATTCTGTCACAACGTCCGATGAGTTCCTCGTATGCCACTAACGAACGATACCTAATACCTGGAGGGGCGAAAAACATAAAACTGAGTGGGTCAGCAACAATTCTTTTCAAAACCTTTCCTTTCGAAAGTTATAACCCCTCGCCGCAAAACCTGTATAATTTCCTAGAAATAAAGTATATACTCATATATATATTTCTTCAAAATCCGTTAGAAAACATGTATGTATGAAAGTATGCATATGCCATGCCAAAGTATCAACTGAATGCCAAAGCATCTCTGTGAATGTGATTGAATACTTAAATATCATCTCAGCCCTCGGCTGTATATAGCTCATATCAACTCATCAAATCATATAACTCATAATCATCATAATCAATTCATATATATACCCTGCACACACATCAATACCACCTCTAGTGGTCTGCACAATATCACTGATAATAAACTAATATGCTCTAGTGCTACAATCACGTGAAGACTGAGCGATAAATCACGGGTCACCTACGAGTCGAACCTACCTATAGTGGCCTATTCGACAGGACTGAGCACCTAACTTGGATCCAAGGCGAGCATGCGGTGCGAGAGGTGAACAACACGTGAAAGACTAAGCCCCTCTCTGGGCGTGATCACTAATATCAGTGTGCAGGTTTATGAGCTCTAATCATATCACATCACATCACATTTCTTCATTCGTTCACAATAACTAGCATATAAGCTTACCTGCCACTTATCTGTGCGTCCTTAGCACCGACATTAATATAAACAATCAATAATGCATAATTAAACAAATAGATACTTTGCATGGCATTTCATATCGCATTTCATATCACTGGTATGTAGACGGGTCATAACCTCCGTGTCTAGCCTGGCTACGCTCGTCCTCTGGATAGGTCTCACCTATATGAGAAGTAACTGAAATAACGTTAATTAACGTACATAAACGACAATTACTAATAACTTCTCATACGTAGCTCAATTTTGGCATATGAATATACCAACGAGACCTACACGACGTCACGAGCGTCGTGATATTTTTAAAATAATTTTACTGTAGCTCACGCGCCCCCACGCGCTTGACAAGGAACTGTGAAACGCGCCCCCACTCGCCGGCGCGTGTCATCTTCAACCTTGGGTCGCCGGCGGCTGCCACCGGTCGCCGGAAACCTGCAACTTGCCATATCTCGACCATTTCTTCACCATTTCAACTCATTTTTCTTCCTACGTGCTCTAAATTAAGAGAGGAAGAGGGCTATACCTTCAAAATCTCAAAAACCGGCCATTTTCGAACTGGGGTTTCCCGACGTCCAACTCGAGCCAACGATACACTCCGAGGTTCGTGAGGGTCTCACAAAGCTCCCTGTGAGCTTGGATTGTCCTAAAACAAAGCCAATAAAAAGTTGATGAATAGTGCTCAAAACGGACCTCGGGTTTTCGACGTGAAATTGTACGAGTTCTTACCTGAAACTGGTGTCAACGGGTTCGTATGGACCTCAGGAATACAATGGAGTCATTTTCTGCGTCGATCCGTGAAGATTCTGGGGTCCTTGGGCGTGGTCCGTACGTGAGGGAAGAGAGAGAGAGAGAAAGAAAGTCGAGTTTGAGAGAGAGTGTGTGACGGGAAGTGAGAGAGTGAACGTGAGGTGTGTGTGTGTTCTCTTAGTCACCAATCAATTGTCAAGGACCAATAATTTGATTGGTTCCAATTATTTAGGGTAGTGCACCATTGGGCAATTTCACACACATACATACACACATGTCAAAAATCCCCGTAAGGGTATTTTCGTCCTTTCACGTCCCTGGTGACGTAAATGTCGGGACGGGTCGTTACATTAACCTAAAAATATTTAAATTCCGATAAATTTTGAAAAATCACTAATTCACTAAATCAATATTTAAATTCCGATAAATTTATGAACATTTTAACCTAAAAATATTTTTTTAAATTATTCTAGCCGTAGGATTTAAATTTGGACCATTAAATCTTTTTTTTTACCGTTAGATTTGATTATATTCGATCTAAGCCGTTTGATTCAATATATATACATAAAAAACTAAAAAAAAAAATTGAACTTCGATGATATAAAGTAGCCAACGGCTATTTTTTGCATTGGGCTGATGATATAAAGTCGCCAACAGCTACTTTTTGCATTGAAAGCTGGGGGAACACCCCCACGTGGGGTTGCTTTTGTTCAGCAGAAATATGGGGCCCATTTTACTTTGTGGCTTAAAATGTGACCGGAATTTGGCTCCCATTTAGGTTTTAGGTTTTAGGTTTATTTTAGGTCATGGGTTGGAGTGGGTTTTGGGGGGGGCAAGGGGGAATTTTAGGTTATAAGTCATGGTTGGAGTTGGTCTTAGGTGCCCATTTCTTTCGTTTATCACAATCCCTCTTCAGGTGACCAAATTCTTTGCAAAAGTAGCATTTAATATTTTCGATGTTGCCTTTAAAACCGTGAGATCCCTTGGAGGATGAGAGAGTGTCATTTCCAACAGCATGAGAATAGGAGAAGGGTTTATATGGCTTACAAGATGTCGAGATAGTCTTCCTCGCAGTTTCAGCCCTTATAAAATTCACTGCTTCATTTGACACATTTTCGATCCCGCTCTCCTCTTGGACACATATGGAAATGAGATCGTTTAGGCTCCACTTCTCCTTTTGTGTGCTGTATGATGTCTTCGGTTGTTCATAAGTGTCTGGGAGAGAATTAAGGGCCATATGAACAACAAAAGCATCATCAATAGGGACCTCCAGGTCCGTGAGCTTTGCAGCAGCCTCCACTAGCTTCAGGATGTGCTTTCTGACATTGCCTTTCCCATCATATTTCACAGTTGTCAAGGTAGTCATGAGATTCCCCATTTCTCCCTTCTCTGAAACCTTGAATTTGGCCTCAATTGCTTCCAGAAAATCCTTTGCTTTGTCAGTTACAGGCATGCCTCCTCTAACAGCTTCACCAATGGATTGTTTGATCACCAACAGTGCCATGCGATTTGCTTTCTCCCATTTTTCAAATTTTAGCCTTTGTTCAATGGTGCTATTGTCATCCAGTGCTTGTGGCTCATCTTTCCTCAATGCAAGATCGTAGTCCACTAGTCCTAGGATGATCTCTACGTCCTATCTCCATTTTTGTAATTTCCCCCACTTAGAGGCTCGATAGAGGAAAAATTCATTGAAGTGGGATTCACTGAAGGAGCCATAAAGACAGGCGTTAGAAAAACAATGAGGTAGGGAAAAACACAGTAAGATACAACACCTTTGGGTGAGGAATGTTTACTGCAAAAACTTAATCCATGCATAACCATTTAGAGCTCGTTTAGATGTGCTTTTAAAATGATTGAAAGCGCTTCTGATGAAATTTTTTTTGGAAACAATTCTTAGTAAAAATGTTAGTAAATCCTGAAAAAAAATCACTTAAAGTGCTTCCTGGAAGAAGCACATGACTGGTGCTTCTTGTAAAAAGCACTTAAAGTGCTTTTGGAACCCAAAAACATTTTCTCTAAAGCGCTTTCTGTCATTTTAAAAGCACATCCAAACGAGCCCTTAGTTATTTGTTAAAAATATTTCAAAACTTTGGTCTTTAGACAAGAATCAGAACTATAGTTAACCAATCCCCAAAAACTATGCCCTAATCCATTAATCGAACCATTCATACGTTGCCTTCTTTAGAAGATCTTATATGCATGTTATGATTAAATGAACTACAAATTTCCCATGCTTCTGATTTCTCAGTTTAACATTTCAATAAGAACCCATTTTGGTGTGGTTCATACGATCAATTTTGCTAAGAAAACAAATCCATAAACGATCCTCCTTTATTCTGTAATCATTGAAGAACACTGTGAAGTATAGACATTTATATACAATAAAAGCTTGAATCTCAGTGAGACTAAATGGCTCTGATACCAAATGTTAGATTAAGTATTTAGTCTCAAACTAAGAGTACGATATACAAATGAAGAAGCCATGAAAAATAGTATGAATGCACTAAAGAGAATACTAACAGAAGGTCTTCTACTCACACAGCCGTATGTCCAATACTAGTGATAGTCTAGTGATCGAGTAAACGTATATCTGGTGAGCAGGGACGTTCGTATTTATACAGTATATTCCTAACGTGATCCCAGCTATCATGGGATCATTTATTACCCATTAACTTGCACGTTCGAATGAGATTATGTATAACGTTCCCATGTTCCCTTAATTCTAGGAGATTAGTTGTTGACATGGCCATGACTCCTAATTAGTATAAATGTTTAGGTATCCTTATCATGATACGTGTAAGTTCAAAACCTAACAGAAATATGTTCATTGTGGCTTTGTCTATGGAGGAGATCGCCTCACAGACTAGGGCACTGCACTGCAAATGGAGATGGCCACCGCCGTCAAGCTTTTCGAGTAGAGTAACTAAGCTGGAGAGGAAAGAGGCGGTGGACATCAGAAAATTGTAGAGAAAGCGTGGAAATCTTTCTTTCTACTACGTTGTAAAAAGAAATCCATATTTTCTACCAAGTAATATTGTAATTTGGAAACCTCATTTGATCCAAAAAAAACAAGGAAACATTATTTGATCAGAATTTGGATTCTATTCCAATTGCGTTTGAGGCACGGCACTTCCATGGCTGAGGCTCCAAAGAATTCAAACCAAAACAAGGCAGGGAGTGTTTTTGCTCTTTCTACCAATTACCTGCACTTCTATGATTCCTTACCTTTTTCACCTCTCCCACTACTCTCTCTCTAAACTCCAGAGGGAGGCATGGCTCGGGAGGACAGCGGGTGGCAGTGGCCATCGGGAAAATTGGTAGCGAAATTGCCATTAAAACGCAAGAAAATTGGGCTTTCGGCCTTGCTATAATAAAATTCAATTGTAAAAAGAATCTATAATTCCTATATAGTATTCGTACTAGTACTGCTAGTAAATCATAATTGGAAATCGAATTAGGAAACCATTTTTTATCTGATTTTGGAAAACCATTTTTGAACTGGATTTGGATAACATTTTTCGTTTGGGATACTAATAAATGAGTGCACTTCATCAAAACAATTTCATGTCAGCAATGAATTCATATTTAATTACAAACATGACGAAAATTTTGTGACGTTAGTCATTGAACAAGTAGAATATGACCATTGCATTTCACCATCACTTGCCCTTTTCAATTACGGTGGCTTGACCGCCTCAACTTTTAATATAAGATCAAAATCACTGCCAAGCCGGGCAAAAGATTAAGATCAAAATCGATGCCCCCGAACTAGAAAGTTCAATACTTGCTAGTCCAAGCCCTTCTCCTTCTCCATCCTTGTCAAATAATTTGGTCACAAGTCTAAGCCTGTTTACATATCTATCCTCGCCATCAGGTTCTCCGTGAAGCAATGTCACCAAGCTCAACTCAAAGGACCGCTCCAATTCTTAATTTTTTTAGGGTTAATCTCAGTTTACTACCTTGAAGTTTATTGGTTTTCAACATTTGATACATGAAGTTTTTTTCATCACAAAGTGGTACCTAAAGTCGTAATTTTGGGACACTTTCATACATCCGTTAAAGTTGCCGTTAAATCAGCCGTTAACTGGTGATGTGGTGTCCACGTGGACAATGAGTAGGCCATGTGTCAATATGGGCCCAAGTGAATTTAAAAAAAATTAAAAGAAATAATAAAATAATAAAAAATTATTAAAAAAAAACAAACTTGGGTTATCTCCTACCTCCCCCAACCCTCCCTCCCTTCTCTCATCTGCACCCTTACTACCTCACTCCTCTGATCCCTCCCTCCACCTTCCCGTCAGAATTTCAGGGTTGTCCAGGAGAAAGATCATCAGAACCCGCGGGACGACACTAATGTCGAAGGTTTAAAGCAGCAGGAACTGGAAGAGCAGCCATGGCTGCAGATCTGTGTTTCTGGCAGTGCACGATGTCCTCGTGGTTGCCCAGAAGCTCATCAATTTCTGTGGCGGTCAAGCCCAATAACCCTTCCACCTTCCAAGCCTTCAAACTGATAATTTGGGAGGGGAGGTGAAGAGGGTGGAGGATAGGGAGGAGATGGTCAGGGAGGTGGAGGGAGGGATCAGGGGAGTAAGGGAGTGACGGTGCAAAGGGGAGAAGGGAGGGAGGGTCGGGGGAGGTAGGAGATGACCCAAGGTTTTTTCTTTAAAATAAATTTATTATTTTATAATTTTTTTTAATATTCAGGTGGGCCCATATTGACACGTGGTGCCCAGTCATTATCCACATGGACGCCACGTCACCAGTTAACAACTGATTTAACAGCAACCTTAACGGATGTATGAAAGTGTTCCAAAATTATGACTTCAGGTACCACTCTAGGATGAAAAAAACTTCATGTATCAAATGTTGAAAACCAAGAAACTTCAAAGTAGTACACTGAGATTAACCCATTTTTTTAACTCTTAGGTTAGCTGTTACCGGTCTTGTTATTTTAGTGTTTGTGGTTTTGTATTTTATATAGGTCGTTGTTTAAATGAATCTCAAATGCAGACCGAAAAGAACAGTTGGGTCGTATAAATGTATTTTTATTGTAGACCAAATTTAAAAAGTTTTCAATGAATTTGTACTTATTGTTGAGGTTTAGTTCCAGGATATAAATTTTTTTTTTCTTTAACAAATCTGTCTGTTCAATCTCATCATGATAGTATGATACTACAAATCTCTAACAAATTATTACACAAATTAAGCAAATTACACAATAAAACAACATAGCTTAACTTTTTTTCATCACCTTGTAAAAACCTCGAAGTCTAACAACAAGAAAATGACAGCCACAAGCACCAAATAAACACTAGAATTTTAACCATATAAAAAGAAACAATCGTGCACAAAATAAGACTAATGAGATCACCCTGCTTAAATGTTTAATCTGTTTTGAGTAGTACTATTTTTTTATTTTTTTATTTTTTTATTTTTTGAAAGGATGATAAAGGATTAGGTGAGTCGAACTACGTATAAGGCTTGAACTATAATAGTAAAAACCTTACTCTCTAAACCGGCACAATGCGAAAAGAAAGAACCAAGACCCATGATTGGCCCCTCCAATTCCTTTTCTTCTTTTTTTCCCTTTTTCTTTTTCCTTTTGTTTAGTTGGAATTGATCTTTGGCGTACAACCCAAATAATTTGGATTCCTCCTTCATTTTTCTAAAGTTTTTGGTACCTGGCGTATTGTCTGGGAAAAAAGACTTGTATTGCTGACGATTAGAAATTTGTATATAAAAGCACTGGTAAGCTAACCTTGTCAGCACAAACATTTTATTTTAATTATTTTCTTGCTTTTTCTGTATTGTTGCTGTAAGCTTAGGATTTTGTTTGCTTTCTTGAAGCATGTCCATGTCTAATCCCAATTCCTCTGAAAATCCCAATGAAATCTTGTCCCTCGAGAGAATCAGAGAAACCATCATTCCCTCTCTCCTTGACCAATTCACCCGGGCCAAAGACTCCCTCTCCACCAGCCAATCTGAAATGGCCAGTCAATTTGAAAAATTACGCAAAGACCTCACTTACATCCAGCATGCATTCACTGGACTCGAGAAATTTGACGAAAGCGCGCGTAATCTTTTCAAGATCCTCCAACAGCCTCAACACAGCCTCAGCCACCTATTGGATCAGCCGTCAACGCGATCCCACATCCTTGACTCACAAGCTAAGCAATTTCAGCCCAAACTGCGGGTGCTCAACGAGACCATCATCAAGCTGAAACTCCTACTTCCATCCCCACATAAACTTTTGTTGAGTAAGGAAAACTCTTTGCTGTCTACCGGCATTGAGTTCCATCATCCCAACAAAGTGCTTGACAAATTGTCTGGCTTACACTTCAGTAAGGTGTTTGAAGAAAGCCCGGCTTATAAAGAATTTCAGGTTGTTTATAACTGTCTTTGTGTTACTATGAAGCTCTGTTTGTTGTGTTTCGCTGCGTTTCCTGTGAATGAGGTTGTAAAGAAGAGGGTTTTGATACAATGGTGGGTTGGAGAAGGGTTTGTGAATCCTCCGGTTGGTGGCAAAAAGACGGTCCTGGAAATTGCTGATGGTATATTTAAAGAATTAACGAGGAAGGGCTGCGTTGAACCTGTTAATAAGAAACGGAGACCTTCTGCGGTGCATAGTTTTAAAATTCACCCTATTATTCGTTCTGCGGTGATTGTTATTGCCAAAGAAGTGGGATTCTTTAACTTTGACAATAAAGGTAACCCCACAACCGAATTTTCATGGTCTCAACGTGCATGTTTGATGGATGGTTCTCGGCATCTGATGCAGGTAAGTCCTCATGGGGATCCAGAAACCCTGCAGACGATATTCAATGTCAATGAGTCCTATCCAGATTTTTCAAAAGTGGAGTGGTCCAAGTTGAGGAATGTGAATGTTCTTTATCTTGGAAGGTGGCACAACAGAGCTAAGCATCACATTGAAGTAGATGACACTGAATTCTTCAACGGGTTGCAGTATATGGTAAATTTGATATTCTTCAGTCTACGAGGAATATCGAGGATTATGGAGCTTCCTGATTCTGTATGCAAGCTTGTTAGTTTGAGGATCTTGGATCTCAGTGCCTGTCACAACTTAGAGGTACTTCCGGAAAGAATAGGATTGCTACTTGGATATGTCCGAGTGTTACTTGCTAGAGCATATGCCTAAGGGGATTGCCTTGCTCTCAGAACTCCAACTTCTTAAAGGATTCATAATTCTCGAATATCATAAGAATGATACTTCATGTACTCTTCAGGATTTGTCAGCATTGCAGAAGTTGAGGAAATTGACCATCAGCACTAGCAGGGAAGGTTTTCCCAGCAAAGAAGAGCTAATTGATTTCCAACATCTTAAGTCACTTCGAAAGCTGACAATAGTGTGGGGAGGGTTATCCATCCAAGCCAATGCTGCACCAGAACTGGCAGCACCAACTGGGACCAAAACTCATAAGCGTGGAATGCCATCAAGATTACCT
This sequence comes from Heteromeles arbutifolia, assembly GCA_024362995.1. Lineage (NCBI taxonomy): Eukaryota > Viridiplantae > Streptophyta > Magnoliopsida > Rosales > Rosaceae > Heteromeles > Heteromeles arbutifolia. The sequence goes on along the minus strand of JANCRC010000010.1, from coordinate 6,694,952 downwards.
ACAGTCAAGAAAATGACCACAGCAACTACCATAATTCAGGAAAATCGAGAATATTTTGAGGAACTTGAGAAGCTGGACCTTCAGTGCTATCCTAGGATGACAGCACCTAGCTGGTTGGTGCCCCGTACGCCTAAGAGCCTAAAAAAGCTCTACATTAGAGGAGGGCCACTTCAAAATCTAGGTCATGCGGAGGAGAATGACAAGTGGACAGTTGAGATATTACGTCTGAAGTTCTTGAGTGAATTAAAGATGGACTGGAATGAACTGCAGATGTCATTTCCACGCTTAACATATGTGGAGAAATTTAGATGCCCTAGGCTCACTTTCTTCCCATGTGATGAGAGTGGAGTTTGGTTGAAGCCGTGAAATGGAACAATGGAATCATATCTGGTGGAAGTCTCGGCGTGAATGTGATGCATTCAAACAGTTAAACTGAAGGTTCACTAGATTGATTGAAGAATATCGTCAATTTTTTTCCCCTAATGCTATGCTCTCTTGTGTTTTTTTTGCTTTTTCTTCGGAAAGTGAATTTAGTTCTGTTTATTGAAATTTAATGTTGCTCCAAAGTTGAATGTGGATTGTATTCAAGCTATTGAGAAATTACCTCTGTGTAAATATTGTCATGGGAATCTATAAAACTATAGACACTTTAATACTTACTCGTCTCTGCAAAGACAGTTCGTGTCACTTTGAGTTTACAAATATGCACTAGAAAGAGTGGACAATGTTTCAAACTTCTTTGGACTTCCATATTTTATAGTCCAACTTAAAAAGAAATGGGAACCATGGTTTCTGCTTTGATCCGCGGAGAAGAACGATTGAACTAAAACTAATTGGATGTAAGAAAGGAGGGATTCAACAATATATATTTCAGTTAATGTTGTTGTTTCCTATATTTTCATGTTCTCGTGCACACACTTGGCATCTTTGTTTTTCTTCTGCAGAATTTTTGCAGATTAGCAAAGATTGGATTTGAAGATCTAAATTTTAGCAGCTCTTACGATTCGATAGTGCTGACAACTTCTTCCTGCATTGTGGAACACGAATAAAGCGAGGAATTTTTTTTATTTTTTTATTTTTTTTCCGGTTATAAAGCGAGGAATTACTTGGCAATGCAGATAAGTGAGTGACAAGGCTGCCAAAGGTGCTTGTAGAATCTTGCCAAACAAAAGCCAAAGGTGATTTACCTGTACAATTATTTAGATGATGCCTTCCATTTCATACCGCTGTCTGTTATCATCTAAGTTGCACGGACATAGATACGACGACACGACAAATCCCAAAACATAGAACACGGACACGACTAAGGGTATGGCAATAAAATATAATAAAATTATAATAAATATTACATATATTAAAAATAATACTTCAAATTTATAATTAAACATGAATGTATAAGAATCTGTAATAAATAAAGATTCATGTGATAAAGCCTCTAAATGAAATATGCTTTGTTTAACTAAGCATACCCTACATGGAGAGAAGAGAGAAACAAATAAACGAACAAAAATAATAATAACATCATTTATATTTATAAATATAAAGAAAATAATTTTTTTTTATGGAAAATCAGCCTTTTTTCTTTTTTGCCAAACATATGTTGTTCTGCTATCCAAATCAGCCCACACGTAACCAATTAGGCTTTATCCTTTTTGCCAAACATATTTTGTTTTGCGATCCAAACCCATATCTTCTTCCTTCTCTAAAAACAAAACAAAACAAAACAAAACAAAACAAAACAAAAAAACCATGTTTTCTCCCTCACTGAAATTCCTTTCATCCCTTTTGTTGAAATGTCCCACATCGACCGTATCAATGAGAAAAGAAAAGTTTAAATATCCTAACCCCACTCTAACTAATACCGAGTCCTTTTGTGAGAAAACCTCATACCTGACGAATTGTGCAGGTGGTAATTACCAAGTTGGGGACAATATCGGTGTTGTTGGAAGTGGGCCGTATGGCCCGTCTCTCTGATAATTCTACATGGTATCAGAGCCAGGGAGCGGGCCAGTACTGTATTGCCATGCAATGGATGGGTCCCCTTGGCCCCACACAATGATGGTGGGTCCCAAGGCCCCGCGTGTAGGGTGAGTCCCCTTGGCTCCACGTGGCTGTGGTTGTCGATGTGTGGATATCCCGCATGTGACCCATTAATTGGGTCCCACATCGATCGTATCAATGAGAGAAAAAAGTGTTTAAATATCATAACCCCACTCCAACTAATACCGAGGCCTTTTGTGATAAAACCTCATACCTGACGGATTGTGCAGGTGGTAATTACCAAGTTGGGGACAATATCGGTGTTGTTGGAAGTGGGCCGTATGGCCCGTCTCTCTGATAATTCTACGCCATTGTCCCAGCAACCATCATTTCCACCAACACCAAACCTATCATACCCATATTCAACCCATCCACCCTCTAACCGGTGTCCACCCCGTAGTGAGAATGCCCTAAATGTTTCAATAATTCAAAAACTTCCTCAAAATATTTTCAACCTGTGTTGGCGGCGTATCGGAGTCGTGTCCAATCCATTGACTGGTGTCTTGACCGTATCCAACCCGTGTCAGGAGTGTGTCGGAGGCATGTCAATGTGTCGAAATGTCTGACACTCCAACACTTCAAGGTTTTGGAGTCCGAGACGTATATCACTATGAATGTGACTTTCTTGGAGTCCGAGACGTATTATTCTTCATCTTCCTCCAACTTTCCTATTCAGAGGGAAACAACAAGTGAAGAGCAGAATTGGTCATCACAGCTAGCAGCACCTACGGCACTTCCAACAACACCCACAACACTGCCAGCAGTAGCACTACTTCCAGTTGCAGATGCCCGGCAACTTGAAACGGCTACAAACAGTGCAGTCCCTACTGTGAATCAAGATGTTGAAACTTCTTCCCCCCTCTCGTCACCAAATATAGTATCAATTGATGACCATACTCTTAAGAATATTCCTGAGGTAAGTCTCACTTCCCTTATTAATGTATTGAACAGTTCCAATTATCAGTTACCTTATAGGTACAACCAAGGAAAACCACCTAACTAATACTCTCGGGATAAAGAAAAAGGGTCCAAATATCCCATTGCCAACTATGTGTTATCACATAAGTTGTCAGAACCAGGACAAAAAATTATACAACAAATATTAGCGGATAGTGTTCCGAGCTCATTGAAAGAAGCACTAACCGACATTAGGTGGACTAAGGCAATGGAAGAAGAGATGAGTGCACTTTAAGACCAAACATGGTATTTATTCTTATTGCCAAGAGGAAAAGAGAGAGTAGGGTGTAAGTAGGTGTATACGATGAAGTACAAAGCTTACAAGGCACGATTGGTCGCCAATGGTTATACTCAAACCTATGACATGACTATACAAAGACATTGGCCCCAGTAGAAAATATACTAGCATTAGAAATTAATTGTAGGAGAATGGTCTTATTTTATAGTTGAGGAGAGTCACACTCCAAGGTCGGTGTGGGACTCTGGGACTTTAGGAGCTTTATTCTAATGTTAACACATGTCACATTGTGGTTAACCTCTTGGTTGGAGAGAAACTCTTATGCTTCGACAGGGGTACCTCGTCACGAATCCTTCCACCACTTGGGTCTCTAAAGGTATAAAGTTGACCCGTGCTCAGTAGTTTTGGGATTGGTGAAGTATGGTACAAACAATTGTCACAGGTGATTATTAGAAAGAAATCTCAAAGTTGAAGGATTATTTGGCAACCAAGTTCGAAATGAAAGATCTTGGTGGACGTAAGTATTTTTTTGGTATAGAAGTGGCTCGATTGAAATTGGACATATTTCTATCTCAAAGGAAATATGCTCTAGATTTGTTGACAGAAACAAGGATGCTCGATTGTAAACCTATTGATAATCCTATCATTCAAAACCATCACATTGCTGTGTATCTTGATCAAAGTCCAAGCAATAAAGACCGTTATTAGATGTTGGTTAGATGATTCATTTACTTATCCCATACTAGACCAAACATTGCTTATGCGGTGAGTTTATGCACTCTCTGGGTAGAGGCATCATGTTTTCTAAGAATGGAAACTTTAAAGTGGATGGTTATACTGATGCGAATTGGGCAGGAAATATTACTGATAGGCAATCTACTTCAGGGTACTTTACGTTTGTGGGAGGCAATTTAGTGACTTGGTGGCAGTTAGAAGCAAAAGGTTTTGGTTTTGTCAAGTGCAGAAGCGGAATACAGAGATATGGCGAAAGAAGTATGTGAGTTACTGTGTCTCCGATGGTTACTTACAGAACTTGGGTATCCACCAACGTCTGCATCAAATTTGTTTTGTGATAACAAAGCTGACATTGATATTTCTCATAATCCAATTCAACACAATCGGATTTAAAATGTTGAAGTTGATAGACATTTTATTAAGAAGTTAGACGAGAATGTTATTCAATTTCTATTTGTGAAATTCAAAGATTAGCCGACATACGTTTTAACAAAAGCAGTTGCATGTCAAGCGTTCTACAACTCACTGGACAAGTTAAGCATCAACAATATTTTATGCACCAACTTCAGGGGAAGTGTTGGCATGAGTTGGTGATTGAGTTGACTATATCTGTAATTAGCGGGATTTGTTACCCGTTTGATTTCTTGTAATTAGGATAGGTTTTATTACTTATTCTTGCCTTGTAAGTCAAAGGTGTATTATATATATTTGCCTCCTTTGTGACAAGAATACAATCAGAAGAATTAAACCCAAAATTAACAAAAAGAGGGTTTCTTTGTATATTTGGAAGAAAAATTAATCATCTCCAAGAAACACGAATTGTCCTTGACACTCTCTTTGTTGTTTTCCTGTGCTAACCTTGTCCTTGATGTTGATATGCCAAGTATTTAGCAGCATAAAAAATAAATTAAGTGCAGCAAAATGCCCTTTATCAAGCATTGGACTCTCTGTGCCGGCCAAATACTGCTAAAAACAGTCCAATCGGTGAAGGAATCCTACTACTTTGAGCCAATGTTTTCAGAAATTAGGAGGTTCAGTTGCGGATATTTCAAGAAATTGTTGAGACCCCCAAGAACTTAAATTCATTGCAGGGAAAAGCACTTTTTCAAGAAGCAAAAGCAGTGGGAATAATGGAAAATCAGAAGCTGAAGTTTCATCACTTTAGCCATGAACATCCATTGGAGCGTACCAATGATTCACCTTCCAAACAGAACAAAATCTGTGCAGGGTGCAAGCTCATGATACAGTCCGGTAAGGGCTACTGCAGCTGCCCAAGCTGCCCATTTTTCTTGCACCAAGTACGCTACAACATGCCCCGGAAAATGCGTCACCCGGCTCATCCAAGCCACCACTTGAACCTCCATCCAGCTCCTCCTTCAAGCACCAAAGGGGCCTTGAATTGTCAGGCTTGTGGAGATCCCGTCGAGGGGTTTTACTATGATTGTGCCGATTTTGGCTTTTACTATAATAGCTTGTGCTCAGGCCTGCCCTTCTCCATTAAAACTTTATCCCATCCTCATGCATTGAAATTGTCATTTTCTCCACCGGTCGATTTGTGCTGTGATCTCTTCAATGAGCCTGGTTACGATCGATGGCTGTATAGGTGTCATATTTGTGAGTTTGATTCTTATATTTCTTGTGCCATTTATAATATTCAACCAGACCTTGAACCTCCCCAAAATCCAATTCCACCACTGCCTGCCGACACGTTTATAAGGCAGAGCAGCTATTCTTCAGGATCTTCTTTCGGGATCAATGTGGCAGAAAATTACAACAGTGAAGGCAATGAACTGTTGCATTTGGTAAGGCAGACAGTTTTTAAGGGTAACATTAAGTGCATTGGTGACGAAAAGGGTTCGAGTGCAGCAATAACTAGCTGGGATAAGAGATTGTATTCTCCAAAACAAAAGCTCAACATTAGAATGAGCAAACTTGGAAATGTTGGATCCTATCAAACGGATGCAGACATGGCCGTCACTTCATTGAATTCGAAAGATACAGCAACTTCTGTTTCTGAAGACATGACTTTGAATCCAAGTTAACAATTCAGCGATGCGTGTTTTTCGATAGATTTGTCTTATACACCTAGTGGTCAGAAATTTCAAGCAAACAAGGAAGGTCCAAACCAAGGTACTTAAGCTACACCAATAGTACCATTGCCCCCAACAAGGTTTTGAGCAGCGCCAAACCAGAAAAGCAACCCGGTTATGTTAATGTATCAGGTACTAATTATTCCAATAAAATTGGACCGGAAAATAAGCTGAATGAAGCATTCTTGACTCAAAATGACACTCTTACAAGGAAGGAATCAGGGCCAAAGGAGATGCAGAGGAAAGCTAATGCTACCATGGGGAGCTCGACCATTGGAAATCAGAGTACTAAATCAGATATAGTAAGTCATAATGAATTTCGTACCATCAATTGAGAAAGAAAAAAATTTCGGTGATTCATTAAGAAATTTGGCCAGAGTTCTTTTGTTTTTTCTTTTTGCTTGTTCCTTGTCCATCAAGAAATTTGGTTGAGAGTTATATATTGGGATTCAGTTATAGGAATTACTATTGCTTATTAAACCCATGCTCCCAAAAGAGAGTTATGCAACTTATATGTTATTATGTTTGCGGGAAAGTAACAGCCCTTCCTGTTGGCTTAGTTGCTGCGATACAGGCTACGAAAGAGGTACCAACTAAGTTTTCAGGAGGCCAGAAGCATAAGAAAACTGGTCAGTTACCGAAAAGTTTTTGTTCGAGTATGATTTTACATGTTAAGAATTCATACATATACTTGTACAAGAGGAACAGAAGTCGCATATATCATAAGGTTGTGACTCACAATTTGTGAGATGATTCTGATTCGATTTCAATTTAAATGTTTGTCTGTTTCAAAAGCATGCACGAGTTGAGAAAAACCTATTCTTTCCCATTAATTCGCTTTAAGTCCAACTTACATCCATAACACATCTTACAAAGAAAGATGGTATCTGCACGCATAAGTCGCTAAATCTTTCCTCCCGAAGCCATGCGGTATTGGTTAGAACTCAAGGTTATACCACAATATGTATAAAGATTTTAAAGAGACAAATAACAGTGTCCTGCTACTATTTATACATATCGTCACCACTTATGCAATCCAATAGCTGTGAATTTTTATCACAAAAGACCTCTATATAAGTTGTAAATTTTTTTTGCAGGATAACGAATGAGACATTTTATATTATTCAACAATGGTACCACAAAACTGGTATGTATACCACCTCAAGTCCACTACTCAATGGTAGTCAAGAAATTAGACAAGTGCATTTACCCATCCAATGTTGTCAATTTCCATCTTTGTGCTGATGTGGATGGGATGATAAAGCATAATTAACTCAAACAAAGTAGGACGGCAATGATTAATGTATAAAACTTATTAGTTGGATGTACTCGCGCGCAGTACTATTTGACTATTGCATATATCGTCTGGTTTATGCAGGTTAGCACAAACTACATGGGACTTGCATCAAGATTTGCATGCACATACCATCTCTATCAGCTCCAACTAAGTTTGTACAAAATTCCTAACACGAACTATCCAGATGGCCTTATATATAAATAGCACTAACATATTTGTGTGGAAGGAGGAACTAAATGGACAGAGGAAGAGTTGGCAAGCTGGATGCTTACTCATTCACCATTTCAGTCAGTGTCACCGACAATATTACCGACACTGCCCCTAGGGATGCTGTCGTGGCATTTGAACCTGGCGTATGATTGTTGCGGTGTAAGAGAGTGACTTCCTAGACCTCTAGAGATATCATTGTGGCATCCCAGCCCAATAACGCCTGTTCGATGTTGAGAAGTTGGTATCCTAAACCCTATACAAGAGCACCAGCTTTAGTTGCTGAATGTGTCCAGCCTACATAGATCGCAACATAAATGAGAGGTACTCCTTTTTCTTTGGTGGTTCATGACTCGACCAAAGTGAAGATAAACGCTTTCAAGCTAGTAGCTAATGTACTTTATCTTTATTATTCCTTTTTTCCCTATGTTTGGGTTAATATTTAAACTTTGGGCTGTCAGGAAGGGAAGCCCAAAAAGAATGCAAGAATGAGGTTTTGCCCGAGGCCCATCACCTAAGCCCAGACTATCCATTTCAAGATTTATGGGCACTCCCCCATTAAATGCAAAAGCTAGTGGCCTGTAAAAAGTGACAATTGATGGAAATCGATCTACTCTCAGCCCGAAAGCACTTTCTGAATGGCAGAGCATGTAAATTATTGATGAGTCACTACTCCTCAGTTGCTTTCGGGCAGGAACAAAGCTGCAAGCAGTTGGGCTAATTCGCCTATAAAAGGAGGAAGAGGGCCCAGAGACAAGGACACTCAATCAAACAAATATACAACTTGCCTCTTAGTCAAGCAAACACTCAGAAAGCTGTGTTTTGTCCAGATTCTGCACCTCTTTTAGCCTTAGATTTCCCGTAGAAAGACATCTTTTGTCTATGTAAAAGCTCTGCTACTTTTTCCAAATGTTGTAGTATCGATTCTCTTGTGCAAACTTGTTTACCATCCTTCTTTCCTTAAATCCCCAAATCCTTGTAGTTGCAAAGAAGAGAAACTGCAAGAAGTTTAGCCTTGCCCAACAAGGTTAAATCTTGCCCAACTCTCTTTGTTTTGTCTTTCAGTTAATAGATATGGTGTTGTAATGCATTCCTCAATACATATTCAAGTCATTTCAGGTCTTTTAATGATCCACAGTTCAACTTACCCTCAGATCTGGTTTGATTAATGGTTTTACCATCTTAAAAGTGAATTAACTTAATGACTTGATCAAAATTGGACCTCCACCCCTTTTACCATACAAGACAAATAAAAGTCCTTGGTCTCAAGGCATAGAAAAGAACCTAATGTGGACTTAACCCATCCACGACAATCCTTTGATAATAAGAAGTCAAAATAACTTGAGGCGCAAGTAATCGGCTTAAATCTACTTATTCTACATCTACCATACAGAGATGGCAGTGGCACGCCTAGCACTTAGTTAGTTTTGATTGCGAGCCTCACAGCCTATACCTAAGGCCCGATGAAGGCACCTTTCAGAACTAACTCCATCCTCTTCTTGAAGCCCGGCGAACAAGCGAGAGCCCGATAGTCAACCAAAGTGCCAACTCTACAGGGAGCTGTGTGCTCGAGCCAGGAACGCCCACCAGCGATATTCCTACCCAAACACCCTAATTCTGTTATAAATAATTAGTCCTTTTCCTTTGCATGAGCATCGAAGTCAGACTGTAAACCGCAATTTCCAATCATCACATTCTTGCCAGTGTTGTTCATCACATGGTTCATCATCATTGTCATTATAAAACCGTCCCATTTAGTTTTGCAAATGGAACTAAAAGATCATATTTCACAACCATCACTTAAAGTGCAGTCGAAAGGTACAATTTTTCTTTCATGGTACATGTTACTGAGTGGTTAAAAAAAAATCAACAGTTAGATTTTATATATAAAGATCTAATGAAAAAAAAACACCAGTTAAATCTTTGCATAAAATCCGGACCATACTTGACATGTAGCTTTATAGAATGGACCTCAAAAGACGATCTAATATTACCAATTTTTCTTGTCAAGATTACAAAATCAAACATTTCCAAGGCGTGCAACCCTATTCTCCTTTTTAGCATACAACTCGATCTTCCTATCCCTTACATCACATGAACTTACGTAATATGAGATAAGGAAAAGGGGAGATAGACATAGGATTGCCAAGAATACTTTTAACGATATGATTATATAAAACATTTAGTTGAATATCAGAGTGCGCAACGAACAAGATTACAAAATAATAAAAATATTATTAAACAAATGAGAATGCCGAAACGACTACAAAATCCTAAGAGGCTACATTGTGACCAACTTCCTATTCATGCTAAAATATAAGTTATATTTATAGGGAGCAAAACCTAGAAACCCTAATTCGGATGGGCTAGGCCCATACGCTAACTAACAAGCAAACTCAAATAATCATAATATACTAATATTTTTCAACACCCCCCATCAAACTCATGGCGGTATACGACATGGGTTTGCAAACAAGTAGATGCGGACTGGCAGTCATGCAAACTTTACTTGACTTGACTTGATTCTTGATTCTTGATTCTTGATTCTTGATGGCAAACTGGCAAACTGGTTCTTGATTCTTTACTGGCTAGTGTTGAGAGTATGAAAAGAACCCGTCACTAAACGAACGAGATTTCCATATCTCAATTGTAACTACGAACAAACAAAAAATTCTGGCAACTATCACTTAAGTGGTCAACACTCCAAGCACTCGAATAATAATCACAAAACAATTCCCAACAGGCCAACCAACAATTCATTTTTTTCTTTTATTTCTCCTTCTTCCTCTTTCTTCTTTTTTCTTTTTCTTTTTTCTTTTTTTTTTTTTTTTTTTTTGTTTTCATGTGGTTTTCTCCAGACAAACCCTGCAAAACACACAAGTGCAGAAAGCTGGGTTTCAAGCTTCATCAGAAAACGGTGCGAGTGCAGGAACAAGGTGTCGATGCAAACGGATCGAACTGCAGCAACACGGGGCAACGACGGCTACGGATCTGGGTGTGGGTGCAAGCGGGTTCGATGACGGCGGAAGATGCAGATTGGTGTGACTCAAAGCTAGAGGTTCTGAACAGACAATGGAAACGGAAATGATTTCTGGGTTTCACGACTTCGTATCTTACATACTTTTTCTTTCAACTAAATCAGAACAAACAAACAACAAACAAACTGATACAAAAAAAACAAGACAAACTAACTAACTAGCTACCAAGAACAGATTCAACCCAAAGGATCAAACTTGCTCTAATACCAAGTTGAATATCAGAGTGCGCAACGAACAAGATTACAAAATAATAAGAATATTATTAAACAAACAAGAATGCCAGAACGGCTACAAAATCCTAAGAGGCTACATTGTGGCCAACTTACTATTCATGCTAAACTATAAGCTATATTTATAGAGAGCAAAACCTAGAAACCCTAATTCGGATGGGCTAGGCCCATACACTAACTAATAAGCAAACTCAAATAATCATAATATACTAATATTTTCCAACACATTTGTGTACGTATATAGTACTTTGAGGTCACGAGAGTTGTAAACTTTGAGGTCACGAGAGTTGTAAACACTGCTATATGGTATCTAAGTTTTTCTCCATATCTTCAGCCAAAGCTTGAAATTGTCTCAAATCATTGTGATTTCACCATAGACAGATATAAAGTAGGGGTGGAATTTTTAGCCAAATTATCATACCAACTGAATTACCAATCGTACCATACCGAAGTTGTGCCAAAAAATTTGTATCATTGGTAATGGTACGGTATTTGTACCGTACCATACATTTTCGGTACGGTAACCATTACGAGTAGTATACCGTACCGTGCTACTACTATTAATATTATATCATTTATTTATTCATTTATATAGATAATAAGGTATTATTATCATTATATATGCACTTTATATTTTTTTCCTAGTTATTTATCCAATCATCTCACCCTCTAACCTCTATTTTTCCAATAAAAAAACATAAGCCTTCTTGCGCTGCAACTCTTCATCTTTTCACTCATTGGCTTCATCTTTGTTGCTCCCATTCTGGCGACTCTCTCTCTCTCTCTCTCTCTCTTCGCAATCCATCTCACATTTTCCTTCATCAAATTGGGATGTCTTTCTCCCTGGCTTCGCCTATCAAGTTAATTTTTGTACAATTTTAAAAAATGTAGAGTTGGAATTTAGGAATCTTTGTGCTATTTTTTTTAGGGATGTTAGGTTCTTTTAGCAATTCTTCCATCTATTTACTTCTTGTTTCTTAAACGAATCTCTATAAAATTCTCATAATTAAATAAAAAAGTTTTAGAAAGCCAAAGAGAGTGGCCAAAACACGTTTGGGCATTGAATTGGGTTGGAAAAAAAAAACAAATTTTGGCCCAAAAGAATGGCCCAAAACAAAGTGGTAATTGCCATTATCATACAATGTCAACCGAACTATTTGGCATGCCGAAATTCGGTATTTTGAAAGTTTGGCATGGTAATGGTAATAGATTTTGTCATACCAAAAGTTTGGTATGGTAATTGGTACATGGGTTTTGGTACATTAATCGTACCAATACCACCCCTAATATAAAGTACTTACTGTTTGTGATGTGCAAGTGCAAAGATAGCCTGCCTGGCTGTAAGCTAACCTTTTAGAAGCTCCATTTTTCCAAGTAATATATATTAATTTGTACTTTCTGCCGGCTGATCGCTTTAAGTTACATTAGCCTTCATGCACGCGCTCACACGTATGCAGAAGGTATTTTTTGAACCACGACATGTTACGCGCGACTTACACGTTTTAAATGTATTTATACGCATGAATTGCTTCAATAATTTTTTTATGACAAAAAGAAAGTCAAATATTTGAAGTAAATGACAATATTCCACCATGCTAGAAGAAACTCCTCATAAACCAATCAAAACAGTTGAATCCACATAATAAAATCGGTCTTTCAATTTCCATCTACATTCTATTGAATTTACATTAAGAATAGAGAACATAATATTTAATAAACAATTGATTGAATTACATTATTGCTAACCCATTGTGAGGTTAAGCGCACCCCTTCCCCTTAGTGTAGAAAATATCGTTTGTTAAAAAAAAATGATCATTTGACAACTAATTGAATCACATTATTGTGCACGTGCAAAAAACCTTTTTCATAACCGGCACTACGTGCCTCTTAAAATGTTTTGAACGTGTTTAAAAATATATAAAATAATATTTAATAAACAACTGATTGAATCACATTATTGCTAGCCTATTATGAGGCCAAGCCCACCATCTCCCCCTTAGTGTAGATAATATTGTTTGTTCGAAAAAAAAAAAAAAATCATTTGACAACTAATTGAATCACATTATTATGTGCGTGCAAAAAAATTTTTTTATAACCGGCATTATGCGCCTCTTAAGATGTTTTGCACGTGTTTAAAAAAAAAAGAAAATAATATTTAATAAACAACTAATTGATCACAATATTGCTAGCCCATTGTGAGGCTATGGCCCACCTCCCCCCTTAGTGTAGATAATATCATTTGTTCGAAAAGAAAAAAAAATCATTTGACAACTTATTGAATCACATTATTATGCGCGTGCTAAAGACTTTTTTTATGATTAACCGGCACTACGCGCCTCTTAAAATGTTTTGAACGTATTTAAAAACTGAGAAAATAATCTTTAATAAACAACTAGTTGAACATTATTACTAACCTATTGTGAGGTACTTATTTATTTTTATTTTTTTAAAAGAAAAGTACAAAAAGAATTAATTATTAAAAAAACAATATTTACATGACGAAAATACCCATACATTATCCGATGCATTATTTTGAATTGCTTTTGAACTTTTTTGTTTGAGGGACATTTCTGTCTAAATATTTTTGATGAAGCCGGTGACCCCAAATGGGCTTCTAGCTTTATATATAGAGGTACACCATTAAAATTTGGAGACACACGTTTTTGACACACATTAATACTTATTTTAGACGGTCCATTTCATAATGTATTTCAACGATCTGAACTGTTTATATTTTAGTACATCACTCATAGAAAAAATTAGACAAATCTAAAACCATTAAGACATTTATTTGTAGTGAGAAAAATGGACGAATACAGTTATACAAAGAAACACTAAATTAAATTTAACGATCATATGGTTTCAGATTTGGGTATTTTTGTTAAATATGATCTTTGATGTGTGACATAAAAGATAGACGATTATATCTTTAAAATACAACATGGTGTCGGCCCCCAGAAACGTTTATCAAAATGTATGTCAGAAACAAGTCTTCAGATCTTTATATATATAAGATTTTTTTTTTATCAATATATGAAAGATTATATACTTGGACATATACTAAGGTTATATATAAAACTGGACAGGAAGAAAATAGAAACCCAATAATATCCGTCAGGATTTAATTGATATGATTTTACAATATTAGTTTGATATGTGATTGGCAAGCCCTCAAAGTCCCATGATACTGAATTGGGGAATATGATCATCTCCGACTCCCTTCCATCTGGATCTGAAGGATCCTTCAATCTCAGCCGTTTAAAATAAAATCGAACGGTTAGGAAAACATCTTGACGCAATCGGAATAAGAAGAAGTTGTGTTGGCAGCAGCGGCCATCGGTCCTCCGCATCGAGATCCCCAGTGATGGTGTTGATGGCGGGAGGAGTTGAGAGGGGCGCAGATGTGGAGGAGACGACGGTGTCGTCGGGATCATAGTCAGGATCAATGGCTTTCGGTCCTGTTTGAGGCAAGATTGTGATCGTAGCTTCGCAGACCTATTCGAGGAAGAAGCTGCAATGGCTTAGCGGTTGTGCTGGAGGCAAGGCTTGCAGGCAATTTTCGGAATCTGGAGGATCTGGCTGGAAGGGATTCAGAGAGGATCATTTCCCTTGAATGTGGAGTTATCCTCTCAGTGGGTAAACAGCCCACCCTATAGCCTAGTGTTGGGGCCCACAGTGCCCTACATGTATGTGAGCTTGACAATGACACACTGGCCTCGGGCTCTACCTTTGGCCAACCGGAGCAAACTTTATCTTGCGAGTCAATCGATCAGAGATGACAAGAACTAAGGTTAATCACGTCCTCAAGAGATGCAACAGTGATGTCTCACTTTTTCATTTCTTTTAAAAATAATTCTAGTTTACACCGGAAAAAAACTAGCATTAGTGTAACAAAAAGAGAAGAAAAGGGATCCTAATTTTTACGTGGCTGTCAAAAGTTTCATAAACGGTACAGCGAGTCCGTCATGCAATTAACTACTAATCACAATAATACTATCTTAACTTAACAAAATATATAGCGTAGCATGTATTGAGTTATTTTATCACAAAAGATCTCAGTATTACTAGTAGTGAAACCATTCATTTAAATTTATTTTTTTTGTCGAATATGTAGCAATGTATTTTGTCAAGTTTCCAATATGGAATTTCATTCTTCAACATTTAATTTAGTTATCTTTTGAAGTACAATAGGTAGAGGATTTAATGCAAAATGCCTCGATGTAATTAGCAATGGAATCATTCAATATAAGTTGTATTCCATTCATTCATATTTTCGATGTAGGACTTTATATTTTTCAACCCCCTCACATGCAACGAATCTCTATTGGGCCACACGTTAATCAATTCCACATTGCTAACCCTACTTGCTTGACAAATGTATTCGTGGAGCATGTATTTTTTGTTTTTTTTTCTTTACAACTGCCCAAACTTTCGTCAGGCAAACAATTCTTTTTATCCGTAAATACACCGTTGATTGACAAAAAAACTAACATCGGGCAAGTTCTGTTCGTCGGGTCAAGTTGGTCAATGCACTTTGCTCGACAAAACTGTCGTTGTAATTTCACCCGATGGAGTTTAAATTTTCGTTGGGCAAAATGTTGTGCAATGAGCTTTGCGTAATGACCATTGCCTAACAAACTCCTATTGGGCAAAACCTTGGGCGATGAAATTTTATCTGGCTGACGAGTACCATTTGTCTGGAAAGATTTTTTTTTTTTTTTTTTTTTTGTAGTGGATAAGACTCTCTCTTCAATTCATTGAGTTTCGGGTTCAAATTCTCATCACTTAGCTTAGGGTAATAATATCATGTGTAACACAAAATACACTATTGTTGCATGATGTAGTGAACATTTTCAGTAACAAACTAATATGCGATACCTACCGTAAAACAATAGGTTCACTAATTTCCTATTAGAATACAGCAAAGTATGTTGGTTGTAATAGTTTTTCTTAAACTTTTGCCATGGATAGCATTTCTGATAAGCTAAATATTACATTGAATCTCACTCATTTGAAAATCGGTATTTTGTATCTTCTGTTCTTGCCTATAACTCTTTGTGGACAAGGATTTTGCTAGGGTTCTGCATAATGGGGGTCTCCATCCTTGGCGCAAGAATCTCTTTTGCCACGTACATCTAGTCGTCCATTTACGCATGCATGCTTACCATGTGTCATATTTTTTAGGGTAATTTTTACTTTACTATTATCAAATTTTACAAAATTTTGCACTTTACTATATTTAGTTTTGTCGTCTTACTTTCATACTTAAAGTTTAATTATTTTGTCATTTTTATACTTCCGTTAGCTTTTTGGTCCTATAAAGTTTATATGAATAGTTTTATAGAAGTGCGATAACTTGTACCTTTCATGTTGGAATATATAAAAGCAGTTTAAGACAGCACCACCACGGAATCAAGGGTTTCATTCGTATACAATGTGTGCTACCAAACTTTTCTACAACACTTGGGACCTCTTTTCTGTATTGATGTTGACTAAAGTTTAGTGAAACATATATTATATGATGCGCTCTCTATTGTTGATAAATTTCTTTTGATTTTTCACTTTCATCTAAAAATTATGAATAGTTAAGAGAGACACAAATATGCACACAGTTAACTTGCATGCGGGGGAAGCTATAAACTCAAACGTTTAAAATTTAAATAAATACTATAGGAAAACACTAAAATTTAAATAAATACATGTGGTTTAAAAGCGATTGCAAGTATATATAGAGTTGACTTTTATTATGGGGAGTGGGGGTGGGGGAATTCTTTTATACAACAATGAACAATGTTGTGCTCATGCGTCGGGTCTTTCAACCATTGGATGTGATCAAGGTCTAAAATATCCATAATATCCCGATATTTCTATCGAAAGTTCCGTATTTTTTAAATTTCTATATTTAAAAAAAAACCAAGGGGATTCGAACCCCTCCCATTTTACTCCTTCAACACATTGACCACCATATCACTTATATTTTTGTGAAAATATGCTAAAATATTTATATATTTTCTACGCTCACAATGTTTGACAGCTCGCTATATAATCAACTTAAATCAGTTAAATTCATCATGCAATGCATTTCCTTCCAATTTTTATGATAAACTAATAGATAATTGACTAAATAAACATCCTACAAAATTTCAATAAAAATTTCCAAGTTTTTCTTGTAATTTCTGTGGTTTTTATTCAATTTTTATCGATATCGATAATATCCCGATATTTCCATCGAAATTTCTGTGTTTTTGGACTACCGATATTTCCGATATCATCGATATTTTAGACCTTGGATGTGATGGACTTACTTTTCTGTCTTCAGCTATAGAATGATAATTAGCGTTAGATCCGTGATGTATGTGTTAGGGGTGAGCATTGAGTGAGTTGTTTGAGTTAGACTAATCATTTAGCTAACCCAATAAACTCTGGTTGGAATTGTTCAAATTCATTATCATTCAAGAAAATTAGCATTAGCAACCTTACCCACCCAAATCATTCTTAGACGGGTTGGATTGGGCAGGTTTCACATGGCAAAATTGATTCATTTCTTTCTTGTTCCTAATATGAGTATGAGAGACAATAATTAAACTAAGGTTAAACTAGGCTTAAATCATGTGAATTTGATGTTGTTATACAATGTTACTAATACATAAATTTCAAGTATTCAAAGCAGGCATTAATAAACTAGTGCATTTAAAATTTACTAAATTTCATGTATAAATCTATTATTTAACGTACATATATGTTAAATAATTAAATGTCATTCGGGTGGTTCGGTTTTAATCGGATGAATAATACTTCAGTTCAACCCAATCCAACCCAACCCACCTATTAAACGGGGATCGAAGTTTTACCCAAAAAATAAAATTTTAAAGTTTAAAACTCAACCCAACCCATATCAGATGGGTTGGTTAGTAGATCTACTAAAATGTCCACCCCTAAATATGTAGAGTAGAAAGAATCTAAGGAGTTCCATTAAAGTTATCCTCGTTGCCCAAAAATGATTTAATTAAAAACATTCTCCATGCTAACAAGAAAAGCTCCACCCAATATGTTTTCACTTCAGCCAACAGTAGCATAAGTAAGTTCAAACAAAGTGGTTAAAACTGAAAAAGATATCGCAGCTAGCACTTCTTCCCCTTGCACAAACGTTGACCAAAATTTTTTTTTGCACAAATACGTACGATTATTTAGCATATATATATAGAGGCCCAACTTAATTACCACAGGGCATCAAACTATGAAATATTTGCTTAAATTGGATAAAATTATCCTAATCCTTTACTAGTACTAATCCCGACATAAAATGCGATGGGAGGTAATCTTTCTGTGAACGTTAACTAAGTTTAATTGTAAGACTCTTTTTTTTTGTCAATTAATTATAAGACTTAAATTATGATTATATTAGTCAACCTTACGAGTCTAAGGGTGATGATCCATGTCTGAAGCAACCTCTTCAGTAAAAATTTTTTGGGTGAGCAATAATAATTGTCACTTGCATGCTTATGAAAATACTACCTAGGCAACAAAAAAGAAAAACCAAAAGCAATGCCTAAACTGGTGTGTGGTTTTCGTGTGTCTTGAAATAATTGTGGGGATTTAAATAGATCTCAACTTGGACACAATACCACTGCTACAAAAGAGCCTTATAGTGTCAGTGAGTTGTGTCGGTTTAATATAATATAGTGGCGGACAAGACAGTTGCGACACTTACTGAACATAACGTTGGATTTACTGCCACTTATAAGCGTCATAAAATTTCTATGTCACTTTTAAACCGACGTAAACCCTTAGTGTCGCTTATAACCGACATATATTTTAATAATTTTTAAATACTGGTGTCGCTTTTAAGCGACATAAAGTATGAGTGTCGCTTCTAGCGACACTAATTATTGTTTTTGAATATTTTAAAGATTGCGTCGGTTTTGAGAAGCGACACTAGTTATTGTTTTAAATATTTTAACCGACGCAAACTCTGATTATTTTGACACAAAGATTCCTTATTTCGACGCTACACAAATCTATCAAGCTAACAACAGTTTTATCAGACGCAATGTTATCTTATTACGACGCCAACCCTATCAGTCAAAAGTGTGTCAGACCTTTCAGTCAAAAGGGTGTCAGGCTACGTGTATCTAGGTTGTGTCAGACCTTGTGTCGGTTTTAACCGACGCAAAGTCTTCATATTTCGACGTAATGTGTTCATGTTTTGACGCAACCGACGTAAGGTGTCAGACGCAACTTGTAACTACTATCGGTATTAACCGACGCTAAGTTTTTATCCATATTTAAACCTCGTCTTTCCCATTACTTCCGTGCTTCCATTTCTCTCTTACATTTCTCCTCTGGTTTACTCCCTCTCCTTCTCCCATTTTAGCCTTATTCTTTCCTCCGTTTCAGCCATACAATTTCTCCTTCCACTAACTTTTGCTATGGATAATTCTAGTGAAGATCAACGTTCTGAGGAACTTCATTTGGAAGAGGAGGAGTTCGAAGCTAGTTCTTTTTTTAATTATTAATTATTTCAGTTTTTGTTTTGTGTTTAAACTAATACTATGCTTAAATTGAAATTTTACATTTGTTTTCTAGTTTTTAGTTTTTTTTTTTTTTTTTGTATTAATAAGGTACATCTCAATGGAGGCGCGGACCCTCAATTCCCAAGTGGAAGAAATAGCTTTGTTCGTTTGATTCGTCCAGAAAATGCATTAGTGATAATTCTAATGCTTTTTCAAAATATGTAGCAGGGGAGGTTAGAGACAACATAAATCTCCAGTTGAAGAGGGATTGGCGTATTAAGGAAGAAGATAAGGAAGTTCTCTGGAATAGAATAAAGGTCCAGATATTTGTATTCTTTCTTGAAAATAGAAGAATAAGTCAATGATTGTAATAATATTTGATTAGCTTGATTTCTTTGTTTTTATGGATGAAGGAAAATTTTTTTTTGAAGATGCAGATATAGTAAAAATGTCTATGATCCGCCATATGACGCTTAAGGTTGCAGAGCATGCTAACAAAGAGTATAGAAATAAGTTTTAAAAAAAAAGTATTATACTAAAAGAGCAGCAGAGGTGCACAGCCACCCTCCTCCTGAAGTGAATCCTACAGAGTGGGCTGAGTTGGTGGAATACTGGGATGGAGTGTTAGATGTAAAACATTTATATATTATGGCACTATTTTTCTTTTGAATTATTTTTATTATTGTTTGTTTTGGCCTATAATTGAAATTTATTATTTTGAGTATATAATTTTTTTGAGTTATAATTATTTGAGAACGAATACAAAAACAAATTTTGATTTTTTTTTATTATTATTAACAAAGGTGGTGTCGCTTTAAACCGTCACTAGTTTGCATATTTTATTTATTTAATTGTTATCTAACGTCGCTTTAAACCGACGTTAATATCAGTGTCACTTTAAACCGATGCTGCTTAGTGGCGGATTAAGTGAACAAACCGACACTGAAGCCCTTTAGTGACGCTAGCAATGGTGTCGCTATTCCAATCTGACATTACATTGTTTTATGTCGGATTTTTGCCAAATTTCTGACAGAAATCGGGTTTCTTGTCAGTTTTTGGTCCGCTAGTGATAGCCTATATTGTAGTAGTGTACATGATCGACTCAAGCTTTTACATGAAAATTTAAAATAAATTGAGGACTGAAATATTGTAATAGTTTTAAACTCTCCTCTTCTCCTTAATAATAACAAATTTATAAAAAAATTATAAATAATAAAAATAATAAAAAAATAAAAAAATAAAAAAGCCTAAGGGAATGTTTCTTTGAGTTTTGCATTACCAAATCAAAGCTTAATGAAGACTTGACCTAACTGTTCTTAATCCACAAATCATTCCTACTAATGACCAAATTACTTTGAATATTTTCATGAATTAATTCGAGATATAAACAAACGAGTGTATACAACATTCCTCTCATAATGAATTCTTCATATATAGTAATTTATGTGAACAACTTGTGAAAAGCGTTTGTGTGTGTGTATATATTAGTCGTTATTTGAACGTAAATTATGTTATTTATGTGGCTTGTTATTAATTACTTATAAAAGAAACTTGATTTTAAAATCTCTATTTAAAAGAGAATAATGTAATACCGACATAATTTTTAATATAGTTAGGCCTCACATACAATAGTAGAATCTAGGGAGAATTATTGTTTAAAAAGTTGGTGTGTTATATACCATCTGATTAATATCCTCTCCTGAGGTAGTTCCTACATTCTATATAAAATTCTTAGTTAAAGTAGAGTTTCTGCCAATATATTAAAAATTAAATAGACCCGATCGCATGTACTTGTTTAATATAAAACCCATCACTCACGAAACAAAAGCACTAATTAAAACACAAAGATTAAAAAAGATGAGGACGACAATGATAAATCCAACACTTTATCCAGCGTCTGTTTATATATATATATAAGAATCTCTCACATATTGCAAGTTGAAGCTAGTTGCACCAAGTTCACACTTCTAAATTAATTAACCTCAAATACTCTCTCTCTCTCTCTCTCTCTCTCTCTCTCTCTCTGAGTTAAAACGAATAAAATCCCCCATTCATTTGCCCACACATCCTTTTGACCTACTTGTTATTATCCTCATCCTCATCAGCCACTACTGAAATTGCACTACTATTTGTTTGACCTAGCAAGCTGCTCATGGATCGGGCTTTAACAATCCCAAGCTTCATCCGCTTCTTTGTAACCAGCAATGGCTTCTTCTCTTCCTCTTCACCTTCATTTCCTTTACCTTCACCGATATCACGATCATTCAGCAGCACAACAGCTTTGGTGTCTTCTTTCCGCGGGGGTGACTCCAAGGATAATATTCTAGATACTGATAATTGCTTAAACTCAGTCTCAGTGGAAGCAGCTCTAGTAATAGTAGTAGTTGCCACCGCCGTCGACCGGCTTCTAACACTATTCATGCTCCTCAACCTACCCTTGCCCAAGTGATGCTCGCAAAGAGAGTACCCAACAAGTGTTTGTTGGAAACACCTCCATCCTCTTCCATTAACGCGACTGCACCGCGACCCCTCCATCAGTGCACCTCCTCTTGCCCTCTTTCTTGTTGCACTAACACTACTATTGACTCTATTGTCATCACTGAAATGATCGTCTTGCTTCTGATGATCATCTTCACCTTGTTGCTGTCGAGGTACACTTTTCTTGTTCGTCTTCGTTTTCATTGATTTCTTGTCTTTCTGATCATCCATTATCGTCTGTCCGATATTATTCGCTCCTCTCTCGAAGCTCCCTCTTCGCTTCTTCAATGGAAACGCTCTCTCTCCTTGAAACCAACTCCCAGCAGCTATACGTATACATATACATATACATATACATACATAGATGAATGCAAACCACCAACAGTCACAATATGAATACCAATAATTGATACAATGCAAGCAAGAAACGGTAGAGACTTAAATTTTCTTGAATAATTTGTGTATATAATATATATATGGAAATAATATGAATATTTCACCTGGGTGAGAAGAACTAGACGATCCCGAAGCAAACCCCATTAATGTTTCTGCAACCAATATGCTTTCCTCCCTAAAAGAAACAACCACACCCAGAATTATCGATGGATCAACAACCACACACGATACGTAATCAAATTCTAGTCCAGGTGAAAAAAGAAAAAATAACCCAGAAAATAAGTAAGTGCAACATATATATAGTTAGAGTTTATGGTGTCGGGGACCATATTATATTAACCTATGCTAACGTGCACCGCATGGGTACATTTGTTAGGCCAAATATAAGGAGGAAGGAAATAAAACAAAATAAATAAAAAGGAGCAGCTATCTAAAGGATTAGATTAGATGGGAAGGTATTGGTGGCTAGCCAAAGCTGATATAAAAACAGTATTTCCACTTACACTATAAATATTTTCTTCTCTTTTTCACTCCTTTTTATTTTTACTTTTAATAAGGTGGGTAAGTAAATAAATCAAGTCTCCTTTCTTTTGACCTTTTTTACTACAAGAAATTTCATGAAAGATGAGAAGAGATTACATGAAATATTGGAAGAATTAATAACTTTATTTATTTTCTCCATCTATCTTAGTTACCTGATTTCATCATCCTCATTTCCCTTCTGATTTCCTCCCTCTCTTGATTCTCTCTCATCTTCTTCCCCTTTCAATATCAATGGCTCCTGCAAAATTACACCAAGTATTATATTATATATATGCATAGACATATATGTGGCCTTGTATTGAAACCCCAATGATGGGTGCAAATGAAAGAACCATGAAATTAATCAACACAAACAAAAGTGCACCACCGTGTAATTAACAAAAATAAGTAAAAAAAAAAAACACAACAAAAGGGTTGTGATTTGTGAGCATTAAATTTCACTTACCAAACCACAATCTTGCTTGTTCTCCTTGTGCTTATTATCTCCAGCAGCATCAACAAAACCCCAACCTTTGCCTGCTCGTCCGATCGGCGAGACGCGTTGATCGGACGGCTGAGGATGGGGATGGCCCACATGGGCAGTTTTCTCTACTGGGTTGGAGGGATGTGGAGGATCATGGCGGTGGTTGAGTTGCACCACGGGTGGTGGTGAGTAGTTGAGGTCGTGGAGGAGGGGATCTGATAAAGGTACCGGAGAAAGAGACGACAGAGGGAAGGGAACCTGTCGTTTCCGGATCCTCATCGGTATATTTTTGGATAAGGGGATATTATTATTTGAGTTTTCTCAGGCCAGATTCTGATGCTTTCAATCACACAAAAACACAGAGAAAAGATGTAGTTCTAGAGAGAGAAAGTTAGAGAGAGAGCGGGGTGCAAGAAAACCCAAAACCCATGTCAAAAACTACTCCAAGAGAGAGAAAGTATCAAACTTTTATTTGTTGCACCAAAGAGAAGACGGGGAGGGAGAGTGGTGGCACGTGTGGAAAGTCAAATGGAAGGAGGTGGAGAGTGGAGGAGGGGCTGCACACGTGTGGGACAGGCTGAGCGGGTAGCCGGTAAAAGGGAGGTGGACAGGGTACGGACGATTATTGCCAGGGTGGAAGGGGAAGGAACGAAGAGAATACAAACTGATGGGAGTGGGTAGTTCTATCGTTTATACTTTTAAGAATGCATTGGTGGGTCCCATATACCCTTTGAGATGTAATAACGACCTAGATTAGATGCCTTTCTTTGATTTTTCTTCTAATTTTTGTTTAGAAATTTTAAGGAACTCTCTCAAATGCGCAAATCTTCCTCGACTTTTTATCATTTTACAGTTTAACGTTAATTATCATGTTAATATTGTAAAATATTTTACAAAAAAAATAAGATGATAAATAGTCAAGGTTTTAAAAGGCGCTAGGCGCTAGTCGGACGGCGGGCTGGGGCCTAGCGCCTAGGCGGCTAGGCGGATTTAAGTAAATCAATCATATTTCATGTAAATAAGTATGTGCTTATACTTGAAATGTATATAATTTCATCATAAACTACAAAATAGAATGCATATATATTATGAAGTATTGGAAGATAATGAAAACATGTGAAATAAGGATATAAAGTATGCAACAAGTCTCTTATAATTTATTGGAAAAAAAAATGCAAAATGAAAGTTATTTATTTTATGTCTAAGTGAGTTGCGACCTAGGCGAGTGTTTAGGCGGGTGCCTAGGCGGCCTTAGCATTAATCGGGGCGGTGGCCACCCGCCTAGCGCCCAGGCGGAGATTTTTAAAACAGTGTAAATAGTCCATAAAGAGTCCCTTCAACATTTCTCTTCTTTTTTTTTTCAAAGAAATTGAGGAAAAAAAAAAAAGAAAACGAGTTTCCTAACTCTCCCCACCACTATCCTCTATCCAGTATCCACCATATATTCTTATTTGGTGCAATTTGTGACAGTAAAAAGAAGAGCATAGAGGAAGATGGGGATTTTCAAATTTTATGAAGAACGATGTATCAACAAAAGATCACGATAGCGTTATTCTCGTGTTGTGCAAGTTGCTTTTGCTTATTTTTTTAATTTTTTACAGTGCCCCGAAGTATATAATATTATAGGTGTTTAACCGCTAGATATTTGTTTAAAAATACAAAAATTAAGGTCTAACAGGTAAAACACCATATATTTTCTTCTAATTTTATGGGTATGGAGAAATTTGAAACGTTTTTTGTGGTAGTGTTTCCAAGGCTGAAGAACAATGCATCCACAAGCTCTTTTGCTCATGTGCAAAGTTTTGTTCCTTCTTTCAGATGTGGACAGTGGCTCCCTGCCTTGCGTAGACGTTGAGTGTATTTGGTGTAGTCATTAGTCTACTTCTACGAGGACAGCAACCCACTATGCTTCCAAGATCAATATTGGGATTGGAACCCAAATCGCATGCCAATTTTTTTGGGTTAATACTTGAATCATGACCCTCCACATGACGATGTTTACACCAAGTGGGTGAAAGAATTGGCTAAGCCTCACAATGAGCATAATGTTGTTCAAATTCGTTTTTGGCGAGAATCTAACCTAAAACCGTAGTACTAAATGGTTGACCGTCCATATATTTAGGTATATACAATAGCTTAATTTCTCGTAATGTATATTTGTAATAGAATGTATAAAATGCATATTGATTTGGTGTTCGATTTCCCCTTTCTATCGCTATTGACAGAGAGAAAACTAACTAGATATATTTATGTTCTATTAATTCATAGGTGAGAGATGTACCTTACATATGGGTTTTTGTCTTCACTTAGTCACAACAAACAAATTAATTTTTGGACTTTTGCAAGTGCTTTCCACGTACAAGTCTTTGATAATGTCATGCTTTAGAAAGAAAAAAAAACACTTCAGATCAATATTTTAGAAGAAAAAAGTCTTACTGGCTTTGTAATGAAGGAATCGTACCAGAAGAATTTCATAACTAATAATTAATTAAGTGCATGACATGTGAATAAAATGAGGAGTACTTTCTTTTCTTCGATTAAGTTCTTGAAATGTTTTGTAAAAAAAATTTATAGTTTTACGATGTCTTTTGTAATTACTATTCTTTAGGAGGATTACCGATACAAAAAATTTATTTTTTAGGTTGTTTTTGTAGAGTTTTGAAATGTAATTTTCATGATTTTCTCATTGCATCATAATTAATGTATTTGTAACTATTCTATATTTCTTGGTCTCATTTCTTATTCACTTCAACTCCCATTTGAAGGAGAAGAACCGAAAATAAAAAGTGAAGAACAGAACTTTGAAGCACACTCTTTGGGTTTTTTATCCACTTTGATTCAAAAATAAAAAATAAAAATAAAAAATTGTTGAATGCCAGGCCTTTAAAACCTCCATACAGCCCAATATACGATCCAATAACATGACCTCTGTTAGATCCATGTTTGCACCAATGTCCAAGTCCAGTAAGCTAATAATTGGTTGACCAAAAAAAAAAACTCACTTTAAGGCTTGTTATATTAATATGCCACATATTGTTGAATATATCCCAGATTCCACATACTTAATATACCTCACATTTATTTTTTCAATTAAATTTTTTTTTTAACAAACTATTTTATCTACACTAAGGGGATGGGGGAGTGGGCTAAGCCTCACAATAAGCTTGCAATAATGTGGTTCTCATTCACCTTTGACGAGAATCGAACCTAAGACCTCTCACTTACAAGTGAAGATAAATATCACTAGACCATAGTACTAACTACTAAGTGACAATTAAAAATCCTAATACACCCCACATACTTCTTCATATACCCTCAGTCCCTATACTCTCAACGTACACATTATATGTTATACATAAGAGAAATTTTATTTGAACTCATGTAACCTCTTTCTACACCCAACTTACTCTCTTCACCCATATTGTTTTTTTATTAAAGAATTAATCTCTCTTTAAACCTAAATTTATTACCTAAACTACCCTCGCAAATCCAATTCAAAATGTTAAATTATCTTTACACTCATTCCCTTTATAAAATAACATCTGTAATTGATTTTTTTTTATTTTTAAAAGAGGCGTCCTTGCTCCACCCCCCTTCCCCACTAACATTTTCATGGCTACTTTTTTTTTCTTTCTGCTACCAAACCCAGACATTTCCTTTTTTTCTTTCTACTCATGTCCATAAGCAACAAATCAAACAATTCATCTCCTTATATTTATCAACAAGTAAGGAAGTTTATAATCTAAGAACATTGGTAAGAAGTTTTTCCTTAGAATTTTCCAATTGCAGAAAGTTTAACAAATCATTCGGGATTGATGAAAAAAATTAAAACTCAAATACTCATCTTCTAAACTTAAAAAAAATTGAAATCAAATGAACAAAATATTCATAAATTGAGTCATACCTTAGTTGGAGGATTCAAAACTTCAAAATCACCATCCATCAATAAAAAAAAGCTTGTTTTTCTCTACAAGACCTATTAGGATTTTTAGCCATAATGAACGTAGGATAAACAAGAAGTTATGATAGGGTTTAATGGGTTTATTGATAAATTTGAGTTTTATTATTAATTTCATTTTGTACTTAATAGTAATTATGCAATATGGTAAAATAGACAATTAACAATTTAAATTTAAGTTAGGTGTAGAAAGATATTACATGGGTTCAAATAAAATTTCCCTATACATAATCCCACATTTTCTATATACACTCCACATTTTTTGCATTAGGTGCAAATGAAAGATCATGGAAGTATCCTTCTTCCTGTTTTAAGATCACGTCCCTAGAAAATTGTGTGCGCGCAGTGTGTGCCTGCAAGAAAGACATATGGAGAGAGCCATAAGAGGTGTCTAGCTCTTAGGTGCTAAACAATTCAAGCAGTTTCTGTTTATGCATTTTAATCGTACAAAAACAAAAACCCATGAATAAAAAACAGAAAAACATATAAAGCTTTTAGTCTTATTCAAGGTATTAAATATCAGTAATATCGGAAATATCGGTAGTCCAAAAACACGGAAATATCGATGGAAATATCGGGATAATATCGATATCGATAAAAATTATATGGAAACCACGGAAATTGTAAGAAAAAATTGGAAATTTTTATTGAAACTTTGCAGGATGTTTATTTAGTCAATTATCTATTAGTTTATCACAAAAAATTGGAAGGAAATGCATTGCATGATGGATTTAACATTTTCAAGTTGATTATATAGCGAGCTGACAAACATTGTGAGTGTAGAAAATATGTAGTAATTAATGAAAGAAGTTTAAACACACCATAATCATTTATATATAATGAATTAGTACAATATTTTACACTTTATACATTGCATGGTAAGATACATGAGTGACTTAGTACCACATAGAGTTCCTATGAGGTTCAAATTTTTCACTATCTTCATCATCTCTATGTGTAGAGTGAGTGTATTGTGAAGAGTAGTTATCAAATGATAAATCCCCAAAATAGGTTTGCATGTAATTGTTAACATGCCCCCATATGGATCCGAGATTGGTTGACGTTGTCTACAAGCAAAATCATTTGAAGATTGAGTCTTGGATTCTTTCCATGAGTCGCTCGATTCCATCCCAACAGGAATGGGATATGAAGGGTAGGGAAATGGTTGGTTATGAGTATAACCATAGTTACTACTTCCCACTCCAACAGAGTCCGAAGTTCTAGATAACGAGTCATCTTCTTGACTTGACAAAATCCCCTTGCCTCTTTCTCTACGAGTATAGTTCTTCCCTATGGCACCAATTCCTGGTCCTGCCCGCCTACTGCCATGGTCATCATCCTGTGTTGCATGCGTGAAGTTTGCCTCACCAGTGAAGGGGCTCATAAATCCGGGAGGTGGTCCATAATAGTTTCCATATCCACCACCACTACCTCCAGCTCCACTATATCCTTCATCATTCTCACCTCCGGTGGTAGGTGAGTCTCCTGATCTTGTACTAGAGCTATCATTAGTATCAGCACGATGTTGTGGTTGTGTAGGATTGGAAGAAGGTGGAATTCCAGTGTTTCTTGGTCTTGGGCGCAAAAGTTCTTCCAAAGAGTCAGCGCTGCTAGATCCCACCTCCTCCTCTAATACTCTTTCTACATTTATCCTTTCATTATGTGCTTCTTCAGCAACTCTGGGAGCTGGGTTGCCTTCATCATCATCTAAATGAAGACGTCTAATCCACTGATAAAGTTGGTTACCCTCTGTATCATCATCTTCAGCAACAATATCAAACACATCTAGTGGGTCACCACGGTCGACATGATCTATTTCTGCTTCCTTATCTCGAACTTGAAGCTTCATATTGTAGTAGCAATAAACTAATTTTTCCAACCTACTATGAGCCAACCTATTTCTTTGCCTTGTGTGTATGAGTGCAAATGTGCTCCAATTTCTTTCACAAGCAGATGAGGAAGCTGTTTGTGATAATACTTTGATTGCGAACTTTCTCACAGTTGGTGCATCGGTCCCATACATGATCCACCATTCAGCTACAATGAAAAACAGTGTTGATAAGCCTAATAACTCCAACAAATTCTATTATAAACTTATAGTGAAATATGTTTACACTCACTAGGAGACATTTTTGTTCGAGCAGCAACCGATGTTGGTTCTCCAAAAGTTCTTCTTGCATCTTTAATCCATGTTAACTGAATTCAATAAATCGTGTTAGTTTAATCCAACAATGTAATTATTATAATTTAAGTAATTGTGTACCTCATTTCCAAATTGGCCAACTTCTGGTGATGCAGGGTCCAATTTAGAGTATACATTATGTACAGCACGTATAAGGGCACCATCATCTCCAACACCAGGTCTGTATTGGTATCGAGGATTCAAATAATATGCTGTTCAAAGAAACACATACGCTAATAAGAGAAATAATACTTATGCAACTAAAGAAATGAATTGCAAATTATGACATAATTTATACCTGCTGCATGCAAATCGTGGTATAATGTTTTATACCATCGGTCATCAATTATCTTTATGACCCACCTTGCACCAGGTTTTCTTTCCAATTCCTCCTTCACTACACGCATCAACTCATATATTGCCCCCATAGTAGGATACACTTATGTGTCAACAATCCGTAAAACTTTGTAAAGAGGTTCAAACACTTGGCACACATATTCTGATTGAGTCCAAAAAGCATGATCAAGCACTATACTTTCCACCATACGACCTGCATTTGAGCGGCTCAAATTGTGGTTGGCCCAATCTTCACTAGTGAATAATTGCTTCAACCCTGCTTTCTTCTTAAGTAGGCTGTCTAATGCAATATAGTTGGTGGCGAATCGAGTGGTAGCTGGACGAATAATTTCTCCTTTGCAAAATTCACGCATCTTTGCCAACAACCAACCGTGATTGTAAATATAATTTGTGATCGTTCTAGCTCTTTTTACAACATTAGCAATATTCTCTCTCTTCCCCATTGCCTCAAACATGAGATCAATACAATGTGCTGCACATGATGTCCAAAACACATTATGATGCTTCATTAACTTTTTTCCAGCTTTGACAAATACAGAACCGTTGTCGGTCACGACTTGGACAACATTATGCTCTCCCACCTCCATGATTACATCCCTCAATAACTTGTAAATATACTTGTAGTTCTTTATATGGTCTGAAGCATCAACGGACTTCAAAAAAATTGTCTTTCCCTTGGAGTATACCATGAAGTTTATGATAGACAATCTGGTTGGGCCAGTCCATCCGTCACACATGATTGTGCAACCATTAGTTTCCCACTTTGACCTCAACTTGTTAACATACTCGCCAATGTCTTTATGCTCCATTTCCAAATATTTGTTTCTTACCTCATAGGGAGTGGGAGGTTGTACTCCAACACCGGCCTGTTGACATCCTAATACCATATTTTTGAAATGATGTGATGATGCCTTCTCAGCAGGGACATTTTCATAGATAAAGAACTTGCTAATTAGACGTCCCATTCCCTCATTCACATTACCTCCCTTGAAATAACTCCAAACACTCTTTTGACGTGCTTTGGATGAGTTATATAAACTTGGGGCTATTGGTGGTGTTGGTTGTGATTCTCTAACACTTGCTCCCCGTCTCATTTGTGCACCACCACTTGTCCCGGAACCTTGTCCTCTATTAGGAATTTTATGAAGGTGTTCTCTTTCCCATGCTGACTGTTTGGAGGCACGTAATGCTTGTTTGAAACTGCGCCGTTCTTCAGGTCCCATGTCATCATCACATTCGTCCTCATCGTCATCATCATCACTGTCAACCGCTTGGCCAATGCCTTCTCCTCGTAGCCCAGCTCGAATATTTTCCATTCCATATGTTTTCTTTTCCTTCTGGTGTTTTTTATTTTTTAATAATGTGGTGATGAATGCCTTCACTTCTGGGGGGACACTATCGCATCGTTGGACATTATGTCCTGGATCTAATCCACTAAGATGGTGCTTAAGTCGTGTCACTCCGCCACTCTTCATTACATGACCACAATATTGGATTCATCATTATTTCCCATGTATTTGCAGTCCTAAGCTTCTATGCTTGCAATTATGTGTTAAATACAGACTCTCGATTTCTAAACTTCTTCCTTAATAATACTTTTTTTGTATATACAGGACTTCGGCTGCAAAGATAAATGCTCTTAACCGTTATCTACAAGCCGCTTTGCTCTCCTTAATTAGTAATACATAGGTGAAAAGATAGTCGCAGTTTTGTTACAGTAAATACTCAGTGTGAGTACAAATGGAGTTAACAACACCAACTGATGCATAGCATAGCGGAGCCAAAAACCAGTGGCGGATGCATTGAGGGGCAGGGGGGGTCAGCTGACCCCTCCGAATTGGGTCTCCATGTTCCCAAGCTGGATCACGTTTAGACATCTTAAACGTACCTGTATTTATTTTGCATGGAAATTAGGCAATTATTTTTTGGCCAAAAAATATAGTAGTGACGGTTATATAAGAGAACCTAAATAATAAAGTTATTCTACAAAAGAATTAAATAGGAAGTAAAGAAAATGATTGTAAGAATTTAAGTAATTATAAAAATAATATGGAATAATAAAACCTAATATTAATGAATAATAACCAGTTTGATAATAAAATAATAAATAACATTAAACATATTAAAATTATCCTAAGGAATAATTATACAACATTACTTAATTACTTCAAAAAATTAACATATTATTTGGTTCTTAGATCACATGCACGGGTCAACACAAATTTTTTTGTATAATTAACCTCCTTATATATGTACATTATCTATATATCCAACTTAACTAGTGTTTGTATTATGTATTATTACAAATTGTTAAGAATTAATAAAGTGTTCTAGACAAACTTCTTTCTTTTTTAGTGTTTTAAAACCTTTTTCTTTTTGTTTTTTTGTTTTTTGAGAAAAGTGTTTTAAAACTTTTTAAAATTGTTTCTTCTTTCCTTTTCTTTTCCTTGCCGTTTCTTTTATATTCTTTGAAAATGGAGACTAAAAGGATTGATTATGGACCCTTTTCGTGGGAGGTATGTAGAAATTGTTTAATCAAAATGGATAATCAGGAGCAAACGAGCTCGAACAAAGCCATAAAGCAAAGTTAGTAAATGTTTTGCCCCTCTTTTGGTGTTGGAAAGTTCATTTACGATAGTGTGAGGATGTGAAAATTAAAGAATCTCATGCATGGGTCCACACAAATTTTTTTGTTGTTGTATAAATTACAATAATATAAATGTAAGTTTGTAAACTTACCTTAAATGTAACAAATCTGGAACTTTCGATGTCGTACGTAGCAGCAGTAAAACCTCAACGATCATCTGCAGCTTGCCGTTTGTGAATAAATGAGAGAGAAAAGGTTCTGGAAAGGCTCTGAAAGGGCTAAGGGAAGAAGAAGAAACGGAAATGTGTAATAGAGGTTTTTCAATTTTCGAAGGGTCAAAAAATGTGTGATGATCTGATACTCCACCTTTAGGACGCACATGGTTTTGAACTTTTGGCAGTGTTTTTTTTACACACACACACATGGGTTTGACAGTGAGAAACCACTCCACCATACATTTTTGTCTTGTCACTGTTTTTTTCACACACAGATATATCTTTTTGTCTTGTCAAGATTTTTTTCACACACCCTATGTCCAAACATCAGAACTAGGGTTACCAATTCTCACTCATGCATGCTGACACGTGGCATGGGTAGCTGAAGAATCATGCATGTATATTCACATTTCACATGTGATTTGAAGGTGTAAGGCTACATGCCTGTATGGCAGTATGGGCATATGACGGTTTGGTTCAATTTCAGTGGGTTTTCTTTGGATTTATTTGCAAAATTATTGGCACACACTCACACAAACCTAACATCTCACAGTCACAGGCACATTATTTTCACATCTTTTCACCTCTGGGTGCAAAATTATTTTCACCTCTTTTCACCTCTGCAACACTCTGCAACACACACACACACGATGCAACACGCACACACGCACACGCAACACGCACACACGCATACCCAGAGCCTTTCTGGATCCTTCTCTCTCTCCCTCGGTCTCTCCGTCTCCTTCACACGCACACGCAACAAGCAGAACACAGAGCCTTTCTGGATCCTTCTCTGGCTCGGTCTCTCCGTCTCCGTCTCTCCCTCGGTCTCTCCGTCTCCTTCTCTCCCTCGGTCCGGTCTCTCCGTAGTCCGTCCATTATGCTGGGTCACCTCACCTCAGTCTCTCTCGAATCTCGAATCTCGATCTCAATCTGGATCCTTCCCTCAGTCTCTCCATCCTTCTTCTTCTCCCTCAGTCTCTCGAACTCGATCCTTCTCCAGTTCTCCCCTCATCTCTTCTCTGCAACTCTGCCGAGCACCATCACCACCTCCCCCCCCATCTCTTCTCTGCAACTCCGCCGAGTTGCTTGGGGCCTTTTTACGGTCTCTCTACACCGTGGGGGAGGTGATTTTGCTGTTGTTCAGCTTGTACCCACCACCTGTGGTTTCCTCCTCCCTTTCTCACCTCCCGGGGGCGGCGACGACGACGAATATTAGCGATAATATCGCTAATATCGCGATATTTTAAAGATATTTTAATTTTACTCAAAAAAATATCGGCCGGTCAAAAAAAGGATATTATCGGCGAAATATCGTCGATAATATCGATTTTTAAGACATTGGTCTTATTCAAGATATTAGGCTTAAATAAATATGGGTTAATCTCAGTTTATTACTTTGAAGTTTCTTGGTTTTCAACATTTAATACATGAAGTTTTTTTCATCCCCGAGTGGTACATAAAGTCATAATTTTGAGGCACTTTCATACATCCGTTCAGTTTGCTGTTAAATCAGCCACTAACTGATGATGTGACGCTCACGTGGACAATAACTAGGCGCCGCGTGTCATAGGAACCCACATAAATATTAAAAAAATTAAAAATTAAAAAAAAAAAAATTATTTTGTTTGTCCCCTACCTCAACCCCCGACCCCCTCCCTTCCTTCTCTTATCTGCACACCCTCTGCCGTCTTCTCCTACCTCACCCCCGCTCCCCCTCCCTGCTTCTCCCCTCTGTGCCCACCCATCTCTCTACAAAAACCACCGCCGCAGACTCCAGTGGTTCACCGACCTCCTCCGCACCTCCCCATCAGAAACCTTCACCCTCCACCACTCTCTCGGCCGCCACTAGGTCGTCACCGCCAATCCCACCGTTGTTCAGCACATCCTCAAGACCAACTTCCCCAACTACCAAAAAGGTGAGGCCTCCCGCATCACACTCGCCGACCTCCTCGGCGACGGCATTTTCAACGTTGACGGCGACAACTGGAAGTTCCAGCACCAAGTCTCCAGCCACGAATTCAACACCAAGTCCCTGCGTAAGTTCGTCGAACAGATGGTCGACACCGAGCTCTCTGACCGCCTCATTCCGATCCTCTCCGCCACAGCCGCCAACAATTCAGTCCTCGACTTTCGCTTTTGATAACATCTGTCAAATTGCTTTCGGGTACGACCCCGATTACGTCGTGCAAATCAGTAGCGAAAGGTTCGAATTGCCGCACCCAGTGTGGAAACTCAAAAGGGCTTTCGGAATTGGGTCCGAAAAGCGCCTCTGTGCCGTCGTATCGGAAGTCGGCGAGTTCGCCAACACCATTGTCAGAGAAAAGAAATGGGATCGGAGCGACGCGTAAGCGTTGGAGTCTGTAGATCTGCTCTCCCGGTTCTTGAGCTCCGACCACTCCGACGAAAAGTTCATCGCCGACATTGTCATCAGCTTCACCCTCACGGGCCAAGACACCACTTCGGCGGCTCTCACCTGGTTCTTCTGGCTGCTTTCACAGAACCCACGTGTGGAACAAAAGATCTCGAAGGAGATCAACGACACGACGTCGTCTGAGTCGGCGGCAGGAGGAGGTTACGACGAGGTGAAGGAGATGGTGTACACCCACACGGCGCTGTGCAAGAGCATGAGGCTGTACCCGCCAGTTCCCGTCGACAGCAAACAAGCGGCAAACGACGACATTTTGCCGGACAGCCAAATTTTTTTTTTTTTTTAATTTTAATTTTTTAATATTTATGTGGGTCCCTATGACACGTGGTGCCTAGTCACTATCCATGTGAGCACTACATCACCAGTTAACAGCTGATTTAACAGCAAACTGAACGGATGTATGAAAGTGTCCCAAAATTATGACTTTATGAACCACTCTGGGATGAAAAAAACTTCATGTGTTAAATGTTGAAAACCAATAAACTTCAAGGTAGTAAACTGAGATTAACCCAATAAATATTATTGTTTTGTGGGAACCGCAAGTAGGTTGGCAATTTAACCCATCAAATCCGATCCCCGCAAGTAACCGATTCAAATGGTTCGATTTCGGGCATAAAATTTCGGGTATTTTATGGTTATGGGTAACCGTCGGGTAAATTTTTTGGTTTCGGGTTCGGTTATGGTTATTGGGGCATCCGCCCCAAATCCATACCCGAAACCGAACCATTTCATCTATGAATAAAAAAATATAAATATTTATTATATGAAAAAGGGTTGTTAATAATCATGCATTATTATATATATGAAATTAATTATTTACTTTTATATCATTAATAATAGAAATTATATGCTTATAATTTTCAACCGTGTAAATGTTTTCTTAATAATATAAATTTTTAATATTATTATTAAATGCATTGTATCAATTGTATTAATAATAGCAATTAATTTAATTCCCTTTTTTTAATAGTCTTCATTTAGTTAATAATATAAATAAATATATAATATCATAATGGGGAAAACCATTCCCCATTCAAAAATCTGTCATCCGACAGGTTCGGTTATGGGGAAAACTCGTTCAGGGATTCTACGGGTTTAGGTTCGGGTATGGGGATGGCACATCCGAACCCAATCTGCCCTGTTGCCATCCCTAACCGCAAGCATGTATTTGGGAAGAAACATAAATGCCTCCTAGAAACCTTCTATAGGCAGGCCGCAGGTACATTAGAAAGGCTTAAATAACACAGGCGTATAGATTAAATAACGCAAGTATTTTGTATACGCAGCAATTCTTTTGCACTTTGCAGTATATGTAATGTAATTCACAGATTCAGACTACTAAAAGCTTCAGCATTCATTAAACAAATTCGATCTTACCCTAAATTCTCTTTATCGAAAGAATTATCTCTCACTTTATATGGGGACACCAATCTTGGTGGAATTACTAAAAGAATGAAAAATATGAAGTCTTATCTGATATGAAGCTTCTAAAACGTTGAGTTAGTGTTCCATTCGTCAAAAATAATGTTTTCTCAATCAACATGTTTGTAGTTTCATTGGTTAGAATTTTGTTCTATAATGGGAGGTGAGAGGGGTTTTTATGTTTTTTCAAACCTTTAGAAGGTCGAAATTGTCGTTGCATAGAAGGGTATAGAAGTTATTTAATATTAAATTTTAAAGAAAACTAACCAAAAGGGCTTAAAAACTTTAGATTTTTACCAAAAATCATATTGTAAGTTTATTTAATAAAAATGACAAAGCCTACCGTTATATCAGCCCAACTTAAATGGCCCAACCTAAATAACAAGTTGGTTTGTCAATTTTGCCCCTAACGGTATTAGGTTAACTTACGTTAATTAATCGTTAGTGTAGTTATTTTGAAATTAGCACAACCGATTGGAACGGTTTTGTTTTTGCGTTGCAGAGTTCTTCGATCTGCAGATTTTGAGAGTCGATTTTTGTGAATCGAGCGAAGGTTTTGAGAGTTGATTTTTTTGAAATCTTGATTTTTTTTGTTGTTCGTTTAGGTCTTTCGAATTAAGAATTATTCTTCAATTGAAGGTTCTTAGATTTTTTTTTTTTTTTTTTCCGAAACTGAAGGTTCTGAGATTTTTTTTTGGATTCGTGATCTTCGTTGTTGTTCATTGTTTCACTGGAGTTCTTTAATTGATCGCCATTCTTCATAGTTTCGTTGTTTGGAGGTAATTGGGATTGCATTACAGGTTTTGAGATTCTAGTTTTATAGTTTTTTGAGTTTTTGCATTGACTGATATATTTTGTCTTAATTTGTGTTCAAATTACAATATATCAGGTAGTTAATTCCTTTTTCTTTTTTTTTATGAAATTTTCAGTTTTGATCTTACTGTTTTGAAGAATTTGCAGGTAAGTCTTGATTTGTTCATCACGCTGTATGTGTTTAATTTTTTATAAATAGTGGATGTAGTTCTATAATTTTTCATAAATAATGGATGTAGTTCTATAATTGTTTTAGAAATATTGTTAGTTTTTGGTTTATTTTATATGAATATGATTTTCTGAAATAGTTATTGTTTTGTTTTACAAATATTGGGTTTAGTTTTGCAACATATTATTAAATAGTTTTTGTTGTGTTTTATATTTTGTCGTTGTTTTTTTTGTAATCTGCATATAATATTTTGTGTACTGATTTGTAATTGATTATTTTTTTGTTCATTAGTTACGGAGAATTGTAAACTAGTTCAGTTTACATATGGTGGTTTATCCGTTGTTAGTTTTATTTCATCATGTTCTACATTCGATCAGATTTGTATTGATACTTGTTCTAGGTTTAAGGGTTTGAGACTTGGTTGGTTTGAGTTGCGATATACTTTGAATGAAGATCCTACTTGTCTCCTAGATTGTGATGTCGATGTTAGGAATATGTTGAAGGTTCTTGATGTTGTTGGAAAATCCATCATAGAAATATTGGTTATTAATAAATGTGATGGTTCTATAGTTCAGTTACCTATGGAAAGCATATCTTCATCTTGTCGTACATCAAACTCTACGATTGTTGTTAGTGAAAATGATCATTTAGAAAAGTATGGTTCTCATGGTATCCATAATTATATGTCATGTGAATAGGATGGTTATATAGAATCTGAGGGGCAAGTTGGGAGGTTGTGTTGATTTTCGAGATAGATTGA
Source organism: Heteromeles arbutifolia (assembly GCA_024362995.1). Taxonomy (NCBI): domain Eukaryota; kingdom Viridiplantae; phylum Streptophyta; class Magnoliopsida; order Rosales; family Rosaceae; genus Heteromeles; species Heteromeles arbutifolia. Next base: position 6,656,833 of record JANCRC010000010.1, on the reverse strand, counting down.
AGAAGTTTTCTGTTGAATGTGGTTTTGAATTGAAGTATTTGAAGAATGATAAGAATCGTATTAGTGTTGAGTGTTCTAGGAAGGAATCTGATGGTTGTCTTTGGCGTGTGTATGCATCTAAGTGTGATATTAATAACTTTTTCGTTATTCGGAAGTTGTATAATGTGCATACATGCAAGTGTCACATCCTAGACCGGCTCCGCCGTAGCACGATATTGTCCGCTTTGGGCCACACCTTCAAGGTTTTGTTTCTGGGAACTCACACGAGAACTTCCCAATGGGTCACCCATCTTAGGAATGCTCTCGCTCGAACTCGCTTAACTTCGGAGTTCCGATGAAATCCGAAGCAGTGAGTCCCCAAAAGGCCTCGTGCTATATGGAGGTGGGCATGTACATATAAGGCACATCACTCTCTTTCCGTTGGTCGATGTGGGATGTTACAATCCACCCCCCTTAGGGGCCTGACGTCCTCGTTGGCACACTCACACCACATAGCAAAGTGGCTCTGATACCATTCTGTCACATCCCAGACCGGCTCCGCCGTAGCACGATATTGTTCGTTTTGGGCCACGCCCTCGCAGTTTTGTTTCTAGGAACTCACACGAGAACTTCCCAATGGGTCACCCATCCTAGGAATGCTCTCGCCTGATCTTGCTTAACTTCGGAATTCCGATGGAATCCGAAACCAGTGAGTCCCCAAAAGGCCTCGTGCTATATGAAGGTGGGCATGTATATATAAGGCACATCACCCCCTCTCCGTTGGTTGATGTGGGATGTTACACAAGGGTATGATTCGAAAGAAGAAAAACAAAGTTATTAGACGGTATTTTGTTGCTTCTCTCATCAATGACAAGGTTCAATCAAATCCTTTTATTAAACTGAAGGAGATCATTTCAAACTTAAAACAGTTTTATGGATTATATATTGATTATGCTACTGCATATTTTGGCAAAGAGATGGCAGTTTTTGAACTAAATGGTGCTGATGTCGATCCTTATAAGTTCTTGCCTTAGTATATTGAATCTGCCAGTTCAAGCAATCCCGGTTCTGTGTTTAAGCTTGAAGTTGTACCGGAAACCAATAAATTTCTTCGTTTGTGTATTGCTTATGATACATGGATAAAAGGTTTCATCTTTTGTCGCCCGATGTTATTCATTGATGGTACTTTTATCAAGAGCAAATACAAAGGCACACTTCTATCTTACTGTGCAAAAAATGGAAACGACGGTAAGTTAATACCTTCTAAATTTACATTCAATATTATTTGTTTTTTTTTTCTGTGCAAAAACTTTTCATAAATAGTCGAAGCACAGTTTTATGAAATAGTGTCACTAGTAGTTCTATCACAGTTTGATTAGTAGTTGACAATTGACTTTATTTATTTCTTTTTGTTGTGCATATATGTTTGATTTTATTGTTAAATAAAGGAAAAAAAGTTGCAGATATATTTCAAACACAGTTTAAAAAATAGTTTAATTGGATTTCAGAAGTAGTTTATATTTTGACAGTACATTTTCCTTTTTGTTTTACAGAGATTTTTGAGGTTGCTTATGCTATTGTTGATTCAGAAACGATAGCAAATTGGAGATGGTTCTTGTCAATATTATCTGGTATATTGAGGCCTCAAGGGAGGGTGATTACATTTATGTCTGATAGACATGATGGTATTTTGAAGAGCGTTCGAGAATTCTTTCCCGAGTCTCCACATTCATTTTGTATTGTTCATTTGAAACAGAATGTGAATACTTTATTTCCAAAGGCTCCTGGTGTGGGACTAAAGAACAAAATGATGAATCTGTTGGCAAATTGTGCGTACGCATGTACTCTATCTGAGTTTGATGATTGCTTGGTGGAATTCAAGGATAATGGGCAAGGGCATGTAAAGAATTTTTTGTTTGATTTGTCGAAAGAGAACTATGTTATTGCCCATTTTCCTTATAAAAGATGGGGATCGATGAGCAATGCACTTTCAGAATCTTTTAACGCCATGGTGTCAAATAGTCATTAAATGCCACTTATGGATCTTCTTGAAGACATTAGAGTTCGGCTGATGGTTAGTATGGTTGAGAAGAGTATATTTGGTGAGAATATTCATACGATTTTGTGTCCAAAGAAAGAAAATGAGATGAAGTTGCTGTTGAAGGAGGACATGGATTAGAGGATTAGTCTTTCTGATGAGGATGTTTTTGAAGTTAGGATGGAATGGAATTGGTTTGTTGTTTGTTTAGACGATAGGACATGCTCTTGTGTGCAATGGCAGCATAATGGTTTTCCATGTTCTCATGCATTGCAAGTGTTGCAACATGATAGTCGTGATGTATACGAGTATGTTGATGATTACTGGAAAGCAAGCTTTTATCAGCAAACATATCAATTTGTGATGCATCCATTTTCATATTTGGATAAGCCGAATGTTGATATTATCATAAATGGTATGAGGCCTCCAATTACGAAGATTCCGTCTAAAAGCCCAAAGAAAAGTAGGATTAAATCTGTTGGTGAAATCAGCGGGACTAGGAGGACTGTCACTTGTAGCAGGTGTGGATTTTCAGGACATAACAAGGTTTCATGTAAAGTTGTTATACAATATGGTTGATCTTTTGAGAGATGAGAGTTTATTGGTGATATGTAACAGATTTTCATTTTGGAGACTGTTTATTTTTGTTTTGAATTGATGTTTTGGAGGATGTAATTCTGGTTTTAGAACTTTGTTCGATTATTTCCAGTTTTTATGAAAACAGTGTGTTGAGTTTGATAAACAATTAATACATAGGCAAGTTTATGGCTTTTGTGCTTTCAATATCTGTTTACCATTTCGTTTAGTTTTGAAATTAGTTGATAGTTATGTGCAATGACTTTAACTTTATATAAACTTACAGTATGTAAGTATGTAATAGGAGGTTTATTTGATTTTGATGAAACATATTTTTGAAAAGGGAGATGCAGAAATAATGATACTTATTTTTTTACGAAATAGTGTCGATAATTTCAGAAATAGTTCCTATGGATGTAGAAATAAGGATTCTTATTTTTAGAAAAAAAAAGTGAATGTTTATAGCTTTAACATCTTATTAATGTTATTTTGCTATATAATTTTAGCCATTTTGTTGTTCAACATACATTTATACAAAGCAAGCTGCATGAAAGTTTAGATTATGAAATGTATGTGAAACCACATTAACTCTAAACTTGAACAATATGTAGTACATGTGAAACCACATTAAAAATAAACTTGTAGAATTTTGTAATATATGTGAAACCACATTAAACTGAACCTGTAGAATTTGTAATATATGTGAAACCACTTTAAAACTAAGTTGTACTTTTAAGAAGTAAATGCACATCAGAATTACATATAATCCATATTCTGAATTTTGATTCTAATGTCCATTGCTTGTGAGTCTCTGTGAGATTTCGACAAATGCTTCTTGTTCCCTTGTCCAACTGAATTCATGGTTCATCAAATTGATGACAATATCTTTGCGTGCCTTTTGAACTTGGTAATCTTCGATATGACCTTGAACTTTCTGGTTCTTTGAGAGTTGATCAATGAAGCTTATCATGTATGACCCGCAATCTGACCTGAATCTACAAATATATTCAAGTTGTGAATGAATATGAGGATTGAAGAAAAATGAAGCTTGTTATAGATATGCTTGGAAAAAAAAAATCAAAACATACTTTTACTGGAACTACATGAAAATTTTACACTGTTTCTTAAATTGCAGAAAGCACAAAGTGTATGTAGAAGTAGAATTGTTATAAAAAAAAATTTTACTTACGAAGTTGATTTTTGTTGTGCACATGTTCTGTCTTCATTGACTTGGAATTCAAAATCACTTTTGATGGAATTGATTTTCTTCATTGTGTTTTGAGCTGATTCCATAAGATTTGTATCACTGCTTGTTGATTCTCTTGCCTTGTCAAGCCAATGCTGGACAAAATTTCCCTGCATAAAATTGTAGAGATCAATATTATACTTGTTTAAGTAAATATGATAGAGTTTTTTTAGGGATTGTTCGCTGTTTTGCATACCACTATTGTTGCATTGTCCCAGTAGCAATCAAATTCCAGATCTTCATCTTTTGAACTTTGTCGAAGAGAATTGTAATGTGTTATTTCTATAGTGTTATTGTCCAAAACTACTAAGGAGAAGTGGTTGTAATGAAACAATGGGAAGAAATCCTTGATACTTTTCCATATTGGTCCATTAATCGTCTGTATAAGCTTTCCTTGTTTTGAATAGTTGCTTCAATGCTTTGTTCATTGATGTTGTGATGGTTCAACGAAAATCATTTTTAGTTACGAATGATTCATGAAACTAATATCTAGAGTGATATGCATGAAACATCATAATTACATATTTTATATGTTCATATAACTGTATACAGAGAACTTTAGTTGTATAATTTTTCAACTGTATAATGTATGTGTTGATTAAAAAGTTATATGATGGATTTATATACTTACAAATATTGTTGTGGAGACATAGAAGTTCATTTGTTCCTTTGTGTTCTCTTTTTCTCTTTTTCATTTAGCAAAAAGAATCAACTATCTGAGTTGATATTGGTCTGTTTGCCATCAAACTGTGCAGGTCTTCTTTCAACACCATTATTAGATAATAGTTGAAATCTGTACTTTCTGCTGTCCAGTATTCATCACTGCAGAAAAGTAGAAAAATCTTAGAAATTATAATAATTTGGTATTGTTGTACAAGGAAAGCTTTTTCTGTATACTAGATGTTGGTTTAAGAGTGTTTGTAATACTTATATGTTCTCTGTTAAGCTGAACTAAATTAATCTCTTTCTGTCATCTGGTTTAAGCATATTGTACACTTGCAGTTGGGTCATTTGCATGCTTTTGTCTCTCTGATTTGTTGGTGAAAAGTCATCCGACTGTGATGAAGACTCGTTTTTTAAATTCAGACTGAATGAAGGAGTGCCTCCTATGATTTTCTTTTTCCTTTTGGTTGTTGTTCTCCCAATTGTTTTCATTTTGCCTTGCACGTCATTCATCTGGATATCATTATTGTTTTTTATAGCTTTAGTGTCTACTTCTTGACCTGTTATTTTTGCCAATAATGTAACACTTTTCTCCCAGAATGTTTGTTGTCCATCATCACATTCAGTTGTTGTTGGATTCCCTTGTCATGGATTGTGCCTTCTTTGTTTTGTTCATTCTTTGATTCGGAAACAACATTCACTTTCTCTTTTTTCTTGCTCTTAGTCACTGTTTGCTATTGCGACTTTTGGAATTTTCTCTTCTGCCTCTTTGATCCATCTTCACTCTTTTTATTAACTTACTTCTTTCTTTCTTTTTGCCTTTGTTGTGGTTATTGAATCTGCCCTTTTTCTGTGTGCTTTGTATTGGTTTTGCAAAATTGTCTTCTTCGGTAATGGTTTCAATTTGTAGATAGTTTCCTTCTTTGTACGTGGTACCTTTTCTGTTTTTCCTACCATTTTCCCTTGTTGTGTCGGTTTGGTGGTGGTTGATATAATTTGAACACTGGTTTTGGTTGAGCTTGACATTTGGAATTCTATGTTAACTAAGACCATCTGTAAAAACAGGAATTTATATAAGGGTAAATGACAATTACTTTTATAGCTATGGTGCAAATAAAGAGTACAATAGTATAGATGTTACACTATTTAATTGAGGATAAATGGCAAACTATACATATCAGACTATTTATGAAACAGAATATATTTTGGAGACTGTTTATGCAACTGAAGATATTTTTGTCGAGACTATTTATGAAAGTGAATCAAACTAGTTTTTAAAATGAAGATATTTCGCACACTATTTATGAACCTGAATATATTTTTGCAAACTGTTTATGAAATGTACCAACATAAGAGACTTTTATATGAAAGTGGAAACAACACAAATTTTTTTTGTAGATCTGCGAAAATCTTTTTATTTTTGTTGAAGCGAGTAAAGTATGAAGATGAAATCACAGTAGTAAGTGAAATTTAGGATGATACAAGTTTATAAATTACTATCTAAGCTCGTAAAAAGTGGTACTTCTTGCGGATCTGTGATGAAATGATGTTGAGTGAAGAGAAATAGTTGATTTTCAAAAATGATGTTTAATTTCTTTGCATGTTAGTGTTTTGTGCTTGATTAGAGTTGATCTAATTTATGCAAGTAGTGAACTAAGTATAAAATTGCTAAATTTGTGGAGGAATATAGTAAGATTGTTACCTTGGGTTTTTCTGCATAGATATGTGCGAAGAAGTTGTTGATGGAGTTTGACAACTTTTGCTCGGTTTTATATGTGAAGAGCTTAGATGATGGAGACTGGATAATATGGATAATTGAGTACCATTTGCTCGGTTTTTTGTACTGTGTTTTCTGGAAATGGAAAATTGGATGTATGCATTTATGGAAGTTTGTTTTTGCACAACGATTGTGTGGGTAGGTGTTATTGTTTGGACCCATATTGGGCTTTAGTTTTGTACTATATTGTTTGGGCTTTTTTTATAAAAAAATTAATTTTTGTACTTTATTGTTTGGGCTTGAATCAACTGGCTTGATCTTTACCGTCATAATCTCTCATGCCTATATTAGTTTATGAAATAATACAAACTTATTCATAAACAGTGTTCATTGCCACTTTTTATTTTTGCCTTTTTTTTTGCAAATAGATGTAATTAATTAAGGAAAATTTGTTATAAATGTCACAAGTTTATCAAGGAGAAGTGTTTGCTGTCAAACTCAACAATAACTTAAAATTTGACATGAACTTCATGTATAAACGTGACGGATGGTGTATATTATATAATTTGGAATTCATAATATAATATGAAGTTAGAACTGTTAAAAATTGCACCATTGTTCTATATCCAATTATATAATGCAATATGAAATTACATTCATTAATTAATTCACAGGCTAATGTTTCTTTTGTCCTTGATTTCCTTCTTTCTTCAAGCATCCCTTGCAGTCCATTCAAATAGCTGTTTGCATGATTCACCAATGTAGTTATAATTTCTGCCATTTTCTCGAATACTTCTTCCTTGTCGAACGTGGGTTCTATCAATTTGCCATCTTGTACTTGTTGTGCATAATGAATGACAAATATCCCACAATTCAACCTGCAATTTTTAGTTAAACTATAAGTATGATAAATGAATATATCACTCGATAGTATTAGATGACAGATAATGATGTCGTTTATATTTGAAGTTAGAGTAACTCTAGATATTATAAAGCTTGTACTTACGAGTATTCTTGTTGTTATGCACAAGTCTTGTAGCTTTCAATAACTATTGTTAAGATGGTGTCACTCTTGAAGTCCTTGTGTATTGTTTGATCTTGTCTCGCTGCAAAAAAGAAAGAAATAAAATGTTTTGTATGAAACAGTTTTTTTTCATTTGAAATTTAGTACATAAAATGGATTATTTAAGGTTTTGTTCTTACCACTTGTAAAGCATGGTCAAAATATTGGTCTCTGCCTCCTTCAATCCTTGGTGGTTTTGAATTGTAATGAGTCATTATTCGTTTTTTGAATGTCCCAAACTATCAAGGTGAAGTGGAAGTAGTGCTTCATCAGGATGAATACTTTGCCACCCTTGTCCACGTTTTCTTCCAATATTGTCTTCAAATGTTGGTCAAGGTATTCATCATCACTCTTTGGTCTTTGTATCTCCATGTCATTCTATTTGAATACGAATAAATATTATATTAAACGAATGGACAATAGTTGTCTAGGCACTATTTATGAAAACAGAAACCAAAATAGGTACACTATTTATGAAAGTGGAACCACATATTTATAGAAAAAGTATTTTTGGTACTTACAAAGATGTAGGAAGAAAGAGATTTTGTTCCTTGCCCTCTTTCATTTAATTCTCTAACATGATGTAGAAAAAAGCATCAATCAATTTTGTGTCAATTGGTCCATTAACAAACAATGATGTCAAATTACTTCTCAGCACAACAAGCTCAGTGGCCATGCTCCCTGTCTTTGGCATCAACCAAAAATAGTCCCTATGTAAGAAATAAAACAAAAAACATTATACATATACATATTTATGCAGTACATAATTTTAAATGTTATATAAAAAAAAAAATTGTCAATAATGTAAATTTACAGTTGACATTGTCTGTAGTACTCCTTGATTTTTTCTTTTATCTCTTGGTCCAGTAGCTTGTATGCCCTTGTATTTGAAAGGCATTTACTTTTTGTCTCCCATTTTGTTATCTTCTTAGTTTCCTTCTTTTTAGGCTTCTTCTCTGGTTCTTCAATGATAGCCTTCAAATCAGATTTCATACAAACCTTGGGAGGTAATTCACCTTTTGTTTCTTCAACTTTTTTGGCTTGAACTTTTGTCTTCAAAGGTGATTCACCTTTAGGGTTACCCTCCTCCTTCTCATTTTCATTGACGGGGTCCAAAGTTTGTTCTTGTGATTGCATGACCGATTAACTCTCACTGTCACTCACTGCAAACTTGTATTTAATCTTCTTTTGTTTTTTTTTTTTGGGCCGACCATATTCGAATCCTGGATCAAGATTTTGTTTGTGATCATTAATGGCACGTACATTCCGAATCAATGTTCTTGTCTTTTCCTTTCTTTCAGTGATAGATTGTTTTCCTTCATTGACATCATTCTGAACATGCTCCATTATTGGTATAATTGGTGTTGCTATTGGTGTTTTTTCAACTTCCATTTCAGCTACATTTGACATTAGTTCCATTTCAACCGCCTTTGATTGAGCTTCTTGTAACTTCTTTTTCAAGCTCCCAATTTATTTCAGATACTCACTGATCTTCAGATTATTTGCATTGGTCTTCGTCTGCATCTTCAACATTTCAATGTTAAGTGCATTGCTATTCTTCTTATTAATCTCTACTGTTCGGAGAAGTTTTTCAACTTCACTATTTAGCATTTTGATCGTTTGGTCGAGTATCAAACATTCTCTGTTTGATTCATCCATTGCATGCGCCATCATTTTCCTGAAGGTTATATACCTTTTCTCAGCAATGCAGCAATGCTGCTAGCTTTCTTGAACTCATCGAACCACTCTTCACTCATAACTGCATCCATGCCAATGATGTGTTTTTGGACAGTAGCATCGAGCTTGATTATTTCATTAGCAAAGAGTTTGTCAAATTCTCTTTGGGCTTCATTGATGCTGATAGTATCTGGTTCATCAGTTTGCTCTGTATGCTTGTTCACATTTTGATCATTTCCTTCTTCGTTTTCATATTGAACCTCATCAATTTTGGCATCAGTTGTCTTGCATTTCTTTGCTCTCATTTTATGCCTTTTTGCCTTTGAAGATTGTCCTTGTGGTTGAGCAGAATGAATTTCAAAACCAGCCTGCACACAATAATATTACATATTTTGTTAATTTTCACAAAATGTCCAATTTTTTTTTTCTAGAAATTGAGCACACTTTTTATGACAGACACATTATTTTAGAAATTGACCAACACTGTTTATGAAATGTACACACTATTTATGATAATAACCAATACTGTTTATGAAATATAGACACTATTTATGAAATTAACCATCACTGTTTATGAAATATACACACTATTTATGAATTAAGTAAGACTATTTATTAAGTGGACACTCTATTTATGGTACTACAACATAATTACTCAAACTATTTATGAACAAACACATAATAAGCCACGGTTATTTATGAAAGAGTATTACAGACACATTGAATGAACCATTTTTTTTTTAGAATCAGTTAATTGTTTATAGATGTTGTTTGGTCATATATGATAGTTTTTTGTTTGGATATTGTTTTGTACCTGTTGTGGTATGTCTTCTCTGTCTAATTCATCTTCTTGAGTATCAGGTTGCTTTCTTTTATTCGCCTTTTTTTTGTCATCGTTTCTCTGTAAATAGTCACTTTAATCTGCAAATAGTCACATTAGATAGGTGTCATTTTATATGATAAGTAATTATTTTTGTGTTGGAAAATACTATTTTCAAAGTGAAATATATTGATTATTGGTGATTACCTTAATTTGTTCCACTGGGATATCCTTGATTGCTTTGTAGTTCATGCTTGTGTCCCATCTTGCGAACGCCGGAATCATGTTTTCTCATCTTTCTATTGTCTCTACTAGATTTGTGTGAAGACATATCCAGTACTATATGAATTAAGTAAGTGATGTTAATTTGTGCAAAACTTTGTAAGAAACAATTCATGTTATATTCATTAACTATGTTGGTTACTTACCAAAACAAGGATGGTGCATCCACTAGTGGTTGGTTCTTCTCCTTCCTCCATCTTTTTCTTATTTTCTTTTCCAAACATCTTGAACAGATAGTCCCTTACTCCTTTAGCCCAATTGTACTTGTTTATCTGCTGCAAGTTCGTAAAGATTTTGAGGAAACTCCAAGTAATGTAGGTTCTAGAGTTTGTAAACAGCAGTGATTGAACAAGGTGTGCGCATATGAGTGAAGCAATATCTTGTGTGCCCTCGGGTGTTTCGTCTAGAATTGCTTTCTCATATGCCTCTGCAAGATGCTTCTTCTTGACTACCTTGACATATGCGAAGTACTTTTTGATGAGGCGGTCATCATCACCAAGTTTGGTTGATTTGTCTGTATTCGGTAGATCGATTCCTTCGTTGTTCAATCAAAAGATTTCAACATCATTGCTGGAAATCCCATGTGCTTTATGACGCCTAAATTTGAACTTTTAGGTTGTTGCGTTGTAGCAATTAATGATTTTGATCAAGTCCATGTCAGACTTCCTCTTTCTGTTTGGCGTAATCAAAGTCCTATCCATGTACGTCTTTAGTAGACTCCAAAATGGCGTCCTTTCTAGTGCAATACAGACATCTTGATGCCATTGTAACATAGGTTTGTAGACTTTCATTGCTTTTGCAAACCCGATCATGTTCCATCTGTACTGGAGGTATTCCTTCTTCTGGTTGGTTAGCTTCTTTTTTCTTCGTTTTATCCTTCTTTGCAGGTTTTTTCGTTGTTTTCATCTTCAATGATGGAAATTGTTAGGATACAATTTATTGAACTATAACAAAAAAATTGTATGTTATGTATGAAATTACGCTAAATAGACTCATTCTATTTTATGTAATGTACCAAAATAAACCCCATTCGGAAAAACTACACACAAATGGCAGAAAGTAACCAAAAAATGATAAAACTCACAGTATTTATGAAATATGTCAAACTATTTATGAAATATCCCACACTATTTATGGATATAGAACAAAGCATGATCCACAGTATTTATGAAATATGTCAAACTATTTATGAAATAACCCACACTGTTTATGAATTATGCCACCCTATTTATAAGGAAAAGGGAGAAAAACAAAACAAAATCAACCTACATTGTTTATGAAAGGGATCAAAACTGAATATTAGTCCAAAATAGCCACCAATATTTATGAGAAATAACAATGAAGAACTGTTTATGTATATACCCACACTGTTTATGTGGAAAGGGATCAAAACCGAAAATTATTTCTGGAATATAAGTGTAATAACCTAACTATTTTGTGAAATTGATGAAAAATAACCCCCAATTTTTATGAGATCTAAGAAAATATACACTATTTATTGATCTAAAACAATATAACCCAAACTAACTGTGGATTTGAGGCAAAAAAAAACACAAAATATTTCTTGAACTATCCTAAACTTAAACATGAAATTGAAAAATAGTAGTGAACACACAAAATTTCAGTTTCGGAAATAATTGATTAGTTATCAAATGCAGTTTCTAATTTAAAATTGATAGATTATATGGAATCAAGAACATGCAAACAAGGATTTCAGTTTAGTACCTTTTGTTTGGAGGCAACCTGTTGCTCCTCGGGAGCTTGTTGTTCAATTAGAAGTTGTTGATCGTCGGGAACTTGTTGATCGTTGGGAACTTGTTGTTCGACCGGAATTTGTTGTTCTTCTGCCATTGTTGCTTGTCGAGAACTTGTTGTTAGTCAGAATTTGTTGTTCTCGACAGGTCCTTGTAGAGTTTGGTTTGAAATTTGGAGTTTGAAGTTGGAATTAGGTTTTGCGGGAAAGGAATTCGAATTGTAGGCATAAATTTGGAATTTGATGTTGGAATTAGGTGGTGCAATTAATGGCGGTGGAGTGTTGGATTGAATGTAGTAACCGTTATGTTTTAACGGGCTTGGGTTATTTCCGTCAGGATCATTTTTGGGACAATAAATGTTATGCGGGTTGGCCTTTTAGTTGAGCCCGGGTTTTTTGTTTTTGAAGTGCTTGGGTTTTGTCCTTATGATTAAAACTTAAGCCATTTTTATTAAAATAATAGTTTAGGATGATTTTTCATTAAATAAAAGTTAGCCCAAGCCCTTTTCGTTAACGCTCCCTAAATTTTAATGTGGGGTGTATTCAGCATTGTACGGGGTGAGTATTTTTCATAAATGGCCAAAATTTAATACTCAATTTCATAAAGAACAATACTTGGCTACTCAAAGATGAGTAGGAACTTGTACTCAAAACTCTTAGTGTTTTAATCACAGAGCTTTGTGCTTATGATCATAATCGCTCATACTATGAATCACACTGTAAAGATCATCCCTACAAAAAATAAATTAAAACTAAGGTCGTTTAGTCAATCTATTGTAGCAAATATATAGACGATTCGTAATGCTTTTACCAATACCGTTCATTTGTTTTTAAACAGTTTGATGTCTAAACGACTTTAGTTTTAATTCATTTTTTGCAAAGGTGATCTGTATAGGGTGATTTATAATATGAACGGTTCTGATTATAAACACAAACTTCTATAAATTAACAACGAACAATTTTGAGAAATTTTGAGTGGAAGTTCCTACTCATCTTTGAGTAGACAAATATTATTCCTTCATAAATGTCAATTTTTGTAAATAATTTCAAATTTAGCCGAAACTACACTCGAAAATACTCAAATACCCTGAAAATAAAAAACAATATAAGCCTTAAAGTTTAAACCCTCTTAGACAAAAGTATGCAACTTTTGCCGATTCATTCACCAACAACTAAAAATATGCAACTTTTGTAAGCTGATGAATGGATCTGGATTCATTGAGTAAAAATTGTTATCGGGTATATGAACGATGAACCTATTAATTCTAATCGTATTTTTCTTTAATTCTAGCGAAGAAATAAAGTTTCCTTTGATCCAATACCCACCTAAACCACATACAAGGCAATTGAATTTTATGGCTTATCACCGGAAAAAATGTCGGCAACTAGATTCCACGAAGATGATTAAGTTTTGGTGGAAAGAAAATTAAGAAAATCCACATCAATGACAACTCATATAGCAGTTAGAATAATTAAATGAAATCATCAGTAAAACAAGCCAAAGAGCTCCAATCAAAATCCAATGGGAGTTTCTTTCGAATTCAAAGGTTTTAGTCAAATTACCCCTACCAAGTTGGGGGAATTAGAACCCATGAAAGAGGCGGTGGCTATTGTTAGTATTTTAGATATTTCCATGGTGTTGAAGCTTGTTTTCCAATAGTCAAGTTATTGTTTTCTGGTAACAACCAAATAGTATGGGAACTTCAAGGATTTTTGTTGTAGTGTAATTTGGTTTTAAAGTTTTGGGCATTTAAGTCTATTCAAGCACATTTTCTGTTATACTTGATAGTTTTTATAAAAATAGACATTTTTGAAATTGAAGGATAAGTTTTGGCTATGTATGATAAAATCTTGTACGGGTGCTAATAATAATATAAAAAGCCTACTTTAATCATATTTTTGCAAGAAACTAGGCTCATTTGGTATTCTACTAAAAAACTTTAATTATTCTTAAAAACATTTTTCATAGAATGTCCTAAAATTAAAAATTCAAAAACCTATTTGGTTATATTTTTTTAAATATTTTTTTTGTTTGAACTCAAAATAACTTGAACAGAATTTCGATGAGAGAGGGAATCGGAAAAGAGAGAAGATAGACATAGTGGATGAGGAGAGAGAGAGACAGGGAGAGGACAAGGGGGTGAGGAGAGGGAAGAAAGAGACGGTGATGAGAGAGAGTAGATAAAGACGGTGATGAGAGAGAAGAAATAGAGGGTAATGGGAGGGAGCAGAAAAAGAAGTGAGGAGAGAGAGAGAGACGAGAGAGGGTGAGGACGTGAGAAGAGAAGAAAGAGGGTGAGGAGAAAAAGCAGAAGGACTTTGAGGGAAGAAAGCAAAAAAGACACAAAAATTCTAAAAACTCAATTTTAGTGTTTTTAAGAAATAACTTATATTTTTAAGTTAGTTTTGAATATAATTTTTAGAGAGTCCTACCAAACAAGAACTTAAGGCCTAAAACTCAAAACATATTTTGGAATTTAAAAAGTTGAACTCAAGCAAGATACAGGACAAGCCCTAAACTTTTTGGCAAATGACTAGAGAAACTCCAACTAATCATCCATTAATGTCATCATTAATGCCATTCTTTTGTGCTAATATCATCTTATTCTAAAAAGGTTTATTGTTAAATATGCCCCATTTCTCTTCACATAATTTTATTTTACCTCCTACAGTCTGTTGGATTATCATTTCCTTCGAGAACGTGTCAAGCTTGGCTCTCACAAGCAAGGTCTAAAATATCGATGATATCGGAAATATCGGTAGTTCAAAAACACGGAAATTTCGATGGAAATATCGGGATATTATCGATATCGATAAAAATTGAATAAAAACCACAGAAATTGTAAGAAAAACTTGGAAATTTTTATTGAAACTTTGCAGAATGTTTATTTAGTCAATTATCTATTAGTTTATCATAAAAAATTGGAAGGAAATGCATTGCATGATGGATTTAACTGATTTAAGTTGATTATATAGCGAGCTGGCAAACATTGTGAGTGTAGAAAATATATAAATATTTTAGCATATTTTCACAAAAATATAAGTGATATGGTGGTCAAGGTGTTGAAGGAGTAAACTGGGAGGGGTTCGAATCCCCTTGGTGTTTTTTTAAATATAGAAATTTAAAAAATACGGAAATTTCGAAAGAAATATCGGGATATTATGGATATTTTAGACCTTGCTCACAAGGGACAATGTGTTCCCCCTGTTAATCAACATGCGGATATTCTCACCAATGGCCTTTTGGAACCTCGCTTTCCACTATTTCGGTCTAACCTTTACTTTCTTAGGCCGCCAAGTTTAGGGTAAAAAAATCTAGTTAGAATTTTATTGGGCCAGGTCTTATAATTCCCGAAAATTTTAAATTATTTGTACTTGTATATATAATTATATATACATTGACCCTGTCACATGGGAAAAGGATCATCGCCAAATCTTTTTCCTAGGGATCCGGGGGATCTCGTGATCATGATCGTTTATCGTATATCGTAAGATTAGTTTTCGTTAGGTACTATTTATATTTAATTTAAAATTTAAAATTTAAAATATACGATGTACGATGAACGGTCGAATCCTTTTCCTGTCACATAAATATAATATTACCCAACCCTCGTATTTCTAGATAGACATTAACATGCATATATACGGATGAGGATCTTCTACGGATTCTCTTTGTGGGGATCTAGAGGATTAATTCATCGTGTCCGTTCATTGTACATCGTGCAGTCAGTTTTCATTAGATATGGTTTATATTTAATTTTAAATGATTTCTGAATGCACGATGTACGATGAACAGACACAATTGATCGATTTTCCGGATCCCCACAAAAAGGATCCGGCTAGAATCTTAATCCCATATATACAACACCATTTGATTGACAAATTTGACCGATTAAACTCATTAAAATGTGGTTAGCTGTAAAGTAATAACAACTCTCACCAACCCACGTGTATAATGCCAAAAGAGACCAGTTGGTCTTGAGTGAGATGAAAAACCTTTTATTTTTTTCAAATTCTTAGAAATTTGATTAATTGCATGCATGCATTGCTCACGCTTCAGTGACTCTGGAGATTAATTACTTTGTGTGCAAAATATATCCCCAGTTCTGGAATTTTGGTAGGAATGAACCCACCATATATACCCTACGTCGCTCTGATTGCGGAGAATTATTAAGCATCATCCGACAGTGAAAGCGGCTCTCCAGCCTCTCATTTGGCAAACATGCATCAATTAACACAGTGGGGAGAAGATTTTTATTATTTCACTTTTTTGCCAGCAGTTAAATATAAAAGTTGGAGAAAGATTCTCTTCCCTCTTTTTTGTTCTCTTTCCTCCTATTTGAACGGTCACGGTTAAGTTACGTCAACATCTTATATTAATTTTTTGTAGAAAGAGAAAGACAAAATAGAGAATGTGAGAGGAGGGGATGGAAGGGGATAGAAAGAGGAGGTGAGAGAATCATAGTCTATAAAAGTCTCATCCCCTAAAATTTATCCACACATGATGAAATTTATTAATTTGTAGTCAAAATCAAAATTGGAGTTAGATTTTGATCACAGAGTATTCTATGTTTACTTACTATGGATGAATCAAAACGAAAGTGGGGGTCACAAGAAAAAAGGAATTCAGCTCCTCATGTTGGAGGAATTGAATTCTTTGTGAGAAAGAAGGATCGAGAATGCATTGCTCTCACATAATTTCTTAAAATTCAACACCACTGTTAACTAGCATATAAAACTATGTATTAGAATAAGGGGATTCTTTTTCTTTTTTTTTGGTAAAGCAAAGTTCATTCAAAGAACTAAAATATACACAAAGGCCACAAATTTAATAAACAACTTCAATAAGAATCTAGATTCTATTTCTTCTCAATTCAATTCCTTAAATTGTATATATAAATTAGTAAACTAGCAACTAATGTATATGTAACAAAATAAATATAAATAAGGTTGAGTAAATCCATATCAACATAGTAGTAGTTGCTTTTTACACTTTTTTAGTAGATTAATAGTGTTATTGGGGTTAGACAATAAGGTGTTAAGAAAAGAAAAATCGAGAGGAAATTGAATCGACACGTGGTGCATAAATGTGGTTGTTTTCCACCAAGCACCGACAACATTTGCTTTTTATATTAGAAACGTAGATCTTGACTCCTATCAAAAATTTGATAGAAGCTCCAAATGAAGTGTCATCAATAAAAATTAAGCACGTTAATCAACTGTTAAGTTATAATCCAATTATCAACAACCAAATCATTTGGTTTGCAAATTTAGTTTAAAAAATTTGGTCTCTCTGGCATTATCCTTCGAAAAAATATAATATGAAGGGTTATACGCTAGAGAAAATGAGTTTGGAGGAGGAAAGTTTTTATGGAATTTTTTTTTTTTTTCCACTTACATTTTTTTTTTTTTTGTCGAAATTTTTTCGATTACATCGGAGAGAATCGAATTCTTATCTTATTTTAAACTTTTAACTCATTTTCTCATTCCACCTGCCTCACCGCTAGGGCTCATCCAAAGGGGCGGAAGGGGGAAAGGGGTTTCACTTCGGTTGTGAATAAGAATCGAGTATAAACCAAAACCCTTTGAGCTAATCAAATGGCCTTGCATAGATGTTATAGTACGTCCGTAGTTCATGAGATTGACGTAATTACTTTGCAGTCAGGAGGCCCTTCATGGAATGTATTATTAGGGAGAAGAGACAGCCTAACAGCAAACCAGGCTGGAGCCAATACCTCTATTCCTTCACCTTTGGAAGGCCTAGCAAACATTATTTCCAAGTTTTCAGCTGTTGGCCTGAACACCAACGACCTCGTTGCATTATCTGGTAACTATGTTGCTTAATCACCAACATTCTACTTAATTAAATTTACATTACATGTTAATTAACCCTTTATTAATACTATGTTTTGCAGGGGCACATACATTTGGACGAGCTCAATGTCGAACATTTAGAAATCGATTGTACAACTTCACCGGCACAGGAAACCCCGACCCAACACTGAACTCATCTTACTTGACCACTCTCCAACAAACATGTCCACAAAATGGGAGCGGAACTGCTCTAGCCAACCTTGATCTCAGCACTCCAGATGCGTTTGACAACAACTACTTCACAAACCTTCAAAACAATCAAGGCCTTTTGCAATCCGATCAAGAGTTATTTTCGACGGCGGAGGCTGCCACAGTTTCCATTGTTAATAGCTTTAGTAGCAACCAGAGCGCCTTCTTTGAGATCTTTGCTCAGTCGATGATCAATATGGGAAATATCAGTCCATTAGTGGGAACTAGTGGGGAGATTAGGTTGGATTGTAAGAATGTCAATGGAGGTTAAAGTTATGAGTGCATGAGCGCAGCACATCTGGGTCCATAATTGGGTCATATTTATATTTGATAGATGAAGGTTTTGTGTTACGAACTATACGATCCAATAAGCAATAATATGGCCACTGTCTAAGCATATTTCGTAATATTTACCTTTTTCCTTTTTTGTTTTTTTTGTTTTTTTGAGTGAAACGATAACGTTAGTAAGTTAAATGTTAGATTAGCCACTGAAGGGGTTCGAACCCACGCCATCATGCAATGGCACAACACCTTTCTACCACTGTAGTAAAAGGCTATTTGCTCATTTTTTGTTTTTAATTGAAGAGAGAGTGGTAACTAATAATTTAACCAATTATTAACTTACCGGGCTTGTAATACCTACGTATAGCCCAAATATACGATCCAATAACATGACAACTGTGTCCACGTTTGATCCATGGTTGCACTAATTTCGAGCCCATCCGGATAATAATTGGCTAAATCTTTTTTTTGTTTTTTGTTTTTGTTAAATGTTTCTAATAATTGGTCGCTAGATGATTTTAGCCGTTAGATTAAAATTTACGTCATTAGGTAATTTTTTTTACTATTAGATTTGATCTCCTTCAATCACAGCCAACATTCATATTTTATTTCCATTCAAGAGTGGCCAACATGCCCGACTACATGGGCCCCGCCATGCTTTCGTCTGGAGTGCGGCGTGTCTCCTGCGTGTGAGTGTGGGGCGTTTGGAGTCAGACGCGCATGTCCATACGCATCGGTGTATCCAAGTGAATTAAGCCAGGCTTAATTCTTAGGTGCAATTTGGCCCAAATACTTATTTTCTCCCCATGGTAGTTTTAGCCCAATGTATGGAAATGACTTGGGCGGGATTATTTAAGGGAATGTGCTATCCACATACGTCTTTTTACTTTACACATTCTTTGTTAATTTCTGTCATTTGATTTTCTTCAATTCTTCAATTCAATTGATTTGATTTTCATGCCTGAGACATGATCATCTTAAGTTGTTCCAAAGTCAGTTGAAAGAACTTGGAAGTTCCATTTGCACGTCGCTTCCTAGTTCTGCGAGTACCCAAAGTAATGCCTAGTGGAAACTCAATTTGAGCCGCTTGATATGCAGTACAAGCTGGTCCACACATTCCATCACAGCCGTTCATCACAATCATCATCGCCCAAACAAAGCCTTGACTCTAAACGCCAACGCGAGGATCATCTCTCTCTCTCTCTCTCTCTCTCTCTCTCTCCTGCCCCAGTGCCCCGTCCTAAATTCATTGCCCTCGCTCATCCATCTAATCCCTCTCTGTGTGGACTAGATCGCTGATTAGAAAAAGAGGGCCATTCATGCCGAGTCGACTCGGGCCAGACTCACCTCAGGCGGTCGCCAACTCGCTCTCGAGCTCACTCCAGGTGTTTAATCATGACCCAGGGGTTTATTTTCTTTCGTATTTCGTTTTCTTTGCTTCTGAAACCCTAAAATTTACCTTCTAGAAATTGATAGCATGGTAGAAATGCATCAAAGTCGCCAACTTGATGGCCTAATCGTAACTTGACTTGCTGATTTCTGTGTTGGGGATGAAGTTTCCGATTTTGGTTCGCTCCCATTAGGGTTTTTTCCCATCTCGGTTTCATCAATTTTATGGGGTTTCATACGGACTTGTTCGTATTTTTAATTACGATTAGGGTTTTTTGAACTGTGCGCCAAATGTTGTTCAATTTGGGTACTTTTTGTGGTTCTGTGATTTGGGTTTCTTCAGTTTTGTGATGAAGCTAGGGTTTCTGATCTGGGTTTGTTAAATTTGTGATCTAATAAGCCTTTTGGGTCTATTTGTGATGGGTGAGGAGACATCTGATGCAATGAACCTTGACCTGAATCTGGCTCCTGGTCCTGATGTCGGCTCGATGTTGAATGAGCCTGTAAATTTGGATACTTGGATTGATTCCCCCATTCACAGAATTGCTGAAGCTGTGAGGCGGCAGTGGACATGGTCACCACCTGAAGGGCGAAACATTTCCATGGAGTTGAATGAATTGATGGTCAATTCTGGTAATTCAAGTACATTACAACCTGGTGAGGGTAGTGTTACTGCAGAAGAAAGAACGAGTGACGCGTCCAAGACATGTGAAAATAACAACGGGATTTTGGAAAATGAGAATTCTGTGAATAAGGATGATGTTGAAAAGGGCGGTGGCAGTGATGGGAGCTTTTTCGATTGTAATATTTGTTTGGACTTGGCTAGGGACCCTATTGTAACTTGTTGTGGTCATTTGTTTTGTTGGCCATGCATTTACCGTTGGTTACATGTGCAAGATGCAAAGGAATGCCCTGTTTGTAAGGGAGAGGTAACAATGAAGAATGTCACCCCAATCTATGGTCGTGGAAACAATGTGTGTGAGCCAGATGACGACTCAAATCTTAAGATCCCTCTTAGGCCTCATGCACGTCGGGTTGAAAGTTTGAGACAAACCATTCAGAGGAGTGCATTAACTTTTCCAGTAGAGGAGATGATTCGCCGTCTTGGTAACAGATTTGATTTGACTCGGGATGTTATTCATCCAGCAGAGCCTGAGAATGCCCGGGAAACAGCAGAAAGAGCTAATTTGTTAAATAGGATTCTGACATCTCGAGGACTGCGCAGAGAGCAAAATCCAGTGGCACTTGCAGATGATGTTGTGGATATAACGCAAAGCAACATGACTGGCCTTGAAACAAGGGAAAACCACCAACTTCAGTCCTTGCTACTTAGAAGGACACAATCGCACAGAGCAACACTATCTTCTCTCTCGTCTGCATTGAGTTCTGCTGAAAGGTTAGTTGAGTCATTTTATCGTAACCATCCTACACCTCCAGGTAGAAATCAAGAACAGCAGCCTGCACCAGTTGATGATAGAGATTCTTTCTCAAGTATTGCAGCAGTTATAAATTCAGAGAGCCAACTGGACACAGCTGTGGAAATTGATTCCATGGTTTCCCTTTCAACTTCGTCTTCCAGAAGAAGAAATGATTCGTCAAGAGTTTCGGACATGGACAGTGGAGATTCTCGTGCCCACAGAAGAAGAAGACTGAACTGAAAGCATCTTCTTCAGTTCACCAAACACAATCTTGTATGTGCTCTATAACTTATGTTTTATTACCCTTTCCCCCTCTTAAGTGCCGTTTCCAGTTCAGACTCCGTATTCACCTTTTTCCATAACCTTTGTCCTTTGATTTTGTTGAGGTGTGATTATGGAACTTCCGCAGCTATCTGCTTGATTTATTTGGTTTTAGATTTTCAGTATAATGATCCTCCCTTAACCGAAGGATCGTAGGCTTTCAATTTGCAAGGCAAATCGTTGTACACTACTTGTACTACTAGTAGGCCGGTTTCATAGTTCCATTGTAAATAAACTCGTGAACTTCTTATGCTAGCAGTCATTTGGGATAATTCTCTATAATATTACTTGCTTCTGTTAATCCTTTAATTATGTGGAAAACCTGCATACCTTGTACTTTTGTTTTTTGGATATCTAGGCATATAAACTGCCCTTGTTTCCAACCCTGTCAGTTTGATTCAAAGCGCAAAAGCTTGACATATAGTTGGGGTATATAGCTTTTTCAGCTTTGATCATGTGTAACTAGAAGAAATTGTTACCAGCTATGCTCATGGTAGACCAGTCCCTCAACCGTTGAAAAGTACATAGTACTCATTTTATTGTCAACCTTTTAGATCTGCTTCTATGCTTAACCAGAAAAACTCTAAATCTAACCAAAGTTGTATAGATGTGTATTAAACCCTAAATTTCGTATTTTGTTTATGGAACTGTCTTGTCAGACTCTGAAAGCAGGGACTAGGTAATGAATTTTGCATCAAGTCATGTCCTTTCCTACGTTTTTGCTTCTTTTCATGTTGTAGGCATCACAAGCGAAAGAGATTTTTCAATGTGATGGGAACACGAAGCGGAACACCTTATGTCATTATACAATTGGAGGGACACTTTAAAAAAATAAAATAAAAACTTTCCTCCCATTGTACAATGACATGTGTGTTGAGAATATCGTGTTTAAGAATGAGAAAAATAGAATGAACTCAAGAAATCCAAAACAAATAACCAAGATAAAATAACACCAAGGATTTACGTGGTTCGGCAATATGTGCCTATGTCTATGGGAGATGAGTACAATCAATAATCTTACCAAGTCTCTATAATTAAGATATGACGAAAAACCTGAAAGAACAAGAAATACACTTCTCTCTTTTCTTTTCTCTCACACACATTTTACAATATTCTCACTCTAATCCTTTTAGTGGTATACAATTTATTGTTTTGCTCCCTATTCAAAACTAGTACAATAGTCCCTTTACATAGACATAATAAAAGTCTTCTTCAATAAGGATTATTAATCCTAATTGGAATCTAGTTATGAATCTTTCTCCAATTGAGAAACTAACTCCAATTGGGAAAAAAATTTAATCCTCTAAGACTATTAATTCCCAATAGACTTAGAACAATTATCATGGGCTGGAAAACCTAACAATGTGGCGTTCTGTCCTGTATTCCAAACACTAAAAAATCTCTCCACAAGCGACGTAGACAAACATAATCTATCAATTGAGCTGCTTCATTTGACAAAGGAGTGGAATGAATCCGAATCCTAGAAACTGAACGGATTAATAGAATGATTTGTAAATTATCTTGGAAACGGTTTACACTTGAGTTTCGTTTATTTGGTCCTCCATCCTCTCTTCTTTACTCTTTTCCGTCATCCTTGTTCCCAGCATTGGTTTGGTTAGGGATCGTCTCATTTCTTTCTTTAACATCCTTTTCCACTTTCTCAAATCCTAGCCCTCCAAATTCTTTGTAAGATGATGATCTTGTGGTCATTTTTTTATGTTGATCGAAAATATGCAACATTTTTATATGGGATGTGAGTACAAAGTAAATAAGTAAATCATAAGTAATTGTGGGGTAAAAGTTTTTAGGGGTCTTTTGATATGGGTCCAAAGTCACTAAAAATTGGACCTATTTCAAAAGATGAGCTATACAATTGGACCTATTTCAAATTTTTCCAAGTTTTTACCTCTCATTGTAATTGACCAGAACTTGAGATTGTAGATCGGCCAAGAGAGTTGGAAATCTGTCTCCAAGGTAAACACTGAGCTAGTGACAATTGAGTGACAACTGAACACATGCACACCCTTCAGATCAATCTCTGAAATTCCAGTTTTATATATAAAAATTCTACTATGCGCAGGTATATGGGATTCATCAACACATTGGTTGACTGGATTTGCATGACTAGATTTTGAGTCTCGTTTTAGCTGTTTAGACACCGGTGTATTGCACGCATTGGTTTAACATGACCTGTGGCTAGAGGCTAATTAGTCAAATGTACACACCCCATTGTTAAAAGTTAAAACCGAATTTGAATTTTTCGTCGGAGGAGAAAATATGAAAGCTAAAACCCACCATCACTTTTGAACACAAATGCGAGAATATAGGTTTTGCATGACAAAAGACACTAATCTTGTGGTCTAGCGGTGACTGTTCGTGGATAAATTCTAGACAATGTAAAAGCTTCAAAGACTTATTATGGGTGTTATGTTCAGTCATCTAATCAAATTGACGAAAAATCTCACGAAGAAATCATTAATGTACATTTTATTAAACACAGGGATCTCAATTAACAACTTTTAACTCAAAAATCAAATACGAACTAGGATGAACGTTCGGCGACTGATTATAAATTTTACTCTTACATCGCACTTGTCTAGCTCACATTTTGATTCATAAGTTTGTTCCACCAAATAAAATTTAAAATGGGCTAAAATTCTAAACCCAAGCCCAGACTGTTCTTGGAAAAGCTGAACCCAAAGTTGTCTTAAAAGAAGGTTGAGCACTGACCCAGAAAAAAGAAAAGAAATTGGGCTTTTTTAAGTCCACCTAAATTGTCCAAGTCGTTGCATGCGCGTTGATGTTACTTATTTCAGCAATCTGCATCTCGACGAACCAAACGCTAGCTCCATCTAATTTAGCCACTCAGATTGCCCAACAACTGGTAGATTCATTAAGGGACCTAGGTGGTCTGGGGCCACACGGAAACTCGGATAAGTGGCTGTGAGGATCTTCAAAGATTACTCAAGTTTGGGCATGTGGTGGAGGAGAAGAGTGCAACGGCGGACAGGTGGCTGAGGATCTGCAAATATTTAACATATGAGAAGAAGACTATTAAGTTTTTTAGAAGACTTGGCCAAAACGACGTCCATTTGGGCTAAGCCATTTAAAACAAAATAGTTATAAGCAAGTCTCCTTATTAAGCCACCTAAGGGATACCCATTTTAATCAGGAAAAAAAAATCTATTCTTTTCCACCTACCCGAGATCTCCACCCAATTCTATTTTGCTTTCACTCTCTCGAATTGGGTAATTCTCAATTTCAATTCCCTTTTTTCCTTTAACCCCACCCAACCGATCCCCGAGCCACCACCAATCTAAATTAATTATACATGACGTTAAAATTGATGTGTATTGGATGGAAACTTTAATTCATAATAGATTATACACACGTTTAAGCTTCATCAATTGATATGGTTTTTTGTTTGATTAATAGATATGTGTAGAAATTAGAAGTATGAAATGATATTACAAGGGAAAATCATGATTGATTAAATCAAACAATCATCAATCTGTTTTTTCTTGTATTAACAATGAAACTATCATGACACGTTTTCGAAGTATGAAACCTCATCGTGGACTAATTTTTAGTCTCTGTAGCTTGTAATGTTATTTGTTCAAAGACTATGAATGAAAAGTCAGTAGTTTATGTTTTTTTTTTTTAATGCTGTTTTCATTGGAGTTTTTATATTAGGACTAGACCACCCAATGCTAAAATCCTGAATCCGCCAACGTGTACATGAATATGTTAATTTTAAAGTCCAATGGGTGCCCGGTAATATTGATTGGATCAAAGAAGAAATGAACACCAACCTCCAAATCTTGTCCACGTTAAAGGTAGAAGAAAACTTGTCCTCAATCCTACCAAGGCAGAATGGATACATAAAATTTAATGAGTTATCTTAATCCAATATATAACTAGACACCAAACCCAAAAGAGGCCTAATCATTTATATGCTAATCCTTGCAAAGCCAACGTGGGATTATCACGTCTCTAATCTAATTATTGCACGCATTCCTTGGAAATAACCGTTGCTCGTTCTTACAAATTATGCAGAAAATTATTTAGGTTCTGTTTGATATGCCATAGGAGTGTAGAATCACATGCTTTCTAATCAATTATCCCTTGGTTGGAACTGCATCTTTACCCGTGACTCATGACGAGCCGTGTGGATTTTGTAGTTCTGGCTTCAGCTACCTTATGTCTATGGCATCCCAATCTTGACTTTTGATGTCATGATCGGCCATGTTTGTATCATATACTGGGACACACAGACACAGATAACCACAAGTCATAGTAGATTTGTAGTAGTGAATTGTAGGGCAGTCCGAAAACCCTGCAAACCAAAAACAAAGTCCAATCAATCTTTCACTTCTCAAATTTTAAATCTGTGCTAAACGCATCACTGATGCTAGCACAGTTCTGTATATTTGTTTCCTTGAGTATTAAATTACTCATTTCAAAATGGTAAGTACGTAAAATGCAGTTTTATCTAAAGTGCGAATTAGCATATTAATGGAAACGTGTTTGTATCCGTTAAATCGACGAGTTTACATTTCTTTTCTAGGGTATAGGGTTTTTCCTATTGTAATCACATTCTATTGGATTTATTTCCATTAAATGATTATTGACACTAAAGATATACCAATCAATCTATTGGAATTGGATTCTCCAAATCCATTCTGTCACTCTGCAGACTAACATCTGTGGGATTGCAGGTCCCATTGATACAGGTAAATGGTATTGTTGCCACTTGCTTGGTTTGATGATGAAGACGACGACACATTTTAGTTCGATTGGATTTTTTATATGTAGATGGGTTATTTATTATATATATACATATATAATATATAGGCTTAGATACTGTTTGGGATATGATGTTGGACATATAAAGTCTGGAAAGCTTAAGAAAAGGGAATGGGAGCAAAATGATTGGAGAAAGCAAAGGCCATGATTGAAAACACGGAGAGTGTGTTTTAAGCCATCCCTCCCCCTGGTGGCAATGGTCAACAATCCTGGCTCGTCCTTACCCAAACATACAACTTTTTTACAGTTTAATAATTACCATGAACTTTTGAAAAATAAGAGATATAGAGAAATAAAGTTCATGATTGTTTTTCTTCAAAGAAACCTTAATGATTAGTATTATTGAGTTACTGTAAATGCAAAGTAGTGATAACTATACATGTTAAGTTATGAAAAAATCAATCAACTTTTCATAAAGTAAAATGCATGTTATTATTTATTAGTTGCAATTGCTCGAGGTGACCTAAACTGCAGTTGTCCTTTAACCTTGTTTCTGAATTTTGCTTGTGCATTGTGCTTCCATTTTGTCTAGCTATATGGTAAGACTATGTTTAATGGAGGTTTGTTAAAACCTAAAATTTAGCATTAAGCAACCAAAACCACTCCCAAAAGACTTTGATCATGCTAATTTTATAAGCAAACTGGGGTGTGGATTGTTTACTGTTTCATGGAAACCTTTGTATGTCAGCAACAAACTATGTTTCCTAGCATCTTTCTTTAACAAATAAAAAGATATACATTTTTTAAATTATGGAATTGGAAGAAGGTCCGTTTCAACATGTTTTAAGAAGGAAAAAAAAAACACTTATAAGAGCTTTTTTTTTGTTAGAAGCACATCCAATTTTTTAATGACAATTCTAATGCTTCTTAAAAGAAATTTAAATCTAAGTTCTTAACACTTTTAAAATTATATCAAATTTTGTCAGATTCTTTTTTAGTTGTCTAAAAGTGCTTTTAATTGTTATTTAGTACTACGATCTGGTGGTATTCTTTTTCACTTGTAAATGAGAGGTCTTAGGTTCAAATCTCATGAATGGCGAATTTGATACCAAATTAGGTTGCCTATTGTGTGGCTTAACCGAACTCTCACCTCCCCTTAGTGTAAAATATATCGTTGTACTAAAAAAAAGTGCTTTTATTTATCGTGGGGCGTGTTTGTTAGACAGTCTTAGTTGGGACTGGCTTAGTTAGCATTATTTGTCTGCGTTTGGTGCGAACAATGACTGACTTTAATGAGATAAAGTCGGGCTCATGTAAACTAAATGTTTCACTAAGTGGTCATAGCGAGAACACACCCCCCCCCCTCCCCCAAAAGGACTGACTTTAATGAGACGAAGTTGGACTCGTGTAAACTAAATGCTTCACTAAGTGGTATGTCTGCTTAGCACCGACACTGCATCAAACGCTTCATTAAGTCAGTCCAACTTAGTTTATTCTAAATTAGTCCAGCTTAATTCCTAAATTTAGTCTAGTCCGAAATAAACTGGTGTAACAAACGCACCCCTAAAAAATTAAAACTGGCTGTGATCTAGTTCTCAAACTTTAGTAGCGCGAAAAATATGCAACTCAATTGCTCTATTTATTTTTACACAACAATCTTACTACAGGGAAAAAATGAAAGTGTGTCATAATCTTTATTATCATTCAGGTCAGTTTAAAAGCAATTTTTTGGGGTTTTATGTTCCATTTTCTCCCAACATAAACATAACACAGCATCCCAGGCTGAGAAGGGACATAGGATGCATGATGGTGATGATAATGTTGATGATTAAGATAATGAAAGAAAAGCATGACAAATGGCTAATGATGATGTCTAAGGGGGGAACAAAGATCCTTCTATTTCCAGGGTTGCATGCCTCAGTGTCTTCTCTTTTGCTCTCTCTCATCATCTCATCTCTTCTGATGATAACAATTATTTGATGTGATCAAGTGCTTTTTATCCCATAGGATTAGGGAGTGTGCAATTATGTAAATGATATGAACAACAATGCGATCATAATTACTTAACTCATCATGTTACACAATTATGTAATATATTAATAAGATCATAATGTTTATATTTTACATAGTTCGGCATATTATGTCATTATATAGACTAGTAAAATGTAAGTCCCACATTCAAGAAAATAAATCATTTTCTTAGTAATTCCAATTAGCAATGTCCAACTAGCTTTTTGGATAGTATTGTATTCTTATTGTCAAAGGAGATATAAATTTACATGAACGCGAAAACATTATATATTTGTAAGATTTTTTATTTATTCAAAATGGTATATGAGATTGACCAGAAAATTTTTTAATGAACAAACTAAAGGACCACTTCTATTGATTTTCATTGACATAGATCAAAGTAAGGAGTTATATCAATATCGAACTCAATACTAATATAATATGTCATTACCATCTATGTGAGTTAAATATGAAATTTCTCACTTACTAGTAAAAAGAAATACTATTGAATCGTAATACGATAACTCATAATTTTATTGAATCAACACTCTAACTAATAATCTAACAACACAAGCGAATTAAATCTCCACAACCACATTAGCATCATGCAGTGACGAACCATAGGGGGTTGACATGTGCTGCAGCCTGCAGCTCACCCCATTTCAGGAATCTCCATATAGTTACGTCAACGATGTCATGTGCATGAATTGTAAGGTTTCAACTTTCAACTCGATGACAACTAATCTCTAGGATTTTCTCGTTGTGAACGTTCAATGATAACGAAACAATAGAAATTATTACATAACTAATGATGCAGTGTTAATGTATACTAGTCACTGTTATATTAACATTTAACGTTGTCATTGTGATTCCATTAGCATTTTAACTAAGATTTGGTTGACTGAAACATATTCGATTACTTGTTCACCATCATAACTTTAGTGCCATCTCTATCAATACAAGCAACTCAAGGTGAACGCAAAAAACCAACTAACTATTAGGTGTTGGGGTGATTTTTGTACAAATCGAATCAGAAACAGTGTTTTTGATTTCATTCTAAAATTTCAGATTGGATTGAAATTTTCGAATTATTCTGGATTCGAGTTTCAAAATATAAACCGAAACTAAGTTTTACAAGTTTTTTGAAATATAAGAACTATAAATAAAATGTACCCAATACTAACATGAACATGATGAAAATACAAAAATCGATTACAAAATACATAATGTTAGTAAATAACTATAAAAAATAAATAAAAAAATGGATTACATCCGAATTTTTGGATCAGAATAAGTTTGAAATATTTCGGAAAACTTCAAATCTGAAATCCAAATTTTACAATCTCTATTTGCATAAAAATTATCCAACCTTTTCGAAAAATTCAGCTTCCAAATTTTTGAGATCCAAATGAAAAGTTTTAATGGTTAAACCGAAATTTCAATCCAACTTGGGCCTTTGATTTATTCATATATGAGCCCAATATATTTTTTTTCTTCAAATAAACGATATTATTTACGCTAAAGAGTGGGGGAGTGGGTTAAGCCTCACATGGGTTAGTAATAATATGGTTCAAATTCATCTTTAGTAAAAATTAAATCTAAAACCTCTCGTGTTCTAGTCGTTAAATTCGATTTTCACAACTGTTAAGTTTTTTATTTTAAATCTCAATTATTTATTTTTTATATCATTCATTACTATGTAACATTCATTTTGAATTTTGAAGAAAGGGAAAACTAGAGACGGGGTCCCATGCCTTAGGAAAGGTTGTAGGAGAAGGGGACGTGAGAGTGAGACTGATAGCTTGCATCAAAAGGAACGAAGTATGGGACTCTCCACGCAAACAAACTCACAGGGCTGATAAACCCTTCAGAATTCAGATCATCATTACAAAAAATTGACACTTCCCTACCTTGGCAAAACAATACTACAGTTTTTATTTTTTATAAACAATAAGATAACTTACAATAAATTATACTTGAACTATAAAAAATTTAAAAAAAAAATTGAACTTAAAATGCAATAATTTTCAAGGAAGATCTTATATATCAGTATAATTCATCACCTGCAAATCTATGCGGTTGAAACTTCTTTAATTCCACAACCACCAATAATTAGGAGGCAGATTGTATGCCCTTTTGTTACCGTGCTTTTCTCATCCTCTCTTATTTGTGCAGTCACGGTTAAGTCACGTCAACAATTTATATTCTTATTATTTTTTATCTTATTATCCTTATAAAAAAATTAATATAAAATATTGACCTGATTTAACCGTGATCGTACAAATAGAAGTGAATGGAAATGACACGGTAACAAGAGGGCAGACAAACTGCCTCCCAATAATTATGCAGGTTCCAGTGCCATTTCTCGAATTCTCAAGCTACTGGTAGCTTCTCTGCCATTTTCACTGCGACCTAAAAAAAATCTTTGCAGGTCCTATAAAGATCCACTACAACACCAGTATCTTCCATTAGATTTTGTCCCTAATCGATTTATATTATAGCGATTATAGCATCTCTACAGCCTGTATTATATTTTCCGCTATCCTCATAGCCTGCGGATTTCTGGGCAAATACTTATGCTTTTTTCTTTTCTTATAAAGAAAGTTGGATGTTGTTTCAAAAAAAAAAAAAAAAAAGAAAGTTGGATGCAAATTATATAATACAATCAACAGCTACCAAGATCACCTCCAAACTTCAATCATTGAAGGCTAAAGGTAGGTTACATAACCTTGACTATGTTTTAGCCCCTTCCAAAATTAATATTTTAAATAATATTATAAGTCTAAATTTTTCTAAAAATCTTTTTATTTTGGTTTGGGATGCACATGTTGGAATCAATTGAGAGATTTGGAGGCTTGCTATATGTACCTTATTATTTACTAAATTTAGCCTTAATTCTTTTTTGCATAAACATTTTTACATTTGACGGAAGACAAAATTTTGCACAAATTTGAGCTAAAAATGGCTTATAGCCTTTGGCTGGATATGACGTGTTTAGAGGGCGTTCTATTAGGTTCATGGTTGATTTCAATTCCTTACAACATCTTTAAAACATTTCAATTTAATACATTTACTTATCATTTTATTTCAATTTCATACATCCGTTAGAAAATATGTTAAGTCCGTTAAGTGATGACGTGGCAAATATGAGATCCACATTTGTGCTGACGTGCCTGCTATATTTGCGCCACGTGGCAAATTTTTTTAATGCATTTAAAACATAATAATATTTACCCTATTAAAAAAAAAAAAACCAAACAAACCCAGAAACCCCCCGACCCACTTCTCCATCTCATCCCTCTTCACCTCTCACTACTACAAAAGGGGATATCATTGGCGGTGGCAAAACCGACAAGAAACCCCAATTACTGTCGGATTTTTGGTAAAAATCCGACATTAAATCGTGCAATGTCAGATAGAGGAACCGACACCTATGCTACCGTCACAAAAAAGGGTATTGACGTCGCTTAGCCCCCTTAATCCGCCACCAAGAAGCAAAGTAATATAAAATAAAAAAGAACAACATCGTCGCTTAAAAGTGACATCGAAGCTTGCATCGGATACAAGCGACATTAATTACTGACAATAGCGTCGCTTAAAAGTGACACCACCTAATAATTGAATACCCCCCGACCCACTTCTCCATCTCATCCCTCTTCACCTCTCACTACTACAAAAGGGGATATCATTGGCGGTGGCAAAACCGACAAGAAACCCCAATTACTGTCGGATTTTTGGTAAAAATCCGACATTAAATCGTGCAATGTCAGATAGAGGAACCGACACCTATGCTACCGTCACAAAAAAGGGTATTGACGTCGCTTAGCCCCCTTAATCCGCCACCAAGAAGCAAAGTAATATAAAATAAAAAAGAACAACATCGTCGCTTAAAAGTGACATCGAAGCTTGCATCGGATACAAGCGACATTAATTACTGACAATAGCGTCGCTTAAAAGTGACACCACCTAATAATTGAATAAATAAAATAACCACTATAATGTCGCCCATAAGCGACACCACCTAATAATTGGTTTTTTCTTTTCTTTCCGGAACTCCTCTTTCTTTTTCATCGTCTTCTTCACCCTCTCTCAATCCTCACCTTCTTCTCTTCACCATTTCCAATAAATCGACGTTGCTTGCGTCCTATTTTGCTTCTCTGTGTCACCTTCCCCTCGCCTCCTGCATCTCAGATTTCAAAACAAGTATATTTGTTGGTCTCAAGCAGAAAATCAATCAAGCCAACCCATTAAACACCCCAAAACCCAAGGTTCTAAAAAACGCTAGGCGCTAGTCGAGTGGCGGGCTAGCGCCTAGCGCCTAGGCGGCCTAGGCGGATTTAGGTAAATTTCTTGTATATCTTGTAAATAAGTGCATATTGACACCTTAAAAAAAAAAACTATACTTGTATGGATAATAAAATAATGATAAAATGCAAATTAGGTACACTATTTCCATAAGTATTGGATGAACTTGTAGTAAATCCATCATTTGCAAATTAGATACACCATTTCCATAAGTATACCACCATGAAACCAAAAAAGAAAAAAGCAAACAATTAATAAAAAAAATATAAAAAAAAAAACCCTCCTAGGAACGCCTAGGGCCGCCTATCCCGCCTAGCCCGCCTAGGCGCAACCCGATTTTTCAACCCAATTTGCCCAAAAACGCCTCGGTTGCTAGGCACCCAACGCCTAGGCGGCCGCCTAGGGCGTTTTTTAGAACACTGCCAAAACCCGATCTTTACCCCCGTCCTACCCATCTCTAATCCCTACTTCTTTTGTTCACCTAACCAAAAACGCCCATAAACCCATAATTTTTTTTAATATACGATTTTTTTCGTATTTTCCAAATACCCTTATAACCCATGAATTAAATTTTTCGAACAGCCACGTAATTGATTGCAGGGAGAAAGAAAAAATTTGTCAGATTTCGTGTTTGATGTGAAACCATTAAACCAAGGGAAGGAGGAAGATGAGAAGAATAGTTTAGATCGATCGCCGCTTGAGCCGTCTCGCGAAGATCGGAACTCAAAGGCTCGAGGAACAGCCCCTAAAAGGGAAGCCGTGGAGACAGTGTGCTCGTCAATGCAGTGTTGAAAGAGAAGGGAGAGAGGCAGATGTTTTGATGCGAAATACAGTTGATGTTGCTGCTGCTGCTGAAATTGCGGATGTTGAAACAGCGGCGTCTGCTGCTGCTGTTGTTGCGGTGGTTGTTGGGAGAAGAATGAGCTGCTTTGCTGAAAAGGTTGTGAAGGCTGTTGAATTTGAAACGGCGATTGTTGTTGCTGTTATTGTGGTTACAAAGAAGAAGCAAAGAAGCAGCTGCTTTGCTGAAAGGGCTGTGTTCTTTTCCTTTATATTTAAAATTTTGTGCGGGAGTCTACTGGAGTGGTGTGAAAATTTCAAATTTGAAAATGTTTGAAATTTTGCAAATGTTTAGTGACCCACCATTTTAAATTTTTTTAACTTAAGTATATATGAATTTGGTAGATAACAAAACGACATCGAGTTTTAAAATATTTAAAAATATTATTAGTGTCGGCTACAACCGACACAAGGTTTTAAAATATTTTAAAATAATTGTTAGTGTCAGTTAGAAGCGACATTATCCTTTTTTAAACCAACAATAACTTTATATCGGTTACAAGCGACACTGTTTTTTTTAATGCGACACCACTATTTAAAAAATATTAAATCTATGTCAGTTATAAGCGACATTAACAGGTTATGTCAGTTATAAGCGACATAGACAGTTTATGTCGCTTATAACCGACAGTAAGGCCGACACCATGTTATATAGGTGTTGGAAATGTCTTATCCGCCACTATGTTACATAAAATCGACACCAACCACATACACAATAAGGCCCTTTAACCACATACACAATAAGGCCCTTTTGTAGTAGTGTCTCATTGTGACAGCCCGTCCTTGATTTTACAATTGTATAAAAATTTTAATAAGTGATTTTATGAAATTGCCCTTCGAGGCACGTGTGTTGACTGAGGTTAATTACGGTGTCGTGTCACCTAAGTTTTGTTTTCTTGGCATTTCCTAGTAGTACTCGTCGATACGGACGCATGGGCGCAAGCGGTTCATGATTTGGAGCTATATCGAAGAAGATATTAACGTTTAAAGTTGGGGGTATTCTAGAAAATTAATTAATCTCTACAAAGCCCCAGATTTTTGTAGCTCAATCTGATGGAACCACGTGTGTGGCCCAGATTGAAGAAAAATGGGATGGATGGTGGAGATGAAAGGAAAGAAAAAATAAAAAAATAAATAAAAGAAGAAGAAGAAGAGAAGTAAGGGAAGCTGCTTAATGGCAGCGAATGAGAGGGGAGGAAGAGAGCAGGAAGGAAGATGGCCAAATGAGGAGAAGAGAGAGAAGAGACAGGCCAATAAGAGGAAGAGGAAAGGAGAGAAAGAAGGGAGGAAAGAAGGAGGGGAACGGACGGGTCATCCCTTGACTCACAACCAGTTCTCAACCCGGTTGGCTCCTACCTCCATTTTCGACGGAATTTCATCCTTTTTCCGGTGAATTGCTGCAAGAAACTACTTGGGAAATCCTTTATGACCTTCCCTCTATCCATTCCATCTCAAATTTGGAGAGATTTGGCCTTGAAAATGGGGGAAACCGCAAAGAGGGGTGTGGCGGCTTTGGCTTCGAATCACCCAACCCCGAAGCAATTTCTTCCAATTACCACCACCCATGGCATCCTCTTGAGGCCTAGAACAAATCCCAAACAAGTTTGGAGGCGGTGGAGTTGTTTTGGAGATGGATCGAACACACCCAAATTCAAGGGTTTCATACGATTTTGGAGAATTTGAGGCATTTCTCGGCCGAATTGGCCTTGGTCACAGGTATGAAAGTTGTTCCTTTTGTTGAGATCTTCATTTCTGAAAGATTTGAGAATTTTTTGAGAAAGTTGAATTTTCCGGCGAGTCGGGGCGGCCGACCGCCACCCACGGCGGCGCAGGCGGCGGCGTGTGGCCAGTAGGCCGTCAATATTTTTTTTAGGCTATGTTTGATATCCTGAATTCATTTTTTATAGTGGTTTGACGTAAGTGGATCATTGAGCTAGATTCTTTACGATTCATGGTTAGGTAAAAATGTGAATCGGCGATCCAACCGTTGGATCGTCACCAAACTTTGATATGTTGTTCTATAAGCATAATGTGAATCATGAGAAGTTACGGATGGAAAATCTGATATGCGGATCTTCCGGATTGAGTTATGTAGGGTTGTGGACCGTACCGTCGATCAAAGATCGACGGTTGACTTATGGTCAATGAGTTTTGAATCACTTTTGAATGCCCTTGAGGATGTGTTTTATGTGAGTTATGTGTTCTATCGACAAGTATTCTGAGATGTGATTTAATAATTGTTCTAGGCATCGATCGTTCGGGATGCTTCGGTACTCGTTCTAAGGAGTTGTAGCATGGACTCCAGGTGAGTGGGCTTTTGTTTTCAGTATATATATATACTTGGCTGATTCCCAGAAATACGTTTTAAATGATTTTATGAAGTTGAATGCCATGTCGAATGCCATATATATTTATTGCTATGTTTATGCAATTACATGTTGTGGCACTGCGGATGCCAGGTAAGTCAGCTAAGTATGTATTTTTGTTATGAGGATTATGGTGATATTGATGAGATTAGCATATGGCTCATTTACCTGCACATCGGGGTTTGTGCTCCGCCATAGTAGGGCCTAGCTTTCACATGATCGTTCACCTCCCGCACCGTACGCTCACCTTGGATCCAAAGCAGGTGCCAGCCTGTCGTACAGACCACATTAGGTGGTTCCGACTTGTAGGTGACCCGCGATTCGTCGCTAGCCTTCACGTGACCATAGCACAGAGCGTTTTTATATACCCAGCTTGTCGTACAGACCACTATAGGTGGTTCCGACATGGGTGCAGGTTATTGATTAAGAGTTGGATTGGGGATTTATTGAGGAGCCATAGATTCAACCATACAGGTCACGATAGGTGACTCCGGCTGACTTATATGCATTGTCGGCATGTTATGCATTGAGATATCACCTGATTAACTTTGATGATATTTGTTGCATGCTTTGATATTGGATATGGTTTATTCGGACATGGCAATATTTGAATGTTGGTTTTCAGTATGAGTACGTATATATTTTTCTGGGAAGTATATATATTTTTACAGAAAGAGGTTATAACTTTTATATCGAAGTGATTTTGTAAAACTTTGTTTTTGCCCATTCACGCTTTTGTTTTGCGCCCCTCCAGGTTCTTGTAGCATAGTTTCTTCCATATCATCACTTTTTGGCTTTGTCACCTTCCAGGTGTCGGCCAGCACAGCTCGATTCGGAGTCTTGGTGGACATTTCGGGTCGGGGTGTATCAGTTTGGTATCAGAGCATAAGTTGGGCAGTATTGCGTTCATCACATGCGTGATGTGAGCATTCTTGGTTTTCGTGTCTTATATTTGGATTTTTCCACCTCGTTGATTACGAGAAAATATGTGAGCGTCTCTAAGTTGTGGTAATTTGGTCGACTTGTTGATGTTTTAGAAGAGCACTTGGCGAATGTCTTTAGAATTAAAATGAAGAATTTCCTTTTTTTAAGGATCGATGCAGAGGCAAGTGGATCGCCTAAATCTGGGTTAACATATTATTGGATGTTATCAGATGCTTTACCAATCGATTCAATGCTTATCTTCTAGCCATCAGTATTAAACGTTGAGATTGGAATCTCAAAGTAGTTTGATTCCTTGTTAGTATGGGTTAGGCTATCACCTATTGGAATTCTTCCGAAATCTACCTTGTTAAGACTCTAGGATAGTCTCGTGTGACGATGGTGCTAAAGTGGTAGTATTTAACGGAAAAGCACTTTGGGAAGATCACTTTCGGTGTATGATTGGACTTGGGAAGTAATATTGTACACTCTTAATGCGAAATATTTTGTATATGTTGAGAATGTGAGAATCAATAATCATGGTGTTGAACCTATGCTATGCTCATGTGGTGTTTCAATTGGTGGTAACTTTGCTCAAGTGGGAAGTTGTATTCTTCCAGCCTTAAAGCTTAAAGTATTGGCGATGTTTTTCTTTCCTTAAGTGGGCGCTAAAATTTCGACAACAAAGCATCGGTGGATAAGCTAAGATAGAAAGGTGAGTTGTTATTAATTTCTCTCACCTTGTGATATAAAAGTCTGTATTCATGATCCAATCAAGTGTGGAGATATGAAAGGAATTAAAGTCGAGACTCCACTTTGATATGATTGAAGGAAATTCTCAGTTTAGGCGAGCCTGCCTTTGGTTAGAGCAGAAGAATGTTTGAGGATATACAGTTTAACTTCCTGGGCAACCACATGTTCTTATTGGTTGTTCCAGAGGATGATGGCATTATAAGAAAGCTATTTTTGGACTCTTATACTAGTTCAAGCAAGCAGAAATCAAAACAGATTACTAGCTGGATATAATTATATTTCACCGTGTTACACGTTTCATTTCCAAGCTTTGGGAAGTCTCTCCAAAAGATTATGAATGCTAGATAGTATGTGATTTACAGAAAGGCATTGTAATCAGGTATTTGGATAATCGGGATTGTGGAGGATGAATCTTATGATATAGACGATGATGCTCGAGAAGGTAGTGCGTGAGCACGAACGAGGCTTTGTTCAGACGTTACGTTCTAAAGTTTATCGATTAAGGAATTTATTCAACCAAGTCTCATATTTAGAGAATTTCGAACTTTGGGATTTTACCTAGAATTTAGTCACTTCTTTAAGTGATGGTTAGAGCTGTTTTCCTCATACACCAGTTTTATTTAGATTGGTACTTATCTTGGAAGGTGTGATCTCCACAAATGGTATTCTTTTCTCATTCCAATAAGAGTTTGAGGATGAAGGTCGAAATCCTCACAAATGGTTGTGAGATTTAAGATATTCTTGGTCTTATTGAGGTTATCGACTATTGATGGGCGATCTTTCGACTATAACGTTCTTCATCACTGTTGACCGAAAAAGTTGGTTTAGTGTGGGAAGTGAGTGGTGAATAAAGATTTCTGGCAGCTTAAGTGTTGCCCTTTCCTTCAAATACAATTTTACATCCTTAGATAGCATCGAGAATTTCAGAATCTATGGTGATGTTTTCCTCAGAGGTTGGTTGTGTGGATGCATCGTGATGGGGTAATACTTATGGTCCCTAGTAGTGGAACCATTGAAAATGAACCATCTTATATGTGATCAAACTTTTGGATATAGTAAGTTTCTAGCAGCAGCATCGGAATGATTAAATCGACTCCTATGATTGCACTATCGAGTATTATCCCAGTTGTGCAAACGTAACTACTGAGCATCGTAGTACAAATGGTTTCTACCCTCAATATTTTTGGTTTTCCTTATTCCATTATAGTTGACCTCTTTGAGTATCATTGTGACAGTACTTTGAATCATCAAGGAATAGTTGAATGGTTATAATCGCTTACCATATCCAGATGCAAACGTGATAATTACTATAAGCTTCTGGTGAGAGGTATTTTGGTATATGTGGAGTTGTGATGATGTCTTGATGTTTATGGATCGATTTGACAATCAACTCATTCTTCCATTGATCCTAAGGAAGATTTAGTTAGACCATTGGTTAAATTTACCTATTCTTGAATTTATCGGTTATCTGGCATTTTGGTCAGCATCATTTCTGATCATGACCTTATATTCATTCTTTGTGCTGAGAATATATTTTGGTCAAGTTTGATGCATTCTACCCTATTGCAGCTCGCGTTATTTCCAAAGACCGATAGCTATTTGGGAAGAATTGCTTGGATATTGAAACCTAATTATGATCGTTAATTCCTCAATCACCTGTCAATCAATCTGTGGAATAGATCATTATCGTTGATGATTGAGCATTCTAGAAGTTGTTTTTGGTAGGGTAATGACAACCAATCAGTTTGGATATCTTGAACTTTAAAGTTGATGACCTTGTTTTGGTTCTCGGATTCTCGAGTGTGCTTTAGTCTTCTTGGCATGGTTTCTTGCTCAATCAATGAGTAATTCACGATACATTGACTTGGCAGAGGCGTGCACCAGTTTTATATCGATGCTTACAATAAATATTGGAGTACAGTCTCCTCGTGAGTTTATTGGACTTACCAAAAATGAATTTCATGTGGTATTGAGAATTGAATGGATTTCAGCATAGTATTGGTAAAGGTATAAAGCTTGGTAATTTTGGGCGTCATCTTCCAAATAAGACTGAGATTATAATTGTCGTTCGAATGTTGTCGATAAAGATTTGAATTCTCAAATTTTGGATTTTAGAGGTTATATTCTTGATTTGGTGAGCAATGCTAGTGAATAGGAATAGTTGCGAAGGAAATATTTGATGATATATATTCTTCTACACGCATCTTTTCAGGACGTCATTCTAGGACTTGATGATTTGGGGAGTACATGGATATCAAAGCACTTTTAACAGCTAGATTGATGCGCTTGAAGATTTTATGGCGTTACGATCGAGGCACGAATTGGATGATCTGGACATAATTGTATTCAAGAAGCAAGATGATTCTTACTAACTTATTGAGACAACGATGAACTATCGACATTACAGGCCGCAAACAGTAATATCGATAGCTTAATTGTTGGGTTCTCAAAGCTAGTAGGCAAGACGACTCATCTTTAGTAGTAGTTACTAATTAGAGATAATTCGAACTTATCCTCAAAGTTCGTGTCACGACAAATGTTTGGCAAGGACCATTTTCATTTTGATTTTTGATTTCGATACCCGTAAACTTTTTCTTATGCCATTACGTAGTAATTGGTATTCTTGCTTGAGGATTTGACGGATATTATATCACTATATTTCCGAGGAAGGAAGAAGGTATGAGCTGAGAGGCATGAAAGAGGAATAATTGCAATCCGATCGCGACGGAATGGCACACGCTTTTATGCAGCTGCTCTAACTTAATTTCTTCCTTGTGTAAGCATTTATATAGAGGTACTCTTCTTATTTTCGAGTATTTTACTTTTAGCAAATTATTTTAAATTTCGGGGAAGAAATTTTTAAAGGGGGAAGATTGTGATAGCCCGTCCCTGATTTTACAATTGTATAAAAAATTTAATAAGTGATTTTATGAAATTGCCCTTCGAGGCACGTGTGTTGACTGAGGATAATTATGGTATCGTGTCACCTAAGTTTTGTTTTCTTGGCATGTCCTCGAAGTACTAGTCGCTACGGACGCGTGGGCGCAAGCGGTTTGTGATTTGGAGCTATATCGAAGAAGATATTAACATTTAAAGTTGGGGGTATTCTAGTAAATTAATTAATCTCTAGAAAGCCCCAGATTTTTGGAGCTCAATCTGATGGAACCACGTGTGTGGCCCAGGTTGAAGAAAAATGGGATGGATGGTGGAGATGAAAGGAAAGACAAAAAAAACAAAAAAACAAAAAAACAAAAAAAAGTAAGGGAAGCTGCCTAATGGCAGCGAAGGAGAGCAGGAGGGAAGATGGCCGAATGAGGATAAGAGAGGGAAGAGACCGGCCAATAGAAGGAAGAGGAAAGGAGAGAAAGAAGGGAGGAAAGAAGAAGGGGAACGGACGGGTCATCCCTTGACCCGCAACCCGTTCTCGACCCGGTCGGCTCCTACCTCCATTTCCGACAGAATTTCATCCTTTTTCCGGCGAATTGCTGCAAGAAACTACTTGGGAAATCCTCCACGACCTTCCCTCTATCCATTCCATCTTAAATTTGGAGAGATTTGGCCTTGAAAATGGGTGAAACCGCAAGGAGGGGTGCGGCAGCTTTGGCTTCGAATCACCCAACCCCAAAGAAATTTCTTCCAATTACCACCACCCATGGCATCCTTTTGAGGCCTAGAACAAAGCCCAACAAGTTTGGAGGCGGTGGAGTTGTTTTGGAGACGGATCAAACACACCCAAATTCAAGGGTTTCGTACGGTTTTGGAGGATTTGAGGCTTTTCTCGCCCGAATTGGCCTTGGTCACAGGTATGAAAGTTGTTCCTTTTGTTGAGATCTTCATTTCTACAAAATTTGAGAATTTTTTGAGAAAGTTGAATTTTCCGGCGAGCTGGGGCGGCCAACCGCCAATCACGGCAGCGCGTGGCCAGTGGGCCGTCAATGTTTTTTTTAGGCTGTGTTTGATATCCTGAATTCATTTTTTATAGTGGTTTGACGTAAGTGGATCATTGAGCCAGATTCTTTACGATTCGTGGTTAGGTAA
Source organism: Heteromeles arbutifolia (assembly GCA_024362995.1). NCBI lineage: Eukaryota > Viridiplantae > Streptophyta > Magnoliopsida > Rosales > Rosaceae > Heteromeles > Heteromeles arbutifolia. Next base: position 6,615,567 of record JANCRC010000010.1, on the reverse strand, counting down.
AAATGTGAATCGGCGATCCAACTGTTGGATCGTCACCAAACTTTGATATGTTGTTCTATAAGCATAATGTGAATCATGAGAAGTTACGGATGGAAAATCTAATATGCGGATCTTCCGGATTGAGTTATGTAGGGTTGTGGACCCTACCGTCGATCTTTGATCGACGGTTGACTTATGGTCAATGAGTTTTGAATTACTCTTGAATGCCCTTGAGGATGTGTTTTATGTGAGTTATGTGTTCTATCGACAAGGATTCTGAGATGTGATTTAATAATTGTTCTAGGTGTCGATCGTTCGGGACGCTTCGGTACTCGTTCTAGGGAGTTGTAGCGTGGACTCCAGGTGAGTAGGCTTTTGTTTTCAATATATATATATATATATATATATATATATATATATATATATATATATATATATATATATATATACTTGGCTGATTCCCAGAAATACGTTTTAAATGATTTTATGAAGTTGAATGCCATGTCGAATGCCATATATATTTATTGCTATGTTTATGCGATTATATGTTGTGGCACTGCGGACACCAGGTAAGTCAGGTAAGTATGTATTTTTGTTATGAGGATTATGGTGATATTGATGAGATTAGCATATTGGCTCATTTACCTGCACATCGGAGTTTGTACTCCGCCAGAGTGGGGCCCAGCTTTCACGTGATCATTCACCTCCCGCACCGTACGCTCACCTTGGATCCAAGGTAGGTGCCAGCCTGTCGTACAGACCACATTAGGTGGTTCCGACTTGTAGGTGAGCCGCGATTCGTCGCCAGCCTTCACATGACCGTAACACAGAGCGTTTTTATATACCCAGCTTGTCGTACAGACCACTATAGGTGGTTCCGACGTGGGTGCAGGTTATTGATTGAGAGTTGGATTGAGGATTTATTGAGGAGCCATATATTCAGCCGTACAGGTCACAATAGGTGACTCCGGCTGACTTATATGCATTGCCGACATGTTATGCATTGAGATATCACCTGATTGACTTTGATGATATTTGTTGCATGCTTTGATATTGGATATGGTTTATTCGGACATGGCAATATTTGAATGTTGGTTTTCAGTATGAGTACGTATATATTTTTCTGGGAAGTATATATATATTTACAGAGAGGGGTTATAACTTTTATATCGAAGTGATTTTGTAAAACTTTGTTTTGGCCCATTCACGCTTTTGTTTTGCACCCCTCCAGGTTCTTGAAGCATAGTTTCTTTATCAACGAGGACTCGTGGCATATCTCAGCTCAGGTGGCTACTTCTAAGGGTATGATCTTTACCCACACTACTGTACTTTACTTATGCTCTGACAACGCGTGTGAATTTGGTCCATACCCACTGACAGCGCGCTCTGATAGTTAGGCACCTTTAGGTTTAAATTTATTCGCATTCTTCCATATCATCACTTTCTGGCTTCGTCACCTTCCAGGTGTCGGCCAGCACAGCTCGATTCGGAGTCTTAGTGGACATTCCGGGTCGGGGTGTGTCACTCATCCTTTCTTTCTCCCCATACACCCTCCTCCCTCTTCACCCCCCGACCCCAAGGAACTCAACCCACCACTACCCTAGCCCTAACCGAAAAAAAATTCACTCTCTTCTTCCCACTCTAAATCCACCACCATGAACTCGAGCCGAGCTCTCCGACCTCGTGCACTGGAAGATCTCCCACGCAAATGGCTACTATTGTTGTCGCTGTTTGAAAACTCTGAATCGGCGAACCCAAGGCTGCATCTTTATAACCCCCTTCTTTCGATCCGGTCACAGCCTCCGACCCACCGTTCATAATTGACTGCATCTTTGATTTGGATAAACAAAGCAGATTGCCTTCATATTCTGATAAATTGCTTCATATGTGATTTTTGTTTTTGTTGCTTCATTATGTTTGAACTGAGGAGGAGGATGAGTATGACGACATCGTTGGGTAGTAGTGGTGGTGCTTGCTGATGGGGGTTTGATGAGGAAGACGGCGGCGGGATGCGGGTGAACTAAAGAAGAAGGGTGAGAGTGATGGGTTGTAAGGGATGGGAAATGAAGAGGGAGGAGTGGGTCTGGGGAAAGAGAAGGGATATGTAGTGAAGAAGGAGGAGATGGTGAAGTGGGTCGGGGGGTTTCTGGGTTTGTTTGGTTTTTTTTTTTTTTTTTTTAAATAGGGTAAATATTATTATATTTTAAATGTATAAAAAATTATTTTTTTACCATGTGGCACATATGTGGTAGCTACGTCAGCACAAATGTGAGATCTCATATTTGCCACATTATCACTTAACGGTTTACGTAACAGATTTTCTAACGGTTGTATGAAATTGAAATGTTTTAAAGATGTTGTAAGGAATTGAAATCAACCCCAAACCTGAGGGGGTAAAATGTAATTTACCCAAGATCAATTCATGTATTGATATAAGAACTAATTTCTTATGCGTAATTAGGTCGTCTAAGACGAACCAGCATCCTCGCCGGATCCATTCCCTATGGATCCTGCAATCGTGTCCGTTCATTATATATCATGCGGTCAGAAATCATTTAAAATTTAAAATTTAAAATTCAAATATAAATAATACTTAACGAAAACTAACCGCACGATATATGATGAACAGACAAGATTGGATCGGACAAAATTCAAATTTAAAATTCCCTGGTTCGTCTAAAGACCATTTTGAAAAGAAATGCCAAATTTTAATTAGAATGCCAAATCCAAATACTTAGAAAACACACTTAGAAGGGACCACACAAGAACAATGATTGGTGAAGAGGGGATGATAATTAAAAGTAAGAATAATTCAAAACAACGATGAAGATAGAAAAATAAAAAATAAGAAAGAGAAACCCTAATAAGATCCGACGTACAAATGATTGCTGCTGTATACATTGTCTCCTTTGGACTCTGCAATGGGTCCCAGTGAGTAGGTCCCATTCCAACATCCCTCCATCCCACCGCCATCATTATTGATCATTGGCTCCTCCTCCTCATTCTTCCTCGCGCCCATAACCATAGCTTTGACCTAAAAAGCTCTCCCTCTCTCTCTCTCCTCACGTCATTACACTGACTCTGACCCAATCTCCCATCATTAATCCCACCTCACGCGGAAGTCACGTGACCTCTGGCACATATTCAGATCTGCATTTACCTACTCAAACATGAAACATGCAATGCTACGTACGTATTCACATGAACGTTTTGGGTGTACGTTTGTACCAATGACCGACTATATCTCTCGTCTCTTTTGGTAACGAGAGAAACAAATACATCTATGCGGATATATTTCTAGATTAATAAATTGATCACTAGAAAAATGTATTTATTTAACACCTCGTTGCACATATTTTATTCTAATCAAATGATATTCTCTGTTGGATTTGGAAAAAAAGAAAAAGAAAAAGGAACTCACAATTACGCTTCACTTTACTTGAAGAAGCCCCAACTAAGTCATATATATGTATCTGTAGTCTTTAGAGAATATTTCAAGACCATATATACATGCTACAAAATTAATGTTCAAGGTCGAGTTTCGCATGTGATAATTGTGATTTCCAAACAAGTTGAATGTAGTGATTAGAGAAGGTGGACAATCAGGATGAACCAATGTGTCCATGATTTGATCTAAATATCAAAACCGCCCACTTTTTAAGCCAAAATTTGAAAGGTATCTCATGAGAAAATCAAATATATCTCGGAAAATTGCCATCTAATTGTGGGTGGAAAAATGAGGTTCTTGAGCTAGTTCACATGCATGTATCCTAAAATATGGGGAGTTAACCTATAATTACGCAACCTACACTCGTACCTTGTAAAACAAGATAAAGTTGAGGACATGGGACTTGGAGCTCAAGTTCAATGCCTATAAAGGCCAATAACCACACTAGCATAAGGCGTGAGGGGAATGACGTGATATTATAATATACTACAATCAATTTGAACAAACATTGGTTACAGCGTCAAAGTATTTTTTTTTTTACACATGTATTTCTCATCTCTAATTAATGGCAAATGAAAATTGGTACATGGCTTTCTGAACGAGGCTACAAGATTGTTGTTGGAGGATCCGAAATTTTATGCTCCAACACGAATTATTGTAAAACAATAATAGATGAAGTTTCATTTAATGACCAAATTATTACAAAGTTAATCAAATGGTTAACGATTCCCATTTTTGGCTGAACTTTTGTAATGATGATCTCCCGAAGGGTTTCAATCACTGGACCACATGGAGATAGAGTTTAACATTATTATTGACATGACATTTTGCTAATTCGTTTTGTCAAAGAGTTGAATTGAGCAAGAATTCATTCCAACCAAAGTTGTTTACTATATATTATTGTATATTTAATGTGAAAACTAGAGATATTAAAAAGATATAATGATTAAAACAAAAACTGTATTTATGATGGGTTGTTTCTCCACGAAAACCCCCACCCAAGAGCAGTATCTTTCAAAATTGGGAGTTGGATTCCTAATACTTGTGTGGCCTTGTGTTTTCATTCCAATTTGGTTAATAAACACATGAGTAATCCGTAACGATAACTCTCTTTATTCTAATTCTAGTTTATGAATATGTAAACACTACATAAGGATTGTATTTAAACAAACTTTTTTTTTTTCAAATCATAATAGTGGGATATCCCATGATATGAGGTATATTATTGAAGAGAAAGTTACTACAGTAAACTGTAGTGATAATAACCACAAGTCAAATGTTAGTTAGGTTGTTACTAAGTTTGTTAGGAAAGTTACCATTGTATAGTTTTTACTTTTACCTCTTTTACTTTTCTAAAGTGTAAGTATAAATACCAGCATGTAACTTATCATTATTCAATCAATGAAATATCAGCATTCTCAATATGGTCTCCATCGCCTAAGTCCACCAACCTTCGATCCTGTTTTCCTGAAAAATACTTTCCAGCTTTCTCACCAACCAAACAGTACACTTTCAGCTTCAATCTTATTCATCCATGGCAGCAAATTCGTCGATTTCTTCCTCTCTGATGACTGCAAACCCTGCTCCTTCTCCCGTGTTTGCGAATCCCTCTTCTCAGCTGCACAATAACACGTCTTCTCCGATGAACACAAACCTTAATTCCTCTTTTCAGGTGTCAATTAACTTCATCTCCATCCAAAACATTGGCAGTATGGTTCAGACGAAGCTTAAATGTCAAAACTACCTTGTTTGGTGCTCTCTGTTCGATCTGATCTTTCACCGTTACAAACTCACTGGCATCGTTGATGGATCTGAACAGCCACCACCTCAATTTTGTACTAATGATTCTGGAAATCTGACCTCAATTCCAAATCCAGCTTTTGATTCTTGGTATGAGAAGGATCAGAACATCATAATCTGGCTAAACTCCACACTTTATGAAGATCTTATTCCGTTCACCGTCGGCGTTCAATCTGCATGTGAATTATGGCAAAATCTTGAGCGACATTTTGATGAAGTTTCTAGCTCTCACATTCATCAACTGCGATTTGCAGTCCATGAGCAAAGGCACTTCCTCAATTTCTGAATACTTGTAGCGCATCAAAGAGATTACCGATGCTCTTACTGCCGCCGGTGCATTAGTTGATGATCACGATCTTCTCATCATCATTCTCAATGGTTTACCAGATGAATATGATTCTTTTGTTGATTTTGTTCAATTTCACCTTGTTGATACTACTATTGATGATCTACATGGCTTCTTGCTTAGCAAAGAGATGGCTCTTACTCGCAAGAAACAGCAACATTCATCTTTTGCTAAACCATTTCAGCCTTCACTTTTGTGCCAGCACCTTCCAATGCTCATCCGTTGCTCCCTACACCTTCACAACTTCAGGCCTACAATGTTCAGATCACAGTTCCTTCAACAATGCAAATCGAGGCAATTATCAAAGGAATAACTATCAAATAGGCTATAACAATCAACATCAAAACAATCGATACAACACTCGTGGTGGTAATCGTGGTTTTTGCTCCAATAATTCTTACAACAACGATTCTAAGGCCATTCCTTGTCAAATCTATGAAGATCCTGGCCATCTTGCTATTGATTGTGTCAATCGCATGAATCCTAATTTCCAGGGGCGTATTCCACCTGCAAAACTTGCCATGTATGCTTGCTTCCTCTAATGTTTCTTCTCCTCCACCATGGCTCTTAGACTCTGGAGGAGGCTCTCACATGACTAACAACATTCAGAACCTTCAAAATCCTCAGCCTTACACAGGGTCAGAGAAAGTTTACATTGGCGACGGTCAAGGTTTGCCAATTCTTCATATTGGATCTACTTTTCTTAAAACACCATCTGCAACTTTTACATTAAAAAATGTGTTACATGTTCCTCATCTTAAGCATAATCTTCTTTCTGCAAATATGTTCTTGCATAATAATTGGTGTTCTTTGACTCTAAATCCGTTTGACTTCAATGTCAAGGATCTTACTACGAGGACGATGCTTTTTAGAGCACCTGTTCGTTGTGGTCTTTATCCATTATTTGCATCTTCTTCAACTGCAACACAGTATTCTGCTAATGCTGCAATAAAGACCTCATCTGCTATATGGCATCAACGTTTGGGGCATCCAACGTTCAATACTTTTCGATCTCTTTTGTCAAAGTCTAGTTTGCCTATTTCTAATTTTGTTCAGCAATTGTTTTGCTAGAATTGTGTTTTAGGCAAGTGTGCTAAATTGCCATTTCATAATTCTATATGTATTTACCTCTAGAATCTGAGAACTTGTTCATGCAGATGTTTGGGGTCCAGCTCCTATATGTTATGTCAGTGGCTATATATTTTATGTCATCTTTGTCAATGACTTTACAAAATATACACAGTTGTATCCACTAAAACATAAATCAGATGTCTTTCATGTTTTTGTCCAATTTCAAGCTCTTGTTGAGAATCTTTCTGGTCACAAAATTGGTACACTACGATCTGATTCAGGGAGTGAGTTTATTAGTTCTCAGTTCAAAAATCATATTTCCTCTCATGGTATTCAACAGCATCTAAGCTGTCCATACACACCTCAACAAAATGGTTGTGCTGAGAGGAAGCACATGTATATTGTGGAAACTGCCATAACTCTTTTGATTGCCTCCAAGGTTCCTCATTAGTTTTGGGTGGAAACATTCCTCACTGCAGTCTACCTTATTAATAGATTGCCTCCATCTCATAAAGCATCTACATGGGAACAAATTTTTCACAAAGCTCCTGATTATACAACTTTAAGGGTGTTTGGCTGCAGGTGTTTTCCCTGGCTCAAACCCTATTCTACTTCGAAATTGGAACCTAAGACTAAACTGTGTGTATTCATTGGTTACAGCTTGGTTCACAAAGGTTACAAGTGTTTAGATCCTTCTACAAACAGGGTCTATGTCTCTCGACATGTTCATTTTGATGAACACAGTTTTCCTTTCCATGATATCACCAAGCCCCAACCATCCACTATTTCCAATACCACACATTCACCAACCTCATAATTCTCTCTAATATTCCTAAATCTTTATCATTCACCCTCTCATCCTATCAACTCCACACCAACTATTAATCTCAATCCCATTAAGTCATTATCAAATTCACTACCAAATTCACCTTCAATCTCAACTTTTATATCAACATCACTACCAAATTCACTTTCAATCATAACCTCACCTACTATTTCAGCTCCTATTTCTCAATCTCTACCTGTCACCTCAATTCATCCTATGCAAACAAGGTCCAAATCAGGTATTTTCAAACCAAAGGCCTTCACAGCAACCAAACACCTTATGCCTTCTTACTTGGACAGTGAGTTTGTTCCTTCTACATATGTTCAGGCATCAAAATATCCTCATTGGCGAGCTGCAATGCAAGATGAGTTCAATGCTTCACAAAATACTGGAACTTGGAACCTTGTTTCTCATACATATAATTTGGTTGGTTGCAAATGGGTGTTTCGGATCAAAAGAAAGCCCGATGGCTCTGTGGATAGATACAAGGCTCGTCTTGTTGTCAAGGGCTACAACCAACAAGAGGGTATTGACTATAGTGATACCTTCAGTCCAGTTGCCAAACCTGTGACTATAAGGAACTTGCTTACTCTTGCAGTGCAATCTAATTGGTTCTTACATCAGTTAGATGTAAGCAATGCCTTTTTACATGGCTATCTGAAAAAAAATGTTTTTATGGTCCAACCTCTAGGATTTGTTGATCAAGACAATCCTCATCATGTTTGCCATCTTCAAAATTCTCTTTATGGTCTCAAACAAGCTCCCCGAGCTTAGTATGAAAAGCTTCAATCAGCACTGTTTTCTATTGGCTTTCAAGCATTTCACTCTAATCACAGTCTGTTCATTCTTCATAAACATGTTCTTGTTCTAGTACTGGTTTATGTTGATGATATTATAGTAGCATGACATTCTTCCACTGCCCATCAAGCTGTTATTGATCAACTCATTGCTCAATTTCCTGTCAAGGACCTAGGAGACTTGCATTACTTTCTCGGATTGGAAGTGAAGAGATCATCTTCAGGGATATTCATCAGTCAATCCAAATATATCCTGGATCTTCTCAAAAGGTCAAGCGTGGATTATGCAAAGCCATGTTCTACTCCATTTGGTTCTGCCAAATTGGATCTCATAGGTTCTTTGATGTCCAATCTAGAGGAATATCACTCTATTGTTGGAGCATTACAATACTTAACTTGGACTAGACCAGATTTGTCTTATGCAGTTAATTTGGCATGTCAATTTCTGCATTCTCCTCGAGAACCTCATTTTCAGGCAGTAAAACACATACTCAGATATCTCAAGGGCACACTTGACCATGGTCTCTGGTTTCCAAAAACCACAGCTCCTCTTACACTTAAAGCCTTTTCAGATGCTGATTAGGCTGGTTGTTCTTGGGATAGACGATCTACAGGTGGTTTCTGCATCTTTCTTGGTCCTTGTTTAGTTAGTTAGAGTGCCAAGAAACAGCATACCGTTGCTCGGAGCTCTACTGAAGCTGAATATAGATCCCTGGCTCACACTGCTGCTAAAATAACCTAGATTTGCCAACTTTTCACTAATATAGGCCTTAAGTTGCCTTCTCTACCTCAAATTTGGTGTGATAATGTTTCTACTATTGCCTTAGCCTCTAATCCAGTGTTTCATGCTAGAACAAAACACGTCGAAATTGATTATCATTATATCTGGGAATTGGTTCTAGTTAAACTTCTCAAAGTCCAGTTTGTATGCAGTCAGGATCAATTGGCAGATTTCTATACAAAGTCTCTTCCCAGACAACATTTCCTTCTTCTCAAATCCAAGCTTTCACTTCAACCTTCTCCGTTTAGCTTGAGGGGGTGTGAAGAGAAAGTTACCATAGTAAATTGTAGTGATAATAACCACAAGTCAAATGTTAGTTAGGTTGTTACTCAGTTTGTTAGGAAATTTACCATTGTATAGTTTTTACTTTTGCCTCTTTTACTTTTCTAAAGTGTAAGTATAAATACCCTCAGGTAACTTATCATTATTCAATCAATGAAATATCAGCATTCTCAATAATTATCACACCCCACAATGAGGTGTCGATCATCCTACAGCCTGCGCAGACACCCGCCCATCAAGGCTAAGACCTTTCTCATGTCAAAAGGCCATTCACGAACTCATCATTCCTTGACTACCAAGAACAACGCATTTCCTTTCAAATACGGTAAGACGTCTATCCATGCAGTAGCTAAGTGCGAATGCAAGTTTAGACTAGCAAATTGGAAATCCACGCCTTGCATGACCGGGCAGCAAACAGTCTAATCTTACTTTGACTATATATCAATTAATTCGTCCCCACCCAATATTTTCTATGACTTTATATCTTCAATCAAAGGTTTGAATTCTACAATCCGATAACACAAATCCATTTCGAATTCTTGGGTTTGAACTCAAATCTTTTCTTACCTCCTTATCTGACTAAGCTACTAAGAATACATTAATAGATCTAGAGATCACAAGGAACAAATAGAGGGGCGTCCCCTAAATTACGCCATTATACTATGTCACCTTTTTCTAAACTAACCCATAAAAAGATTGCATAATCTACGCTTAAGCACGAGATGATTTGCTTAAGTTTGATATTAGAAATAGGAGAAATTTTTCAGTGTGCCGAGAACACAACCTAATACACCAAGTGTCATAATACAATTAGTTGGAAAACTAATTTTTCAAGTGTCCAACTAATTGTATTATTACACGTAATATACGGAGCTATGTTTTCGGCACACTGAAAAATCGCTCTAAAAACAGTACCGATCATCTAATAATATTACTTTGGGAAATATCCATATTTGTTTGACGAATACAAGTAAATGGCGGCAGCAATTAACCCAGTGGGTTCTCAACAAACGTCCTTCTAGAAAAGCCAATTATGGCTTTTACCAATTTTTCTTCTCTTTGATTATGGTCGTGATCATTTGTCATATTATATAGTTTTACTACGGCAGATGTTTTGACTTTGTTTATCAAACCATGCTCAACCACAGAATGTGGTTAACTAATTATAACATAATACCATTCATCTCTAGGATAAATGATGATTCTTACCATTCATCTCTAGGATATATGATGATTATTCTCTCATGTGTATCACTTAAATTGTCTAGGACCCATTAAATGTGGAAATATTGATCAAGTAAACTCAATTATTTTCATATCAACTCTACAATACTCTTGTACAAATACAGTAATATATTTTGCGGTGGTACGTACAATCAAGGAACAAAATGCCGATAATATCGGCGATATTATCGGTTTTTTTGGGACCGATATTTTAATAGGTATCCAACGGGTTTTCGTCAAAATATCGCGATATTATCGATACTATCGATAATATCGTGATATTACCGAAATATCGCGATATTTTGGAACTGTGCTACTCGGAGAAGAACGCCGGAGCTTCTACAGCTCCGGCCGACTGTAAAAGAGGACCCTAGACTCCGATCTAGGTATCAAAATGAAATAGAAGACGAGATGAATGTTTTTATATATTCCGTTTGCCGTGAAACGGTCGAAGGTGTTCGGAAAGTTCGTCGACACCCACGGCCTCGCCAGAGATGGGTGTGCCTATTCCCGAGCCGATTTTGAACTTAAATTTCACATATAAGGTTCAATCTAGAACAGAAAGAGGCAAACCCGAAGCTTACCTAACCGGAGAAATTCAAGAAACTTGCCGGAGTTCCTGCGTTCGCCGAGTTGCAGAGACGAGAAGGAGAGGGAGAAAGACAAGGTTGCTGATGACGATGGGTGTCTTCCTGAAGCAGGTGCGATGGTGTGCGTGTGTGTATGTGGGTCTCGAACCCTCGGTGCAAAGAGAAAGGAGAGAGACGGCGCCGACGAGGGAGGAGCAGAAGGCGATGTGGGTCTCTGTGCTTGTGTGTGGGAGAAGGATCGAGAGACCTTGGGTCTCTGTGCGTGTGTGTGGGAGAATGAAGAAGGGGGAGAATGGAGCTCAGAGAAGAGAGAATGATCGAGAGAGAGATAGACTGTCTGCGTGTGATGTCTGTGTGCGTGTGTGATCTCTGTGTGCGTGTATGGTGGCATGTGTGTATGTGTGTGGTTGGGTCATCACTTTTACAATTTTCAGACCATGGACAAAAATAATAGTGCTTTCATAATGAAACTGTGTGCCACTGTGAGTCTGTGATATTTTTTTCACATTCAAAGAGGTGGAATATCAGAGCCATGTTAACAATTACATGGGTGGCATGTTAACAATTACATGCAAAACTATTTTGGGGATTTATCATTTGATAACTACTCTTCACAATACACTCACTCTACACATAGAGATGATGAAGATAGTGAAAAATTTGAACCTCATAGGAACTCTATGTGGTACTAAGTCACTATGTATCTTACCATGCAATGTATAAAGTGTAAAATGTTGTACTAATTCATTATATATAAATGATTATGGTGTGTTTAAACTTCTTTCATTAATTACTACATATTTTCTACACTCACAATGTTTGTCAGCTCGCTATATAATCAACTTGATAATGTTAAATCCATCATGCAATGCATTTCCTTCCAATTTTTTGTGATAAACTAATAGATAATTGACTAAATAAACATTCTACAAAGTTTCAATAAAAATTTCCAAGTTTTTCTTACAATTTCCGTGGTTTCCACATAATTTTTATCGATATCGATATTATCCCGATATTTCCATCGATATTTCCGTGTTTTCGGACTACCGATATTTCCGATATCATCGATATTTAATACCTTGCGTACAATAATGCAGAAATATTTCTAAATTGATACATCTGTAATTATGCTTAACTAGTTTTTTGTTTAGTGATATTTAATTTTTTTTTAAATCTTAAGTTTAATTCCTATCTACTAATTAGTATTACGATTTAGTAATATTCCTTTACACAGAAAAGTAAAAAACCTTAAGTTCAACTCACATCTATGACGAATAGATTTTATAATTTTGTTGAATTTGCTACCTTGTTAGTAGCCGACTCATTATATGATCTAAAACAATTTGGATTTTCACTTTAAGTTACAAAGAACACGGTAGTCTCCGCATACAATACTAGTATCAATACAACAACAATCCTTATCGAAAGGTATCATGATTAATATGATTGATGATCAGCAAGTCAATAATACCACGTGGCAAAAAACCAGTGGGTATCCTTGATCTAATGACTAAAATGGTCAAATTGGTGATTAGGGGAAGGAATGCAGAGGTTGAATTTTCTTTCTTCAAATCGTTTTTCTGATATATTGAAAAATCTGTCGTTGTGTGACTTTTTTACCGTGGAGTCATGCATTACTTTGTGCGACGGTTCTCAGGAAGGGTCCCACCCAGTAATTCACATGTATCTCCCTCTCTCTGAGACCTATCATTAAAGCCTGCATGACTTCAATTATTGCAATGATCCCAAAAGCATGACATATCTGACCTGCTCACATCCTCTCCATGTGTATTCTAATTACGACTTGTTTACAAAAGCTAACCCACGCGTGTGGGACCAAAAAAATACATCAGAAGTAATTGAAAACATAATATAAAACTCGAACCCCCCAAAAAATGAAAAATAAAAGCATTGTACACACTTTGAGGAGTGTATTCGATTGAAAATTTTGAAATTTTTTAATTCTTTTAATGAATTTAGGAGTATTTTTAAATGATTCTATAAAATTCAAGGGGTATTCAATTAAAATTTTAAAATAATTTATTAAAAAAATTCTTAAAAATTCAAGTGTATTCAATTAGGATTTTAAAGAACATTATAACATTTTAGGTGTATTCAATTAGAAATTGATTTTAAAGAATTTGAGAGATTTCGTAATGTATTTTAAGCATCCACAAATTTCACATCTCTCTATGAGATTTCGAGGGAGTTGAATTAAAATTTTATGTGAAATCTTTACAAATCAATTAAATTCTATAAAAATTCATGGATTTATAAATCCATTCTCTCAAATTCTCAATTGAATAAACTCATTTTAGATGAGAGAAAATCTGTCTTAAAAGTCATACTCTTCAGTTTTCATAAACTCTTTTGATATTTCGTGTTTTTAAGACATCTCAATATTTTATCATGTTGTATAGAAATTAATGTTAAATTATGAAGTGACATAGAGTTCATAAAGACTTTCATTTTGAGAGAGTTTTCTCAGCATTACCCAAACAATTTGGTGATTTTGTATTTGAAGAAAACCCTAGTCAGCTAGGAACAGCTAGTACATAATGGACACTCCATTGGATACCCCTTTTTTTAGGGTAGTTTCAATGTTTTGATGGCTATAAAAAGCTATATGACCACACCACCAAGGGCTGCTTAAAAGACACGAAAGCACCTTGCCCCCATAAACTATACGAAAAAGCAATTAACGAAAAAGGGCTTCTTTCTTGGAATGGTAAAAGATGATCACTTTGTCTGCCTACACACAAAAACACATTTATAATAGTCAAACCTAACTAGACTAATGTTAGTTAAGTTGATTGGACGAGTGTGATTATCTGTTTACACTCAAGTTTTGCTAAAGAGATCAAATTTAGAGACTAAATTTATAAATTAAATGATGTGTCACCAATAAGAATAAGTACGTTTATCAATGTGTAAATAATAAACCAATCATCAACTTATATGTCTTTTAGTTTTCAAAACTTTGTTTACAAATTTAGTCTCCTTAGCATTACTCTTCAAAAAATACTAAAGAGATTCTCTCAAATTGTGATTTTTCATAGACTCTCTGTCGTCTTACAATTTAATGACAATATTCATGCCAACATTATAAAACATTGTGTGAAAACATGAGGTGGCAGAGAATCCTACTTTTAAGAGTGTCTCCTTAGCATCTCTCTTGATCTTTTGTAATTTAAAAAATTTAATTTAAAATATGTTAAAGTAGTTTTTCGATAATTTCATACTTGATAAATTACTAACCTCGATTAAATAATATTTTATGACGGTCGCGACCTGGAGATAACAAGAATCCGGACCCTCGTCGAATCCTCTTTGTGAGGATTCTGGCGATCCGTCAATCGTGTCCGTTCATCATACATCGTGCGGTTAGAAATTATTTAAAATTTATTTATTTAAAATTAAACACAAATAGTACCTAACAAAAACTAACCGTATGATGTACAATGAATAGACACGATTCACAAATCTTCAAGATCCTCACAAAGATGATCTGGAGAGGATCCTATTGGGAGATAACAATGCTAAATTAATAATTCGCTAAATTTATAAGGTAATACATTATTAAATAGATCCTACATAATATATAAATTAATAATTCTCTGGTACATAGTACTTATAATTCGACTATGAAGCTTTCCTGCTACAAAGTTCGGGTCACTTCTCGTCACTTGATAAGGATACAAAGTCTGTATTCAGCGGCGAAGTTAAAAATAACGTTTACAGGGACACAACTAAGCAATTGTGAATGCAGGCCCTCGTGGAATTCCAAAATGAGCACGCGCAACGCCAATTTTTTTAATTTTTTAATTTTAAAGGAGGTATTTTGTCGAGGACTTGGCCAAGATAAACCCAATGTGTGCTTAGCGTACATCCATACACGATGTGCCATTTTAATTGTTTCTTTAGGGTCAATATTGTTATACTGATCAAATATATATTGTGTATATGTATAGGGCTTGGAGGTCAAATTTAATAGGCGTATAGGAGGAGGAATTCTTTTTCATGAGCTGCCAGAATCAACTCTACAACTAAACATTTTTGTGTTATATCCGCCTCCTAACGATTTTGGACGAGGAATGAGTGTGGTTGGTGGTGGCGAGTTAATTATTATTCGCCATAGTTTGATTCAATGTTGTATTGAGTTTGATTCAATGTTGTATTGAGTGAAAGAATGCGACTGCGATTTAAGCAGAGCCTTGGTTCTTGCTTAGACTGCCTTTTTTTTTTTCAAGCAAAAAACGTAAGGGGGGTACGTGCCCCCTATGTCACTTAATAAGAATCACCCCTGGCTATGTTCCTATCTAATGACGAATAATGTTCCATTGCCAAACTCTTGTTATCAACAATGTTTTTGAGTTTTTTTTTTTTTTTTCGCTTCATAGTTATCTGTATTGTGATTGATCAATCTAAAGTAAAGCGAAAAAGAAGTTTTTGTGTGTGACAATATCGATTAACCGAGTCACCAAGAAAAAAAGAACATTTGCAGTCAAATGAAATCTTGTGTGATCAATCTGACCAATCCATCCCAAGTTCCCAATGTTTTGCTCCTATCCGTTCACCTATCAAACCAGCATGCTTTGGTTGCCGAAGAACAGTATTAGGCTTTGGGTGGATGATACGTCTACAAAAAGTAGGTAAAGTTGCATCAGCAGCCGTTGGAAGCCCTGGTTGGTTAGTCAGCGGTCCAAAGCCACCAGAGGCAGGGTCATTTCATTTCAAGTTGCGTCACTGATGATAAGGAAATAAAGAAAAAAACTTGGAAACTGCAAAAACCACTTTAAGCTTAATTGGCTATCATTTGAATACAAACAAAACCCCAACAGTGCATGCCTAACAAATATCATTGTGTATTCTGTGTGTTATTGTGTTTGGTAAGAACACACACATCATTCCCCTCATATTACCATCATGATGATCATCATGATAACGATAAATAAACAAACCTACATGCCTCCATCATGAACTAATATTTTTCGGAATAGTATCCTCTCCCGGCTCTTTTTTGTGGGAATCCAGATGATCAATCAATCGTATTCGTTTATCGTACATCATGCAGTTATAAATTATTTAAAATATTGAATATAAATGGTATCTAACGAAAACTGATCGCACGATATACGATGAACGGACACGTTTGATTGATTCTGAAACCCTCACAAAGAGGATGCGGAGAGGATCCTTGTCCATATTTTTCTATACTCAAAGCATTTTCACGTAATCATATTATTTCATTCAAATTATAACATGCGTATCTTCTAATGAGGTGAGAGCTAAAAGAAGCAAGAAAACAACATTATCATCTCAAATTATAATATATTAATTTATATTTATTAATATGTACAAAAAGTAGGACTGAGACTATATAATATTTAATCGTGTCCTTATACTGTAATACGTAAAATAAGACCTTATGTGACTTGTGCTCGAATTTTATTATGTTTAATTGACAGATATTTCTAGCCCACCATCCGAGCCGTCGAATTTTATTTAGGGTTAGCTGCAGAGCACCAACCGTCGAACCCAAGACCATGATGTTTCATGCAAGCGCACTCAACCATCAGGCTGGGGAGACGGTCGGTGCCGTCGAATTTTATTATGTTTAAATAATTGCTTTTCATAGATTAATGCCATGATAATCGTGGCCCTCATTTGAAGAGATTTTTCAGTGTGACCTGGAACACAGGGTAATACACTATATGTTACTATACAAATGGTGATATATATGTGTTAAAAAGTTAAAAATTTAAATATTAAAATTTTCCACCACTTATATAAAAACATATGGTGTACCATTCGTATTCCAGTCATAATAAAAATTTTCTCCCTTAGTAAGAAAACAATAATGTAGTCTGTGGGAGACAGTAATCACATAAATAAACAAACCTGTTTGCAATCAACATATATTCTGCCAATAATTTATTTTGTTGGATAAAACATTCTGTTGCCTTCTACCAAATGTATAATATAATATATACATACACACATATATATATATATATATATAGGTTACATATCTTGACCAAAAGAAAAAATATATAAATGTTAAGTATGGTATCGTATTCCTATTATTTTCAGCAGTACAGTCAAACTGATTATCTGATCCAATTTTTAAGTCTTGCTTGACACATTTTTCTCCCACACTAAATTGATAGTTATTTATATCACAAATGGTTTTGTTGGAGACCACTAGCACATTAGAAAATGTTTACTTGTTCAACACTCTGTAAAATTATAGTGGTGAATTCTTTCTTTTAATATTGAATTACGTCCAATTTATCTTTTTTAATAAAATGTTTATCTTTTGAATTAAATCTCATACCAGTTAAAAATTAGAATTTCACAACCATCTGATTTCCTTATTTCACAGTGTATATAAAATAAAGAATGCCACTAGAACTTCAAAATAAAGAATGAAACATGTTGTCAGTTTTATGAAACAGTTATGATATATATACTTATTTTTTTTATATCTTCTTCGTTAAGAGTAACGTTAAAGAACTATTTTAGACTGATGATGATAATTATCTAAACAATTTTTTTAGTGTGATTCAAGCAAACTAACAAGAAAAATGCAGTTAGAATTGGAAGAACATTTCATACAAATAGTACATGTATGCGCAAATATATTTTACTATACCGAATATATACTGTGGTTGTGCTTTGTTTTCGTCCGATCCCTCTCTTTTCTCTAGTCTCGCGCATGAACCGTTGTATAATTTAATAGATTCACGTGCGTTTGTCAACCTGAATTTGTCGGTCAATCCTACTCTTTTTCTCAAACCAGAAAACAAATAAAAAGCAATAAAGGAGTGTTTTGCACAATAAAAGAGAAACACGCCCTCCTCTCTCTCTCTCTCTCCCTGTGTTTACACAATAAAAACAGAAGATTTTGGATTGGAAGACTACCGCTAGTGTTTTAGACTTGTTCCCTTTTGCTTCTTTTTAAACCCTCTCATCGCTCCCCTTTCCACCAAATATTATTCAGCCACAACAAAAAATGGAGCTAGCTCTGAGCTTAGGGGATGCTTCAAAGCCGTTTCTGTTTCTCGACAAAGCTCCAAAGATGGGCGGCAACATGGATATAGGGTTTTGCATGGGCTTGGGGACTGCTGCTTTCAGTGCTGGAAGATCGGATGAGAGTAGCAGAAAGAGCACCTATGAAGTTTATGATCAGGAGGAGAGAAGAAGAAGTAGGATTTCATCAGATCCACCTCTTCAGCTTAATCTCTTGCCTTCTTCTCCAGTTCCTCGTAGCCACGTTTCTTCTCAGCTTCGCTTCCCATGGCTTACTGATAATCGTAAGATCCGTTTCACCATGAGATTTTATTATTTTGTCATATGTTTTTTGGAAAATGATTTCTAAACATTCTTTTTTCTCCCATACACATCTGTCTCTTTCTGTGTTTTGATTCTTTTTTTATTTACTCGATCTAAAGGCCACAGATAAATTTGCATGGAAAGAAAATGGGATGTTCAAATAATTTTCCTATGTTGTTTTGTGTTTGGTTGCTGAGAAACTCAACAAACTCAAAAAGGAAAATTCTAAATTTTGTTCTTTCTATTAAAATCCACTTGGTAGAATTTCTTTTTTTTATTATTGGGTTGATTTCCTAAACACCCAAACTTAATTAGAAAGTGAAAAGAAAATCTTTAAGCTGTATTTTCCAATTAAAACCCACTTCGCAAAAATTTTAAATTTTGTTCTCGTCTGGTTAATTTTCTTACAATCCGAGCACGACCCAACTTTTTGCACGTTGGATTATGTGATCATATTCTCATATTGGGTTAATTTTGTTACAGTGGCTGTGTCTGAACCGGCTGGTTCATCAGATGGACCGGGAATACGGTTGGATGTGAACCGGATGCCGGGAGTGTTGGCCTCGGCTGAGGAAGCCGAATATGCGGCGGCTCCCCTGTCATCTCCGAACAGCACGGTTTCATCGTTTCAGATGGATTTTGGAATGAGAAATGGAGGAAGATCGAGCAAGAGAGATTTGGATGTTGACGCCGACAGAGCGAGTTCAAGAGCGAGTGATGACGAGGAGAACGGGTCAACTCGGAAGAAACTCAGGCTCTCTAAAGATCAATCGGCTTTTCTTGAAGAGAGCTTCAAAGAGCACAGCACTCTCAATCCTGTGAGTCAACAAACATACCCAAAAAAAAAGGAATATTGAAGTACCAAGTTTCTTTTTTGTTAGAACTTTTAGAGTAAAAAAAAGTTGAGTTTTAACAAAAAATTCATATATTGTTTATTTTTAACGAAAAATTATATTTTTACTTTTTTTAGTTATTATTCACTATATTTTTATTTGTTATTTTTCATTAAAACTAATTTTTTTTTTTTACTTTGGTTTGTTTTTCTTAAAAAAAATCCCAAATTTTAATTTTTACTGATTGTTTGTTGGTCAATTTTTTTAACATATGCAGAAGCAAAAACTTGCTCTGGCTAAACAGTTGAATCTTCGTCCACGGCAAGTGGAAGTGTGGTTTCAGAATCGAAGAGCAAGGTATGGTTGCTTTATTTATTTATTTTTTTTCTGTTATGTAATTACTCCATTTCATGTAACCACTTGTGCTCAATCATGAAATTTTATTATAAACCTAAATTTATGTATCCGCTGATAAATCAAATTTGGCATAAGTACAGCGATTTTCTCACCCTCTTTCCGTTCTGCACATCTTTCTTTATTTTTTATTTCTGAATGAAAAAAAACAAATGAAAATAAAGTCACTGAAATATACTAGGTGGAGATGTGCTGAAATCATTTCGCTTGGCATAAATTCAAAATTGATTCATGTGAAAAATATTTTGGTTTATTCTTTTGTTTTTCCATTGAAAAAATTGGACGAATTCTTGACATTTTGATCCTATGTTTTAAATTAGTTGGCCTTCTTCAAATTACTGACTTTAGTTTGGAAAAATGATGATTAATTTTGCAGGACAAAGTTGAAGCAGACAGAAGTAGATTGTGAGTACTTAAAGAGATGCTGTGAAACACTGACAGAAGAGAATAGGAGATTACAAAAGGAACTGCAAGACTTAAGAGCTTTGAAAACCTCTCAGCCTTTCTACATGCAGCTGCCTGCCACCACACTCACCATGTGCCCCTCATGTGAACGCGTGGTCACCACCGCCTCAGCCAACACCTCCACCGTCACCACCACCAACAACCACCACCACCACATAAAGTCTGCTCTGAACAACAACAAGCCAAGGTTAAATCCATTTGCTGCTGCTCAAGTCCACATGCAGCAGCATCAAGGTGCTGCTGCATGACATGCCAACATAGAATCTGATATCATGCACTCTCCATTCCATTTGTATATATTTTTGGCTTGGAGTTGGGTTTTAATTATTTTTTCTTTTGTTCTCTTTATTATTTTAGTTTTGGTTTCCCCAATCTTTGTCTCCGTGGTTTCTTTCTTGTAAGTTTTAGAAGCCAGAGACTGAAAGGGTGATATGGTATATTTTGGTTATTGAAGAGGAAACTAGAAACGATTTTGCTAGAAAAGCACTCGCGTTTTTGTTGGTATTGGGTTATTTTATGTGTTTTGACAGGGAATTCTATATATTTGTTATGATCGTTTTCAAATTAAAGAAATGCTAATGTGATTCGCACAAAAGTGATTCTATGGACGGTTTTATAATATTGGTACAAGAATTTATGTTAGGTGACAAAAAGCCTATAGAGAATTCCTCTCGAAGGGAATCACACATTTCTCTCTCATTTATATGTTACATTTATGGCACCACGTTTTCCCATTGATCGCTTGCATGAGATCAATAAATAACCAAAGATTTCCTTTGCCAGACAGTTAAAAAATATATGGAAGATCTTGCTTTGAGATTGATGACTGCACGTACAAATATTTTCATGTTTGTGGAAGATTTTGGCTTGGCATGTCCTTCGAGAAGATATCTTAGTGGGGACAATAATTGGATGTAGTTGAGGCGTTTCTATTTTCTTGTCACGCATTTTTTATGAAACGTTAAGATTGAATTAATCAAAAGAAAATCTATAAGGGAACACAAATGATCAATGAGTAGAAGAAAATGATGAATGTCAAAATTACGATCCAATTAGATTACAGTCCCCATATAAAACAAAGCGGGAGGTTTGTCAAACTAAAGAGCAATAGTCTCGTGCAACTTTTCATCATCTTTTTGGATCTCAGAACCTCTCCCCAAATTTTCACTGAGCAATAGTCTCGCTTTCCATCTTCTCGGTGTAAGACACAACCCAAATAATGTTAGCATGCTGTCTGGATCACTATCAATACAGAAGTAAAGAGACTTACTTGGAGAAGTCATTATCTCAGCAAAAGGAAGTCTTCTACTCACTCAAGACTCAATGTTCAAATGGTGATAGAACCCTTAACTTAGAACATTTTCTTTGTGAGGAGGGAGTCCTTTTATAAGTGTAACCTTTGCCAACTTCTATCTATCGTGGAGTATTGGTTCTTTACAATTATTTGCAGTTTCAGATTGCAAGTTGTTTCCTGATCACAATCACCACATATTCTTTGATTTTAGGAAGCAGTTTTACACGTTTACAACTCCCACCAGTTTGTACAATTGGCAACTGCATTTCTTCCTTATATACAATTTAGTTTAGTCCAATTAGGTTTCTTACATTTTCCCACTTGAACGTTGTAACAGCCCGTCCCGACACTTACATCACTAGGGACGTGAAAGGATGAAATTACCCTTGCGGGGATTATTTGGCATGTGTGTATGTATATGTGTGAAAATGGTCCATTGGTGCACTACCCTAATTAATGGGAACCAATCAAAGTCCTTGACAATTGATTGGTGACTAAAGAAAACACACACACTCTCTCTCTTCCCGTCACTCTCTCTCTCTCTCTCGACACTCTCTCCCTCTTCCTTCACGTACGGACCACGCCCAAGGACACCAAAATCTTCACGGATCGAAGCAGAAAAAGGTTCCATTGTATTCCTGAGGTCCATACGAACCCATCGACACCAGTTTCAGGTAAGAACTCGTACGTTTTCACGTCGAAAACCCGAGGTCCGATTTGGGTACTATTCATCAACTTTTTATTGGCTTTGTTTTAGGACAATCCAAGCTCGCAGGGAGCTTTGTGAGACCCTCGCGAACCTCGGAGTGTATCGTTGGCTCGAGTTGGACTTCGGAAAACCCCAGTTCGAAGGTGGCCGGTTTTTGAGATTTTGCTCCGTCGTGATTCGAAGGTTTTTCAAGGTTTTTGAAGGTATAGCCCTCTTCCTCTCTTAATTTAGAGCACGTAGGAAGAAAAATGAGACGAAATGGTGAAGAAATGGCCGAGTTATGGCAAGTTGCAGGTTTCCGGTGACCGGTGGCCGGCGCCAGCGACCCGAGGAAGAAGATGACACGCGCCAGCGCGTGCCATGCGCGTGGGGGCGCATTTCACAGTGCCTTTTCTAGCACGTGGGGGCGCGTGAGCTACAGTAAAATTATTTTAAAAATATCACGACGCTCGTGACGTCGTGTAGGTCTCGTTGGTATATTCATATGCCAAAATTGAGCTACGTATGAGAAGTTATTAGTAATTGTCGTTTATGTGCGTTAATTAACGTTATTTCAGTTACTTCTCATATAGGCGAGACCTATCCAGAGGACGAGCGTAGCCAGGCTAGGCACGGAGGTTACGACCCGTCTACATACCAGTGAGTGGGCAGTTATTTTCCGTATATACCTATATAAATGAGTTTTGCCCAGAAAATCAGTTTAAATGAAAAATGATATAAAATGCGATATGAAATGCCATGCAAAGTATCTATTTGTTTAATTATGCATTATTGATTATTTATATTAATGTCGGTACTGAGGACGCACAGGTAAGTGGCAGGTAAGCTTATATGCTAGTTATTGTGAACGAATGATGAAATGTGATGAAATGTGATGTGATGTGATATGATTAGAGCTCATAAACCTGCACACTGATATTAGTGCTCCCGCCCAGAGAGGGGCTCGGTCTTTCACGTGTTGTTCACCTCCCGCACCGCATGCTCGCCTTGGATCCAAGTTAGGTGCTCAGTCCTGTCGAATAGGCCACTATAGGTGGGTTCGACTCGTAGGTGACCCGCGATTTATCGCTCAGTCTTCACGTGATTGTAGCACTAGAGCATATTAGTTTATTATCAGTGATGTTGTGCAGACCACTAGAGGTGGTATTGATGTGTGTGCAGGGTATATATATATGATTTGATTATGATGATTATGAGTTATATGATTTGTTGAGTATGATATGAGCTATATACAGCCGAGGGCTGAGATGATATTTGAGTATTCAATCACATTCACAGAGATGCTTTGGCATTCAGTTGATACTTTGGCATGGCATATGCATACTTTTATACATGCATATTTTCCAGCGAGTTTTGAGAAATATATATATATATATATATATATGAGTATATACTTTATTTCTGGGAAATTATACAGGTTTTACGGCGAGAGGTTATAACTTTTGAAATGAAAGGTTTTGAAAAGAATTGTTGCTGACCCACTCAATTTTGTTTTGCGCCCCTCCAGGTTTGAGATAGCAGAGCTTTGGTGGCCACGAGGAATCCAACGGTGTTCTGACAGAATTCACAATTGTATTTTTAAGTTTCTGAACTGTGTAAATGGTTACGTCACTCTCACGTGACGGCCAGCACACCCTTCTTCGGGACGGGGTGTGTCAGTTGGTATCATAGCCTAGGTTGCAGTCCTGTGTATCTTGAGAATTTCCTAGTGTCTTCTGTCAGAACTATACCGCCTCGTAGAGAGCCACGTCGTTCAGTTGAGTCTAGTTTTCCCGATTTAGCTCAGTTATGGGAAGCTAGTACTAATGTGATTCGATCTATTACCCAAAGGATTTTTCTCTTAGGACTGGTTATAAGTTGATGCTGAATCACTTTATGGAAATGAAAGACCTGAGGGAGCAAGTCGAAGGCTTAATCATTTGGAAAAGACGTTTCGGATTATGCAAAGTCAAGGGAATCTTTCTTTTGCAAGGTAGGTCGAGATGACTACCTGGTTTCTGAGTATTGAATTTGCATCCTGGTGGAGACAGGAGTTTTATAAGACGTCACCGGAGGAAACAGCTGTTTGAGAGTTGTTTAAAGAATTGTTTAAGGAAAGGTTTAGTCCTCCGACATAAATGGATGGTAAGAAGCGAGAGTTTACAAATTTGAGACAAGGAAAGATGATGGCAAATGAGTATTATAGAAAGTTTACGGATTAAGTATCGTTACCATTTGGATGTTGTTGTTAATCCAGTTGAGGTGTTATGTTGTTTTAAGCTGGATAATAAGAGGAAGTGGTGTTCTTGACGACCACTATCCATTGTGCTTCTTACCAGGAGTTTTATGAGATGTTGTTGAGAATTGAGGACTCTGAGATTATGCTCAGCGAGAGTAAAGAGGAATAAGAAAAGAATGGGAATCAGAGGAAAGACGATAAAGGTAAAGATCCGTCATCTCAAGGACCTCGAAGACTTAGAGCTTCAAGAGAAGTGAAGCTAGTTCTAGTTCTCCCAGCAGAGGTTTTAGTGCCACTGAGAGGCGAGGTGGTAGACTTACTGGTGATCCCAGATTTCAGAGACAAGGTGATTCGGATGGAGGGAATGTACCTTTGTGCCATAGGTACAATAGCAGACACTTTGGAGAGTATAGACAAGAAAGCAGTGGATGCTTTACTTGTGGATAAATGGGACATAGAGCTGCAAATTGTCCTCAGAATCAGTAAATGCCCCAGCAGTCTTCTTTGCCACCACTAGCGCTGATCCAGCAGGTACCTGGATCTAGTAATTATGGTTAGATGAGCCGTGGTGTGCAGGATTAGAGTCGTACAGGTCACAAGAGGTGACTCCGACTTATATACTAGCATTGATAGATGAGTTATGAGTACAGCCGCACAGGTCATATTAGATGACTCCGGCTGGGTAGACGAGCTATAGATTCAGCCGTACAGGTCATACTAGCTGACTCCGGCTGATATATTTCTTGTTATTGATGATGTTGCCAAAGAGAGTAATGATGGAGCACGATCGAGGCGTGCATATGTATTTCAAATGAAGGGCAAGATGGTAATGTTGCACCCTTGCGGATTGTTGCTTACATATCGAGACAACGGTGATTTATCAGTATTGCGGGTTGCAGACCGTAATATTAATAACTTATTCGTTGGATTCGTTAAGCAAGTAAACAGGTAGGTCATCCTACATTAGTATGGTGTTATTCAGGGTATCCAGTGATGGTAAAAGAGGTAGTTATGCCAGTGAATCTTATCCCGTTGAATTTTATGGATTTCGATGAAATTGTAGGCACAGACTGGTTGCATTATAATCGTGCCAAGATAGATTGCTACGGGAAATCAGTTACTTTCCATCGACCTGGATGACCAGAGGTTACTTTGGGGGTATGCAAAATGGAGTGAAGCATGCTGTTATTTCTGCTGTGAGAGCAAAGAAATGGTTATCGAAGGGTTGCCAAGGATATTTAGCTTATATGGTGTTAAATGATGTTACTCCTAGTAGTGTGGAAGATGGAAAAGTGGTTAGACATTTTCCCTGGTGTATTCCTGGATGATTTACCTGGATTGCCACCAGGCAAAGATGTGGAGTCCTCTATTGATTTGTTTCTATGTATGGACCTTATATTAGAGATTGGTTCATGATGAGTTAAGGGAATTGAAAAGTCAGTTGCAAGAATTGGTTGATAAAGGTTCCATTCAACCTAGTATGTCGTCGTGGAGAGCCCAGTTTATTTATGAGGAAGAATGTGGACATTAAGGCTATACATTGACTATGGACAATTGAATCGAGTAACGATTGAGAATCGTTATCCATTACCGCGTATTAATGATTGTTTGATCAGTTTAGAGGTGCATATGTATTTTCAAGGATTGATTTGAAGTCTGGTTATTACCAATTGAAGATTAAGAGTGATGATGTCCCTAAGACGGTTTTCAGAACTCGTTATGGTCTTTATGAGTTTTTGGTGATGCCATTCGGATTGACGAATTTTATAAGTTTGACGAATGAAGCATTCCAGGAATATCTCGACAGGTTTGTTATCGTTTTCATTGACGATATTCTGGTATACTTAAGACTAGAGCAGAGCATGCTAGACATCTTAAAATGGTATTACAAAGATTAAGGGATCGTCGATGTATTCTAAGTTTAGCAAATGCCAATGTTGGATGAATCAAGTGGCATTTCTGGGACATGTTATATCTACTTAAAGTATTCAAGTGGATTCTTAAAAGGTGGCAGAAGTTGAGAATTTGGAACAATCGCGAACCGTGACTAAGATTCGGAGTTTTCTTAGCTTAGCAGGCTATTATGGACGGTTTGTGAAAGATTTTTCAGTCATTGCCTTGCATTTGACGAGATAGACGAGAAAAGAGGTTAAGTTTGAGTGGGATGAAAATGGTAAGCAAAGTTTTCAACAGTTGAAGTATTTCCTCACTTATGCACTTGTGTTAGCACTCTCAGATGATAACGGGAATTATGAGGTCTATAAGGATGCTTCTTTGAATGGTTTGGGATGTGTATTGATACAAAGGGTAGGGTAATTGCTTATTCTTCACGGCAATTGAACTTCATGAGGTGAATTACCCTAATTATGATTTGGAATTAATCGCTATCATCTTGGCTTTGAAGATTTGGAGAAATTATCTTTATGAAGAAAAGTGTAAGATTTGTATGGATCATAAGAGTCCCCAATATATGTTTACTCAGAGAGATCTTAATCTTAGGCAACAAAGGTGGATTGAGTTGCTTAGTGATTATGATTGCACAACCAGGTGATCGTGCAAATGTTTAGGCTGGTGTACTTAATATGAAGACTCTCGTGAGAATAAATGCTTTGTATGCTTGTTATGTTCCTCTTCTTGCGGATTTGAGATCTACTGGAGTAAAGTTGGAAATAGAAGAACGAGAAGAAGCCTTGCTTGCTAGTATCCAAGTTAGGCTTATTTTAATTAATCGTATACTCGATGCCCAGAGGATTGATGAAGAAATCAGGAATTAATTGAGGCAAAGAATATCGAGAAAAAGAGAGACCTCAGAGTTTGAGAATCAGATGGCATGCTTATGCAAGAGAACAAGATGTATGTGCTTAATGATGTGGAATTAAAGAAAGCAATTTTTGGACGAAGTACACTGTTCAGCTTCTACGATGCATCCCGGAAGTACTAAGATATGTCATACCATCCGATCATGTACTATTGGCTGGGTATGAAAAGAGAAATTTTGAGTATGTAAGTAAATGTATCATATGTCAGCACGTTAAAACGGAAAGAAAGAAGCCTTTTGGATTGATGCAGTTACTTCCCGTTTCACAGTGGAAATGGAAAAATATTACTATGGATTATGTGTACAAACTTCCTCGTACACGAGACGGTTATGATGGAATTTGAGGTGGTAGATGATCGGCTTACTAAGTCAAAGTATTTTACTCCAGTGAAGAGCAGCAACCTTTCCAGACAAGTGCAACGGTTAATTATTTGTTTTATGGAAAAGAGATTTGGACTTACGGATCTGTTGAGCTTTTTGGGTATGTTGGTCACTTCTAAGTTCTGGGTAACTTTCAAGAAACTTCGGATACAAGATTACTTTATAGTGCAGCATATCATCCTCAGACAGACAGACAACAGAGAGGACCATTCAGACTTTGGATGATATACTGAGATCTTCGGTATGGCAGTTTGGTGACGCTTGGATTAAAAAGTTGGATTTAATGGAATTTGCCTACAACAACAACTTTCATTCGAGTAGTGGTAGGACACCATTTGAGGCACCTTATGAGAAAGCTTGTCGTACATCTTTGTGTTAGTCAGAGATTAGCGAAAGAGTTTTAGTGGGTCCTGAGATTGTGGATGAGACTTCTCAGAATGTTCAAGTGATTAAGTCTAACCTGAAAGTGGCACAAGATCAACAAAAGAGCTTAGCAGTCAGACATGCTACTGATAGAGTGTACAAGGTCGGTGATTGGGTATTTTTGAAGTTATCACCTTGGAGAGGTGTTGTTCGATTTGGAAAGAAAGGAAAGTTGAGTCCTAGGTACATCGGGCCATACCAGATCACCGAGCGAGCCGGTGAAGTTGCTTATAGACTTGAGTTACCGTCAGAGCTGTCTAAGGTACATAATGTGTTTCACGTGTCGATGCTTCGACACTATGTCTCAGATTCTTCACATGTGATACCTCATCAACCTTTGGAGATTAGTTCAGATTTGACTTATGATGAGGAGCCAGTGACTATATTGGATTGGAAAGAAAAGGTTTTGAGGAATAAGACAGTGCAGTTGGTTAAAGTTTTGTGGAGGAACCATTCAGTGGAAGAAGCTACTTAGGAGACGGAGGATCGGATGAGAGAGATGCACCCGAGGTTGTTTTATGAGTACTAACGGATGGATTTGGTTTTGGTTATGTAAATTTCGGGGATGAAATTTTTATAAGGTGGGTAGATTGTAACAGCTCGTCCCGACACTTACGTCACTAGGGACGTGAAAGGACAAAATTACCCTTGCGGGGATTATTTGGCATGTGTGTATGTATGTGGGTAAAAATGGTCCAATGGTGCACTACCCTAATTAATGGGAACCAATCAAAGTCCTTGACAATTGATTGGTGACTAAAGAAAACACACACACCTCACACACACTCTCTCTCTTCCCGTCATTCTCTCTCTCTCTCGACACTCTCCCTCTCTTCCTTCACGTACGGACCACGCCCAAGGACACCAAAATCTTCACGGATCGAAGCAGAAAAAGGTTCCATTGTATTCCTGAGGTCTATACGAACCCATCAACACCAGTTTCAGGTAAGAACTCGTACGTTTTCACGTCGAAAACCCGAGGTCCGATTTGGGTACTATTCATCAACTTTTTATTGGCTTTGTTTTAGGACAATCCAAGCTCGCAGGGAGCTTTGTGAGACCCTCGCGAACCTCGGAGTGTATCGTTGGCTCGAGTTGGACTTCGGAAAACCCCAGTTCAAAGGTGGCCGGTTTTTGAGATTTTGCTCCGTCGTGATTCGAAGGTTTTTCAAGGTTTTTGAAGGTATAGCCCTCTTCCTCTCTTAATTTAGAGCACGTAGGAAGAAAAATGAGACGAAATGGTGAAGAAATGGCCGAGTTATGGCAAGTTGCAGGTTTCCGGTGACCGGTGGCCGGCGCCAGCGACCCGAGGAAGAAGATGACACGCGCCAGCGCGTGCCATGCGCGTGGGGGCGCATTTCACAGTGCCTTTTCTAGCACGTGGGGGCGCGTGAGCTACAGTAAAATTATTTTAAAAATATCACGACGCTCGTGACGTCGTGTAGGTCTCGTTGGTATATTCATATGCCAAAATTGAGCTACGTATGAGAAGTTATTAGTAATTGTTGTTTATGTGCGTTAATTAACGTTATTTCAGTTACTTCTCATATAGGCGAGACCTATCCAGAGGACGAGCGTAGCCAGGCTAGGCACGGAGGTTACGACCCGTCTACATACCAGTGAGTGGGCAGTTATTTTCCGTATATACCTATATAAATGAGTTTTGCCCAGAAAATCAGTTTAAATGAAAAATGATATAAAATGCGATATGAAATGCCATGCAAAGTATCTATTTGTTTAATTATGCATTATTGATTATTTATATTAATGTCGGTGCTGAGGACGCACAGGTAAGTGGCAGGTAAGCTTATATGCTAGTTATTGTGAACGAATGATGAAATGTGATGAAATGTGATGTGATGTGATATGATTAGAGCTCATAAACCTGCACACTGATATTAGTGCTCCCGCCCAGAGAGGGGCTCGGTCTTTCACGTGTTGTTCACCTCCCGCACCGCATGCTCGCCTTGGATCCAAGTTAGGTGCTCAGTCCTGTCGAATAGGCCACTATAGGTGGGTTCGACTCGTAGGTGACCCGCGATTTATCGCTCAGTCTTCACGTGATTGTAGCACTAGAGCATATTAGTTTATTATCAGTGATGTTGTGCAGACCACTAGAGGTGGTATTGATGTGTGTGCAGGGTATATATATATGATTTGATTATGATGATTATGAGTTATATGATTTGTTGAGTATGATATGAGCTATATACAGCCGAGGGCTGAGATGATATTTGAGTATTCAATCACATTCACAGAGATGCTTTGGCATTCAGTTGATACTTTGGCATGGCATATGCATACTTTCATACATGCGTATTTTCCAGCGGGTTTTGAGAAATATATATATATATATATATATATATATATATATATATATATATGAGTATATACTTTATTTCTGAGAAATTATACAGGTTTTACGGTGAGGGGTTATAACTTTTGAAAGGAAAGGTTTTGAAAAGAATTGTTGCTGACCCACTCAATTTTGTTTTGCGCCCCTCCAGGTTTGAGATAGCAGAGCTTTGGTGGCCACGAGGAATCCAACGGTGTTCTGACAGAATTCACAATTGTATTTTTAAGTTTCCGAACTGTGTAAATGGTTACGTCACTCTCACGTGACGGCCAGTACACCCTTCTTCGGGACGGGGTGTGTCAAACGTAAACTAATCATTGTATTGAAATAATATGCCGATTACAACACTGATTCTTTAGTGATCACGTTGAGTCTTTGCGCTACCAGCATCCTCACATCTACCAGGATCGGTTCAAACATTGAACTCCAGAAAATCATATGCAGCTGATTGGCACATGCACTCTGAAATTACAAACATTCAAAACTAATCTGTATGATGTCATGTTAACTTTAATGGATTTATCATCCTTTCATTCCTGTATATCGATCCAGTTCTCCTTATTGATTGTCTTTGGACAACCACGTCTCAATTACTGGATTTCAACCTATCAATTGCTCAGATCAAATTGTACTGACATAAGTTTTGCAATATGATTAATCACTAAGATTAAATGATGCATACAATCCAATAGGTCCCATTTAAATTGACAGATTATAGGAACTAGAACTTAATCGAAATGACATGCATGCATACATAAATACACATATAAGCATGCAAACATATATATGTAAACGCACAATTCTTACTCCCACATTTCATAGGACTCCAAGGATTTGAGCCCCATCCTTGTGACATGTTCTTTGAACACTCTAGAGGCAATGGTTTCGTGAGTGGATCAACAACCATTGATTTTTTTTATCAATGTATTCAATCATTATCGACCATTTTCTCACTTCTTCCTTCACATACAAATCTTTCATGTCCATCATTCATGCATGTTTATGTTACACCCTTGGGCAAGAAACATAAACAACCACTATTTGATAATCGATTATGTAACCTTATTGTATAACAACCACGTAAAAGATTAAGAAAACAACCGATATTTTACTTCTTTGGACAAGAAAATAGTCAACTTAATTCTCTTTAAAATGTCATACCTTGAAAACATCTCAAACCATTCATGCATTTCTCTCACATGAAACAACATCAAAATATGATACAATCATATTCAATCCTGTATCAACCTCCAATGAGTTTGCCTAATGCTTCCAACAAGACTCAATTCTGCCCTATGCAGATAAACTAGTTATTCAGTGAATAACCATGACATGTAATTTTATGTAACACCTTTGGGCAAGACACATAAAATATCAGTTATATGCAATCTTAATCACGCATCCTTATTTGCATAGCTATTTCACAAAAATTTCAAGTTACAACTCAAATCATGTCCTTGGATAAGGGAACAAAGTTTGCTTAAAACTTTTATAAAATACTGTACACTGAATCATAGTTCAAGCCATTCATTATTTCTCTCTTTTGAAAGATTGGTCTCATGCAATGAACTGTCACTCACAAAATTCAATTAAGAATCCCTTGAACAAAATTTCCTAATAATTCCCTCTTTGGTGAAGATTTATTCAAACATTTGTTCATGAATAAAGATTATTACTGTTGATATCCTGCATAAAAATTTAGTTTCGATAATCTTGATACTATTTTTTTATTTTTATCAATGTTTGTACCATACTTGACCCATTCCGAAACTACCAAGCATCGGTCAACTTCATACCTTCAAAGACCCACTGAGAGGTTCATGCTGAGACACCCCTGTCAAAGCACAAGAGTTTTCCTCCAACCAAGAGACCAATCACAGCATGACACATGTCAACATCAGAATAAAACTCAGAGTCCCACATCGATCGCAGACAAAAGCTGAAGACTCTCCTCAACTACAGCATGACACATGTCAACATCAGAATAAAGCTCAGAGTCCCACATCGATCGCAGACAAAAGCTGAAGACTCTCCTCAACTATAAAAGAAGATCATTCTCCTACAATTAAGCCCAAATGTCATTATTGTACTTAAACTAGTCATTAAAACTCACTAATGATGATTATACATAAACTTATGTATATGTGAAAACCCTTTACCACTAATGAGAACTCCTTTACTTCGTGAATGTAGCCAGACTTAGGATGAACCACGTACATCTTGTGTTTGCTTCCCTATTTCTATCTCTTTGCATATTACCATCACTAGGTGACCAAAGCAACCGAGCGAATGTCACAAACTTCATACTTTACGTTGTTCCAAAGTCTCACTGAATTTGTGCATCAACAATCAACACTCCTTGAGCTTGCATCTGAATGAGCTATGAATACAAATGAAGTTCATTTAATCATGCATGTTTATGTCACATTTTTAGCAAGAGACATAAACTGCCTTAATTCTTTACGGTATAGTCATCACACAATAAATTAAGATACAACACAATTCAAATGAATAGCATAGCATATACATCAGGGCTACTATTTATGCTTTTGTCTAAAACTTTAACACTTCAATTCGATGGTAAGTAGGAAAAAACAAAGAGTATTACGAGATAAAAGCTAAGAATAAAAATATCAACCCTTCATGCAAGTTTTTTTTTTTTTTTTTTTTTCGGCCTAAGAACTGACATTAATTCTTTCTACATTACTATAAGAGACATTTAGGGTGAATAAAACATACAAGTCCTGTAAATATGCATGAAACCCAAAAACGATTGAAGAATTAAACAAGGAAAGTTAGGCATACGAACATGGAGAAATCAATCGAAATTGACCATATAATACCGCATATAATAATGCTTGAAAAGCAAGTTAAACATGGAAAACATATTTTCTCTTAAATTTGGTTCAACAGCTGTTGGATGGGTGACTAAATTGATATGTGAATGAAGGAAAATCATAGCTAGCTGTAAATGATGTGCTCAGCAAAGCCCATACAGAATGCTAGCAAGGACGATATGATAGTCGGCATGGACATTTAGGGTTATATTACAAGTCAAACACCTTATCTATGAGGTAAAATTACAAGACAAGCAAAGCATGAAGCATGACTACTGATTCATGAAGACCGGTAGTATGAGGACTTTTGGGTAGGTCCAGGGACGAGCCAGAGATTTTGTTGAATGGGGACATGTTCAAATAGTACAGTGATAAAAAAGATCTAATGAATATGGATAAAAGTCAGACTACTCTGTAGTTTAGGCTACCGAAGACAATCCATCAATATCATCAAATACATCTACCTTTGTATGTAACCATGTGAACATTCATATTTATCTTCCATCTAATTTCACAATCATTCTATAATTCTTTTGGGTCTTTGTATGTGGGCAGTGGGGTAGTCATTAATCCTGGGTGAGGTGGTGTTAGTATTAACAAGATTATGTCATTTCATGTAAGTGGTTATTAGTAGGGTGTATTACAGTACTTTTTTTTTTCTTGCCCCCAAAAAAAAAAAAGGTGGGGGCATCTGCCCCCATTGAGCTTATTGTAGCTCGTCAATGGGTAGGTCTTGAGCATGTTCAATCATTAGGGTTTTTTAAATAACTATTTCACTTTTCAATTTTAGGTAACAAAAAATTAAAATCAAGACGAATTTATAAAATTCAACAAAAAGTGACTTGCATTGATAACAGTTATTAAACAAGTTTTTTAATTTTTTTTAAATGTAAACAAAACTAAAACTGAAAACGAAATAATTATCAAACTCATTCTTAACTTGTTGATTGTTGCTGAGAAGTGCAACACATTTAAGGATTTACTCATCGCTTTCTGGTTACGCATGAGTACTCGTTTTTTAGTGTCATTGCTTGTCATTAATTAAGAACAGCAAACGTTATAAAATTCAACAAAAAGTGGCTTGCATTGATAATAATTATTAAACAAGTTTTACATTTTTTTTAAAGTGTAAACAAAACTAAAACTGAAAACGAAATAATTATCAAACTCTATAGTCCATAGGCCCGTTGCCATGAGTGACTGTTGCTATCATACTCGTACTAAAATTTAATATTTTATAATTTTCAAGCATACAAATGAAGTGTTTTTTTTTTAACAAACAATATTATCTATACTAAAAGGGGAATGGTGGGCTTAGCTTTACAATGAGTTAGCAATAATGTGGTTGTTTCTACAAACAGTGAGAACGCGTTGCACACGCTTGCGAAAATTAAAAGGCGCTCTCTTCCCTAGGGTTCTGTGGCGGCAGAGTCGTCATCGACGGCAACAGCGTATGGCTTCTCTGCTGGTGTTAAGCAGTTTAAGGGAGGATTTGGTTTGTTCTTGAAGGTGTCGATGATCTCTGCCGTTGTCGTCTTCCTTGTTGGTTATACCGACTTCTTTGTCATTGTCTATGGTACGATCTGGTTTGGATTGAATTCACCATGATGATTTGCCCATGGTCCTTCTTGGCTACGCTGAAGAAAGTCCTGTCTCCTCCAAATACTGTTTCCAAAGCTCGGACTTTTGCCTTCATTCTCTCTGATTCGGTGGAATCAACCGTACACCTCAGTCAGCTTCCAGCTCCTGTGGTACATGGAGATAAAACATATGTCAAGATTAGTGAGGATCTCTATCAAAACCAGTTGCAATCGTTCAAAACAAATCTTATTGGTCATCTTTTGCTCAAAAAAAGGTTCCCCTCCGGTTAAAACTAAAGACTTGAAATCATCATTGGCTGCGTTATGGAGTCCAATTGCCTCATGGCATCTTGTACCACTAGGTAAGGGTTTTTTTGACATCCATTTCAGTACCGAAGATGATATGCGACGTGTGTGGGGAGGAGGTACTTGCACTCTGAATAATGGGTTATTTCGTCTCTCTCAATGGAAACCTGATTTCAAACCAAGGGACACTCTACCCTAGATTCATGCTCAAGTCTGGATAAAAATTTATGGACTGAGCCAAGAAAATTGGCACTTTTAATGGAAATTGCTCTTGGGGTAGGCACTCCATTACAATTGGATAGAGCAACAAAATAGCAATTATATGGTTATTATGCAAGGGTTTTGGTGGATGTGGATCCAGCATGCGATCTTCCTCATTCTATCATGGTTGAACGAGATAGTCATGGGTTTCCTGTGGATATTATCTATGAAAACTTGCCACGTAAATGTAGCCATTGTGGTGTGGTCAGTCAGTTGTTGGCTAATTCCTGATATGTACGTAAGGTGGATGAACACAGAAGACGTTCCCCCAATAGAACAGGCAGATCAAAATATATATCTAAAAGCTGTGCTCGACAAGAGTATCATCTGATTCACGTAACGGTAGCTTCTGATGTTAACAATGATAAGTTGGATGTTGTTGCTATGGCAGATCAAGCTATAGATGCAGCTATCAATCATGAATTGGAAAAAATTGCGAATGTAGTTATTTCTCATGATGATGTCCAACAAATAAATGAAGCTGTGGTTGTTTCTCATGATGGTGTTTTGCCTCCTACGGATATTAGGAAAATGGATGGTATAGTAACGGACACTAGTGATGATGATATTTCACCTATACAAGTTCCTCATCAGCAGACTGCTATAGGTCCCTCTTCTGTCTTGGTTTCTGATAAACCAACTACTAATAATTTGAGTTCTAATTCTAGCAAAGTGGTTGAAAATGATGTGGAACCCGTTGGCCCTCCTCCAGGGTTTGAAAATACCCATGCTTGTGATAATGAGATTATCATTTCGTCTAGTATAGTGAACTTGGTTACTTCAAGGGCACAAAAAGATCTTCAACATGTTACATTTTGGTTTGATATGGCGGAATCTGGGGTACCTTCGAATACCGTTAGTGCGTCCACTCCTGGGAAGGATATTGATGATAGCGACATGACTCTAATTCTTTCAAAATCACAGAAGCAACGGTTACAGAAAAAACTTTGTGATGGTGATTCACGTCCCGAGCCCATCGAGACACGGGCTAGGACTGTTTCTAAACAAATTACTCAATGAAGGTGCTTTATTAGAATATTAGGGGCGTTGGCAATCGTCCAACACGCCGAGCTCTTCGTAGTATTGTCAGTAAATATTCTCCCGATATTATATGTATTGCCAAACCATTTGTTCCTCTCAACCGAGTTCATCCTTACTTTTGGAGGTCAATTGGTATGACTTTACTAAGGGTTAATGATCGTGGCCTTCAGCAACCTAACTTATGGATCTTTCATTCAGTGCAAGTCTTTTCTCCTAAAGTAGTTTGTGCCTCTAATCAACATGTTTTTGTTCATTTTAATGTGAATGGTATTACTCATGGTATTTCATTTGTTTATGTGGCTACTACGGTGGTGGAACGCCATTCTCTTTGGCTTCCACTTGCTCATGATTGTTCTATTTTTTATGGACCTCACCTTATTTTGGGGGATTTTAATGCTGTTTTGGGTGTGCATGAAAAAATTGGTGGCATTCTACCACGATGTTCTTCTTGCGAGGAATTTCAGGCAATGGTTGATACGTGTGGTCTTTTACCGGTTGACACTAAAGGCTCCCCTTTTACATGGACTAATGGTCGTGGTATTTCTTCGCACATCGAAATGCTTCTTGATCGTTGTTTTTGTTCTTCCTCTTGGTATGACACCTAGCCAGTTACTAGTTGCTCAACTCTTGCACGTAATTATTCGGACCATAATCCACTTTTAGTCTCTTTTCAACAATACGTTGCACAATTTCCCACACCCTTTCGCTTTCAGCGTGTTTGGTTGGACCACCCAGATTTTATCACTTTTGTAAATGAGGCTTGGGGTTCTTCCAGATTTTTGGTTGTCCAATGTATGTTTTGCAAGCAAAGCTTAAATTATTGAAGCCTCTTCTCAAAGCTTGGAATTCTAATGTTTTTGGTAATGTTAACACCGCAGTCGACTCTGCTCGGAATGCACTAGAATCTATTCAGCATGACATTTCTACTTTGGGGTTTTCTGAGATTCGGCATGAGGCTGAGTTACGAGCGCATTCCCACCTCTCTCATGCTTTAATTGTTCACAAAAAAATTTCGAGGGACAAGGCTCGTTTAAAATGGTTACAAGATAGGGATCGAAATACGTGTTACTTTCATAAGATTGCTAAAATTCGTCGCGCTCGTAATTTTATTTCCTCTTTGCAAATTGGATCGGACTTGGTGGAAAATGTTGATTCTTTGTGGTCTCATGTTGTTGATCATTTTTCTAATGCTTTCTTGGATGTTGGCTCCACTACTAATACAGGTATGGTTTCAAGGTTGATTTCTCCTATGGTTTCTGCCTCTGAAAATGATTCATTACTAGTTGTCCCTACCTTTGATGAAGTTCATTCCATAGTATTTCTATGGATCCTAATAGTGCTCCTGGTCCGGATGGTTTTGGTGGGCATTTTTTTCGTGCCACTTGGCATTTTGTTGGTGTTGATGTTGTGAGTGCAGTTCGCTCATTTTTTATGTCAAGTTATATTCTCCCTAATCTCAATTCTAATTTTGTGGTTTTGATTCCGAAATCACCAGAGGCTAATACTATCTCCCAGTTCCGTCCAATCTCTTTGGCAAATTTTTCTTTTAAAATTATTACCAAGATACTTGCTAGTCGTCTTGCTCCTATTGCTGCTAGAATTATTTTGCCAAACCAGTTTGCTTTTCTCAAAGGCAGGAATATTTTAGATTGTATCTTATTAGCTTCCAAAGGTATTAATTTGCTTGACAATAAGAATGATGGTGGGAATGTGGCCATTAAATTTGATGTGGCTAAGGCCTTTGATACATTGAGCTGGAGCTTTCTCACAAACGTTTTATCAGCTTTTGGGTTTCATGCAACGTTTGTCAAGTGGATTGGTGCTATTCTTGCCTCAGCACGTTTGTCTATTATTTTTAATGGATCTCCAGTTGGTTTCCTTGGTTGTTCACGGGGGGTTCATCAAGGGGATCCGTTTTCTCCTCTTCTTTTTTGTCTTGCTGAAGAGGTTCTTAGTAGAGGAATCCTTGAACTTCGTAATTCAGGCCGTATTAATTCTATTGGGTAAATGACAAAAAACTACCTCAACTATTGGTGTCACGACACTTTCATACCTCATCTTTTAAAGTTGACAATGTCATACCTCATCTTACGAATTTGTGCCAATGTTATACCTTCTGTTAATTGGCCGTGAATTTTTTAGTTAAATGCCGACGTGGCTTGATTCGGGACCCATTTTTTATTAAAAAATTAAAAAAATTATTATTAAAAAAAATTATTTAATATTATTTAAATATTAAAATAAAAAAAAATAAAAAAACCTCAGGTCAGTTCGTTCCTCGCCCCTCTCTCTCCCCATCTTCCTGCAACCCAGAAAGAAGAAGAAAAAGGAAGAAGAAGGAGGAAGAGAGGAAGAAGAAGAAGAAGAAGAAGAAGAAGAAAAAGAAAAAGAAAAAGAAAAAGGAAACACCCAGTTCGTCCACCCCACCCCCACTCCCACCCACCCACCCAACCTGCAGAAGAAGAAGAAGAAGAAGAAGAAGAAGAAGAAGAGAGAGAAGGAAAAAAAAAAAGGAACACCTAGTTCGTCGGCCCCCCCCCACCACCCACCCTCACCCCACCCCACCCCACCTGCAGAAGAAGAAGAAGAAGAAAAAAAAAAAAAAGGAAACCCAGTTCGTCTGTCCCCCCCCCCCACCCTCTTCCCTCCACACCCATTCCTCCCATTTTCTCTGCACCCAGGTTCTCAACCTTCGGAATCGGCCTGCCAAAGGTTTCCCGATTCCACCTCAACAGGATCTGGGTTTTTTTTTTTTTTTTGGGGTTTCAGATAGTGGGTGCGAGGTTGGGTGCGAAGGTGGGGAGGTTGGGTGCGGAGAGTGGGTGCGGGGAGAAGAGGGGGTGAGGAGGGAGAATACAAATTGGTTTTTTTTTTTTTTTTCTCTTCTTTTTTCTGGGTTGCAGTTGCAGGAAGGGGAAAGAAAGATGGAGATGGGGAGAAGAGACAGGAGAGGGGGTGGGGCAGGGGACGAGTGTTGGTTTTTTTTTTTTTTTTTTTTAACTTTTCTTTATTATTTTAATATTAAAAAAATATTAAATGATTTTTTTTTTAATTTTTAATAATTTTTTAATAAAAAATGGGTCCTAGATCAAGCCACGTTAGCATTTAACTGAAAATTTCACGGCCAATTAACGGAAGGTATAACATTGGCACAAATTCGTAAGATGAGGTATGACATTGTCAACTTTAAAAGATGAGGTATGAAAGTGTCGTGACACCAATAGTTGAGGTAGTTTTTTGTAATTTACCCAATTCTATTTCTTCTCCTCGTGGGGTAGTGGCTCCATCACATGTTCTTTTTGCTGATGATATCCCTGTGTTTTGTATGGGTGATAAGAGAAGTTTACAAAACCTCATGGCTTTCATGGATGAGTACGGTGTTAACTCTGGTCAATTTATTAGCAAGCCAAAGTCTCGTGTTTACATCGGAAAATATGCTCTGCTACGTCATTCTTTAATTGTTTCTTGGTTGGGGATTTCTCATGGTGAGTTACCTTTCACTTATTTAGGTGTTCCTCTTTTTCGTGGGAGACCCAAGCGTTCTTTTTTCCAGCTTCTAGCTGATAAGGTGTGGCAACATATGTCACATTGGAATGGTCACTCTTTATCTATGGCAGGTCGTCTCACATTGGTTAAATTTGTGGTAGTCAGTATGTTATCACATAGTTTTTCAGTTTATTCATGACCTGCTTCTATTCTAGCTCAAGTACGGTCTTGGGCTTGTAATTTTATTTGGACTGGTTATGCGGATTTGCAAGGGTTTTCGACAGTCTCTTGAAAAAAATGTTGTGTTCCTTATAGTGAATGGGGTCTTGGTATTTGTGATTTTGCTTCTTTAAACAAATTATTTCTTCTTAAGAAGTTTTGTGACATTTTGACCACCTCCTCTATGGCTGCAATTTTTTTTTCGAGTCTGCTTTATTAATAGCTCGGGATTGCCTTGTTTGACTTATAAATGTTCCTCCATATGGCTTGGGTTGCGCCCTCTTTTTGGGGATATTGTTTCTATATCTCATTGGATTATTGGTACCGGTCACAAAGTTTCTTTTTGGCATGCAGTTTGGTTAACTGAGCCCATTGCAGATGCTTTGGATATTCTCATGTCTATGCGAAACTCATTGAAATCTAAAGTTTCTGATTTTATATATAATGGCCACTGGTGTCAACCTGCTTTCCTCCATAATCGAATACACTCAGTATGAAATCAATTACTCTCTATTACTTTGCCTATGGGTCCTGGAGTGGATGACATATTGGTTTGGAATGATGTTACTGATGGTCATTTAACTCTCAATCGAGCTTATGATTTTAAAAGAAGTAAACAACCGTTAGTTACTTGGGGCAATTGGGTTTGGCGTTCTTGCTACCGTCCTCATAATTCAATTATTTTATGGAAGTATATGCATGGTAAGCTTGTCACAGATGTTCTTTTGCAAGATCGAGGATTTTCTTTGGCGTCTATATGCTCATTCTGTTGCTTGGCAGTTGAAACACCTTCTCACCTTTTTTTCAGTTGTAATTATTCTCGACAAATTTGGTCTTCATGTTTACGTTGGTTTCAGGTGGACGTAATTTTTTATGACATTTTAAGCTTTTTTTCCTATCCCCTTGAACATGGTTTTGGCTCTCAAGTTCAAGTTTTATGGTGGGGGATGATTGGCGCGGGTTGGTATTCTATTTGGGCGGCCCGCAATGCAATGCGTTTTGAGGAATTATCTCCTCAGGCTTCCAATGTTGTTCGTGATATTAAGTTGCAGCTGATTGAGATTGACTCTTTGAGCATTGGTACCATGTGAAACCCCGTGTCTGATCTTTGTATTCTTCGTGCCATTGGAGTTAAAGGTCGTCTAGCTAAAGCTCCTCGTATTCATGAGGTTCTACGGCTGTCACCTCCTATTTCTTGGATTAAAGTGAACACTGATGGTGCGGCTCGTGGTGCTCCTGGTTTAGCAGGTATTGGAGGTATTTTTGGGGATCATTTTGGCAGTTGTTTAGGCTGTTTTGCAGCTTCCATTGGAATTGCTTATTCTTTAGAAGCAGAGTTGCATGCGGTTATTCATGCCGTGGACTTGGCTTGGGTTAACGGTTGGAATTATTTGTGGATCGAATGTGATTCTTCTTTAGTGGTCCTTTTTCTTTATTCTACTTCTCGCAAGATTCCTTGGCGTCTACGTGTTCGTTGGATTAACTGCCTTGCTCTTCTCTCCCATATGCACATTCATGTCACTCATATTTTTTGAGAGGGTAATGCAGTTGCCGATTATTTGGCTAACCTCGGTGTGGATCATTTTGGGAGCTTATATTGGGACTCTTGTCCTCCGTATGCAACTTCTGCTTACATTCATAACCTTTCTTCAAGACCTAATTTTAGGTTTTGCTAGTTTGGTCCTTGATAGTTGCAAAAGTATTCAATTTCATTGAGGCGGTTCGTGCTGGCTTTTGCGCCTGCCGCCATGCTCATGACTTTGAGTTTCATCTTGTTGTTTGTTTTCGTGGATGTTTCTTTGTTTTTCCCTTAGCGGGTTTTGGCTCCGTCCCCCCGCTTGTATTGTTTACTTTTCTTTATTTAATAAATTCGGAGATAGGGGACAGAAGGGTCGTTCTATCAAGGAGTTAGCCCTTTCTCATCGCTCTGAGCGGGAAGAAAGTAGACTACTTGTAGTTGACGGCTAACCCTAGGGTTTGGTTCTTTCTTCCCGCATTGTGTGGGTTTAGAGAGTAAGGTTTCTACTATTGTAGTCCGATGACCAAGCCTTTTGCGTAGCTCGACTCGCCTAATCCACTATCATCCTTATTATTTAAAAAAAAAAAGTTAGCAATAATGGGGTATTCACCTTTGGCGAGAATCGAATTTACCTCTCACTTACAAGTAAAGAGGAATACTGTTAAACCATAGTACTAAGTGGCAGCACACGGATGAAGTGTTCGGCCGCGGCGTTATTGTTGTGAAAAGAATAAAACAAAGTAGGACCAAGAGGTGTTCTGCCAATTAACCCCACGGTCGGCCATGACAAAACTCAAAATGGCAAAATTCTTCCTCGTTGGTGGAAAAACATAGATTTCATTGAAAGACAAAGACTCATTTTCAGTTACAACATATAAGCCCAATAAAATTGGAGATAGCCAAAGCCCATTCAACAAAAAGGTAAAACAATAAAAAGAAAAAGAAATCCTAAATTTTATCCTGTACAGACAAAACGCAGCCATTGCCGCCAACAATACCACCTCGCCAGCGGCCACATGGGTAGTTGCCCGTAGAAAACTAACTCCGCTTTGAAGTCGACAAAGGTATTGCACCATAATATTTTCTAACCCGCAACAAAGTGATCTATTCTATCCAACAGACAGGTGTGCTGCTCCTAGCTTTGAGCATAGGTTGTGGAAGGGATGTGAGGAGGAGTAAATGAAGAAGATGAGTGATAGGGTTTGAAAGAGGAGGATTGCAGGACAAGGATTAGGATTGAAAAGGCCAAAACGGCGAAGAACATGGGAAATGGCGAAGAATGCCACAAAGCAGCAAAAAATGCTAGGAAAGCAAGTCGTGACCGCTCAAACTGACAGCCATGGGCGACCCAAAAAAAGGCTAGGGGCATAACTAATAGAAAAAGAAAAAAGAAAAGAGAAAAAAGCAATAACATGGAGGTTGCCGCCAACCCAACCAAAAGGAGGAGTCTGTGGCGGCGAGATGGAACTTTGGGCATGTGCTAGAGAGAAAAGGGGCCTAAGGATGCTAGATTTTTTTTGGTTCGGCTAAATTCTCCCTCCAAATGCATAAAACAGGGAGGGAAGATATATAAACCCACCATGGCCGTTCTGTTAATATAACATTAATTAGGTTGAAATTTATTCTTAATATTTGTTGAAGCCAAATGATTTGTATGGCAGAAGACTCCCTCGAGTTTGCAGGAAATAGCAGTTCATTATTTTACTGCTTTATTTCAGTCAGGAGGCTTACGGCAGGGAGGGGCAGTGGCGGCTTGT
Source organism: Heteromeles arbutifolia (assembly GCA_024362995.1). Classification (NCBI taxonomy): domain Eukaryota; kingdom Viridiplantae; phylum Streptophyta; class Magnoliopsida; order Rosales; family Rosaceae; genus Heteromeles; species Heteromeles arbutifolia. The sequence continues at coordinate 6,572,171 of JANCRC010000010.1, read as the reverse complement.
GTGGGGCCAAAGGTGAATGCTCGGGATAATGAGGAACTCATCCGTCCATTCTCGGATGATGAAATTCGGGAAGCAGTGTTTAAAATTCCGGCAACAAAATTACCAGGACCAGATGGGTTTACGGTTGGGTTTTTTTCTGGACCATTGAGATGTGGTGGGTGGGGATATTATCCGGATGGCGAAAGCTTTCCATCATTCAGGCCGGTTGCTTCAGAAGGTTAATCATACACGTTGTATTAATTCCGAAGGTGAAGAATCCATGGCGGATGACTGAGCTAAGACCTATTTCTCTATGTAATGTTGTATACACGATCATTGCTAAGGTCTTGACGATGAGATTAAAAAAAGTGATGGACCGGGTTATCAGTTTTTAAATCAGTTGGCATTTATACCGAGCCGTCAAATTCATGATAATATTTTGGTAGTACATGAAATCTTGCTTTCTCTAAAGCAAGGGGTGGACGGTGTGGATGGTAGCATGTCAATTAAACTAGATATGGCGAAAGCTTATGATCAAGTGGAACGGAGGTTATGGGTAATTTAGAATTTCATCCTAAATTTTGTGATTGGATTTGGGAATGCATATCTACGGTGTCCTACAGTATTATGGTGAATGGTGTACCATCAGGTTATTTCCGACTTGAGAGGGGCTTGCGGCAGGGAGATCCAATGTCAACATTCTTATTTCTTCTTTGTGCGGAAGCGCTCTCGTCGTATATTTGGAAGCATGAGGTGGATGGGTTAATTAATGGGGTGCGGGTGGCGGCGGATGCAACACCTATAACCCACCTGTTTTTTTGCGGACGACTTGGTGATTTTATGTAAAAATGATGAGACGGAGGCCGGTCATGTGGTTAAAATATTGGTGGATTATGGTAAGGTCTCTGGGCAAATTATTAACTTGGAGAAAAGTTCAATATTCTTTGGGAAGGGTTGTCCAAAGAAACAAAAGAAGCGAATCGTTACAAAAATGAATATTCAAGCTAGAGATGGTTTCGGCAAATACTTGGGTATTTAGACAGATTTTGGGCACTCAAAGAAAGCGGTGTTTGAATCGGTACGTCATGGTATTGAAAGCCGAATTGATGGTTGGGCCTACCAATTTCTTTCCCCTGCAGGGAAGGAAGTGTTGATTAAATCAGTTGCTATGGCAATGTTGAACCATGCTATGGCTTGTTTTAAATTGTCGGTGGGTACTTGTAAGGAATGGAGCAAGTTATTCACAATTTTGGTGGAGAGGGCAATCTAAGGCCAAAGGGTGTCATTGGGTGGCATGGGACAAATTGACAATGAGTAAGAAGGTTGGAGGGTTGGGTTTTCGAGATTTAATTGGTTTTAATTTTGGCTATGATTGCCAAGATTAGTTGGAGGGTTCTACATAATCCTAACTCGGTTCTTGGGAATTTACTTCGGGACAAATATTTCTCCAACTCTACTTTTCTAGACGCCAACAAACAGAACAAATCGTCGTGGGGATGGAAAGGTATATTGTTGGGGGGGCAAGTTTTGGTCCGTGGGCTTTGATGGCGGGTTGGTAACAGTGAATCTATCAGGGTGGCTAGTGATCCATGGATATCGAAGCCTCATTCTTTTAACCCGGTGCTGCGGGATGGGGATCTTAATTTGAGAGTGAGTGAACTAATTACTACGGATAGGCAGGGGTGGGAAAATGAGGAGCTAGATGCTATGTTTGCACCTGAGGATGTGGAGCTGATTCAAACAATTCCCATTAGTCGGTGTGGATGTGATGATAAACGAATCTGGCATTATACGAAGAATGGGATTTATTCGGTGCGCTGGGGATACTATGTAGCGAGGGAGATGATGAAGAATGGAGAGTTTGGCCGTAAAGGGGGGGGACTGTCGAGTTCGTTTGGTTCGATGGTGGGGATGTGGAAGAAAATGTGGTCTCTTTTAGTGCCAATTCTTTATTTGGAAGGCCTGTCGAAAGGCGTTGACAGTGAGGCATAATTTGGAGCGACGGCGGATTGGGGTCGTGAATAAGTGTGAACTATGTGGTGCACCTGATGAAACCGAGGCTCACCTGTTCTTTGGGTGTGAATTTAGTCGTGCTTTCTAGTTTGGGATGTCTTTGCAAATTGATATGGCATCTATGGGGGCGAATGATTTTATGGAGGGTTGGCAGAGGTTGGTAGAGCGATTGGATAAGGAGGTGGATGCAGAGTTGGCACTGCAGCAGGTGGCGTTTGGTTTATGGCGAATTTGGAAGTATAGGAATGAAGCTATATTCAATGGAAATAGGATCCTACCCCATGTTGCAATTGATTTATGGCAGCAGCAGGTTAGCGAGTTCGAGGAGGCTATGGTAGTGGAGGTGGGGGAGAGGCAAAAGAGTAGGTACGCAAAGGTGGGTAGTAGAGAGACGGATGAGGTTGGGGGTGATGGATTCACCTGGACGAAACCCCTCTTTGGCACTCTAAAGCTCAACTGTGATGCTGCATGGCAGAAAGCTACGAAGGTGAGTGGTGTGGGTTGGGTGCTCCGGGATTTTGCCGGCATACCAAAGCTTGCGGGAGGGGTGGGTGGGAAGTGTTTTGATGCTGCAATTATGGCGGAGGCCGAGGCGATTAGGCAAGGGATGGAGATGATTATTGCTAGTGATGTTAAGGAGCCTAGCATTAGGTTGGTGGTGGAATCAGACTCAAAGGGGTTGATCCAAATGATTAACAAAGAGGTCACGGCTGACGTGGCACTCGATGTTTATCTCCAAGATATTTGGAGGATGGCGAGCTTGTTCCAGTTGGTGAAGTTTTGCTTTACCCCTCTGCTATGCAATCATGCAGCTCACTTGGTGATGGTGCACGTAGTTAAGCATGGCGAGAGATTTGACTGAAGTGAGTTAGGTTCAAAGTTTCATTTTAATATTTTAACAAAAAATGCAAATATAACCATTCGTATTTAAATTCAATAAATTTCTATCTTTCGACAAAAAATAAAAACGATTTGTCGCACGCCTGGTGGTCAATGGTAGCTATAATATAATTAGACGGGTCAACCGCTAAGAAATTAGATTTCAAACATGAATCCTAAATTGCCTGACGACAATGTTGATCTATGGTCAAACATCCCATGTGACATGTTAGGAAAAGTTCTTGAGCATAAACCTAATCAACTATTTAACTACGTATTAACAGATTAATCATATATCATATGTCCTCCTGAAAAGCAGTAAACACCCTGCAACTTTAAGCTACAAACAATCACATCCATCACGGATATGCTAAATCTATAAAAAAAAAAATATAAAAACAAGATAACAACGAACAAAATTAAACAGGAGGTGTAGGGCGAGAAAGAGAGTGGGCGGGTTTCATTTCACAGGATGACATGAAGAATAAGCAAGATTATTAAAATAAAATAAACTAAATAATTAAATAATTAATAGGGTATAGACATGTACAATTCTCCAAGCCTGTGATTTTTTAAGGCTAAATGAAAGAAATTTACAAGTGAATATTGCATCACTGGCTAAAATAACTCCCTACCCTCTTCACCCTTCCCCTTGCTCTCTTCTTTCATATAAATAAATAAGTTTATGCATTTTGATCACATAATTTGTGGAATAAGTTACTCTTCCTCGGATGCTTTGATGCTTTCATATCGATAATGTCGAAAAAGGGCAGGAAAAAAGAGAAAGTATACTGCTGAGTGTGATTTAGATCACTCAAAAGTTTGAGTGTGTATGAACGTGGTTTTTTTAAGTTCTGTAACTCTTTACCTATGCTCTCTTCTTCTGCTGTTGCAGTAGCTGCTGCTTATTTTGGTACAGCTTTACTAGGAGCTCGGCATAGAGAACCTCATTCCAAGCGTCTGGAACACCAGGAAGGCACCAATGGCTGCAATCCTGGAAGCTTGTAGGTGATTTCCTTTCTTCCTCGGACAGTTTTTGCTTCCGGTAGATTGATGGGTGGCCATCCTTCCGAAAATCTGTCATTCTTGTGATATTGAGATATGTGACATGGGTTTTCATGTTTCTCAACACCTTCTCCAGTACCACCATTTTGGGCAGGTACGGCCTCAGATACGACTCATTGAAGATGGGAACTGTCTCACTGTCACATTGGCCACCAGAATTCCACTGCCCACCACTGTAGGATGAAAAATAAATACGAATCTCCATTATTTTCATGTACGTAAAGCTTGAAGAGTAGCTTAATTTTAACAAATCTCGAAGGAGACAGCAATGAACATATTCATGCACATTTCTATACTTCTCAATTGGTAATGTTGATGAAATATCATAAGCAATTAAGCATCAGCACGAACATAAGAATGCCTAATCTCGTTAGTTTGAAGTTGAACCTAATCATAGAAGGCAACATATACTGCAACGCATTATCACTACACTATCTAGGTTAAACTATGATTGCGTCAAGTTTACCTGAAATGGGAAGCAGAATAGCCCCGAAAGAAGACGATACTTTTCTTCGGATCAACTTTGGCATCAACCCATCTAGCCCATGTAGTTAATGCTTTCCGAAACGCCTCAAGAACATTCAGTTCACCATAAACATGGCTACCTTCTTGGTAATAGTCTTTCCTGCAAATTTTATGCATTTTAGTTCCAATGGCCAGAGTTTAAACAACAAATTTAGATGCTAAAAAAAATTTGAATCAAAATAGTAATAAACTCACCCTTTGGAAGTTTTCTCATGAGTCCACCAGTGTCCAGTGTTGAAGATGACGACATCAGCATCTTTATAAAGTTCAGAAGATCTCCCTACCAAGTCAAGACGAAGTGTTTCTCTCTTTGATCCATCTTTTTCCGGCATTTCCCATTCTCGAACTAAGAAGGGAGACACAAAAAACTCCACTGTGCAGTTATAATCCTGCCAATCCATTCGTTCCAAACAGGAAATGGAGCACATAAGTTTCACCAACTTGAGGAAATGTTGCTTCCATCTAATATAAGAATAAGTTGAACAAATGCTTAATCGAATTAACCTACCTTGAATATGAAGGAGTATGAAGCTTCCCCACGAAAATGGGTTCTCCCATTTGCTTCGAAAACCTTGCTCTTATCTTTCGCCGAGTTTCTGAGGATGCAAACCAGAGATTCCCACATATTTCTGTTCAGAGAATCACCAACAAATACCAGGCGCTTTCCTCTCAACAACTCCAACATATGACTTCCGTCCAACCTGGTCATAAAAACCATTTCATATTAATAAGTCTTCGTCAAGCAAAACCCTTAAGACTGAGTCACGGATCATTTTCAATGCTAAAAACAGAACCAAATTTCCAATACCTAAAGCCGAAAATCGACAACAGATCAACATGAATTTCGATTGATCAAAACCTAGTTACCCAACAAGCATCTCAAGTAGATCAAGACGCAATTCAAATACCATATTATTCAAACTCAAAAAAGGGTCAAAAAATCAAACTTCCAACATGTAAAGTTACAAATTGATCACATACCTTGGTAAAGTGCAATCCTTAGGCTTCCATTTGTATTTCTGATAATCCTTATCAGGCCTACCATTGAGAATACAGTTGAATTGTTCATCAATCAGAGGACAAGAACCCGGTTTGTATAGCGGGTATGAATCGTCCCTCACCCACTCTCCATGTAACATCTCACAATTCATCAAAGACTTCACCAAATCATCACTCCCCGGCTTCCTCTGCTCCACCGACACGCCGGACTTCGTTTCATTGCTCTGTTTATTCAACAGGGAAGCAGTTAAATTCTTCTCCATACCCGATTTCGGTACCAAATCGGAGCTTCCATTCACCCCCGCCACTGGGGTTTTGGGGGCGGTGATTCCCGTCTGATTGGCCGTAAAAACTGTGGCCTTATCAGAATTGTGGGTGCGGTCGGTCTGGTTTTTCAAAAGGGTTGTCGGTTCGGGTGAAGTAGTACTATTCTTGGGTCTAATTAGAGGTTTTGGCTGGACGATTGAGGTCTGATTCTGGTTCAAAATTGTGGGTTGTGTTTGGTTTGTCAAAACAGGCGGTTGTTTATTCACAGTGGCAGATTGTGCGGCAGCGGTGGTGTTAGCAGATCTAGACGGCTCTGTTTGCGACGGAGGAGAAAAAAAGGATTGATTTTGCTGCAGCGGAGATGAAGAAGTATCATTGGGGAAGAAGACGGAGGAAAACGAAGAACTGGAACCAGTAGTGGAAGTAGTAGAAGTGGAAGTACTGAAAATGTTAGCGAACCATGGAGAAGTGTAGTTCGGTGAGGGATTGAAGGCCAAGAAAACAGTAAAGGCGACGAAAGCAAACATGAAGCCATATGCAAAAGCCGCAGTTCTTCTGGTTTTGAAGAGAGAGAAGAGGCTCTTGAGGTCAGAGATCAGAGTTCCGCCGTTGATGGGTAGGTGCTGCTGCTTTGTGACCTCTGCCATGAATGCGGTGGTTGTGTTTGGTTTTTGTGGAATGTGGAGGCAGATGTGGGAAAGTGGGAGAGTAGGGAGTTTAGAGAGAGAAAGAGAGGGGGTGGACAGAAATGGTGCCGCTTATAGAGAGAGAAAGAGGGAGGAGAGGGAGGAGAGGGAGAGTTTGCGTTGTGTGAGAAGCATCCAAGTGAATGACACACTAATTAGAGAGAGAAACTGAGGAGGTGGAGTTTTAGAGAGAGAGAGAAACAGTGGAGGTGAGTTTTACTATGTTTGGGAACAAAGGCATGCAATGTGAGCTCTGGGGATTATTTAACGACTTTGACCCTGGCATTCGGGAGTAATTACACGAGTGCCAAATCTTCTCTTCAAACTGGCACATATCGTACGGTTCGATTATTCGACCAAAAAATCGTACGGTTTGATTAATTTAACTTGCTGCTGCTTTTGACGCGTGGAGGTTTGGAGAGAATTAATTGAGTAAACAGGAGGGTTCTACTGCTGCTGGGGACCAATGAGGATGCGACATATGTAAAGAGCAAGGATAAAATAAAGAGGGAAAAAGTTAATTAACTCAATTAATACACCGGCCTTCTCTACCATGTTTTGTGGCCTGATTCCTTTGATTTATACTTACTCTTTTTTTTTTTTTTAAAGTTCCACCATCAAAATACAAAATTGCAGTAAAAGTTTCCAACTCTTCCTTCATTTTTCTAATAATGGTAAAATTAAAACAAAAATAACTTGTTTACCATTCATGTTAGTGGTAGATTTGTCTACCGAATTTGTCTACTCAATTCACTCATCAAGTAACTTGTATGTTTCAATGTCATTATCTTATATAAGTTACAAATAAGTCAGGTTTAGAATGATGAACGTTGAAGACTGTCGATCAATGTATGTGTTAAAAATTGTAAAATAAACTTAATTGACTACAAACTTAAAGTTTTCATTATATACCCGTCAACTTAACGCAGAGTAAACAAAATTATAGGAACAAGAATGTGAGGAAATCTCATAGTATATTTGAAGATAAGAACAAGACTGTCTAAATACAACTCCAAACATATTAAAATCTCATCTTCAGAATTTATGACGAAATCGCACAACTCAAGTGGTACATAAACGAAACTCACAATTTACTGAAAACACAGCTCAAGCAAAATTAATACATAACTTTTTATTCCTCAAAACTGTTTACACTCTAATTTACGCTTGTCAAGCTGCTTCAAAAACTTATCTGCTAATCATCCTACATCTTTAACTCAAAATTAGTAATTACATCGAATCTCCAAATAAATCCCAATTCTTTGAAGAGGTCTCAACGCTAAATATTGTATGATATTAGGCTCTTGTTTTTTCATAGTACCATATACTTTTTCAATGATAAAAATTCAATTTTATCTTGGATGTAAACATATTTTCTCATTTGCCATGACTGGAATCTATGCTTTGAACAAGCATAAGATACAAAAGAGTACCTAATTTTTGAATATTTCTTTTTAGGTGACTCATGCTTTTCCTCCATTATTTTGTAGGAACACTGGGACACGACCATTCAATTTGGGGGGAGGGGGGTGGAGTGTGCCCACATTGTCAATAGGAACACTGGGACACGACCATTCAATTTGCGAGGGTTTTGGGGGGGGGGGGGGGGGGGGGGGTGCCTGGGGGTTGGGTGGGAGTGCCCACACCCATAATTCATAAAGTCCTTGACCAATTGGTGGAGAAATAAAACACATAAACTGATTAAAAATAATTAAATAAAAATCCAGGTTAGTGGCTGAAACTGTAACATTATTGAGAAATATTACAAAATTTTGATCCCATCAGTTTGAAAGTAGAGTTCCCTCCAAAATAATGCTAGAGACATCAAATTTTTAAATTAAATTTACAAATCAAATAATGTGTCATTAATGATAAATAAACATGTTAATAAACATTTTTTTATTACATCTATATTTTTACACTAAGAGGAGGAGGAATTCTGTTAAGCCACACAATGGACAACCTAATATGGTATCGAATTCACCATCCACGAGATTCAAACCTAAGACCTCTCACTTCTAAGTGAACAGGAATACCATCAGACCATAGTACTGAGTGACTAATCAACACTTAAGTAATAATAAACATTACATTCTAGTAGTATTCATATTCACTTGTAAATGAAAGTCTTAAGTTCGATTTTCGTTAAAAATAAATTTAAACTACATTATTTCTAACCTATTGTGAAACTCAACCCACTCCCGCACTCTAAGCAGTAGATAGATAATTACACGAGTGCCAAATCTTCTCTTCAAACTGGCAGATATCGTACGGTTCGATTATTCGACCAAAAAATCTTACGGTTCGATTAATTTAACTTGCTGCTGCTTTTGACGCGTGGAGGTTTGGAGAGAATTAATTAAGTAAACAGGAGGGATCTACTGCTGCTGTGGACCAATGAGGATGCGACATATGTAAAGAGCAAGGATAAAATAAAGAGGGAAAAAGTTAATTAACTCAATTAATACACCGGCCTTCTCTACCATGTTTTGTGGCCTGATTCCTTTGATTTATACTTACTCTTTTTTTTTCAAAAAAGTTCCACCATCAAAATACAAAATTACCGTAAAAGTTTCGAACTCTTCTTCCATTTTCCTAATAATAGTAAAATTAAAACAAAAATAACTTGTTTACCATTCATGTTAGTGGTAGATTTGTCTACCGAATTTGTCTACTCAATTCACTCATCAAGTACCATGTATGTTTCAATGTCATTATCTTATATAAGTTACAAATAAGTCAGGTTTAGAATGATGAACGTTGAAGACTGTCGACCAATGTATGTGTTAAAAATTGTAAAAGAAACTTAATTGACTATAAACTTAAAGTTTTCATTATATACCCGTCAACTTAAAGCGGAGTAAACAAAATTATAGGAACAAGAATGTGAGGAAATATCATAGTATATTTGAAGATAAGAACAAGACTGTCCAAATACAACTCCAAAAGTTGTTTAAAATACTCCTACAAAATTTACCCCAAAAGCGAAATAAGAGAATAATCAAGTACTAAAAATTATCCAAAATATTAAAATCTCATCTTCAGAATTTATGACGAAATCGCACAACTCAAGTGGTACATAAACGAAATTCACAACTTACTGAAAACACGGCTCAAGCAAGATTAATACATAACTTTTTATTCCTCAAAACTGTTTACACTCTAATTTACGCTTGTCAAGCTGCTTTAGAAACTTATCTGCTAATCATCCTACATCTTTAACTCAAAATTAGTAATTACATCGAATCTCCAAATAAATCCCTATTCCTTGAAGAGGTCTCATGTCACATCCCAGACTAGCTCTGATGTAGCGTAATATTGTTCTCTCTGGGCTTATCATTCTCTCATGGTTTTGTTTCTGAGAACTCACACGATAACTTCCCGATGGATCACCCATCCTAGGAATACTCTCGCCCAAACTCGCTTAACTACGGAGTTCTTATGGGATCCGTAGCCAGTGAGTTCTCAAAATGCCTCGTGCTATAGGGAGGGGAACATGTACATATAAGGCACATCACCCCCTCTTCGTTGGTCGATGTGGGATCTTACAATTTTTTTCCCATTGGGAAGTTCTCGTCTGAGTTCCCAGAAACAAAACCGTGAGAGAATGGTAAGCCTAAAGCGGACAATATCGTGTTACGGCGAAGCCGAGCCCGGGATGTGACAAAATGGTATCAGCGCCACTCCGCCGTTCGGTGTGGATGTGCGAGCGAGGATTTCGGGTTCCCCTTAAGTGGGGTGGATTGTAAGATCTCACATCGACCAACGAAGAAAGGATGATGTGCCTTATATGTACATGCTCCCCTTCCTATAGCACGAGGTCTTTTGGGAACTCACTGGTTATAGATCCCATAAGAACTCCGTAGTTAAGCGAGTTTGGGCGAGAGCATTCCTAGGATGGGTGACCCATTGGGAAGTTCTCGTATGAGTTCCCATAAACAAAAATGTGAAGGAATTGTAAGCTCAGAACAGACAATATCGTACTACGACGGAACTGATCTGGGATGTGACATCTCAATGCTAAATATTGTATGATATTAGGCTCCTGTTTTTTCAGAGTACCATATACTTTTTCAATGATAAAAATTCAATTTTATCTTGGATGTGAACATATTTTCTCATTTGCCATGATACAAAAGAGTACCTAGTTTTTGAATATTTCTTTTTAGGTGACTCGTGCTTTTCCTCCATTATTTTGTAGGAACACAGGGACAGGACCAGTTCCGGCGGGGGCGGGGGCCCACATTGTCAATACACCCCTAATTCATAGTCCTTGACCAATTGGGGGAGAAATAAAACACATAAACTGATTAAAAATAATTAAATAAAAATCCAGGTTAGTTCCAGGTTAGTGGCAGAAACTGTAACATTATTGAGAAATATTACAAAATTTTGATCCCATCAGTTTGAAAGTAGAGTTCCCTCCAAAATAATGCTAAAGACATCAAAATTTTAAATTAAATTTACAAATCAAATAATGTGTCATTAATAATAAATAAGCATGTTAATAAACACTTTTTTTTAGTATATCGATATTTTTACACTAAGGGGAGGAAGAGTTTCGCTAAGCCACACAATGGGCAGTCTAAGAGCTCGTTTGGATGTGCTTTTAAAATGACTAAAAGCGCTTTTAGTGAAAATATTTTTGAAACCAATCATTAGTAAAAATGCAAGTAAATCCTGGAAAATCACTTAAAGTCTTAAGTTTGATTTTCGCTAAAAGTGAATTTGAATTACATTATTGCTAACCTATTGTGAGACTCAACCCACTCTTGCACTCCTTAGAGTAGATAGATAATATGCTTGTTAGAAGAAAAAAAGAAGTAATAATTCAATCATCAACATCCACATTATTTAGTTTACGAAATTTGATTTAAATTTTTTGTGTTTCTAGCATTATTGTTTGGACCCAAATTTATATTATTGGGCCGAGTCTAAGTTTGTTCTCGGCTCAGTATTCTTCCAGAAATATTATGGGTCGTCCAGTCGCCATAGGCCGCCAAGTCAGGTTGGCCGAGTCCTATTGGGAGGAGGAGTGATTTGGATAAAGGCAAAGAGGTCGAATCTTGATAAAGCAAGGAGTCTCGGCGAAACAAGGATGTTGGGACATGGAGACGGATGTGGCTTGACAAAAGGCCAGGTTCAGAGTCCTGACGAAAGTAGGACTGGTCGAGATAAGGTTGAATTAGGATGAGGAGTCCTAATCCGAGTGAGGTTTTAATTTGATCAAAGGAGGATCTGTTGCTATAAATACAAGGCTACAAACAACGGAAGGCTCTCCAACTCAACACACAAATCTGCCCTGCGCAAACCCTTGCTCTACGCGAAACCTCTCAACAATCTTGAGATTTTTATTTTCCTTTTCGCCAACACACATTCAGTTTGGATAAACAGCACTGTGAAGGCAACCGGTGGTATCTTCAGTTTGGATAAACAGCACTATCGCCGTAGAATTAGCCGACCGCGGAGCACCTTCAGTTTGGATAAACAGCACTGCAAAGGGGCCGACTGGTTACCTATCCAAGTCTCGGTCGAGAAGAATTTTCGAATCCTTATTGGCAGAGGTCATCTCATCAGCCTTCTCGGCGAAGTGAGGTGTTACAGTTTATTAGGGCTCGGCACATTGAACGCCGAGTTGTCGTATGATTGGATACTCACAAGTGGGCTTTAGGGTTCGGCATTCTGACGGCCGAACCACATTCACCATCAAGACGTACATCCGCTTTGAGTATTTGTGCCCTTACACTTTAGTGTCGATTCGGCGTGAGTTTACTCTGACGAACACCATCACTGTGACCGAATCCGACGACAACGATCTGTGAACTTCGCATATTTAGTAGCCTTGTCTTCATGCTTTAGAATCCGAGAGTCGAGTTAAGTTCCTTCCTCGGCCGCAATCGCAAGACGCAGAAGTCAGCAGCGCAACCAACGCAACATCAACAAATTTTACTCCTCGGTCGAGCTCGGCCGACGAGTTGGCACGCCCCACACACAACTGAAGGACGTAGTTAGCTTATTAGTTACTCGGCCTGCGCGCCACGTAGGCTTGGTAATTTTTAGGGTCAACAATTATCCCCCTCCTAATTTTTTGTTTTATTTTTTGTCAAACAAAAGATTTGTTCGGTAAGATGTTAGATTAGAAAGTTAACGGAATTTGAAAAGCACGCCAAGGGCAACACTTCTATCTAGTGTCATGGTAAAGGCCCACTTGCATACCCCTCCTAATTTAAACGTTAATCACTTCCCGCATGGGACCCTCAAATTTTCACTAACCTGACCTGCGGTGAGTGAAAGGTCAATTCATTCTTGTGCGGAAGCCAGAAGGTTTAACGTGACGCGTTTGGATTGGACGGTCCATGAGCGACGGTGACAGAGCGGACAAAACACAAAATAGTAGATACGGCCTAGGGCCCGGGGCTTGAATTTTGCATTGGAATCACCGTTGTATGTTTAGGGTTTTGAAAATTTGGGGTCCCCAAGGCCAAATGTTGGCTGTTCGATGAGTTCTAGAAACCTTGGGATCTAGTAAATGGATTTGTGCCTTTGTTTGGAACTAAAATGTTCTTAAACGATGTTGGGTGTTTGTACTTTGAAAACTGAAAAAAAACTTTCTCAAAAGTTTGTAAGAATTCTCTGTCATTTCGTATTTTTTTTATAATATTTTATCTTGTTAATGTATAAATTGATTTTAAACTAAAAAGTCGTAAAGAATTCATAAAATGTCATATTTTTAAGATAGCTCCATAGCATTTCTCTTTTTCTTTTGTTACTTCAAATGACATATGTTGTAATATTATTTATGAGGCGGTTATTCACTTTTAGATCAATATCTAATAAGTACTTAGTTAAGACATTTTTGATGGAATATTATTTACTATGTGACTATTCATTTTTGGATCGATAGATCGGATGTTCACTAACCTGAATTATGGCTGTTCACTTTCGTTTCTCTCTTATTTTATCTTTCACTCTCTATTTTCTTTTCAATAACATGCATGTATTATCACCTATGTGTTCGGTGCTAATAATACAAAAATAGCGTACAAAAAGTTAGAAACTATATAAGTTGCTCCGATGCATCCGAGATTTGCCTTTGATGTGGTTAACAAGATTTTTATTCATAGGTCATGTGTTTTTTTTTTTTTTTTGTCAAGCATAGGTCATGTGTTGGATTACCTTCTTCCAAGTAACGTTTATAACCACATCTAATAGAAGAACAAACACATGTACTATATGCTTATTATGACGTTTTTACCTTTGACGTCGTGAGTAAATCACAAATTATCTCAGGGAATGTGAGATTTGTATGCCCTAAGGGTAATAAGCCTTTGGGACACTATCATATCACATGTACTTCGGGCCTATAGAAAGCCGACTCTTCGAAGTCTCCCCTTGGCTTGTAAGTACGAACGATATAAATTATAACAATGGTATATAAAGAAGGCATATTGATTTGCTCCTTGAGTTTGTATAGAGGTGCCAAATTCCCCCATAAACTTTAATTTTAGCCGATTACCCCCTGAACTTTTATAATTATCCAATTTCCCCCTTGAACTTTAATTTTAACCGATTACCCCGTAAACTTTTATAAATAGCCAATTTCCCCCGGATGCTAGATTTTTAAAAACATCATCCATCCAATTTTTTATCCATTTTGATCACGCGGACAACACATGACAATGTATTGGGGTAAAAAGAATGGAAAATTAGATGGATGAAAATTTTAAAATCTAACGCTAGGAGGTAAATTGGCTATTTATAATATTTTAGGGGGGGGGTCATCTGCTAAAGTTAAAGTTCATGGGAGAAATTAGCTAATTATAAAAGTTCAGGGGGGTAATTGGCTAAAATTAAAGTTTAGGGGAGAAATTGACACCTCTATACAAGTTTAGGAGGTAAATCGACAAATACCTCTATAAAAAAAACAAGATTACATACACCTTGCATTGCAAAATAGTCGAACCCAGCCTCAGGTAATTTTTCTGTTTTAACAGATAATGTAACATAAATAGAAGAATAACTGTCTTTGAAGTTAGCTCAAGTGGTGATGATAGCTGAACACATTGCTCAACATGATACCTTCCGAACAATGTGGTAAGTATATAAGGTTTGGACATGTTTGAAATGTTTTTAAAATAACTAAATGCGTTTTTTGTGTAAGTTTTTTTGGGTTTCAAAGACATTTCAATTGCTTTTCAATATTCCATTTTAACCAAGAATTGGATAAAAAAATGATTTTATTAAAAGCACTTTTAGTCATTTTAAAAGTACTTCCAAATACATCTTTGTCTAAAAGCCACTTCAATTTCTGCCTTTTTTTTGTCTAGTACAATTGTTTCCCTTGTGGGGGAGTGGACTAAGCCTCACACTGGACTAGTCATAATAATATGGTTCAAATTCGCCTTTAACGAGAATCAAGCCTAAGACCTCTCACTTGCAAGTGAAGAGGAATACTACTAGACCGTAGTATTAAGTGACAATCCATGCCTTTTAAAATTGAATAAAAATATTGTTAAAATCATGAAACGTTAACTTCTGGCTCCTCATTAGTCTCAATGGATACATTATCGGTAAATTTGGTAAATAATGTCGGTTAAAAGTGTCTTATAATTCAAAAGAGTAAATCTCTTATATTATGTGTAAATTTGTCTCCTAAGCCAAGATATTTAGATTTCCTTGTGATGGGAAACTTGTGTATCTAATAACTGATATAACAGAAATATAGTTAGAAGGGTATTATTGTAATTGGGATATATAGCTATATAAGGGATTGTATAGCTATCATTTCCTTAAGTTCCATTGTATACATTTTCTCTAATAAATCAATACAATCTATGTTGTTTCTCTCTATCATCCTCCTCCTTCTATGTACGAATTCTTCATCTTTTGCAATGTAGTTAACATGATATCAGAGCCACCAGGCTCACGTTATGGATTTTGGTGGTTCCACTTCCCATTATTTTTCATGTGTTTCTAGCTTTAGTTTCTTTCCAAATTTTCATTAGATGTTCTGATAAGTTTCTGGGTGCTTCTGCGATCGTTCTACTACTTTTGGGTTGTTTTGTTTCTGGGTTTCTTGTTCATTAGGATTTGCTGGATTCGGTGTTTTCCGCATAATTAATAGCTGTTTCGCTGGGATCTTGGAAGATAGCTATACCCAGAAGGACATTTCTTGGAAGATAGCTGATATAGCTGTTGAATGGTCAGATTGGGTTTCAATGAAAGATCGATGGAAATCAATCATGTGTTGGTGTCGCACCCAAATCTGTGATTCCAATTCCAACATGGTTTCTGATGTTCCTGATGCCAAGAACATGGTCGAATGGTCCCGGATCATCCGATTACTGAGCTCGAAATGGTTTGTTTCTTTTGTTGGGTTTCTTGAAGATTTTGCGCTTGGAGTTTATTTAAAGGTTCTATCTCTGGTGTAAATAAGGTGATTTTGTTCTTGGTACCTATATGCAAATCTATAATGTTGTCTGAGAAGTTTACGAAGATTTGAGAATCAGGAGCTCTCTGATATGAGAAATTTGTGCAAAATCTGCAATTTCTGTGAATTGGACTTTCTATGATTTGAGTTCATAAAACACCATGTTCAGTGCACTGTGGAACTGTGGAGACAGAGTTCGAGCTTTGAAAATGGTATCAGAAATGGTCATCATGTGCTGTTTCGAGTACTCATCAATTTAGCATATCAACTGTTTGTGTTAATGTCTCAGTGAAGATTTTTCATGTGAAGGTTATATTTGGTGTTAGTATCTGGGAAGATTGGTTAATTTGGTTTCTTGGAGTGTCATTCTCCTTAGTTGATTTGGTTTCTTGGAGTGTCATTCTCCTTAGTTGATTTGGTGTTAGTCTTTGTCCAGATTTATGAAGGATAATTTGCATATATAGTAAGTGTGTTACTATGGCTTCTCAGTTCAAAGTTGGAAACTTGTTGGGTACGTTCAGACCAAGACCAGATTTGATTGTATTGCTAAGCTCATTAATAATCAGGAAAGCCTTGCAATCTTGTAGATTCACGTACAGTGAGAATTCGGTCCTGCTCCGGATGTAATACTACCTGGTTATGACAACTTGGGAAAGTAATCACAGTGGGCACTGTCTCATCCCACTATAACCTCGCAAACGGTCTTTTCGATTTGCCTTGTTCATAAGTAAAGCAATAGTCTGGTACTAATGGCCTTTCAGATGGCAATAGAGAATGTTTTTCAGTTGACTCTCTCCGAGCAACATTGTCACTTCCTACAACAACATCAGGGTATGGGTTTGGATCGTACCTAAACTATAGTTCTGGGTTCTTTCATATGAGGATGAAGAGAATAATGCATGAGTTATCAAAAAAAATTTATCTCATGTCAAAGGCTAATAGTAGTCAGCGTGATGAACTGGACTTTGAATTCTTGGGTCACATAGAAGGTCAGCAAATCACATTGCAAACAAATGTAAATGGTGTGGGCGACATAGAGCAAATGATTAACCTATGGTTTGACCCAGCAGCAGATTTCCATGATTAGCTTCATAACAGTAATTGCCGATGTATTTAGAAAAGGATTGCCCAGTCCAATGTTCTTGAAGTATTGTAGACATCTTAGTCTCGTAGTTCCAGATCAGTCTCAAATACCTGGCTAGTTCAAACTTCACATAGATACTCCAAGTTTAGTTTGAGGGGGGGAGTAATAGCTGATATAACAAAAATATAGTCAGAAGGGTATTATTGTAATTGAGATATATGGCTATATAAGGGATTGTATAGCTATCATTTCCTTAAGTTCCATTGTATACATTTTCTCTAATAAATCAATACAATCTTTCTTGTTTCTCTCTATCATCTTCCTCCTTCTCTGTACGAATTCTTCATCTTTTGCAATGTAGTTAACAGTATCAACTAGTGTACCATAAGTCTAACACAAATACTTCTCCATGAAAGATGAACTTAATGATTCATCGTGTTCTATCATCAATTATTTGAGGATATGGGCGAGGGACTGCGATGCAGAGGTCTCAAACCAACCGAAGGTACAAAGTGCTCTCTCTATAGAGTTCTATTCTCGAAACATAAGAAGGTTTCAAAACTCCCTACGTGTTTGAAGAAGTCAAATTCCAACATTTTAAATTCATATATTCGATTGGACATTTTACCCCACTTTTGTCTTTCCAATTTCAATCTGTCGAGAATAAATCTTCTGCACTTATTTTGTGTGTGGCTTTTATGTGACCTCTATCACTAATTAACTCCCTCGCAAAAAACCAAATCCTAGGTTTTCTGTAATCTTAATCATCGGGCCCTTGCTCTGGCTTAGGGTCAGCGTCAGCCACTCCCCACCTTCCTCCTAGCCTATCTCCCATATCTTAACCCTCTACCAACCCCTCCACCTCTATTATTCCCTTCACTCCCTGCCCATTCCTCGCGCCGCCCCTCTCTCGCGTCTCCCCATTTCCCCTACGTCTCCCCCTACCATCTCTTCCTCTCATCCCTCGGTAGTTCTTTCCCACCATTTTGTGAGTAGCTCTTCCATGGCTTTATGCCTCTACCCAGATTCGAGCCTTACCCGTTTCAAGGTCATTTCCTGATTTGAGGTTAGATTTGTGGTTATGATTGGTTTCGTGGCTCCTGGTAGTTGGTTCCACTTTCATCAGCTTGTTTCCATGGGGTAACATTCTCCCCAACCAATTCAGTGGATGCACATTCCTTCACACTCAGATCTGGTGGACCTACCGTATTTAAATATGTTGATGCCATTGTCTTGTGCATTTGCATCAATTGACTCCGCCCTTGTGCAACATGATCTACTCATGGATGCAGTAGAGCTCACTAGTGCGGTGAAGGTGTGGTCTTGGTTCGTGTCCTGCTCGCTGAGATGAGCTGACCAGTGGTCCCTTTCTTGGATTAGTGTTTGATTTTATTGCCTTGCCCTATGAATGTTGTGGTAGCGTGTTTGCAATGGTTGGATGTCATCTTAGCTTTAAGCGATGGGTTTGTGGTATAATTTTTTGTGGTCTCGCTCCGTTGCGATGACCTTATGTGGCTTCGCACTTCTACGATGACCTATGTGGTCGTCGTTATAAGTTTGTTAGGATAGGCCAGTGCTTGTGGTAGCGGTGTAAGGGTTTACTGTAGTTTGTTTCATTGTGCAAATTTACTCCAAATCAATTTCTTGGTCACTGAAGCTAACGTACATTATTGGCAACCTCTGTACTTGTTTGTGAATATCAATAAAATATCACTCTATCGTTTCTTGTAAAAAAAAAATAAAAAAAAATAAAGTTGAGGAAAGTTAAATTTATTAACACGTATTAATTAATTATAAAGACCACAAAGAGATCACATACAAAATAAATGCAAAAAATTTAAACTCTAATTCGTCGACCTTAACCTAGTATTCTTAAAAAGTCCACATCCCAATGCTTCCACGTACATGAGATGATGAAGCCATGCACAGTAGTACCCACATATATGACCTACCAAAACCATGTAATTTGACTCACTGTCAGATGCAAATGTAAATTATTTAAGAAAACTTGCGTTGATCACATATGTTAACTGTTACTATTATCTAGGATCCGCATCCTATCGGTTTTTTGCTTTTTCGAAATGGTTTATTATTAATTTGTTATACTGTTTAAGAAAGTGATTTTCACGTCAATCTGTTAATTATTCAAGTGATAAGATGTGAGGAGTCCGTACGCTTGGACGTGGACTTGGCTGGACTTATCAACAAGACGCGTCAACTCCGGCCCCAAAGATTTGTGTCCGTTACGTCGGTGCTGGTTTTTGTTATATATTTTCCTATATTATATGCCATAATATTACTATGAAGAATCCTATAATTATACATAATCTTGTTGCAGGCTATGCTGGATCGGCATGCGACGCAAAATAATTTGCATGAAACCCGAACAAAAATTTCTCAGACACGGGAATAATTTGCTTTTTCCTGCCTTTTCCCAAAGAGGTTATTTCACAATGTTTATAAAAACAATGGAATTATTTGGACCACAGAAGAACAACTCCTATACACGGGCGCGAATAAGAGCGGGGATGTGTACAGATTTTCTTTTTTGTTCTTTAATCTTTGATAAGAGTGATGCTTCAGATTTGGAATTTCTTCCGAAATATGATTTTGAGAGGAACAATATAACTGACTTGCAAATTAGTTTGTTTGCATGTAGTTTTATGTGCATAAATAAGAATTAACTCACATTTTTATTTTTTATTTTTAACTCAAACTCACATTTTAATTAGATCACATGTGATTGCAATTGACTTATTCACAACATCTCTAATGAGGTTATACATGAGCATGCTAGTTGACAATTGATGTGTTGATTAAGTACTGGTTTGATACTAATGTTCTATTATAAAAAGTAGGTATAAAAAAAAGTAGAGCTCAAAAAAATGTTTGGTAAACACTTAAAAATAGCTTATTTTTATAGTTTTGGGTAAAAAAAAGCTGAAAACGTGAAGCAGCAAAAATGAGCTTATTCTCACAGCACAACAGAATCAGTTTTTTTTCAAAGCACATCAATACCAAACCAGCCCTAACATTGACGATAACAATTGAACAATACAATTCATATAACACTTATAAAAGCTGGAGTTACAACTAGAAAATGCACATCACAAAAAACTAAGCATCATTGCTTGCCAACCCCACACTACCAAAAACAACTTAAAACTCATAGCGGATTATGAAGTAATTGAATTCACATTGCCATGATTGAAGTTCTTTTGGAATTCCAACTTGCCATGATTGAAGTTCTCCTCTTGTTGTACTTGACCTAGCTGCAAAGGACTATGATTCTCTCCCCTCCTCTTTCCATCCACTTCCATTCCCTCCTTTTACATTCTCTTATTTTGTCATTCTCTTGCTATAAAAAATTAATATAAGATGTTGACGTGGCTTAACCGTGATCGTTCAAATAGGAGGCGAGGGAAAATGAGGGAAAAAAAAAGGGGAGATAATCTTATTCCAGCTGCAAATCCGCCAATGAGGTGACTATTATATTGACCAATTTGACGTTATTTTTTATTCTGGAGTCTTTTTAGCTTGAGGATTCTTAAATATAATAAAAGATGCCACTATATCATAGTATAAGGACAACCATTATTTGTTTCACAGTACCATCTTTTCATAATAAAATAAAAAAAATAAAATAATAAAAAAAACTCTTTTTAGCATTTACTTTATTAGAAAAAATATAGTCCAAATTGAGAGGTAATTTTCATTGCCCATTTACGTCTGAAATAGCTATTAAAAAACTTGGAGAAATAGAGAAAGAGTAAAAGCATAAGAGTGATGTTAGGTAGATCAAAATTTTAATACGAGCTGCTTATACGCATGTAGCACATCCTAAAGTATAAAATGAAACATGGTGAAAAGAAAACATGATATTAATGCAATGACATGCATACTTATACGCACATAGCACATCCTAAAGTATGTATAAACTCGTATTTACTTATATTGCTACATGTGCATTAGTAATACTAAATATAGGCGCCATATATGGATCTATATTTTTATTTATTTTGTAGGACTCGTCATGCAATATATAATTCAGTACTGCCTTTCAGACAAACTATATATAGCGCTTTGAGTTCAGTCTTGCGAAGCCTTATTTTCTCCATTTGGTTTGAAAAGAGGGACGTTCAAGGTTCAACAACTACATATTCGGGTACACAGTCTAATGGAACCTGTGGGCATGCAGAATATTGTTGAGCCTTGGATGCTAGTATCTAATATCAAAATATAAAAGTTCAATTTGGTTTGCTTATAAAAAGAGCCATGAACCAAGTTGGGAATTATAAATAAGCCTTTGTGTGCACAATGTAGAAAAATAACATATTTTTTAGGATATGTCGTCGAGATATTAATTAATGAGTTTAAACGTGAGCTGAGCATAGTTAGTAAATTATGAAACGGACTATATATGAAAAAATATTATTCGTTAACTTATTTAAGACTAGCAATCGGCACATATGCTCCAAGTGTGCACCTAAATTTGCTTTTTATTTTACCACGACTTATCATTAATGAGCACGAATGACAACTCGAGAAAGAAAAAGACAAATAATAAAAAGGGAAGAGAAAAGGTAGGAGAATGTGAGAAGCGTATAGAGAGAGGAAGAGGAGGATAAAAGTAGAGTTTATTTATTTATTTTTTAATTTTTAAATAGTATATGTTATATTTACATGGATGTGATGTTAGTATAAAAAGGTAAAATTTGTGTTAGGTGTAATTACTAAATTGTCCACGTTTTTTTATTTTTGTTCAGTTCTTGTGAGAGGGTTAGAATAGTAATTTGATAGATTTTTGGTTGACAAATAGAGTTTTAATAATATGTAGTTTAGATGATACTTTGAAAAACTTGACCATTTTTTAACATTAATATTTGTTTATTTAAATATTTATTAATTTTTGTTTTTCCAAATATGTTAAAAAAATATGTATACAATACGTGAACTTTATGTGTATTATTGAAAATATGTCTTAATAATGTTATTAAACGTGAAAAGTATGTCTATACATGTATCATACATTGGAGCTTTAAAAACCGTGCAATTTAACGAATCATTAAGACATATATGAAAAATGAATTTTTTTTAAATACGTAAGTACGTGTATAATACACAAATTTAATAATGATAGAGTTGAGACATCACAACTTCTGTAACAGCCCGTCCCAGAATTATTTTATCGATGATGTGAAATGACGGGATTACCCTTAAATTTCTATGGTATGTGACATTATCTTTGGTTTTATTATCCTATCCTAAGTTTTGGAAAAATTTATTTGGAAAATAATTGTTAGGGTTTTGTGTGGCTAGGGTTGCTGACCACACACCTAACTACCCCTCTCCCTCTCTCTCTCCCCCGTAAGCTCTCTCTCTCTCTCGCGGAACACTCTCCCCGTGCACTGTGCACGTACGGACGGAGTTGGAACTCGTCCATTTCTTCACAGATCGAAGCCCAAAAGGTAAGATTCTTGATCCTTGTTAACCCCTGAGTAGTTTGGTACCAAATTTAGAGCTTGTAACCCTCGGATTAGGCGTGAAATCCTAACCCCGAAAATGTGCACTGTTCATGCACACGTAAAATCTTGCATTTCAGGGAATTTCAAGCTCACAGTGAGCTTAAGGAGGTCCTCACGAGTCTCGGGGTACTTCGTTGGTAGAGTTTGGACGTCGGAGGACCGAGATCGAAGGTTTTTAAAGTGTGCCGAGTTATCGAGCTTTCTCAGGTAAAATCCTGTGATTTTCAAGCCTTGAAACTTGTTTAGATGTGTTCTACATGCTTAGAGCTTCATTTTGGTACCAATTGCATAAAAAATGGATGAAAAATGAGTGAGAAACCATAGTTGGAAAAATACCCAGAATCCGGCGAACCCACCGGCGGCCGGCGAGTCGCCGGAGAAGACGACGGAATATTCCGTCAGTTGGACGGAATATTCCTGACGCCGTCAGTCAAAATTAACGGAAACCGTTAGGAGTTAACGGAATATTCCTGGAATATTCCTGACGGCGTTAACTGACGCCGTCAGTGTGCCTGGCACGTGCCCGCGCGTGGCCGGCGTGTCTGACCGTGCCTTCGCAGGCGCGTGGGTGGTCGGAAAATTTTTCTAAAAATATGGGGATGTTCCTGAGATTGTGTAGGTCACAGTGGTATATTCATATACCCAATTTGAGCAATATATGAGAAGTTATTAGCGAAAGTTGGTTATGTGCTTAATTAACGTTATTTCGGTTACTTCTCATATAGGCGAGGCTTATGCGGAGGACGAGCACAGTCGAGAAAGGCTAAGGGGTTATGACCCTTTGATATAACTGTGAGTGGACAGTTTATTTCAGTATATATATATACTTAACGTTTTCCTAGAAATCGATTTTTGAATGAAAGTATATTTTGAAATGCCATGCATAGATTTATATGAATATGTGATTTGAAATGCCATGCATAGAAACTACATGAATTATGTGAATTGTTATATGATGCATATATGTGAATTGGTGCTGCGGACGCACAGGTGAGTATCAGGTGAGTTAGATATGGTGTATTGAATTGTTTGATGAGATTTATGTTGATAGCTCATAACCTGCACTCCTGGTGTTAGTGCTTATGTTATTCACCCGCATCACACGCTCACCTTGGATCCAAGTAGATGCTAGTCGTACAGACCACTGGAGGTGGTTCCGACATGCTAGTCGTACAGACCATTAGAGATGGTTCCGACTAGTAGGTGACCCTAGATTATGTGCCCAGATGATTGATGAGAGAAGCACTAGAGCGTATTATTACACTATCCGAGTCGTACAGACTACTACAGGTAGTTCCGACTCATGTGCAGCGTAGTGCCGTACAGGTCGCAGTTGGCGACTCCGGCAGTGCCGTACAGGTCACAGTTGGTGACTCCGGCTGGATTGGATATTGAGCTTTAGAATCAGCCGTACAGGACCACTGCAGGGTCTCCGGTTGATTTATTATTTCACCTGATTTATGTTGATGCATCCATATTATGTTTTTGGCACATGGCATGGTATATTTCTCTGAAAAATGATGAAGAATGGTGTTTTGAGATTTCTAAAGCTATATATATTTATATATGCTATTTTCTGAGAAAGTATACAGATTTTACAGTGAGGGGATATATATATGTTGATAAAGGAAAGATTTTGAAAGACTTATTTTACTGACCCACTCACCTTGTTTTGCGCCCCTCCAGGTTCGAGTTAGGGCAGAGCTTTGGTGGCCACGAGGAATCCAACGGTATTCTGACAGAATTCACAATGGTATTTTAAAGCTTCCGAACTGTGCAAATGGTTACGTCACTCTCACGTGACGGCCAGCACGCCCTCCTTCGGGACGGGGTGTGTCAGTTGGTATCAGAGCTTAGTTTACAGTCCTGTACATCTTGAGAATTCTCTAGTGTTTTCTGTCAGAACTATACCGCCTCGTAGTGAGCCACGTCGTTTAGTTGAGTCTAGTTTTCCATATTTAGCTCGGTTATGGGAAACTAGTACTAATGTGACTCAGTCTATTATCCAAAGGATTTTTCTCTTAGGACTGGATATAAGTTGATGCTGAATCACTTTAGGGAAAATGATGACCTGAGGGAGCAGGTCGATGGCTTAATCAGTTGGAAAAGGTGTTTTAGATTATGCAAAGTCAAGGGAATCTTTCTTTTGACGGTAGGTCAAAACGACTACCTGATTTCTGAGCATTGAATTTGCATCCTGATGGAGACAGGAGTCTTATATGATGTCACCGGAGGAAATAGCTATTTGAGAGTTGTTTAAAGAATTGTTTAAGGAAAGGTTTAGTCCTCCGATATAAATGGATGGTAAGAAGTGAGAGTTTGCAATTTGAGACAAGGAAAGATGACGACAAATGAGTACTATGGAAAGTAGCGGAGTTTTCTCGTTATCATACGGATGTTGTTAATCCGGTCGAGGTGTTATGTTGTTTTAAGCTGGATAATAAGAGGAATTGGCGTTCTTTGACGACCACTATTTATTGTGCTTCTTACCAGGAGTTTTACGAGATGTTGTTGAGAATTGAGGACTCTGAGGTTATGCTCAGCGAGAGTAAAAAGGAATAAGAAAAGAATGGGAATTGGAGGAAAGAAGATAAGGGTATAGATCCGTCATCCCAAGGACCTCGTAAAACTCAGAGCTTCAAGAGAAGTGAAGCTAGTTCTAGTTCTTCCAGCTGAGGTTTTTGTGCCACTGGTTAGAGGTATGGTGGTAGATGCACTGGTGATTCCAGATTTAAGAGACAAGGCGATTCAGATAGAGGGAATGTACTTTTGTGCTGTCGGTACAATAGCATACACTCTGGAGAGTATAGACAAGAAAGCAGTGGATGCTTTATATGTGGATAAATGGGACATAGAGCTGCAAATTGTCCCCAGAATCAGTAAATGCCTCCATAGTCTTCTTTGCCACCACTAGCGCTGATTCCGCAGGTACCTGGATCTAGAAATTTTGGTTAGATGAGCCGTGGTGTACAGGATTAGAGTCGTACAGGTCACTAGAGGTGACTCCGACTTATATACTAGCATGAATCGATGGGTTATGAGTACAGCCGCACAGGTCATATTAGATGACTCCGGCTGGGTGGACGAGCTATAGGTTCAGTCGCACAGGTCATACTAGCTGACTCCGGCTGATATATTCCTTGTTATTGATGATGTTGCCAAAGAGAGTAATGATGGAGCACGATCGAGTCATGCATATGTAATTCTAATGAAGGGCAAGATGGTAATGTTGTATTCTTGAGGATTGTTGCTTACTTATCGAGACAACAGTGAGTTATCGTTATTGCGGGCTGCAGACCGTAATATCCATAACTTATTGTTGGATTCGTTAAGCAAGTAAACAAGTAGGTCATTCTACGTTAGTATGATGTTATTCAGAGTGTCCAGTGATGGTGAAAGATGTTGTTATGCCTATGAATCTTATCCAGTTGGATATTGTGGATTTGATGTGATTTTTGGCACAGATTGGTTGCATTATGATTGTGCCAAGATAGATTGCTACGGGAAATCAGTTGCTTTCCATCGACTTGGGTGACCAGAGGTTACTTTTGGGGGATGCAAAGTGTAGTGAGGTATGCCGTTAGTTCTGCTGTGAGAGCAAAAAGATTATTATTGAATGGCTACCTAAGATATTTAGTTCATGAGGTACTAAGAGATATTGCTCTGAGTAGTGTGGAAGAGGTCAAGGTGATTAGACGTTTTCCTTGAGAATTTACCTGGATTGTCACCAGGCAAAGATGTGGAGTTCTCTATTAATTTGTTTCCAGGTACGGACCTTATATTAGAGATTGGTTCATGATGAGTTAAGGGAATTGAAAGTCAGTTGCAAGAATTGGTTGATAAAGGTTCCATTCAACCTAGTATGTCGTCGTGGAGAGCCAGTTTATTTATGAGGAAAAATGTGGACATTAAGGCTATACATTGACTATGGAAAATTGAATCGAGTAACAATTGGGAATCGTTGTCCATTATCGCGTATTAATGATTGTTTGATCAGCCTAGAGGTGCCTGTGTATTTTCAAAGATTGATTTAAGGTTTGGTTATTAACCAATTGAAGATTTAGTGAGGATGTCCCTAAGATAACTTCCAGGACTCGTTATGGTCTAATGAGTTTTTGGTAATGCCATTCGGATTGACGAATGTGCTTGCTGCTTTCCTGAGTTTGGTGAATGAAATATTTTGAGAATATTTCGTCAGGTTTGTGTTTGTTTTCATTGACGATATTCTGGTATACTCTAATACTAGAGCAGGACGTGCTAGACATTTTAAAGTGGTATTACAAAGTTTGAGAGGTCGTCGATATATTCTAAGTTTAGTGAATGCCAATGTTAGATGAATCAGGTGGCATTTCTGGGACATGTTATACCTACTTAAAGTATTCAAGTGAATTCTTTAAAGGTAGCAGAAGTTGAGAATTTGGAACAATCGCGAACCGTGACTAAGATTCGGAGTTTTCTTAGCTTAACAGGCTATTATGGACGGTTTGTGAAAGATTTTTCAGTCATTACCCTGCCATTGACGAGATAGACGAGAAAAGAGGTTAAGTTTGAGTGGGATGAAAATGGTGAATAAAGTTTTCAACAGTTGAAGTATTTCCTCACCTATGCACTTGTGTTAGCTCCCAGATGATAACGGAAGTTATGAGGTCTATAAGGATGCTTCTTTGAGTGGTTTGAGATGTGTATTGATACAAAGATAGGGTAATTGCTTATTCTTTGCGGCAATTGAACTTCATGAGATGAATTACCCTAACTATGATTTGGAATTAATCGCTATCATCTTGGCTTGAAGATTTGGAGAAATTATCTTTATGAAGAAAAGTGTAAGTTTTGTATGGATCGTAAGAGTTTCCAATATCTGTCTTCTCAGAGGGATCTTGATTTTAGATAACGAAGGTGGATTGAGTTGTTTAGTGATTATGATTGCACGACCAGGTGATCGTGCAAATGCTTGGGCTGATGTACTTAGTATGAAGACTCTCGTGAGAATAAATGCTTTGTATGCTTGTTATGTTCATCTTCTTGCGGATTTGAGATCTACTGGAGTAAAGTTGGAAATAGAAGAACGAGAAGAAGCCTTGCTTGCTAGTATCCAAGTTAAGCTTATTTTAATTAATCGTATACTCGATGCCCAGAGAATTGATGAAGAAACCAGGAATTTATTTAGGCAAAGAATATCGAGAAAAAGAAAGATCTCAGAGTTAGAGAATCAGACGGCATGTTTATACAAGAGAACAAGATGTATGTGCTTAATGATGTGGAATTAAAGAAAGCAATTTTTGGATGAAGTACACTGTTCAGCTTCTACAATGCATCCCGGAAGTATTGAGATGTATCATACCATTTAACCATTTTACTATTAGCCGGGTATGAAAAGAGAAATTTTGGGTATGTAAGTAAATATATCATATGTCAGTAAGTTAAAACGGTAAGAAAGAAGCCTTTGGATTATGTGTACAAACTTCCTCGTTCACGAGATGGGTATGATGGAAATTGAGGTGATAGTTGATCGGTGTACTTAGTAACGTATTTTACTCCAGTGAAGAGCAGCAACCTTTCCAGACAAGTGCAACGGTTAATTAATTGTTTTAATTATTTGTTTTATGGAAAAGAGATTTGAACTTACGAATCTGTTGAGCTTTTGGGTATGTTGGTCACTTTTAAGTTCTAGGTAACTTTTCAAGAAACTTCGGATACAAGATTTCTTTATAGTGCAGCATATCATCTTCAGACAGAGACAGGACCATTCAGAATTTGGATGATATACTAAGATCTTCGGTATGGTAGTTTGGTGATGCTTGGATTAAAAGTTGAATTTAATGGAAATTGCCTACAACGATAACCTTCATTCGAGTAGTGGTAGGACACCACTTGAGGCATCTTATGAAAAAGCTTGTTGTACATCTTTATGTTGTCAGAGGTTGGTGAACGAGTTTTAGTGGGCCCTGAGTTAGTGGAAGAGATTACTCAAAACATTCAGGTGATTAAGTCTAACTTGAAAGCAGCACAAGATCGACAAAAGAACTTAGCAGTCAGGCATGCTACCGATAGAGTGTACAAGGTCGGTTATTGGGTATTCTTGAAGTTATCGCCTTGGAAGGTGTTGTTCGATTTGGGAAGAAAGGAAAGTGGAGTCCTAGGTACATCGGGCCGTACCAGATCACCGAGCGGGTCGGTGAAGTTGCTTACAGACTTGAGTTACCGCCAGAGCTGTCTAAAGTACATAATGTGTTTCATGTGTCGATGCTTCGACATTATGTCTCAGATCCTTCACATGTGATACCTCATCAACCTTTGGAGATTGGTTCAGATTTGACTTATGATGAGGAGCCAGTGACTATATTGGATTGGAAGAGAAGGCTCTGAGGAATAAGACGGTACAGCTGGTTAAAGTTTTGTGGAAGAACCATTCAGGAGAAGAAGCTACGTGGGAGGCGGAGGATCGAATGAGAGAGATGTACTCGAGGTTGTTTTATGGGTATTAGTGGATGATTTTGATTATGTAAATTTCGGGGACGAAATTTTTATAAGGTGGGTAGATTGTAACAGCCCGTCCCAGAATTATTTTATCGATGATGTGAAATGACGGGATTACCCTTAAATTTCTATGGTATGTGACATTATCTTTGGTTTTATTATCCTATCCTAAGTTTTGGAAAAATTTATTTGGAAAATAATTGTTAGGGTTTTGTGTGGCTAGGGTTGCTGACCACACACCTAACTACCCCTCTCCCTCTCTCTCTCCCCCGTAAGCTCTCTCTCTCTCTCGCGGAACACTCTCCCCGTGCACTGTGCACGTACGGACGGAGTTGGAACTCGTCCATTTCTTCACAGATCGAAGCCCAAAAGGTAAGATTCTTGATCCTTGTTAACCCCTGAGTAGTTTGGTACCAAATTTGGAGCTTGTAACCCTCGGATTAGGCGTGAAATCCTAACCCCGAAAATGTGCATTGTTCATGCACACGTAAAATCTTGCATTTCAGGGAATTTCAAGCTCACAGTGAGCTTAAGGAGGTCCTCACGAGTCTCGGGGTACTTCGTTGGTAGAGTTTGGACGTCGGAGGACCGAGATCGAAGGTTTTTAAAGTGTGCCGAGTTATCGAGCTTTCTCAGGTAAAATCCTGTGATTTTCAAGCCTTGAAACTTGTTTAGATGTGTTCTACATGCTTAGAGCTTCATTTTGGTACCAATTGCATAAAAAATGGATGAAAAATGAGTGAGAAACCATAGTTGGAAAAATACCCAGAATCCGGCGAACCCACCGGCGGCCGGCGAGTCGCCGGAGAAGACGACGGAATATTCCGTCAGTTGGACGGAATATTCCTGACGCCGTCAGTCAAAATTAACGGAAACCGTTAGGAGTTAACGGAATATTCCTGGAATATTCCTGACGGCGTTAACTGACGCCGTCAGTGTGCCTGGCACGTGCCCGCGCGTGGCCGGCGTGTCTGACCGTGCCTTCGCAGGCGCGTGGGTGGTCGGAAAATTTTTCTAAAAATATGGGGATGTTCCTGAGATTGTGTAGGTCACAGTGGTATATTCATATACCCAATTTGAGCAATATATGAGAAGTTATTAGCGAAAGTTGGTTATGTGCTTAATTAACGTTATTTCGGTTACTTCTCATATAGGCGAGGCTTATGCGGAGGACGAGCACAGTCGAGAAAGGCTAAGGGGTTATGACCCTTTGATATAACTGTGAGTGGGCAGTTTATTTCAGTATATATATATACTTAACGTTTTCCTAGAAATCGATTTTTGAATGAATGTATATTTTGAAATGCCATGCATAGATTTATATGAATATGTGATTTGAAATGCCATGCATAGAAACTACATGAATTATGTGAATTGTTATATGATGCATATATGTGAATTGGTGCTGCGGACGCACATGTGAGTATCAGGTGAGTTAGATATGGTGTATTGAATTGTTTGATGAGATTTATGTTGATAGCTCATAACCTGCACTCCTGGTGTTAGTGCTTATGTTATTCACCCGCATCACACGCTCACCTTGGATCCAAGTAGATGCTAGTCGTACAGACCACTGGAGGTGGTTCCGACATGCTAGTCGTACAGACCATTAGAGATGGTTCCGACTAGTAGGTGACCCTAGATTATGTGCACAGATGATTGATGAGAGAAGCACTAGAGCGTATTATTACACCATCCGAGTCGTACAGACTACTACAGGTAGTTCCGACTCATGTGCAGCGTAGTGCCGTACAGGTCGCAGTTGGCGACTCCGGCAGTGCCGTACAGGTCACAGTTGGTGACTCCGGCTGGATTGGATATTGAGCTTTAGAATCAGCCGTACAGGACCACTGCAGGGTCTCCGGTTGATTTATTATTTCACCTGATTTATGTTGATGCATCCATATTATGTTTTTGGCACATGGCATGGTATATTTCTCTGAAAAATGATGAAGAATGGTGTTTTGAGATTTCTGAAGCTATATATATTTATATATGCTATTTTCTGAGAAAGTATACAGATTTTACAGTGAGGGGATATATATATGTTGATAAAGGAAAGATTTTGAAAGACTTATTTTACTGACCCACTCACCTTGTTTTGCGCCCCTCCAGGTTCGAGTTAGAGCAGAGCTTTGGTGGCCACGAGGAATCCAACGGTATTCTGACAGAATTCACAATGGTATTTTAAAGCTTCCGAACTGTGCAAATGGTTACGTCACTCTCACGTGACGGCCAGCACGCCCTCCTTCGGGACGGGGTGTGTCAACTTCAATCTTAATTCGCACTTTTATTTGGATCACACGACTGTAACACGACTTTGACAAATCCTAAACATTTTGATAAGTTATTTATAAATCTACAAAATCGTTGTTTGGGGGATAAAAAAAGTTTACACAATCTGTGTAAATGGGTTTTTATGTTATGTTTATATATTTTAATACGTTTAAAAGAAATCTAATGCCTTGACAATTTTACAATAAAAAAAGGCAAGTAAAACAAGATAAAGTTGGGAATTGGGGACATATATATTCACTATTGACTATCTGCAGTGCCAAGTGAGATCTCCAGCTGGTTGAAGAGAATATATGTGGTGTCCAGGATGGAACTGAAAAAAGAGTTCCACTACGAACATCAGGAGTATATATGCGGGTGTCGAGAATCAGAATTTCGCTTTCTAAGTACTCTGAGAGAGAGAGAGACACACACACATACATATAAGAACACCGACACATTATATAATTAGTTCATGAACTACATTGTTGAATAGAGAGAGAGAGAGAAATGTCACATCCCGGCCCGGGCTCGACCACTTCACGGGCACATCTCCACCGTAGCACGATATTGTCCGTTTTGGGCCCCTACCACACCTCACGGTTTTGTTTCTGGGAACTCAGACGAGAACTTCACAGTGGGTCACCCATCATGGGAGTGCTCTCGTGCGTTACTCGCTTAACTTCGGAGTTCCGATGGAACCCGAAGCCAGTGAGCTCCCAAAAGGCCTCGCCTTAGCTAGAGATGAGAATATACATATAAAACTCACATGATCCACTCCCCTGGACGATATGGGATCTTACAGAAATCTCAAGGTACCTTGATGTGAAAAAAATAATGATCACTTTTGTAGCTCTAAATTAGTTCATGAATTACAGGAGCGGGCACGATTTAGATTGGATCAGTTTTACAACAAACTACCACCAGATCAATTTACAACCGATCAATTTGGTTCAATTCAGTTTCAACAAAAATCAATGAGGAAACCGGTCCAAATTTCTTCTAAATTTTGTTTCTCCAATTAACCAGAAAAGGCAATCATAACTTGTTGCATAATTTTCATTTTCTAACACATTAAACCATCTCAAAATCAAACATATCGGCAAATTTCAAAATTCATTGAACTAATTAATATAGTTACAACCTGAATATCAGTAACTTCATACTTCCACCAAACTTCAAATCTTCATCCTCATTTAATTATTTACACGTGTAAAATAAAAATAATACAAAATAAATACAACGCCAGTCGGTCCAATTCGATATTATTTTCTTGTCCAACCGTCCAATTCGATTTATTGTTGATCACAAATTAAAGCTCAAAACCAAAACCGAACAGTTTAGACAGTTTGACTTTTGTCAACTCCAAATCACTCAACCACTTCATCTTCACCGACTGACCTCCCGAACCAATCAAACTTTAATGATCAAAGAAAAAGACAAGCTGCGCCATTTGGTTTTGCTCAAATTTAGAGAGACATGATGAATTTTTTTTTTTTTTTAAATTTTTGTCGAAACATGATGATCTCTTATGCATTTTTCTCCCAAACGTGACGACAACTAGCTAGAGAAGAATACTTCCAAGAGTGATGATAATATTTTAATTAGTTTCTTTTATCTTGTTTACTTCGTAATTAAATTTTAAATGCAGATAAGTGTTAGAGTTCAAGTTCAATGTCATTCAAACTATTAATTATCTCAACACATTCTGTTTTAGCATTGTAATATATATACATATATACATACATACATACTTATATATATATATATATAACCCCGATTGTAAAAACAGAAGAGAAAAAACAAGAAAACACAAAGAGAAGAGTTTGCAATCATTTTAGTGTCGATGAGATCATTAGATCTTAACATAATTACAACTAAAAAAACTAACTAATGATATCCTCGACATTGCGGCATTGTCAAGTAATTATGTCCATATATTGGTGTAAAGATATGAATATTTGTTCAACCACAGTGACTAGCAACCTCTATGCATCTAGTACCAAGTTATTGCAGTTTAAAAAAGTGAGGAAATAAATTATTAAGAAAGAGAAGTAATTGTAAAGTTTATGGACAAGCAACATCACTAGGCTTTTATGGAGAATTCATAATTTTGATAATTGAGATTAATATTCAATAGTTTGTAAAATAAAATTAAAAAAAAAAAGGCATTATATGTAAATTTTTTTCTTTTATTACAATCGGCACTGCTCTATTTTAAAAGGAGGGAGAAAAGTTTGAACCTAAAACACAATGAGTTGAAGAAAAAAACCCCAACCACGAAAGACAATATGTAAATTTCATTAACTGCTCAAAACTAATTCTCATAAGTAATTACAAGGAAAACAAAAATTTTAACTGAATTTTAAAGTTTATAAGAAGAGAAATTAAAAATTGAAGATCCCAACCGATGTCACAAAAAGAAGAATAAAAATTTTTAATCGGACCTATGAGATGTAATTAGGTTTCTTTATAAACATCACACTGTTACGATATATGAAGCAACTTTAGCCCTGAGATGCAATTCGAAACAAGCATGCAGGAATGCATGGGTCTCTCTGCTGTTATCTAGCTGGGTAATGACATGCAATAATTTAAATAACAAACGTACAGAAGAAGGAATTTGAATTACTTACCCGGAAAGGTCATGATTTCAGCCGGTCCATGTGAATATTTGAGCACAAAAGTTGAACACTGCACAGCATATATAGTAAGCAAGCTTTTTAGCTTGCATGCATTATTTCTACTTATGTAGTTGTAAAAAAGATGGATCATCCACATGTTCATCGGGCATGGGGCACGTACCAGTTTCTCCTCTAAGTTTGTTGTTGAAGCTTTATAGGATGGTGAACTTTGAAATAATGACTAACACTTGGGTACTGCATCTCTAATTTAGACGTAAGATCTAATGCAGAAGTGAATATCACATCTAATAGCAAGGTCGGTCTTGAGATACCGGATGCTCTAAATAAAATTTGAAAAAGCGAACAACTTCACACATGAGAATGATTTGTTTCATAATTTTTTTTTTTTTTGGAGAAATGATTTGTTTCATAATTTGTGTATGTGAATATTGCAAAATTAGACATTTTCATGGGACCTAGCAAAAAAAACTTGTTTCATATTTTAAAATTTATTATTTTCATATGTAAGCAATAAATGAAAACCAAAAAGCAATAAATGAAAACGAAATAACAATAATTGAAAACCAAAACCGGGTAATCTTCTTATTCCTATATTGGTACAAATATTTCAGTGACCAAACAGAAAATGCACAAGTCCAACATGATTGTTGGCATGGTATGATTGTGATGAGTCCAACCCAAATAAGAATCAAATAGGCCTGCATTGTTTTGGGTAGCATTCAGCAAAGCATTTCTTCCCAAAAACGTTGCTCCGCATGTGAATATTTTGAGTCGGGTAATGCTACAGAGACCAAATGTATAAACTAAATTTTATAAATTAAAAGACATAGAAATTGATGATTGATTATTACTTAAGTATTGATTAACGTTTTTTTTTTCTTATTGGCGATACATCATTTATTTTGTAAATTTAGTCTACAAAATTGGGAGTAATTTTGCTCACCACCATAAATCATGATGTATGCTTACCATGCACCTAATCATCTGTCACGTGTACTTTCATTTAACCTAGATTAATTTTTTTTTTTTAATACGGATAATATTTGAGTACTCACTGGGGAGTACTCTATTTACTGATCATCTTATGTGGCCCAACGATTTTGAAACACTTGTCATTATAATTCTCTTCCCATATTTTGCCATCTCTGGAACCAAACACCTTTGTACCCGAAACCAAACACCTCTCTTCTTCTCCATCTTCTTTTCTTGCCATGCCATATCGTTCTGCTTCATCCCAACCACGCGCCTCCAACTTCTTTCCTCCAATCGTCGACTCCATCTTTGCTCCCTCCTCCAACCGTCAGCCCCAATCTTCCAACCGCCCACCGTAGTGGCACACCTCCACTCTATCCATCTCTCCTCCGTCGATCTGAACCCCATCCACTTCCCAAATTCTCTGCAACATCAATCAGCAAGTGATTTCGACAAAAAAATTGGTCAACCTGTAACAAATTTTGATGACAAGGGATAAGAGACATGGGTGGTTGGGCAGACGGAGAACCTTTGGTGGATCTGCCATGGCATCAACAAAAGTGAAGCCATGGTCGTCGGAGAACCTTTGGTGGATCTGCCATGGTCACCGGAGAAAGAAAGGGATTGGGCTGGGCAAGGAAAGAAGATGGATAAGAAGAGAGGTGTTTGGTCTCGGGTACAAAATGTGTTTGGTTACAGAGACAGCCAAATATTGAACGAGAATTGAAATGCCAGGTGTTTTAAAATTATTGGGCCACATAAAATGATCAGTAAATTGGGTACTCTCCAGTGGAATTGGGTGAGTACTCAAGTATTATCCTATCTGTAATTTTGAAAACACCCACTATAGGTGGTCAGCTTATTTGGCTACTTCCTGGTGAGTAAGCAAGTATTAATTTTTTTTTTTTGAACACCTTGGTTAATTTTTTTATTAAATTGAAAAAGTAACATTTAATATGAAAATTAAAGAGAATTAAGAAAAAAAATACGTGACAGATGATCAAATGTATCATAAACATACATCATACTTATAATGGTGAGTAAAAATATTCTCCATGAATATATTATACCAAGACTTATCATTTTGTGTCTCACTTGTGGATAAGCTTTCCACAAACGTTAACCATTTCCTCCCACTTTTCGAATCAAGACAAATATCCTAAAACATAAAATAAACCAAACTGCTCAAGTGTCAAAATATCCAACATAAGAAAACCACCATTCTCTGACCCATCATCCTAAAACTCTCACTTCCTCCGAATCAAAAGTCGTATGTTTTCTTCTTCTTCTTTGTAATAGTTGATACTGTAACAGAGAAAATAGGAGTAAGATGTCTGTTTTGGCAGCCAATTCTCACGTTCTGTGTAGCAGAGAAGTCCATCACAGAGAGCAACAGCCACAGTTCTGGAGCAACGGCGGCGGTTTCTTGCTGTTGTCAAAAGCTTCTGGATTAGGGTTTTTGAACAGAAACAGATATGGGAACAAGACGTTGAAGATGGACTTGAAAGTTGAGTCCTTTTGGGGTACGGATACCTCGAGACCCACTGTTGTGGAGATGGAAGCAATCAACGACTGTGATCAGCTTGACCAGATTCTCAGTCAGGCACAGGAGAGATCCCAGCCCGTTGTCATTGATTGGTCTCTCTCTCTCTCTCTCTCTCTCTCTCTCTCTCTCTCTCTCTCTCTATATATATATGAATTGATGCATGCTAGGCCACTTAAATGTTTTCACATTATTTCTCTTATCTCTTAGAAATAAATACGGTTTACTTTCTAGTGCAAGCCTGTTTTAGACTCGCTGAGCGCATCTAAATGGCAGAAGAACTTATAATGACACGAGTATATTGTCACCGTTGCATTTCATGCTATTGTTGTTGATATAATCATACAAAGATATATAAATTTTTGTTCACATAATGTTGTATCGTAGGCACAAAATTAACAAAAACAGTACCGTTACATGTAAATTGCTCTCTCGAACAAGGCTAGCTTGCATATGATAAGCAAACTACAAAATTAACTGCTGAGGCAAAGGTTCATATACCAGTCTCACTTTGACTTGTTTTGAGGAAGTCTTAATAGCATTCCTCATTTTGTCATCCATAGA
The DNA here is from genome assembly GCA_024362995.1 of Heteromeles arbutifolia. NCBI lineage: Eukaryota > Viridiplantae > Streptophyta > Magnoliopsida > Rosales > Rosaceae > Heteromeles > Heteromeles arbutifolia. Next base: position 6,535,244 of record JANCRC010000010.1, on the reverse strand, counting down.
AATGGAAATTCAAATATAAGGTTTCTTGCAATATGAAGAGGAATACGGCTAGATCAAGAGTAAACCGAAATTTAAAGTAAATTAATCTCTTATCACTAAATTTGGTGACGAACATAGTTTTCCCTCTACCAATTGACAGGATGGCATCTTGGTGCCGCAAATGCATATATTTGAAGCCTAAATTGGAGAAGTTGGCTGCTGAATATGACACCAAGTAACTCTCCTTCTCCCTCTCTCTCTCCCTCCGTCCCTCCCTCCGTCCCTCCCTCCCAACAAAAATAAGACTGGCCATGTTATGAACTAACTGTGAAAACCTTTTTACGTACATAAACTTAACAGGATCAAATTCTACTTTGTTGATGTCAACAAAGTACCTCAAGCTCTAGTAAAGCGGGGAAACATCTCTGTATGTCTATCTGCATTTTGAAAGAGACTTTCTTATTACACTCCTAATACGTCAGTGTGACATCTCAAACCAATAATGCAATGTCATATGAGAACATTAACACAAATGACTATTACGTTATTCATAGAGATACCACTGTCACGTATCGGGGAGGTGTAAACCCATCCTTTTCATAAACTTTTACCCTCATTATTTACCGTAACATTAATTTTTTTCTTGTTTCGTGTTCTCAGAAAATGCCAACAATTCAGGTGAGAGTTTCCATTTTGCGGTTCACAATTTCTGGTTGTGATAAACAACATTGCTATACTGTTCTAAATGGATTTGATAACTGTATTTGCAGGTATGGAAAGATGGAGAGTTTAAAGCCGAAGTGATTGGGGGACATAAAGCATGGCTTGTGCTTGAAGAAGTGAGAGAAATGCTCCAAAACTTTGTATGATAATTCGGTTTTCTGATCGCTCTGTTTCCTCTCAACTTTTCTTTTCCGGTAGGCCACAATACTTGCATGTATGTATTCATCACGATATATAATGAAAGAGCAATCTGTACAGCCAAATGTATTTCTCCTCTGTTTGTCTTGTTTCTTAAGAGGTTTGTAAGGATGAATTCCATTTTCGAGCTCGATTTTCCGTTCTTCCGAGGCCTCATCGGACGGAAAATCTTGTGTTCGAGATGAAATATGCCGGAACACGGCCGCAGCTCCAGATCTTGCTGGATTGTGCAAAGGTTGTTTCATACAATGAGGTCGTTTCCAAAGAATGGTCTCCTTGGTAAAATAACTTTGCAAAAATCTTATGCAATTAGCATGAGAAAATAGGATACTTGGCTACTCAAGGTTTTGACGTCACAAAACTTTCTACTTATAATCAAAACCTTTCGTATTATATTTCACTCGATTATGATTAAAGTCGTCTAGTCAATTAACTGTAACAACTAAATAATTCTTCGTTGCTTCAGCTAGGATATGATTCCTCTTTACGACATTAAAATCACAGGATGTCTGAAACCCGAAAGATAATTTGCGGACAGATCCATATTGGGTAAAGCATAACAGCAACAGAAAGGCCTACGTTTCGCTCATCCGGCGGGGAACGGAGCACAGCTTCCTGGAGCAAACATCGTACCAAATACAGAAGGAGAAGATTCAAGGAGCCGTTTAGTTTCTTAAGACTGCAGGGTTCCTCACTCTCCACCTCTACAAGGAAGTACACTCGATTGTTTTAGAGCCAAATGAATCACTGTCAATAGACTTCACCTAACTGTGACCTGTGCAACTATTTATACTGCCCCTAATCTTCACTCGCATTTCACAACACTTTATCATGCATAACCAGTCTCTCCTGGAGAGCAACCTAACACTTAGCTACAGCTAAAAGCTTGCAACACTGCTCTCAAGCAGGCAGTTGTACAAACTCACGGTGAGGTGAACAGCGTACTAAAACTAACTGATACAGGCATGTCTATAGATATTACCTACAGTCGAGACCTGCATTCAATCTGTGTGGTTGTACGGTCTAGTAATGTAATGTTCCCATCCCTCTAAAAAAATCTTCGCCGCTATTAGTTGTGAATAAACCGTTAACAAGCTACAACATAACAATAGCGTAGGTTCATTTCTAACAATAAAATCACACTGTATGATACATACACCTATACAATAACACATGATTAGAAAACATACTCATATCAAATGCAATCTTCGCGCTTCCTCATTCACATATAGTATCAGCATAACGTGATAAGCCCCTCTAATAACCAGTTAACAAGTTACAAGAAGTTAACAAATTAAATTTATGTTCATTTGCAAACAATGAAACAAGCAACAAACATACTCGTAAATGACGTTTATTTGCCATACGTGTCAAAAGCACGAGTCTTCAGCAAGGCATCAAGAGACAAACCTATTTTCCTTGCAGTGATGAAATGCAAAAACCGTTCGGAATAAAAAGCAAAAATGGAAACAAGAAAAGAAACCCAACGAGACAAATCTAACTCTTCCTCATTCATACTAACACAAGAACTTTAGTTATTAAAGTCTTGAGAGGACTGACAATTCATTACGAAGAAAATCTGCTTATCAATGACAGTGCAAAACATTATAACATTGGACTCAATGTCTTAGATTCGAAGCATTTAGACCCGGTAAGTTAATTCCAAACATTGAATTCACGCTTCCAAAACCACCAAATTCTACAATTCCAAGAGAAAACCTACTTGAATATCTTAAATTCCAAAACCAAAAACTGCCCTTATCCGCTGGAAGATTAGATCCCGCCATCCTCTCTCCGTATTCTCCACCACAGTCGCATTCCCATATCTGCATTACCAAACACATAAAAACCAGGCAATCAATTTTCCATCCAAGAAAACAATTCAACTCACAAACTCCAATTCAGTTTAAGCTCCAATTCAATCAAACTCAATTTGTTTTCGAGAACAACCCATTAACCGAAAGCTTAAACAAAACCAACCTGTCTTCCTCAGGAATATTCGTATGTGTTAGCTTAACAACAGTGAGGCCAGGTTCAGGTTCTTCAAGTGTAAGCCTCACCTGCAAAATTCAAACATAACACTCAATCCACAAATCACAAAACCAATTAAAACTACCCAAAAGAACACATTCAAACACGAAAACCCGAATTTCAAATTCCACATACCGTCGAATCAATCCCATCAGGCCAGCTCCCAAATCTCCACTTCTGCACAATCAAACTCCCATTCTGCAACTCCAAATTCGAACCAGTCACCGACCCATCAAAAATACTGATCGGCCCTCCAACCTCCTTGCTTATCTTCGCATTGCTCTGCGTAAAACCCTTCCACCTATTCTCATCCATCAAAATCTCAAACATATCTTTCGCCCTGCAACTGAACTTCTCTGTCAAACTAATCGTCTTAAACCCTTTCTTGCTCTCCTTCTTCTTCTTCACCTCCTTCTCCACAGCCACCTCCTTCTTCGCTGCCGCCGTAGCCACCGCCGCCATCGAATTAGTCTTCGGCGCAATCTGCTTACCCTCAATTTCTTCCTTCGCGGGCCCGCCCTTCGCCATACTCTCCACATAAACCCTAACTTTCTCCAAAATCAAAGGCTTCCCCTTCGCCACCATCGCCTCCTTAATCCTCCTCCCAACCGGCCCCTCATCCTTCACCGAAATCTTAACCTCCGGGTCCTCGTCGGCGTTCTCGTCCGAAATATAAGGAATCTCCACAACTCCGTCGACCTTCAGCAGCGATTTCCCGTCGCCGTCCTTCTCCTCCCCCTCCCACGACAGATTGAGGCTGATTTCGTATCCCGGGATGATCTTCCCCTTCCGGACGTTGACGTAGGCCTCGCCGTCGACCTTGTCGACGGTCTTGGTCCTGAGGTGGAGGTTGCCTTCGCCATCGAGGATGGTGAGGTTGTTGAGGAGCTTAGCAAGGAGGTCACGTGACCAGCCAAGGCAGTCGGTCTCCGCCCAGTGCCAGTTGTGGACATTGGCTCCGTCGGGCCTGTCCTCCACGATCCACCGCTTGTCGCCCTCGCCGTACTTCGCCATTGAATCGAATCAGGAATCACACTCAAAGTTCTAGAGAGAGAGAGTGAGGGTTTGGGATGCGGAGAGGAGAGACAAATAGGGTGGGGGAAGGAGTCTGGAGGGTTCTTTGGGAGGACTGAGGAGTGTGGAAGGGTCCAGACTTTTGAGGGGCGGCCCAATAAACTAGGGGAATAGAAGGATCTGGAAGAAATCCTATTTGGGCCTTTTTTTTTTGCAATTTCTGTGTTGTTGAAGTGATTGAGCTGTCAGCTCAAACCTGAACTGGTTTCTGAATCAAAAGAGGGGAAAAAAAAACCACTTAGGACTACAGTCTAATAGTATTCCTATTTATTTGTAAGTGAGATATTTTAGGTTCGATTCTCATTTAAGACAAATTTGAACCATATTATTGCTAACCCATTGTGAGGCTAAGTCTACCCCTACCTTTTAGTATAGGTAATATATTTTGGTCAAAAAAAAAGAGGAGAATACTTGGGTACTCACTAAAGAGTACCCAATATATTGATTTTATTATATGGAACAATTAAATAACGATGTCCATTTGCACATATAACCAATTAGCCTTTATTCTTCTAGCCAAATATGTGTTATTCTGCTATCCAAACACATGTCTTCTTCCTCAGTGAAACACTACCCAGCCGTCCATCCCATCCACCATCTTTCCCCACCACCACCAACCAAAGTCACCCAATCCACCATCTTTCCCCACCACCACCAATTAAGAACCATTCCAAGTAGGGTATGAAGAATTGATTACATATACTCTAACTTGCGCATTAAAAGAAATTTGTGAAATGACAAGAAGAAAAAAGAGTCACTCATAAATCCTGTATTTTTTTTTAACAAACGAAATTATCTACACTAAGGAGTTAAGGAAAGGACCGAGAGGGGTAGCTAAACTTCACAATAGGCTAGTGTGGTTCAAAATCGTCTTTGACGATAATCGAACCTAAGACCTCTCACTTACAAGTGAAGAGAAATACCACTATATCGTAATACTAAGTGGCGTAAATCCTATATTTAGGTCTTTCAAAATATATTGAAAGTTTAAATATTGCATACCAATATAGAAGATCCTTAGTAGGGCTGGAAAAAAAAACCAAAAATCTCAAACCAAACCGAAAAAATCCCGAAACCAAACCGGAAAAATCCCAAACCGAAAATCCTGAAAATTTCGGTACCCAATACCGAACTAATCCCGAAAATTTGGTACGGGAATTGGTCTTAAGTTTTCGGTAATCCCGAACCGAACCGAAAAATATATATATATTATTTAATTTTTAAATATATATTTAGAATTTTAATAGCCGTCGGATTCGGTTGTGATTTAATCTCAACCGTTGAATGCAAATCAAAGTTCAAACCCTCAGACTTCGACTCGACCTCACTCTCTCGCTCCGTCTCTTGACTTTGAATCGAGCTCGGCTCGGAGTCTCAGACAACCTCACCACCACCCTCCTCGACCTCACCTCAGACAACCTTACCAGTCACCTCAGAATCCGGCCACACCTTCAGACCCTCTGATCTGTCTCTCAACTTCTCATCCTTCAGACCCTCACTGTGGAGGACCCTTCTTTCACGGCACAGAGGCAGAGCTACGGCCACCAGCGCTGCTCACCTTTCTGATCTCTCTCTCGACTTCTTCATCCAGATTCCAGTACTGTGCACTGATTCTCCCCCAAATCAGGTAAATTTTGGAATCAATTTAGGGTTTGTGAAATTTAGATTAGGGTTTGTGAAATCTAGATTAGGGTTTCTGAAATTTAGCACTTTGAGCATTTTGTTTGAATATTGAGATTCTTGAGACGAAATTATTGGGAAGAGTAGGAATGAGATTCTAGGGTTTCGTTAGCACAAATTCAAGTTAGCAATTTCGATTGACTTTAATTTTTGATGGCCACCACTTTGATCAAGAACATAAAGACCAGGTTTTTTCATGTATGTCTTTCAAAAACCTCTTTTTTAGCTTGATTTTCTGCTTCATTTTGTGATTCTGATTAATCTGTTGTGATTCTGAATTAATGAAAGATTGGTTGTATTAGGTTGAGGACATCCAAAAGAAAGTTTGAGGAGCTAATAAAGTGCCATAAAGACAGGGTTTCCATTCGGTAATTTGCGTCAACTGTGTCTTCACTTTACATTATAGTGATCACTTCCCGTGCATGACTTGGTCTGCTCTAGCAGTTTAGAGTACATATTTCCAGATTATGCTTTCATTTGCTATATACCTGCTTGATTCTTTAGTTAACCTCTGGGAATCCCAGGTCATATTCCTGGGAAGTCCCTGGTTTGCTTGTGACTTAGGTTCAATTACTTGCTAATTACTTAATTGGGTATATGAAGAAACAGTTGTTAATTACTTACTTGGTAATTCTGATTCTTGTAGATGGTCTTGGGGCATCAATTTGTTCAGTCTGGATTGCTGCTCAAGGGAATAACTGTTTTTGTACTCTGTTTTTAGGGTATTTAGTATAGGAAATGGTGGTTGTGATGAAGCCAATTGAACTACTACTCTTCTTGTGATGAACAGATTTTAGTGGATGTTTTTGCAGAGAAATTGATGTGAAATTACGTGGTTTGTGGCTTAATTTCATTTACTTGGATGTTTGGATGGTCTATATTTTTATTCTCAAAGAAGTTAGCATATTCGTTGGCTGCAATGTTTTATGATGATTTGTTGTGTGATTGTTGCAAGTTTCATGCTTTAGTTTCTTTTGAGATGATTGAATTATGCAGATGCAATTAGTTTCTGCAGATTGAATTGGATTGGGAATTTGGGTGTCTTAAGTTCTGCAGATGCATATCAGATACAATTGTAGCAGTCTGCCTGCAATTTTGTGTGAATTTTATTTTGGGATTCTCGATTTGTCCCGAAATCCCGAAACTATTTTGGGATTCCGGAAAATTTGATTTGGGATCGGTCTTGAAATTGGGATTCCCGAAAACTTCTGTTTGGGGATTAGGACAAGGGTTTATACTGAACCAGCCCTAATATTTAGTCTCTCTCGAAATTTGTTCCAACTACACGACATGACATATTGAGTGACAGTACAGTTCAACCAATTATACTATGGAGGAGGATTCTCTCCTCTTTTTTTCTCATACACTTTCATCCTCCTCCTGTTTGTGTGGTCACGGTTAAGCCACGTCTTTTTGTCATATTATTTCTATAAAAAAATCAATATAAAACGTTGACGTGGCTTAACCGTGACCACATAAACAAGAGGATGATGGAAGTGTAGAATCCTCCTCCTTGTACTATTACTCAACAAATGACATATTTATTGACAGTCGATTGTATTAATAATCACCTGCTTTCCCCACCCCGCTATTTCGATTTCGTTTCTCAACATTCAGCATTGTATGGAGGCCGTGACAACATCAATCAGCATTAACTCGATCATCTAACAGTATGAATTTAAAATTAGAACGGTTCATTATCTTTTTACCGACATTTGAAGGTAATTTTTTGAAAAATTTATCCAGTTCGAAGACCAGGTCATCTAACAAGTAACATTATTGCAATGAACCGTCAAATAATTTGATTTATATGTACAACGAAACAGTCTCCATCAAATGAATTTTTCTAAAAATCGTCTTTAAATAATGATGAAGGGAATAAACAATTCTAATTACAACGTTTGTACGAAAAAAATGATGTCACGTTGTTATTGGAAGAAAATTACTAGTCAATGCAGAGAGTCAAACAATGCCCCTTTTTTATGCCAAAAGACCTACTACCGTAACAAGCATTAAAGGAGCATTCGAAGTAGGCCGATTACAAAACCTAATAAGAAAGTGTCGACCAACTTTGTCCAGCATTTTGAGTAACTGCGAACAGTGCTTGGGAGCTGCTTACTCACGTGGACAACTATCTCTAGCATAATTATTTATGCACAAGAATTCAAAATTTTCTGTATATACAGTGAAGGTTTTCACAAGATTGCTAAACAAATTATCACCTGATATCGCGGACGTTCTGGTTCCTCTACACATCATCATCTGATAGTATCCAAATACAATACTTGCATTGAGTTCGATTGTCCAAAAACAATTAACGATGTCAAAGACAACGGAAGTTTCTAACAAGAAAGACATCAATTTATACATATGGCTAACACAAAAGATCAAATCGTGGACGAAACAAGGGAAATGGAGATGCAAAAAGTTAGCACTCGTTGTCTATTATTCAATCTAATCCAGTACCATGATACATATATACAAGCTCTAAAGGGACTGCTCCCAAAACTACAAAAAAACAACTCACCCGAAAAACAAAACTTCAAAAATATCAGCTGCGATACGTGTACACAATCAAATTCCACACCCTGATCTAGTGATGTGATATACCTTTAAGTCAACAGTAAACCTTCCACACAGGACATCAGAAAGAAGCAAACACCGTCTGAAAATATCAAGATACGGATATCATATGTTAGTCCTCCGAGACATGTCAAATGCAATTACAATAGTCATGAAGGAGCTAAGGTTTTCCACTTACCTAACAATCAAGCAATATAAAGTCGTATGTACTAGCTTGTTGGTCCCCTCAGCCAGATGCAGCATGATTGTTCAACCAGATGAGCAGAGACGATTAATGAACAAAAAATTAGTTTGATCATGTCACGAATTGCGGTTGCATTTGCTTTAACTCGTATGTACTAGCTTGTTTTCTACGTACTAGGATGCAACTGGCTATAAAACTCGGTGAAGTCCAGCCGAAACAGGAGGAACTTTAAATCAACATGTTGCTGCATGGGCAACTTAGAAATAAAATCCTCAAGCAATGATGAATATTCTTTTGATAGTGCATCTAAATCTTGTCCCATATTCCGAAGAAATTCACCAGCACGTTGCGTGAGGGCTTTCCTGCCTTCACTAATCCAGGATCCAGGCTCTGACGACCTATCATTTGATCGCTTTTTTGCTTTACTCTTGTCTCGAGAGGGTAAAGAGGATTCCATGGTTCTGCAACAAACCATCCCAGACATTAGTTTATGAAGAAAAAAAAACAAGGAATGAGGTAGCAGTATTTTGGTTCACAAATAACTGTGATCATATAGAATGAAGAATACCTGGCTTGCAACTCATTAATCCCTTCAGACAATCGATCTGCATGACTTCGGAATTTCAATATAAGATCAAACAAGGCAAAGAGTGAATCGTAAAGGGTTTGGGAGCGTTCTCCAAGGAGGGATTTCTCCAAAATCGAATGGAGGTACTTTTCATGTGCAGCAAGTAGATCATCGAGGTCCTTAGCCACGTCCATTTCATTCAAAAAATTAGACCAAGACACCTCCAAGACTTCAAACATAATATAGTATTGCAAGTTTGAGACAAAATGATTCATCTCATCCCAAAGAACCTGGTATCGTCTCAAAGTTGAAAGTAACTGCAACTTAACTGCATTCGGGAGCTTCATAAATGAACGTGAAGTGATACAATTTGGCTTCATTGTCATCCAAATACCAATAAGGGCATGCTCTACTCGCCGAAGCTTCCATAAGAAATTAAAAATTCTTAAATACTTTGTCATCACAGATTCTGTAAAAACAGTATCTAAGGGAACCCTTGCATCATATTCCAATGAGAACACATCCCAGCCCCTTTCTCCGGTTCCATGTGGCATCATCTTTACCTTCAACCTATCCAATATGTCACGATCATCATACTGAGCATTAGATGCTCGAATTGCAGTTTCCAGCAACCCAGCGAGCTGAAAAGAGCTTATTGTGTTAGCAGGTTCAGAAAGCTCTGGCCCAACTATATCCATTAGATACTGAACGAAGTCACCCTGTCCGAGGAGTAAATACCGCTTTATAGCAAGACAGTGCTCCTTGAACTTGTACTGGTTGTAAATAACATCCAACAAATGTTTATCAACTCTCTTTGCTGCTCCATCAACCAAAGACTCAAGAGCATCAGTTTCACCATATCCAAGACCCCATCTTCTTGTCGTGGTACCAGCAGCAGCTGCAGCTTCTGTTGCAGCATCAGCCCAACCACGATCCTCACAACAGACACAAAGGAAATTGATTGACTTGCCTGTCCTCAGAATGCGTTGAGCAAGCGATTGGGAAATAAAAGAAGGAAGCATTCCGGCATGGAGCATGTAACCTTCCCTCCAAAGAGACTCAGCCTTCACTGGCTGACCCACTACAAAGAATTCTGCAAAAACATCTTCTAACTCCCCTTCCAAAACCCAACTCCTCACCATCTCAAATAGTGGAGAGCATACCCTCCGAAGTAAGCGTCCCATGAACTCGTACACCAATGGGTCACCATGCTGGGCATGTAAATGAATAGCCCCAGCCATTGCCCCACCCCTTAAAACCCTACATTTATCAACCAAAACAGCCATTAACCTCATTTTCACCATTGGCTCAGCAAACCAAACAGACAATCTCCTCAGAGAAAGATAATTCTCTGAGCTCGCAGTCTCTGAAACCAAAGGAATTGGATTCATTGACAGCGCTTCAAGAACAGCCAACAACTTATAGTAATCGGAGAGCTCATCTTGTAACGCAGCACAAAAGGCCTGCCCAACGGTTCCAACATCGTCAGATGGAAACCCATCCATACTCTCTGAAATATACCCCTTAACCTTCCTAAACAACCACCCCAATTCACAAAGCTTCCGAACCATAATGCGGGTTGCTCTAGGCACCTTAATCAAATCCGATAAAGCATAACCATCAGCACTACTATCATATTTCACATACTTGCCATCAATTCCTTGACAGGCATACAACACATCTCTCACCAAAACCTCTTCAGAAACCTCATTCTCTTCTTTAATCAAATTCACAAACTCCCTAAAAGCAATTTCGCGGAGATTTTCCGGGTCTTTAGAAACCAACAATACCCCATTGTTCCAACCCTTTTCCTTATTCTCCCCACCCACCAAAACCCTCGACTCCTTCCCCGATTCGGCATCATTTAACCCCAAACTGGGCAACAAAACCCAAGAATCCAACTGGGTTTTCCCATTTTGCCGATCCTCCGACACAATTTTGAGCAAATAAACAACTGCCCATTTGTTATTTACACTCCCGGGGCCAGTTTTCGACGCGAATTTGGTATAAAGGTCGGCGAAAGTGAGGGCCTGCGAGGACTTACCTTGGGTGGCGAGGCGGCGCTTGATGGACTGGGCTATGGCGGCGGCGTCGGGAGCCACAGACGGAGTTAATCGGCTGGAGATCAAGCGGAAAGCGTAGCGGAGCGAGCTCTGGAATTCTGGGGAGTTTGGAGTCGGTGGGAGAGATTCGAAATTGGGGTTTTGGGAGCGGAGGCGGATGACGAGCTCTTTGATCAGATCTGCAGCTTTTTGCTGGTCTTCTTCCTCCATTGGCGAGAGAGGAAGGTCGAAGTGGGAAGGGTGAGTGGGGATCTTGCGGGAGTGTGGGAGCGATTTGGTGAGGGTGAGACCGCGAGTGTTGAGTGTGACTGCAGGGCTTTTGATTTTTTTGTTGGGCGCGGAAATGGGGTTTTTCTTTTTCGTTTTAGGAAAAGAAAACTGCATTATTAATTATCATCATTTTAAAAAATTTCCAACTAAAAAAAACAGTGTTGTGAATAATTTTTCTTACACTATTGACCAAAAAAAAAAGTTTTTCTCTTGAGTTGATTTGAAATAATATTTTGTTATGCTAGAAAAATAAATTAATTTGACAAACGAATCAAGTAAAACCGATATCAATACAATCAAAAGAAAAAGTATTTATAGACAATCGCAAGAAATTTGCTTCACAGTTGATATGACTCTAGAAAACTAGATAAAGACAGTCGATGACCAATTTCAAGTCACCTTCAACCGAAAGATCCTTGAACCCTTTAGCCTTTGCAGAGTGGAAGGTATTCCTTCAAGCAAACGCCTTAGACATAAAAATTATATTAGTTTCAATATTTCGAGCACCTGCCACGATAGGAGACCCATAAGAATCTCTAATGACAAAGTCAATGGTAGCTTCATCATTCGCCACAGAGCCATCAAAGTTAATTTTGTTGTAGTTTTGTTGAAGCGTCCTAAAATTAGTAAAATGTCCATGCATGTTTGAATAATCACATTTTGCTTCCTTGTGGGTTAATTGCCCATTTAAGCCCAACAAAAAAGTTTCCAACAAATCCAAGGACACAAATTCAAACAAACAAAGGCCCTCGTAACAAAAGACAACGCAGCCCAAAAAAACAGAGGGGAAAGAAAGGAGCCTTGTTAAGAACAACCTACACTGTTGGATAATTGAGAAATTAGTGGAGTTGGGCATAATACTTAATAAGGAGCATAATTTATATGATTACATACAATGATGGAGAATGGTGGATTTGAAATAACAATGATGATGATCAGGTGTTGGCAAATTAGTTCCAAGAAGTGAGTACTAAGTACTAACTACGTCCCTTGTCTTTTAACGGATTTGCTCATCCTTTAGCCAAGTTTACGCTATTTGATGGTAATTTTTTAATATATTACATTTATAAGATTCCTCTTTATGTTAGAATATCGCTACTAATAAAAAAATAATGCTAATTACACTTTTCACCCTTGTACTTTAGGTTCAGTAACAATTTTGGTCCAAGACCAAGTCTATGAAAAATTGACACTTTTCAAGTACTTTAAGTTGTGGATTGTCCTTCTTCCGAAAAAATTGTTACTTAAATTAAACCACAAGGGCAATTTACCCTATATTTATTCTTTTGCAAGACCTGCCTAGCCAAGTTGATTAGATCAAACAGTGTGATTCCCCCTCTAAACACAATTTTAATCTAACTCCCCAATAAATATTTAGGTAAATTAGTCAAAGTGATCATTTCAAACCCCTATTGTTGAAGTCGTGAGTTTTTCAGCATGTTGGCGATATTTATTCACTACGCACGTCGTCAATCTCTTGTCACTATGTTATGGATATTTAATTTTTCTCAGTTCACCAATTAAAATTTGATATATAATCATTTTAGCTCATTTCTCAAAAAAAAAAAATTAAAAAAAAATAAATCCAACCAACTTATATATGATATTAATTCCTGTGGGCTGTATGCTGTGAAATGACTTTTTTGGTTTTAAATAAGGGTGTACGTATGAAACTGACTTTCCACTGCAGGCATTTATCGAAAACATTCATATAATTCTGTGAAATTGAACTGCATATGCAGGTAAAGCTTTTAAGTTTTCAAAATTCAACCCACTAGATCAGATCTGTGTTCTTTTCATTGCCGTTTGGCACAACGTTTGGCACATCATAATCGCCATCATTGCCGTATTTATCATCTTTGTTTTGTCAGAAATGTGGGGAATGTATGTACGTGTAAATATGCAAATTTCAAAAGCTTCAATTTTCGAAATTCATATTGAAGTTGTTTATGAGAATTTTCTGTAATCACAGTGTAAATAGTATTGACTCCTCCATGTTTGCTAGCAAAGAATACGAATTGGAATCTTTTTCTGTGAAAAAATTGTAATCATTTTAATTCTTGAGCTTCATGCGTTTACTAAAATATGAGTAAAAGAGACATTTCACTTATTTAACTTTCTCATGCGTTTACTTACACGTAAGAAAATTGAAAAATATAAGTTTTCTCTTGAAATACGTAATTAAAATCTAAAAATCAGGAATCATCTCAATACAGAGACTAGTTGAACCAATTCCATTTCCTTCTCATATTTCTAAGTTTTTTCATCCTTCATTTTCCCATTTCTAATAAGTAAACATGTCCATATGTTCAGTAAATACAAAATTACTTAGTAATCAAAATCTGGCACTTTTGATTCCTATACCGATTTGATAAATGCCCTAAGAATCGTACTCAATTCCTATGTTTAAATGCTCATCCAATATCATTTATATTAAAAAAATAAATCAAAAACAGAAATAGCATATAATCGACATATGTTTGTGAACACAAACTCCAAACATGTGATCGCGGGTCGTATTGAGTCGGTTTAGTTGCCCCCAAAGTTTAAAAATAATAGTGTAAACAAATTTGTCTTGCATGCAGATTATAGTTAAGATTATGATTAAGTGCCTTAATTAAATTAAAATCAAGTCTTTGATTCAAATTACATAACCATATGATACCAAATGGAGCAAGTTTGAAACCATTGCCATACAAATGCATGGTTTACCAACCCATTAACCCATTAATTTTTTCCTTTTTATATCAATACCTAATATTCTCATTGTTAACAAAAGATATGCCAAATTTTTGTTAATATTAATGCCCAACATTCATATTATTATAAGATTAATGTTTGGAACTTGCTCGAATCGAATAATTAAATAACTATAGTGTAATTAACGTTGCTCTAACATCCAACATTTTGATCTTATTAACAAATACTATAATCTGACGATATTCTTCCTTAAGTATAAGTCAAAAGTTTCAAGTTCGACTTATGTGGATGACGGACAAATACTATACTCTCGATATCACTCTTCATATTGCTTCGACATATATTGATTTTTGTTGACATATGTACAACATGGTTTGGTTGATGACAAAGACTACCAAGTGTTTAAAGAAATGTCTCAGTGAACAAACTGAAATTTTTTTTAAGGTACTTCTAGCTAAAAACCTTGAACCTTTTAACACTGAAACTCCCAAGGTTCAAATCCTGAATCTGTCACTGTCCTTAATTTTGTCTCATCTCATTATTATTTCTCATGTTTTTGATATTTTTTTTAATAAACGATATTATATGTACTAAGGGAGAGGAGGTTGACTTAACTTTACAATGGGTTAGCAATAATGTGGTTCAACTTCGCTTTTGGAGAGAATTGAACCTAAGACCTTCTTACTTACAAGTGAAAAGAAACACCACTAGACTGTAGTACTAAGCGGCTTAATCTTTTGATATTTAGAATATCGTTATTGTAATACCAGTTGTACATAATAAATAAAGTAAGATATTGTTAAATAAATAATAAAAATATTTGATGGTCCAATAATCAACCAAGGACGTGCCGAGGTGGTGTGGTCCATGTTTCTGGTGAATTCTGAAGACATTATAAAGCACGAATTAACCTTGTTTGGTTATTAAATATTGTAGGCATATGGGATGGTTTCTTTCATATGTATTTGACAGGACCACCGTCCAAAAGTCCAAAAAATTGTTTGGATGATTGCACCCCAACAACTTTGGTCTCACAAGACAACAACACAGCTCCCTAGCTAATTACTATTTTGAGGCAGGCTCTCCAGTAAGAGGTTAGCTTACCTACCTTCCTAGCTTTACCCAAATTGTGAAAATTGAAAATATATACAAACTTCCAAAGTTCCTAAAACCAGTCAAACTACATTTTGGATTATCTTTCTCTTTCTTAGAGGTTGGAGCAAAAATATTATATCAAATTAATCATGTTTAAGGAATGTTTATGTATGAAATGCTTTCTACTATGTGTATAATATTGGGCTGATTTGGTATTGATGTGCTTTAAAAAAATGCATTTGATGTGTTGTAGAAATAAGCAGTAAGGTGTTTGGTAGATTTGCAAAAGTTCATTGAGTAAAAAAAACAGCGTTAAAGTGTTTTGTAAACTTTTATATAAAAGTTTTGTGAATATGTACAGTGACCAAAAAGGACACTATTCATCCATTTAAAAAAAATATTTTCCTATTATTTTCTACAAACTCTCTCTCTTTCTAGAAGCTGACACACTTTCTCTCCTCTCTCATTTTCTCTGTCTGATTCTCATCTCATCTCTCCCCATATTCGGTCCCTCTCTCTCCTTGTCTTGAACTCACAGTCAAGGGCGGAGCTACCATGGGCCTAGGGGACGGATGCCCCCATTGAGATTTTTTCTGATGCTGGCATGCTGCTCAAACTGATCTGGTTCTGCAGCAGTAAAGCCCCCACTAAGATTTTTTCTGGTTTTGCAGAAGCAGAGCTGGGTCTTTTTTTTATTATTTTTTCAAATCCAGGCCAAAATGATGTCGTTTTGGACCTGGTAAAAAAAATTTAAAAAAAAGTAAACGAAACGGCGTTGTTTCGTATATGTTTGGAAAAAAAATGTATGTTATGGTGGGGGACTGCTTGTCCCCACGGTTCACCCCCATTCCATCTCCCTGTTTCATTTCCCTTTGCCAATCAGAGAGCAGCGTGGTGCTACTCTGCCTCCAAAATCCCAGCAGCTTGAAACGGAACGGAACATGAGCCAATGCAGTGCAGCCACGCCAGCAGCCAGCCATTCTCTAGCCGACATATATATATTTAGGTAAATTTTTTAATTCCTAAATCTATAAGACTATAATCCCTAACCCCAATTAATTATTTAAGATGAATTTTTGTTTAATTGGTATAGAAATATAGAATCAGATGGTAATGCACTAATATGGTTATTGGTTATTGATTATTGATATGAATTCTATGATTATTGATGAATGAAATTATGAAATTACAAATTCTATGAATATGGGCATTGGGTATACATTTATTCATATGATTAGTTGAATTAAATGTTTATTTGTTGAATAATTTGTATGCTTATTGGTATTGGTTAATTGAATTGTTTGTTGGATATGGATTAGTTATTAGGCATATTAGTATAGTATCTAGGATTAAGAGTCTAAGAATTTTATTGAGATTTTTATTCTATAAATTCTACAGATTACGTATGAACCTTATATGTTATTGGTATCAATATGACTGACTTTGCAGACTGAAACATCATGGAGAGGTTTTTCAAAAAAAATATCAGTGTCGCCATCCCCAGTTATTGAGAAAAATAATGATACTCGGGGACAAGATAGTACATAATTTATTTTATCAAATCTTCCATTAGATCCTGGTAAGCGAACTCGAATTTTGGATTACAATCTTAATATTCGAGATCAAGTACGAAGATCGTATGTGCTAGCTGGTCCTCAATAACCTAAAACCCATAATTTTCCTTGCAAGAATTATGGAGACACGCAAAGACGATTCAACCTTGCTTGGTTTGATGATTTTCCTACTTGGTTGGAATATAGTGTAGAAAAAGATGCTGCCTTTTGTCTGTGTTGCTACCTTTTTAAACTAAACATTGGAGAACAAGCATGTGGTGATTTCTTTGTTGGCGAAGGATTTTCTAACTAGAAGAAAGAAAGAAAGACTTCTAACTCATATTGGAGGCGTCAATAGTGCACACAATCAAGCATGGAGTAATTTTGAAGCCTTAAGGAGTCAAAAGCAACATATCCAATCTTTTTTCTCTAAAACTCATGATGAAGCTCGAATTCAATATAGAGCTCGGTTGAATGCATCAATCGATTGTTGTCGATTTCTTTTTAGACAAGGGCTTGCATTTCGTGGTAATGATGAATCTAAACATTCAAGCAACCATGGAAACTTTCTTGAGCTTGTACAGTTTTTTGCCGACCACGATGAGGATGTGAAAGCTGTTACTTTGAAAAATGCTCCGGAGAATCACAAATTGACATCACCAGATATTCAAAAAGACATTGTAAATGCTTGTGCAACTGAGACCATCAAGGCTATTATTAAAGACATTGGCACTTCGTTGTTCTCTATTTTGATTGATGAATCTCGTGACGTATCAACGAAGGAACAAATGGCTATTGTATTGAGTTATGTGGACAAGAATGGGCATGTCGTTGAGCATTTTATTGGCATTGAGCATGTTACTAGTACTGCTGCTCTCTCACTCAAGGAAACCATTGATGAGGTATTTTCTAGGCATAAATTGAGCATATCTAGGTTGCGTGGGCAAGGTTACGATGGGGCCAACAATATGCAAGGTGAGTTCAATGGTCTTAAAGCTCTTATTATGAAAGAAAGTGGTTGTGCCTATTATATTAATTGCTTTGCACATCAACTTCAATAAGCTCTTGTAGCTGTGGCAAAGAAGAACATCCAAATTGAGTCTCTTTTTAGTATAGTTACTATTTTGGTAAATGTTGTTAGAGCTTCATCGAAGCGTTGCGATCTTCTTTGAGAGAAGCAATCTATTGTAGTTATTGAAGCACTAAACAATGGTGAGTTTACAAGTGGGAAAGGCAAAAATCAAAAAATTTCTTTGAAACGTGCTGGAGAAACACGTTGGGGTTCACACTTTGGTACTTTAGTAAGTATAATGACTATGTTTTCATCCATACTTGATGTACTTGAAGTAATAACAGATGATGAAGTAAGCTCTCAGCAAAGATATGAAGCGAATAATTTATTCGATTCCATGCAATCATTTGATTTTGTGTTTAATCTACACTTGATGAAAGATATACTAGGAATAACCAATGAATTGTCACAAGCATTGCAAAGGAAGGATCAAGATATTGTAAATGCCATGAAGTTGGTTGGAGTTTGTAAGCAAAGGTTGGAGATAATGAGGAAAAGTGGTTGGGATTCTTTACTTAGTGAAGTCTTAGAATTTTGTCTTAAACATGATATTGATGTGCCTAATGTGGATGATATGTTTCTTTCTCGAAGGTGAGGGCAACGAAAAGCACAAGCAGTCACAAATGTGCATCATTATTGTGTTGGGATATTTTATGTTGTTTTGGATTGGCTGCTTCAAGAACTAAATAATCGTTTCAATGAGACCAACACTGAGTTACTTCTTTGTTTGGCATGTTTACGTCCAGTCGACTCTTTCTTTGCTTTTGATAGCCAAAAGCTATTGCGTCTTGCCCAGTTTTTTCCTAAAGACTTCTGTATGAATGAGTTGGTGATACTTAAGATTTAACTTGAGACTTACATTGTGGATATGTGGTCTAGCATTGAGTTTTCAGGTTTAAAAGAGATTGGAGATCTTGCAAAAAAAAAAAAAGGTTCAATGCAAAAAACACAAGGTGTATTCGCTGGTTTACTTACTTGTGACATTAGCACTAACTCTTCCAGTTGCTACTGCAACCGTTGAAAGAGCATTTTCGGCCATGAAAATTCTAAAGAATCGATTGAGAAATCGGATGAGAGATCAATGGATGAATGATAACATGGTTATTTTTATAGAGAGAGATATTTGATGCTATTGGTAATGATGTTGTCATGCAACGCTTTCAGAACATGAAAACGTGTCGAGGGATATTGTAAGGGACTGTTGTATGAAAAACTTTATGGATTAATATATAAGTATTGTGTTTAGCAAATTCTTGAGCTTTTTAATTATGACTTTGTTGTTTGAGGATGCCCCCATTCACACAAATCTCTGGCTTCTCGTCCCTGCTCACAGTTGGTATTGGGCTCGTGCTTCGAGCTGCTACGATTGAAGAGATTAGTGATGAAGTAGTTGATGTCATGGTCATAATTGGAGGTGGCGACGGAGAATCGGTCCTAATCGAATAAGCTCCGAGATCGAAAGGATCTGCAACAATGGTGGAGAACCAGTGGATGGTGAGATTGGTAACAGTCGTAATCGGAGGAGCTCTAGGGATCGAGAGGATCGGCAGTCGTCAAAATCAAAGTAGCTCTAGTGTTGGAGATACAGTGCGCACCAGTGGATGATGGGATCGAGGATGAGAGTTGGGAGGGTTTGTG
Source organism: Heteromeles arbutifolia (assembly GCA_024362995.1). Taxonomy (NCBI): domain Eukaryota; kingdom Viridiplantae; phylum Streptophyta; class Magnoliopsida; order Rosales; family Rosaceae; genus Heteromeles; species Heteromeles arbutifolia. Next base: position 6,515,833 of record JANCRC010000010.1, on the reverse strand, counting down.
GGTCGTCAAGTTCGTTTAGTGGTTGTGAATCTCAAGGTAGCTGAGTGGTGGCGGAAAACTCATACATTGTTTTCAAAAATGATAGTTTGGTGCTTCCGCTTAAATGGAAAATTTAGATGAAAGCTTAGACATCCAACACGATGAAGATCGGAGCTTGGAGGATGGAGAAAGGAGAAAGGGAGGGCAAGATGGCCATTTTGAAAAATTTATTTAACTAGCACTATTCACTCGTGTTTTGAAAAAAAAGAGTAGATTTTTCAAAGTTGCTATTTGTTGCTTCCGCTTTTTGGCTTCGAATGATCCCTAATTTTGGAAAAAAAAAGGGTTTGTCTAGTGTTCACCTTCTTTTCCACCCAAATTTGAATTTATCTTCCCATAATTTAAATGAACTTAGTGTGATTATCTTATGAGTAAATTGTAGCTATGGTCCCTTAACTTTAACTCAATTGGAGCAATGGTCCCTCAACTAAAAATCCATTACCATTGGTCCCTTAACTTTTCAAAACGTGCAGCTATGGTCCCTCAACTAAAAATCCATTACCATTGGTCCCTCAACTTTAATTCAATTGGAGAAATGGTCCCTTAACTTTAACCCAATTGTAGCAATGGTCCTTCCAATATAACTTGTTTTGACGAAAATTTTGACATAACTGACGAAAAGAACCATAATTATACACTTTGATGAGTTGAGGGATCCTAATTGTATAAATGGTCATTCCAACATAGCTTATTTTGACAAAATTTTGACAAAATTGATGAGAAGGACTATAGCTACACATTTTGATAAGTTGAGGGACCAATGGTAATGGATTTTTAGTTGAGGGACCATTGCTCCAATTTGATTAAAGTTGAGGGACCATTCGTACAATTTACTCTTATCTTATTGTTTAGACTTTAGATCAATTAGAAAATTATAAAAACAAAACAAACAGTACCAAAAACACTTCTAGAAAGATCATAAGTGCAAATAAGCAAAATAAAGTGTGTAAGGGTGCACTTTGCTCATTAATTTGAGAGGGGATGAGCATTACCATTACACTAATTGTTGTTGAATGGTTATGATTCAATTTATATGTAAATAAATCTTGAATTAAAAGACATCTAACGGTAATTAATATGATGAAATGCTTATTATGTGATCAACAAAAAAGAAATGACTTTGCGCAATCCATTTAATTACGTCTCTTAATTCTGCTTTGATTTATTTACTCAATATTAAATACTTTACTCAATATTAAATACAAGGGAAAAAAAAACAATATGCATAAATCACTTCTCTAGAAATAATAAACATTTTTTATTTTCTTAAAGTGCTTCTAAACATTCTACAAACATTGTTTTTAATCTCAACAAAAACACCTCCAAAGAGGCATATTTTGTTTTTGTTTCATCAAAGACTTGATAGGAACTATGAGGTAATGCTCTTATTTGAGTTTTGACTTCCTTTCGTAACCCTAACCAAAATCAAAAGAGTAAATTATTTAATTACAAGATACAAATTGCCAAAGTTCTTGGAAATAGTCAAAGTAATTTCAGATATTTCTTTCTCTTATTGTGTACATTGATATTGCAGTATCACAACGTGTTGACGTGGTATTACAAATCTACAAAGTTAAAACTATGATAGATAGACAACCACTAATTTACTAAAAACTCGTTTGGTACTTTCATTTTTTGAAAATGAAAATTATAAATAAAAAACTGAACAAAAAATAATAAAAAAATAAAGACAAAAACTAAAAACGAAAGTGGCTATCAAACGAGGAGTTGTGACTTGTGAGCTGTGTGAACAGAAATTCAAATTTTCATGCTTTTAGAGAAAAATACAAATAAATAAAACACAGATGTCCATCTAGAAAATTTAAAGGCGTCAACGTGCTTGGAATAAAAGTACAAAAAGGATTGGAATATATTCAAACGTCGCGTGCGGGTAGAGGCACAATTGGTCCACTCGTTGTGGTAAAATTAAATTTAAACAAAGAAAACCATTCACTTTTTTCTCACACACACACATATATATATATATATATTTTTTTTAAAAATGATAATTTCTCTTCGGGGTAAAACTAAACTTAAACAGTTACTTAGTACTACAGTTTAGTAGTATTTTTCTTTATTTGCAAGTGAGAAATGTTATGTTCGATTTTCGCTAAAGACGAATTTGAACCAGCAAGTCCACTTTAATAGTGCAAATAATATCATATATTAAAATTCTTGAATTAATAATCTAAAAGAAAACAATTCATTTTTTTTAAATTTTTTTTTTCCGAAAATGATAATTTAAGAAACTATGACTAAGTTTGAACGCAGTATAATAAAAAAGATTGACTGTAATACTGATAATAATAAGTTTAATATGAGTTGAGCAATTGAAAACTCTTAATTTATTAGTAAAGTTCACCGTTAATTGGCACTATTAGGTGATTTTTTAAAATTATTTTACTGAAAACACTTTTCATTATTTTAATACACTTTCTAAACGAGCCCGTAAAATCAGACAAACAGGGATCAAATATTTTACTTGGGAAAAAAACACACGAAACAAAAAGAATATAAAATAAAAACAAGAAAAACAAATGCACATTTCTTGAGTGATTCTGAAGCATATAGAGACAACGGAGGCCATCGATGGCCAGCGCCGATACGAGCAAGGTACTCCCATTTTCTTCAATTTTCCATATCCGGGTAATCCGCGTGTGTGGGCTCGCTTTTCGATTTTCTTTTTGTTTTTGCTGTTGTTTTTTCTTTTGATCATTGATTGGGTTTTTGGAGGGGAATGGGGATTTTTTTTTTCATTTTTTTTATCTTGCCTGGATTTATTTGCACTGCTATTTTAGATGAAGGGAAAGTTAGTTTTTGGAAACAACCCAGTTTTTGGTTTGAAATTTGGGTATCTGGGTTGAGATTTTTGTTTGAATTTGTCTGCTCTCTCTCTCTCTCTCTCTCTAAGGTAGATATTGGGAAGCTTAATTTGAACTTCTGTTGGGTTTTTGGTTGCAATTGTGAATCGGGGTATGCTTTTTGTGCTACTGTTATGGTGTCTATTTTTTTTTCTGATTGATTGAGAAAGCTGGTTGCTTTTTAATGTCTTCTGTGTAAATTTTTGAACTTATTGTCTTTAGTGCAAATGAGGAATGTGGGTTTTAGTCAAAGCATAGTTCTGAATTGATCTGGGATTGTTCTTATCTTGCTGGATATCTTATAAATCTGAAATTGCCTATGTGCTGATCGAAAAGTTGGAAAAGGAAAATCCATATGTTCCTTGTTTCATCTCTTTTGAAGTTGAAATTCTTTACGTATTTTAGTTGAAAATGTTTGCATGATGCATGTTTGCTTCCTCAATCTCCATAATTCCCTTGCTTCGTATTCTTATGAACTCTGTTATTGCTACCATAATATTTGCGCAGTAATAAATTTTGGATATTGATTTGTAAACTAAGGATTGAAAAAAGCATAGTGATGTTGTAGTTGTGGGAATTCATGATTTACCAATAGTTTCAAGAGGGTTTTTACTGTGCCTCGGTGGTATGGATGTCCACCAATCTTGGATACTCACTGGTAAAACAAATTCCAAATTTTATCCCAATAAGTGATTTGGTGGGATTATAAGAGCTTGAAGAGCATTTTTGAAGCTACTATGAAAAAGTGGAGATATTTATAGGTGTAGCCTTGTAGGGTCGACTATAGGAGATTGAGAATCTCCTGCTGCTAAGCAAGAATCTTTTCCAAGTTCTTTTGATATCACAAAGCAACTGAAGTCTAATCTGACCTGCCTATACCTCATAAGCTTTCTAAGTGCATTGAGCTGAACAACTGTTTACATTTAATGAAAACTTTCTCGATAACCTTCTTGTTATTTGTCTTTTGTCTGGACTTTGGACTCGAGTTGAATAGTACACTCTTTAGAAAGTATTTCATCCATAGCATGTGATATAGTTATATATAACTCTTTGTTCATCTTGTTTTGACAGAGGTAAGCCTGTCTATGGAGAATTGAGAGCGGAATAGAGGGCAAGTAGAATACTCCTGTCTTATGAGCCAGAATTTTGTTCTATTTGAATCACTCGTGGCTCCTGGGGGAATTTTATAAGAGGTTTTTTAAAGATTTGAAAGTCCTGCTCCTGGGGACACTTTGCGAGGGTGTTCTTGAGTTTGCAGATTATGACATGGCAATCGCAAAGTCAGAGACAGGTAGTAATACTATGATTAGTAAGACAACCCCTGGTTTGGGTGGAAAGCATGGTCTTTATTCAACCAATGGTGTGCATGAGTTGCTTGAGTGCCCTGTCTGCACGAATTTGATGTACCCTCCTATTCATCAGGTACATTTTCAGTTAGGACATATGTTTCACCTGAATCTTCTGTTTCTAAATTGATCCTACAATATATCACAAAATCATGCAGGCTATAATCTTTGAAAATTTATTAGCCTTGCCTTCGTACTTGCTATAGCAGAACATTCAGTGCTTGCAATTGTACTTGAAAGTTTATTAGTCTTTTCTTTTTCTCCTTTTGTATTTCTGGGATTGACAATTGGTACCATGCCTGGACTCATGATCTTCATATATTATCTTAGTATGGTTTTCATAATAGTTCTGTGTTGCTCTGCTTTAATTTATTCTGAATATAAATGTATGAAACTCTCATGCCCTCCCCCTTTCTCGTTTTAAATGCGAAAAATAAGATTGTTATGCCCCTGTATATGTTGTGAGTCTTGTGACCCCTTTGTTTTAGTTGTTATTGCCAACATAATTTAGTTAATTATATGTATTATTGTTCATCCCCACTTAGTGGGAAAAGGCTTTGTTGTTGTTGTTGTATATGTATTATTGTTCCTGCTATCCACAGGCTACCGCACTACAGTCGACCATTTTATTTTATTACTCTCAATTTTTGGGTTTGCTGAAGACTAAATTGCAATGGCTATGTTCCTTTTACTCAAGATAAAATTATTCGCTTATTGACGTTTGGGGTTCAGATTTCCTTGAACCCCTTGAAGTGATCAATCCCTCACTTTCTTGACTCTAATTTTATCCTCTTCTTGTAATTGAACATGGGGTATTGTCCTGTCATCTGGAATCACATGTTCTTTATGACTCAGTTCTTGTGTTTCAAAATTCTTGTTTTGCAGTGTCCTAATGGCCACACGGTATGTTCTGACTGCAAGATAAGGGTGCACAATTGTTGCCCCACTTGCCGCTATGAGCTTGGTGATATAAGGTGTTTGGCTTTGGAGAAAGTTGCTGAATCATTGGAACTTCCATGCAGATACCAGAGTTTAGGATGTCATGATATTTTTCCTTACTACAGCAAGCTCAAACATGAACAACACTGTCGATTTCGTCTATACAATTGCCCTTATGCTGGATCTGAGTGCTCTATAACAGGTGATATCCCCACTCTCGTCGCGCATCTTAAAGAGGATCACAAGGTTGACATGCATGATGGGTGCACCTTCAACCATAGATATGTTAAAGCAAACCCAAATGAAGTTGAAAACGCAACTTGGATGCTTACTGTAAGTTTTGTATTTTAATATTTTGTGTTACAAAAATTATAAAGTCGTGTAGTGAAACCCGTACCTTCTTAGTGATTCATAGCAATATTCATACTGATTCTGCTTGGAAAATTGAACTGCGTATGCATACTACTGACCGGCATCTTGAATTATGTTTGCTCCTGCAGGTCTTCAATTGTTTCGGAAGACAGTTCTGTTTGCACTTTGAGGCTTTCCAGTTAGGAATGGCTCCAGTCTACATGGCCTTTTTACGATTCATGGGTGATGATATTGAGGCTAAGAAATTCAGCTATAGTTTGGAAGTTGGTGCAAATGGCCGTAAGCTAATATGGCAGGGGATCCCTAGGAGTATCCGCGACAGTCATAGAAAAGTCCGTGACAGCCAGGATGGACTCATTATTCAGAGGAATCTGGCTCTCTATTTCTCAGGTGGGGATAGCCAAGAACTAAAGTTGAGGATTACTGGCCGTATATGGAGAGAAGAATGAAGATCTGGATAGATGATTGGTGTTTAGGTGTACAGTTAAAAACTGAGACTGTCTAGGGTAGCTCCACGTTGAAGCGTCAATGTGTTTCGCTTGGTTTTCTTCGTTTGAACTTGAAGTTGAAGTGACTGAGCAAGAGGGTATTTTGAAAACTTATATATCTGCTGACCGCTGCCTCGGTAAGATCAGAGCTGCAGCTTAGCGTCAGAAAACGGATATTTGAGTTATTTGATGGGTTTGATTGTTTGTGTATGCTTTGCCCTCAAAAGTGACACAAAGTCCCTGGCTTCATATGTATCTAAATACACCTATTGCCATGTGTTTTGTACCTATTGTGTTTCTAATGTAATGTGGCCATTAACACCATATGGCCTGAATTTATGAATCCATTCAAGAGATTTCTTCTTTTTCTCGGCCAGGTTGAATCAAACTTCGGCAAAACTAGCATTGTTGGCAAATTAATTGGGCATAAATGTTCTCATGGTCACCGGATGACCAGGTGATGCGTGGTTATTCACCCTTAGATTTGATATTATAGGCGGAGAATAATTAGATGTGCTATTCGTGTAATCGTGTGTTAATCTCAATCCTTGATATTAAATTCAAAGGTGAGCGGCGATGAATCTTTGGTCACTTGGTGAGCAAGAGAATGGGACTCTTTTTTTATTTTTTTTATTTTTTAATAATAAATGATATTATCTACACTAAAGTGGAGGGAGAGAATGAGACTCATTGATATTCCTTCAAAATAGAGCAACAACTGCTCTTTTGGGTTGGAGTATGTCCAAGCGACCATGACATGATACATGGCAACCGTGTGCTTTAAAAGAGGAATGTCCAAGCGACACTTTTGTGCAGCAATAATTTGAGTCACCAATTTGTTCATGCCAATGTTTTATTTTGACTGATGTGATAATTTTTTGTTTTTGTGCGTAGATCAAGTCTCGAGTGAGTTCAGATAAGAAAAAAAAAAAAAAAAAAAAACACTATCACATTAGTTGGTATCGTAAAATCGGCATCTCAAGTATTGTGAAAATACGAACTGTATCTGGGATTTTGGAAGTGATAAACCAGGAATAATTGCTGCTTCACAGAAGAATTTCAATAAGGGTTTATAACTCAAAGACTAATTCAAAAGTGATGAAAACAAGTGTGTTATTCTTTTTAGCAAATCAAAGTCACTGAGCAAGTGAGCTTGGCAGCATATATACTGTATCAATTGTATTAGCAAAGCAAAGGTAACTTTGCATCCTTCAAGTGCCAAACTTCCAATGCATGGCATGAGTACACCATCATTTTAGCATTCTGTGCCATTGGTACAACATTATGTAGAGAAAAATTTACACATAACTTTGTATTATTGGCACGAGACGCCATTATAACAAAATATGCGAGACTGTAATGATTTGATTCACTTGATGGAAGTCTCAAGTTTACAGGAAACATTTTATCTGCTGTATGATTCTCTTGCTGTGACTCTATCTACAACATTTCTTTAGCTATAAGTCTTTGAAAATTCTTTTGCATATTGTCGTATTTTCTCATTCTTTCTTGGATTTTCATCTACTTTCTTAGGCACCAGATGAGCAACGTCTAGACGTGGATGAACGCCATGCTTACTGATGAGTGTTGGAGTGAATGTAGAAATATAGAGAATAATCTGAAGGATGACTTTGAGGTACGATTTGAATCGTTTTCTTAAAGTATTATTTGCCTCCACTCGAAAGAGTTTGCTAAATGGTTCTTAGCAAATCACTTTCAGGATACAACAAAGTATGAAATATTCGATTAGCAAAACCGAATTGTATTCTCTCAGAAATAACTAGAAAGAAATTGTATGAATGTGATAGAGAGAAAAGAGAGAGCAAAGAAATTGTGTAGACAACAAATTTCTGAAATGAATATCTCTTCTACTAATGTTACCACTATATATAGAGAGATTTACACCCGTTAGACACATCCTTTGGTTTGAGTATGTCTTTTCACCATGGGATACTACTCATTGCAGCAGTATGTCCAATAGACATATCTGATACAAAACACCAATTGCCCAAAGATCATATATGTTGTGAAACATGCGGTCAGATGCGGAGGAGGATTGTCTGCCCTCCCAGTTTCGGTGCCCTCCCATGCCTTTTTGTTTGTGTGGTCACGGTTAAGCCACGTCAATATTTTATATTACTATTCATTTTTGTCTTATTATTTCTATAAAAAAAATAATATAAAATGTTGACGTGATTTAACCGTGACCACGCAAAAGAGAAGGGTATAGAAGGGCATCGAAACTGAAAGGGCAGACAATCCTCCTCCGTCAGATGCCCAACCAATGGTTATCTCTGTTAGCAAAAAGCTGCAATGCTTCAAAAAGATATAATTGTTGGGTCAATGACCCTACTTCCCGTCAAACAGCCATATATATATATATATATATATATATATATATATATATATATATATATTATATTTTTAAAATATTCAACAATCCTTCCCTATTTTAAAAATATATAGAAAATGATATTACAACTCTCTCTTTAGAATTATCACAAGTATACCAATATAATCATGCATACAATAAAGGTGTCTTTCGAATTAAACCTTTAATTAATGTAAGGAATTCAAAGTTATAACGAATACGATGGTGACCTAAGTTTAAACCAACTATTCTTATGTTAAAACCGGAATCACTACACACATGACTATGTCTTATTTCCTTAAAGAAATTTCTGAATTAATTAAGCACTATTATGGCCTTGTGCTTCATCCTGGTTTCATAAACATTTACAAAAGAAAACCCCAACTCTTGGTAGAAGCGGCACCACTTCTTATGTTTAGATATGTGAGGTTTCTTCCCATGTTCCTGCTACTATAGACATAACTACAAATAACCTCATTAGGAGATAAAACTCATCCTCCTAAACGTAGCAGTCTTGCACTGATCATCCTGGAATGAGCTATATATTAATTTTCAGTGCTTTCACAACCACTTATCAATCAATTGTTATTACCCATTAAACTTTTAAACTAGTAATGTTCTAGAGAAAGTCGGGTTACCATTATTGGTGGCTAATTTTCAGTAAAGGGTTTTAGCCTCATTCCACTAGACGTACTAACTACCAAAGCTCTTGAAAGTGTTTTCGTTAACGGATTCGCCAAGTTATTACTTGATTTAACATAAATAATATTAATAACTCCATCAGTTATTAATTGCTTGACATATTCATGTCTCAAGCTAATATGTCTAGACTTTCCATTGTATACGTTATTATACGCTCTAGACAAAGTAGCCTCATTATCACAGTATAAAGAAATGGATGGCATTGGTTGTGGCCACAACTCTATTTACAAATTTCTAATCCATACCGCTTCTTTACCTGCTGCCGCTAATGCTATAAATTCAGATTTCATAGTTGAATGTGCTATACATGTTTGCTTCTTTGAAGCCCAAGAAATTGCTCCTTCGGCAATTGTAAAAATCCACCATGATGTAGACTTATTATCATTAGCACTTGTTATCCAACTTGCATCTGAATATCCTTCAAGTACTGCTGGAAACTCAGAGTAAGTTAAACTCAGGTTAATAGTTCTTTTAAGATAACCAAAAATTCTATTTATTGCTTTCCAATGAGCAGTACCTGGATGACTAGTGTATCTAGAAAGTTTGCTTACTGCAAATGCGATATCTAGCCTGGTATAATGCATGTCATACATTAAACTTCTGATTACACTAGCATACTCAAGTTGTGCAACGGACCTACCAGAATTATTAAGCAAAGTCTCACTAGGGTCATAAGGGGTATTTGCTTCTTTTATTTGTAGATGCTTAAACTTAAGAAGCAATTTTTCTATATAATGTGACTGACACAAAGCGTAACCCCTATTATGCTTCTTTACTTTAATTCCCAAGATAGTATCTACTTCATTCAAGTCCTTCATTTTGAATTTTGAATTTAGATACTCTTTAGTTTCAGATACACCTTTCATGTTTGTACCAAAAATTAGCAAGTCGTCGACATCCGAACATATAACAACATCATAATCATTTATGAATTTAGAGTATATGCATTTATCAGCACTATTATGTCTAAATCCATATGATAAAATGACATTATCAAACTTTTCATGCCCTTGTTTTGGTGCTTGCTTCAATCCATATAACGACTTGACTAATTTACAAACTTTCTTTTCATTCCTAGGGAGAACAAACCCTTCTGGTTGTTCCATATAAACTTCTTCATCTAAATCACCATTTAAAAAAGCCGCTTTCACATCCATTTGATGGACATGCAAATTATATAAAGATGCCAATGCAAACAATATTCTAATTGATGTGAGCCTAGCTACTGGTGCATATGTATCGAAATAGTCTATTCCCTTTTTCTGCTTAAAACCCTTGGCAACCAGCCTGGCTTTAAATGTCTGAATAGGCTCGTCTGTTTCGTATTTTCTTCTAAATACCCACTTACAACCTATTGCTTTTGATCCTTGGGGCAAGTCTACTAAAACCCATGTTTGATTAAATATTAATGATTCAAATTCATCATCTATGGCCTCTTTCCAAAAGGCTGCATCTCTTGAAGTCATTGCTTCGCTTAGACTTTTAGGATCATCCTCAACATTCAACAATATGGGTATTTTTTCAAGAACCTTTTTTCTATTTCCTTCGACTAAAAATACAATAGATTGAGACAAAATACAATTAGAGCCTAGAGTCTTTTCTTTTCTTACTCTTTGGCTTTTCCTTGGTTCATTAATAGTTTCAGACTATTTTCTTTTCTCACCTTGAGAATGACTACTAGCCGGATTAGAGAAAAGTGTTTGATCATTCTCTTTTCCAAACATTGAGTAGTCGTTATAGAATTTATTTTCTATAAATTCGACATCTCTAGACTCAACTATTGTATTTGAGTCTAAATTAAGCAACCTATATGCTTTTGAATTTTCTGCATATCCTACAAATATGCTTTTAATTCCTCTTGGACCCAACTTGGATCTCTTAGGGTCCAGTGCCATGTAAAAGGCTACACAACCCCCTACTCTCAAATATGACAAATTTGGTTTTCTTTATTTCCAAATTTCATATGGTGACACAAGTGTCTTCGTAGATGTAATTCTATTGTGTATAGGGCATGCAGTAAACAATGCTTCACCCCATAAATATTTAGGAGTATTAGCATTAATCATCATAGAATTAATCATTACAGTGAATGTCCTATTTTTTTCTTTCTGCCAAACCATTTTGTTGTGGTGTATAGGGTGCAGTTCTTTGATGTATAACACCATTCTCTTAACAAAAAAAATATCAAATTCATGTGAAAAATATTCACCACCTCTATCACTACGAAGGCATTTAATTTTCCTTCATTTTTGGTTTTCAACTTCAGCTTTATAGCGCTTAAAACACTCAAAGACTTCATCTTTATTAGACAATAAATAAACGTAAGTGAACTTAGAACAATCATCTATAAATATGATAAAATATCTTTTTCCTCCTCTTGTTAAAACACCATTAAATTTACATATGTCAGAATGTATTAAGTCTAATAAATTTGTATTTCTTTCAGCAGTTGGAAAATGTTTCTTAGTTATTTTCGCTTGAATACATGTTTCACATTTATCATTGTAATCATCATTGCAAGTAATTAAACCAAGTGTATGCATGTATTTTAAAGATCTAAAATTTACATGTGCTAAACGTAAATGCCATAAATGAGAGGAAGATTCAACAATATAAGCAGAAGAATTCACTTTATTATTAATACTTAGTTTGAACATCCCATCACAAGAATACCCCTTCCCAACAAACATTCCATTTTTCGGCATTATTAACTTGTTGGACTCTAGAACAGTTTTTATACCGTTCTTATATAATAAATTTGCAGACACAAGATTTTTTTCTAATTTCTGGAACATGTAGTACATTAAGCAACGTCAATTTCTTCCTAGAAGTAAACTGAAGTTCAACGGTTCCTTTTCCTAGAACTTTGGCGGAATTATGATTCCCCATTAAAACCTCTTAATTGTCCATTGATGCTTCATATGTCTTGAATTGTGCCTTATCATTGCACACATGTATAGTAGCCCCTGAGTCGAGCCACCAATCGGAAGATTTTATTGCCGCTACCATATTCAGTTCGGTAATCGTGCCAATATGCATTACCATTGCAACTATGTTATCAATTCCATAATTTTCCACCATATTTGCGCTATTGGTCTTATTGGCATATTCCTCACTTGCTTTTCTGTGTCTACAATCACGAATGTAATGACCTTTCTTTCCACAATGGTAGTAGACACCATTTGCATTTGTTGTTGGAATTGGTCTTCTTAAACTTCCATTTGTCAATTTTGACTTTGAAGTTCTTTTTGTATTTGTTTCTTTCGACAATGTGAACTTTGGAGGAATCTTGATTTGCAAAATTCTTATCACGATTTCGAGTTTCCTTTTCAATTTGAATACATTTTTGCAAATCCTCCAAACTAATATCTTCCACCATGTGTAGAAGTTTCTTTCTATAGTTATTCTATGTTTGGGATAATTTTGCCATAATAGCCCCAACTATCATAGGATCCGGAATAACTATTTTAAGTTCAGGAAGCTTTGAGACCAAGACCAATAATTCATGAACTTGGTCTAGGATGAGTTTGTTATCAAACATAGTGAATTCATAATATTTGAACATTAAAAATTTATCGGTACCTCTTTTCTCCGTTGTGTACTTGTGCTCAAGTGCTTCCCAAATTTCCTTTGGAGATTGAATGTGTGGGTATAGGTCATATAAGCGATCAGATAATGTGCCCAAGATGTGTCCTCGACATACCAAATCATCTTCTTCATGCTTCTTTCAATCGACAACTATTTTGTCCGTGTCTTTGTCACTTGGTTCACGAATAGACTCCAATTTCGGGTCCAATACATATATGATATTTAGAAGAGTAAGCATGAAACGCATCTTGTCCTTCCATTGGGTGAAATTTGTTCCATCAAATTTGTCTAGCTTGTAGATGTCTTGATTGATAATCTTCAATGTCATGTTATCAGACTTGTTCTCCATGATGAAAATAACACTTTAAGATTGTTGGAGTGAATGTAGAAATATAGAGAATAATCCGAAGGATGATTTTGAGATACGACTTGAATTGTTTCCTTAAAGTGTTATTTGCCCCAACTTGAATGAGTTTGCGAATGGTTCTTGGCAAATCACTTCCATGATACAACAAAGTATAAAATATTCGATTAGCAAAACCGAATTGTATTCCCTCAGAAATAACTAGAAAGAAATTGTATGAATGTGATAGAGAGAGAAGAGAGAGCAAAAAAAATTGTGTAGACAACAAATTTTTAAAATGAATCTCTTCTACTAATGTTACCAATATATATAGAGAGATTTACATCTGTTAGACACATCATTTGGTTTGAGTATGCCTTTTCACCATGGGATACAACTCATTGCAGCAGTATGTCCAATAGACATATATGATACAAAACACCAATTGCCCAAAGGTCATATATGTTGTAAAACATGCGGTCAGATGCCCAACCAATGTGTATCTCTGTTAGCAAAAAGCTGCAATGCTTCAAAAAGATATAATTGTTGGGTCAATGACCCAACTTCCCGTCAAACAGCCCTATATATATATATATATATATATTATATTTTTAAAATATTCAACAATGAGGAGACCTGTACGGACGTGTTTGATGACGTGGAGGATGGGCCCCCCAAGACCGACGTGTCGAACCGGGTGGAGAATGTGAAGAAGGTGATCACTGATCAGCAATGCCCTCACGCTCGTTAATAGGGTTGCTGAGAAGGGCGCATTCTGATCAAAGTCGAGCCTCCATCTCTGGTTTTAGTAGTTTTTGGCCGTTGGAGTTGTTGATTTAGTGAGTTAATTAATGAAGATTAGTAGTGATTTAAGTCCCACTTTACCGTCAGTGGGAGCAACATAAATAGTTAGTTTGTGTTGCTTTTTGTACAGCTGGACTCCGTTTTCTTCTTCTTTTGGGTTTCATTGCATGTTAATGTTGCTGTAATATATATTGGTCTAATTGGTGATTTGGTTTCCAGTTGCTCTGGTCGTAGTTTATTAGGGTCCATAAACAAAGAAGAAGAAGAAATTAATCGGGTTAATTTACCAATTAATACTATTTGAAAAATTATTGGAGAAAATCAATTATTTAAATTTTTTTTAGGGTTTATTTGATTTGATTTGATTTCAGGCTCCATTAAAATTGTTTTTTTTTTTTCCCCTAAAATGAGGTTTCTTTCCCCTACTACATAAACCCTCCCACCCCCACCGCAGTACATGTACAACCACACATGCATGCAATCATGAACAATACCGAACGCACGAGACGACCCAGTTTCTCCTCTCTCTCATCTTCCTCTTTGCATTCCTCTCCCACCCAATCCCAACATTCGGATCGCCATCCTATGAAACGGATCAGCTCGCCAAGGACGCCCTTGGCGTCGGCCTAACCGGTGCCCAGCCGACCCGCGCGCTGTGGCCGCCCTTCACGACTACGTCACCGCCGCAGGCCGCATTCGCAATTCTCTTTAGCAGATGATCCTGCTCAGCTCCCCCAGCTACCTGTCCCAGGCTCGAGATAAATAACGTGCTGAAGTGGAGAACCGGTGTGATTGACGACACGAATACCTGTACGGAGGGATTTAAGGAGGCAGCGGAGAGTCCCCTGAAGACCGACGTGTCCAATAGGGTGGAGGATTATAAGAAGGTTATTCAAAATATGCTTGCATTTGTTCGTAAAGTTGCCGGAAAGGAAGCGCCGTGATCAACCCTTATCTGGTTCCAGTAGTTTTTTTGTTCGTTATAGGAGAGAAACTTCTCAACCTGTCCCGACTCCCGACACTCTCTCTCACCAAACAATTGTTGGAAAGTTTAATTATTTAGCATTTTGGGTCAATACATTTGAGGAGGATAGTTTCGTATTTTAAGTGTTAGGTTTTCTTGAGGGTTAAGGATTTGGATTCCGCACCTCCACCCGTTGCTTTTGGGCAAAGGAATGGGTTTCTTTTTTTGCCCTTCAACCTTAAAAAGGGGCTCCAACGATCCGAATCCAAGAGGGCAATTGGTGAGAATGCCAAGCCCACTCAAATGTCAGAGGAATATAAGCTCAGTTTGTGCCAGCAGGCAAGACTTACGTGAGCATGACGTTCGTCACTTTTTTTTTTTTTTTTTGCATGCAATATATACGCGTGTAATTAGGGTTAGCTCTCCATAAACAGGTTGTTTTGTTATTAGTTAATATAAATAAGTTACAATGTTGCCCTATGTTTATAGTTGTCGTGACAATCTTTTGTAGTTAATATAAGTAAGTTACAATGTAGCCCTATGTTTTCAGTTACTAAAATTATACTCGTTTATATTTTTTCTTCAGTTTGTTAGTTAGTTAATTTGTTATTCATTCGTATGTTCGTTAGGCGCTTTGATATTTAAGATACTAATCTGGATACTAATGCAAATAAAGATAGAGAGAATAGACAAGTACGACATAGGTAAGTTTTGGGATAAATATGTGCTATTAATTCTTACTCCATCTCCTTGGTGTGGTCGAGATTTAAGACATCTTACCAAGCGGAAATTTTTCATCGTACGTTTTTCTTCACAAGTGAACAATTGAAATTTAACTAACCATTCATATGAGGCCGAGAGATTTAAGACATCTTACCAAGCGAAATTTTTCTGCGTACATTTTTCTTCACAAGTGAACAGTTGAGATTTAACTAACCATTCATATGTGAAAAAGAAATATAGGGGGTGAACAAAGAGTTAAACTAAACATGGTAAATACCAAAAATATATATGACAATATTTGGGAATTTCTTATATGTTCATTAATCTCCAAAGTGGAGTATATATAGGAGTTACAATTGGTATTACATATGCACTTCGTCAATGTGGCACAACATACTACTATTTACACTTTAACTAATACATAACTCGCAACACTCCCCCTCAAGTTGGAGCAAAGATGTCACGCATGCCCAACTTGTCAAGCGAGTTGGAGAACACACTATTAGACACAGCCTTAGTAAGCACATCATCAAGTTGATCTTCAGGTCCCACAAACGGAAACATAATAATTTCAGCATCCAATTTTTCCTTAATGAAATGTCGATCAATCTCCACATATTTTTTTCGATCATCTTGCACTGGATTATGAGCAATCTCAGTAGCATCCTTGTTATCACAATGGAGTTTCATAGCACCCTTGGGGTTGAAATCCAAGATCTCTTAACAATTTTTTTAACCACAACAACTCACATACACCATGAGACATACCACGAAACTCAGCTTCAGCACTTGACCTAGCCACAACTTTTTTTCTTGCTTCTCCAAGTAACTAGATTACCACCCACAAACCTAAAGTACCCAGATGTAGATCGCCGGTCAGTGATAGAACCTGCCCAATCTGCATATGTATACCATTCGACATTCAAATGACCATTCTTGGAGAAAACCAAGCCTCTGCCAGGAGCCATCTTCAAGTATCTCAAAATACGGATTACTGCATCCATATGAGCTTCACTAGGTGAGTGCATAACACTACTAGAAATTTGGCCAAAAGAGAACATGTCCTATGTAGAAGACTATTGTTACAAACACCACCAATATTGCATTGGTGTGTATATGAATAGTACAACATTTTTATATTTTATAATTATTTCTAAAATTCAAAGTATCTCATTGTCCCTCCTATTAGTGGCTAGATTTGAAACTAACATTGGTGCCATTCATACTCATACGAACACCAATCCTATGTGTCTATATTAGGATCAATGGCTTTAAAGATATAGGCACCAAAGTTGGTGTCAATATACAGCTATCCAAATGGTCATATTTTGAATTGTATTACATGCATTTTAGTAATAGCTCTGTACTATATTAAAACACATGTTCTAAATATAAAATTCACATGAAATTTATATTTGCAAAAAGATTCACATTTCCAACCAACAACACTTTATATACAATAGATTTATCAATAACAAGGTTTGTGCTACATAAGAAAGCATATTACATTCAACGATATTGTCCAACACAACCAAGTACCCAAGGGTGATGACGTTACATTTTATCCCACCTATGTACCTATGCACATCAATCTGATAACTAACAAAATCCACCCAATTGGTTTTATGCCTTCCCTATGGCATCAGTACTATATACATAAAGTACAATTCACCAAAAGGATCATAGTTAACTTTTCACTTACTGATGCCAATGACATTTAGCATGCATGGATGATACCCAATCTCATCATCTGTGCCAATATTTTGCACCACAACGAAACCTTCAGCTTCAACGTCTCCACTTGCTTGGATCTCCAAACTAGTCCCTAGATCAATTATATTGAGACAAACTTGAACCACCTCAACTCCAATTGGTTGTACCATGTCTCCATCATCAGTCTTCTTTAGCGCGGACATAATTTCAACCCTCATTTCATGCTTCATGGTCTCCACTTCCAAGTCCACCCGTCTCTCGTGTGCCACCATTGAATCGGTATGCTCTTTCCTCAATTGTGCAAGCATATTTGCTGACTTAATCCTTTGCCTTTCATCTCTCTCACTTGCCTCCATCCTAAGTCTCTCAATTTCAATATTAACAGCTTTTCTCTGCTCCTCATATGATGCTCTAATTGCTTCAACCTCTCTAGAAATTCCCCTTTTCTCAGTTATAATACCTGGCACGTCAGACCACATAACCCCTGTCCCAAACCCTCTGACACGGTTGTTTCTCTCAGGCCCCAATACATCAACGTACACAATATGGCGAACCTCATTAGTTACGATCTCATTCCTATCCTCGTATAATTTTAGATTTCTATTGAAATCATCTTGCAATTACGTGACAAGATTAATTACTAATGTATATGCACTCTATATACATTTGAAATTCTACTAAATCAAATTACAACCATGTTTCACAATAATACTAGTACTATGAGTTAATGTTCTGTTCTTCGGTCTATAGTGCATACCAACAAACTCATATGCATGGGAATCTTTTTCATTACTCCACTGTATTAACTAATGCAAGCTTCTGTTGGCTTATGCTCTTTGTTTCACTGACATTAAATACCAATTAATCTAAACCACTATCATTCAGAATCCACAAACCTTTTCCATATCTCGCCTACATATAAATAGTAGTAGCTGGTAATTAATGGCGTACTTACAATTATTTCAGCTGACCGAGCATCCATTGGCTCCCTACTCTTCCAAGTATGTGTCAACGTAAAAGATGTAATGCAGTCCTGTTTGCTTCCATTAACTTGTTCCTGTAAACATAAACTGTCAAACAACTAATTTACACATTATTTCATATCTTAACATCAACATTCACCTTCATTCCATTTGCACTAACATGTATTTAAGTTAACATAACACAAAACACCTAGAAGAGCCTTACATGTTCGTGTCTGATTTGCTCAAAAGTCTTGGTTCCAGTCGAGTGATTTATTTGTATCGCCTTCCTATTGTTTCTACATGATGTAGTACGTTTATGCATATATTAAGTTTATCATTCATTAGTTAGGCTATGTTCAAGGAAATTCATCCTAATCTCCAATACATACAATCCAGACATTTATAAACTTCATTACGTCATAACTAAATCATGCATATATGGTGTATAAAAAAGGAAGAACATTTGTTGATTGTGTGTGGTACCTGAGCATCTACGGTATCCCATAGCTGCACTAACAATTTCCATTGGCCTTGGTTGACACACCCATCATGACAATGGAACCTCTCCGCTAATGGTGAGTGCAAAAATGGAGTATAGTGTGCCTTCTTCAGACTTGCCTTGTAATGCTTCCATCTACCATTCAACTTCATCTCACAAACCCGCCGAATTTTTGGCTCCAATTCTAGTGTTATACCATCTGTCCAATCAAGAGTCCCCTGCCCATTTACATATATATGATGTTGTTAATTATGCACCATCATTTAATATATGAAATATGAATATGTACAGTTACTTTGTAATACCCTTCCAGTAGGTTTCAAATATTTTTCTACTAAAACAAATAAAAATAAAAGGAGACAAAGTTAAAAGAAGCCATCTTGCACATCACCAATCTGCATGGATGCTGCATCTTAGTGGTGCATAATGTGCTGTTGACTCTATACTAATTGTCTAATGAACCTCTTACTAAGTATTTGATGCGTCTTCTTTCAAATTTATCATAATGAACCAAGATTTATTCTAGTGCTACTTTCTGAGTGACCAACTGCAAAATAATTGACATAACAAATGAAGAGTTAAACTTGTGTATAGATAACATCATTTGAGGTCAAAGTAGGATTGGAATGAATTTATCATTACAGCAAACTTATGGTTTTAACTTGCTTGTTGGCAAAGGAAATAAAAGCCGATGTGATTGCATTTTGTGGGTTTTTTTTATTCGAGGGTTAAAACTAAAAGACAATGAAATAACTAGCTATATATATATAGGAAAACCAATCAACCATTAATGCCTCTTTTGTTTATTTACCTTAATCCTCTGCCAAGCACGATCCATGTTTGAAGCCTTGTAGAAATTCCTCCAATCAACTATGTTAATTGGAAAATATGATGGTTCTTGAGATAGCATTCCTAAGAACCTAGAAAATCTAGCAACAGTCTGAGGAGGCTCTACCGGCTGCCCTTTGTCATTAAATTTCATCAGCTCCTTTGTACCATTGGGTGCCCATCGTGGCCTATTTATTCCCTGATGACCGTGTGCTCTACGGGTAATACGATGATGTTCATCGACGACCCCTTCGACATTATTTGGAACCGTTAAATGATCTATGTGATCATGTTCCATCAGGTTGAATGCCGGTGGTTGAGTTTCTATGCCATCATCAAGCGACATTGATGCAAGTAAGTTATTGTTCCTGAACCACATTATATTTGTCAACTACCTTTCATGTAAACACAAGACAAGTGTGTTAAATTAACATCTGTAAACAAAAACATTTCTATTTAATTCTACAATTATTTTTTTGGTAAGAAGATAAGTGTAGTAGATACTTCCTGAATTTGCTTCAATGAAACCTCTCTGCCCTCATATATTTTCTTGTCTGAGTTGATAGTTTGATGCAATTAAACAAGACAAGTGTATAAAGTGATATCTATGAAGACATACACGTTTCCTTTTTGAATATCCAATCTTCAAATTTTTGCAGAGAGTTAAGGCGAGCGGGAAGTCCTCCCGCTTAGTAATCCTGCTCAAACATTAATTACTGATATACACTTATGAAGGTAAGCCCTTAGCCACACAAAATGGCCAGGTGTCTCTATTACCAAATTAAAAAATTGCCTAGCTGTTGATAATTTAGTAGTCTATAATTTGGAAGATTTGGAATTCATGCTTGATGAGATTGGCATATGCATTGTGTGGTCAACGTTCAGTGATTTTGTAAGGAGACTCCCAAGAATTTTAATTGTTGAAACCGGAATTAAATGTTTTTACACTAAGTGTGTGTGAACTTAAAAGTGCAATGCCCTCCATTATGAATTAATTAATTATAAATATCAAATGAAGAGTTTTTGCAACTTACACCAGTTTCCAAAACTCTCAAAATCACACCTAATCACCAATGGCCCTTTTATTCCTAAACGCTTGCAGACAATTGTTTCATAACACAAGTGAACCCCTTGTTCCTGCAGTTGATCATGAAGTTATTGGTCCCATGATACCTGCCCCAACCAATAACATTGCAACCCCGGTGGCCACCTAGGAAAACGTTGTCCCTGTACTCACTGCTAATCATGAAGATCCTGATTTTTGGCATTACCTAGAGGCTAACTTTCACGTCGAAGTGGAGTACGAGGCAAACCCTACACTGCAGCCAGGTACTAATCAGCAGTTCGAATCCCCTGCAAAGACAAATGCTACTTTGGATGACCAGCCCGTTTACCCTCCTCAATCACCAAATCCCTTGATCAATATTTATTGTCCTCGTTATGATGATGCAGCGAAAAATGTGATCTTGAAAGATGAGCAATTTCCATCTGATCTTCTAGGTTTTGGTGTGAACGTGCTGCCGCCCTGGTCTAACGAAATCAGTTACGTGAAGCATGGTAGAAGTGGAAAACAACCTTGCATCAGTGGTGATACTGACAAATTAATGACTACTGGAAAACAACCTTCCATCAGTGGTGATATAGTGAAAATAATATCATCTTCTTTTTTTTTCCGGGTGATTCATACCTCTTTGATCTTATTGAGATTTGCAATGTTGTACACTTCGATTTTGATTGTAGTAGTACTGCGAGGACTAGTCATCCTCAAAAAAGTCTCAAGGCTTTTAAGGAGTGTGCTGCGTGCAAATATATGGGTGGTCAAGAACATTGTGATTGAATAAATCGTGATACAGGTAAAGCAAAACAGGAAGCCACCCCTATTCAAATTCAGAGTGCAAAATCTTCATCCAATGACTCCTATGGTAAGAATAGTTGAACCTAGATGGGAATTGATGTTATATTATGGTATTAATATTGACGTATGTCCACTGCAGGCAAGATATCAACCTTTAAAAAAAAACTCTCCAGTTTTTGCTCTATGTAAACATTCCTTCTCATTTTGTACCAGAGCATAAGATATGGATGTTTATATTTTGAACCTAGGCAGTTGGTAACTATATAGACTGCTTTGTTATTTTTATTTCTGTATGGATGGTTTATGGAATGAAAATCATGTAAGACTACTGTGTGTACTTTGCAATTATAAAAATGTGTACCAGTTTAATTTATATGTATTCAACTACAGTTTCGCTAATTAAATATCATGACAGTATAACTGGTTAAGTTACAATTCATTTCATACCTCGATTATATTCTTACTACAAAATAATCGAGTGCGAGATAAAAAAGAACAAGCAGTAATGCTATGTCCAGAAGGCTTCAACATACTGTAGTGATCTGAAGTCGGACAAACCCACGCTTCACTGCACCTCCAGTCATCCTTCTTACCTGAAGCTGCCACATAAAGACACCAGTTTAATATATTGCATATAATACCAAATCAAAAATCAAATGGTCAGGGCAATGCTTCGTTCAGGATTGAATGTCAAAACATACAAATATTTCCATATCCTACAACACTTTCATCGAATCATTACTTCCTATAACTATTACCTTAATCAAAAGTGAGATGTTATTACAGGCATTCTTCGAAGTCTTGGGTGTCTACATCGCTTCTAACTCGAACCTCATCATTACCACCAGTTGCATGTTCCACATCCTGTCTATCGCACGGATCATGATCATATGTTGAGGACATATCAAAGAAATCACGTGGTCTCGTTTTGATTGCAACGTGCCATTCAATATCTGTTGGGTCTTGTACATAGAACACTTGTAGTGCTTGTGATACGAATATGAAGGGGTCACTCGTAGACGAAATCTTATTGAAGTTAACCAATGTAAAGCTATATTTGTCTGTTTTTACTCCTTAACCAATAATTTTGGAAGTGCCATCAAACTAGTTGCACTTGAATAATACCACTTTCCGCTCCATATGGTACTTGATTTCAAATACATCAGTCAGAACCCCATAGTAGTCTACCAAACCAATAATAGGGTTCCGGTCACATGGGCTAGCATAACTTGGAACATCAGACTATAGGAAAACACCATAGTTTTGGTATTTCCCATTGGATTGTGTGCCTCTTACTTTAAACCTGAACCCATTATATACAAAAATCTTATATCTTTTACACCACTTCCTAGGTTCATTAGCAAGTGCCACCAAGTCATCAGTTGCCCTTGGATCACCTCATTGTTACAATTGATTAACCTACATAATTTAAACACAGGTTCATATGCACAGTTAAAAATACGAAGATAAATAGGAAACTATTATACGCAGAATCAACTTATTCTGTACTAACATGTTTTTCAAACCAATCTGGGAATGACTTAATAGCTTAGTTCTCTACTTGTAGCATGGTTACACGCCTCCCTCGAGTTCTTTTAGCATTTTCCACGTAACTTCTGTATGTGAAAATAATGTCAATGTCACTCTGTATAACCACAAGTCGAGTTGAAGAATTTGGTAAAATTCAACTATAGTCTATAACAGTTAAGTTTAATCACCTCATATATGGCATTGACTTATCACAATTGGCTAAAACATACGAGTGTGCAATCTTCTAATCGTGGTTGTCAAGATGATAATCTTCCCGCATACCAAGTGAATGCCAGGTGCCACAAAATATGTCAATGTCACCCTCATGGTCAGGACGTATTCTATCTGCATTTCGGCTTGGACGGTTCAAACGTGTCTCCACGCCTTCCAAGTACATCGCACAAAAAGACAAGAACTCCTCAGCCAGATATCCTTGAGGCATGCTTCCTTCAGGTCGATTTTTATTTTGAACATACTTCTTCAAGATCAGTAGTAACCTAATTTAAATAGTACAAAATCAGTCTTGCTGTTATAAATTGTATGATGCACAAATGTAATACCTATGGTAACATATTAAAAGTTAAGGAATACCTCTCTATCGGGTACATCCATTTGTAGTGTACCAGACCTACAAGTGCAGCTTCCTCGGCAAGATGTATTGTGAGGTGAAGACTGACGACAAAGAATGCATGGGATAATATCCTTTCCAATTGGCATAGGATCATAACTATTTTAGGTGTAAGTTTGCGAAAGCCTTCCACTGACCCTTTTTTAGTACACAAATGTCTGAAGAATGCACTTAGTTCCAATAATATCTTTGCAGTCCCAGTTGGGAGGCTTTTGCGTATGGCAATTGGAAGGAACTGATGCATTAAAACATGCCAATCATGACTTTTAAGTCCCCTTACAATCTTTTCCTTTACATGCACAAGCTGTGAAATATTTGACGAGTAATTGTCCGGCACTTTTATTGAGGCTAAAACCTTGCAAAACAATTCATTCTCTACTGGTTTCATAGTATATGCACCGGGAGTCATCTTTGGCTTTCCATTAACAAATTTTCTATGCAACTCCGGTTTTATGCCTATTAATTCTAGGTCCAACTTTGCATTCAAGTTATCCTTGCTTTTCCCAACAATACCCAGTAGAGTTCCAACCAAACTTTCAATGACATTTTTTTTTCAATATGCATGACATCAAGGCAGTGTCATAGCAGAAGATGTTCCTAATACGGCAATTTGAAGAAAATACTATGTTTCTTCCATGGCTCAACTATTGGTGTAGGTGCTGGTCTTTTTCCTCCAACCTCTTTCCGTGGGGTCTTACCATATTTGAACCGTAAAATGGACAATCGACAAAGGCATTCCCATCCGATCATGGGGGAAGGTGGTTGCTTTTTTTCGTCAGAAAGATTAAAGGTTTTCCTATGTCGACGAAAAACATGTGACATGGGCAAGAAACGACGGTGACCTATATAACAATATTTCCTACCCTTGTTTAGATATGTCGACTCAGTCTTATAGTTGCAATGAGGACATGCTAATTTCCTATGTGTGCTCCAACCGAACAAGTTCCCATATGTGGGGAAATTGCTAATAGTCCACAAAATAGCTGCTCGTAGGGTGAAGGTCTCTTGCCTAAACGTATCATAAATGGCAACCCCTAAGGTCCACAATATCTTCAGCTTGTCTATTAATGGTTCAAGGTAAACATCAATATCATTTCCCGGAGGTTCTTTTCCCGGTATTAACAAAGCCATCAATATAAACGGTGATTTCATACACAACCAAGGTGGTAAATTGTATATGGTCAACAATATTGGCTATGTGCTATAGTCGGTGCTGCATTTTCCAAAGGGGTTGAATCTATCACTTGCCAACCCAAGACGTACATTGCGCATTTATCCACCAAATGTTGGAAATTTAATGTCTAATTGCTTCCATGCAAATGAATTAGCTGGATGTCTTAAAAAGCCATCCTCGGGGCGAGAAAGACCATGCCAACACATGTCTTCACTGGTGTGTCAAGACATGTAAAGCCTTTGCAAGCGAGGTGTAATAGGAAAATATGTTAGCACATTCCGAGGTATTCTCTTATTACTGATTGGCGCTGTGTCTTCTATGTCGGTTGTATATCTGGACACACCACATGTATGACAAACATCTAAACCACTGTTTTGTTTCCAATACAGCATGCAATCATTTTCACATGCATGGATATTTTGGTAAGGCAAAATGAAATTTTTCAGCAATGGCTTTGTACTCATCAGCTTCTTTGGTAACGAATGACCATTTGGGAGTATATGTTTGAAAAGCTGAAGATTAGCTTGCACTGCACGTTCGCTGCACCCATATAAGCACTTGTTTTGAAATACTCGTATGAGGAAATCCATTTTCTTCATACCACAACCCGGATATAATTCTGTGTTGGCGTCTTGCACCATGGCTTGAAACGTACGTGCATATGCAGGTATTGGAGCTTCTTGACTGGTGTGATTATTAATAAGCATGCCACCTATTCCATTGGACCCGAGAAAATATCTTCAAGCAAGGGGCCTAGTTCACAATGAGAGGTATTAACACCAGCAATTTATTGTGTAGCTTGGCTATTTGGTAGAGGGTCACCAAATGTCTCTCCATGCCATACCTATAGGCCTTCCAAGTATGAACGGTCCATACCTTCAACAATCAGATGCGCTTTGACTTCATTGTTACTCAACCATAACCTATTCAAGCATTTAGCACATGGACATTTGATGTTGCCATCATGAGAAGATACTTCCAATGAGTTTGAGATAAATTTTGCTAGCCCTGTTCTGTTATCCTCTATAAACGGATTCAAAGTGGCCCAACTTTTGTCCATCTTGCTTGAATATAATCGATAGTTTCCAGAATTGGAACAATAAGGTGCCTAATGATTAAGAAGTCAAGTAAAATATGTAACTGAAACAAATTAAGTAAATATAGTATGCGAATAAAGAGACAAAAATTTACAAACACAACTACAAGGGAGAGTATATATTGTACGAAAGAATCATTTGTAACAGGAAAACAAAAATTCAATCAATTTTATGAGTGACATTGTATGTATGAGACTTGCAATATATTTTAGGGTGCATGGGATAATAAGCAGTTCATATAATTCACCAGAAGAAGGAAGAAAATAGATCATATACTCAATACTGTCGGTCGGGCAGTCATTAATATAACGAAGCTTACAAATGGGGAATAAAAGGGGCAAGAAACTAGGAAGCTGATAAAGAAATTCTTTAGTTAAACCCTAAAACGTGAGTAATTAGAGAATC
Source organism: Heteromeles arbutifolia (assembly GCA_024362995.1). Classification (NCBI taxonomy): domain Eukaryota; kingdom Viridiplantae; phylum Streptophyta; class Magnoliopsida; order Rosales; family Rosaceae; genus Heteromeles; species Heteromeles arbutifolia. The sequence goes on along the minus strand of JANCRC010000010.1, from coordinate 6,489,599 downwards.
AAACAGATTAATAAGCATGATAAACAAATTGAACAGTTTGGCATCTTTCCATTTGAATATTAAATATAAGAAACTAAAAATTACCTGCTGGAAATCCCCAAATTCAATTCAATGTCTTGCAGCCTCAATTTGATTGTATGAAACCCAACTGGAAAAAAATAAAGAACCGATGAGCTTAATCTGTTGAGAAATTGAGAGGGCAAGATTTGAGAAGCAGATAACCAGCATCTTGCAAGTGTAGCTTCAGCTGCCCACGCTCGTCGCCAACTAAACGAGGCCGCTCACCGTCTTGCCCGCTACGCCCTGTCAGCATCCTGCGAGTGCTCCTGGTTAGAGGAACCGCTCGACTTCATCACTAATGCAATATTGGGCGAGAGATGCTATTAGGGTCGAAGGCTCTGTCATTCTATGGGTTTTGGCCTCTGTCTCGCTTTTGTTTTTCACTTGAATCCGTAGGTTCTCTTCTCAGGACATTGCTTCTCCCTTTGTAATATATATCGCAACTTTCAAAACAAAAAAATTGCAATATATATTACAGCTTTCAAAACAAAAAAATGACCAGCACCACTTCGGTGCCTACAAACTAAATAATAAAATTAAAATGTAGAAGAATAGTAATTTTAAGAAATAAAGTTATTTAACAGACACCAATTATTGGTGTCTCAATTTTGAAGGCCACCGATATCAGCGGCATCCAACTATAAAGACACCAAAAAATACTAAAAGTGATTGCTTTATATATGTGGTCACCAATTGCAAATGGTGTGCAAAAAATGGTGTTCTATAGGCATAATTCTAGTAGTGTAAACCGACTTACCACACTAATTGCATAAGTAATGTCAGGACGAGTGTGAGACAAATAAATTAATCTCTCCATAAGCCTCTGATACCATTCCTTATGAGCATGACCTTGATCCGGAAATAAGCCCAGACAATGATTCTCCTCAATTGGAGTATCAATAGGTTTGCAATCTAACATACATGTTTCAGCTAACAAATAAAGAACATACTTCCGTTGAGACAGAAAAATACCATGTTTGGATCGTGTAACCTCGATTCCAAGAAAATAATTCAATTCACCAAATTCTGTCATCTTAAATTCAGTAGCTAGGTACTTTTGAAGACGTTGTATCTCTTTTTGATCATCACCAGTCACTATCATGTTATCAACATAAATAATCAATGTCGTCAGCTTACCATTTTGTCGTTTTAGAAACAAAGTATGATCTGAATGACTCTGAACATACCCAAACTTCTTCATTGAACTTGTAAACCTCCCAAACCACGCTCTAGGATATTGTTTCAAACCATACAAAGCCTTTCGCAATCTGCACACAACACATTTATTAGGAGATGTTCTGATACAAGGTGGGAGATCCATATAAACTTCATCCTTGAGATCACCATGAAGAAAAGCATTCTTAACATCAAACTATAATAGGGGCTAATCCTGGTTTGCTACTAAGGACATAAGAACACACACAGTATTAAGTTCAGCAACAAGAGCAAAAGTCTCTTGATAGTTCACCTCATAGGTTTGAGTATAACCCTTAGCAACTAATCTGGCTTTGTACCGATCAAAAGAACCATTTGCTTTATGCTTAATAGTGAACACCCATCTACATTCAACAACTTTCTTCCTGTTTGGCAAAGGAACCAAACCCTAAGTGGAATTCTTTTCGAAAGCTTCCATCTCATCATTCATGGCATTAACCAACTTAGGGTCAGACAAAGCATCATGTAATTTTGTTGGAACATATACACTAAATAGCTGACATATGTAAGATGTATATGGTTTGGACAAACGATGAGTAGACACATAATTGTTGATAGGATACTTGGCTTTGGCATGCATATCAGGCTCATATTGTACTTTAGGTTTTCCACGATTAGCTCGTGGAGGCAACTGATAAGTAGAAGAATCATCAGAATTTACCTCATATATGTCACCATCTTTTACCAAACCGTTAGAAGAATCATCAATGGATGAACCATCATCAGGCAACTCGTTAGACATGCCAGCAGTAGTCAGCGAGTCATCATAAAGGTAACGAGTCATCAGACATACCAACAACATGCAACTCATTGGGCATATCCGACCTATCGTCAATAGAAATAGTCTCGGGAATGACAGTTGACCGATCACTATCTATATCCGATTGATCAGTATCACGCAACATAATAGGCTATGTCCCCAACTCTACTTGTAACACATCATCCATACCATATCTTCGAATCTGCACTTTACTCTATCTGTCCCCCTGAAGTGGAGAGTTAGAAAAGAGCTTCACAAAATATGAAACTTCCTTGTGGAAGGTGACATCTATGGTAATATGGGTTTTCTGAGTTGGAGAATGATAACACTTATAACCTTTCTGATTTTTAGCATACCCAATAAATACACATCGAAGAGCACATGCATCAAGTTTACTCCACTGATGAGAGTATACATGCACATACGCAATACACCCAAACACCTTAAGAGGAAGTTTGGATATAGAAACAAGAGAAACATGTTTTTGTAGTACATCAAGCGGTGTCTGAAAATCAAGAACCCTACTTGGAACACGATTTATCAAATACACAGCAACCAAAACAGCATGACCCCACAGATGATTAGGAACACATTTATCCAACATCAAGGAGCGAGAAACCTTCATTATTTGACGATTCTTCCATTCGAACACACCATTTTGTTGGGGTGTAAACAGAGTAGTCGTTTGGTGAATAATACACTGGTCACAAAAAAAACATGTCAAAGTGTGATACATATATTCTCCTCCGTTATCAGACCTGAAGACCTTAACTTTGGTTTGAAACTGAGTAGACACCATTGTACAAAATTCTTGAAGAAGTAAAGGGACATCACTCATCAAGAACACCCAAGTTAATCGAATACAATCATCAATAAAAGTAACAAACCAACGGAATCCATTAGAAGTAACCTTCGCCGGACCCCACACATTAGAATGTATTAAGTCAAATGGCAAAGTAGCTTTAGAATCACTTATGGGAAAGGAAGCACGATGACTCTTAGCCATGACACATGTTTCATACTTGAACTTTGAATCACTACAAGTGCGAAACAAAGAAGGAAATAGATGCTTCATATAACTGAATGATGGATGTCTTAAATGTTGATGTCACAACCAAATTTGATGTCTGTCATCCACTTTAGCATTTAGAACTTGATGATTATTTGAACCTAAAACAATAGTATCCTCCATAGTCATAATGTACAAACCCCCAATTCTTTTACCACGACCAATTATCTTCTGAGTTTGAATGTCTTGAAAATAACAATACGTGGGGTATAAGTAAGCGGAACGATAAAAGGTATCAAGTAGTCATCCTACCGACAAAAGATTGCACTTAACAATGGGAACAAGTAAAGCATGGACCAATGATAAGGTCGGAGTAAGAGAGATAGTGCCTTTACCCTTCACAGGAGAAGGTGCTCCATTTGCACTAGTAATATACGGATCACGAACATAGTCACGTAACTTATCAAACACTCTAGGGTCAGCAGTCACATGATCAGTGGCTCTAGTATCAATTATCCATATATTTGTTCCACCAAGATGCATACCCATACTATGATTGTATTGAGCCATTTTGCTAAACCACGAACAATAAAGGCACAAAAGATACGTAGCAGAATTAAAACAATTTACCAGAACACTGTAGCAGATCAATGTTCACGGCAATGTAGCATGACTGTTCACTACACTGTTCACTTTTTTTTTTGGACGAAGGAAACCAAGACAAAAGTGGGCACAAAATTAAAGCACGCAGGTCACCGAGAGCGAATTGCTCTGATGCCAAGTTAAACTAAACCTGGTAAATACCAAAAATATATATGACAATATTTGAGAATTTCTTATATGTTCAATAATCTTCAAAGTGTGGAGTATATATAGGAGTTACAATTGGTATTACATATGCACTTCGTCAATATAGGACAATAAACTACTATTTACACTTTAACTAATATATAACTCGCAACACAAATTCCCTCACCAAGAAGCCCCAAGCTTCATTCTTATTGATCCTTTGTTTGCAAGTAATAACATGTGGTAGTCAAGTTACTTTATAACATAAATAGTATCTTCATGGAATGATGATTACAGCCGTACAAAGACACTAGCACTTGCCCTATTCTACGAAAAAAATTAAAAAGATTGAAGACTGACTGATAGAATCATAAATCAAATAAAAAAAAAATTTACAAAAGACAAGAAAAAGAAATTTATAATTTCAGATAGAAATTTGAGTTCTACCAAAATAAATTATGATGATAAAAGATTGAAATCACAAAAAAATATTTGACAAATATTAAAGGGAAGAACTACTTGATTAATCGGTAAACATAATATTTTATAAAAAATTCATTGAAAAGATATACATAGATATCAGAGAATGAAACCAAATTTTTTTACATCTAAATATCAGCGTGTATTTTTCTAATTAACTATTTTTTCTCTTGTGTACGAGCATTTTTATTCAAGAAGTGAACACATAAAAGGTTCACTCTTACCAACACTTACACATGCATAATTTAGAAGTACACATTGGCGAAACCAAGATCTTAACCCAATAAGTGCATGATTAAGAAGTTGTCATGTTACACATTCACTTTCATATACTTAACCTAAACCCATGTACATGATCTTGACCCACACGGTTGTCTTTACTTCATTTGTCAAATTATCTACTTGGTCCTAGTGCATTGCACATATTAATTCTTGAAACCTTATTACTTGCACAAAACATCAACCAAATTTTCTGTTTTTCGTGAATATCATTTAGAGTCATCAGTTATAATTAGTAAGGGTACAATGACATTGTTGGGGTCATATCCACCAATTTTCCCCGCGTTGGCTCCACTAGTAGTGTACCTGCACAACAAATTCAATTTGAAGATAAAGTCCAGAAACCTGCACCAACAAATTCAATTTGGAGATAAAGTTCAGAAATTTGATGGATAACTATGGTTTTTTATGGGATCAAATTCCATTTAGAGATTCATATGTCACGTTCCTTATTTTAATGAAGAGTTATTGTGACCCGTTTGCAACCGCTAAAATTATATTCAATGGTAAAAAATTAATAAAAATGTGTGAGAGATAAAAATGGCTGTGTGATTTAGGATTCAAGTTTTAGGGTTGAGGATTTAGGGCTAAGAGTTTAGAGTTTGGCCAATCATTTTACGTTCCAGTTTTCAATGGATATATGTAGAGCTATTCAGGAGTGGGAGAGTGGAGGGAATGATATATATTGTGAAACGTCAGATAGGTTGACTGTGTGTGGTTGAACCAATGGGAATACGTGATTGATTGACGCGTACATGTGATCTTCGATTCGGTGGTGTGGTACTTGTACAAAAGTATTTGATATTGGGTCTTTTCTAAAGGATCAGTACGTACGAAGATCATATTGTAGCTCTTATTAGTATTGTTTAGAGGCAATCAACGCTACCCTAATATTGAGATGATTTCCACGGCTGATAAATTGGCTAATTTGAGTTTATTGTGTTTTTGAGTGTCTGATGTTGTTAGGATTTCTAGACCTCATGATTTTTTTTTTTTTTTGGTAATTTCATTTTGTTGACTGTTTAACTCTGTTGTTAATTAAAATCTACCCAAAGTAACCACGTTGTAATTTTAATAAACGAACAATTGATGCAAAATCCATATTGAATATGTGATGTTTATAGACTGTGGAGTATGAAGGTAGAGAGACAACTGCGTAGGTTGCCCAAGTAAGATAGAGAATATATATGTATGTTTGCTTGCATGGCTGATAATTCTCAATCACTTTTTAAGTAATCAATTAATTATGCATGTGGCTTATTGTAGCTAAATCAATGAAGAATAATCTCAATTCGAAAAGTATAAATGTTAGTATGAATCAATCAATTAATTAATCAGTTCACATATAAATACAGTATGGCATAAAATGATTAAACCTAATGAATTGCCAAATGAGACCCTATCGAAATTAGACGAAAAAACCTTCACATCTCTCGTTTTGAATATGGACATTAACTGATTAGCAAGACATCTTTTGCTTCGTTTTAAGGTGTTTTTCAAATAATTGAAAACGTTTTTAGAGAAAATATTTTTTCCAGGATCTACTTGCATTTAAAATAAAGATTGGTTGCAAAAACATTTTCACCAAACACGCTTTCATTCATTTTAAATGGACTTCGAAACAAACCCTTCAATTACCAATTATTTCCAGTCTCCTTCTCTCCAATCAGATACATCGCAAAAACAAAAGGAATCATATTTTCATACCAAAAAAGATGGAAAAGATTAGGTTCTTGCGTATGTGTGAACAGTTTGGGGTTTACCCATTTTTGTTAAGAACACGTATGAGTCCTTTTCTTCTCTATACTGTTTTCTACTTCTTTTCCTAGTATAGCCCACTGGGGAGAAGGGAAAATACTTAAAGATATCATTCAACATAAGCAACCATAAATTAACCCCTTTGGAAACAACCATAATACCCCATTTCCCCTAAGACAAAAAGAGCACGTACACCACCCAAGTTGCTTTCTTAATTAACGTTACAGCACGTCAAACTTGTATAAATATTACGCAGCTGTGCTAACTTCATGACTAGCTTTCCATGGATAATATGTATATCTACAGTGCAATAGTTCTTATACATAAATTCTACACTATATGCTGCCAAACCCCATGCCCTAAAGCATGCCACCATTATATATAAACACCAACCTTCTGTCAATTCCAGACGTAGATAATTGTCCATAAAGTAGTACCCATTAATTTTTTTCCTCTTAAAAAAGAAGAAAATAAAACTAGATATATAATTTCAGTTTTGGTAGATACTATTAGGAGTAATCCAGTTGTTTTTACGTTGAAATATTGTGATTCCACATCACCCTTTTGTTTCTGCATCCCTTTCTTCATTCCAGATGAACAATAAAAAGCAAGATTTTCTGTACAAACCTTTAGTTCATTACTTCATCTATGCAATAATCAAACACAAAAATACCTACTCAAAATATTGTGAATGCTAAAAAATATAAAACAATTGTAAGAGCTCAATACTACCTGAGCGCACGTCATCACTCACCCTAATGAAGTTCTTTTCTACTATATAAATCCCCTCCCCACACCACCATCAGCACAACTCCAGTACGTGTACAACCACACATCGATCCCTGGCAATCATGAACACTACCCAACGAATGACGACTCAGTTTCTCCTCTCCCTTGTCTTCCTCTTTTTCCTCTCCTGCCCCACCGCCGGATCCCCATTCACTGAAAAGGTACAACGCACCAAGGATGTTATCAATGTTTGTCTAACCAATGCCCATGCCGATCTTGACTTTGTCACCAGCATCCCCCCCCCCCCCCTAACCCGACCAACGCAATACTAGCGTCCGTGAGTCTTGCGTCAAATTGTTCGAGGATTCCGTTGAATCTTTTCGCACTGCTCTCGCGTTTGTGGACCAACTAGGCACCCCCGGCACCCCGACCTTTCATCAAAAGATTAAGGATACGAGTCTCCAGTTGAGTGTCGGGTATACCTATGCGCGGACTTGTCAAGAAAGCTTTGAGGTCGTGAATGATGGGCTTCTCAAGACCGAAGTGTCCAATCGTGTGGAGGATTTGATTAAGCTTGAGGGCATAGCAATTGAGCTCCTCAATAAAGTTGAAGGAGGGACTATGCTTTGATCATAATGCGCTTTATTGGATATATGTCAACAATCTGTGATAAACTTATATATGCTAATAATAAATGCGAACAAATATATTACAGAGTATAAACAAAATGAAATAATATTTAAGCATATAAACAGAAGATCGAGGCTTGCGTACCGGAATGTCCTTGAAACAGAAATTTCGTCCCTGCTCAGTACTTGTAATTCTACAGATGTCTGCTTCACCAGGATTCAACGATCTAAGTCAGAATTCCAGCACCGAAAAACTAGACTTCTGGCGAATTTCTTTGTGGTACTCTCAGTATGCTTGGTATGTATGGATTGATGATTTTCAGTGAGTTGAATGATATGTAGATGCATGTATTTAATTATAGTAAGCATATGTCTGTTCGCAACATACATGTTTTTGGGAGGCGACTGTTCAACGCAAAGAGTGTGTTGCTCCATCTTTTTCTCAGATAGTTTCATACGCTCCCAGACTTCATCTGAAACGATGAGTCTGTTTGAAAAAATAAAAAAGAGTAATTAAATTCAAAATAATTATTGAATTTAATTATTAGAGCCCGAGCCCAAGAGCCCCAAGGCCCATCTTTTGATAATTAATTATATATTAATTATCAATTAATTAGTACACCCCAAAGCCCAACCCTAATGTTGAGCCTAATTTTATTCTCCATGGTCCATCACTTCAATCACTTTTTATAAGTGACAAAGCCTTATAAAGTGAGGGAACCATTTGGTAGGGACCAATGTGGGACAATGAAATTTCTACTCAAAATTTCCAACAATACCCCACATTTGAGTTGAAATTTCATTCAAACACCACCAATTTACTACAACACCCTACATTTGAATGCAAATGTATGACTAGGCTGCCTAAAACTGAGAAAGAATAGACATGATATGCATAAGGTGAAGTGTCTTTTGGACTTGAACTTACCCTAGTGAAAACATATCGGGTTTACTTGGTGACGCAGTGGATGTGGAAGATCTTGAACTGTTCACCGCAGTAGTAAACCGAGACAATATGCTACACACATATCATGTCTGCCACACGTCAATTTATACGGTTGTGTTCATTTTGGCCCTGAACAGATCCCGGATTTCGTAGGAGCTTTAGAGAATTTAGCCATTTCAATTCTCATAAATGCGGCCCCATTTCCTCTTGATAACAAGATATTAATGTCATTAAATGTATAAAACATAACCCCTCGAACGCAACAGACAACACACATTTTATCATAAGAATGGGTAAGTTGTGTGTTCAACTTTTGAATCAAACTCAACCAGTTTGCCTATTGAACCTAGACCATGTGATATCCAATCAGCTACGTTAGGTTTCCGCCCAGTCCAATTCTTTGAATTGGCTTGAGACCCATTCCCCTCAATGTAAATAAAATTTTTGTCAAAGGATCAGCTATATTTTCCTTTGACTTCACATAATCAATGGATATTATTCCATTGGAACTTCTTAAGAGTATTATCCCGACACCTAATGTGTCGCAACTTTCCATTGTATACATGACTTTTGGCCCCTGATTGCGCAGCCATACTGTCATAATGTATACATATAGCATTTACATGCTTTGGCCACAGTGGAATATCCTCCAGAAAATGTTTGAGCCACTCGGCTTCTTCTCCAGCCAAGTCTAAAGCTATAAACTCTGACTCCATGGTGGAACGTGCTATACATTTCTGTTTAGAGGATTTCCAAGATATTGCTGCACCTCCCAAGGTAAAAACATATCCACTTGGATTATGTAGTGTCAGAAATCCAAATAGCATCACTTAAGCCTTCTACAACAGGTGGATACTTTGTGTAGTGTAGTCCGTAGTGAAATGTATTTTTCAAATACCTTAACACTCTTACTAAAGCATCCCAATGCTCTTGTGTCGGATTACTTGTATATTTACTAAACCTATTTATTGCATAAGCTAAGTCAGGCTTAGTCGAATTCATCAAGTACATTAGACTTCCAATTACTTGTGAATATTCAAGTTGAGATATGGCATTGCCTTTATTTTTCTCCAACTTGCATCCAACATCAAAAGGAGTTGCAGCAGGTTCGCAGTCAAATTGACCAAACCTCCGTAATATTTTTTCCGCATAATGGGACTGTGTAAGGCCATACCCTTCACCATTTCTCTTAATTTGAATTCCTAGAATGACATCGGCTTGACCTAAGTCTTTCATATAAAAACTTGAATTCAACATTTTTTTTGTTTTGTTTATTCCAAGGCCCTTTTTTTTTATAATTAATTATACTTTAATTATCAATTAATTAGTACACCCCAAAACCCAACTCCAAGGTTGAGCCCAATTTTATTCTCCATAGTCCATCACTTCAATCACTTTCTATAAGGGACAAAGCCTTATAAAATGAGGGAACCATTTGGTAGTGACCAATGTAGGACAATGAAATTTCTACTCAAAATTTCCAACACGCTTACCCTCGTTGCAAAAGTTGGAATTGTCAATTAGTGAGATAATTAATTAATGAAAATAAATTAAGATCTAAATACTGCAAACTTTGTCGTGAGTTTGTATTTTTTTGCTTGATTGTGTCATCCTATATATAGATTATGTCGTACTAAGGAAGATAATAGAATCTTCATTATATATGGATTATATATAAACCATAGTTTATTTTCGGTTTCTATTTTCTTGCTTGGTTAAATAAACGGAATTAGAACACTATTTAATTGATACTATAGAATTTTAATAGGATTTACACAATTGCATTTTTAACCTGATTAAGACTACAATAACATGGACCAAAATAGGGTAAACCATGCATGAAATCAATTAATTAAATACTACATATACACCAAAATAAGCCAAGAACTTTGTACTAAACTAGAATTAAATAAACGGAAATGCACCAATAGAAGATAGCCTTGCAGCAAGTCATAGAACTCAGAAAATTATTCGTTACCATCACGTGAATATAAATCGAATCATCTTGTTAACAGTACAATTAAGTAACACTAGCAAAGATCACATCCTCCGTGAAAAATATAATTTTTATTTTTCATCTTTCTCAAATATTGTTTTTAATTTTTTTTTTTTGGTAAGAGTTATGCAGGTGTCAAAAAAAAAGAAAGTGTTGGCAGTTATGGAGAGAGAAAGAGACAAAGAAAGATAGAGAGTTTAGAGGGTAGTGATAAGGTGACATGGCTGTAAGGTACAGGAAAAAAAAAACAGCAAAAAGTTATTTGTTCGAAATTACTTTAATGCCTTATTTTTTTTCTTTTCTCACATTTTTTTTCAGTTATGTATTAAAAATTGTAATTGTAATTTCATTAGTTTTTTGTTGACAAAGTGAGTTCTATTAATATGTAGTTTAAATAATAGAATTTGTTAACACTTTACTTAACAAATTCTATTGTGTTTCTTCATATGACTTTGCCAAGACTTTGAAGTTTTGATTGACGGTTTATTTCCTCTTTATAAACGTTCTGCTCCGTTTGCAAAAGCTGAGACGTGGAGGTTTGAATCCCACGTCAATTTTTGTTTCGCTTCTAATTGATTAAATAGATGGACATTAAACAAAAGAGAAAGGAATTTGTACTGCGTAATCGTTGTTGACGTGCGCAAGGCCGACTTTGGTGGAGTCTTTGAGAGCGCCGTAGGCTTTCCTCCACGTCTAAAGCGTCCCCATTTTTTCTCTGCTTCTTCTTGTACTGTACTACCTCAATTCCTCCACCACTCAGCTCGCTCTCTCTGACTACCACTTTTATCTCTAAGTCACTAGTTGCAGCTCAACCTTGAGGATTTATTATGCAAGAATTAAGCAAAGGGTTTTGAAGGATATATTATTGTACCTCCAAAAGCTTTGACACATTTGACCACCTTGAGGATGACGGTGATGGGGTTTTACTCTTTCTTCATCTTACCTCCGTCTCCCTTCACCTCATCCCCGTTGTTGTTGGCGGTGTTGGCGCCTCCATTTTGTTGCCGCCGCCGTTCTTCTTCCGCATTAATCAAGAACAAACACAAACCCATTAAAATAATTCCTTGCAAAAGGACTTTTTTCACATAACGACACTTCGTGCAGCATACAGAGTTGTTTTTTCCCTTCCACCTTTCTGCATACATAAAGACATCTTTACTACTAAAACAATTTGCACATGTTCTTCATGCATTGATTTTATATGTCCATAATTTTCTATATTAGACAGTAATAAAATTAATTTTCATATTTTCATGAGATAGATAAACTGTCAGAAAAAATTAACGAATATAAATTATGTTGCAGAAAGATTCCACACATGCTAATCCAAGATATACAAACACAACTGTGAATTTTTTTTTTTTGAAGAACAACTGTGAAATTAATTTAGCATATCTTATTGCACCTACTTTTGTCCCTTTTTTTTTTTTTTTTTTCTGCAGACACGATTGTAATTGCAGTAGAGGAAACAACATCACACAAAATGAAAACATAAAATAATAATTACAATTTAATATTTATTAGTCAATCAACTATATGTTTTTAATGCATTCTTTTACATTGTTCACATGCGATTAACTGTTATGTATTTTATTTCAATTAAAAGAATAATTAATTAACTTGCGCGTGGTGTGCTGCGATAATTTTTCTTTCTTAACCAAGACTTTTTGTTGTAGGTGTTGAAACTTCCGTTTAGAGTGTTAGAAATAATTTTTAAATGAAGAATAATAGAATGTACTAAACTATGGTATTTCTAATAAGATCAATCCAAGGGCTCTAAGAAAGATTGTAGGAAAAAAAATCCATGAATAAGGCCAAATAAATCAAGTATGCATCAAACCGCATTTCCTTTGAGTTTTGTTAGTAATCAAATGTTCTGAGTCCTATGACCTGCTGCAAGGCTATCTTTTAATTAACTGCCATTTTATTGTGATTATTTAATTTGTCAAGGTGTGTTAGTAGCTTTTCTGTCAAAAATACATTTTATTCCTAATCCCACTTGACTTTGCTCCCCCACACCTAATGCATGTGCTCTGTCTACCATTAACTTAAAACATTCCCAAATCACACCAGCCAGCCATACAAAAGCACCGGCCACATCAAATATTAGGACACGATTCATGTAACCAAATTCAAAGAACAAAGTTCAGATAACAAAATGCAAAGAACACGATTCATATAATAAAATTCAAGAATAGCATTCGGAGGATTTGAACAATTTGTGATACCATTAAAGAAACAGGTGTTCTAATTTCTTTCCTTGCTTTCCCCATTACTGTAATTCATTTATTCTCTCATTTCCTAAACCCTCGTAGTCCCTATAAAAAAAAATTGGTAATTTTTTTTTTTTTTGGTCTAAAAAATATTTGGCAATCGTTTATGTATATTTCAAAAATAAATATAAAAAATACAGAAAAGACAATAAATAGATAATAATATCTGAAAATATTAATCAATTTGTCTGGTGAAGTTTTGGTGGTTGTATTACCATAAACATCATGCATGCATGATGAGAAATAGCAAATAGAAAGGGGGACGTGCAACGTGGTGACATGTAAACGTAGACGAAGTAGGGTTTGTTTTATGCCCGAGTTTCCCGCGAAACAGAGAAGCATGACGTGCCCTCTCTCTTTCTCTCTGTCGTCCCAAAACAGAGAGCCCGTCCATCACAGACAAATCTACACATATTTATCAAAACGTTGCTGTTTTCTTCCTCCGTTTCTTCTCTGTCCCTCCTCTGGTTCCTCACCATTCTTTAATTTCCCAGGTCAGTTTTCACTTCATCATTTTATTCAACCTGCATTTCTTGAACTTGTATCATATTTCCGTCGATCTTCTTCCGTAAAAACTGTCCACGCATTGCTTTTGAGATTTGTTCTAAGTGATTGATTTATATATTTATTATGTATTTTTAACAAGATGTAATCATCCTTATGGTTGGTTTTCATGTTCTATTTTGGTTACCCAGAAACCAAATAGATCTTAAATTCTTGGTCTTCTGTTTGATTCGTATTTATATTTATTCATAAATTTTGTGTAAGATTTTGCCATGTGTGTGAGTTTGGACTCTTTCATTTTGGACAAAAACGAAACATATAGGATGCAGTTTAAAGGCTAATCTTTCCTTTTTGTTTATTGTAGATAAGTTGATGTGGGATTTTTTGGAATTGCAGGAATAATTTTATTCAGAAATATTTTTGTTGGTGCTGAATAAAACTAATTGTGTAGAATATTAGCAATTGGTGGTGATACATGGGTCGTTAATCTTGCTGTGTCACCACAACTTGAAAAATGATGTGTTGCGGGGGTGCGGAGGAGGAAAACTTCGGCCCACCTGCTAATCAATACACCGCCCCACCCAGAGGTGGGAATACATATGGAGGAGGAGGAGGTATTTTTTTAATGTTTCTTAATTTGAAATCATTTGCCATATTGTGATTTATGAGGAACATTGTGTTGGTGGTAATTATTAGAGGACAATTTCATTCAAATTACAAGTTCTAATTAGCCATGCAATGTTCTATTAACTTGTTTGCTAGGTCAATCAAAATCCATTTCTTAAGCAAAAATGCAGCTCCTTACTTCTAATTATTGAGGAATTTCAGTATGGGCGGCTGTATTAGCATTTTGGTTGTCCAACTTCTTAGCTTAAGTCTATTAGACAATTGCTCGACCCATAAAACCAAGGCCTCATGAGGCCTTTATTGAGAAATAATCTTTTCATTTCATCTTTTAATAAAATTACAACCTGTATATATACAAGTATAACAACCAATGAAAGTAGCACCACTACATTCTAATTAACAGAACAAACTATCCAATATCTAAGTAGGATCTTTTATATCTGCATTTACATTTATACCCTCAATATCCCCCTTCAAACTGATTTGAGGTTGCCGAAGAGCAAGTTTGGACCTGAGAAACAGAAAACGAGATTTCAGAGCCTTTGTACAAATATCAGCTACTTGATCCTGTGACCAAACAAAATGCAGAGAAATTTCATGTGCCAAAACTTTTTCCCAGATGTAGTGATAATCCAATTCAACATGCTTAGTACGAGCATGGAAAATGGGATTTTTGGCAAGATAGATAGCTGATATATTGTCACACCACAGCTTTGGTTGACAGGGTAATTGAAAACCAATATCACCAAGAAGCTTGGAAACCCAAGTTAATTATGCAGCAGTGTTAGCCAAAGATCTATATTTAGCCTCTGTAGATGACCGTGCCACTGTGGATTGCTTCTTAGCACTCCAACTTATGATAGAATTGCCCAAACAAATACAAAAAACACCAGTTGATCTGCGATCAATAGAACAGCCTGCCCAATCAGCATCAGAATAAGCAGTGATACCCGGTGGTGAGGAACTTTTAGAAAACCAGAGACCACACTCAATGGAACCTTTGAGATACCTCATAATGCGTTTGACAACTTGAAGATGAGAAAGTCGAGGACAGTGCGTAAACTGACAAACAAGGTTCACTGCAAAAGAGAGATCGAGCCTAGTCCATGTGAGATATTGAAGGGCTTCAACAAGGGATCTATATTCAGTAGGGTCATCCAAGAGAGGAGAAGAGTGATCAAGTTTTGATGTACTAAAGGGAGTAACGCAGGGTTTGGCACCATCCATTTGGCCTTGTGCAACAGATCCAGGATGTATTTAGGCTGAGAAATAAAAATACCCTTGGAGGATCGCTTAACTTCAATGCCAAGAAAGTAATGCAAATGACCAAGATCCTTGATAGGAAAGAGAGCACTGAGTTGATCAATAACATGCTTGCAGGCTTGAGGAGAATGACATGTGACAAGAATGTCATCAACGTAGACAAGGATAAACACCAAGTGAGGATTGTTCTTAACAAACAAGGAATGATCAGATTTTGAGCCAACGAATCCTAAGGAGAGTAATGCACCATGTAGTTTATCATACCAAGCTCTAGGAGCTTGTTTGAGACCATACAAAGATTTATGGAGTCGGCAAACAGAATTAGGCTGTGTAGAATCCTGAAATCCTGGAAGTTGTTGCATGAACACAGTTTCTGTAAGAGTACCATATAGAAAAGCATTACTGACATCAAGTTGGTTGAGAAATCAATCATATTGAGCAGCCAAAGTAAATAAAATTCGAATGGTAATAGGGCTAAAAGTCTCAGTGTAATCTAACCCTTCCTGTTGATGAAACCCATTTGCAACACACCGTGCCTTATACCGATCTATAGAACCATCAGGCGTGCATTTGATTCGAAATACCCATTTGCAACCCACCAAATTCTGAGAATGAGAATAGGGAACCAAGGACCAGGTACCATTGCTCAGAAGAGCATTGAACTCTTCTTGCATTGCCTTCCTTCAGTGAGAAGATTTGGATGCCTGATGATAGGTGGAAGGAACAAAGTCAACACTGAGATGAGATGGAAATGTATGTTTAGTGGCAAGCAAAGCTTTAGGTTTAAAGATGTCAGACTTGGAACGAGTTTGCATTGGATGAATGTTGAGAGGAAGAGATGACAGTGATAGAGAAGAGGTATTTAGGTGTTGGGAAGTAGATGGATTTGGTGCAGTATATGTATTGGGTGAAGAAGATGAATTTGGTGAAGAAGATGTATTTAGGTGTTGGGAAGTAGATGAATGTGGGGGAGGAGATGTATATGGTGAATGAGATGTATTGGGTGATGATGGCTGGGAAGAATGAAAGGAATTAAATGTGAGATTAGATGGTGGGTATAAATGTAAGGATGAGGAAGATATAGGCTGAGAGGATGAGGACGAAAATGAATTATGAAAAGGGAAATTATGCTCATCAAATATGACATGTCGGGAAATATAGATTATGTGAGATAAAGGATCCAGACATTTGTACCCTTTGTGATTTAAACTGTACCCCAAGAAAACACAATGCTTGCTTTTTGGTTCTAACTTAGAGGTAATGTAAGGCTTCAGCCAAGGAAAGCAACTACAACCAAATACTTTGAGAAAAGTATACTTTGGAGCTTTCTTGAATAAGGATTCCCAAGGAGATACATTTATTGCAGTAGGCATTCTGTTGATGAGGTAAATTGTTGTGGAGAATGCATGAACCCAATATTGATATGGAACCTTGGAGACTGTCAAGAGAGTACGGGCAGTTTCAACAAGGTGTCTGTGCTTGCGCTCAACACATCCATTTTGCTATGAAGTGTATGGGTAGCTGAGTTGATGTGTAATACCATGTTCAATTAAGAACTGAGAAAACTTAGAGCTCAAGAATTCACCACCAGAATCTGAACGAATAGAAATAACTTTGACACCCAACTTATTTTCAATAAGAGACTTGAATTGAACAAATGTAGAAAGAACATCAGAGGATATAGCCAAGAAGACTTTGTATAGTCATAAAAAATTATCACACAGTATCGAAAACCATGTACAGAGGAAATAGAAGCTGGTCCCCAGACATCAATGTGAAGAAGTTCTAATGGCTTGCTTGTAGTACAAGAACCAGAAACAAAAGGAAGCTTGGAGCTTTTGCTTACAGAACAATTTGAACAGAAAGTGTTATTCATAGTACTACACACAGAAATACACAAAGTAGAGACCAATTTATTTAAAATTTTGGTAGAGGGATGGCCAAGTCTCTTGTGCCAAAGATCCCGAGAAGCTTTTGTAGTAGCTGCAAACAAGTGTTGAGAACCAGCAGCAGGAGATGATGCATGAAAAGGGTAGAAGCCATCACGAACTGGTCAACTAAAAAGCATCTTCCCCGAAGAAATATCCTTCACAGTGAAGTGAAAAGGATAAAGATGCATGGAACACTAGTTGTCAAGAAGAAATTGATTTGCAGATAACAAATTTTGCTTTAAATCAGGCACATGAAGAACATTTTTCAACTGAAAGCAATGGTTACGAGTATTTAAAGAAGAAGAACCAGAGTGGTGAATGGGCAAACCTTTGCCATCACCAATGTAGACCTGTTCAGGACCATGATAAGTCTTAGGATTTTCCAAATTGGTGTAGTTATTGGTCATGTGTGAACTGGCACCAGAATCAACAAGCCAAGTAGGGGCAGATGAAGTAGAACCAGTGTGAGCAACCATAGCAGAGTGAGAGGAAGATCCAATGTAGCTGGGATTTATACGTTGTGGACAGTCAAAGGCTTTATGATCATAATGACGATAGATTTGACAAGGAGTACGTTTGCCAGAGAAAGAACGACCACCACGAGAAGAACGATGATTATTTGATTATTCGGCCGATAATTGTTGCGTTGAAAATTGCCAATGAAATTGCCCCTGCCTTGAAAATTTCTAGGGTTTAAAGAACTGCCATGATTTTGAGAGTAATTAGAAGAACGACCTTGAGAGAAATTTTGTGAGGAATGAGTCTGAGCATTGTAAGCCTGATGAGCCATAGATGGTGTGGTAAGAAGACCCGTAGAAGAATTAAACGCCTGGAAATGAGCAGTTAGAGGCGATTTCTTGCAATTATTCAACTGAATTTCTTTGCTCAGAAGAATGCCATACAATTCATCAATGGTAGTCGATCCGATGCGAAATTGAACAGCATCAACAAAAGAATCATACTCTGATGACAGTCCATGAAGTATGACAGAAATGAGCTCGGAATCAGCCACCGGAGCTCCAGCACTCGCAAGAGCATCTGCGATTTCCTCAATTTGTTGGAGAAATTGAGCTGTTGTAGATTCACCTTTTGTAATGTTACGCAGACGCGATCGAAGATCATGAATGTGAGATTAAGAAGCAGCAGCCAATCGTGACTCCAATTTCGCGGGAAGAATTAACTCCAACAATGTAAGGAATTAAGGTTTCAGACAGTGTAGAATTGAGCCAGATGAGAATGTTTTGATCATTCTCATACCAAGAAACATACTCAGGATTAATGAGAGAAGTGCGATTACCAGAATCATCCAGTAGCATTTGAGGTGGCAGAGGTGTTGAGCCATCAACAATGCCGGTGAGATTGTAGCGGCAAAAAATAGGAGCAAACAGAGCACTCCATGTGAGATAATTGGTAATGGTGAGCTTAATTGGTACCAGAGATCCAATATTCTGAATTGTGATGGAGGAGGTCACCGGAGGAGGGACCGTGGCAGAGGAGTTCGACGGAGGAGGCGGATGAACATGAGTAGTAGAGTCAGAAGAAGAAGCAGGAGCTGCCATTGATGCGCAAGGCTAGGGTTTTGGAGATCGAGATGGCGATCGCAATTAGAAAGGAGGAAGAAGAAAGGTCGTATGTGGTGAAGCGTGTTTGGATCAGGTCGTGAGACATAAGGCAGTTGATACCGTATTGAGAAATAATCTTTCATTTCATCTTTTAATAAAATTACAACCTGTATATATACAAGTATAACAACCAATGAAAGTAGCACCACTACATTCTAACTAACAGAACAAACTATCCAATATCTAAGTAGGATCTTTTATATCTGCATTTACATTTATACCCTCAATAGCCTTTAGGATTGGATAGGAATGGATAACAATTCAGATGACTGCACACCTGTAGGAAAATTTCATCTCACAGATGATTAAATAAGTGGTTTTGGGGTTAGCCCAAGTGGTGACTGAGGGCGGGCAAAATCTAATATAACTGGAATAAATATGGTGTGGAATGAGGTTGGAGGTTTGATGTTGAGAGCCTATAGAAACGAGAGCTCTGATACTATGTCAAACAATGATATCATGACCTTGTCAAAGATTAAGTTGTTAATTAGATAATCGGTGGACAACAAACTAACAAATTTAATCCGTCCGTATGTCAAACATATTTTCAGCCTTCATGCATATGCATACTTGTGTCACAAACTAGCAAGCACCTTGTCAAGCATTACAAACCATTCCATTGTGTTGCAGGCAATGATAGGGGAGAGCCAAGGGGTTCTAATACGGTCAAAAGCGGAGCTCCACAGAAGGTCTTACCGATCGAAATACCATCTATGTCTTTGGATGAACTAAATAGGTTAACGGGTAACTTTGGTCAGAAGGCTTTGATAGGAGAAGGTTCTTATGGCCGGGTTTTCCATGCAAAATTGAGTAATGGTAAGGCTGCTGCAATAAAGAAATTGGATATGGGTTCATCACAAGAGGACTCTGATTTTTCAGCACAAGTAAGATTTGGGACCTTATGTTTTCTCTACAAAGACAATGTTGCATATTTTACTTAAAATGCTGGATTAATCTTTTGCAGTTATCAATAGTGTCAAGACTTAAGCATGAGCATTTTGTGGAGTTGATGGGGTATTGCTTGGAGGCAAATAACCGAATTTTGATATATGAGTTTGCAGCCATGGGATCTTTACATGACATATTACATGGTATACTCAGTTACTAATTTGCTTTTGTGTTTGTTTCTACAATTCGTTGAAAATCGATTCATTTTATCCACTATTTCTGCTGCAGGAAGGAAAGGAGTACAAGGGGCTGAACCGGGTCCAGTTCTTAGTTGGAATCAGAGAATTAAAATTGCCTTTGGTGCAGCTAAAGGCCTTGAGTATCTCCACGAAAAGGTTCAACCTTCAATTGTTCACCGTGACATCAGATCTAGCAACGTCCTGCTCTTTGATGACCATGTTGCCAAAATTGCGGACTTCAACTTGACAAATCAGTCATCAGACACAGCAGCGCGGCTGCACTCGACTAGAGTTTTGGGAACGTTTGGCTATCATGCTCCTGAGTAAGCCTCGGTTATTGTTTTCTGAATGTTTGATTTGATTCTACTAATCTAATAGAAGGAACATTACTAGATTAGAAGTTGTATGTTAGCTTGATCTTGATGTATTTATGTCCCCTATAATGGTTATATAGTGATGGATATGTTACATACTAAGTTTTGTATATATAGGGTAATATTCTATTTTTAGACTTATGTTTAGATTGTGGATTTAGATCACATGCAAACAAAAATCAACCTAGTAATGGTCTAGATTCATATAGTATGTGTAAACATAATTAAGCATCTTACGTTGTCAGACAACTGGCAAGAAAACATAATTAAGCATCTTACCTTTATGATCTCCCAAACACGGTTGAGTATATACATATCTTGTATAGAACCCGTTTTATAATCTGCACTAACTCTAGCATTTTGCCATCATGCATGATATTTTCTCCTTACATTTGCTTTGTAATTTCCTCCTTTAATTATAAAATCATTGCTTTTAATTTTATTTTTTATTCAGGTATGCGATGACAGGACAAATTACTCAGAAGAGTGATGTTTACAGTTTTGGGGTTGTTTTACTAGAGCTTTTGACAGGGAGAAAGCCTGTAGATCATACAATGCCAAAGGGGCAACAAAGTCTTGTTACTTGGGTACACATAAATTTCTCAAGACTCTCTAACTTGCTTTTAGCAGTGCTTTCTAAAGCCCTCTAATCTGAATCCACATACAAATTAAACATTACAGGCAACTCCAAGATTGAGCGAGGACAAAGTGAAGCAGTGTGTTGATCCCAAGCTAAACAATGACTGCCCACCAAAGGCAATTGCTAAGGTTTGCTTTAAAATCCTTTCTCTTAACAAACTTACTATGAACAATCTAGGAATCCCATGAAAAAAAAATGACCAAATTCACATTCTCGTAACAGTTATAAGACTCGTTTGGTGCCTAGAATTGAAATGAATTGGATAACTCATAAAATTCAAGGTATATTGAAGGTATATGTGAATGATTTTTTAAGAGGATCAAGGATTAGACAGTTTCATCTCTTCCAGTTTTCCATGTTTTTGGGGAGGATTGGAAGGGAATAAAGTTTACTTAACGAGTGATTAATCTTCTACATTCAAGTCGAAAACAAGTTTTCACTTCTTCCTTCAACATAATTTGAATATTTTGCACCTAAACTCCAAATGAGCCCATAGGGTAAAGCTATTCACACTCTTAGTTTCTCATAATGCGCTTCTCCTTTCTGAGTGTTTTAATATTGCTATATATTAATTTCGGAGCACATGACGACATACTAGGAGTGTGAATATTAGTGGTAGCTCACGCCTGTGTGGGTGACTATTAGCCATCGATGGACGTGGGTATATTATACGACACTATAGCTGGATGATTTGATTGGAAACCCTTGCTTTGTTGTTTCAATAAGGCAGGCATACCTTGGGCTATCAACTTGATATGTAATTAGTTTCTAAAACTTTGGTTTTCATGCGCAATGTCTCAGTTGGCAGCAGTGGCAGCACTTTGTGTACAGTACGAAGCTGACTTCAGGCCAAACATGACCATCGTTGTGAAGGCTTTACAGCCACTGCTAAACGCAAAACCTGCAGGCCCAGAGTCAAATGCCTAAGCATGTATACTCTACCACGTGCATGCATGCAGAATCAGCAACTTGTCTTGTGTACGTGTGCTTTGTAACCTATCTTTCTTCTTTTGTAATCTTATTCCCACGTTATGCTCCACTGAATCGATACACTATCGATTACAAGGATTCGTTTTGAATTTGTCATTTACCTAGTTTAATCAAGAAAGCAGTCCTAGTTATTCTCTAGTTCAATCAACTTTCTTGTATTTGCTTTTTCATTTCTAAATCTCATGTCACTTGAAATGAAAAGGTTTAGAAACTATGATTGAGATCAAACAAATATACCATCAACACATATACAAACTGTGGATGCAAATATCTGTCATAGGACGATCTGCTTGAATGAGGTTTGTGATAGATACTTGAGAAAACTTGCAACCAAAATGCGGAGTTAATGGGAGCCTCGGCCACGGTTAGTTGTGTTTGTTGTATGAAATCAACACTTGAGTGCGAATAATTGAGCTTGTAGCATAAAGCTTTCAAGTTTAGAGCCAAGTGTGGCTATTTTAGAAAATGACCATACGTGATCTGCAAGGGACTTGCAAATGACACTTGACAGGTGTTGAAATATCTCACATCGATCTTTTTTTTATTTTTTTATTTTATTTAAAAAAAAGAAAAGAAGAGTTTAAATCCTAACCCCTGGGGATGGTGAGAAAAGATATATTTTACATCCAGATGGGCCATAATTGGAGATACCATTGTTTCTGGTACAAAAGTTCATACCACTTCAACTAATACTGAAATCTTTTGTGATAAAACCTCATATATATCGAATTATGCAGATGGTAATTAACTAGTTGGAGACAATATTGATATTGTTGGAAGTGAACCTTTGGCCCATCTCTTTGATAATCTGAAATAGAGGAGAAAATGAAGGTTATGGTAGTTGAGCCATGACAGCATTGGCCTAAATATAAGGTAGCGTGTGCTATATTTTAGGAAGTGAAAAGGTTCACTACCAACATTGATTCAAAAAATATTTTCAAAAAAAATACTTTTAGTCATTTTAAAAAATAAATTAAAACGAACCCTAAATAATTAAGATGTTATGTAACGCCATATAATGTATCAAACATTATGTGTCGACAAAGTGACTACACAATGTCAACATATACCACAAGGGACAACAGCGCTGCTCACTAATCAATTTTTAATTTAATTTTTTATAATAACAAGCGTTAGATTATTGGACAGAATATCATAGGTGTGGGCATATGGAATTGTAAATTAAAACTGAAACACTTACCAATTCAGATCGTACCGAACAGTTCGATTTTTACGGTTTTGAAATGGTTTCGTTTGAAACCGAATCATAATGTAGAAAAACGGTTTGGTTTCGGTTTGATTTTATTAACTTAAATAGGTGTAAAAGTTACAAGCCCAAAGTGGGCAAACGAATGGGCTTGACGCAAGGTAGAAGGCCTAGGTGTCAAACCCTAGAGGGAGGTGCCGCTAGGGGTGTGGTAATGGGCCTATATATACTCCTTGTGTTTTCTCTAATATAAAAAAGTGAGAAGTTTTAAATTACATTATCGTCAAAGCGAATTTGATCAAATTATTACTAGCTCATTGTGTAAAAGCAAATAAACATTCGATAAAAGTGTAAAAGCACTTACCGTGGAATTATCTGTCGTTCGAATTTGACTCTTGATAGGCTTAGTATGCGAGGCTTACTTATACGACTTTCGTCGGGTTTTCCATTCTCATAGTTGCTCCATCGGGCTTATATACCTTTTGTTCAACGCAAGCCAAATGCTACTTATCTTCTATATATAAAGAGAATACAAAAGGTGAATAGTGTTTTTGGTGTCACCAAGCTTCAACAAAAATATTTGGACAAAAATGCCCCTAAGACAAAAATGTAACAGCCCGTCCCGGAAAATAATTTTCAGTGACGTGAATTGATGTAAATACCCTTGAGTGATGGGTGTGTGTTTGTGTATTGGTTTAGTTTTAGGCCAATTATTTTATGCCCTAAATAATTGGAACCAATTATAACTAAGATTTCCTTAGTTTGTAATTGGTTACATTTGGACCACACACACATCACTTCTCTCTCTCTCAGTCCTATACCCTCTTTCTCTCTCGCAGACTCTCTCTTTCTCTCTCCCATTTCGTATGGAAACACCCAAAACCCTTGCAAACTTCACAGATCGAAGGTTTTGAGATCACCATTGTGTTCGTGGGGTTCATACGAATCGTTTGGCATCAATTTTAGGTAAGGAAACCTTTGATTTCACGTGAAAAACCCTAGCTCCGATTTGGTCACTATTCATGCAATCGTAATATGTTGTGTTTTTGGAAATTCTAAGCTCACAAGGAGCTTTGGGAGGTCCTTTAGAGACTCGGAATACCTTATTGAAAGAGTTTGGACGTCGGAATCGTGAGATCGAAAGTTGGCCGGTTTTTCTCGAAATTTCCCGGTGAGATCCCTGTGGTTTTTTAGGCTTGAAAGAGGTATAAACTTGTTCTATGCTTCATGTACTTCATTTTGGTATAAAGATTGTGAAAAATGGTGCAAAAATGGCCGAGATATATCGTTTTAAAGTTCTTCTGGTTTTCCCACGACGGCAACGGTCGTCGAAGTTTAGAGGTAGGAAACGACGGAATATTCCGTCAAGTCTGACGAAATATTCCAACGCCGTCAGTTAGTTTGGACGGATTCCGTTAGGACTTAACAGAATATTCCCCGATATATACCTGACGGCGTTGACTGACGTCGTCAGTGTGCATGGCACATGGCCGCACGTTGGGGCGCGTAGGGCTGTGCCTTGGCCGGCGCGTGGGTGGTCAGAAAATTTTTCTAAAAATATGGGGATGTTCGTGAGGTTATGTAGATCACGGTGGTATATTCATATACCCAATTTGAGCATTGTATGAGAAGTTATTACCTAGTTTTGTTTATGTGCTTTAAATTAACGCCTATATAGTTATTTCTCATATAGGCGAGACTTATCCGGAGGACAAGCGTAACCAGGCTAGGCACGGGGGTTACGACCTATCTACGTACCAGTGAGTTGGTTTTTTTTTTCAGTATATATATAATTGACGTTTTTCCCAGAAAACGCGTTTTAAAGGAAATGTGATTTGAAATGTCATGTCATGCTCGTATTATATATTAGCATATGCATTATCATAATTATGCATATCGTTGCATGGTGCTGCGGTGGCCCAGGTAAGCTACATGTGAGTATAGCATGCTGGTAATAGTTATGAGATGAATGGTGATGTTGTGATGCATATTGAGCTCATTAATCTGCACCTCGGTATTAGTGCTCCCGCCCAGAGTTAGGGGCATAGTCCTTCACGTGATGTTTAACTCCCGCACCACACGCTCATCTTGGATCCAAGTTAGGTGCACAGTCATGTTGTATAGACCACTTTCAGTGGGTTCGACTCGTAGGTGACCCGCGATTTATCGCACAGTCTTCACGTGATCGTAGCACTAGAGCGTATTATTATTTATACCCAGTCTTGTCGGTCAGACCACGTGAGGTGGTTCCGACTTGTGTGCAGATATGTATATACATGATGAGATATGATGAGATATGTGACGTATATACATGATGAATTATGTGATGAGATATGAGATTGAGATATGATTGAAATGAGCTATAGATTTCGCCATATAGATCATGTCAGGTGACTTCGGCTAGTATATGAATTATATTGAATTGCATCACCTGGCTTACATTTGTGATATTATAAGGCATTGGGCATGGCATACATATATTTATGTGGTTTTGGATACATTGAGCATGGTTTTGAATTTTATATATATATATATATATATATATATATATGTATATATATATGTATGTATGTATGTATGTATGTATGTATGTATGTATGTATCCTATTTTTCTGGGAAGGTATACAGGTTTTCCAGCGAGGGGATAGCGCTTTTGATATCGTATGATTTTAGAAAACCTTTGTTTTTGCCCACTCACGGTTTTGTTTTGCGCCCATCCAGGTATTAGGTAGAGTTTGTTGGTGGCTTACGAGGATTCAACAGAGGTTCTGACATACATCCTTCATGTAGGACCACCTTCGGGTATTGTTTAATTAGTACTTTTATGCTTGACTGGACTTAGGTTAGTTAAGTTCTGGTTGTGTAATTCACACTTTTTCTCGCACTAGCATGCTATCTTAATTAGGATTGCTAGTTGCTCGGTTTTAATTTGTTCGTATTTCCCTTATTAATCTTGCTTCCGCACTGTGCTTATGGTTACGTCACACTCACGTGACGGCTAGCACGCCTCGATCTCGGTCGGGGTGTGTCAAAAAAACTTCAAAGGCATCCCAAAAGAATGCAGGGGTATTTTTGTCATTTTAACAGTGTTTTTTTAATAGTCTTTTTGTGCTGTTTTTTTTTTTAATTAGCACCTCACAAGAGGCTAGTAATAATGTGATTCAATTTTCTATTTTTAAACACGTTCAAAACATCTTAAGAGACGTGTAATGCCGATTATAAAAAAAGCTTTTCGCATGTTGATAATAATGTGATTAAATTAGTTGTCAAATGATTGTTTTTTTTTTTAACAAACGATATTATCTACACTAAGAGGGAAGGGGGTGGGCTTAGCCTTACAATGGGTTAGCAATAATGTGATTCAATCAGTTGTTCATTCAATATTATTTTCTCTATTTTTAAACACGTTCAAAACATCTTAAGAGACGTGTAATGGCGGTTACAAAACAGGTCTTTCGCACACGAATAATAATGTGATTAAATTAGTTATCAAATGATTGTTTTTTTTTTTTTTAACAAACGATAGTATCTACACTAAGGGGGATGGGGTGTACTTAGCCTCACAATGGGTTAGCAATAATGTGATTTAATTAATTGTTCATTAAATATTATTTTCTCTATTCTTATTGTAAATTCTATAGAGACCGATTTTATTATGTGAATTCAGCTGCTTTAATTGGTTTATGAGGGGTTTCTTCTAGCATGATCTAAGATTATTCATTTACTTCAAATATTTGACTTTCCTTTTGTCAATTTATGCATATAAATACATTTAAAACATGTAAGTTGCGTGTAGCACGCCGTGATTCAAAAAATGCATTTTGTACGTGCGTGAGCGCATGCATGAAGGCTAGTAGTCTTAAAATTAGATATAGATTAATTAATGGTTGAATAGGTTTTAATTTTTTTTTCAATCAATTACACTTCGGATAAATGTAATTCGAAGTATGTGACAATTTGGTCGATGTTGAAAATGCTAGTGGGTAGTGAATGCCCAGACAGATCTTGGAAGATTATTCAAAGTGTGTGCAGGTTGATGTTCAACAATGGCATTGTTATTGTCAATGTTCATGAAGGTTGAAATAGACTATGGAAACAAAATGCGTGTTTGTCAAAAGATGCAATGTAAATTTTCAAATTGTAAGAACTTGTGTGTATGGAGCCGCTCTATAAATAGAGCGCTCCAACTACAACATATACAAGAAGAAACAGAAGAGAAAAGGATCAATACATTCGTATCTATTCCTCCCTCTTTATTAGTCATTCACTTGAGCTATAGTTTTAGTAAGATATTTTACATCTGCCTCGCATACACTCACTAAAAGGTTATCTCTCTAACTTTGACATATTTTATAACACGTTATCAGCACGAGTCTCTAAATATAACCATGTCTCATTTACATAAGCCAAAAGAAATCATTCCCTCATTTCTCTCAGCCGAACGAAAAAAAAAATGTTTCCTCTAAGGTTTTTACTGTTCATCTTCTTCTTCTGCCTCAACTGCGCGGTATACCCTCGCGACGAACTGCTTGCTCCATGCATGTTTCTAGTTCTCCAACTAACGGTTGCATACATCTTTGATTTCTTGTTTGGTTTGGATATTGATTATTAACCCAGTATTTATTTATGTTAATTTTACTGCGATTCAAGATGGTGCGGTACAATCGCCCATCTTGAACTGCAAAATTTAATCTTACTGCGATCCAAGATGGTGCGGTATCATCGCCTATCTTGGACTGCAGATCTAATTTTACTGCAAATTTTAGGTGGAGCGGTATAATCGCCCATCTTGCCCTGCAAATTTAAATTTACCTGCTGTTTAATTTCATTACAATTTTAGGTGGTGCGGTATAATCGCCCACCCTGCTCTGCGTATTTTAATTTTCTTGCTACTTGAGTGGTGTGGAATAATCCCCCATTCTATGTTACATTATTTCAATGAGAGTGGTGCGGTACAATCGCCCTCCTCATTCACCTTGAAAATCTCGAGCCAGAAGTTTCGAGTGCTTGTCATTTTGGCCTGAAGATCAAAATGAAAAATTTGTAAGAACCAGAAGTTCTAACATTATATTCCTCTAGGAATACATATTATTGCAAGTTCTTACACATCTCATTTTCTTTCAGAAAAGAAAATGGCGAACTTGGCGAAGCTTGAATATGCTGCCCTGGATATTACCGGGAAGAATTACCTTACCTGCGTACTGGATACCAAGATCCATTTGGAAGCACGGAATCTTGGAGATACCATCAGGGAAGAGAGCAACTCATCCTCTCAAGATCGGGCGAAGGCAATGATCTTTATTCGCCGCCATCTTGATGAGGCATTAAAAAGCGAGTACTTAACGGTTAAAGATCTGTTAGCTCTTTGGAATGCCTTGAGGAGCAGATACAATCACCAGATAACGGTGATTCTTCCAAGAGCTCGCTATGAGTGGTCTCACCTAAGGATCCAGGATTTCAAGTCCGTGGCTGAGTACAATTCTGCGTTGTTCAGGATTACCTTTCAAATGAAGCTCTGTGGGGATACCATTACTGAGGAAATGTTGCTGGAAAAAACTTACAGCACATTTCATGCCTCTAACGTGCTCCTGCAGCTGCAGTATAGAGCGCGAGGCTACACTGAGTACAACCAGTTGATATCTGTGCTCTTGGTAGTTGAATAGAACAATGAGCTCCTGATGAGAAACCACCATTCCAGACCTACTGGATCTGCACCATTCCTAGAAGTGAATGCTGCTTCCCTCGAAGTGAACGCCACATCCTTTGGTGGCGATAATCATAAACGAGGACGTGGCCACAAGCGAGGTCGATGGAACAGGAAAGGCAAGAACCATGGTGGTCAGTTTCACAACCAGGTTCCGAGGCATAATTCAGGCCCGAGCTTCAAAAATGTGAATCGCCATAAAGGCAAAGCTCATATAAACAATGCTCCCAGAAACTCTGAAAGAGCCTGCCATAGATGTGGTGGCAATGGGCATTGGGCGCGTACTTGTCGTACCCCAAAACATCTGGTGGATCTATATCAAGCCTCCCTCAAGGAGAAGGGTGTCGAGACTAATTTTCTCGACCAGGCTAGGCTAATAGATATACCTGATCCTGTGTGTGACTTATCAGGACAGTTGAACACAACCCACCTAGATGTTTCAGACTTTATTGTAGAAATGGGAAATGAAGCTTACCGGTCCGATTAAATCATTTATGTTTAATGTACTTTTATTATGCTGAACTTGTTGTTTAAAACTAATGTTTCAAATTCAATAAAAGTGGCATGTAAATTTCTTGTTATAAATTGTTTGTTAACTGTGATTCCATTTACTCAGAAAGTATGGATAAAAACTGTGGTTATTCTCAGAACATGAGAAATGGCAGAGATATTTGTCCTGCAGACAGCGCAACCACACATACAATACTTCGTGATCGAAAGTATTTCTCAAGCTTAATGCTTACAAGAGTAGGGGTAACAACAATATCAGGACCTTCAGATGTAATTGAAGGCTCAGGGAAAGCCCAGATTATGTTACCAAATGGAACAATATTGTCCATACAGAGTGCGTTGTACGCTACTCGATCTACTCGAAATTTGTTGAGTTTCAAAGACATACGTCTAAATGGATACCACATTGAAACGAAAAGTGCAGAAAATGTGGAGTATCTATGCATTACCTCTAATGATACCCAGAAGCGTATATTGGAGAAGTTGTGTGGTTTGTCGAGTGGATTGTATTATACATACATAAGGACAATTGAATCACATACCGTCATGAACCAGAAGTTCATTGATTCAAAGATTTACATGTTTTGGCATGACCGTCTGGGTCATCCAGGATCCACCATGATGCTTAGGATCATTACAAACTCTAATGGACATCCATTATTGAGCAGAGATATTGCTATCTTAAATGATAACCCTTGCAAGGCTTGTTCTCAAGGGAAGTTGGTAATTAGACCATCACAACTAAAGGTTGATGCTGAATCCCCATCATTTCTGCAAAGAATTCAAGGGGATATTTGTGGACCTATTCAACCATCTTGTGGACCATTTCGATATTTTATGGTTTTGGTTGATGCATCTACCCGATGGTCACATGTTTGTCTCTTGTCTACTCGGAATGTAGCTTTTGCGAGACTTCTTGCTCAGATAACTAAATTACGAGCACAGTTCCCAGATTATCCCATTAAGTCAATCCGACTTGATAACGCTGGTGAATTTACGTCCCAAATCTTTGATGATTACTGCATGTCATTGGACATTGTTGTTAAACACCATGTTCCTCATGTCCATACTCAAAATGGTTTAGCAGAAGCATTGATCAAGCGGCTTCAGTTAATAGCTCGCACTCTGCTTATGAAAACCAAATTGCCAGTCTCTGCATGGGGACATGCCATCTTACATGCTGCATCATTGGTTCGATTAAGGCTTATAGCCAACCACCAATACTCCTCAGTACAACTCATGTTTGGACATCAGCCAAACATTTCACATTTACAAGTTTTTGGTTATGCTGTTTATGTGCCTATTGCGCTGCCGCAACGTACTAAAATAGGACCTCAACGTAGACTGGGAATTTATGTGGGTTTTGATTCACTATCTATCATCAGATATTTGGAACCCTTGACAGGTGATATGTTTACAGCTCGTTTTGCTGATTGTCACTTTGATGAGACAGTCTTCCCGTCGTTAGGGGGAGAAAAGACCGTTCCAGAAGAATGGAAAGAGCTGAGATGGGTTGTTCCCACCTTGTCTCATTTTGATCCTCGAAGTATTCAATGTGAAAATGAAGTGAAAAGGATCGTTCATCTTCAAAGCATTGCTAATCAAATGCCAGATGCATTTAATGATGCTATGAAATTGACAAAATCACATATACCAGCTGCAAATGCACCTGCAAGAATTGATGTCCTTGTTGGACAAAATAAAGTGGCAGTGAATGATTCATCTGGTGCACGCCTGAAGCGTGGTAGACCACCAGGTTCAAAAGATTCAGCCCCTCAAAAGAGAAAGATGAGGGCACAACTGAATCCAAATGAAATCATTCATGAAGAGAGAATGAATGACAAATCCACAATTCATGATTCTGGACTTCTAGAAAAAGAAAATGTCCTTGATGAGACACCTGTCCCTGAAGAGACAGAAGTACATGAAAGCAAAGAAATCTCCATAAATTATGCATGTACTGATGAATTGTGGGATCGAAATGAAATAATCATTGACGATATATTTGCATTCGCAGTAGCCACTGAAATCATCTTAAGTGATGATATTGAGCCCCGCTCTGTTGATGAATGCAAACAGAGACAGGATTGGCCTAAGTGGAAAGATGCAATCCAGGCAGAATTAAATTCCTTGGAAAGGCGAAGTGTTTTTGGACCAGTAGTCCAAACCCCGCCTGATGTAAACCCCGTGGGTTACAAATGGGTATTCACAAGGAAACGCAATGAGAAAAACGAGATTGCTAGATACAAAGCACGACTCGTTGCACAAGGTTTTTCGCAAAGACCTGGAATTGATTATGAGGAGACATACTCTCCTGTAATGGACGCAATTACGTTCCGTTACTTAATAAGTTTAGTGGTTTCAGAAAAACTTGACATGTGACTCATGGATGTCATCACTGCGTATCTATATGGAGAATTAGATATTGACATATACATGAAAGTCCCAAAAGGACTTAAGTTGCCTGAAATAAGTAAGAAACCACGAGGTATGCTCTCGATCAAATTAAGGCGATCATTGTATGGTCTGAAACAATCTGGACGAATGTGGTATAATCGTCTCAGTGAATATTTGATCAAAGAGGGATACATCAACAATGTCATTTGCCCTTGTGTGTTCATTAAGAAATCCAATTCTAGATTTGCTATAGTGGCAGTATATGTTGATGATATGAACCTAGTTGGAACTCCTGAAGAGCTCCATAAAACTGCTGAATATCTGAAAAGCGAATTTAAAATGAAAGACCTTGGGAAAACAAAATATTGTCTCGGCCTGCAGATCGAGCATTGTGATAGTGGAATTTTGGTCCACCAATCAGCTTACATTGAAAAAATTCTGAAGCGATTTGGCATGGACAAAGCTTATCCACTCAGCACGCCAATGGTCGTTCGTTCTCTGGACATTAAGAAATATCCATTACGTCCAAAAAAAGAGGATGAAATGTTCCTTGGTCCAGAAGTACCATATCTGAGTGCAATAGGTGCTTTGTTGTTAGCATAATGTACTAGACCAGATATAGCTTTTTCAGTTAACTTGTTAGCCAGGTATAGCTCTGCTCCAACAATTCGTCATTGGAAGGGTATCAACGATGTATTGCGATACATTCGTGGGACAACAGACTTGGGTCTCTTCTACTCAAAGAACTCCACAAATGACCAGGTCCTTGTTGGATATGCAGATGCTGGTTTTCTCTCTGATCCGCATAAAGCCCGCTCACAAACTGGATATGTGTTCAAGAATTGAGATACAGCGATCTCATGGCGCTCAACAAAGCAAACATTAGTTGCTACATCTTCAAATCATTCAGAAATA
Organism: Heteromeles arbutifolia; assembly: GCA_024362995.1. NCBI lineage: Eukaryota > Viridiplantae > Streptophyta > Magnoliopsida > Rosales > Rosaceae > Heteromeles > Heteromeles arbutifolia. The sequence continues at coordinate 6,456,865 of JANCRC010000010.1, read as the reverse complement.
CTTGCTTTACATGAAGCAAGTCGTGAATGTTCTTGGTTAAGATCAATGATCCATCATATCCGGAATTCATGTGGTCTAACTTCGAAGACAGACAATCCAACTGTCATTCATGAAGATAATGTAGCCTGTGTTGCCCAAATGAAGGAAGGATTCATCAAGGGCGATAAAACTAGACACATATCTCCAAAGTTTTTCAATGCACATGAGCTTCAGAAGGCTAAAGTTATTGAAGTCAGACAAATCCGTTCTAATGAAAATCTGGCAGACTTGTTCACCAAGTCTCTACCAAAGTGCACGTTTCAGAAGTTAGTGCAAAGCATCGGATTACGTCGACCTACCAAACAGCTAAGTTTGGAGAATGCGGAATCAGGGGAAGATACATATCAGGGGGAGCATCCATGATACATGCCTGTTGTACTCTTTTTCCTTCGATTAGGATTTTTCCCACTGGGTTTTTTCTATCAAGGTTTTAACAAGGCAACATAAGCATACTTAACACTTCATCAACAATTCTGGTAAAGTTGTACTCTTTTTCCTTCGCTATGGTTTTTTCCCACTGGTTTTTCCAAGCAAGGTTTTAATGAGGCAACTGATGTTGATATGTGGGCATCCAAGGGGGAGTGTTGAAATGCTAGTGGGTAGTGAATGCCCAGACAGATCTTGGAAGATTATTCAAAGTGTGTGCAGGTTGATGTTCAACAATGGCATTGTTATTGTCAATGTTCATGAAGGTTGAAATAGATTATGGAAACAAAATGCGTGTTTGTCAAAAGATGCAATGTAAATTTTCAAATTGTAAGAACTTGTGTGTATGGAGCCGCTCTATAAATAGAGCGCTCCAACTACAACATATACAAGAAGAAACAGAAGAGAAAAGGATCAATACATTCGTATCTATTCCTCCCTCTTTATTAGTCATTCACTTGAGCTATAGTTTTAGTAAGATATTTTACATCTGCCTCGCATACACTCACTAAAAGGTTATCTTTCTCTTTGACATATTTTATAATCGATATTTTTTTAGATTGATAAAAACAATCATAAATTTACAAATCATTACACAATAGACTCCTTCGTCAATCTTGTTTGTTATATGATGCAATACTTGGTTGATAAATTTTTGACTTGCATGTACGCCGAAATCGGTGCAACGTGAATTACCATATGTCATATAAGCAACATAAGAGATAAAAAAACGACTTACATGATATCAGAATAACATTCATGTAACTCGTAAGTACAACACATCCAGTGCCACTTCAAAAATAGTTGTTATTTACTAAAAAAAAAGTAGCACTTTTGACATAAATTGTTATGTCAAAAACCTCATTGCGAAAATAAGCATACAAGGATGAACAATATCTGACCCAAAAATACTGAATATGAGAAAGAGAATTTTTTTTTTTTTTTTTTGAGAAAATGCTAAGGAAACTCTGAAAAGTGAGATTTTTAGCACAATATATTATAATATTAACGTAAAAATTAACGTTAAATTGTGGGGTGACAAACATTTATATAAAATCCCACTTTGAAAGAACAATTTTGGTAATTTCATTTCTAATGAACAATTTTGGAACAGTATCTCTCTCTCTCTCTCTCTCTCTCTCTCTCTCTCTCTCGTTTCGTTTTAACCGTGCCTCCCTTATATAGCTACCGTCACCAGAGCCTTCCCCTCTCTCTCTCTCTCTTCTCTCTCTCTCTCTCTCTCTCTCTGCAAATATATACGCAGCACCAAATCTCACCGTCCTCAACCAAAACCCCCATTACATCCCCTCCCTACTCAGTTTCTCACCCTGCAATCCAATCCAATCCAATCCGTTTCAATTCAACCCACTATCCCAATCGGATTCACCTCCGACGCAATTCATTTCTATCCGAGAACCATTCATTCCTCGATCTATAATTCCCAGATTAATTCTCCTTTTGGTTTTATTGATTGGAATGCTCCATTTTCGATCGGATTGAATCCGAATCGGACCGCGAACGCGTGCCCGGGGATGGGAAGAGCCGGTGAACGAGAATTTTGAACCAAATATGCCCGGTTTAGCTCAGAGAAATGACCAATTCAGTGATGGTTCGTCGCCCATTTACTCACTGTCTTCGTCCAACGGATTTTGGTCCAAGCATCGCGACGATGTTAGCTACAATCAGCTCCAGAAGGTACTTCATTTTTTCTAATTTATTCGATTTTTGCTTTGATATTGGGTTGATAAATGAGATTAATTTGGATCACTTTTTTGGTGTTGTGTTTGATGAATGAATTTAATGGGTGTTTTGAGTTTGAATTGGATCTTGTACTAACAAGTTATGAGGTTGTACATGTGTGATTGTTGATTGGAGGGCTAGTTTTCGTTGGAATATCGTTGTTTCGTTAATCAGATCCACTTTACTTGTTTGTGTGTGTGTATATATGTCCTTAGTGAGAATATAATCTTGTAATTATGTATTTGAGTTGATAATTGCGTAATGTGTACCGTTATCGGAGAGCGTTTCTCGTTATGTTTTTGTTTCCAAATGACTCTTCATATGCGAGGTAACGTAAGAAAAGTAAAGAAAAGTTATAATTTTTTTTATCCCGGCAGGATAGTTGAAATAAAGCTGTCTGGTTATACCAAGTCTAGTGCATCTTTATTACTTAGTTATAGTAAGTTAGTAACACTTACAGGCTTGGACATAAAACCTAAACACAGACGCACACATGTAGACTCTTTCATCGTCACAAGGATGCAACGGGTAGAAAAGTTGTGTTCATTGCTTCTTGATAATTGATATACATTTCCCAGTCTGGTTCGTTTGATAGTCTGTGGTTGGGATTGAATAAGAAGTTCCTTGTAGTATCAATAACATTTGGCAATTTACGGATTGTATGATAACCTATAATTATGCGGGCATTTTTTTTTACTCATTGATGACTGACAAGTCTCTTACGAAGTTATATCTACTTTTGACGTAGTTTTGGAGTGATCTGTCACCACAAGCTCGACAGAAGCTTCTCAGGATTGACAAGCAAACACTTTTTGAGCAAGCTCGGAAGAACATGTACTGCTCTAGATGCAATGGGTTACTGCTTGAAGGTTTTTTGCAGATTGTCGTGTATGGAAAGTCTTTAAAGCAGGAGGGAACAGGCGGGCAACTATCCTGCAACAGGTCAAGGGCCTCAAAAAATCAAAAAGATGGTGGATCAAGTATTACTAATGGGTGCCATGATGAAATCCCAGATCCATCTGTCCATCCTTGGGGTGGTCTATCCATAACGCGTGAGGGGTCGTTGACACTTATTGATTGCTATCTGTATTGTAAGTCTCTCAAGGGACTTCAAAATGTAAGTTCTGATGATTTTATTATTTCATGAGATTGCGTTCAAGCCAATTTTATTCTAGTAGCTGAGTTTTTTGCTTGAATCAGGTGTTTGACAGTGCACGCGCAAGGGAACGAGAACGTGAGTTGCTTTATCCTGATGCATGCGGTGGGGGAGGTCGGGGTTGGATAAGCCAAGGAATGACAAGTTATGGCAGAGGACATGGAACAAGAGAAACATGTGCATTGCACACTGCCAGGCTTTCTTGCGATACATTGGTAGATTTCTGGTCAGCACTTGGAGAGGAAACTCGACAGTCTCTTCTTAGGATGAAGGAGGAGGATTTTATTGAGAGGCTCATGTACAGGTGTTTAGCCATTTTTGTATTCCTTTCTCATGAAATTCATTATAAAATAGTGGAAGCGATGTATTTTTTCTTTCTGGTTGAAGGAGCGCTGTATGTTTAGCTTTGGGTTGTGGAGGAAGTTTCGGTTATTACTATTGGGACTGCATTATTAGTAATGATATTGAGGATGTTCAGCCTGGTGAAGCTAATAGGGAAGAGAAAAGTAGCTTCATTTGGTACAATAGATGTCCATTATTAGCTGATTCATCCTTGAAGGCTTTACATAGGCGTGAAACACTCTTTTTTCTTTGAATTAATTTGAATTTGGGTTCGTGCACATAGTAAGTATATTGATGGTATTTAAAAATCTTCACCAAAAACTATGCAGGTGAACAAAAAGGAATAACGTGAAAGATTAATCTACCAGTGGCTTTTCATTTTGCAACATCTGGCCGTTTTGTATCTAGCATGAATTCATACGTTGTTTGGTCCTCTAAAACTGCTTAAAATAGAGTTATGTAACTTATTTTTGCAGCAATTACTTCCTTATGTTTAGATATCTTAGCAGTCCTCATCGGTTACTTTTATTCTGGTTGTCTTAAGATTTTGATGTTCCTGTCACAGGTTTGATAGCAAGAGATTTTGCAGAGATTGCAGAAGGAATGTTATTCGTGAGTTCAAGGAGCTAAAGGAGCTGAAGCGGTTGCGGAGGGAACCTCGCTGCACTAATTGGTTTTGTGTTGCAGATACCGCATTTCAGTATGAGGTCTGGCATCATATGTTTTTTAATTTTTGAATTGTCTCTGATTTTTGTTGTGATTTTTGTGTTCTCTAAATCTTTTTAGAGCAAACTGGTGAGATAAAAAATTTGGACAGTTGGACCTTGTTTATTTTTTAGCATTTTTTAGTGTTAAGTACAGATGATATGACTGGCATTTTGATCCTTTTTTTGCTATTATCTCAGGTATCTGATGGCACAGTACAAGCTGATTGGTGCCATACTTTTGCTGACACTGTTGGGACATACCATCATTTTGAGTGGGCTGTTGGAACAGGCGAGGGAAAATCTGACATTCTGGAATTTGAAAATGTTGGCATGAATGGAAGTGTGAAGGCTAATGATCTAGAGCTCGGTGGTTTAAGTGCATGCTATATTACCCTGAGGGCTTGGAAACTAGATGGCCGTTGCACTGAGCTTTCTGTAAAAGCTCATGCATTAAAGGGTCAAGAATGTGTTCACTGTAGGCTTATAGTCGGAGACGGCTATGTAACAATCACAAGAGGAGAAAGTATTAGAAGATTTTTTGAACATGCTGAAGAGGCAGAGGAAGAAGAGGTAGTTAAGATCCCTAAAGGCTTATTATTATCTATGTTCTCCGGGGGCAGTCGAGATCTATATTTTATCTGACGAGGTTAGACCTCATGCAGTGTTGTTATTTAATGTGTTTTGTCAGGATGATGATTCCATGGACAAAGATGGAAATGAACTGGATGGAGAATGCTCCCGTCCGCAAAAACATGCGAAGAGTCCTGAACTTGCTCGAGAATTTCTTCTAGATGCTGCAACTGTTATTTTCAAGGAACAGGCATGTTCAGTCTGCTGATGTTATTGTGTGTTAAGTTCATCATTGTTCATTTTATAAACTCAACTCCTTGTTTGTTTACCTGTGTTAACATAAATTAAGATCCTTCGTTTACCGTAGTGTATTCTTAAACCTTGTTAGGTAGTATACAATTCAGTCTGTAAGACATCTGGGTGCAATGAGGAAAGTAAGAGAGATCAATTATATTTTCTATGGAAGGAATGATGTCAATACTTGTGTTGTCAATGGTGTCTAGGGAATGCAATCACAATAGTTCACTATTATTACTACTTAAACCTTTTTAGATAACTATTGAAGAAATGGTATTTAGAACTTGCATTTTCCTTGGAGAAACTATGGTGGGGAAAGGGTGTTCAGGGGTGCTTAAATTTTGGTGTTCCGGACAAAAGTACAATTATGTTGGCATGATGCTCTACAAATAGTCACCGTGTGTGTGTGTGTGTGTGTGGAATGCTGGCAGATTTGTTAGTATGCAAACGTTGTGTGTGACTGTAATATATGTATTCTCTGTCTGATTCTGAATGCCCATCTTTTAGGTGGAAAAAGCATTTAGAGAAGGAACAGCTCGTCAAAATGCACATAGCATCTTTGTTTGTCTTGCACTAAAGCTGCTGGAAGAACGAGTTCACGTTGCTTGCAAAGATATAATTACGCTTGAAAAGCAGGTCTTAAATCTTGTTATATTTCCGACCGAAAAAATCTTGTCATATATTCAAAAGATAACATACTAGGTAGAAAAATGAGAACAGCCATTTTACGATTTAGGAGGAACACTTCTGATGATTTTGTACCTTTTCCCTACAGATGAAGCTTCTAGAAGAGGAAGAAAAAGAAAAGCGTGAAGAAGAAGAGCGCAAAGAGAGGAGAAGAACAAAAGAAAAAGAGAAAAAATTGCGAAGAAAGGAGAGGTTGAAAGGGAAAGAGAAAGATAAAGATACGGAATGTTCTGAAGTAAATGAAACTCCTGCTCTTGATGTTGTCTCAAAGGAAGAATCATCACTAAATGCTGATGAGGAGCCTAATAGTTCCATTAGCTGCAAGGATTCAGTTAGTGAAGCTGATGATCAGATTCTATCTAGGCCTGGATCTCCTGAGATTCCTGATGATCAGTTCCAAAATGATTTTATCGTTTCAAAAAGTGAAGACCACTGTCATGATAGTCTTGATGGTGAAATTACCAATGGAAGAGGCGATACTGGTTCTTTTACAGTTGAGCAATCAAAGTTTTCACGACGGAGATTGAAATTTAGGAGAGAAGTTCAACTAGAGGCATCTTTGAAGTGGTCTGACCGGCGCCGATATGCTGCTGTTTCAGATAGTGCTTTTGTGGTTAGTAGATCCGAGTCGAGATGTAATGCTGATAATTTTGAGACTCCATCAAGGGGCATCAATGGATCAAACAGGCAATCAAGAGTGAATGCCCTGAAGTCCAATGGTCGACATAGTGGTCCTAAGTTTACTGAGAAGTTTCTCTCCCCAAGTAACAGGATGAATGACGGATATGAATTCAATTCTTGCAGCTGTAACAAAAACACTGAATATAGAGCAAAGGTAGAGCCCCATGTTTCTGCTGCCAGAGTGGGATGGGAGGATAAAACTGCAAGTCAGTCAGAATCTGCATTATATATGTGCAAGCAATTCTATCGTGGTAACAGGTATAACCAAGTAGGAGAGATGCAAGTTAGTTGTGTAAGACCCAAAAGCAAAATCAATTCTGGGGACAATCCTGGTAGAGATTTGGTTCATCCCAAGAAAATTTGGGAGCCCTTGTATACTAGAAGTAACTCAGACTCCGATGTTACCTTGCGGTCATCTGCTTTCAAGGATGAAGATAAAATCATGAAGTCACCTGGTGACATATGTACAGGTGAAGATGGGGCAGATACAGGTGAAATTTATGAGGATACGAACTTAAAGGAATCAAGAAAATCCAGCACAGGAATGGCTGTCAACTGTCAGATTGAATTTCATGTGGGAGCACAGGATTCTTGCAACCCAGCGAAACCCACATATGAGGAGATTGGATTATGCCCTGTCAGTTCTGTACTTAGTTGCATTGACTCTGCATCAAATGGAACTTCTGACCCCACTGTGAGCAGCACTTCTAATTCCGATAACTGCTCATCATGCCTAAGTGAGGGAGATACCAATACAACGTCGTCAAATCATGGACATCAGGAATCTTCGTCTACATCAGATTCAGAAGATGCCAGCCAGCAATCAGGAGGAAAGGAAACTTCTCTATTCATTCAAAATGGTTTCCGAGAGTGCCATGAAGTTGGTATGGAGAATAATCAGAATGAAAAAAGAGGAGAGTCTATGGATAGCAGGACACCGTTTGGTCCTTCACTGAGTGGAGCAGGGAGTAACGTTTTTGGCAATCCAACAAAAATTGCTCAGAGTTTTGATAATGGTTTGTCTGCTGTTAATGTGGGTTCTCAGCATCATGGCATGCTTTCTCCGATGCATAACCAAAATGTACAGTTCCCCGTTTTTCAAGGTCCTTCAACAATGGGTTACTATCAACAAAGTCCAGTTTCATGGCCTGCTGCTCCAGCAAATGGAATGCTAACATTTCCAAACCACTACTTATACGCTGGTCCTCTTGGGTATGGTATAAATGGAAATTCAGGCTTCTGCATGCAGTATCCTGTGCAGCACGTACCTCCCTTGTTTACCCCTGGCCCCATTCCAATTTATCAGCCAGTCATCAACAGAGAGGAGCAGAATCAGATATCTACCCCGTGTATGCAAGACTCTCCCAATGAAGCTAATACAGAGAGTGTGGATCCATCTGGAGCATATTCAAGGCAAGCACCACCAACTGGAGAAAGAGCGCAAGATGATAATTCTGGAAAATTGCATACGATTAATGATGGCTTTTCCTTGTTCCATTATGGGGGCCCTGTTGCTAATCCACCAGGATATATGCCTTCGGAAGAACAGACTGTTGTGGATTCTCCTTTAAAATGTTCGGATCATGTTGAGAATGATCAGGCGTGTTACAAGAAAGAGGCGACCATTGAAGAATACAACCTGTTTGCAGCAAGTAACGGCATAAGGTTTCAATTCTTCTGAGGTAAGAAGGCGTGAGGTGGCTGTTGAGGAATGCAGTCCCCTATCTTCTTACATGATGACCGAAGGTTTGTGGTTCTTGGTATTTGGTACTCAATAATCTTCCTTTGAAAAATTCCAATTTTTAGCTCAATAGTTTTGCGTTTTTCGTTTTAGTTATTTGATTTGCCCATTGTTTTTTTTCCCCTTAAATAGAGAGAAAAAGGTTGGGAGAGTGCTACAAAGTTTGAAGAGTGTTCTTTTTTCTTTTCTTAATTAATGAAGAATTTGTTGGTATGGAAGTTCTCTTGTATTTTAGAGCTTGTTTTAGGATTTTGAACCTCCTAAAACATTCTTATTAAAAGAATTTTCTTGGATGATGAAAATAATGGAGCTTATATGATGAGGAAGTTATGTGTTGTCTTCAGTGCAAATCATTGAGTTTCAAGTTTATTATGCTCACTGAAATTCTGTGTTACATAAATTTTGATGGCTTGAAATTTTGTTTACCATTAGATTGATATCCATCTAGAGATCACGATTTTCTCCAGAGTAGAATTTTCTCATCTTCTAATCTATCTCTTTCCCTCCCTTCCTATTTAAACACTTACGATTAAATCATGTCAACACTTTGTTTTGAATTTTTTATATAGAAAAAAAGACAAAAAAAAAAAAAAAATGTGAGAAGTGGGAAGGAAAGAGGATGGTAATAAGAGGAGAGATAATCCTATTTCATTTTCTCCATGGTTTTGGGTCCCCACAGGGTGTCGCACCTAATGGATCGGGTATGAAGGATAAGAAGCGGGAACGGGGACGAGTTGGGGACATGTATTGGCATAGTGTTTGGAGCGGGGCAAGAATCTGGATCCTTGCCGGATTCCCTTGTGAGGATCCTGGGATCCGTGAATTGTGTCTGTTCATCGTATATTATATGGTCATAAATTATTTTAAATATTTTTATTTAAAATTGAACACAAACTGTACCTAATAAAAATTGACCGCACAATATACGATGAACAGACACGATTCATGAATCCTCACGATCCTCACCAAAAGGATCCGGAGAGGATCCTGTTGGGTGGGGCGGAAATGATATTTTAACCTTCGATCCAAACCCGCCCCTCTTGGAATGTATAGTAGTTATTTATTTCTGTTTAATAATGCTATACAATGTATGTTATAAAAAGAATGAAGTGGTTCGCTTTCAACTCTTTCTCACATAAAAAAATGAATAATGCTAGCCACATTAAGCCCTGGTTTGGTACTGAGGTGATTCTGAAAAAAGCTGGTATAAGAAAAAGCTAGCAGCTTTTTTGTGTTTGATAAACATTCAGCTTCAGCTTTTTTTCACAATTTTGGGTGAAAAAAAGCCAAAAACAGGAAGCTACAAAACCCAGCTTTGAAAAACCGGTTTTCTTTCACATCTGTTTTACATAAAAGTTTACTACACACTATAATACTGCTTTTTTTTTTTTTTCAAAAGCACTTTTACAAAAAAGTTTACCAAACACTCTGCTGCTTTATTTCACAGCTGCTTATTTTCACAGCACAACAAAGTTTACTAAATGGTGTGTCACTAATCAAATTTGTATTTTAATTCAAGTGAATTTGATTAATAATTGTAATGAAGATTGTGAATAATTATTGGCACTAAAAAAAATTAATTGTACACTTCAAACTTTGTATATTTTGAAAGAAAATTATTCTTATGAGGAGTGCACAATTACATTTTTGGAGTGCAAATAACACTATCCTAAACATTTATACGGTGTAGAATGTCACATAATTTGGTGCACGATTCAGTAGGGGTGCAACTTGGGTTGGGTTAGACCGAATTTGTTCATGCCTAACTCGATTTCAAATCCAATCGGGCGGGTTAGAATGAAGAAAAAATCTACCCAAACCCAATTCGACCTCAACTCGATCGTTTATTGGATTTGGTTGGGTTGATGCCTTGTCTACCCATACCAACTCAACCCCAACTTGATTTTAAGTCTGAATTTGCTCATGTACATATTACCTATCCTACTTCATATTATATAAACTATATTACGTACGTAGAAGTTTTGAAATGCATATACTTGAAGTTTGTTTGCGGTTTCCTTATTAATAATGAAACATAGTGTTACTTTTACATTTTTTTTATTGAAGCTTTGTTATGTGTGAATGGAATTTTAACTAAGATTGAAGTTGCTTGGTTCAAAATTTGAAAAATCATGCAAAATAAGAGGTTATAAGATTGAACTCGATAAAGTTGGACAAACTCGAATCCAACCTGAGTAAACCCAAACTCAATTAAAACATGAACCGGACTAAACTCACATGGACCTGAACTCAATCCAAACTCGGATTGTGAAGGTTGGATTAAGTTGACTATCCAACCCGTCCACCCAACTTGCTCGAGGTGCACCCTAGCTTGTAGCACCACCCACAAAAATTGATTTTGTGGACTTAGAAGTAAAAATTTTAATTTTAATTTTTGTCCACACATGGAGGACTACAGCCACAGTGGCGTCACATACACTTAAGGAAAAAAAAGAAGCAACCGAAGGAGCAAAGTTCAAGGGGGGAAAGTGCATTTCATTTTTCAAAATTAGTGCCACCATGTGTGATGGATTTTCCCGTCTTCAAACACAAATTCCAATTCGCATTGTTGAAGAAATCATTGGTCGACGACAGAACACAATTACTTTTGCCTCATGTACAAGGGATTCGTTGGTCGGGCCGAAGAAGTACTGTTACTCGATCATTATCAAATTGACTGCAATTTTTTTTCGGTTCTACTTGTAATCGGTTAATCACTAGACTAGAATCATTTCCAACGAGTCCATAAGATGTTATCCCATTTTTTTTCATTGGGTTGGGGTAGAGATCAAAGTTCTCGAGCGACCAGTCCGGCAAACAACTCAAAAGATAAAAGAGAATAGTTAATTTATACATGCTCGTTCAAAGATTGAAGTTTAGTAATTCATATGCCACACAAGTTAGAAAAACATGTCGGACTTAACAACTTTTTTCCCATTGGAATGCCTGGTGAACAATTTCAATGACCTTAAACGGGAGTCCAATTTTCAAGCAGAGGTAAGCAGAAGCTACCTAACTTGCTCAGCACGGCACAGTGGTTAAATGGCCCAAAAGAAACATAACGCAGGGGGCAGGGCAAAAGAAACCCAGGCTCATCGACAAATTCGGTTAATACGAAAGAATGATCTGCTGCGGCTTCCTCTAAAGTACTCTTTTCAGGCAAGTCAGAAGTTATAACATCTGGATATTGTCGTCGTTGCTGCTCCAAAACTTCTCTTCCTTGGGGATGGCTAATAACCAGTCTCGCACCTATACAAGGAACAGCCACAACTCAGAATCAAGAGTGATATTTTGAAAGAATGCAACAGCTAATGTTAGGTTTATCACTCTCCAAAAGATTCTCCTTATTAATTTTAACACGAAATTTTCAATTTATGGATTCATACGGGCAAATATGATGCTTTTGGGTGAGCCCTGAATGAAATGTGAGGACAAGTCTATGGCAATTAATGACACTTCATCAAGGCAGAGAAGCAGTAGTAGTTCGATTCCATTCTCTTTATACCTAATTTTGAAATTTTTGGGTTTCCATTCCGCGGATGCTTTATCCTGAGAAAAAATTCACCAGAACCGAGAAGTTAAGATGTTTCTTTGGCACAAATGAAAGAAACTCTTCCATCGCATATCGCTCAAATGAATTACGAGATTTCGATTCCCATCAAAGGTGATGATCCCTGAGGTGACCGGTTTGGACTTGCGAGTGAATACTGTGGTGACTTCCATCAAGTTGTGGAATTGATTATTGTAAGACATGAAACTCTTTCGTTGAAGCCCACTCGTAATCAACATGACCTCTAGATGTCCATCCATCAGGATTCAACAAGTATGCAAAGATGAATTAGAAAATTGTTTCCCTTCTAATTTATCAACGAGTCAAGAAATATGATATCCCTTTTCTACTCAATGCAGTACTCCCGTATAAATATAGTTAGTTTCCGATGTAATTCAGAATAGCCGTAGCTGTTATGCAAGATTTTTACTTCCGTTTTGGAACTAATAAAAAACTTTTGTCCACAAGATTTGAACTCAAGATATCCTGGAACGGCCGGCAACATTATACAAGAGTTCAGAGTAACCACTAACCACAGCCAAGAACCAAACAACAACATCCATGTCTACAGATAGCCAATGAAAGCATGAACACCGTCATTAGGCCATCAAACTGGTAAGAAATGAACACAAGAGTCCTTCAACTCCCTAACAAGCCTAATATTCCCACCCACACCACGGTACTAACGGAAAGACATCGCTTGCATAACAACAGTTACGGATGGAAATGCGTTAATCTGTAATTACAACAGTTGCAATTTCCAATTTCCATCCCCATTCCTATCCAAACTCTCACAATTCTGTGTGCAAGGCAAAGTTCATCCTTCTAATACCATCTACATATGCCTCCCTAAGATTTAACATTTATACTCCCTTATAAGATAAAGGTATAATTCGTTTACTTCTAAAGACAAACGCAGCTTTTCGCATAACATACCGCAGCTTTATGCAAAGTAAAACAAAAGAGCATGTATGACAAAGATTCAAACTCACACCAACGTTACACTTTCATAAATATCAAGACTGGGTTCTGTCAGAAACGACCTTAACCCAAACCGTGCCTTTTAAACAACCCATACTTTATGCACTATGGTACACAAACACATACAAAGACATGAATATCTGTTTTGTGTGTGTGTCTGTCTGCACCTCTTTGAATTACTTGGTTCTTCAAAACACAATTCAAAAAGTGAAACGATCCGAAGTAGGAAAACAGAACTATTGTAATGGCCAATGGTTAGAATGCTGCAGACATTTTGATGTCAGTATATACTAAACGAATTGTTGATAAAGTTAAACAAAACAACTTATTTAGCATACAAGGCATACTAGAATGCCGACAACGACAACTTAAATGCAGCTCTCAAGAGAAAGGATCCAATTCCAGACTAGAACAGAACTCACAGAAGCTGAGCATAAGAGAAAATTCACAACACAAAGAAATAAACGGAGACTCAATTAAATTGCATTACCGCAACTTTGACATGATCGAACCCTCGCCATTACTTAGTTCGATTACTCATAGCCATTGCCACATAATTAAGCAAACATAATTCAGTTCTACGTAGCAGCAATTTAAGCATCATTGATTGCATAAAATTGTTCATAGCTTAATTACTTAACAAAAAGTTAACATTTTGGTAAATAATACATTAAAATTGATAACAAAAACGAGTAAAATTCGTCCCCTTTTAGAGATCCAATGATGAGAAAATTACAAAAGCAAATACTAATTGTCATTAGAGAACAAGAACACTAATTAAACAACAACACTAACCAATCGCAATCTAATATTTAAGAAGAAAAAAAAACTAAAAATTAGAACAAACCCAGTAGGCAGTGAGTGGAATCCTGGGTAATGAACCCATCAATTGGTTTTCGGGTCGGGCATGGGGAACAACCCGGAACTGGCACCTCTCGGCGGCGAAAAGCCCAAGAACTTCTGCAAATTGGTCCGAATACTCATCGAGCACAGAAAGTACAAAAACGCCATCGAACAGTCCGTCGGATCCTCCCCTTGCAGCCCTCTGTGGCTCATCTTCATCACCAACCCAAAGGGCTTGAAGGGTAATTTCGCCACCGGCTTCCCCTCGAACAGCGAGTTGAGCAGCCCGAAGACGACGAAGAGGACGAGGGCGACGACGGCGCCGGACTTGAACTTGAAGAGCGACAAATCCCGGCTGGATTCCTTGAGGCTGGTCTCGACGCGGTCGATCTTCTTGGTCTTGGATTTTTTGGTAATTTTGGCGGAGGAGGAGGAGTCGGTCTTCATGGTCTCGAGCTTCTTGGCGGCTTTGTCGATGGAGGAGCGGAGGGACTTGTAGGAGTTGGTGCGGTAGATGAGGACCCACGAGATCGCCTCGCAGACGATGGCGGTGCAGAAGGATATGCCCACCACCGTCAGGCTGTCGGAGTACTTGAGGCCGGAGAGGAAGGAGGCGGTGGCCATCGGAAAATCGCCGAGAAAACGCGAGAAAATTGGAATGTCCGAGTGTGTGATCTGATTCGGCGGTGTGTGTACTTCAGTCCTCAGATTGTGAGATGGAGTGGAGGGTTTCGATATGCCTATATTGGTCTTGGGCCTTGCGCCTTGGGCTTTTTTTATATTAATCCAATTGTTAAAAATTCATATTTACTACCACTACGGATAGATGCGTATATATGTAGGGATGTGCTATCCACACACCTCATTTTACTTCTCACACCCTCCTTAATAATTTATGTTTGTTGATCTTTTTCAATTCATCCGATCCGACGGCCGAAAATTAAAAAGTGTGTGAGAAGTAAAATGGGGTGAGTGGATATCACACCCCTATATGTAAAAGGAATGTAAGTGATCTTAAAATGACTGAAAACAGTCGAAAATGTTTTTGGAATCAATTTTTAGTAAAAATGTAAGTAAATATGAGAAAAACTTTTCAAATGCTTCTTATAAAAAGCACATAACTGATGCTTCTTCAAAATACAGTTCAAATACTTTTGGAACTCAAAAAACGGTTTTGTCAAAAGTGATTTTAGTTGTTTAAAAACACTTCCAAGTGACCTTAATTTTATAAGATCTTTCTCCAACGAAATCTTAGCGGCCTTCAATTGTTTTTGCTTGTAAGTAAGGTTCTAAAAGACACTAGGTGCTAGTTGGGCGGCAGGCTAGGGCCTAGCCCCTAGGCGGCTAAGCGAGCGCCTAGGCGGACTAAGCGGATTTAAGTAAATCTATTGTATTTCGTAAATAAGTGTATGTTTATACTTAAAATATATATAATCTCATCATAAATTAGAAAATAAAATGACATATATATTATGAAGTATTGGAACATAATGAAAATATGGGGAACAAACATATAATGTGTGTTTATTTAAGTGTTCAATAAGTCTCTTACAATTTATTGGAAACAATAAAATGCAAAATGAAAGTTATCTATTTTCTATCTAAGTGAGTTGCAACCTAGGCAGGTGTCTAACTGGGTCTGGGTGGGTGCCTAGGCGGGCACCTCAATAGGTCTAGGTGCCATTTCTTAATTTTCAAATGCTTAGGCATTAATCGGGGTGGTGGCCAGCCACCTAGCGCCTAGGCGGGGCTTAGGCGGCGCTAAGCATAGATTTTTAGAACAGTGCTTGTAAGTCAACATCAAAAAGTTATTAACCTAGTCTCGAACGAAAAAGGTTAGGGGGAGTTGTGTAGTATATAGAGTTTGATAAATTTTCATAGACCTATGAATACATGGATTTTAAAGGAGTTTAGTTGATACTTTCATAAATCCATGTGGATTTTGATTGAATTTTATATAGCTTTTAATGGAGTTTTGAGATTTTTAACATGGATTCATGGACTTTTTTATAACCAATTTTATTAATAAAATATTGATGTTTTCAAATTTTTACTACTGGTGATTTTGACCATGGCAAAGTGGTTGTTTGAGATAGCAGCGGCAACGATAATGGTGGAAATGCCAAGTGGTGATTGTCAGCAAAATGGTAGTAATGTGGTGCCTTTGGTGGCCGCGATAATAGTAAAGGTGGTGAGTGTTGGGGTGGTGGACGAATGGGGGTTGTTGGGGTGGGAGGGGGGGTTAGTCTTGATGGGGTGGTGATGATGATGCTAAAGCCGGCAGTCATTTTAACGTTGATTATGACGGGAGAGTAGGTGGTCATAAGAGGTTGTGGTTGTGCCGGTGGTGGCGAGGATGGACAAGGTATATAAGATGATGGTAATAGAGGTGGTAGTCATAGTGATGGTAATGATGATAGCCACAAAACAAGCGATTATAAGAGTTTGTGGTATGAGGATGATGGTCGTGACAAAATGGGATCGTGCTAATTGTCATTGCAACGTAGTAGTGATCGAGCTAGTGTGGTCTGTGGTGGTGGTGATGATGATGATCCTCGATTGGATCTTTAATAATAGTAGTAAGAAAATATGAGATCTTTGCACAATTGGATTAATATAATAAGGTCCAAGGCCCAAGCCCAATAAAATAATTGGGCCCGTAGTAAAATTCCATTTGCCTCTCAGAACGAAACCGATTGATGGGTTCGTGCATCAATCATGATTCACACCAGCTTTACCAAATTTTAGAACATGAGCCCTCTTAAAACTCAAATCCATTCCAATTGGCTACCAATTCTCTAATAAGGTAAATTACATGTTTTAAGGAAATTTTACACTCTTTTTATAGCTTCTCCACACACTGCTTTTTAGTATTTAAAATTGGGTTAAATAAGAGCTGGTTTGGGATTGTAGTGTTTAAAAAAAAAAAAAAAGTTTATTTGAAAATCTGGAACATCAAATATGTTTGGTAAAACAAAAAATAAAGTGTTTTTTCTTTTTAAACTGTTGTCAATGACAGTAGAAAAACATATAAAAACAGAAGCAGGGTTTACCATGCTTAAAAAAAAAGTATTTTTTTTCAAAGCATAGTAATCAATGTCAATCTAATGAAATTTTTAAATGGCAAGTATACCTCCACATATTTTAAAAAATTACAATCATTGCCCCTAAATTATTTTCTTTGACAATTATTATATCACATTAAATACCATATATCCTTTTCAGTAATTTAACATATTCACAGTAATTTATATAAAAGTTTACCAAACACTTAGAAACTATTTTTTTTAAAAGCACTTTTACAATTTTTTTTTACCAAACACTCAATAACTTTATTTTACAGTTGTTTATTCTCACATCACAGCAGAAACAATTTTTTTTTAAAAAGTATAACAATACCAAACTAGCCCTAAATCAAACAGAATCAACGGTCAGGATTAAATAAGGTGTGTGAGAGACTAAAAGAGTGTGTGAAAAATCATTGTACTAAATTAAAGGATGTTCTCACTTTTTTTTAAGTATTTAGATTAAATAAATTAAAAGAGAATTAAGTGATAAATACAGAATCAAAGAAACATGACAAAAACAAGAGGAGAAGTGCACAAGGAGAAAATAGATGAGTGGAAATCACTATTCTAGTTGTATAGTAGAAAGTATAACCGATCAAAAATGCTATTCTTATCACATTTTTCATACCACATTTGTATCATCTCTCTAATAGAGTTGGGACCTACATGTGTTGTTGGTCATACCTTCTTTTTTTTTTTTCTTCAGAAAACCTCGACGGTATGAGGAAAATTTTATTGATATTGAAAAAAAAGGTACATCTAGTCAAAAGGGACATAAACCTAAATTCTCATAATACAAGAAAAAAGGATTTTTAAAAAAATGAAAAAGAGAGGGGGGAGGACAATGTTGCTGGGTTATATTTCTATTAAAAACATTGTATAAATATGGTATGAAAAATATGAAAAGTGTAGCATGCCTCATAATTAATTGAAGACAAAATCTCAATGGAAGGCAGTTGGTAGTATCAGATGGCATTTATTATGTCTTTTTTCTGGGGAGTAATTTTTGCAATTAAGGGAACGTGGCAAAAAAAAAAAAGTCCAAACAGATCTGCATGGCTTAAGTTTGAAGCTAACTTTTTCAGGGCCACTATGTTGCAAGTCTTGTAATCCAACAATCGATCCGGACATTTTTGGTTACGAATGAAAAGCGTCACTAACCCTTCAAACATTAGTGACTCATGACCTCGATAAGATATGAGTACGTAGAGCGTTATTCCGCATCAGAATAAGTTAAGAAATATTTCAAGAACTTATAAGAAGTTGAGTTATTCTTCTATCAATTGATTTTAAGATGAAACTTCAACTTTCGATATCAAAGCAGATTAACTTGAGTGAAGCCCAACCTTAACCTTAACTTCCTCATAAGAAGGATCTTATTCCACTCCAAAGTTGATATTTTGCACTCGTTATTTGGAAGTCCATGAAAGGAGTGTGAGAAGGTTAACTAATATTACAAATACCCATACAAAATTAAGTGAAATATCACCCACTCTAGATGTTAATCCATGTAAATTTCACAAATTTAATATGTCAATCAAGATTTAATAATCATCCACAAAAATATGGTTCACGGGGGTTTCACTACCCTTCAGCCAAAGTGATCGTTGAAGACGCAGGCGTTATACTGCTCATATTAATGAAATCTACTGGACTCAAAAGGAACAAGACAGACTTGTTTGGTTATATACTCTTAACTCTATACATTAACCGAGGTGATTTAGAATCTTATTTATTTGTGTTAAGACAAAGTACTTTACTCCGTTTCTAGTAATTATCTAGAACTCAGATAGCACTGCGTGAAGAAAAAAAGAAAAAGAAAAAAATGATTAATTGACTATGAAAATTAAAATCTTTTCTATCAATGTCTTGTGATTTGTTGACGAAAAATTAGATAAATAGGTTTGAAGATAATATTAGAGATGAAACTATTAGTTTTTAATGAATTTAGAAATTTATTTTATAAAAAAAAATAATTCAGAAACTTAATTTTTACTGAAGTGATCATTCAATGACTAAATCGATAGTTTACCTATTCTTTTCAGACCCACATTAGGGCAGTCCGTATAGGGCATGGTGTGGTCTACTTAGCTGGCTAGCAGAGTTCCTGCACCAAACAACCTGTCTTTGCGAGCTTTGTGTCTGACCAAGTGAAACCGAAGGTGCATGTAACTGCTCTGCAGTTTCAAAAGTGATAAGAGACTACACTGACTTAACTCTAGTTAGTCCTTTTCTATCTGGTGAGAACTCAGGTTAGTGAGTCATAAGTTTGGCCATCTGGTCCAAGTGTCCTTACTCCTTCTCACCCAATGCATGAAGCTTGTACAAGTCTTCATTCCTCTTCCCACGTTGCTTCAAACCCTAGCCCAAACTTCATCCTCAACTTTCAGATAGATTCCTTTCCAATTTACATTACCCTCGTAGTAAAACTCCCTAATGCATACGCGGGCTATCGCATTGAATTCCTCTTGTATTAGAGAGTACGTTAGCAACTTGATCAGTTTTGTGAGTGTAAAACCCAAAATCCTTCACTTTTAACCCACTCGACCCCACCCATGCAACCACAAAATTAACCCGCCTTTTCCCCATATATACCCTCCTCCTCCAGTTGTGCTACACACAAGTACCATTGCTCATCACATCTCTTTCCTCATTCCCTTCCATCTTCTGGCCTCCAGTTTCTTTTCCATCTCAAGAAAAAGATGTTGAATTTCATGTTCAAGTCCCCTTCCATGTTCAACAATTCCAGATCCTCAGCTCACCGCTCTACCATCGCTCCATGTAACCGTAGCCCTAGCGTCGCTCCATGTAACCCTATCACCTCAGATACCTCAATTCCAATGATGTACCCCATGTCACCAATCCTTGGTTCATGTCTCTATTTTCATAATCATGGTTCCTACAAGTACGCATGTAGTAGTTGCGACAAGGCCTTCCCAACAACTCAGGCTTTGGGAGGCCACCAGAATGCTCACCGGAAAGAGCGAAACGATCTCCGTGCCAATGAGGTTGCGCGCGCTGCTCAGGAAAATCGCAAGTTCAGACCCTACGTTTTCCCACATGACCCCTGGAGATGGGCACCGCCATCTATCTACAACGATTTCATTAACAAAACCAAGCCTCGAATGCGTTCATACGATTTCTACCATTTCCTGGGAATGGCGGGGGATTGTAATCCAAAATGGGGTGCAGGGTTAGGGTTTGGATCAGGTTCTAAAAGAAAGAAGCGTGGTTATGATGACTATGACGATGCCGGGGCGGATCGTGACAAGAAGAAGGGTAAGTATGTTGGTGTCGTTGATGATTTGAAAGTGTCTATGTCTAATGTGACTCTAAGCTTGGCAACAGGAAGTGGTGACGTGGAGAAGTCCGATTCTGGTTTAGATTGGGAGGACGGGGAGTATATGTACGTTGTTGGAGGTGACGGTGAAGCAAGTACTTCCAGGACTGAAGAACTGGACTTAAATCTGAAACTCTAATAAGTTAATTTATTAGTCTTCTCCTTCTCTCTTTCCTCACATAATAAATATGCATCCTTGTATGCATGCTTAGCTTTATTTAGAGGTAACAAGTAATAATAAAATTTAGGGAGCTTGATATCTGCACTCCGAAAACAATTTCTTCAAACTTGGAGCTATATATATATATATATATATATTTGGAGTGCAAATGATAATTCCCTAAAAAATATGTACATTATGGGCAGGTAGAGGGAGGGAGAGAGATGAATACTTGCTTTTTCTTATTGTTTTTGGGTCCAGTTCTAGTGTCTTTGTACCGTTTCAGCTTTTCTTGCTGTTGTCGCCATGCTTACTGATGATGAAATGTAGGAGGCTATGTCCTCCATGAATTCAAAATGCATGTAATTGTGAGACATCATGGAATATATGTTAAGTCTTTGTTTGTATTTGAAAATTTGTAACTGCTCTTTCATCTTATTGATGTGTGTGCATGTGCGTGCTGGTTCTTTACATATCTGGCTGCAGAGAAGTAGATAAGTTCAATTCAAATATTGGGAATTAAAAAAGAACCAGTTAGAAAGTTGATTGCAAAGCTGGATGCAATCTTACTGGTAATTAGAAACGGCTACTGGAGGCTTCGACTATCAT
Organism: Heteromeles arbutifolia; assembly: GCA_024362995.1. NCBI lineage: Eukaryota > Viridiplantae > Streptophyta > Magnoliopsida > Rosales > Rosaceae > Heteromeles > Heteromeles arbutifolia. The sequence continues at coordinate 6,435,928 of JANCRC010000010.1, read as the reverse complement.
TTTTGGTGTTGACTACTCCGAGAAAAAGAGATGCCCTTCGGTATATTAGATCTAAGTGGATGATTATCTCTTTGCCCAGAAAAATGGTTTTTAAGATTAAATTGACCACATTTTCAAGAAGGGTAACTCTGCCCTATTTCAATTTGTCATTCAAAATTCTCCCAAGAACTGAAACTTAATTTGCTCCATGAAATTACTAGGGAAATAGCTCTCTTAGACTCTTAGTATAGAAAGAGATTTAGTCATCAATTATTATAATTTGGCCCTTGCTACCTAGGATCTATCTCACAAAAGAACGGAGAGTTGGATGAAGATCTCAACTATAGAATACAAGCTAGATGGATGAAGTGGAAGAGTGCATTGGGTGTGTTGTGCGACTGTCGTATGCCACTAAAGCTCAAGGGATAATTTTATAGGACGGCAACAAGACCAACAATGTTTTATGGTGAGGAATGTTGGGCAGTGAATCATCAACATGTACATAAAATGAGAGTAGCAGAGATGAGAATGCTTCGTTGGATGCGTGAGCACACAAGAAATGATAAGATTAGGAATGAGGATATCGGAAGTAGAGTAAGAGTAGCTGAAATTGAAGGAAATATGAGAGAAAATCAGTTATGGTGGTTTAGGCATGTGAAACGAAGGCCTACAGACGCTCCAATTAGAAGATGCGATTACGAGACAGAGATTCAGGGCCGAAGGGGTAGCGGAAGACCTGGGAAGACTTTGAAAGAGACTCTAAAAAAGACTTGGAGTACTTAGATCTAACGGAAGACGTGGCACAGAACCAAGTGCAATGACGTTCTAGAATTCATATAGCCAACCCCACTTAATGGGAAGAAGACTTTGTTGTTATTGTTGTTGTTGTGGCCCTTGCTGCTTATTTCTACTTTCCTAAACTTTAAGCATATTCTCTTAGAAAATCTTCAAAGGGATCTCTAAATGAGCCTTAATTAAAAATTTAACCAGAAGTTAGAAAAATCCGTCTCCAATCACACTCTATATCCTGCCCTTAGAATAGCAAAACCAATAGGAGTAGGACCTCGTAAATTTGGAGAGGGAAAAATGAGTTCCTAGCACTGATTACTAATATTTTAATAATATTTAAAATAAAAACTCTATACTATTGGTTCATAATCATTGTAAAATAGAGATTATATATATGGTTGGAGTATAAATTTTATACAAAGCTCCCTAAAATAATTTTCTAATATTTGGCTTGAAAGTATTGAGCATAATCAGAGATGCTATCGAAGAACTTTTAGGTTCCACCACAAAATTTATTGACAATATGAGAAGTAGCCCAACTACTTGGAAGCACATGTAAGGTCCATTATTTGTTCAATGTGAGATTCATACTCTTAACTTGCACCGTCATATGTGACAAATTTTCAAGTCTAAGAACTGGACAATACATATTGGGTAATGTAGAGTACGTGTGGCCATTAAGTTTCCCACATGAAACAACTCTTCTTTGATACAATAAAAAAAAGTTAAAATTTCACCATAAAACCAATTGAAAATATGAAGAATGGCCCAACTCCGATATGAGCTTCATACTCTCAACTACTCTTACATCCTCTTTTCTTTTGCCTGATAGCTTTTGGTATTTGAATATATGGTAACTCATAGGTTTATGTTGTTCGTGACCAATAGTTTTCTCACAAAAAAATTACAATTTGTATTGACAATATTGTGGATGCAAATTTCTTTCTCCTTGATCTTGGACAAAAATGCACCTACAAAATAAATCACACTTCTTGTCAAGGCCAAAAGCCTCACGCGCCCACGATGAATGAGGGGGGAGGCTTTGGCCGAAGTACCTCCGATGCCAAAGTTAGAGTTTTGAGGGAATAATGTTTGGAGAATTTCGTAGAGTTTTGTAAGAGACTTGGAAGTAGTTTTTGAAGAGAATGGAGAGCTATTTATAGGGATATGGTGTAGTATTTTTTGGGTGTAATTTGTAGTTAATTATCAATTAATAGATTAATTAGGTAATAAATCTATTAATTGACTAATTAACATAATTTAAAAGAAATAATTTGGGAGTTATGGAATAATTAGCTAATCAATATAATAAAAGGGGAGGATTTTGGGAGTTTACCTTGTGGAGAATATTGGATGAAGATGGATGAGATATATTTTAAATTGTTACCTATTTTGGGCGTTTTTGACTTGGTTGAGGGACAATAGCCAACTGCTCGCGCGTAGGAATCCGGATATGCCTCAAGGATATTTTTGTCCTCTTTTATCCAAAAATCTACGTGTCGTCTTGTGATTATTTTTGGCTCCACAAATATAGGCAACGGCAATCCCATTTGGCGAAAGAGAAGTATCTCAGTCGCTACTTTAGGCAACTACAAAACCGGTCATTTTCGTTACTAAATATTAATAGATTGTTTTATAGACATTCTAAAATTTTATGAAAGGGTAATGTTAGGAGACTAAAATTTTAAACCAAGTTTGTAAATCAAATGATGTGTCACCAATAGAAAATAAGAACGTTAATTAACACTTAGTAATAATCCAATCATCAGCAACCACATCATTTGGTTTAAAAAAATTGTTCTCCCTATCATTATCCTTTATGAAATCACCCCATACTAAAAAAATTCCTCAAAAACTCCAACTTTACCCCTCATTCTTCTAATCACTCCACCCCATACGAAATATTCCCGATTCGACAACCACCCATATCTTCTGTCATCGACATCAGCACGATTAACAATTCCGACTAACAATTCCCAATTCACTAGTAATAACCCAACGCAGCACCGCAACCCACCCACCCGGATACCCCATCACCTCTGCCCAACACCCCAACTCACCAACCCCGTCTCCCGATCGAATAAAATGCAAAAGTATGTAATAATCCTTCAATTCAACAATGAAAATCCCCAAATTCTAGGGATTGTATGTATACTTGCAGCAAATTTTGTGCAAATGAAAGATTTTACCCAATTTTTAGGGTCTGTATTCTTTACTTGCTAAATAGTTCTCTAAGTTGTGAGTTTCAAGCGCAAACAGTATCAAATGAAACGTGACAACTCCCCGATAAATAGTTGTTCTCTAAGTTGGATCCAATGTGACAACTGAAAAAATAATTAGTACTTCAAAAGTTAAGCCATGCATGATTCATTTTCTACAATGCTTCAAATCAGGCAAACATGTCGTCATATTCATTTCCGAGTTATTAGTTCAAATAAAACCTTACTATGTTGGTGCTGTTGCAGTTCTATTAGAGGAATGTGATTGTGTAAATTTTAGTGTATTTAAGGATATTTTGGAATATTTCATAGGGTTAGATATTATCCTATTAATCCTATTAGGGTAAGGATTTAACCTACCCTACTACTATAAATAAAGTCACAATTGGGTGATACAACATACACCTCATAACTCTCTCTTGCCGCTGGCCCTCTCCTTCTCTAGTCCTAAATACAGTTCAGTAAATTAGGCCTACAACACGTTATTAGCACACTCTTGCCAGAAGCTAAGGAACTGAAGGATCATGGAGGAGGCTCTTCTACACAATTAAAGGCTTAATCGTTTTCTGCCAATTAGGTTCTTTTAAAATAAATTAAGATATTTGAAACGACCTTGAAGCAAGAAAACATTCTCCATGATGCATGATCCCCCTATATTTATATTTTCCTTTCAATTATATATATTGCATATGTGTTCATATATTTTGTCAATATATATATATATATATATATACATATATAGGGTAAATTACAAAAAACTACCTCAATTATTGGTGTCACGACACTTTCATACCTCATTTTTTTAAAGTGACAATGTCATACCTCATCTTACGAATTTGTGCCAATGTCATACCTCCGTCAGTTTTTCTGTTAATTTTTCTGTTAAGTGCTGACGTGGCTACATGCGGGACCCACTCATTAATCCAACTGGATTAAAAAATTATTAAATATAATTTTTAATAATTAAAATTTTAAAAATATTAAAAATTAAAAATTTTAAAAAATTAAAAATGGCCTAGGGATCCGGCTTTCCCTTTCCTACACACCCAGATCCCCTTCCCCTTCTACACACCCATCACCCTCCTACCTTCTCTCCACCCAGTCCCTCATCCAACCTTCTCTCCACCTACATATAACACTGAAAATCCATCCCTCATTGCTGCAATTTCAGAGCAAAACCAACAATCTTTAAGCAAATTAAATAGAATTTTGAGAGTTCAAAGAAAAAAGATGAACCACATGAATCTGAGCTTATGGATCAAATTCTAGACCTGCTCAATGTTGAATCAAGTAAGCAGATCCAGATACTCATATCCTTCAACTTCCACCGGCTCAAAACCACCATACCCATTTCCCCTCCGCCGCCCCACACCGTCGTCGACCCACCTCCCCTTTTGCCATTTCCGTCGTCGTCACCAAGCAAGAAATGTTCACAGAGGATTTCGAAGAAGAATCCCCGAAACCCACCTTCAATTTCAAATCCTGAACTGGGCTAGAATCGAACTTTAATTTGGGTTTTAGACCCGAACTTCAAGGCTGGTTAATAGCTTCGGTGGGGAAGAAGCTGTCCACCATACCCATTTCAAATCATCGTCTGTCTCCTTCCGTGACCCGATTACAATCCACAAGCAATGCGGTATTCCCTTCTCGCCGGCGGCAAGCAAGTCTGACCCGTCTTCATCTCGTTGTCGACGACAACGGTGATGTAGAACCCAGATTGGAGTTCGGGTCTAGAATCGAACTGGGCTTCGAAGAGGTCCCAGCATAAGAGAATGTTGGTGGACAGTTTTTTGGAGCCGTGCTTCTTCCAGAAGAGAAATGACTTGGGTGGAGGTGGAAGGAAGGTGAAGATGGAGGAAGAGAGGCGGCGGTGGGGTGGTGAAGGAAGGTTGGGTATGGAGGGACTAGGGGAGGGATGGGTCGAGTTGGGAGGTGGTGGTGAGGGAAGGACGAGTGCGGGTAGGGAGAGGGACGGAGAAAGGAGACCGCATCCCAGAGAGAGGAGAGAGGGAATAAAAAGATAGGGTGGTGGAGGAAGGTTGGGGGGACGGGGAAGGGTTTGGTGGCTGTCGAAGAGAAGAAGAAAAAAAAGGGTTGGTGGAGGTAGAGGAAAGGGAAGGTCGGATCCTTTAGGCCATTTTTTATTTTTTTTTAGTTTTTTAATATTATAAAAAAATTAATTTTTTTAATTTTTAATTATTAAAAATTATATTTAATAATTTTTTAATCCAGTTGGATTAATGAGTGGGTCCTGCATGTAGCCACGTCAGCACTTAACAGAAAAATTAACAGAAAAACTGACGGAGGTGTGACATTGGCACAAATTCGTAAGATGAGGTATGACATTGTCACTTTAAAAAAATGAGGTATGAAAGTGTCGTGACACCAATAGTTGAGGTAGTTTTTTGTCATTTACCCATATATATATATATTTGTTCATGCAATACGCAATTCTGCTATGTGAAATTTGTGAGTCAAAGCATTAAAATTAATTTAGAAGCAATTAGGGTTTTTAACACTAGAATTCGAAAACAAAAAACAAAAAACAAAAAAACAAAAATCTTGGATTTTTCACAATTGAGCTGCGGCTCCACGTTGCACCGTCGAGCCCATGGGTTTGCTGCCACTTCACCGCAACCAGGCCTCGGCCTGGGTTGGTTTATGCATAGGCCCGAAGCCCTGAGTCCATTCCAACAGGCCAACAAGCCTTTACTGGGGTTTGTCCTTGTCTCGGCCGATCAAGCCAGCAAGCTTTACTTGCTGGGCTTTGCCCAAATGTGACCCGGCCCGCCTGCAGCAAGCTTTGCTTGCTAGGTTGGCCATCTGTCTCAACCCGCAATCACCAAAGCCAGCCATGTGGCTGGGCTTGCCTACAACCGACTCACAACAAAGCCAGCTTTTGCTGGGCTTCGTGCGCACCCATCCCAGGTCAACTCCATGCTGGGCCTGCGTACCCGAGCCATTTGTGGCCCAAAAACCAGCAGCTTTGCTGCTGGGCCTGTCCCAGACACAAGGCCTATGGCTTGCAGCCATAACTTGGGCTGCTCTGCAGCTTATCGATGGCCCGATAAGCCCTTTAGGGCTTTGTCCCTCACACGGCAACCAGCCCACCATGTTGGGCTGCAATTTGTTTTCGAACCTAATATTAACCCGAATGTTATTATTTTGCTTCTACGATCAAACCTAGATGATTACGATCTATTGAATTAATTAAAGTGACCAGCATTCCATTAATCTGATAATTAATCCAAAATTATTAGCCTGAAGCTCATTTTTTGGCAATTAACAATTCAATAAATTATTTCTTTTCTTTGAACTGTTGACTATCTTTCGTAGTCCCGATGCACTCACAATTAGGTTCCTGAAGCAATCCACAAATCACTACACTTAGTTGTATATTGTATTTTGTGTTCTTGTAGGTATCCCTATATATGAACCAGACGTTCATAACAAAATCGAACATGTAGTTTCGAATTTAGCACCTTTGAAACCCAAAGTTTTCATTCAAAACTTACCACATGAAACCCGTAGCTTTCATGCCTAAATTAAACTAATACATATCTATAAAACCCGAATGTCCTACAATGTATTTCTATAACTTTCTATATGACTAACCACGTTTTTGTTGTACCATCTGTTTTAGGGACATGTCGAACTTGAACAAGCTTGATTTCACTGCTTTGGAAGTATCTGGAGGAAATTACCTAAAGTGGGTTCAAGACGTGAAGCTTCATTTTACTGCAAAGAGTATTCGAGCCACCATTGAGGAACCTACCGACGACCCAGTTGACGAAGCTCAAAAAGTTACTACTATGATCTTCATTCGAAGACACATCCATGATGCACAGCAGACCGAGTACCTCGCTGAGGATGACCCACGCACCCTCTGGGTTGCTTTGGCCGATCGTTTTGATCACCAGAAAAACATTTACTTGCCTGAAGCAAGACAAGACTGGCAGGATTTACGCTTCCAAGACTTTAAGTCTGTGAATGAATACAACTATGAAGTTTGTAGAATCCGATCACTGCTTAAGTTCTGTGAAGAGAACTTAACCAAAAAGGATCTCTTGGAGAAGACCTATTCGACCTTCAATACCACTAATATTGTCCTCCAACAACAATATAGGGCACATAAGTTCACCAAATTTTCGGATTTGATCTCTGTTTTACTTCTCATTGAAAAATAGAACTAGCTTTTGATGAAGAATCATCAAGCTCGATCTACTGGCTCGAACGCTCCGCCTGAAGCGCGTGCAACTCATTCTAGTAGCCACAACCGATGGAAACCCCGTCATGGCCGTGGAAATGGGCGGCAGGCCTCACTACGGGCCCAATGTCAACAAAGAAGAGGCCCACCCAAAGGAGGAAATTTGACCAGAAGTGCCAACTCTTTGCCCCTCAAGCCCCAAACTTCAAGAACAAAGGAAAAGCTACCGTTCAATCGGCTTCCATTAAACTGGACATGTGCTACCGTTATGGATCAAATGATCATTGGTCACACGTATGCCAAGCTACCCCTGAGACTATTACCAAGTATCATTCCCATCGTGAGACTAACTTTGTGCATGTGGAACATCCCGAAAATACTACTACGACTATAAAGGTTTCAGATTTTAGGAGGCATCCGCCATGGAAGAATAAAGTTTTATTTTTCTAAGACATGTTAGGGTGTTTTACACCCCTAGTGGCCGAACCCACTAGGTGTGGCCGAACCCCACTCTATTTTTCTAGGTTTATGGTTTAATTTTTGGACAATTTTTCTAAGTCTTTGGAATTATTTGTTTAGTTTTTGTTTGTTTTGAATTATGGATAATTATTTTTATGGATATTATTTCTCGATTGATTAATTGAAAGAGTGGAATTATATTTACGCATGTGACCAATTCAATTAATTTATTTATAGGTATGACTAGTGGGGAAGTTAGTTGTCTAGCTGATAGTGTTACCACGCACACCATCTTGCGTGAGCAACACTATTTTATTAACTTCATGCCTAAAAATGCATATCTGACAATCCTCTCAGGCCCATCCAACCTGATAGAAGGATACGGAAGAGCCCGTATAATGATGTTTAATGGTACTAAATTAACCATTAAAGAGGCACTTTATTCTCCTTGTTCCGAAAGAACATTGCTGAGCTTTAGAGATATTCGAGATAATCAATATCATGTTGAAACCACTGAAGAGAATGGTTTTGAATTTCTTTGTATCACTTCTTATGAATATGGCCAGAAACATATTCACAAGAAGCTAGAACGTCTCCCGAGTGGGTTGTACATAACAACTATTCGATCCATGGAGACCTACCATGTGGCCAGCCCTATGCCTGGGTTCTAGAGCATTCTCCTGCTTTGGCATGATTGAATAGGACATCATGGATAAGATATGATGTGCCGTATCCTCAAAGTATCGCACGGGCATCACCTAAATCTTATCCTGGCCATCTACCATGCAAAGCATACTCTATGGGGAAGTTGAATATTCAACCCTCAGCTACAAAGATGATTCACGACCCCCCTAAGTTTCTTCAGATGATTCAAGGGGATATTTGTGGACCTATCTAACCAACATGTGAACCATTTAGATACTTCATGGTGTTGGTTGATGCATCGATGCGTTGGTCATATGTTTACTTATCGTCCACACACAACGCTGCATTTGCGAAACTCCTATCTCAAATCATTAAGCTGAGGGCTCACCACCCTAATTATCCAATTAAGTCAATTCGACTGGATAATGTTGGAGAGTTTACGTCACAGACTTTTGATGATTATTGCATGTCAGTTAGGATTGAAGTTGAACATCTTGTACCCCATGTTCACACCCAAAACGGCCTGGTAGAAGCTTTCATAAAACGCCTTTAAACGATAGCTCAGACTTTAGTTATGTGAACCAAATTGCAAGTATCTGCCTGGGGCCATGCAATATTGCATGCAGCTATGTTGGTCCGCCTGAGGCCCATCGCTACCCAACCTCATTCACCGTTACAGTTGGTTACCTGATACGAGCCTGATGTCTCGCATTTACGTGTGTTTGGATGCGCAGTCTATATGCCAATAGCGCCGCCACTACGTACCAAAATGGGTCCTCATAGAAGAATGGGAATCTATGTCGGTTATGATTTGCCATCAATTATTCGTTACTTAGAGCCCTTGACAGGAGATCTCTTTACCGCACGGTTTGCAGATTGTCACTTTGATGAGATAGTTTTCCCATCATTAAAGGGTGATAAGATCACTAACGTTCCTGTAGAACGCCGCAAATTGTTGTGGATTACTCCCACTTCATCTCATTTAGATCCCCGTACTCCTCAGTCCGAAACTAAAGTGCGACGTATTCTAGATCTTCAGAGCATTGCTTAAAGCATGCCGGATGCTTTTACGCAGTATTGGATGAGGTTTGGAATTAGAATAAGATGATTGTCGATGATGCATTCGCGTATACAATTGTTACCGACATCATGCTTAGCAATAACATTGAACCACGTTCCGTTGATAAATGTCGACGTAGAACCGATTGGTCAAACTAGAAACAAGCAATCTAAGTTAAACTCGATTCACTTGCGAAACATAAAGTGTTTGGGCCCGTAGCTCTTACTCCACCACATGTGAAGCTCGTGGGCTACAAGTGGATTTTCGTGAGGAAACATAATGAGAAGAATGAAATAGTGATATACAAAGCACGCCTCGTAGCGCAAGACTTCTCTCAACGCCTTGGAATTGATTACGAGGAGATGTATTCCCCCGTAATGGACGTCATAACGTTCCGCTACCTTATTAGTTTGGTAGTTTCTGAAAAATTGAATATGCAACTTAAGGACGTGGTAACTGCATATTTCTATGGGGATCTAGATACGAAAATCTACATGAAAGTTCCAGAAGGACTTCCATTGACTGGTTCAAATAGTTCTAGACCACGGAACACCCTCTCGATTAGGTTGAGGAGATCACTCTATGGATTGAAACAATGCGGGCGAATGTGGTATAACTGTCTGAGTGAATATTTGATGAGTTAGAGTTATGTGAAAAACGAACTATGTCCATGCATGTTCATCAAGAAGTCACATTCCGGATTTTCGATCGTTGCAGTTTATGTCGACGACATGAACCTCATCGGAACTCCCGCAAAGCTTGAGAAAATTGCCATTCACTTGAAATCGAAATTCGAGATGAAGAATCTTGGGAAAACTCAATATTGTCTTAGCCTGGAGATCGAGCATTGTTTGGATGGAATCCTAGTACATCAATCGAACTACACCCAGAAGGTGTTGCGACATTTTAATGAGGATAAAGCGAAGTTTTCGAGTACTCCTATGGTCGTTCAAACTCTAGATGCTAAACAAGATTCCTTCCGTACCAAGGAGGATGAATAAGAGATTATGGAGCCTGGAGTTCTATACCTAGGTGCAATTGGTGCTTTATTGTACTTGGCTCAATGCACTAAACCTGACATCTCCTTCGCTGTTAATCTTTTGGCTAGATACAGCAACGCGCCTACACACAGACACTGGAATGGTGTTAAAGACATTTTCTGCTACCTCAAAGGTACGACGAATTTGGGCTTGTTCTACACCTATGAATCCTCGAGATGAGCCACCGTCCCCCTTGGTCCTCGGGTTGATTCTCACCTTGTTGGTTATGTAGATGCTAGTTATATGTCTGACCCACATATGGCAAGTTCTCAAACAGGCTATGTCTTTACCGTTGGAGACACCGCAATATCTTGGAGGTCTACCAAGCAAACACTAGTTGCGACTTCTTCGAACCATGCTGAGATTCTCCCCTTGCATGAAGCCTCGTGTGAGTGCTTTTGGTTGAGAGCAGTTATGAAGCACATTCAAAGCACTAATGATCTTACTTCCGTCGTTAACCTTCCTACGCGATCTTTGAGGACAATGCAACATGTATTGAGCAGTTAAAGAAGGGATACATCCAGGGAGACAACACTAAGCACATTGCGCCGAAGTTCTTTTACTGTCACCAGCAACAACAACATAAAACATTGAAGTCAAGCAAATCCGTTTCCAGGACAACCTGACCTATCTATTTACCAAGTCATTGCCCAAGTCTACTTTTCAGAAGCTCGTCCAAGGAATCCGTATGCGTAAATTATCTGAGTTGAATTGCTTGTAGTTCTCTTATTTGGAAGTTATGTCTAACTCAAGGGGAGTATTCAGAAGCATACTCACTTGATCTTAACGTACTCTTTTTCCTACTATTAGGAGCATTTTTTCCACTAGGTTTTTGCTACCTAACAAGGTTTTGATGAGGCACCCATTCTGGGATGGCCATACTCCCTTGAGTTCACTACTTTCGTCCTGTTTTGACGTTTGTTTTAGACATTATGCAAACTTCTCACTTTTCTCCTTAGTCTATGAGTTTTTACCTATCTTAGGTTTTACCATAGCAAGGTTTTGTGAGCTTTACTACCAATGCATACTTTCTTTAAATTTGAGACTCGCATTCGCTCATTGTGCCGATGACTTCATCAATTGTTCTACCTCAACTACTGAAGACCTGATGCGAAGTTTAGTTTGAGTATTTACACACTCAAGGGGGAGTTTTGCAGTCCTATTAGATTATGAATGTGATTGTGTAAATCCTAATGTATCTAGGGACATCTTGGAATATTCCCTAGGGTTAAATATTATCCTATTAGAGTCGTAACCTATTAGGGTAAGGATTTAACCTACCATATTACTATAAATAAAGGCACAATGGGGTGATACAACACACACCTCAGAATTACATGTCTCTCTCTTCTCTCTCTTGCTGCTTGCCCTCTCCCTCTCTAGTCCTAAATACAGTTCAGTAAATTAGGCCTCCAACAAGTGCATATATTTTGAAAAATTGTTATTCGCACTCTAAAAGTTATCATACACTCTTTATTTATTAAATATTAGAAGAAAAAAATAATATACAAAGATGAGTGCATAAGTACATTGTTAGAGTGCCATTAGTAGCTCCCTTTGCAAGAGAACAAAAAAAATATTATGCTCGAATGTTCTTACACACATTGTACACATTGTACAGCTTACAAGCTTATAATGCTTTTCCTTTTTATACTCTTGTTAGTATAGTAGTGTCCTCTATGATTCTTTGGCTATTGACTGATTTGTTGGTTTTAATTTCCACACAAAACCTAAATCCTGTAATAATAAAGTTATGTCAAATTCCATGATTTGTATTGACAGGCTTATTTAATATGTACTGGAAGCATATGCAAGTCTCTCAAATTGTTGGTAGTATGTTGCATTATTTGGTTTATAATACCCTGTAGCCCAAACCAAATCCTCAACTTTCAATTATATTCCTTTGCCAATTTACATTACCCTCCTCTTAAATAACTCCTCACTTCTTGACCAAAATAAAAAAAACTCCTCACTTATAAGTTTTAACCCACTATACTCCAGCCCCGTTGACCTCCCTTTTCCCTATATATACCCTCCTCCTCCTCAACTTGGTGCTGTCACAGCAAGCTCCATTTGCTTATCACCTCTCTTTCCTCTAGCCCTTCCTTCCTTCTTCTCGCCTTGCCAGTTTCTTTCCATCACAGAAAAAGGTGTTTAGCAGTTCCATGTTTAAGTCCACTTCCATGTTCAACAATTCGAGATCCTCAGCTCACAGCTCTAACTTTGCTGAAGAAAACGACAGCTCCAGACCCTTGGTTTTGTCACCTGAACCCTTGAAATGGGCACCGACAGCTCGCAACAACAATTTCATCACCACCGACGACTATAGTGATGGCATATGAGTTCTTCCATTTCATGGGAACGGCGGGGGATTGTAATCCGAAATTGACTGGGGTAGGGTCTAAAAAGAACCGTGTTCATGATGATGATGATGCCGAGGCAGATCGTCACAAGAGGAAGAAGGGTATGTATGTTGATGTTGAAAATGATTTGAAGTTGGGGATGCCTGCCTATTTTGACCGTGAGCGGAATTGGTGACATGGGGAAGTCTGGTTCTGGAAGTATCGGCGAAGAAAGTACTTCCAAGACTGAAAAGCTGGACCTAAATCTCAAACCCTAATATGTTATTGTTACAGTCTTCGCTTTCTCTCTTTCCTCACATAATAAATATGCATATCCTTGCATGCTTAGCTTTATTTAGAGGTAACAATTAATAAAATAAAATAAAAAGTACTATCGCTAGGTAGCGAGGGAGAGAGAAGAGTATTAGCTTTTGCTTCGTTTTTCTTCTTGTTGTCGCCAGTGATGCTTACTGACGATGAGTTGTAGGAGGTTATCTCCTTCAGGATTTCAAAATGTAATTGTGAGACATCATGGAATATTTGTTAAGTCTCTGTTTGCATTTGAAATTTTTTGTAACTGATCTTTCTTCTTATTGATTTGTGTACCTGCATGTGTGTGTTGGTTGTTTACTGAACTGGTTGACTGTAAATTAAGCTGGATGCATACTAACTGGTAATTTGAAACGGCAGCTCGTGGAGGTTTTTTTTTTTTTTTTTTTTGTTGTTGACTCCGACGAGCAAGAGATGCATGGCACCACCCCACATTTTCAAGAAGGGTAATTCTTGCCTATTTTAATTTATCATTCAAATCTCTCCACACAACTGTACTGTGTTCCATGTAATTATATCTTGGGATATAGCTCCCTTAATAAAAAGAGATTTAGTCATCAATTTATAGGTTGGCCCTTGCTTCTTACTTTTGCTTCTCTAGTATTAAAATGTGAGTATTTATCTTAAAATCAATTTGCAATACGAGAGACCATTGATTATATAAATTGTTAGGCAAGGTATTTATTATTTTATGTTGGATTTATAATTTCAACATGCGTCATCACGTGCAGTGGTGAAGCCACGTGAGGGCGAGGAGTGGCGGCCGCCCCTCCCCTCGCCGGAAAACACGCCTAGGAGCGCTGGTTCAGCCCATCCGCTCTCGTCGGAAATGTGAATTCCCACTCCAATGATCTGGTTTCTGCTGCTGCGCGCAGCAGGACTGGGTTTTTTTTTTTTTATTTATTTATTTTTTTTTAAGTAGTTGCAGACAGGGGCGGATTTATTAAGGGACTTGGGTGGTCCCGGGACCAACCGGAAGCTCAGATCAATGGCTGTGAGACCTCCTTGGACCATCCAACTCTGGGTATGTGATGGAGGAAAAGAGCAGCGGCGGCTGTTGTGTTATGGCTACCTGCAGACCAGAAAGATAAGAAGAAGAAGAAGAAGGATACGAACCATTTAAGCAAAACGGTGCGCTTTTGGTATAGGTTTGAAAGCACTCTCCTAAGCTACGTGGGAGGCTGAAAGCCTCAACATTTGTTATTAAAAAAATTCAAAAAAGCCACGTGTTGTGCTTTATACGGTCCACTTCTTAATTAACTATTCAATTTATCAAATTCTAATTTTGTTTCTTTTCTACACCACCTAAAAATCCCCTCATTTCCAAAATTTAAGTAAGTGTTATCTTTATTTTGAATAAATAAAATGTTACATTCATAGTAGATATTCGTTTTTGATAATTTATTATAATTTTTTTTATATTATTTGTACCTTGTTTTGTTAGTTCTTTTATAATGTTTTAGCTTTAATTATTCAATGTTGCTTTCGTTTAATTTTCTGGCGCTTTATATTGGGACCACCCGATGTTAAAATCCTGAATCCGCCACTAGTTGCAAAGCGGCGAACTTGCGAAGAAGATGAAGGATTATGAGTTTGATATTCCCTATACAAAACGGCGACATTTGGCAAAAAAAAAAAAAAATCGATTTCATTATGCTGACCATTTGTTTACTTTTTTTTCTCTCTTAAAACACTGTACTGATCCATACCCACCACTTCTCTTCCGGTCTTTACCTTTCTGCCCCACTTGTTTGTTTACCCATTTCCCCCTTTTTTTTTTCTCTTCTGACCCCGCTTTACCCATTTCTCTCCTTTTTTTTTTTATATTCTTGTATGTATTTTTGTTTTCTCTTTAAACACCCCCACCATATTTATCTTAAACTCTCACATTATCTACAAATATTGTATTACTTTTTTAAAAATAATGTAAACTTTTTTAAAATAATTAATGTAAATATTGTTTAATGCTTATTTTACGATAATTTAAATCCATCTAGGCTCCTGCCTAAATCTCGCCTAGACGCGTAGTTGATTGGCCCCACTCTGCTGCCTGACTAGCGCCTAACATTTTTTCGAATCTAATCCTAGCTAGTTTAAGCTTTTTATATTGGCTTTGATATAACCGCTTACAACCACTTTGGTGGAGAGACTGTTTTCTGCTATGAATATTGACTCAAAACTTTGCACTTTCCAATGTGAAAGCAACCGCTTCGATTGAAACCTTGCACTCTTTTGCATTTCACCCCTCCTCTCGCCAAATCTTGTCTTCGCCACTGATCACGTGTGAGGTTATTTAAGCTTAACACATGGACAACTTATAGGCACGTCAACTGTTGCGTTCATCACGTAGATAGCACTCCCATAGCAAATTAGAATGTGCGAATCCATTAAAAACCAATTGTCAATAGGAGGGAAAGCTCATGATACTATTAGGTAGAGGTTTCCTTCCCTGATTTGAGATTCATACCCTAAACACTTAGTTGAAGTTTCTTTTACACCTTTTCTTCTTAAAGGAAGTTGATGTCACTCCGTATAAAGACATGCAAAGTTCATTCTTTTCCCAATGAGAAATTTATAGTCTCAACACGCCCCCTCACAGGTGGCGAAATTTCAAGCCTAACAGATGCACAACTTACGTGAACAAAACAAATTGGTAAACGTTGAGCACATGTAGTCATTGGACTTCATACGTGGATTAACTTGCTCTGATACAATGTAAGAAGTTGTGGTTCTAACCATATAAACAATTGACAATATGAAGAGTAACCAAACTTTTTAGGGTAACTGAACTTTTTATAAGCTCATGCGAATTTCCTTCTTCCTTTGACGTGAGATTCGTGTACACTAAGTCTCACTACTTCTCTTTCTCAAAAAGATTAGCCTTAGAGCTTTTGGTATTAAAATTAAGGAAATTGTTATAAGCACTCCAAAAATCTCATTCTACACTCCAAACTTTCTATATTAGGAAAGAAAAATACACTTATGATGAGTGTAGAATGAGATTTTTGGAGTGCCAATAACACTTCTCAAAATAAATAGTAATTAGAGGTTATCTTCGAACAGATTAGATTGTAAACAAGGTTTACCTTCCAGAAATTTCAAATCAGAATTGGATCACAATTTTCAAATTCAAAACTTTTGGAACATAATTTGAAAATTCATTTATTTTACAAGTTTTTAAATATTTTTGAACTTTTTTAATATACAATTTATATTTTTCTTAATATTTGGCAATATTAATGTAAAAACAATAAATAAAATGTATGCAAAACAACAAAACTTTGATTGCAAAATACATAACTTTGGTAAATAACTATAAAAAATAAAGATATTTTGGAATTTTTTTAATGTAATAAGTTTGAAACACTTCAGAATTTTAGCTTTGAAATGAATTTCAATTTCCATTCTATTTTTCAGAAATATTCGAATTTTTAAAGTTTTTCAGATTTTGGTTGGAAATTTTAAGGGCAAATTAAATTCCAACTTCCACCACTATACTTGTATATAAGTGATAGGTTTATGGTGTTCGCTACCAGCAGCTGTCTCAAAGAAAAATTACATCTTATAATGACAATAGGCAACGACAAAACCTTTCATTTTTGTTGGTAGTAAATAATTCAGCGACAATATTGTTTTGCAAAGGACCTGGTAGAGCTCTTCTTGCAAGAATCCACGAAGTATTTCTAAGAGCTTCTTCAAATTTTTGTTAAATAAGTTAGGGAAGAGCGTCGAAAAATTATTTTAGCTACTCAATATAATTTAAGCACTCTATTTTAACAAACTCTTAATATTTTATTATTTGAAGAAAGAGAGATTTAGGACGGAGAGAGAGAGAGAGAGAGAGAGAGGGGGATCGAGTTGAATAGTTGGATAGTTCTAATAACTTTTAATGTTTAACTAATGTTAAATTCTCTCTTTTTTATACCATAAATTTCCCGTGTAGTATGTATATGTTGGCTGTTGCATGATAGATCTTGTGTGCAGTATATATATGTTATTGTCAAACGAACTGCTACAGTTGGCAATATAATTAGTTCTCTAATTTATCAAGGTCCATCATGCACATTATCTTCAGTTTGTACGCATTTTAATTTTGCTTAATGAATATCATACCCTTTATTCACAAAGCAATTAGTTCTCCAAAAACCTCCAAGTGCACTAGATTAGTGTTGGACGCTACGTGACAATGCACTGACAAAATAATTAGTGCTAAAAAGTTTCAACTTGGAACGCTCAAGTGCAGTATATTGTTGAGTTTTCGACATATATTAGTGTCAAATGCTATGCGACAATGCACTGACAAAATAATTAGTGCTAAAAAGTTTCAACTTGGAACTTCCAAGTGCAGTATATTGTTGGGTTTTCGACATATATTAGTGTCAAACGCGATGCGACAATGCACTAACAAAATAATTAGTGATAAAAAGTTTCAACTTGAAACTTTCAAGTGCAATATATTGTTGGGTTTTAGACATATATTAGTGTCAAACGTTATGCGACAATTCACTGATACAACATGTCACCGCAAATGATATAATACTTATTTCCCGAAAGAGTAAGAGGCGCAATGTATTACAATTGGAAGCTAAGAGACAACGCACTGACAAAATTAAATATTTCTTCAAAAACTTCCGATGCAAATAATAGCGTAAGATGAAACGCAACAACATGCCAACAAAATAATTAATTCTCCAAAAATTTATATATGGTATATTAGTGTCAGACATAATATGAACCATATACTCTAAAAATGTTATCATGCACTCTTCATTTATTAGTCTTCTCTTTCCTCACATATATGCATCATATGCTCAGATTTATCTAGAGGTTAATAAGTAAAATAAAACGTACTTAGAGAAATATTTAGGGAGCTAATATCTACACTCCAAAATCAATTTTCTCATGCTTAGATTTATTTACATTTTTGGAGTCCCAAAAAAAAAATTTCTCAAAAAAAAAATATTATTGCCAGGTAGCTAGGGAGAGAAGGACTAGCTTTCCGTTCTAGAGTCTCTGTACCCTTTCCGTTTCTCTTGTTGTTGTCGGCAGTGATGCTTGCTGATGATGAATTGTAAGAGGTTATCTCCTGATTCTCCTCCATGAATTCAAAATGTAATTGTGAGACATCATGGAATATATGTTAAGTCTCTTACTAGTAATTAGCAACGGTAGTTAGTGGAGGTTTGGACTATAATTTTTTGTTGTTAACTCCACCGAGAAAAAGAGATGCACGGCACCACCAGTAAAGAAAAACTTGTGCAGGGCTTGACTTGCCACTGGATTTTGCCGAGTGGCACTACAAATCACTCAAAACTCATCACGTGGCAAGTCTTCAATGTAATCTTTTTTATCATTATTTTATATTTAACATTCTCATAGTCATTTTTTATATTAATTAATATACAATATACACCATGAGATCAATCTAATGATTCTTTTTTTTTTCTTTTTTTCCTCGCTCTCATTTTTCTTCTCAAAATTTTCAGATCTTCTTCAAACTTCGTTGTCTCAGTAGTCTCCTATCAATTGCAAAAATCAAAATTAGACTAACATATTCTTAAAATATTCATAATAAAGAAAAGTAGATGTTGTGTCAAAATAGCCAAATAACCTAATTCATATTATCAACATAAAGAAACCGAATATCCTTACCCGAACTCGAAAACCCTCAATTATAAGAAAGAAAGAAATAACCCTAATACGTGATCAAACAAACTATTGTACAAAGAAAAAAAAAGAGTATTGTTTAAAGAACCAAAAACCCCCAATTACCACTGGATGTCGAATTTTTTTTATTTTTATTTTTTTAAGAAAAGCAAGAAATAGGGAGAGAATAAGATGAAGAGTCCTACAGCAAAATATAAATTAGAGGGAACATATGGGATGAAAAAAAAGGGAATAAGAAGAAATTGGATAGATTTTATGATGGATATTAATTAGTATAAAATTAATTATGAAAATGTGAAATATAAAAAAAAAATGATAAAAGACAATATATAAACTTGTCATGTGGCTAGTTTTGAGTGGATTATAGTGTCACTCAACAAAATCCAATGGCAAACCAAGCCCCACACAAGTTTTTGTCCCACCGGTGGCTCTCATTTATTTTGCAAAATGGTTTTCAAGATTAATTAATAAACCAAATTTTCAAGGATGCTACTTGTGCCCTATTTTAATTTGTCATTTCTACCACATTTTCTAAAGAATTTGATAATGAAGAAAGGGCTTTCTTGTATATTTCTGTGTATCTGTACAACTTATATACAATACTTATATAGGAATACATTTAGTCTAAAAGAAGTAAGCTAGCAAACAAATAGCTAAACTTTAGGACCTAATTACAGTGATTACCAGATTGATTTATTCTCTAATATTTTATCCATAAATCAAGCTTTGATTGACATTGACTTTGATTTCTAACACACCCCCTCAAGTTGAACGTGGATGTCCAAGGTTCCTAACTTGCGAACGAGAGTATGAAATAATGGACTTCTGAGTGGCTTAGTGAATATGTATGCGATCTGTTGAGCTAAAGAAACATGAGCTATCTTGATTAAACCTAATTGTATTCTTTCTCGCACAGTGTGGCAATCAATTTCGATGTGTTTCGTGTGATCATGGAACACGGGGTTGGCTGCGATGTGCAAAGCAGCTTGATTGTCGCAATATAAGAGACATGGTTGTAAGTGTGTTACACGCAGGTCTTGCAAAAGATATTTAGCCACACTAATTCACAAGTAAGAGATGTCATGGATCTATATTCGAATTCTGCTGAGGAACGTGACACAATGGATTGTTTCTTGGTTTTTCAAGATATTGGTGCGCCTCCAAGAAAGATGCAAAAGCTGGTAACTGATCGCTTGGTTGTTGGGCAAATTGCCCAATATGCGTCACAATATCATTTCAATTGCAGCTTACCATGTGCTAGGAATAAAACACCTTGGCCTGGTACTTTCTTCAAATAACGTAAGACATGATATGCTGCCTCAAGGTGGGGTTTCTTTGGTTGTTGCATGAATTGGCTTAGCACATGAACCGAGAAGATGATGTCCGGCCTTGTGATTGTGAGGTATATGAGGCGACCAACAAGGCGTCTGTATTGTGATGGGTCTTTGAGTTGTTCACCATCTGAAGTGTAAGTCTCAAATGTTGCTCCATTAGAAAATTAGTTGGTTTTGCCCCAATCATACCTGCATCCTCAAGTATATCTAAAGTATATTTACGTTGGGAAATAACAGTACCTTATTTCGAACGGGCAAGCTCAACCCCAAGAAAATACTTGAGATGCCTTAAGTCCTTGATCAGAAAACTGTTATGTAAAAAGCTTTTAAACTCATCAATGGCAGTGTTGTCGTTTCATGTGATAATCATATCGTCGACATAAAGTAACACTACTGTAAATGAATTGCCTCGTACCTTGGTAAATAAGGAATAGTCCGCCTTGGACTATTGAAATCCAGATCTCTTGATGGCTATGGAGAATTTGGAGAACCAATTACGCAATGCTTGTTTTAAACCGTATAGCGACTTCCGAAGTCGACAAACCATATTCGCCCCCTGTCGACGAAGGCCAGGAGGAGGCAACATATAGACCTCTTCATCCAAATCGTCGTGGAGGAAGGCATTTTGGACGTCGAGTTTATGCAAGAACCAATGTCGAACAGCAACAACGGTAAGTAAACATTTGAGAATGACGAATTTAGCTATGGATGAAAAGGTTTCAGTATAGTCGAGACCTTCCATTTGTGTATAACCCTTGGCGACGAGGCGGGCTTTGTATCTTTCAATCGTGCCATCGGAGCGGTATTTAATTTTGTAGACCCATTTGCACCCAATAGCTCGTTTTCCTAGTGGTAGGGGGCATAAAACCCATGTTTTGTTTTGTTCAAGAGCTGTCAATTCTGCTTCCATAGCCTCCCTCCATTTTGGGTCTGAATCAGCTTGTGCAAAGGATTTTGGTTCGTTATGGGCATAAAGACTAGCGATAAAACAACTGTGAGAAGTAAACAAATGATCATAGGAAACAAAATTGGATAAAGGATGATGCGTACCTCGACGAGAAGATGACGACCCGGAGGGAAGTACAACAGCATTTGAGCATTGGTAATCTTGGAGGTATGGTGGTGGGTGGCGTTCACGTTGACCCTGTCATTGAACGATAGGTGGTGTGGTCACTGATGATGGCATGGGTGTGTTAATTGAAGTGTGTATAGGTTTAGTGGATGGTAGTTGTGGAGAGGGTAGCGAAGGCAAGGTAGATGTGGTGTTATTTGGTGAAGATGAAGTAAGTGGGCTCGATGCTATATCATTAGATTGGTTGGGCTGAGAGTCGGCTGATGTTGTAACAGTTGGTGAGGAATGTATTAGTGCTAGGTCTATGTTTGAGATATTGGTGTTTATGGGTTGATGTGTGACATCTGGTCAAGGCAAGGGTATGACAGAGGAGTCAGGGTAGTTAGTTTGTGTGTCTCATGGTTGTGTAGAAAATGGAAATATTGTTTCATGGAATGTGACATCATGACTGGAAAATAATGTTTTGGTAAAGATGTCATATAGGCGATATGCTTTTTGACCAAGAGGGTAGCCCACAAAAATACATATGCATGCCCTTGAACCAAATTTGTGTGAAGGTTTAGTGTTGGTGGCATAACACAAGCAGCCAAATGCTTTCATGTGGCTGTAATGGGGTGTGGTGTTATAGAGCTTTTCATATGGTGTGCTTTTGGAGAGGACAAGTGTGGGTAATCTATTTATTATATAAACAGCAGTAAGAATGTTTTCCCCCCCAAAAGGTAAATGGTAAGTGAGATTGTAATCGTAGAGCACGAGCAACGTTTAAGAGATGACGATGTTTGCGCTCGACGACTCCATTTTGTTGTGGTGTTGCTGGGCAAGAATGTTGAAAAAGAATTCCCAAATCATTAAAAAAAATGATGCATTGAAAGAAACACACTCCTATTGTCTACCCTGACTTGTTTAATGTTGCATTGGAATTGTGTTTTAACAAAGGCTATAAGGGATTTTAGTAAGTTTTATGTTTCAAATTTAAGGGCCATAAGATGCACCCAAGTGTAGCAGGAGAAATCATCATGCTTTCCCCCCAAAAGGTAAATGGTAAGTGAGCTTGGAATCGTAGAGCATGAGCAACATTTAAGAGATGATGATGTTTGGGCTCGACGACTCCGTTTTGTTGTGGTGTTGCTGGGCAAGAATGTTGAAAAAGAATTCCCAAATCATTAAAAAAAGGACGCATTGAAAGAAACTCACTCCCATTGTTTGCCTTGACTTGTTTAATGTTGCATTGGAATTGTGTTTTAACAAAGGCTATAAAGGATTTTAGTAAGTTTTGTGTTTCAGATTTAAAGGCCATAAGATGCACCCAAGTGTAGCGGGAGAAATCATCCACAATAGTTCAAAAATAACGGGCACCGAAATGTGAATGAGTGCGATGGAGACCCCAAATGTCACAATGTATAAGATCAAAAGGTGCATGTGTTGAAATTGAACTTAAATTGAAAGGTAAATGAGTTTGTTTTGCCATCGGGCAAATTTCACAATGCTTATTAGGATGAAATGAAACATTGGGTATTGTTCTAGATAAAAAAAATTGTAATGGTGTAGCAGAGGGATGTCCTAGGCAGTAGTGCCATAAATTTGGAGTGGTGGAGACATCGTTGGTTCAGATTTTTGGTGATGGCTTGATGGTTGTGTGTTTGGACAGATAGTAAAGAGCGTTATGCTTCTTCCCCAGGCCAATCACCTTCATCGTTTTCAAGTCCTATAAGATATAGAAATTAGGATGGAAAATGACGATACAACGTAAGTCACGAATAATTTTACTGACTGAGAGTAAGTTGATCCGAAAGGAAGGTACATGAAGGACATTTTTTATGAATAAATTTGGATTAAGTTGTACTAATCCAACAAATAGGATATCTATATGCGAGCCATTAGGTAAACCAACAGTATCATGGTAAGATGTTTGATTTAAACGATAAGATGATGAGGATATATGATCACTAGCACCACTATCAATAATCCAGGCTGAATAGTCTTTGGTATTGGGTTTACCTGTCACATTTCCACAAAACTGATTTTTACTGAGTAAGGCCTTTTTCTGATTGTACTCCTCCTATGTGAAGTGGGGAAAGTTCTGATGTGTATTTTCTACAGTGGCGGGTTTGGCACCGTGAACATTGTTGGCTGTGGTACGCTTGTTCTTGTTTGGTGGCTTGACTGCCTTGCCATGGAACTTGTGCCCTGGTGGAAAACAGATAATGTAAAAACAGCGATCAACTGTGTGTGTATCATCTTCACAGTATGTGTAAAGAAAGGATTTCCCTTTGTTGTCTTGTGATTTTGCTGGCTGCTTATTTCCTATGTTCTTTGTGCCTTTCGTCAGGTTCATGGCATGAATAGTTGCGTCACGAGCATCGGCAAGTTGTCGCTGTTTTTCTTCTTGGAGTAGATTAAGTAGATTTTTCTGATATTCGAAAATGGTTGCATCAAAAGGATTTGTCCACAAACAGCAGAATATATGTTATTCAATCCCATGAAGAACTGGAGGATTTGCTCCTGCTCTTCCCTTTCAGCAATCTTTTTGAACCCTTCACAATTACATGAAGGTGGAGGGTTGTATGATCCCAGTTCGTCCTAAATGGACTGAAGTGTTGTGTAGTAAGTTGTTATGGATTGTTGTTGTTGACGATGTTCAACGATCCCTCATTTGAGTTCGAAAATACGGGAAAGATTACCTTGTGAGAACTGATCTTTAAGGTCTGACCAGACCTCAGCGGCTGTATTGGAAAAGATCACAGTATTGGTCATGGTTGGACTAACTGAGTTGAGGATCCATGATTTCACGATCTGATTGCATCTTCTCCAAGCTCCATATTTGGGATCATTTTTTTACAGCACTTTCATTGAGCCGTCGACAAAGCCAAGTTTGTTCTTGGCCTGAAGAGAAATCACCATGGCACGACTCCACGTCGCGTAGTTGTCACCCTCCAAGAGTTGAGTGACAAGAGAATGCTCAGTGTGATCTGAGTGGTGAATATAATAAGGATCATTAAAATCCATAACCTCTATAGGTGAGGTGATGGTGGTTGACTTCTTTGCTGGAGTTTCAAACATAGTGGTCGATGATATTGGTGGAAGCAAAAGTGAGCAATATCAGGCACCAGGATGGCGCTCTTGTATCATAAAGAATTTGATAATGAAGAAAAGGCTTTCTTGTATATTTATGTGTATCTGTACAACTTGTTTACAATACTTATATAGGAATACATTTAGTCTAAAAGAAGTACACTAGCAGACAAATAGCTAAACTTTAGGACCTAATTACAGTGATTACAGTTTGATTTATTCTCTAATATTTGATCCACAAATCAAGCTTTGATTGACGTTGACTTTGATTTCTAACATTTTCAAGATTAGCCTACCTTTTACAATTCTTATAAATTTAACCAAAATTTCATGTAAAATTTCTAAATTGCCCACTTTCTTTTCCCTAGTCTCTTCCCCCTCTCTATTCGACTCCACCTATCCACCACAGTCCCACCCCACCCTGTCTCTTCTCTAGTTAGGCACTCAAAACTGATGTGAAGAAATATATGTGGCATACCTGAGATCTGAAAGTTTCCTGCAGACAAAAAAAAAATTGATGTTACACTGATACAATACTTTGCAAACAACTAGTTGTTTCTCAACAACTTCTGGATTACTTCCTTAATTAGCAAGCTCTTGTGTGCACCAATAACATGCAACTGGGATTTCATCAGCTTCGCAACCAGAAATTAATGTCCAATGCAGTAAGAAAAAAATATGACATGCAACTAAGAAGTAGCATTATAATAGTAGAATATGCAAAAATATGACTACTTTTCTAACTGAAGAAATTATGAATGAAAAATAAAGGAAATGGTTTACAAAAAATGAGCACTCAAAATGTGCAGAAATGCTTTAATGGAAGCAAATTTGAACAACCCATGATTCTTATTATTCCACATATCATAGAAAACGATGACATAAAAAAGTACCTGCAGGAAGCATTGCAGATTTAGATGCATTTTTGGAAATCTTCTATTGTACGGAGAGAGCGAGATATGGTGGCATGTCGGTCACAGTGGGTGCGGCGATGGTGGTGGATTTGGAGAAGAGACAGGTGGGGTGGGGACTGTGGGGTGGGGTGGTGGGAGTCGAAGAGAGAGGGGAAGAAGAGACAAGGGAGAAGGGAGGGGCAATTTAGAACTTTTGTATGAATTTTTGTTCAAATTTGTAAGAATTGTAAAAGGTAGGCTAAAAATTATTTTGTGGTAACAAAATATGGCTAATTATCAAAATTTCCCAAGAAGGGAAGATGAACATTGAGAAAGATAAAGAACTGAGAGAGAAAATTTAAAGAGAGAAATAAGACTTTTGTATTAATTGAGAAAATGACTAACTAATTACATTTATGAGTTGTAATTTCTAATATATTGAACACAATACAAGCTTACTTGTAACTAATTAACCCACTAACAAATCACTTAATAGCCTAACAATATTCTAATAATTTTGACGTGGCAATGATTATCTGATTACCAATGATCAAGAGACATATGTCTTCAATAGACAATGCATTGAGACAATGTGTCAGTGCATCGACAAAATAACTTATTCTGTAAAAGTGTAAGATATGTAGTATATTACTGTCGGAATCTAGGAGACAAACTGAATAAATAAATTAATGCACCAAAAATTTCGGGTGCATATATGTGTCAGGTGAAATGCGACAACGCTCAGCGCATCGACAAAATAACTTATTATGTAGAAGTGTAAGATTATTAAGATACGTAGTATATTACTGTCAGAATCTAGGAGACAATGCACTGGATAAATAAATTAATGCTCCAAAATTTTCGGGTGCATATGTATGTTAGATGAAATGCGACAACGCACCGACAAAATAGTTGATTCTCTAAACAATTTGGATAAAGTATATTAGTGTTGAACGTAAGGACACAACCGACGAAATAATTAATGCTCCAAAAATTATATTTATATCTAAAGATTTTTTTTAATTATTAGAAGCGATATTACTACTATAAGGGCAAGATTTGAACTCATGACACAGTGAGTGAAAAGTAAAGCCTTATCTACTAGAACAATCCACAACTTACTCTATCCGTAGATTATTAGGTAAAATTAAATTTCACTATATATGTTTCAATCTAGCAAGCACGTGCACGATATTCATATATGAAGATTAATCGGTCAAATTCAATCTCACTATATTAGTGCATGTTTTCGAGAGGCAAATAACGTTGCGCCGGATTAATTAATCTGTCAGAATAAATCTTACTATGTTTATGTTGGTGCATATTTGATACCAAACGCTCCTGGGGTAAGGAAAAGTACAGACATATAAGTGTTGTATTTATCCTGAAATTTATATACGTTTCATTACTTTAACCAATGTGGGTTAACATTTTGACACAATTTATATACATCAAGTCACATTTTCACTCCTTGGGCACGTGACTTTGATTTTTATTATCAAAGAAGTTTAATTGTTTTGTAGATACAATTTCATCAAGAAGAAAAACCGTGGATTTTTGCTACCGCAACTATCAATAAAACCATCCATATGCTAGCTAATAGTTTTAGTTTCAACCTAGATATTGTTAGAGAATAGGATCTTACATCGGTCATATGACAAAATAAAATTAATGCATGAGAGCTTGCACTCCTACTATCACCGAACCCTTTGTTGATAAAATCCAACACCAGCAATATCAGTGATGTTGGTTATGGACTATGTTGGGCCTATAAAGTTTAACAGATATCCAATGTAAAAATTTAATCCAAGTTTCAATTATGGCTAGAAAAATTAGATAAAAAGAAAAAAAAATGAAAATTGTCGTCCAAAATTAAGTTCTTTGTTTAATAAGGTTCTTGATTGAATCATATACAGTGAAAAGTAGTTTTAAATGATAAATATCACGTGTGATCATTCTGGAATGGATATGGAGCATTTTGATGCTCGTTGGATTGTCCGGAGGAATCAAGTGGAATTGCCATTCCTCTTGGAACGTTTCTCTGTTCTAAAATTGGTATAAGGTTGTTTCTCTTTACAGAATCTGTTTCAGCGAATTCTCATAGATTCATGGTTGCATCAGCTTCAACTAAGTTGGGTGAATGGTTATGTTTTAATTCAGGTGCTCATTATTTTGTATGCTTTATTTCTTTAATTAGCTTAAACCCTTGATTGCATAATCCTCCTTTTCGGGTTGAAAGTTGTGTTGGTGGTGTACACTTCTCTTGTTTTTATCAAAGAAAAGTTCATTGTTGTTCTCAAAGAAAAAATAAATCATGTATGATCAAATGTATCCTAAATTTCACGATGTTGTATGATAGATTTTACGTGCAGTATAGAATACATTATTGTCAGATGAATTGTTACAACCATCAAAATAATATCATTTCTCCAAAAGTTCCGGGGGAGAATGTTCCTAAGCAGATTGTACTAAAGCTTACTAGCTATACTCGTATAATATTTTTACCTCTTTATGGTAATGTTAATAGTGTCCTCTATGATTCTTTGGCTAACTTGGTTGTTTTAATTTCTTCACAAAAAGAAAAAAATCTAAATAAAGTTATGTGAAAGTCCATGGTATTAATAGACAGGATTTTTGTTTTTTAATGTAATGTAAACATATGTAGAGAGATTTTTTAGTGTGCTTGGAACACGGATATATACGTCATAAGTCATTATACAAGTAGAGAGACACTTGAAAAAACAATTCTCTTCACTTGTATAATAACATACCGTGTTCTTGAAAAAATCTCTCAACTATGTGCTTATCCAGTTCAGCTTTTTCTTGAAAGTTTTCTTAGGCTGTGTCCAAGTCGCACAAATCCTAAATGCAGATACATAAAGCTCTCACAAGACGAAATCTGTCCCTCACTTACAGAATCTCACTGCATTTAAGTTCATACATAAAACTTTAATTGAATCTAACTTCAAGTCCGGTTTCCACTCTTTTATAAACCCCTCTAAGCACTACTTCCTCCAACCCCAGCTCTCTCTCTCTCTCTCTCTCTCTCAGTTGACCTTGTTTTCATCGTCCAAACCAATCACCATGTCAAACAGTGCCACCAACTCTGAAGACAGCACGGCCAACTCTGGCGAAAAAGATCTCTTCAAGTGCACCCGTTGTGAGAAAGGTTTCTCCTCTGGTCAGGCCTTGGGTGGTCACCAAAACGCCCACCGCTACGAAAATAACATGAGGAGACTCGCAGATGCCATTGGAACCCATGGTAGTAACCCCTATGTTGCTGCTGCTCTGGTGGAGGTCCAGTCGGCTGCTTTCGCTGCCTATCAGATGCCTCTGGAGGTGAATGTAGCCGGATGGGGTTATCATGGGATAGTCCAGCATACTGTTAACCTGCTTGCAGCTTCAAGTATTGGTGCTTATCATTTTCATGAGGTTGCTTTTGCAATGATTAGGTCAGAAGTGGATAATCAGCTGAAGGAGGCGCAAGAGGGTGTTATTAACTATACAAGAGATTATCTAGCTGAGTGGGAAAATAATGATGCTACTAATTGTTGGAATGGTGCAGCTGCAGGGTCGGTGAGGTCTTCTGAAAGGACTGTGACTGACCCAATTTTTAGGGTTGGTCATGATGGTGAGGAAATGACTTCCGAGCAAAGGGATGATGATTTGGATTTGGAGCTCAAACTCTAGGGCTTGGATTTTGAAGAGCTGATGCGGAGTCTCTATACATACCAAGGTGCTTAGATCTGGTTTATGGATGAATAATGTATGGGAATAATGAGTTGTCATGTAATTGTGGGATTATTAGAGGGTCTTATAAGTTACAGTTTGGAGCTAGCTAGCTAGATCTTAATGGCTTGCTCTATTGTTTTAGTGTTATGATTTCTGAACTATATATAATGCTCTAAGCATCAATATATTAATGGTTGTTTTTCTAGTTTAACATCCACCCTTTTCATGAAAAAAATTTGTTGTTAAATAATGCCAGACTTCATTTCTTGGGATGCCCATTAATTTGCAAAAATAGTTTGGTGACGCCTAAAAAGTGCTACAAAAACTATTTTAATACTAAAACACTATAAATGCACTAGAAGGACAATAAATTAACAGATGGTCTTTCAAAATGTACACCTTACCTTTCAATGTGTAATTTGAAAGGTTTCTCATATGCATTGCAGCGATTTTGTCATGCCTTCCTAACAAAATTAGCCTGAGCTCCGTGAAATTTAAAGTCTCTAATTAAACACACACTTAGGGTTATTAGAACTATAATAATTTGGCTGAGTTGCAATTAGTACATATATGGTTCTTTTGCATTAATTTGAGGCTTCATGATATCTTTTTCAGGCCACGCGTGGTCTAGATGAGTTCCCAGTGTAAACGTACAAAAAAATTACTTCTACCACACAATCCTTTCTTAAACCATCGAATTATGCCACAAAATATGTTTCCTCATCTGTTATCATCCTGCGTTGTTGCGTACCACCCAACCAACCCTCCCACCAACGTACTAAAGGACCAAGATTGTCCCGCCCTGTTGACTTAAGTACATCGCCACTGCAATAGGCCAGAGAGACGAGCTATGCGACTCAAATTCAAGTCAGTGAGGCGGCACAATAGTGGAAATAACCAACTATGGAACTATAAAAGTTAATTGTAATGGAGCTTGGTCCTCTGATACGTTAGTGGGAAGGGCTGGTTGGTGGTCCGCTACATCGCAGGTTGGTGGCATATCATGGGAGGCAGTCGAGGCGGGTTCCTGGCCATGACTATTTTGGTTGTTGAAGTAGAAGCGGTTGTTTTTTTTTTTTTTTTTGTAGTGCAGAAGGGCATTCAAAATTGATTATGGAATTGTATGCTATTAATCTGGTCCGGATGTTGCCGGACCTAGAGGTGGATGCATCCATTGATGAGATCATTCATAATTTCTTGCAGGTGGATAAGCATTTTGATTCAATATGTTCTCGTATGCGCCATGACAATGCAACCTAGCAGCTCACTCGGTGGCTTCATTTGTTACTAGAAATGGTGATAAACATGGATGAGTTTTGATGTTTCTGGAGTGGATCTTCAACACTCTTGCTGAAGATATAAAGATTTCGTTAGGTATTAAATTCAATTTTGGGAAAGAAAAAAATCTACTAGGGATCGTTGATGAAGTTGGGTGGAACATATATTTACGGTAACTATTTGCTACAATTATTATCATGTACATAGTTCTCCAACTAGGAGGTATGTTGTTTGCTTAAGGACAGATGCATGATTAATAAGCTACCAAAAACATTGGTCGCTCACATGCTTACAAAAATACATATTAACTCATTATTATTAGTACATTTTATACAATGGCTTGATTCTAAAATTACTTATTGTGCTCATTATAGAGTCAGTGTTACTAAAAAAATACATATCATTATCACATTTGTATTTTCTTGAAGACAAGTAGAAGAAGAATTTTTACCCCAATCTTCCAATTTATCTATTAATAAGGCAGTTCTAATATAATATTTAAGTAATGATACATTTACCACATTTATATTATCCCTCTAACATATGTAGGCTCCTTCAAGACATGTGACTCTCATCTCTATTAGAGATGTAGTATAAATGTGGTATGAAAATGTAGTGAGAGCCAATATTTTATATTGTTTTATGCTAAATTGATGGTTTATATATGTTTGATATTTTCAAAGAATAATGTTAGGAAGATCAAATTTTTTAAACCAAATTTACAAATCGAATGATGTAGTTGTTGGTAATTAAATTAATTAAATTATTACTTAATTATCAATTAATGTGTTTATTTTTTATTAATGACATATTATTTTATTTGTAAATTTAATTTAAAATTTTAGTTTTTATATCATTATCGATTTCGAAATGATTTGTTAGTTTCTGTTCACCGTACTGGTTGGGGCAGAAGTCTAAGCAGATTACACATTTAACCCATAAAATTCAGAGCCATGACAACATTTGGAGAAGACAGGTGAGTGTTTAGGTCATCGTGCTCCAGCCTCCAAATAGTAACATCTGCAATTTCAGTTACAGTCTGCAGTGCCAGATTTTTTTTCTCTCTTCTTTGGAAATGGATCTCGTCTCTCTTATTTTTATTCGTTAGATCAAATTTTAAAAGTCTGAATTTGCGATTCATATGGTTCAGGTGGCAGGGATCAAGAGATGATCCCTTTCTCTCTTCTTTATATGCTTGGTGGCGGGGCCCAAATTTGCTCATGCAAATTCAATACAGAAACGTTTTCTCCTTTTTTTTGTTGAATATATCATTCCAGCTCAGCAATAGTTAGTTAGGTTGTTATCAAATTAGTTAGTTAAATAGCTTAGGCTGCAAGCTAGTCATGATGGCTATATAAATTGTATTTTCATAGCTGTAAAGATCAATTGAGTATCAATGTAATCCATTACTTTCTCTCTCTCTCTTTTATTCCCTTTTCTCTTTTCTTCTTCGATACATGCTCTGTCTGCAACTCTTCATTTCTGTTAACATTTTTGACATTTCATGTTTTTCTTTTCGGGAAAATTGACATTTCATGTTTTGTTAAATATAAATATTAGGAAATAATTTTTTATTTCAAAGGAAAGGAAATAGTTGGTCAGTTGAAAAGGAAAATCCATTTGGATTTTGTGTAATCTAATCTCAAATTCAATCAATGAATCCATTTGGATTTAAACCTTAATGGCACTGCGATCTTCGAATCAATTATAGTGAACATTTATTTATTATCAGATATGGTTTGACCTTTAAATTTATTTAGGATATCAATTTTCTTACGTTTCAAGAGAAATATTAAATGCGAAATAAAAAGGGAAAACAATAACATAAATTAATAACATAAAATAAAAGAACAACTTGAATAATCTTACGTTTCAGAAGAAACATTAAATGCGAGATAAAAGCGTGACAAACAAGTTAATTAAGATATCACCAAACCAAACTAAATTGACAGTACATAACACGATCAGTCACAATAATTTATTTATTTTGCTTCATACCTAGTCTCAAAATATAATGGAAAAACAACATAAATCATAATATACATGCAAGCAGCGAAGAGAGCTCACAGTGGCCACAACCTTGTCCTCATTCTTCCTAATTTCTTGAAGATGACGAAAATTTGATTAATAAGCATTTGAGCATAAAGAATTGGAGACAAAGTATCACTCTTCCTAAACAATACAATATTAAAATGAAAAATAAATATTAAAAAAATAAAAATTCAACCCACTGGACATTATTAGGGATGTGGGCAAAGGGGCTGAGGTTGGAGCTTATAAAGTGAAAAGTATCGTGAGTGCCGACATCGTGGAAGACAATACAAAAGGGGTTGAGGTTGGAGCTTATCTGGGATGTGGGCAAAAGGGCTGAGCTTGGAGCATATCAGTGAAAAGTATACATCGTGAAAGTTGAGAACTTATCAGGGATGGCGGAGAGTGGAGCTGTCACCTGAGTTTTGCCAAAAGAAAAAAAATCCTTTTCGACGATGAAAACAGTTACTCCATCATGAAATCCTTTCCATGACGAATTCAAAACAAAAAATTCAACACAGAGATAAAAACGCTGAAGAAGAAAGATTTACCTATCCATAATTTTGACGCAAGCTGGGGCTGAAGAGAAAGGAAGCTGCGGTGAAAGAGAGAGTGAGACAGTCTAGGGTTTAATGGGTTAATATAAAGAATAGTTTTGGAAATTAAAAAATAAATGAGAGCATAAAAGGAATAAAAGTTTCATTCAGCAATCAGGAATCCAAATACAAATTTTTCCATGAATTGGGGTTCTTTTCCAACTCAATTTATCAGGAGCAAATGATACCCCATAATTGCCTCTCCCAATCATGGTCCACACAGCAATCCAAGAACAGGATAGAGGAATAAAGAACACATGCATGGAGTACTGGCATTGTTTAATTTCATTTTGGGTTTTTCTTTAGGAAAACTAATGAAAAAACCTTGAAAACTTTGAATTTTAACCAAAAATCATATAATAACTTTATTTAATGGTTAGGACAAAGCCCAATACTAAATCAGTCTAATTAAAATGGCCCAAATATTGAGTTTACGATTTTATCCTTAACGGCAAGGTTTTGTCCGTTAATCTCTCTTCATTATGGATCTCTCTCATATTCTCTCCCCCATTTTTTCCTGACATTCAAAACCATCCATTTTTCTTTCTAATCTCACATAGCAACTCCATTTCTATCACTATGTAAAAACCACAACTTCGACCCCAAACCTAATTTTGAGCCGTCTCCATCTCTGTGAAAATCGGAAATGATCTCTTACAAGCAAAACGGTATGATTTTGTCACTCTCTCTCCCTCCCTCCAAAAATTTCTCACACTCTCTCTCTCTTCTCTGTAAAGATGAGCAAGGGATCTGCACTTTCACCAACATCGGCAAAAAAGCCAAAGGTGAATTTCTGCCATTCCCTCCTCATTCATCTTATTATTAACCTTTCAATTTGATGAAGAAGAAAAGAAGAATTCGAGGTACTATTTTTCAATTTTTCATAGTATATTCGATGTACTGTTTTTCAATTTTTCTTCTTCTTAAGAGTTCATCGTTTCCCCAGAAAATAAATTTGAGATCTGTTAGCTTTTTGTTCAATTTTTTTTAGATACAATGTATTTTTTTTTCCAGATATAGTTTTGCCAACTTTTTTTTCAAGAAACAGTGTTATATTTTGGTTCTTTTTCAGATACAATGTTTGTTTGTACACAAACAAAACAAACACTGTATCAGATTATTTTTCCATAAACAGTGTTATGTTTTGATTTTTCCAGAAACAATTTTATGTTTTGGTTCTTTTTTTTCCAGAGATAGTATTAGTTTTTTTTCAAAAAATAGTTTTTTTTTTTGTTTTTCTAGAAACAGTTTTATGTTTTGGTTCTTTTTTTCCAGAGAAAGTGTTAGTTTTTTTCCAGAAACAGTGTTATTTTTTTGTTTTTCCAGAAACAGTTTTATATTTTGGTTTTTTTTTTTCCAGAGACAGTGTTAGTTTTTTTTTTTTCCAGAAATAGTGTTAGTTTTTCGCCAGTTTGTTTTGACGATGGTTCTGATTTTTTTCCATGAACAATTTTCGTGTTCCAGAAACAGTGTTAGTTTTTACACAAACATTGTATCTGATTTTTTTTTTCTTCAGAAATAATGTTATTTTTTTTGTTTCCAGAAACAGTGTTATGTTTTGATTTTTCCAGAAACAATGTTATGTTTTTCCAAAAACAGTTTTATGTTTTGGTTTTTTTTTTTCAGAGACAGTGTTAATTTTTTTTTTTCAGAAACAGTGTTAGTTTTTCTTTGATTTGTTTCGACGGTGGTTCTAGTGCATTTTGCACTTCTTTTTCTCCAGTTTGTTCACACGGAGGTTCTAGTACGTTTTCCACATCTTTTTTGCCGGTTTGTTCCGACGGAGGTTCTTGTACGTTTTGCACCGCTTTTTCGCCGGTTTGTTTCAACGGAGTTTCTGCCATTGAACTTCTTTGAACTTGTTTCGGCGGCTTTGTTCCGATGAATACTTTCTTTTTCAACTTTGATTTGAACTTTGATTTGGTGGTTTTTGAAATGGGGGAATTCGATTTGATAGGAAGATAGGGAGTTATTATGGCGGTTTCGTGTTGGTTTGAGGTTTGTGAAGAGTCAGGACAATATTGAATCATTTAGGGGTATTTACGGAAGTGTAGATTTGTAGTGGGTTGGGATTGTAAGCTTGGCCCGTGGACAATAGTTTTGGATGGTTTTTTATTAAACTTTGAGCCCTTTTGGTTAAATAACATTTTGGGATGGTTTTTGATTAAATATTTGTTGGTCCAAGCCCTTTTCATTAAAGTTCCCTTCTTCTTTTATAGTTTTATTTTTTTATTTTTGTTCGCTGCGAAAACGTAAAGCAAGTAAAGGCAAAAGAGTAGGTTTGTTTACAGGATTTTTATGGGCTTTTGAAACTGTAATTAGCAGTTGCAATTGGTTTTATTCCTTTGCCGCAAAAACTAAATCGTCTTCACTCTCAGGTATGTTACTTTGATGTTTGATTTATTTTTAATTTCCCTTTTTATCATTAACTCCATATTTGATCAAATATATAGGCTGATTGGTGAATCCCCAGTGATCGATGCGTTTTCAATATATGAGTTGGTGGTTTAATTCTTTTGGGTAACTTCGTTTAATTCTTTTTTCCTCCTGCCCATGAATTAATTTTAATTAATTTAGTACAAATGTTCATTTTTGGTTTCTGGGAAATTAAAAGTTTGAACCTTTTTTATTTGTGTAATCAGTTTTGAAGTTTGTTTCACAGGGAAAATATGGAAGAAGGAAGAGAAATAATTAACCATACAATGCAAGCCACTCAAACTAA
Source organism: Heteromeles arbutifolia (assembly GCA_024362995.1). NCBI lineage: Eukaryota > Viridiplantae > Streptophyta > Magnoliopsida > Rosales > Rosaceae > Heteromeles > Heteromeles arbutifolia. The sequence continues at coordinate 6,400,461 of JANCRC010000010.1, read as the reverse complement.
AATCTAAAGACAGAGTCAATCGACAAACTATTTTGTGTTGTTAAAAGAGATTAGCCATCTACAGAGCTAGGGAAAATCCCCAGATCCTGTTTGATTTTTCACTTTTCAATTTCTTTGTTCCTCGCAGATTTGTGAATAAGGATTGGGACTACAAAGTAGAAGCTCTGAAAATTTCCGTTCTGAAATTGGAGACGTCTCGCCAGTGATTCAAGTGGGTATGAATGTCTTCATTTTCCATTTTACCCATAACCAATTCAATTCAAAACCTATGCCATGCTTAACTATTAATTGAAAAATTGCAGGAGATTATAAAGCTAGAATTGAATCAGTGTGTTGTGAAGCAAAAACATTTCCCACAAATAGCCGCTGTCAGCATCCCTTTCGCAAGTGCATGAGTCATGCCCACTTCCACCTCCTGCATCATCAAATTTTAAATAAGAAAGAAACCCTCCTTCTTTTCGTAAAGTAGTTTACAATTCCATTTTTCTCTCACTCCAAAATCTTTTAACTCTCATACTGGCATCCAAAATCTTTCATTCTAACTCCAGTTCATTCAGCAATACCCATTTTCTTTGTTCTTTGCAGATTTATAAATAAGGATTGGGACTACAAAGTCGAAGTTCTGAAAAATTCCTTAGTTGAAAAAGATGACAGATTATTGAAGATGTTCTCCTTTGTGAATCGCAGCCGTCGTCAGTGATTCGAACAGGTATTAATGTCTTCATAGTTTAGAGTTGTATACCTGTCCATATTGTGTTACCTGTTCAATAGAGATTTTGCCAAAAAAAAATGAATTTTATTTTATTTTTGAAAAAGAAGAAAAAATAAATCATCTCTACAGAAGATGAATAATGCAGATAAGGTAACAACCTCTGACATATTGCTTCTATCAATTCCCTCCATACTTGATATGTTGAAGCCCTCTTGAAATCTTAAAACTGAAATTTCAATTTGATGATTCTTAATAAAGGTAAAATTGAAGAAATATATGAAAACATAGCATTGAAATTTAACAACGGAAAATGATGCTTGCACAAATTAGATCATGGTTAAAAGATTCATGAAATTGTACACTATCGAATTGACAAAGCACATAACATTGAGAATTTCGAAAAGGAAAAAACACGGACTAACACAAACAAATAGGAGGGAGCCAAACATATACCATCATAACCAAAATTAAGACAGTAGGCATAAAAAAGTGATGCCTTTGACGGCATTCAAAGTAAATATTAAACATGTTGTGCGATTGTCTACCATCTAACAAAATTAAGAATGGATAGGAAAATACCTTAGTAATGAAATGAGGGAAATACCTTAGTAATGCAGTAATTCTGTTTGTTATTTTTGTTTGAATGCTCCACTAATTCACTGCACCAAAGCGTATTTAACCAAAAAGAAGTGAGGAGAATGTAGACAGGGAATTGATATTAGTAATGCAAAACCACTAAATGAAACACATATATACCCACTACCGATTAATAGTCCAAGTCTGTAATCCCTATTTAAGCTTGCCAAGATGAAACTCAAAATGAAATATGGTAAGTATACATATGTGCACGTCTAAGTTAGATAATTAAAAATAATAAGAAATTGTAAATAATAAGATATTGTTGTGATGGACACACACCCACAATTTATAAAATAATCACTTAAGAAATATAAGAATATCTAAAACAACATATCTTTGGGGCGCGTAGCGCCCGTAATGCAAAAAAGCCTCTCGCACGCGCAGATAGGCTAGTTATAAGGAATCTAACTCCAAAATTTTGTATTGATCCCACCTTTTGTTTTACTCACCAAGTTTAGGAAACAAAGTTATATTCTGTAATCGGAATCCAAATCTACATTTTGATTCTGATTACGAGTTGTAAACATGCCACTAGATCTGAAAACATAAAGCACAGTAAATCCAGCATATCATATATATGTGTATAAATGAGTCCGTTGCTACCAGATCTAGGAATGCAATGGATTACAGGAAACAGTTGTCTCCTTGAAGCAGCAGCATGCTGAGAAAATTTAGCTCAATAGTACTTCTCAAAACTGGTTAAAAAAAAAACTTGCATCAGGAACTTGTTTGGGTAATAAATAAAAATAAGGCTTACTATGAGCTAAACTATTTTTATTTACGCAAAATTCACACCATACCGGCCCACCAACTTCGAAGCCCAATTAGGATTCTATCTAATGCTCGGACAACTACTTTACTTCATCCCAATCCGTCTGAGTGTTCGGACAGGGTTCTCACTGAGGTGTGTCTGTCACGCTTACGACCATATCCGAAAATATCTCGCCTCCTTAACTGCCCATGTACGCGGCAGCGTGTTTGTACACGTCATCGGACACGCTGACATCACCATTGTAATCGTGTGAACCGCCACAAGACATTGTTGAATGTCACTTACCAGGAATTACAATCAGTGTCAACACTAAATGATCGTTCTACATACCTCTGCTCTAGCTCAGCAATATGATCGAGGTTACTTCTTCTCCACTGCCGATAAATAGAGCCAAATACCTTCAAGCTCAGGAGCTTCATTAAATTCAATCTCTACGATTAAACAAAACCTTGAGTGATTCTTCAATCAACCGAACTATTTTTTAACACCAACCCAATTGCTCTTCAGCAAAACTTTCTTAGCTCTTTAGCTACAATCTCAAAGCAAACACTGCCTATGATCATGAATCTACTTCCTTTACAGCTCTGCCAACCAGTGGTATAATTCGGCTGATGTGTCATTCTAACCACCCTGATTCCCTCTTAGAACCGTATGTTTTGTAGTAAGTCCAATCTGACACCAGTGATGTCGGTAGACTCCTCTAGCAATATTTTTCCCTTCATGGCCTGAATATTGCTAGAGTTTTACTGCTTTCTTTACCTTTTCAGTTAATTTATATTTCAAGTCATGTAACTCGGCCCATTGGCCTAGATTTTACTTTTGTAAAAATTTGTAATCTTGAATCCATCATTAAATGATTACATTTTGTTTCTCGCTTTAGTTTCTATTTCGCTTTCATACTTTTTAGACAAGCATACACGAAGTTACACTGAATTTAAGTCCTCGTTCGCTCGAGGCAGATAAAAGAACTTAATTGAACTAGCATCCCACTCGGTGCACAATCATTTGGTTAAGAAATCAAATTTACGCGCAACTTTCATACATATTCAAACACAAACACTATTTGTTGGCAGCCCCCAATAGTGGCACGCCTATTCTCTCTTTCTTTTGAGTCATTCTGTTGCACCAAGACTGAAAGCAACACTCAGGGACAAATACATATTGAATCCAGTCCTGACTCCGTTTGAATTTTGACCCCAAAAGAACTTTGCACAGAGAGAGACAATTAATGCAGTGTTGAATCACACAAATGAAGTTTTCCTTCTACGAAAGCAGGTTTTCTGCCTTGTCGACTGACATGAATGCTCGAATCCTCATTTACAAGACAAATGTGATGCCTCGTATCAAAAAAAATTATTCGGTATCATTACGACCAATGAATCCTTATTTGACATGAATAAATATATACGATATAAATATTAATAATTCTTATTATATATTTAATAATTATTCTTATTTGATCTCATTCAGTTAATTTATTCTTTAATAAGCACCTACGCATTTGTCTTAGTGTCAAGACACAACAGCCTCAGACGTATAATCATAAACACAATATGTACTAATCTTGTCGGAATCAATACCCAATTGATAATCTTATAATCAAGAACACTTTTAGAATATGTAAGTCAACCGAATTGGTCTCATCAATCTAACCCTATTAGATTTTCTATACTAAACTAGTGACACATTCTTTGGACTAGTAAATTTTGATAAATTTAGAATAATAATCACTTGTAATAAAAAAATGTTCGTAGTATGAGGTTTCCCCGAACAACAAAGTCATCTAGTCCTCCTTCTCACCAAAAATAATAAAAAAGGCACATCGTACCAGATGATCACTAATTCACTATACACTAATCAAGAGAAGTTCAATAAATTTGATAAACATTAGAAAAGGAACTTGTTTTTTGCATGACTGGCCGCATGTTAAACTGATATTATTAGCTTTCAATATAATGCCTCGACAAATACTAACCTGGGAAAAATAGAGAATCCGAACCGTGTACTTGCAGAATACATTTGAAAGTACAGTGAAAACGAAAAGAAGCCTAATTCGTTATGAACAAACGATAACCCCCTGGGCAAGAAAACCGAAAAAGGAAAGAAAACCCTAACTTGTATTATACACAAACAAGAAGCCCTTGCCATACAAAACACACATTTTTACAGTCTCACTCTCTCAAACCAAACTTATTGGAAGCTCATTCTTGTTGGATCATCTTGAAACACCGTCACGTCACCATCCCCCATAACCATCAGTTTGTCGGGTCTCTTTTGTTGAGTCCGAAGAATCAGTTTCAGTTCCGTGCGATTTTTTCAACTTTGCCACGAGAACCCACATGTTGGCGAGTTCATTTTCCAAGTACGCTTCTCTTTGCTTGGATTCCTCAACCCTTCTTTGAAGCTCAGCCTCTTTTTTATCCTTTTCCGTGAGAGCAGCCTCGTATGAATGCTCTCTCTCCTTACTCACCGCCAGTTCTCTCTTCATTTCTGAGACAAGCCCACTTTGGTCCTGTTTGGTGTGACTCTCTCTCCGACCATTTCGGAGTGTGCTACTATTTCGACGCTGAGTAGGAGAGTTCTTTGATGCGGCCAGCTCAGCAGCTAGTTTTTCGTTTTGGTTCATGAGTTTGGAAACTTCTTCTGATAATGCCTTGAGCTCAACAGCAGCAGCTGAGGCTAGACCCTTGGCATACGAGCTCTCCTCCACAAGTTTCTGGTTCCGAACTTCTAACTGTTCCTTTGACTCCGTCAGTTCAACCACCTTCTGCTTCAGTTCTTCGACCTAATTAAGGGTGAAAAAAAAAGTAATTTAAGAGATGTTGCTTGTCTGTGGTACTTTTTCTTGGGAAAGCATTAAACTCTAAAAACAGTGTTTCAAAATAATAAAATTTTCTTCTCGGCATAAATGAACATAATCTTTATGTCATGACTATTTTGCAGCCCCCAAGTCTTCCTTTTATTGGGAGTAATACAAAACTCAAATTTTCCAATTAAACAAATACTTAGATGCCACAAGAGGAGGAAAACCTGCTTCTGTAGAAGAAAAACTTCATTTTTGTCATCCAACACTGCATTATCTTTCTCTGTGCACAGTTCCTCATGCAAGTTTTTGGAACCAGTTCGAGAAGTGACCATTGGGCTCAAATTTTTGAACTCTAGTGCCTCAGAAAGCTGCTGTTTCAAGGACGCGACTGTTTCCTGCAATCCTTTGCATTCACCGATCTGGTAATGTAACATAAAGTCATATGAGGTTTTGAATTCTGAAGCCTCATCTAAAGATGAACTGAACAAATAAATTTTGGTAAAGTGGTTCCTGTACCTTTTGTTCTAGCTGTTCTTGGATTATACGATTATCAGCAGCTTTAACCTGGCAAAAAATGATACAACAGTCAACCGAATAGACTTGGAGTAGAGGCCTTGGAAATTTCATTTCATTTCTCCATTTCTTTGATTTTGTAGTTGCGATTTGCATAATATCCAAAAGTCTTGCACTCTGGAAACTGGGGTAACACTAACACAGATACTCAAATACACTCAAATGCTTCTATAGTGTGTCAATTGGCATATTAACTTAATCCCTTGCCCGCAACATTAATTATCAAATAAAAAAAAATTACACGTAAACTCTACATACGATTGTAAAGTCAACATGATGCTCCATATGAACCATTTTATAGTTATGAATTTACTGTGCTATATTTTCTCAGATCAAAATGTACTAAGTTATTATTTATCACCTCAAGTTCGAAGGACTTCTCATTCAATTGCTCCATCACTTCAGCAATAGACTGCAGCGTAAACCACAAACAACATAAGGTTTGAGTTTAAACAAAATTGAAAACAACAACTAATACAAGGGCATACTTTTTTTATTTTTGAAGAAAAAGAAAAGGATAATAGCTGACCAACACTAAAAAGCCCTGACTTACTTGGGATGCTTCCAGTTGACCCATTTTGTTGTGTGAAAAGGACTCTCCAATTTTCTTTTCCACCAAATCTATTTGTTCCTTCTTCGCCTTGATTTCATCTTTTAACTTTCGCATTTCCATCTTAATTTCATCCTTTTCGGAGTGTCTTGAAGCCTCCTCAGACAACCGCTTCAGAGCACTTAAATGGAGTGCTACCTCATCAGACAAGATTTTTTGCTGCTCCCTTAAAAGATCGATCTGATCAATTGACTTCATGCTAGTCTGACAGGATAAACAATTAAAAATAAGCTATGAATGAATCAAGAAATAGAGAACTAAACTAGTTGAAGCATGGAAATTTAATCCCTTGGACCATACTTAGTACCTACTTCAAGAAGTTATCAGCCTGTATGTTTAATAAATTCAGGCCCAAAAAAAACACACACACACACAATGGCTCAACCCATATGCAGACAAGGGAAGGAAAATATGATGTCACAAACAGCACATGGCCACTTCTTTGGCCAGAAATAGTGTTCATTTCCATTTCCTGATCCACATTATTTCAATATGAAACTCTGTTTCTTAGATACAAATTACAAGCTGCTGACTCTTTATTGCCCTTGTTTCTTTTCTTTATTTTTAAGATCAGTTTATGTCCTACCAATTATTAATAACAGTACAGCTCCAAAACCAGCATTATATCTGGCCCTTCTCTTTAGTATATGAACATAATGAGCAATATTTGATACTATCATACTAGAGATGCCAGAAATGTTCATTGGGGACATACGGGCTCAAGTACAAGTTAACATCCTATATGCAGAACATTCACATACCAGAGGTGTCTCTCGTCCCACGAAATTTTCCTGAAGAACTTCTCTGTCCTCTCTAGCCTCGGACTCAGCCGATGGAAAGCTTTCTGTAAGTACTGAATGTGAAAGTCTGGATTCTGCATGAAAATTACCGCTTTCCGCTTGAGGTGTTGAAGGTGCACTAGTAGTTATTCCACTTGATTTATCACTTGTGGTTGTCAAGGTCCCCATACCACCATCACGTTTCTGATCAAGAATGGAAACAAGATGAGATGGGAAAGAAATCAACAAAAAGTACCAAAAATCTGCTGCAATGACAAACATTTTAGGCTGTCAGGCACAATTAGCACAAGTTTGATTTTTTAGAGTAACCAGTTCTTTCAAAAAAGCTGAAGGTTCAGACCATACCAAGAAGTCCCTAATGCCCATTTATAATTGGAAATTCAGAAAACCAAAGGGATTTTCTTACAATTATATTTTTCTAAGGGGGAAAAACAATGTTTCCAGAATTCCATGTTTATGGTTGCCCATGGAATTTGAGAACCAGTTGAGATTAGCAGCATTTATGGCCGTAAAAGAATCCAAAACAGAAAAACAAGCCCAAGAAGTAACAAGATAAAGCTACTAAGTACTGGTTTGGTACTGAGGTGCTTTTATAAAAAGTGGGTATAAAAAAAAGCTGAGCTCAAAAAGATGTTTGGTAAACACTTAAAAACAGCTTATTTTCACAGTTTTGGGTGAAAAAAAGCTGAAAACGTGAAGCAGCAAAAATGAGCTTATTCTCACAGCACAGTAGAAGCAGTTTTTTTTCAAAGCACAGCAATACCAAACCAACCCTAAAGCATGTAAGCTACATCAGCATCAAGAATACGACCCACTGTAAGAGATATAACTACTGGAACAAACACCTTAAGCATCCATACTAACAACCCTAAATTTCATATTAGACCATTGCTCCAAAATCAATGCATTATTAACATTATTAATGACTGGATAAAGGAAGAAACCAAAGAGAAGGGAAACAAAACGTCACTCTGGATACTGGATAGAATAGTTGACACAAGAAGGATGATGAAACCTAGACCAAATGCTGTATTAAGGATGATGAAACCTAGACCAAATGCCGTATTAAGGATGATGAATCCTCGACCAAATGCCGTATTAAGGATGATGAAACCTAGACCAAATGCCGTATTAAAGATGATGAAACCTAGACCAATTGCCGTATTTCTACGTTTACTATTGGTGATTTTCTTTATCAACATGATAGAAAAATGTACATATCAACCTTAAGAAAGGATCACAGATTTCTACCAACCAAATGGCACATACCCGTATTTTTAACCAGTTTAAAAGTCCATGCTTCCGAGTCTTCTTCTCCCCCTTCAGTATGTCATCAGTCGTTTCAGTACTCCCCTCAAGAGGAGGAACAAACAATTCAATGCTTTCATCATCCAAAATCAAGTCCCGCCTTTTGTATGGTAGGTATGCAAGCTGTAATTTTGACAAAGAAAATAAGCAAACAAAACTCGTTTATTCATCTAGCAGGGAGAAAATTTGGGAGAACTCAGTCCAACCTCCTCTTCACCAAAGGAATGTCTTCTTCTAACACCAGGTCGGTGAGAAAACCTTGACGGCTGTGTTTCTTTTGTTGAGACCAAAATCAATTTTGTCAACCTTTGGATTCTTCCCAACAAAGCGGCTTTGGCTTCTTCTTCTTGTTCCAGTCTTGATTGCAGTTTGTATTTGCCATCTTCTAACTTTACACATCCAATCACATCACAGCAAAAGAAGCAGTTCAAGTCATACAACAATGACTATTCAGAAATATATTTATACAACTTTTACTAGAGGAAACTGTGCAGCAACTGAATGGCAAAAGGTCTGTTGGTAAAACCAGAGGATTGAACCCATTTATCCAGGATGGGGCCCAAGAGGGCTTTACAATTGATCCATAACAATTATTTAAGTGAATCCAGAAGGAACAGAAAAACAAAACCAAAATCCCAAAACTAGTGATGCACTCACACTTAAATATATAGGGTTGTCCATTACTGATAAGTTCCTTTTGGCTCTGAACTAGTTTTAGTAATGTTTTAGCGTTTAATTCAGATTTGATTTTGTCGAAAATTTGCAGACCCAGAAATAACCCTGAGACCAACCCAGTAGAGGAATTTGGATGCACCTTTTGTTTAAGGAGCAGAATATCATCTTCCCCAGCATCTTTTAGTTGAGGAATTGTGACTATCCCCCTCTTCAACTGTTCTAACTCTTCCTTTAAACTACGTATCTCGTTTTGATATTTCTTAATGAGCGACTTCTCATCAATAATCTGCAGGTACAAAGAATTATGTGAGGTGAGAAACAAATGAAACTATTATCAGTTTAAAGAAAAGAGATAAAGCAAGCATACCTTGTTTTGTGCTGCTTGAATTTCAATGTGTTTCGCCCGATGTGCAAATTTCAATGTATTATGTGTCTCTTCGGAACTGCTTGATGAAGGAGTAACATTGCAGATGAGCTGTAAAAGTGAACAATACAAGTAAATATCTCAATTGCAAAACTTTCTTTGCTAGCAGTATTGGTTCTGCCAGAAAGATGTATTGGAATAATATCCAGATAAATGGAATAGAGGTGAAACCATAAGAACAGGAGAAGCCTTACAGATACACGCCCATGTCCACTTAGAGAAGATTGAAGAAGTCTTGTCAATTTAGAATCCCTGTATGGTATATGAGTAGCCCTCGTATCTGTCAACTTTGATATAACCTACAACCAGAAGTTAAAATATTCCGAAGTAAGTATACCATGTAAGATGAACAATGACTGGAAGTAATTGTAGGACAATCTAATACGATGTTTCAAACTTCTTGGCTTAAAACAATGTTGAGGCCTCACAGTTCCTAGAGTTAGCAAACTTTTATTAATATAGGATCCTTCTTTCCGTCTAACACCAGTAGTTTCAGCTTTCGAGCTCTCAGAACCTGCCAGATCGATGAGGTTCTGCACATTTAATTTAGATATGACAGATTCATTAGAAAATCCTAAATATTGAATATAAAAAAAGTGAAAAGATTACGATTAACCAAGGAAGACAACAAACAAGTAATTGATGTCAGTCCGTAGTGTTGAATACTTACCAATTGCGAGAGACTTACAGCTTCACCTTCACAATTTTCCCCACATGGACTACTCTCTATTGTCTGTTAACAAAGTAGTCAAACAAATATATAAAGTCATCAACGGGGATCGACATTAGTTTTTAACTGAAAATAAAAAGAAGGCAGATCTCAACTATCCTTAAAGAAGGAGAGTTGATGTATTTGTTTAAACATAGAAAACATTTTACCAGGAGAACTAGAACATTAATTGAGCCAAAATAAATAAACTCATGGTCCAAATAGATATCAAGGATTCAATTCATATCACTATTTACCATCAATCAATGAATAGGTGTGTCTGTGTCAAGGAACAGGAACATTAAAAGTAAAATCAAATATAAGATTACAAGATGCTATATTAAGATATTCACCAGCGAAAATATCGTGTGGCTCCTGCTACTGAGTAGATTGAAATTTGTTGAACCAACATGCCTGTGCTCTGTTGGCAAAATGAAAACCACAAAGTGAAACTAAGACTCATGAAAGAAACAACAGCGATTTAAAATGACAAAAACCTATATCATCTGTCGACTAGACATATAAACAAGATTTAGTATAATAATACTAATAATAAATTCATCATAACATATGATTAATGTTCTAGTACCTTCTCCAGCTGCTATAAGTGAAAGGGCGTGAGCTGGGGATAGTACAACTTCTTCCTTTATTCCTTCAACAAAAGTGCCCTACAGCCATCAATTAAGCAATTAACAAGAATTCTTAACGTGAAAGAGTAATGACTTGATAGAAGATATTTATAAAATGACAGCAACCATCTTTATTTGCAGAACAGTAATTTACGAGGGCAACTCAAACAAAGATCGCAAACTAATAAAGCACCTGGGCATCTTCTCTAATTCGTAAATTCTGTCCTGCTGGATTCAACAAGTCATTAACAACCTGAGATCAAAGAAACTCAAATGATAAAAAAGAAGCACCACTGAAGTATAAAGTTCAACTTTGCATCCAGAAAACTTCAATCTACAACGGTCTACAAACAGCAACAGACATATAATCAGAGCAACATAAGTAAGCTGGAGAGAAATAGGAATGGAACAATTATTACCTCGTTATAGATTTCCAAGTATGACACACGAAGAAGATACTCTCGATTTGGAGTCTGGAGAATAGAAAGATATCTTAATATGTAGTTTCTCCAACAAGAAAAGCTATAGAAGTTAGAACCTTGTTTAAAGTACCTCTTGGATGATGCTAAAAGCATCCTTCACAGCCAGTGGTATAATTCCAGGCGACCTTTGATCACCCTGAAATTTGTAGGACCAATATAAACATATTGACAATCATAACAGATCCAAGCACATTAATACCTAACCCACTAATACATAGCAGAATAAATGTTACTCCTATGAGAAACTATGAAGATATAGAGGTGCCTGATCAATGCATCTTAACCAGTTATACTCTGTAGAAGAATAGGGTGAGAATAAATAGGTTATCTCACATGCATAGTGTGAGTCTTCCCACTGCTGGTCACCCCATATGCAAAAATTGTACCTGTAATGGAAGGAAATCAGAAGCTAAAGAAACAACAATAGATTATGCGTATCTACAACTTAATTATTTGAATACCAAGAAAAGAGTTTACTCCATTAAGTTTTAGTGTGAACTGCAAATAACTTTAATCATTGAGCAACAAGTTGCTTAAACTATTCAAACCACCAGTGCCCAAGTTACCCTTGACAGGCAATGCATTGGGTACCTAGGACATAAAACTGATGAGAGAATCGAGATGGTGTGTTCATCCAAATAGGTTCTCTAGTCAGAATCACAAAGCTTTAGAAAGAGAAGATCCCAAATTTTTCTAGATGGTCAACGAAACTTTTTAGGCCAAAAACCGGAAAAGATTAATCATCTTATGATTCCGATCGTTCACCAAAAGCTATTGGTCTCAGGTTTTCCCTATGCAATAGACCATTAAGTCCCAAGATTCTCTACTTTCTTCATTCAGTACACGACCAGATTACAACTACGCTTCAGCAAATGGGAATTAACAATCAACTCTCAAACCAATAGCATCGTCCAGCAGAATCCAGCAACCTAGTCAAGAAGACTTTAGGATGGAAGCAGGAATTCCTTGGAATGTTGTTGAAATGAATGACTGAGGTAAGAATTGCAAGTTCCCGAATAGATTTACAATTTCATCGCCTGGTGCATGCAAGGATTATATCCACTTCTTGCAATGCAATTAAGCCATGTTTGGTGGAATATAATGGGAAAAATACGAAATGGTATGGATTTCATGAATGGCACTCCACAAAATTCTTCATCACAATTATAATTAAAAGTTAGTGCTTTGATTAATATGATAATGTAAAGGAAACAAAAGCAAAGAGAAAATATGTCCAACCTAATTAATCCAGCAAGAGCAGAACGACTCTTAAAATATAGTTTATAACTTATATGTATATATATATATATATATGAGGGAAATGTGCTGCCTTTTATGTGTAGCCCAATTACTATCCAATTTTCCTAAAACCATTCGAAATTTAGCCATCAAGATCGCTGAGTCAGGATGGACCACACAATACATGCTAAAAAAATAAAGCTTCCAATTGTGATTCACAAAGCTCCAAACAGTTGGGTAACAATTTGGGAACTTTAACAAAAAGCTCTCCGTACTGTTCACTTTAACGAAAAACCACATTTTTACACTAAAAAGTCAATCCTGGTACCATTCACTTTACCCTTTATTTTGTCCTTATCGTTAAAACTCAAAGTTTTCAAGCCCTTTTCAATAGTTTTCCTTAACAATTTTTGGTTTTAATACTAGTTGAAAAACACATTTGCATGGGTTGTTGCCCTTCCTTTGTACCCAAAAAAAATAACACACACACATAAATTTTCATTCCCCGTCTTTTATAACCGGTTAAAAAAAAAGGAAATGCTGATCAAACTACAGTTAAGATTTCTAGGGCATGTAATCAAGTTTAAACCAATTTAACAATTCAAGCTCATCAAACCAAGAAGTCAAAGAATTTACCGTTGACACCTTCCATAGCGCCACTAATAACATGCTGAGCAGCAACATCATAGACATGGCGCGTTGTTGTTGTAGGGCCGAATACCCGATCTAGCACCAAACAATAAAAAAAAAATACAAGTTCAACCAAAAATGAACTTATCTGAGTTTTTATGATCGATGTAAAAAAAATCCACTAACAAGATATAGAAATATAACATCTTTACTTTATAAGAAACCATAAACTTCTATTGAATTAAGGGAAAAACTCTGCACTGACTTGTAATGTTCAACTGCCTTTATCATATATAATTATATATACAAAGTTATTCTCTGCCAAGCATGGACTTGTTTTTATATATGGACAACTACGAAGCAAAGTGAGTGAGATCTCAATGAATCTCAGCTATCCACACTTACATGTAGATATTTTTTTTTTTGCAAGTTCAATTCAACTATCCCAAGATCATTAACTTTGGTTTACTATTTTCTTCCTCAGCACAATTGCGTCATATAATGAGAACGCAATACTATTTATGTGATGGAGTGAAATAGAATAGAATACCATATGCATAAGCTATTGATGGATTATGCTCATTTCGCACAATGGTGTCTCCGTCTGCATACCATGCGATTTCTTCTCCTTGGCGAATTTCCCTTGGGCTATACCAGACATAGACGAAAACCAACAGCCAACTTATTAAGTACTCATGAAACTTTACAACTACAGCACAATTTATACTAGTGAAATGAACCTGAGTGGACGAAAGCGGACCGTCACAGTGACGTTTTCTTTGGATCTTTCCCCATCTTGTGGCAAACTTTCCGAGTACAAGTACTGTTGCTTACTTCGAGCTGAAGAAGATGCCGGAGAGCTCTGACAATCAATAGATGTTTCCAAATATTGTTTTGAAGACGTTGTAGTCGAAGATGCAGGGGAATTAGCAGCCTTTGAACTGCTGGAACCTAATTTTTTTGATTTTGATCCGTATTTTGACGCCATTACCACTGGAAGTCAATCCCCTTCGACACAATGACAAAAAAATTCCACTTCAGCATCAATCAACAACAACTTCAACTTCTGAATTCTTCAATTTGTTAACACTTTCTTAAGCTTGTTCTAATGCCATACTATCTGGCAACAGAAGTAACTACAAGTTCAAAAAAGCAACCGAATTGAAGTTGAAAGTTCAAGTTTTGAGTACTTCTACTAGTTACCATCCTCTAAAACTGTGTTTGGTTGCCAAGAAAACTGTAAAGGCAAAGATGATTGTGGCATATGAAGGGTAAAGTAACTCCCATTATCGATACGGAAAACAACGAAAACCCAACTCTTTCCACCTAGTCCTTGAATTAGTTAAGCTTACCTCACCACATATAACATAAATGCAAATTCCGAAACTCCATATTATCCACTTTCCTTCATTTTCTCATCAGCCAAACACAAATTAAACAAAGGAAAAGAAATATCCCAAATAAAATTACAGCTCACTACATTTTCTTAAGCCAATTTTAACACAGGCACCTAATTTCCAGCTCCCATACTCCAAACAACAATTAACCAAACAGAGCATATAAAAAATAAAAAATAAAAATCCCAAAGCTTTTTAGCCTCACCTGTAAAGGCAATCAGACGAGCATTGGGAATTGCATGCACCAAATGGAGAAAAGTCGAGAGGAAGCGAGCTTTATATCACAGAGATCGTCTCGGAAGCCGGAGAGAGACGGATCTGAGAGAAGCTGCTGCAAGTGAGTTAGTGAGAGAAAGTGAAAGAGGAGAGAGAGAGATATCTGAACTTTTTTGCTTGCCTTGGAAGGGATGCTTTATTCGATCAAAGGCGAACAATCAGCATTTCTCAATCGAATTCCAGCTTTTTTGCAGAGAGAGTAAGAAGGACTCATACGCATATAAACCCCTCGCATTTACTTACACACCACCCGTTATAGTTATAGAGAGAGAAAATGCTAACCAAGAAAAGAGAGAGAAAATGATAACCAAAAAAGAAGGTGGTTAGAGAGAGAGAGAGAGTGTGAATTTGGTACAGTAGCTGTTGCTCAGTTAAAGGCTGGCTGGAAAATGGTGGGGATATTTTCTTTTTTCTATTTTTCTATTTTTTTAAATTTTAATTTGTATCAAGGTCTAATAACATTCTTTTATATTTGTAAACGAAAGCTTTCTTGTTCTAGTTTTATTGATGGCGAATGCGATACCAATTTATTATGATTGATCGATTATGTGACTTCTCTTACATATTTGCCTGAATATATATCATATCTCTCACCTCTTAGCTTGCATATATATTATTTTTATACAACAATATATTTACACAAGGTGAATGAATAATTGGTTGTGAATCGTCATTTTCAATGTTCAAACATAAAACTTATCAATATTCTACGTGTAATAATATAAATAAAAAAAGAATATGTTTTTACGTGCTTCTCTACTTGTATAGTCAGTATTTTACGTGTAATAATATAAATAAATAAAAAATATATTTTTATGTGTTCTTCTACTTGTATTATAAATTTATAATACGTAAAGCATCATTTTATGTATTAAATACTTGAAGAAAAAAAAATCCACTTGGTATTTATTAAACCGTACTTGTTTTCTAAATTTATAATGTTTTAATGTTTTTCATTATTTGAGGGGGCAAAGACTTCAGAGAGTGGCCACAGACTCACAGGAGTTGTGTGGGTGCGGCGGGGTAGGGACGCAAGAGGGGGGGTGGGGTCCAATGCCCGACGGGGGAGTTGGGTAACTTTCTATTTGTGAGAAAAATGGCAAATTTGGAAGAGGAAAAAGAGAAATTCATGCCCTCTGTCGGATCCAAAGACCTGTCAACTTTCCTTTATTTTGACTCGTGTTATCGGCTAAAATATCCATAATATCTCGATATTTCCATCGAAATTTTCGTGTTTTTGGACTATCGATATTTCCGATGTCATCGATATTTCCATCGAAATTTCCTTATTTTTTAAATTTTTATATTTAAAAAAACACCAAGGAGATTCAAACCCCTCCCATTTTACTCCCTTCAACACCTTGACCACCATATCACTTATATTTTTGTGAAAATATGCTAAAATATTTATATATTTTCTACACTCACAATGTTTGTCAGCTCGCTATATAATCAACTTAAATCAGTTAAATCCATCATGCAATGCATTTCCTTCCAATTTTTTATGATAAACTAATAGATAATTGACTAAATAAACATCCTGCAAAGTTTCAATAAAAAATTTCCAAGTTTTTTTTACAATTTCCGTGGTTTTTATTCAATTTTTATCGATATCGATAATATCCCGATATTTCCATCGAAATTTCCGTGTTTTTGAACTACCGATATTTCCGATATCATCGATATTTTAGACCTTGGTTATCGGTACATCGGTCCCGACTTAAGTGGATATTAGGGTTTATTGGTTCGGGTTTGTTGGGTAGTGGGGTCGTGACGGAGCTATAAATCGAGGTTAGGAGAGGTTTTGAGGCCATATAAAGAAATTAGACAAAATATAATATAGTTAATAGGAGAAAAATTGAAAGTTCTTCTTTTGTATTAGAAAATTGTGAGCAAAAGAGAGTAATTGAGTCGCTCAAAAAATGGAATTGAAATCATAAGCATCAAATTTGTTTGTAAGTTTTGAGAATTCAATAATTATGTTTGCTTGATTTAAGAGAAAAAGGGGTCAGAATTGAGCTCAATTCGCTAAAATTATCATCAATTTCTAAGAAGAAAAAAACACTTCTTAGGTTTATTTTCTCGTGCTTGGTCTTGGCACCCCGACTGCTTGATATTAGTTGGTCACTGTGGCATGAACCTTTTGTTCTCACAACAATATATTTTTTGGCTAAGTCACACAATAGCTAACCTAATTTGGTATCAAATTCGTCATCTACAAGATTTGAATCTAAGACCTCTCACTTACAAGTAAAAATAAATACCACAAGACCATAGTACTGAGTGGCAGCTTCAATTTTCTTCTTAGAAAGTGATGATGTGGTTTATTATCATGTTTGAGAAAAACTCTAAAATTTACCTTACAGTGTTTCTTTGGAGCACCCTATTATTTAAAGTTTTGTGGAAAATTTGATAGACGCTTTGTCAATAACGTGAAAAACTATATCTCCACCACCTAACTTACTTTGATGACTTTTGAACTCCTTAACATAAAAGTGTTGGTCCATATATAAAGGGAAGATGGATGAAAGTTATTGCATGGGGTTAATATATTATCAAGCCTAACCCACTATAATTTTTGGGAATAAATAACTACTAACTTTATTATATAACCACAAAAGAAATTGCAAATGATGAGGCTGAAGCTATGACTTTTTTTTTTTTAAGGTGGTGTGTCAGCCTAAGTGACGGAGTCAGAAAATCTATTAAGAAGGGTTAATCTAAATTAATGAAAATGAAAGACAAAACAAAATAAAATCATCTAATAGCACAAAATTCTTAGGTTTGCCAAGTTAGTTTCCGGATTGAGGTGCCATAATAATACCTATTCATGCAAGGTAGTAAATTTCACTAGTATAAAAATTTATTTCAAGAAATAACCACAACTATTACCATATTTAGCATCCATATTACGATTTTTATATCTTATGATCCCTAGAAACATACGGTCAACACCTCAAAATTTGCATATTTGTGAGAGAGTTTCAATAGCAAGTTATTGTGGTCGCAAATATAGGAAATTTTTTTAGAGAAAGGTAGTTAGTAAGGAAATAGCGCGCATAGTGCACAAATTTTTTTTGTACAGAAACAAAACGTAAAATTTTCATTGTGACATTTCGTCAAACAATTGATGGCCTATAGTCATATGTTGCACGGCTGTCGACAGATGCGAACAGCTTCCGAGCGAGTTTGTTGATGGATGTCAACATTCGCCGAGAAAGTCTTTCAAAAAATGTTGACAACACACACAAAGGCGTTGGTGAGCCTCGCTTAGACATTTTTGGTCGCCACAAGGTTATTTCACCACGTTAACCTCCTAGCGGATCAGCCATTGACTATGATGACATATTCCTGTAATACAATTTTTACATTGAAATGTATAAATGTGCTTTGCTAATTTTAACATTGAATTTCAATAATTATGATCCAAGCAATTCTGATAGAAATTTAAATTCGCGCTTACTAGCATGTCTAAATCTCCAATTTGGTGTCATTCAGTACTACGTTATGGTGATATTCCTTTTCATTTGCAAATGAGAGGTCTTAAGTTCGAATTTCGTGGATGGTGAATTTGATACCAAATTAGGTTGCCAAATATGTGACTTAACCGAACTCCCATCTCCCCCTAGTGTACAAATATATCGTTGTACTAAAAATGAAAAATTTCTCAGCTTGGTTGGAGTTTCCAAATTCAAATCTCTCTTTTCTCGGAATATTGTTTTATAATTTCCGTGCAATTATAGACAAAATCTTATTATAGTCCAACCCATTCAAAGTAAAAAAAATATAAATAATTATATCCACAAACACAAAACAAGGGGTGACGAAATCTTTTGCCGCGAGCAGTTGAGAACGACTAGTCTGGCAAACCAACAAACGATGTTCCTTTGTTTTGGTCAATAACAGAAGATGTCCATGAGCTGGCTATTGGTACGTAGAAAAAAATATATTAAATAGTAATTGCCAAAAAAAAAAAAAAATTATGGGTCAATAAACGACATGGCAACCCTCTCCTTCCAACAAAAACAATTAATATTAACAAAAAGTATAATTTCTAATAATTAGAAAGTGGTTAAGTTAAGTAAGAACATGAATATGCCTTCAATGTTTGATGATGACATCAAATTAAGATATAATTAGCTGCCATGATTGATGATTATATCGGATGAGTGCATGGGAAGTCTTCGTGTGCGCAAAAGTATGATGAATCGAACCATATCGAATGCACTCAAAGAAAAATCCACTAGTAGCTAAATAATTAATAAGGAAATTCTATTATTTATTTTAAAAACAAGGGGTTTTTTAACTTTAATCCTTGAAAAAGATTAAAATTCAATAAAAATCTGGTGTTAGATTGGATATTGATTTTAGTCTTCTAATGTGTACTTAATTCAAATTTATATTATATTTTTATTTTCATATTTAATAGATATCGTATTAATGTCATTATGACACACCCCAACCCGAGAATCAGGGCGTGCTGGCCGTCACTAACGTGACGTAACCATTACGCAATGCGGAAGCAATAGGATAAAGAGTTATGAATAACTAAAAGTCGAATACTAGCAGTACAATCCAAATGACATGCTAGAGAGAAAGTTAAAGTATGAAATACACATATTCAGAGCATAAGGTTCTAATGCAGTCAAGTAGGACAATTACTAAGTTACAACACCCGAAGGTGAATCCTACATGAGTGAAGTCCATCAGAACAGCCGTGGGGATCCTCGAGAGCCACCAAACACTCCTAACTACAACCTGGAGGGGCGCAAAACAAGGTGAGTGGGTCAGTAAAACAAAGCTTTCAAAATCTTTCCTTTATCAACATATATATCCCCTCACTGTAAAACCTGTATACTTTCCCAGAAAATAGCATATATAAATATCTATATAGCTTCAGAATCTCAAAACACCATTCTTTATCATTTTTCAGAGAAATATGCCATGCCATGCGCCAAAAACATAATATGGATGCATCAATATAAATCAGGTGAAATAATGAATCAATCGGAGACCCTGTAGTGGTCTTGTACGGCTGATTCTAGAGCTCAATATCCAATCCAGCCGGAGTCACCAACTGTGACCTATACGGCACTACACTACACATAAGTCGGAACTACCTGTAGTAGTCTGTACGACTAGGATGGTGTAATAATACGCTCTAGTGCTTCTCTCATCAATCATCTGTGCACATAATCTAGGGTCACCTACTAGTCGGAACCACCTCTAGTGGTCTGTTCAACTAACATGTCGGAACCACCTCTAATGGTCTGTACGACTAGCATCTACTTGGATCCAAGGTGAGCGTGTGATGTGGGTGAATAACATAAGCACTAACACCAGGGGTGCAGGTTATGAGCTATCAACATAAATCTCATCAAACAATTCAATGAACCAATATAACTCACCTGATACTCATCTGTGCGTCCGCAGCACCAATTCACATATATGCTTCATATATCAATTCACATATCTCATATAAATTCTATGCATGGCATTTCAAATCACATGATTCATATAAATCTATGCATGGCATTTTTAAACATACTTTCATTTAAATTCGATTTCTGGGAAAATCATTAAGTATATATGTATATAATAAAACAACTGCCCACTCACTGGTATGTCGAAGGGTCGTAACCCCCGTGACGCCTCTGACTGCGCTCGTCCTCGGGATAGGTCTCACCTCTTTAGAGCCTCAAAACCTTCCAAATCACGTCGGGAAAATTCCACCAAAACCGGCCACCTTCGAACCTTGTGATCCCGACGTCCCAAACCTTCAAACGAAGCACTCCGAGCTTCGTGGGAACCTCCTTAAGCTCGTGGTAAGCTTGGATTGTCCTGAAATGGGTACCAATGGGTTCGTATGGTCTCTAGGAGTACGATGGTGGTCTCAACCACGTCGATCCGTGAAGGTTTGATGGTCTTTGGGGTTGTCCGTACGGTTTCGAAGGAAAAGGAAGAGACAGTGACCGAGAGCATGCGGGAGAGAGAGAGAGAGAGAAATGCAGTTTTGTATGTATGTGGTCCACATAAAACCCTATCCACACAATTACAAACATTACCTATATTTTATTAAAATTTCCATAACTTAGGGAGGAAAACATTACTCAATTAAACATGTCACATACCTTAGCAATCCTCTTAGGGACAATTTCGTCACTTCACATCCTCGGAATTAAAATTCCGGGACGGGCTGTGACAATCTACCCTCCTTATAGAATTTCGTCCTCGAAATTCGCATAACCAAACCAATACTAGTATCCATAAAACAACCTCGGATACATCTCTCTCATTCGATCTTCAGTCTCCCAAGTAGCTTCTTCCACCGAGTGGTTCCTCCACAATACTTTCACCATGCTCACTGTCTTATTCCTTAGAACCTTGTCCTTCCAATCCAAGATAGTCACTGGTTCTTCATCATACGTCAAATTCGGATTGATCTCCAAAGGTTGAGGAGGAATCACATGTGAAGGATCCGCAACATAATGTCGAAGCATCGAGACATGAAACACATTATGCACCTTGGATAACTCCGGAGGCAACTCCAACCTGTAGGCCACTTCACCAACCTTTTCAGTAATCACATAAGGTCCTATGTACCTAGGACTTAACTTGCCTCTTTTCCCAAATCGAACCACACCTCTCCAAGGTGATAATTTCAAAAATACCAAATCACCCACATTATAAACTCGATTAGTGGCATGCCTATCCGCCAAACTCTTTTGTCGATCTTGGGCCGCTTTCAAGTTAGACTTAATCACTTGAACATTCTGAGTAGTCTCCTCCACTATCTCAGGGCCTACCAAAGCTCGTTCACCTACCTCTGACCAACATAAAGGCGTACGACAAGCTTTACCATAAAGCGCCTCAAAAGGTGACATACCAATACTCGAATGAAAACTATTATTGTAGGCAAATTCCATCAAATCCAAGCGGTCATGCCAAGAATCACCAAACTGCAACACTGAAGACCTTAACATATCTTCCAACGTCTGAATGGTCCTCTCAGATTGACCATTTGTCTGAGGATGATAAGCAGTGCTGTAAAGCAATTTCGTACCAAGAGCTTCTTGAAAAGCCACCCAAAACTTAGAAGTGAATCTTGGGTCTCGATCAGAAATAATACTCACTGGTACCCCGTGATACTTCACAATCATTCTAATGAACAATTTAGCCAACTTGTTCAAATGATACTTCTCCCTCATTGGAATGAAATGCGCTGACTTGGTAAGCCGATCTACGACCACCCAAACACCATCAAAACCATTCTGTGTACGAGGAAGCTTATATACAAAATCCATAGTAATGTTTTCCCACTTCCACTGAGGAACGGGAAGCGGTTGCATCAACCCAAATGGCTTCTTCCTTTCTGCTTTAACCTGCTGACAGACGATGCACCTACTTACATATTCTGCAATTTCCCTTTTCATACTCGGCCAATAATAAAATGGTCGAATGGTATGATACATCTTAGTTCCTCCTGGGTGCATAGCATACGCCGAACAATGTGCTTCATCCAAAATTCCTTTCTTTAATTCCTTATTATTAGGCACATACATCCGATTTTCTTGCATAAGCATACCGTCTGATTCCCTGATTCTGAAATCCTTTTTCTTACCTTTCTCAATAGCCTCGATTATCTCATGAGATTCCTCATCATTCACCTGAGCTTCACGTACCCGATCAACCAACATCGGCCTGACTTGGAAACTAGCAAGAAATGCTTCCATTCGATCTTCCATTTCCAGTTTCACTCCAGTAGACCTCAAATCTGCAAGAAGAGGAACACGACAAGCATACAAAGCATTAAGTCGTCCTTGAGGTTTCCTACTCAGTGCATCAGCTACTACATTTACACGACCCGGATGATACTCAATCGTGCAGTCATAATCGCTTAGCAATTCCAACCATCTTTGCTGACGAAGATTAAGATCATATTGAGTAAAAAGATATTGAAGACTCTTATGATCTGTAAAGATCTTACATTTCTCACCATAAAGATAATGCCTCCAAATCTTCAAAGCAAAGACAATAGCTGCCAACTCAAGGTCGTGAGTAGGATAATTCCTTTCATGAACTTTCAATTGCCGAGAAGCATAGGCAATCACTCTATTATGCTGCATCAAAACACATCCCAAACCATTCAATGAAGCATCACTGTAAATCTCAAAATTACCACTATCATCAGGAAGTACCAATATCGGCGCATGAGTGAGACAATACTTCAACCGCTGGAAACTTTGCTCACAATTATCATCCCACTCGAACTTAACATCCTTCCTGGTTAACCTCGTTAGTGGCAAAGCAATCATAGAGAAATCTGGCACGATAGTACCCTGCTAGACCAAGGAAACTCCGTACCTCGGTGACGGTTCGTGGTTGCTCCCAATTCTCCACCGCTGCTATCTTTTGAGGATCTACTTGAATTCCTTGTGCGGACACCACATGCCCCAAAAATGCCACTTGATTCAACCAAAACTGACATTTACTAAACTTGGCATACAACCGATGCTCCCTCAATTTCTCCAAGACCAAATGAAGATGTCGAATATGCTCTGATTTCGACTTAGAGTATACCAGAATATCATCAATGAAAACAATGACAAATCTATCAAGATATTGCTGGAATACTTCATTCATCAACCTCATAAAAGCTGCTGGTGCATTAGTCAATCCAAAAGGCATCACCAAAAACTCATAATGTCCATAACAGGTCCTAAAAGCCGTTTTAGGGACATCCTCCTCTTTGATCTTCAACTGATAATAGCCAGATCTCAAATCAATCTTAGAGAATACACGTGCACCCTTAAGCTGATCAAACAAATCATCAATACGAGGTAATGGATAACGGTTTTTAATCATTACCCGATTCAATTGCCTATAATCAATGCATAACCTCAGCGTTCCATCTTTCTTTCTCACAAACAATACTGGGGCTCCCCAAGGCGAGCTACTAGGTTGAATAAAACCTTTATCAATTAATTCCTGCAACTGAGCTTTCAACTCTCTCAATTCAACTGGAGCCATCCCATAGTCAAAGATATAGGATTCGTACCTGGAAGCAAATCAATAGAAAACTCCATATCTCTGTCTGGCGGCAATCTAGGCAATTCATTGGGAAATACATCAGGATAATGTCTGACCACTCCAACTTCCTCCATGCTACTAGGAGCCACATCATTTAACACTACATGTGCTAAGTATCCCTGACAACCTTTTGATAACAACTTCTTTGCTCTGATGGCAGAAATAACACCATGTCTCACCCCACTTTTCTCACCCACAAAAGTAACCTCAGGTAGTCCAGGACGATGAAAAGTGACTGATTTCCCGTAACAATCTATATGGGCACGATTATAATGCAACCAATCTGCCCCTAAAATCACATCAAAATCCACAATGTCTAACGGGATAAGATTAGCTGGCATAGCTACATCCTCTATCATCACTGGACATCCTGGATAAACACTATCAACATAACATTTGTCCCCTCTAGGCATAGCAAACTCTAAATCAAACCCTAGAGGTGTAGGATGAGGTTGTGTCATTTGAGCAAAAGTATGAGAAATCACAGAGTGCGTAGCACCACAATCAATCAAAACTCTAGCAAAGTGACCAAGGATGTTTAACGTACACATAATCAAGTCTGGATGGTTCTGAGCATCATGCAGTGAGATGTTGTTAACACGTCCCTGGTTTTGCTGTCGTCCTTCACGACCTCTGCTACTCTGACTACCACGCCCTTGAGAACTACGTCCCTGACCTGTCTGGATAGACTGCCTAGATAGTCCTGCACTACTAGCAGCAATCTCTCCCTGCTAGAACTGACCTCCCTGATACCACTGCGATCCACCAGCTGGCATAGAAGGATAAGAAGTATAATCTCCAGGATTCTGGGAATACCCACTCTGATAATAAGGATCCTGGGAATACTGATACTGCCCTGAAGCATAGGGAGCGGCATCACCCTGATAGTGGTAAGCACCACCACCCTGACTCATCTGACCATAACTACCTGCCTTGGGATTCTGCTGAATCGGCGCTGGAGGAGGCATAACAGACTGCTGATGCCTCTGCTGACTCTGGGGACACTGTGTAGCTCTATGACCTGCCTGTCCACATGTGTAGCAAGCACCGCTACTTCTCCTGCATTCCCCAAAATGTCTGGAATTACAACGACGGTAGAATGGAGGGCCTGAACCACTAGCTCCACCAAAATCTCTCTGCCTCTGAAACCTGGGTCCACTAGTGAATCTTCCACCTCTCCTCGGACCAATGGCACTAAATCCCCCGCTAGAAGAACTCGAGCTCATTCCACTTTTCTTGAAATTCTGAGTCTTATGGGGTCTCGAAGTCAAAGCACCTTTACCCCTATCATCTCTCCTCTGATTATCCACATTCTTATCTCCCTCTTCTTCACTTTCACTAGGCAAGTTTTCGGAATCCTCAATTCGAACCAAAATCTCAAAAAACTCATGATAAGTGGTGCAAGGAACAGCACTAGCAAATGTCCTCCATCTCTTATTCGTTCCCAACTTAAAGCGACGAAGCATCTCCACTGGATTAGCAGCCACTTCTGGATCATAGCGAGATAAGTCAGTAAACTTCCTATAGTACTCATTTGCCGACATTTTCTTTTGCTTCAGCTGAGTGAACTCCTGCTTCTTGCGATCAATATACTCTGGAGGAATGAATCTTCTCCTAAATGTTTCCTTAAATGTTTCCCAATCAGCTGCTGCTTCAGGCGACATAAACTTAGTCTCATTCTCCCACCAACTTGCAGGTTCTCTTCCTAAAAACCATGTAGTAGTCTCGACCCATCTACTAGCAGGAAGGTTCCCCTGACTTTGCATCACCTGATAAGTCTTCTCAATACGATCTAACCACTTTTCTGCCCCCTCATGACCTTTATTACCAAAGAAATGCTCCAACTTCATATTATAAACAGTCTCCAGAGGTGTTCTCTGAGGAGGACGGATTGAAGTCTGAAAGGCCTGGGCTATGTCTTCCCCTAACTGGGCTACATTAGGGAAACTGGGCTCAGAAGAAGAACGTGGATCCCTACGAGGCGGCATAGTTCTGACAGAAGACACCAAAGATAATTAGAAAGCTCACAATTTAAACAGGACTGCAAACCTAAGCTCTGATACCAAACTGACACACCCCGACCCGAGAATCAGGGCGTGCTGGCCGTCACTAACGTGACGTAACCATTACGCAATGCGGAAGCAATAGGATAAAGAGTTATGAATAACTAAAAGCCAAATACTAGCAGTACAATCCAAATGACATGCTAGAGAGAGAGTTAAAGTATGAAATACACATATTCAGAGCATAAGGTTCTAATGCAGTCAAGTAGGACAATTACTAAGTTACAACACCCGAAGGTGAATCCTACATGAGTGAAGTCCATCAGAACAGCCGTGGGGATCCTCGAGAGCCACCAAACACTCCTAACTACAACCTGGAGGGGCGCAAAACAAGGTGAGTGGGTCAGTAAAACAAAGCTTTCAAAATCTTTCCTTTATCAACATATATATCCCCTCACTGTAAAACCTGTATACTTTCCCAGAAAATAGCATATATAAATATCTATATAGCTTCAGAATCTCAAAACACCATTCTTTATCATTTTTCAGAGAATATATGCCATACCATGCGCCAAAAACATAATATAGATGCATCAATATAAATCAGGTGAACTAATGAATCAACCGGAGACCCTGCAGTGGTCCTGTACGGCTGATTCTAGAGCTCAATATCCAATCCAGCTGGCGTCACCAACTGTGACCTATACGGCACTACACTGCACATAAGTCGGAACTACCTGTAGTAGTCTGTACGACTAGGATGGTGTAATAATACGCTCTAGTGCTTCTCTTATCAATCATCTGTGCACATAATCTAGGGTCACCTACTAGTCGGAACCACCTCTAGTGGTCTGTTCGACTAGCATGTTGGAACCACCTCTAATGGTCTGTACGAGTAGCATCTACTTGGATCCAAGGTGAGCGTGTGATGCGGGTGAATAACATAAGCACTAACACCAGGGGTGCAGGTTATGAGCTATCAACATAAATCTCATCAAACAATTCAATGAACCAATATAACTCACCTGATACTCACCTGTGCGTCCACAGCACCAATTCACATATATGCATCATATATCAATTCACATATCTCATATAAATTCTATGCATGGCATTTCAAATCACATGATTTATATAAATCTATGCATGGCATTTTTAAACATACTTTCATTTAAATTCGATTTCTGGGAAAATCATTAAGTATATAGGTATATAATAAAACAACTGCCCACTCACTGGTATGTCGAAGGGTCGTAACCCCCGCGACGCCTCTGACTGCGCTCGTCCTCGGGATAGGTCTCACCTCTTTAGAGCCTCAAAACCTTCCAAATCACGTCGGGAAAATTCCACCAAAACCGGCCACCTTCGAACCTTGTGATCCCGACGTCCCAAACCTTCAAACGAAGCACTCCGAGCTTCGTGGGAACCTCCTTAAGCTCGTGGTAAGATTGGATTGTCCTGAAATGGGTACCAATGGGTTCGTATGGTCTCTAGGAGTACGATGGTGGTCTCAACCACGTCGATCCGTGAAGGTTTGATGGTCTTTAGGGTTGTCCGTACGGTTTCGAAGGAGAAGGAAGAGAGAGTGACCGAGAGCATGCGGGAGAGAGAGAGAGAGAAATGCAGTTTTGTATGTATGTGGTCCACATAAAACCATATCCACACAATTACAAACATTACCTATATTTTATTAAAATTTCCATAACTTAGGGAGGATAACATTACTCAATTAAACATGTCACATACCTTAGCAATCCTCTTAGGGACAATTCCGTCACTTCACATCCTCGGAATTAAAATTCCAGGACGGGCTATGACACATTACATTAAAATTAAAATTATTTATTATTATACACATTGTAATTCATTATATTTATTTTACTTCCTCTAATTAGTGTACCGAAATGTCGGTACCTAAACATATTATACTAAACTAGTATAACGAAATGTTCGTACCTAAACATATTATACTAACCTAGTGTACCGAAATATTTGTACCTAAATATATTGTAACGAATTAGTGACACATAAGAAAATATGCAAAAATATGTGTACCGAATCTTTACGAAAATATTTTCTTATATAAGATACTTACCATAATGAGAATTAAAATTTATAATATTTCATAAAATTTAATTTATGAACACCATAAAATTATAAATAAAAAAGAGAGACATTTATACGCTGGCATTAAATAGAGTCTATGGACAAAAATCAATTTTTAATCTTGTATAAGACATTTTTCTAAATTTCATCTTATTTAAGGATAAAAATCTAGTTTTCTATAAAAAGAAAAAAGGGTATTGATGTGAGATCCCACATCGTCCAGGGAAGTAGATCATGTGAGCCTTATGTGTATATTCTCATCTCTACCTAACGCGAGGCCTTTTGGGAGCTCACTGGCTTCGGGTTCCATTGGAACTCCGAAGTTAAGCGAGTAGCGCGCGAGAGCAATCTCATGATGGGTGACCCACTGAGAAGTTTTCGTGTGAGTTCCCAGAAACAAAACCGTGAGAGCGTGGTCGGAGTCCAAAACGAACAATATCATGCTACGACAGGGTCGTACCCGGAATGTGGTGAAGGCCTGGCCCTGGATGTGACAATTGAAATATGTTGTTTTAGTAAAATTATTAGCGAACGTCATGAAATTGCCAATCATATATTCACTTTAGACTTTTTTGTCTTCACGTTTAACAATAACATTAATGATCAACGTACGTCCAAATTACAAGTAATGTGATTGTAATTGTCAAACTATACAGTACGGTGTTTTATGATAATGATAAGGTTATAGGTCGCAACACATAATGACATTGTTAATATTGTAACCATGTTATTGCATTACTCAATTTAGTACAAATTAATTAATTGGCGTAGGTCATTATGCATGAATGTGATTGCATTACTCAAATGAAGGGGTATTAGTACCATTTTTGGTACCGTAGACTACAAACCTAATATTGTGTAAAACAACTCATTAATTGTGTAGCAATACAAAATAAATTAGTATGTAAGTAATTATAAGGTGGGTGGAGCTATAGAAATTATACGCACCCTGTTGTAGTCCATTTTTCGTTGGAAATGACGAAATTCTGACAGAGTAAACAAAAGAATAATAGCTGCACATTTTGATGAGTTAAAAGACCAATGATCATGGATCTTTAGTTAAGGGACCATTCCTCTAATTAGGTTAAAGTTGAGGGATTATTGCTACAATTTTCTTTAAGATTTAGGGTTTAGGTGCACCTTACGTACACTCATAGGTGAAATAACATAGTTAAGCTTCTTTTTTTTTTTTTTTTTTTTTTTTTGAAACGCTAAGGAGATTATCTTCAAAATGAGACTCTTTATGGACTCTCTGATACTTCATGTTTTTAGCAATGTTTTATAATGTTAGCATGATAATTAACGTTAAACTATAATGTGACAGATAGTCAATAAAAAGTTCCACCTTTAGAGAGCCTCCTTACCATTTCTCTTTTTCTTTCGGTACACTTAAAGCCTAATCAAGTTTTGTAAATGAAATTTATTTTGGTCTATGCTATGCCTATTTTTAAGTCACCCAACTCATATTGTCAACGTGATGAGTGGCGACTGGTGTGGTGAGTAGCGGAATTGGATCCCCTTATGAGCAAATGGTGGGGATCCTCATGACCAACAAACACAAGCCGTTGGATCAAAATCCAACGGCTACAATTATTATAACTTTTAGAAGGACTTTCTGTTTGTAGCCGTTAGATCAAAATCCAACGGCCCGTGTTTGTTGGTCATGAGGATCCTCACCATTTGCTCAGGAGGGGATCCAATTCCGTGAGTAGCTTTCTTTTCATTTATTTATTTATTTTCAACTTTATCAATTAACATGAAGAGAATACCTGAAAATTTACTTCATAAAGTATCATGGAATCAAAACGTTAAAAAGTTCTTTTCAAACCATAGAAAATCTCGTAACCGTTAGAATTCTATATTTATATTTTAATTAAAAATTTAATAATTAAAAAAATTAAATCCTCTCGTAAAAAAAATTTAAATATCCGATACTCGAACATTTTAAGAAATAATTTAAAATATGTGATACTTAGAAGCATCATATAAAATGACCTCTGAACAGAACTTCCAACAGATCAAGGGCTATATGTTGTGAAGGATTTGGAAGTAGGGGTGGGTTCAAAAAATCGAAAACCGAAAAAAATCGAGAACCAAACCGAACCGAGGCCGAAAAAAACCGAACGGAAAATGGTCAAACCGAATCGAACCGATATATATATTTAATTATTTTTTATAATATTTTAATTATAAAAAACATAAAAATTAAAAAAAATTTTGAAATCCTGAAGGCATGAGGTTCGAACCCATGCACTCCAAGTTGAAAAGGTTCACTGAAACCAACTTGGCAACAGCTTTTATGATTATATGACTAAAATATTTATAAAGATTTAAATATAGTCTTTTTGGAATTAGAAATTAACAAAACCCTAGCCACTAGTAGTAGCATCCCAACCATACCTTTTCTATTTTTCACTCCCTTCTTCTCTCTCGTCCCCTGCACCTCCAGACTCCCTCCTTGTCCATGCCTCCAATTTCTCCATTCTTCTCTCTCCGTTTCTTGATCTTCTCGCTCCAGGTAAGATCTCCAATCTCTCTTATTTATTTTGTCGATTTATGGGTTTTTTTTTAGAGTAAATTCCATGGAGGGAATCTGAAATTTTGGTGTAAATTTATGGGTTGTTGTTTTGTTTCGTATTGCAGATTTGTTTGATTTTTGTGTTGTGAGAGTCTCACCCATTTCTTTCCCTTTCTTTTTTTCTCCCCTGATATCATTATTTGCTTCTCCTATTTCTTTGCCTCAGCTGCAGCAAGGGCAGCGGCAGCACCACCACCACAACCAGTTGCAGCAACTGCAACAGCACCACCTCCACATCTGTGGTGGTCTTGCCGCCCAACAAGTTTGCAGCGACCAACTTCATCTCTGCTTGAGAGGGATCTGGATCTGCGGAGTGTGGAGAAAAAGGGTAAATTTGCAGTTGAATGCAGAAAAAAAAATGTGCTTCAAGCTCCAGATATTAAAAAAAAAAATTCATGAAAAAACCGAAACCGAACCTAAAAAAATCAAAATCGAAAAAAACTGAACCGAGAAAAAACCGAAAAAATTTGAACTGAACTGAACCAAATCAAAATTTCGGTTCGATTTTGATTTTGACAAAAAATCGAACCGTTTCAAACCGAACACAGCCCTATTTGGAAGGTACATTGGAAATTTTATATGGCTTCAAAGAAATTCTTTGTAATTTTATATTTTGGCTACTCCCAAAAGCCTGTCCAATGTTCCACCAACCACTCATTGTTACTAAATTATGTATTTTTCTTGGATACTTCAGATTTAAAAAAAAACAAAAGATTTTGTTTTCTTTTCATCAAATAGGAATCTTATAAAACTTTGTTGCCATGGCCTAAAAAAGCCAATAACAGAAAGCAACGTCCAACTTTTGATTTTATATTTTAGGAAAGCTTTATTTTATTGTTGGAAGCTCTGAGGGATATAAAACTGTCTCTCTTTTATTGTTTGAACAAAAATTGTGTCTATTTTTTGACAAACGAGATAAATGATATCATCTGCATAAAAGGAAGGAGTGAGTTAAGCCTTACAATGAACTAGGAATAATAAGATTCAAATTCGCCTTTGGCGAGAATCGAATGTAAGACATCTCGCTTACAAGTGAAAATGAATACCACTATATTATAGTACTAAATAGCTATAAAACTGTGTTTGGTTTTAGGGTTTTCACTCTTTTCTCTAAGGGATAAAAAGGTCTGGGTAATGAGAGAAACATAAAGGGGATATATAGACCCATTGCCGCAGCTCATTAGGTGTTGACACCGTAGGCATTATCCCATGCGTCAAGCCCAATCACTTGCTCACTTTGGGCTCGTGACTTGGACCCTTTTAATTAAATAAAGCTCAACACCTATTTAAATAAACTTATGTCCAATAAGGCCGAGTAATTAATCCAATATAATTAATAATTAATTATCTCTTATCATCGTCCATATAATCGATGTTACTAAAAAGTAAACCTTATCATAGGTGTGTGCCCTCTTAAATTCTAACTATACCTCCACTCGATACGATTGTAAGCCTTGCTCATGTCGACCTTGAGCGCCATAAATCCTTCTTTTTTCTTTGTCGTTTGATTTATTCAATTTAATGGTAAAAAATAAAAAGCGGTGTGTGAGAGACTGGACGTAGAAATCATCTCCCATATACAAAAGTTGGAAAGTCCAGTTGATTACTGGGCCAGTTGGTGGAAGCTGTAAGCCTCAAATCAAAGGTCCACCTGATTACATCCAGAGAGTACACGACGCAAAGCCCACCGTCAACGTGGCAGTTCGTTGACGCCTGACACGACTGTTAGGTTCATCGGTTAGTCCTTTCCAGTTTCCGTCCCCAAACATTTCCACAGTCCGAGTCGCTGAGATCTTCGCCTTCTTTACTGTGATCGTCCCAAAACTTCCGATGGTCATTTCATCTGGTAACTTCCTCTCTCTCTCTCTCTCTCTCTCTCTCTCTCTCTCTCTCTCTCCCTCTCTTCTTCCGCTTGCTGTTGTGGAATTTTGCGTAAAATTTTGTGAAAAAATTGGGAAATTTGAACGAATTGTAGTTAGGGTTTGATTGAGGGATTTGTTTACTGTTTCGTTGTTCAGCTGAGCTCGTGTATTAACAATTCCACGATTTTTGTTAAATTTATAACTATTTTATTAACAATTTTGTTTATTTATTTTGCTATTTCTTTCACAGTAAGGGGATATGAAAGAAAGGAACTCTACTTCCACCCTTAAGCGAATTTTAGTGACTTGTGCAGCTCAGGTATGTAAATGGCTTTCCTTTCTGCAAGTATTGATTATGTTAATTATACGTGAGTGAGTAAATTTTGGTCCAAGAAGGTTTTCTATCGTTGTTTTGGGCGGTTTTGCGGTCGAATTTGTTGATTTTGGAATGTTTAATTTTAGTTTAAGGTGCTACGGGATTGGGAGAAGCTGCACAGAGACTTTCAGTACCCGGGAATTTAAACAAGGTTTTAAATTTAGGTTGAGAAGTGTAGCCTTAAACTTTTGATGCACGAGATGTTTGTGGTTGTTGTCAAGTTTGAAGCTTTGCACAAAAAATAGTGTATGATTTTTTATTAAAATGGTATATTATTATGTAGAGTTATACTCATTCCGGATACATGAAATTATCCGAGAGTGGAATATTGGCAGGAAAGATTTATATTGTCATGGGGAGTCATAAACATTGAAATCATGTTCAGGTAGAAGAAGGGGGATTATGTGGAAAACGAAGAAGTATATTAGCTTCTTAAATTAATCTTTTGTGTCCTTTTGGTTACATTGTACAGTCAGTCTTTAAAAAACATTAAATGCAGACAGTTTGGAGAACAAAGTTTTTATTTTGAACTGATATTTTCTAGGAGCTGCTTGTATACAAAACCTTGGAACCTGTATTGTGTATTATTTTTAATGTATCTCTTCCATGCAGGCAAAAGAATACGGGGGTTGTGTTGCAGCAAAGGTTCCACAAGTTGAACGTGATATGTGCTTGAAAGAAGTTCTTGCTTTAAAGAGTTGCATGCAAAATATGGTATCATTTCGATATTAATAGTAGATGTCATATTATATGGCAGATCTGCACTTGTAATCTTCCAGAGAAATTGCTTTTGAGTCTCCTTTTTTGCTTCTGAATAGCTGCGAGGAAAGCCTTGAGCCAGCAAGTGTAACCTTCTGTGCGTGGAGACAGTAGTTAGGACCATTTGGAAAAGGTACTTCATGTTTCTAGAAATTTTTTATTAACTTTCATACGGTTCCACTTACATGATCCTTTAGAGTATTTAGTTCATCTCTTTCTTCTGTACCTTAAACAATTTTTTGTTTTTGTTTTCCAGCCCAGAGCCTGGTTGAGGATTCCCATTATCTGTAGCAGTACTTGCTAAGCCCTGCAATAACTCTTCAAAAGTCTGAAAATCAATCAAACAAGATGTCTGGAAAAGCATCAAGTTCACAGTCTAGCATTGGTTTGAGTGGGTCTGGTGCTCTGTCACATGTTTATATTCCATATCTGCCCCTAAGAAGCAGCGTAGCTGGTTCAAAGGGTTTATTTTATGATGATGGCAATAAGTTGCTGCTTTCCCCAACATCAGATCAGGTAATATGATATTGTATTTGAATGTTTCCAATTCTTTAAGTCTTTAATTCCAATTTGATTCAGCTGGTGTGTTTATTTTCCTTTTTTTTTTTCTTGGAGATAGGTCTTCTGTTGGAAAACTGTTCCTTTTGATCCTGTGGTTACTCCTACTTCTGATTCAATTAGTGAAGGCCCCATCTTATTTATTCGATATTCATTAGATGCAAAGTTTATAGCAATCCAAAGATCTGATCACGAGATACAGTTCTGCGATAGAGGAAGTGGGGAAACCTTTAGTCAGATGTGCAAGTTAGAGTCAGAGAGCATACTGGGTTTTTTTTGGACTGATTGCCCAGTGTGTGATATTGTATTTGTAAAGACCAGGTAAGGATACGTTTTTCATCACTTTTTTTACGAGTATTACTGAATCAATTATATTACTTGAATTGTGTATTTATTCGTACATCATTATCTTTGTAGTTTCTGGATACAATGATACATATAGTTCTTTGGGGAAGCAAAAAATGTTAAACATGCAAAGGGGCTTAGTCTGCTGTCATACTCTAGAAAGCAAATATATTCCAAAATTAAGATATGTACTACTGGATATGGATGCACCCCGCTATGGCTGCATGCATATCCAAATGTGTATTGTTTAAGTTGACGACAAGTTTTGCCGGAAAGGATAGTATTTTTTTTTTTAAATTTAATGATAGATTTTCTGTTTTACTTATTTTGTATTTGTTATAGCATAATTTGTTGGCGTATTGTTGGTCTGTTTCCTGGTTTTTGTACCTTTTCTGTATCACCATATCGTATCGTATCGTGTATCCATGTCTGTGCGACTTAGTCTTACCCATCTGTTCAGTTGAACTTGGACCATTGATCTATCAAATAGGCAGATTTTTATCATTTGAGAGAAAATTCTAGTATCTTGATGACTGGATGGTCATTCATGGTTCTGCTTCTGTCAAGAATTTTTTTTTCATGAAGATGGGTATACCTCTATACATTTCCCACTTGGGAGGACAATTAAACTAGTTAAAGGCCACTTATTTTTTGAGGTCCAGGGATACACTTCTGTTTGTTAAGAACTCAGGAAAGACAAAACAAATTGGGTTATGTTGCCAAAATGTACCTCTTTTGTGGTGCAGTAACAAAAAGATATATACGAACCTTCTATTTCTAAATTTATAATTTATTGAGGGCCACTTCATGCAAAAATGTTGAAGGGTAGGATAATATCTGGACCTCTTCTCGTAGGATCCTGTGTTAAGTAGGACCGACGCAGGGTAATGGCCTTTGATAGCTTGGAGGTGTGACGGACTGTAGTGCTGCAAGCAGAGAGCAGGTTATTGTCATGGCCAATCTTTCCTCCACTTGTTTAACATGGTAACGGATGTCTGGTCATCAAGAAGAACTTAAAGTGCTACTTTTCAAGTACCATTATTTATCAAGTAATAGTAGCCATAAAAGATTACCATTGGGTCATTGCTGGAGGGTTTTTAATTTTTTTTTAAAATACTATATTTAATGGGTGCTTTCTTGGTTATTTGGATACAATTCCATTTTCCCACTAAAAACATGCCATGCTTTTCGTGTATAATGTGCCCATTGAGTTACATGGTCAGGAAACTTTGTCTTTGTTGTGGCCCCATGCAAAGGATTTCTAGGTGGAGGGTCTTGTGTTGTACCAAATCTTGAGTTTTGAGGAGATAGAGCATGTTTTGTGAACCGTTTCTAGGGAATCATCTTTACAATAGCAATTTTTCTCAACCACATTTGCTTATGCCAAGGTTTTCCCTTTCTTTCATTTTGCATGGATTTCAATCTCAGTGGGCTGGACTTGTTTGCTTACAATTCTGAGTCAAAATCACTCCAATTGGTTGAGACGAGGAAATTGAATGTGAGTTGGTATGTTTACACACATGAAAGTCGCATGGTTCTTCTTGCTTCAGGAATGCAGTGCAAAACCTTCAATGGTTTTCAGGTATGTGTAAATCTGATAATGTTTTTGTTTTAGAACTTTAAGTTTGCTGTCTTGGTATTAAGAAAAATGGATCAGGAAATTACTTCCATGAACAATTGTTGCTGTAACATATGTGGCAGTATTTATTTTTTGCATTTTGTTGTTAAAGAAAAGTAAAAGAGTTATTTCACAACATAGTTTTCTGTCCTGTAGTCCCATTGTAATTATCTTTCTTGGCAGAGTTATTCATATATATGCTTGTATGGCATTCAGTGCACTCTCTTATTTTAGTCTTGACACGTGTGCTACTTCTTCTGGGTAGCTCTCATCTGCAGGCATTATTCGTCTGCCAAAGTTTGAGATGGCAATGGCTAAATCTGAGGCTAACAATAAACCTGTCCTTGCTGCTGAAGATATTTTTATAGTCACTGTGTAGGTCCCTATCCTATTTTTCTCTTTGCCAGATTTTATTGGCCAACCAAAATTAAGGCTTATATACTGCCTTTCATTGTTCAGCTATGGCAGAATATACTGTCTGCAAGTTGATAGGATTGCAATGCTCCTCCACTCTTACAGGTTTTACCGTGATGTGGTTGTACAACAGGTAACTTTTGTGTTCAAACTGTCTGTTATAATCTTTTGCTCCACTTTAATTTGAAATGTCAACTAACTGGCCCTAGTGATGAGGGTGGGTGGGAAAATGGGTTAGGAGTAACCTAGATGAAGGGTTTGATTCCCTTTATGAGAGCGTCTCCAATGGGGAGATGCAAAATTGAGATGCTAAAACCAATGGGAGATGTAAATGGGAGATCCCATTTAATTTTTTCCCTTTGATTGGCGGGACCCACCACCAAACCAAAGGATGTAAAAGAAGGTTTTTATTTACATTTTCTGGCGAAGATGGATATTTTTACATCTCTCTCTCCATTGGAGAGTTTTCAGGTAAACCATAAATGTAAAATACACATTTCAAGATATTTTGCATCTCCCATTGGAGATGCTCTGATAACCAAAAAAAATGTCAACCAATTGGTTGCAGGCTATGTAACATAGGTATCTTATGCAAGGGCGTTATATGTATATTGCACTGATACTTCTGTGATACTCCAGTGATATATCTAAATTACTGGAGTGTAAAGTGCCAATCCTTAGAAATCCTGCTTTATATTATTTCCAGTGGTTATCTTCGGGAGGCTACATGTACAATTGGGGCTGGCCTCCTTGTCAGTATTCCTGTTTGGTTGTACTCAATTCATCAGCATAGATAAAGGATATGAAAAAAAAATTCTTGGTAAATTTGGATCTTATCGGTGGGTGATGTTTGTGAGAGAGTGTCGGTGCATTTGTGAGTAAATAATGGCTTCATGTGATCAGTTTAATTTCAGTGCATTATGAGTAAACCTTGGCTTCATGTGGTCGCTATTCAAATTTACACATAATATATACTTATTCCACACAAATGGTGTTTACCTATATTTTTCAGGGTTCTTTGCCAATTTATTCAAGCAAGGTTGCTGTGAGTGTGGTTGATAATGTACTGCTTGTGCATCAAGTTGATGCGAAGGTTGTTATACTGTATGATATATTTGCAGATTCTCGGGCACCCATATCAGCCCCACTTCCTCTACTATTCAGGGGTTTCCCCAGGTCTAATTCTTCTTCCCTGAGATCAAATAGGGAAGATAATGAAAGTTCAGAAGTTAATGTTTTAAGTGACCATGAAGCAATCGTCTACGGAGATAATTGGACTTTTCTTGTTCCTGATCTCATCTGTGATGTTGCTAATCAACTTTTGTGGAAGATTCATTTAGATTTGGAGGCAAGTTTCCGTTCATTTCCATTTTTTATCTAGTAATAAGATTTTTCTTCTTCCATCAGTTACGAGTAAGAAAAGTAAAAGGGTTATTTTCTTGCATGACCTGTCTCTCTTTGTTCCTAGGCAATTTCTGCCAGTAGCTCAGAAGTACCATCAGTACTTGAATTCTTGCAACGGCGGAAGTTAGAAGCCAATAAGGTAAAATTCTTCATTCGGTTTTGCCATGCTCATCATTTGCTAGATTTTCTTTCTTTTTGTAAATGTCAGCTGCTTACAGCATGCAATTATATTATTTTTTTAGTGGCTATTTTGGGTTGCTCATTATGTCAAAACCATTTTACCATCCACGATATAGCATGCAGTCAAAAAGATAAATATTTATGGTCTGTAACATCTGGTGGAGTGGTTTCATGTTCTTGTGGTGTTTCATTGCTTTTTTTCAGGCAACTGCTTAATGACTATTGGCGATAACTTTGTTCCATTTCCTTTTCAGGCTAAACAACTGTGCTTATCAATAGCACGCACTGTTATTCTAGAACGCAGACCTGTGTCTACAGTGTCTCGGGCATTAGATGTTTTAGTTTCCTCCTACTCCCACTCTATTAAGACAGGCACCTATCTTAAGGGAATAAAATCTGCAAAAACATCACCTTCTGGTGAGCCACAGACGAGTGGCCCTAGATCTAGTGCTGATGTATCTTCTAGAAGAGTAGACACAGTTGGGAAGTCCATTAAATATGAATCTGCTGCTGGATTGGACAGTGAATCGCCTAACAGATTTTTAACCTATTCAAATTCCGACTCTGAGGATAGTACAAGCTTTGAAGCCCCAAAGGCTACTTCAAATAACTCTCAATTGTTCGATGGTAAAATGGACAGGGGGAAGTTAACGGGTGCTGAAACTTCTGGCGGTGAAATTCGGTCTTTGCAATATCAGGTTCTTAGATCCGGCAACAGCCCATTGGATGCTAATGCTTCGGAGCAGCAAGAGTCCCAACCGACCTCTCCAGTAATTTCACCTGATGAAATGTACAGTTTTGTGTTCGCTCCTGTTGAGGAAGAGATTATTGGAGAACCTTCGTACTTGGTTGCCATCATTGTTGAGTTTCTTCGTAGGTATGACATATTTATGAATCTTTTAATAATGAGGGCCTTGAATGCAAACTCGTGATGGACTTAGGTAGAAGAGTTTTAGCCTGATATTTATTCTCTGCACTGCACAGTTTTAGCAAGGCTCTTGATGAATTTGCATAATTTTTCCCTTTGTATTTGCACTACACAGTTAATATGTGTAGTTCGTATTTGAGGAGTAAAGCACCTGGGGTTTGACTAGTTGGTTGATTGTTTTTACTAAAACAGTTTGATGTTGTATAACTGTAAAATTGTCTGGAAAGGCACATATCTTATAAATATGTATAAAATTTTTTTAATGGATATTGATGAGATTAAAAGAAGACTTATTTTTCTCTTCGGCTTGAAGTAAACTTATTATTACACTATTACTACTCCTTTGGCAGTCATGATCATTGGATATTGAAACCATAGTTGCCCCCTCTTGTTATTCTTTTTTCCCCAACTCTCTAATTGAAAACATTGATTTTTGTGAACATGGTGATATCAAATTATCATTTGCTTGGTCAGTACTTCAGCCTGAGGGGCTAGCCTACCTAGACCCGAACGTTCTTTAAAAATGTCTCCAGAATATTAGGTTTCCTGTGATCGGTGTGAAGTTAAATACTTTAAATTTGAATGTATCAGGCAATGATCACAGTTCTATACTTATTTGCTATTGTTTTGCAGTGCTAATATTGAAAAGGTTGAAGTCCATCCTAATCTCTATGTCCTGACCGTACAATTACTATCACGCAGTGAGCGATATGCAGAACTTGGGCAGTTTGTCTTAAACAAGGTATATGAACAGCCTATTATAAATGTATGTTTGCGACAGTATGCTGCTTATTTTTGGTCTGATGTTCATGGGGAGAACTGTTTCTCAACAGATTCTTGAACCTTCTAAAGAAGTAGCAATGCAACTCCTAGAGTCTGGCCGTCAGAACTCTCGAACAAGGAAGTTGGGTTTAGATATGCTGAGGCAGCTTTCTTTACACCATGACTATGTACTGTTACTAGTGCAAGATGGATATTACCTTGAAGCATTACGCTATGCACGGAAGTACAAGGTAATTCCCATCTTGGAATCAGAGGAAAGAAAGGATTTTTTTTTGTATATTCTCAATCAGATTGCCAATACATTTTCCTGTTGGTTTTACATCTCTTTATTTTTGCTGTGTTTTAACGCGACTCCCTAGCTCTTTAACTCTTGCTGTTGAGACTGCTGAACCTATTATGTTTAGTGATTGGCGTTGCAAATTTTCCTTTATTACGACCGTTAGATGTTTTCTTGAACTGTCATTGCTGTATCCTTTTCCATTCTGTATAGTTTTTTTCCTTTTTCTTTTCCAGGTATTGACATTTTTAGTGATTTTCCAAAATATTAAGGTTCGGTATATCTATCTAGTAATTCTTTGGTGCCAAATTTTTCCTGACTGTATATGTTATTTTTTCTTTATTTTACGAAGGTGCTTTTCCTGACACTTAATTTGATTTGAAATTTCAGGTCAGTACCATTCGACCTTCGCTGTTTCTCGAGTCAGCATGTACCTCCAATGACTTGCAAAATTTAGCTGCAGTCCTTAGATTCTTTTCGGATTTCATTCCTGGATTCAGAGACACACCAGATCACGACACTTACTACCGCATTCTCAGTGAGAGGAACTCATCCATTGCTGCTTGAAGTTTTTCGTAGTATGACTCGGGCAACTGAATAATGCCGTAACTACTGAGTCCGCTAGAGCTGTACAAATTTCAGAACTCCTTTTCGAAAGTACTACGTGATTAGTTTCAGGTATCCATTTACAAAAAGGATAAGTATCTTGTGCTATCGTTCTTCTAAATTACTTTCCGGTAATCTACTGAATAGCTACATTTGTGAATGAGTATGAAATAATATCTCGTTGTGTAATGGGCCTTTCAAACACCCATCGGTTCAGTTTGTGCTCAAAGGGCACGCCATGTGTATTACACATGCCTAGGCGTTAGATTATTTGCCAGATAAGTCTACCTTGAGAAGGAAAAAAGCTTACATGGAAACAAATTCACTGTTGTCCACGTCTCGGTCCTATTATACAATGCCATATGTGAGTTTATCTTTACATGACTTTGCATTGCTAGAACAAGAACGTCATGTGGCGGTAAATTCGTTTCATGTAAGATGCTTTCTAGGTAGTTTTTTTTTCCCAACAGAATACCTAACTTATGCGGAATTCACAAATTTCCCTCCATAAGTTTGATTTTCAAAACATTTTCCATCTTGAAAA
Organism: Heteromeles arbutifolia; assembly: GCA_024362995.1. NCBI lineage: Eukaryota > Viridiplantae > Streptophyta > Magnoliopsida > Rosales > Rosaceae > Heteromeles > Heteromeles arbutifolia. The sequence goes on along the minus strand of JANCRC010000010.1, from coordinate 6,359,349 downwards.
TAACAAATCGACGATTAGGGATCACGACGCTGTTATAGGCTAAGGATCCTCCTCCCAAGATCAATTAACCTGTATAACGAGAGTTTTCTCTTTCTAGTTTCATCAGAAGGAATTAAATCCTGAACCTAGTCTAATCCTAACACATTACCCCACCCTAACTGCTCCGACCCTAAGGGTCTGTTTGGCGATCTGGATGGGATTGAGCCTTAGTTTTTGGCATGGATAGGTAAGACATGATTTCTAACGTGGATTCATAACCTATCATGTTCAGTCTTGCCAATCTCACATTTTGACACAACAAATAACAAGCTTGACTCAAATCCATTTTAATTGGTCACAAACCCATCCCAACTAGCCTACCAAACATGCCCTAAGAGCATTACTGTCATATAGTTTTTGAAATGTACTTATGTGATAAGTTTTCTCCTTGGAATCATGTATTGGTTAAAACTTGTGATCAAAAGTTTCCTATTCAAGTACAAAACTAACCACCTAGGAACCCATTACCCTAGCTGCCTCCCTCATTTGATTAAATTATTTCTCAGGTAGGCAGATACAGCCAGATGAGAATATGCATGTTTAAATGGCTACATTTGTTCCTTCCCTTTTGGAGTAAACAAGCAAATAACAGTCCTCAAACACAAGTGCTACTATAGGTAAACCAATTTATGACATAGTTTCTATAACTAGTTAAAGCTGTATATTTTATTTGATTCAAAAGTTTGATATTTTGTTTGTGTTATGTGTATTTGGGAAGCAAAACATGTATCAGCAGATACAAGACAAGACAAGACAAGGGAATAGGAGAGTACATGTTTTATTAGGAGGACCACTTTGGAATGCTAGAGAAAGAGGACTTAGTTATGATCAATTAAGCCAAGTGTATGGCCTACTGAAAGTGCATGGACTTAAACTTCTCTCTCATCTACATTTTGGTTTTCTCAAACAAGTACACTCTCTACCCTTTTGACACACTTGCAAACACCAAGGGAAAAAAGTCAAGTTGCCCATGTTGGATTCCAAGAGAATGAGAGTTTTGACAAAGGCTTGAACCAATAATGTAGAGGAGAGTGAATTAGAGCAATAGTTCCTGAATTTACTTTAGCCTCGAAATTGAGTTTCTGTGTTTTAAGTTCACGAACTTCTTTAATGTCTCATTTTTGTCGTTGTTACTTTGCGTAAATATAATCTTATGTATGCTTTAATCACAAGTGTGCTGTACCCGATTAGTTTATTTTCTTACAAAGGGTACAGCATATTTCATTTATAAAAGGGGAAAAATATTATAATCAGATGAAGAATATGACCCAAGAAGTGGATACTTGCAAATAAAAATATGAGATTACAAAAAAAATAATCACAAATATTGTGAGACTCTAAAAAAAAGGAAGATTTATAGAAACTAATGCGTCTAATGCTGTAAAATCATGCGAGAAATGAAAACTCTGAAAATAATTAATCGTGGGATAGAAAAATGCCGTGCTTCTATTTGGACGTAGAGCCTTTCCTATCCCACTTTTAGAAGCCAAAATGTGTGTTTTTTAAGAAGAACAAAGATGAAATTTCATTAAAACATGCAGGGGTCAAATATAATGAATTTGGATGAGCACAAAAACCCCAAATAATTGAGGGTTCATGTCAAATACAGAATAAACAACGAAAATAAAACCAAGGTAGAAACAGTAAGGAAAATTCAACACTAATAGTAGCTCACTAGAAACCGAAAACATGAGCATCTCCAGCGCGTAATATCAATGCCCAATCCAGAACCCATGAATCAGCAGAACGCCTCAAATTAGAAACAACTCGTTTGGAAATGTTTTTTAAAATGATTGAAATTGCTTTTAGGAAAATGGGTTCCAAAAGCACTTCTAGCGCTTCTTGCAAGAAGCACTTCAAATGTTTTTTCAAGATTTACTTACATTTTTATTAATAATTAGTTCCAAAATTATTTTCACAAAAAACGCTTTCAGTCATTCTAAAATAACTTCCAAACGAATGACACCAAAATGTCTTTACAATGTCATATTTACTACTCTCATAGCCTTTTTGAATTCTATATATTACAAGTTTTGCACACAATGAATGTAGTAGTATTTGAATCAATGACTTCACTTTTATGACAATTAAAAATGTGGTAAAAATGAAATGAAAGGGGAAAAGATGGTTGGAGATTGGTCTCTTATGTCGACATCTTAATTTAAAGATGTGGACCAATTTTATGGCGATTGAAGTAAATGTAGGGAACATTATTCATGTGATCGTCGTTAACTTACCAACTACCAAATTCAGGTTCTATGGCTGTGGAAAGTTCATGTCAAACTCAACTCAAACAAGGTACAAGCAACGGCAACAAAGCATTATCTCACTAAGTGGGGTGGGATGTATGAACTCTAGAACGTCATTGCACTCGGTTGTATGAATCCTAAACTCAAACAATGTAGAAATTTGAAAATATATAACCTAGCAAGCTCTCTCCATACTTCTTTTTTCTGTCCATTGGGCATCTCTAATTATATTTCCTGTTATGAATTTACAAGTCATGTACTTTTGAGACAAGCAAACCCAAATAATTATGAATTGTATGTATATTTTTTTTTTGAGTACAATGAATTGTATGTATAATTAAGAGACCTAAGTTTTAACAAATGATTGTAACCTAACTTTGTACTTCATTCCTTTAAAAGTTTGGGTAAGTTGCGTGGTTACTGTGTTGGACTATTTCTATCCACTTCTTTAAGTATGTTTTAATGTGGTTTCTACATTTAGGTGTCATAATTGATTAATGGTTTGTTCAAGCCATGTCAATTTTGTTTAATTGATTGCGTCATATACATTTAGTTTTTAATTTTAATTTTTTTGTGTTTAAGATATGAAAAAGTATATATGAGAAATGACGCATGAAGAATGATGGTGGGAGAGAGAGAGAGTAAGAAATAGAAAAAGAATGAATGAACAAATCTTGAAAGCGAAAACAACTTAAAGTAGTTTTTGGTTTTCATTTCTATAAACTTGTATACCCTTTGTGGCTGGAGCTGGAAGAAAATCTGGTAGTCAAATGAATTAATGTTGTTGATGAACTCTCTTAGGTCTTTGTGACTATATGCCCTTGCGTCTGAATCATGAAGGCCAATCTCATCATTTGATAAAAAAGAGAAGTTAGAAATTCAATATATTTTAACTCATATTCCTTAAATCAAATTACCCTAATCACCTTATAAAATGAGTGTCAAGTATCCATATGTTAATGCTAGTAACTAGCAGCATCAACAACAATGAAGCCTCATTTTTAAATGGGGTCAGCTATATGAATCCTAGAACGCCTTTTTCGATATCTCTAAGTACTCCAAGTTTTAGTCTCTTTCTGAGTCTTTCTAGGTCTTCCTCTACCCTTTTTTCCTAGAGCCTCTGTCTCATAATCTCATATTCTAACCGAAGCATCTAAAGTCTTTGGTTCACATGTCCAAACCACCTTAACCGATTTTCTCTCATCTTATCTTCAATTGCAGCCACTCATACTTTACTTCGGATATCCTCATTTTTAATCATGTCCTTTCTCGTGTGCTCACACATCCAACGAAGAATTCTCATCTCCGCTACACTCATTTTTTCCATGTGTTGATGCTTGACCACCCAACATTTTGTGCATAAAGAATTGTTGGTTTTATTGTCATCCTATAAAAATTTTCCCTTGAGCTTTAATGGCATACATTGGTCACACAACACACCCGATGCACTCTTCCACTTCATCCATCCAGTTTGTATTCTATGGTTGAGATCTCCATCCAATTCTTTATTCTTTTGCAAGATAGATCCAAGATAATGAAATCGCTCACCCTTTGGTATTTCCTGATCTCCATTCTCACCCCTATCTCATTTGGATCCCCATTCCTATTGAACTTGCATTCTATATACTCTGTCTTTGACCTACTTAGGCAAAGACCATTAGATTCCAACAATTCCCGACAAAGGTTAAGCTTCGCTACTCTTTCTTGCGTTTTATCTATCAACACTATATCATCTGCAAAAAGCATACATTAAGGGATATCATATGCCCTATTAACTCATTCATTACCAATACAAAAGGTAAGGATTTAAAGCTGAACCTTGGTGTAACCTTATGGTTATAGGAAAGCTTTCAGTTTATCCTTCATGAGTTTTTACTGCAGTCATTACTCCATCATAATATCCTTTATTGCTTGGATATATGCTACTCATACTCCTTTCTTAATTTTTTAGAATCCTCCAAAGAATTTTTCTTGGGACCCTATCATACGCTTTTCCCAAATCTATAAAGACCATAAGCAGTATTACTCTTTTCCACTAACAAGAGTCCTTTTGATGTAGAGCAACAAAAAGTCATAATATTATCCAATTATTCACACAGTATGTAATATAACTATGTGCAGTATTACTTGAATATTTTCTCATGCCTAATCAGATTCATGTTAATCAAAAGTATTCTAATGTGTAATTAAATTAACAAACTATTTGTCCCTGCATGTTAGAAGATCCACCAATTGATCAAAAAACAATAACCAAGTTAATTTATAATTTCATATTATATGTCCATGCTTTGCTATTATTTTGTATTAAAAATGGCACTAGTAGAAAAAACAGCTTGCCTGACGAAGGATATTTCGTCGCACAAGAGGTACTTGCGCAACGGAAAAAACAGTGTCGTTGTGCAAAAAAGACAGGAAAGGAAAAAAAAATTTGTTTTTTGCGGGACGAAGACGAAAACCTTCGTCGCTCTAGAATACTTCACATGACTAACAATAGTTGTCGTCGCGCAAAGTCATCAAGAAAACGCGGGGTAATTTATTTTGGCGCGATGAAAAGGGGACCTTTGCGCGACAAAGGTTTCGTCGCGCAAGTTCTTGTCAGTTTTCACTCAGACCATTCACTGTAGGTGAATCAGAGGAATCAATACTGCATTTATTACAAATGTTTGCGCGACAAAGCCTTCGTTGCGCAAAGGCCCTAACCTTCCTATAAATATGCGCTTCTGTTGTCCTTATTCTTCACAATTCTATTCTTCTTATTCTTCACAATTCTGTTCGTTCTGGGATGGAGGATAAAAACAAGGATCAGAGCATGCCCGCCCCTGACCCGAATAATTTGAGGCAACATTTTGAGTTCGCGAATGCGATTGCTGTAGCCATGTAGAATAATTGTCCTACTGTTGAGGGGCATTCTTGGAAATATGTGCCCGAGAATGCGAAGAAGGCGGTGATGGATGAATTATTAGTAAGTATAATGTTGATGGATCAATAATTAATTTTGTGAAATTTTTTGTTGGGTAAATTACAAAAAACTACCTCAACTATTGGTGTCGCGACACTTTCATACGTCATTTTTTTAAATTGACAATGTCATACCTCATCTTACGAATTTGGTCCAATGTTATACCTTCCGTTAGCTTGCCGTGAATTTCTCAGTTAAATGCTGACGTGGCTTGATATGGGGCCCACTTTTTATTAAAAAATTAATAAAAAATTATTAAAAACTAAAAAAAAAAATCATTTAATATTTTTTAAATATTAAAATAATAAAAAGAAGTTAAAAAAAAATAAAGAAATAAAAAAAACCACAAACCCGTGCCCTTCTCTCTCTCCTCCCCCATCTTCTTCTTCCCCACCTTCTGCAACCCAGAAAAAAAAAGTGGAAAAAAAAAAAAAACCAATTTGTCTTCTCCCACCCTCAGTTTGTCTTCCCCACCCCCCCACCCCCTCTTCTCCCGGCACCCACCCTCCGCACCCAACCTCGGCACCCACCTTCGCACCACCCTCTGCACCACCCTCCGCACCCAACCTCGCACCCACCCTCTTCCCTCCACACCCATTCCCCCCATTTTCTGCTCGCCCAGGTTCTCCACCATCGGAATCGGCCTGGCGAAGGTTTCTCGATTGCACCTCAACGGGATCTGGTTTTTTTTTTTTGGGTTGCTGGTAGTGGGTGTGAGGTTGCAGATAGTGGGTGCAGAGGGTTTAGGGAAGACGGGATGGGGAAAGAAAGAAATGGGGGTCAGGGAAAATCGTGAACCTTTTTTTTTTTTTTTTTCCTTCCTTCTGTGTTTTCTGGGTTGCATGAGGGGGAAGAAGAAGATGGGGGAGAAGAGAGAGAAAGGGGAGGGAGAAGGGCACGGGTTTGTATTGTTTTTTTTTTGAACTTTTCTTTATTATTTTAATATTTAAAAAATATTAAATGATTTTTTTTTAGTTTTTAATAATATTTTAATAATTTTTTAATAAAAAGTGGACCCCGGATCAAGCCACGTCAGCATTTAACTGAGAAATTGACGGCAAGCTAACGGGAGAAATTGACGGCAAGCTAACGGAAGGTATAACATTGGACCAAATTCGTAAGATGAGGTATGACATTGTCAATTTTAAAAAATGAGGTATGAAAGTGTCGTGACACCAATAGTTGAGGTAGTTTTTTGTCATTTACCCTTTTTTGTTATATGTGGGAATTAATTATTTGCATATATGTGTAACAATGTAAGTATACTCTTGATGATGATACGAACGAACAATTGATGAAATTGATGGAGGATGCGTTGGAGGGAGGTTTCAATCGGTGGTGTTATGAATTTGAGCAGAATGGAGGACCATCGAAATAGTTGTTTTAAATTTATGTTTTTGAGGACAATATTTAAATTGAAGGCTTTTTTATAAGTTATGTATTTGGACTTAATTAGGCTTTAATTTCTGTTTGCTTTTTAAAATAAATGAATGGATTAAGGTATTAATTATTTTTAGAATAAATATTTAACTGAATATTTGTTTGTAATTATAAAGTTTACGTAAACATAGATATGTATGTTTACATAAACTTTATAATTACAATCATTCTGGTCGTCGCGACATATATCGCCCAAAGTACGGTCAGATTGCGTTCAAACCTTCCCATTTATTGGGCATTTATGACTTGTTTGGCGCGACGAATAGCTTCGTCGCGCAAATGGATCCTAGTGTTATATAAACACAGTTTCAGAACCCTAGTTTTCAAAAAAAATTTGTTTCTATGGCTGATGCGTACGCCGAATTTAGGTATGACAAGGGGAGTTTGGTGCGGAGGGAATGTTCTGCCGAGTTTGAGTCTTGGAAAAAGGTCCCTGAGGAGTTGAAGAAGTCCATGCTAGGGGAGTTATCGGTAAGTTTGTAGTAAATAATGAATAATTATTTTTGTGAAAACGTAATATTTTTTATGTTACTAATTTTTTGTTATTGGTATTAATGTAGGTTCATTGGGATGTTGATGAAACCGATGAGAAGCAGCGGAAGTATGTGGATGGGCTTTTCAAGCAGAGTTTTCGGCAGTGGAAGTTTGATGTGTTGCGGGTAGAGGAGGATTGAAGTTGAATTGTAATTTTTTTTTTGGAATAAGATTTTGAGGACTTTATATTTATTTTAATTAAATAATTTATGTTATGTGGATGAGTATTAATATTTACATTAATTATAATTTGCATTTGGGATAATAAATTAGTTTTGTTAATTAATTTAATGTTTAATTAGGTTTGAGTTTTTAATTTAGATTAAAATAAAATTTACATTACATAAAAAGAAAACGGAAAAACTTAAAAAAAAAGTAAAAAAATATGCATTGCGTGACAATAAATGTTTTCGTCGCGCAATTTGTTGAAAAGAATATATTATAAAGTAAAGGAAATAAAATAAAAAAATGGTAAACTTGCACGACGAATACTTTTTTTTGTTGCACAAAGGTTATTTTTGCGACAAATTGTCTGTTTGTCACGCAAAGGACATTTGCGCAACGAAGACAGTGTTCGTCGCGCAAAATCATTCGTCCAAAAGTGAACTTTATAATCTGGATTCAACTTGTGCAGAGGCAAGCTGCAGTAAAATTCCAGACTTAGCCTCTGCACTAATCCCTTCGGTTTTGCTCAATCCGGCATCCGTCATTTCCATTTTCTCTCAATTTCATCATCTAATACTCCCTCCATCTTCTTCTCTAGGTTGATTGAGTTATCTCGGTGTGTCTGGTAATTGTTTTTTTTTTTTTTGTTAGGGTAAAAGTATTAATGTAAATTCATACTAACGCCATGAATCTCGTTGTCTGTAGGGATATTGTGTGTGATTAGTGATTGGTGGAGAATGATTGAGAAAGTATTTTCTTTGTTTTATTTTTAAAAAATATCAAATTAATTAAATTATGTTGAACTTATGTTGTTATGTTTATATTGCGTTGTGAAATTATATTTATATTATGTTGTTAAATTAGTACGTGACGTACAAATATGTGTTGTGATGTACAGAGTTAATTGAAATTAACTTCGTACTTGTTTTTTATTTTTAGTAAAACTTAGTTTCCCGTTCGAGGATTAGTTGGATTTCGCGCATGGATGTGAAAGCATGACTGCGGTCCAATTAATTCTTGAATTGTCCCATTATTTGGATAGTTTGGGAATGCACAGTTATGGGGCGTAGTCTATGGTTGAAGGATTAGGTTTCAGTTGTGGAGATTTTGGTGTCATCTCTATATGTTCTTCGGGTGGCACATAGGTATTTTATATCTACGTCGTACATCTGAAGAACTGTACCGAGATGCTGCCGAAATTCATCCACGTCGAAATCTAATCTGATGTAGCCGTAAATTACGTGACATAACTATGCATTTCCTAATGGGGTAGGGCCCTTACCGGAGGCATAAGGTGACACTAGCATTTGTATGAAGTTGTTGTGATTGTTGTATTGGTATTGTGGTTCCAGGATTTATGAACAGGACGTGGATACAGAACCCGAATAGATGCGCAAACGAATACTTGGATGGAATCGAGGATTTTATTGACTTTGCACGTACACATAACCCGGGTGCAACTAGAATATGGTGTCCTTGTAAGAGGTGTAACAACACGTTAAGGGAGACAATTGAAAATGTTCAATTTCATTTAGTAAGGAATGGAATGATTGAGACATATAATACTTGGAACCATCATGGGGAACAATTAGACAATGCTTTGTCTTCAAACGCCACAAGAGTGGACAATGTTGAACTTATTGTGGATCCTAATGAACAAGTCATGGATATTATAAATGATGCTTTTCCATTCGCATCGACAAACACCAATCAGGAAATGGAAGATGACATGCCTACACCAATGGACAGTGCATAGTTCGAACAATATGAAAAACTATTAAAAAATGCCAACCAAGAGTTATACCCAGGGTGCGAGAGCTTTTTGGTTCTCACAGCCATTGTGGAACTAATGCATGGAAAAATAAAGTATCATATGTTAAACCAGTGTTTCGATTACTTTTTGGGGGTTTTCAAGAGAATGCTTCCAAAGGACAATTGTTTGCCGAAAGACCATAGACATGCGCAAAAGGTGTTGAATGGCCTTGGATTAGGTTATGAAAAATTCACGCTTGCAAAAACAATTGTATTTTATTCTACAAAGAGAATAAAGCATTGGATAAATGCCCTGTATGCAATGAGTCGAGGTCCAAAATGACATCTCAAAATAGAATGATTAATATCCCACAAAAAGTCATGCGTTATCTGCCCCTGAAACCTAGGTTACAGCGATTGTATATGTTGACGCATACTGCCATATACATGAGATGGCATAAGGAAAAATGGGTAGACGACGATGTGATGAGGCATCCTGCAGATGGGGAGGCATGGAAAGAGTTTGTTGAACGTTCCCCAAGTTTGCTGTTGATCCTCGAAATGTTAGATTGAGACTTGCCACTGACAGATTCAATCCGTTCGGGGTTCTAAACCAACACCACAACACTTGGCCGATTTTCGTATTCCCATATAATTTGCCACTTTGGAAATGCATGAAAAAAGAATACATGATGATGACTCTTTTGATAACTGAGGATCCTGGTAGGTCAATTGATGTTTACTTAAGGCCGTTGGTTGATCAGCTAAATGATTTATGGACAAACGGTGTGCGTACGTACAATAAGTGCACAAAGAATATGTTCACTTTGCGGGCATCAGTTATGTGGACTCTGAACGATTTTCCCGCATATGCAATGGTTTCTGGGGAGAGCATTAAAGGTTATATGGCATGCCTTGTATGCAAGGATGATGTAACATCTGGTTGACACGCCAAAAATTTTTGTTACCTTGGTCATCGGAGATGGTTGCCATGGGACCACGAATGGCGAGAAAAGGATAAAGAGTTCGACGGGAAAACAGAGCATCGCCTCAGACCTAGAGAATGGTTCGGTGATCAGATTTTGGAATAACTTAACCATTTGGATTTTGCTCCATTCGAGAAAACAGTGAGTAGGACCAGACCTTCCACACATATGAACTGGACACGCAAGCCTATATTTTTTGAGCTCCCGTATTGGTCGAAACTAAAATTGAGCCACAACCTCGACGTTATGCATGTTGAGAAAAATCTAATTGACACATTGGTGGGCACCATTCTAGATATTGAGGGCAAGACAAAAGACAGGATCAAAACTCGTCTTGATTTGGAAAAAAATGGGCATACAAAGGGGTTTATGGATGAATAGGGACAGTGATAAAGCCAGAAGGGATCTTGCGTTTTTTTCCATGAAACCGAATGACAAATTTTTTTTTTTAAAGTTGGTGTCATCTGTAAAGTTTTCCGATGGGTATGATTCTAATATCGTGCGTTGTGTGAATGTTGACGGGGGTAAATTTGTTGGACTAAAGAGCCATGACTGCCATGTGTTTATGCAATGCCTACTTCCTGTGGGTATTCGACACCTATTGCCGGACGATGTTATGAAGCCAATCATGTTGTTGTCCAGATTTTCTTCCCAACTGACAGCAAGAACGTTGCAAAAGACAGACGTTAATCAGTTGCTCCATGACATTGTCCAAGTCCTATGCAAGTTTGAGATGATATTCCCTCCAGCTTTTTTCACAAGTATGATCCACGTGGTGGTTCACTTGCCCGAAGAGGCATTGCTTGTTGGTCCTGTTAACTATCGCTGGATGTATCCAAAAGAAAGGTATATAATCCTCATCATTTGTTTATGCATCATTAACCCACACTTAGTAATTTGTATAGTACCGTTTTATTTTGGCAGGCTTCTCGGGGAGCTGAAAAAAGTGTACGCAATAGGGCGAAGCTCGAATGATCAATTATAGAGGCTCAGGTTCAATATGAGTTGCTTACTTTTTGTGGAATGTATTTAAAAGATGTGGAGATGAATTTCAATCGTCCTCAGCGCAATAATGACGGGGGTGTGAGAAATGAGAAACTTTTTGTTTTTACCCAATGCGCACGACCCTTTGGAGATCATGTACGAGGCGAGTCTTTTTCCAAAAATGACATAGAGGTAGTGCATTGGTTCGTACTGAACAATTGTGATGAGATAATGGCATACCTAGATGAGCATGAAGAGATGATGAAGCGAGAATATCCATCACATTTGTATGCCAAGAAACATCGAGAATTGTTTCCACAGTGGTTTCTCAAATATGTAAGTTATAAGTGTTTTGTATTTGTGATATATATTGTAGTATTTATTTTTCTCAAACTAACAGGTGTGTTTTTGTATAATATTAGGTGAATAAATTGAAAGCATCGAATTCCCCCACTTACAGTGAAGAGTTATATAACTTGGTGTTCGGCCCGATTCGCTGAATTGTTCTCGGGTTGCCATGTTAACGACGTCAAGTTTTTGGGGACTGCATAAGATAACAAGTTGTGTATGCAAAACAACTGTGTCCATGTCCCAGGTGGAGGCGAAAGTACGAACATTGATTGATATGGAAAACTAACAACTGTCGTGCACTTGCTTTACAAAGATCGATACCAAGTGATCATGTTTAAGTGTCGATGGTTTGATATAAACCCAAATAGACAAGGAAGTGTTAAAATTGACCATGGCTTACTATCTGTGAACACTAACAAAACTTGGTACGATGATGACCCTTACATTTTGGCAAACATGGTAAAACAGATTGTGTATCTAGATGACCCTAAAGCCGGGATAGGTTGGAAAATTGTTCACAGATGGATCAAGGGAACATGTATACCAAAACAAGACCCTACTGACGACGACGTCGACAACATCGCTGACCAACATTTAGAATCTTCAATGGAAAATGATGCGGAAACCCTTCGAGATACAAATCTTATCTAAGAACAGTTTCAGATACAAGGAGTGGCTTCAATCGAAATACCGATTCAGTCCATTACAATTGACCTCGGTAATATTCCACAATACGATGGTGAAGTAGGCCCGAACGACGACGGTGATGTACCTATCGAGGAGGAGGATTGGGAGACCGAAAGCGACGATAACGAAAGTTATTATAGTTCGGATGATGAATAATGCAATTTATTTGTGACTTGCTATGTAAAACATATTAAATGAAATTGTTTGCAATATAATTATCTAATGTTATAAATAAATTGTTTTTATTTTCATAAATATAAATTTAAAAAATTTACCCGGGTAAATTAAATTTTCAGCTCATTGCGCGACGATTAATTTCCCTTTTGTCACGCAAGGAGCTGGAAATTTTGACTTTCTGGCAATGAATATCTTATGTTCGTCGTGCAAGAACCTCGGGATTAAACTGAAATAGCAAACACTTTCCCCTTACCTTTTCGTCTCTGTGAACTCTCTCCCTTCGACAGCCATTTCCCTCAACTCTCCCTCGCACTCTCTTCCTCATTTGACAACCCTCTCTCTTCCTCCTCTGACATCCCTCTATCTTCCTCCTCCGACAACCCTATCTCTCTAAGGTAATTTTCAATGTACTTAACTCTAGTAAATTTAGCAATTAGGGTTCTAGAATTAGGGTTCTAATGTCCTTCGATTTTTATAATTAATTGATTTCTGGTTGCTCGAAATTTAATGCTTTGAATATGGGTTCTAATTTGCTTTGATTTTTATAATTGATGTTTATACACATAATCTGTCGACTGCAAATTCATGGTAGGAGGGAGAGCGTAGTATTACAAAGTCAGTGCCATTTATAACATCTGCATGTTGAAGAGCTACACTCTGTTGTTTGGAAATTTAAATTAATGGGTTGTGCTTGTTGCAGAGCTATGCTCTGTTACTATCGAAAGAGGGTGTGACAAATTTATGGATTGAATACCTGCAACCATTTAATTAGTTATCAACGGCATGCTTTAGTAAGGCTTAGGAAACCACATATATATGAACATGCAGTCGAGAGAAAATTAGGGAACATCTCTGGAATCTGATTGTATAGAAGGGTGACATAAGCTTTTATCATGTGAATATTAACTACAAAGCAACAAGATGAAATACTTAATTGCTTTTCTAGTCATGTTAAAAATGTCAACATTAGCAGTTGGTCTGAGAAGGGTACTAATTTTTCTTTGACTGCAATATGTTGTTGAGTTGTTTTTTACAAAACAGTGGAATCTATTTAACTGCACTTTTATTTTCCACCTTGGTTCATCTTGAATTCTGTGCATTCAATGGGTTTATTTCAGTTTTCTTTTAAATTTTATCTTTTCGACAGTAGTTTGGGATAGAATATTTTTTGTGTCTGTCAAGTAGAGTGGAGATTGGGTGAAGATAACATCGGTAACATTGTTATATTTGAGCTATAGTTCAACTTGCCTGTTTTGAGGTGGACATTGGGTGATATTTGTTGTACAGTTCAATGATCTTTTATGGTTCAAGCACTATCTAACTTACTAAAGGATTTTGAAATTGTAAATAAGCATAAGTTGTGCTAAAATTCTTGATGTCGGCTGTTGGGAATGTAAATGTTGATTGGAAGAGTTAAAGTTTGAGCCTGTCACTAATTGTGAAATCAATATAGTAGATGCTACTACTATTAAGGATGGTCAAAGCTTTTCCATGGTTATGATTTTTTCACTAGTGATTGAGTCGTTATGTTCATTTGTGTAGGAATTGTACAACCATGTGCGGAGTCCCACTATGTGATGCACTATAATTATAGAAGGCTGCTTTAGTGTTTAGGTATATTGGGGTAAAGATAAGGATGTTATGTTTGTATTGTGTTGATTTGATTCCGAACTATTATTGCAATTGCTTTCTATAATAAGGTTTGATATCCTATCAAGAAGGATGAAATACATGTTTTACAAGCTGTCATATTCGTGCATTGTTATATTTTCAGTTTAACTAATTGAACACTTAGGCAAAGAATACTACTAACTGATTGAACACAAGGATGAAATACATGTTCATATTTGTGTTGCTTTATTCCTCATCATTTGTTATATTCGTGCATTGTTATATGGTCACACCCAATGGTGTTATGCACATTTTGCCCTAACAAAAAAAAAGGATAAAAAGTATAAAGTGAGCTTTCTTCTTTCTCACATGTGTTTATTAGGTATGTCTACTTAAGTGGAACTCTCCCAATTATATATGAATTTCATCTTGAGGCTTCAGAACTAGAATTGTAATCAGAGCATCCATCACATTTATATCAACTTTATCCAACTTATTGTCATACATGAAGCATACTTCTCTCCACTGAGAATAAAGAGAAGTCCTTGCTACTTTTTGTTGGCAATTTTCCAGTTAATATGGTCCTTTGAGTTGGCGATTTTCCAGTTAATATAGTTCGTTTAATTGGCCATCTGACATTCCATCTTTCTTATGCTAAGATTCAAACTACTATGCTGATTTTAATTTAATGAGTTGATGGTTTAGTCTGCTTGTTTTTAATGTTGTAATTGCTTGATTTTAATTCAAACAACTATGATGCTAGGTTTCAAAGTCTTGTGAAAGCATTTCCCCTGAAAACCTCCTCAAGGTATAAATGGTTGATTTACTTGGATGCATCTAGTAAGTAGGCTTTTGTGGCTTAAATCCTATGTGCCTGCTTTCTTTCATAATCGATACACTGTTTTTCTTCTTTAACACAAAACTTTGTTGGACAAATTTCCAATAGAACTAGAATATTTCTTATGTCCTTGATTCAATGTTATTCTTTTTATTTATTATTTTTTAAAGTTTCTAATATAAATAGGAGAAGCTTATATGATTAATCTGATAAATACTATAGAAGTTTTAGAAGGATTATGACTGGCTGCTTGTACAACCAACAGTCCAGAGAGCAATTTATTATCTTCTCATTGTGCAGAAGTCACATTTAATTAGAAGTCATAAGGCGGTGTTAAATGTTGCCCGTTCGATTCCTCCACCTCCTACTTCAACCGCCACTACTCTTGCAGAAATGGACCACAGGCCGGTTAATCCAGTCGATCTGGTTGGTCCCGGGGTCTCCTAGGTGCTGGCGTTATCAACCTCTTCAGTGGTGCAACCTGTTAGCACCAGGTGTGGTCATAGTCGCCCCCGCACGCCCGACACATCGGCATCCAATACTGATGCCTCGGGGTCCCAACAAGGGAAACATGTGATAAACGCTGAGAACTGAATTTTTCTAGAGTGCCTTGGTGATTTCTCCATATAGACTGTTCCATCTCATACAAGAAGACCAATTAAGCTTTGCAACCTGGAAGTTTGTCATTTTATTTCCAATAATTGCTCGAATAAATCTCTTATGCTAAATTTTGTCAATATTTATATTGCTAATAAAATTTGCTGTATTTAGTTATCAGTGTTTGATATAAATGATTCTATTTGTTGGAGCATGAATGCCAATGGTCGATTTACTGTCAAACCTGTGACTTGAATTCAAAATAATGTAACAACAAATAACTTAAAAACTGAGTTGCTAAATAGAATGTGGAAGTTAAATGTTCCTCATGCGATTAAAATTTTTAGTTGGCTTTTGATTCTGGATAGGTTACAAACTAGATATACACTATGTAATATTTCACTTGGCATCCACTACTGAAGCATTCAATTTTTGTGATTATTGTTGAATATCATATATTATTCATTACATTGTCCAGGGTTTGGGAATTGTTATAACTTTAGGGAAGGTTCTGCCGAAATTTCGGTTTAATTTGTTGTGTTTGTTTGACTGTTTTTTATTTTTTTCACCAAAGAAAAATACCCGAGGACATTGTCGCCAGTTGAAGATGGTAAAGGTCACCCGGGAGACCAACAGACGTATCACGATCGGATACAACGACCGGCATCGGGCTGCACCAACGGCGAATCAGCATAGCGTATTGGCCCACGACATTGGTCATGTTGTTCGGACCTATTGCCCTATGCAATGGAAGTCTTGGAAGGTGATGCCAGACGAGGTGAGGACGAAGGTGCGCGCATAGTTGTCGGTAAGTATCCTACCTTTTAATTATTTTTCCTTTAAATTTTATATATTTATGTTACTTAATGTATGTAATTAATTGGTTACATTGCAGACGAACTACAACTTCGACGACATCAATGACGATATGTTGGCGAACGTCAACATGCTCTTCACTGAACGGTACAAGTAGTGGAAGAGCGACCTGCACCAATATTTTGAGACATTTGATGATCTGTAGGTCGCTCTTGAGGAGGGTTGCCCGAAGGAGTTTGAGGACCGGGAAGATAATTGGGCTCTACAATCATTTTCAGGAGCCTGGTTATGTGGTACGCTTTTTATATTAAGTTTTAAAAGTATTATACGTTTCTTACTAATGTTATTGATTTTTTTATATTTCATTTAAATTAGAACTAATATGTTTATTTTTTGTATAACAGAAAAAAGCGAAAGCCAACAAGAGCAATCGAGAGAAGAAGACTGTTCTCCACCATTCCGGTTCGAGGCCCTTCTCATATAGGATGGAGGCGCGGCAGCAGGTAATAATAAAGTTTTTCATATTCAATTTTTAATATGTCAATAATATTAATTTTTTTTTTCGTACTAACATTTTTCTACTCTTGTTCTATTCAGGGGGTTCAAAATTCCTGGAGATCGATGTCTTTAGCGACGTTTATGTTTGACCCGGGGATGAGTTGGCCCAGTCCCTTCATGTAAGTATTCTTCAATTGTAATTACTATCTTACACATTCAAGTATCATGGTTATTATTTGAATGTTATTAATAATATTTCATGTTATATTACACAGGCAACGATGATGGAGAAGAGGTAGTTGGTTTTTCAGGAGTTTGCCTCATAGCTTCCTTCCGAGACTCCGCTCGAGTCTGTGGATCCCCCAGAGAATGCGGGGTTTCAGATCCTTACAGAGACCTTGGATCAGACTCTCAGGCAAAGGCCGAGGACGTATTGTAGGGGGATGTAGAATGCCCAGCGGCGGGAACCTAGAGCCTTTTCATCATCGTAGTCAAAGAGTGAGGTGACAGCTTTGACAACAAAGGTGGCTGACCTTAGGACTGAGCTCACCTCGTATAAGAGCCAAATGTCATTGATTGTATAGGCCCTCAGTCAGTCCGGCATTCATTTCCCAGATCGTCGTCCCCCGTCGACATCCGAGCCCTTCCAACCCGAGCATGCCCACAACTCTGCCCCTTCGACCTCTGAGCCCATCCCCAACCTCGAGACCTTCCAGCCGTCTCCGAATGACGACCCCGTAGATTATGCTGCATTATTTTCTTAGTTTTTACACCTTTACTTTTTAAACATTTTCCTTGTACATACACTTTATATTTATTTAAATAAATTATTTTTCTCTTCATTACATTTTTTAATTGCAATTTAATTTTATTACAAAATTAAAAAAACAGAACAAAAAATTAAATTTAAAAAAAAAAAAATTTCTTTTTGTGCCACGAAAACCTTCGTCTCGCAAAATTCTAGCGACTAACAAGGTTTCGTCGAGCAAGAATAAACTGTCGTCGCGCAAAGTTTCGAAAGACGAATATTAGTCATCCCACGTTTGTATCCTGGTATTTTGTGTGACAAACACATTTGTTCCTAAAAATTTTCTGTGACGAAGGCTAAACCGTTGCACCGTGTTCTTGCGACCAATGCTATTGTTCGTTGCGCAAAGTCTTTATTCACGATCTTTGCGCGACGGATTCTGCGTGACGAAGTTTCTGTCGCTTAGACGTTTGTGCAACAAAAATATACTTTGTGTGACCAACTTTTGTTCATTGCGCTAATAGTTAAACGTAGTAGTGTGGTAAACCCTAATGAAATTGACACCTCTTCGTTACCATCCACATTAAACCAATTTCAAAATCTGTATTAAAACAAATCAATTTTCAAAATCATGGCATGACACCCATCTATATCTATTTAATTACAATAGGACAAAGGCACTGATTTATTGATTACCATTGAAGATTGATTTATAAGGAAATTGATCAAACAAGATAAGTTTCTATTGAGATATTGAATATATCAATTCAAATGATATTTATATGCAATTTCACATCAATATCTCACACTCAATAATTAGTTTGGAAATATATATCATTTTATGTGATCTAGACAGAAAGTAGATGTAGGATTCTAAATTCACAAAGTTAGTTTCTTATAATATCTATCTTTGAGCTTACTGAATCCTAGCTTAAACATGACATATCAATTTATCTATATATATAAGGGGAGAGCTCTAGTTTGATGAAGCATTTGATAATGCCAAAAATACCCTTACTTGATGACAGCACAAATCAAGGATTTAATACAAAAAGAGGGATAAAAAGGTAAAAACATTAACTACAGAATTTGAAACATGGGAGGAAAATGAAAAAGAATAGGCAGTTGCCAATTCAGTTATCAGTTCTACTTCAACTTCCCACGATCGAAACCAGCGAGTTTGATGATTCCCACGATCGAAACTAGAGAGCAGTTTAATGATTCCCACGATCTGAGTTCAGTTGAAGGTTCAACAATTACTACCCACATACCACCGCTATATACATATGAATAATTGAAAAGAGCCCAATTTTCGGAACTAGACTCCGGGACGTGTTTTGGAACCCATCCTTCTTCACACCTTTGATCCCGGACGCCCACCTTTAGGAGCCTATTCTCCTGGCCGTTGCTCCTCTTCCCTTCTCTCTTCCCGATCACGATATTTAAGTAAGTTTTCCATTTTGTGCAAATCCCTAACCTCAACTTTCCTTACTATTTAGCTTTCGATTTCAACTTTTCATTCAACAAAATGCATGCTTTTAGGGTTTCTCAACCTTAATTTAATTATTCTTCATCCATTTTCCCCCAATTTATGTCACTAATTTGGTCCATCTCTAATTCATTTGCTGGGAAAGGACATTGGAATACCCCGAGTGTTTAGTTGGGGTTTCGATTTGATTACAATTGGTTTTAATTTTGTCTCTGCTACATTCACCATTGCTAAAACGATGCTATAGTACTGTCTAAGATGTTTTCGGTGAGGATTTTAAAAGAAACATATGAGCATTATAATTGTGATTGTCAAAGATATTTCCATATGAAAAACAAATTAGTATTGTCAAACAACTAATTGTAATTATGATGAGCATTGTAATTGTGCAGTGGGCCTTTTCAACTTGGAGGATCCCAACAAAGCAAAGGATGTGGTTCATGATTTGTTCTATGGTACTTTGATTAGCGTACTATGTAATATTACAGCAATTCTACAGCAAAATTAATTTTTTTTTTCTAGGTCGGACACTTGGAGGCACCCTACATTTTTGTAGGTTGAACACTCTTATTTACTGGATTGCAAAACACAATTGTATTGTTAAGTGATTGCATTTAAGTTCTAATATTTGGTTTTTATTGGAACTTATTTAAATTCCTCTGTGCTATATCTTCTTCTTTATTTTATAACTTTATGAGTTCCTTTTGCCTTCTTCTTACATTCATATTTCGGAGAACTTTGCATATTTTGTTGAATTCTTAAACGATTTTTCTTGCTTTTTTAACTTTTGGTACATATATCATACAGACCCCTCCTCCACGCCTTTTCCGTATATATATGATTTCTTCATCTTAAGCCGGCAATCCAGAAAATAAACGTGAGAATTTACAAAAATCAGTGAGCATTTCCCCACTTTTTTCCAATTTCAGTTTTTTATTTGGTCCCATCATTTGCACACTGTTTTTTTTCTATCTTTCCTTCTGTGTCCTTAGTAGCTTCCATCACTCTTGCTCTCTCAAGATTGCACTGAGGCAGAACACACACTCACTCAAGGATGATTTGGTAAGCATTTTCTTTTTATGTGATACTCTCTTAGATTTTGTGTTTTCTTGGTGGGTTTTGTGTTTACTGTAGTCAATTTGTAGAATGAGACAGCAAGACGGAAACTCGAAGACGAAGAAGCAGATGAGGAGGTCGGTGATGAAAAGATAAGCAAAAGTAAAAGGAAAAAAATGTGAGTTATTTTTTATTATTCTCTTTTTTTAAAGGGCAATTTTTGGATTTTCTTTAATTAGTGTTTGGTTGTTGGGAAAATTGGGTAAGTGGGTAGCAAAGAAATTTGATTGTCTTATGAGGATAAAATTTTCTCAATTTAGCTTTTATTTGAATTTATTGGGTCCCACCCACAAAGTGAGAAATGTGCCTTCATTTGAGGTTTCGGAGTAGTTGGAGGAAGTTAATTTAATTTACATTGTGTCTATATTTCTGCAAATAATTTGCGTCTAGCAACGGTTTATATTGTTTTTGTCTATTGGAAGACTGAGAAAGTTTTGAAAGTGGATGTCTTTTTGTTGTTTTAAACACTTAAACTATACCAATATTGTTTGTATTGGAATAACAATGAATAGAATTTTGGTGTTTCTACATCTCCATATTTGGGTGTGGTACTGTCGTTAATCATCTAAAATCTCAATGCTCATATGTTTGATCAAATACTGAGTCTTTCTGGTTGTAAGCTGACATCAGTTCGTCTTTATGTCTCATTTTTTCTGATGACACTCATGTGTGACCCAAATGTATAAAATTTTGGACTCCACTTCCTTGCTCGCAGAATATGTTAAAGGGTATATCATTGTTCTATTATTGCATGTATGCTAGACAAACTTTAAAGTGCCTTTTGTTAATAGGTTATTTGGACGATGAATAATTGGATCCTATCTATTTCCATTGAGCTCAAGCAGTAAGAAAAGCTTAATTGTTGAGTAGATGAGATGACATCTGCCTTTGTCTCTTTGCCTTTAACATTTTCTCGCATGTTTATTAGCTACTTTTTGTTTTTACATTTCACCATGCAAACAAAGTATGAGACGATGGTGATGCATTGTAAGAAGGTTTAAAAACCATTGTACGTTTCTTTTGGTTGTGTTAAAGTTTATTAATTTTGTTTATTTACAGAAACTCCACAAGACATGCAACAAAAAGTGAAGATGGCACCACCTAAAGATGAGCCACCTAGCAGACGTGTTTCTATTTTTCGCCTGGTTGGGGCATCTCCGTTGGGGTAAAAACTATTGATCTTAGCAAATTAATTCTCAAAGAGTTTAAAAAGAAGAAGCACGAGCAGTATGTATTCTTTAGCTTTCTTCTTAATTTTCTATAAATTGAAATTTTGGGAAGAAACATTGAACCTTATATATATTTTTTCATATAGGTGGTGCATGAAAAATGCTTTAGCAGAAATGAAAGCTGCAACTACTCCTCACATCATACGAACCTCCAAAAAAGTTCAACGAATTAGGAATAATCCTACTTACCATGCCTATCTATCTTTGAAAATTTTCTTTCTTCGTAATATGTTTGCCAATTAATTATTCATAATTATACAAAACACATGAATATTCTAACTGGACAGTGATGTTGGTGCAGGAAGAAGATTAATCGTAACCATACAATTTTTCTAGATAAGGTATAATAAATTTTTTTTATAGTTAAGAATGCAGTACATTCTATTGCATTAGTGTGAAATCAATCCAATAAGCCTTATCAAACTTAATTTTGTAACAGTTCTACAAGCATCATACCTCTCTCAAACTGAAAAAGTATTAAGGTACAATATCACAATTACTTATTTCATAAATGTGATCACAATTTGTTAACTTGAACTTGACCAAATACTTTGTAAGATCCCACATCGTCCAGGGGAATGGATCATGTGAGCCTTATATGTATATTCCCATTTCTACCTAGCGCAAGGCCTTTTAGGAGCTCACTGGCTTAGGTTTCCATTGGAACTCCGAAGTTAAGAGAGTAGCGCGCGAGAGCACTCCCATGATGGGTGACCCACTGGGAAGTTCTTGTGTGAGTTCCCAGAAACAAAACCGTGAGGGCGTGGTCAGGGCCCAAAGCGAACAATATCGTGCTACAATGGAGGCGTGCCCGGGTTGTGGTCGGAGTCAGGGCCCAAAACGAACAATATCGTGCTACGGTGGAGACGTGCCCGAATTGTGGTCAGGGCCCGGGCTGGGATGTGACAATTTGGTATCAGAGCCTAACCCTGGCCGCGTGTGCGCCGACGAGGACGTCGGGCCCCTAAGGGGGGATGGATTATAAGATCCCACATCGCCTAGGGGAGTGGATCTTGTGAGCCTTATACGTATATTCCCACCTCTACCTAGCGCGAGGCTTTTTGGGAGCTCACTGGCTTCGGGTTTCATTGGAACTCCGAAGTTAAGCGAGTAGCTCGCGAGAGCATTCCCATGATGGGTGACCCACTGGGAAGTTCTCGTGTGAGTTCCCAGAAACAAAACCGTGAGGGTGTGGTTGGGGACCAAAGCGGACAATATCGTGCTACGGCGGAGTCGTGCCAGGGATGTGGTGGGGGCCCGAGCCGGGATGTGACATACTTACTTTACAGTCTTCTTCAAGCAATTGGAGAAAAAGTGTTGCTATGGACAAATTGTCTAATTTAAAGGTAATTATGTTATACTACTCACTAGTTATAATAATTTTTTTTCTTCTTTTAGTCAGACTTCTAATTTTCTCATATTGTTTGTAGATGGACAATGAAAATGTGAAGCATCAAGTGAAAACAAATGGGTGGCAACCATGGCATTGATGTTGCATGAAAACTTTAGTTTGTAGATATAGTTCATCTTTTACTCAAGATGAATGTTTTATTTTATTTTTAATGTTGCTAACTACAAACGTGTTTTCGAAACATATTCTAAGGATTTTTTTTTTTTTTTTTTAGTTTCATGGATATGGATGTATTATAAAAATTCGCTCTTTGTAAGTTTTTTTTTCCTTTTCATATTTTATTTGGTTTCTTGCATGTTTGTGAGATGCATTGGCTATGCAGGATGACATGGATAAGAAATACTGAAAAGAAGGAAAAAAAAATTGAAACCAAGAAGTTAGCTTGGTCTTAGAGAAGAATTCAGTATTGAGCATTTTAAATGTTAGAAAAAAAAAAAAACAGAAACAAGAAATTGCTTGGTGTTGAACTTTAGAGGAAGTCAATGCAATAGTTAAGATTTAAAACGCAAATTAAAAAAAAAAAAAAAAGAGAAAATGAAGACAAATTGGTAAAAAAACATAACTGAACATAAAACTGTTTTCAAAAGTAATTAAATTAAAAAAAAATATACACAATTATCCTCTCAAACTTTGTAGTTATTTGATTAAAATGGTGAAACACACACCGTGGCAAGTATTAAGATTAGTTGGCTGCACATGCTTATGTGCATTAGTTGTTTTATGATTAATGTTGTGTCGGCATAAAAGTGACAAAGCAGTTTGTAGGTAGAATGGGAATTGTAAGATATTGTCAAGAAAAATAGTATATTATACTGTGAGAAAGCTTTTAAGAGAAGAGATTCTCATTTTTTTATAAAAATGGAGATTAGTTGTGGAGTTCACACCACATCGAACTTTAACCATCAGAACTGTCTATTTTTTAAGTTGTACCTCATAGATTATTCTTGCAAAATATTAGCCAAATCGGAAATATTTAAGACATCTAATTGGGTTCAAAGAAATGAACGAATACTTTGTTATACAAGAAACAATGAAATTTGATCTTAATAATTGAATAGGCAAATGGTTTCGGATTGAATTGAATTTTTGCAAGAATGATCTATGAATCAAGACTTACAAAATAAATGGTTTGGATCGTTGAAATTCGATGTAGAGTGAGCCCCACACCTAATCTCCATTTTAAAAAAAATAGAGATCCTTTGCATAAAGGGCATGCATACCATGAAGCACAAACCCTACTTACTTATCTTTATCAATTTTTAATAACATATATTATTAATATATTAAAGCAAGTTGTATTTTGTAGTGTTGGAAGGAAAAGATGATATATGAATTCTTACTCCTAAACTCAATGTCATAGATTAATCGTTTGTTTTGTTTTCTTACAATATTATTTGGTTCCTTGCTATATTTCTTCATTTATGTTTTACAAACCTCTTTGAACGTGCGTGCAAGGATTTTTTCTTTTATCACGCATTTTACACTCGACTTAATTATGTTTTATTTCCTTCATCACTTAAAAACGTCTTGCGTTAGTTGTTTTAATTTCGTTGTAATTGTCCAAATTACCTCACTTAAACAAATTGAAAATAGCTAATGTAAGACATCTTTAGGGGTGCTACGTGGTAGGGTTTCAATATCAGCCAATGACGTTTCGTCTACCTTTTTTTAATTTACATCTACATACTATTGTTCATCAACTTCAAGTATAAACTTGCACCCAAAATCTCATATTGTTTGACAATTGCATGAATAACAATTTCATATTGTTTGATAATTGCGTCAATTAAAGTATGTAGATACTATTGTTATGATGTGCACACACTCACAATTTATGAAATAATCACCTTAAAAAAATATAAAAAATATCAAAAGAAACACATCTTTGGGACTCGTAGCGCCCGTGATGTAAAAATGCCTCTTGCACGAGCGTGAGCGCGTGCGGAGAGGCTAGTAAATCAAAAGGGAAAGGGACCAAGCATATCACATAATTAAAATATGCCCCCACATTGTTAATGCAACATTTGAAAAAGATGCCTTTTTTTTGGTGGTCCAAATCCTCTAATCTCAGACAACAACGACATCAAACCCATCAAGATTTTAATTCCAAAGAGTTCAAAGAGCCATCCTTATAACGACAGTTAAGCCTCTTACAAGTAGAAAATATAAATAAAAAAATTAAAAAAAATAAAACCCCACCTTCCATCATGGTCATAGGACTTATTAATCCCCATATATGCATGTTATATATGTGTTTGAAATGGTCCGGGCATAACTTGCTGGCCTTTTTTTGTTTGGTTTTGATTTTTTAAATTTGTTTTTTATTCATATATATGCTTCAAATTAAGAGGGAATTGAAATAATTCATGGTGGGGTTATCTGATTTCATGTTTCCATTGCCAACTTGCATACTGGGTTTTCTTGCACATATATTCCTGCCTTCATCTCTGTTTGCTTCTGCCAAATTAATCTCTCTTCCAAACATTAAATCGATCTGGTTTTGTAACTTAAAATGTGAAGTCACATGTGATCAAAGAGCAAATAGGTAGGAATGTATGCTATAGCCTTTTCCCTTTTCGTTTCTGTCATCATCTCAAGCTCAAATCCTCTGCATGTAGTCAGCTGCAGGAATTTTAGACGGTGAATACTTCGCTCCAGATTTTGTAACGTCTCTCATTCTTTCAAATAAAATTATAATTTGACATATGCATAAAATTTTCCTTTCGTAAATGTAATGAGTTATTTTTGAAGTGTCAAACTGTAACTTACAAACATGGCTGGAGAAACGACTTCTTACATAAAGTAAAGTTCATATATATATATATATATATATATATATATATATATATATATATATATATTAGATTCACTAATAAGCATGTGGATCATCCAACACATGACATGGGGGCATGCATATATGTAACACTCATGAGAATAATGTGGCACGCCTCAGAAAATATATAGCACATTACCTACGTAACACTCATGAGAATAATGTGGCACGCCTCAGAAAATATATAGCACATTACCTACAAACCATTAAATACGTACAAATACATTATATGACTTCACCCAAACCTGTGCTTTTCTGTGGGACATGGCTTAGGTACTGAGTTAAGGTTACATAGCTTACCGAAAAAGTTGTTGAGTTCATAAAAATACAGGCTATATAAAGTCAAGCTGTTAGTATATATCTCCAGCTACACCGTACATATATGTACGTAAAATCAGTGAACATAACTTTCACTTCAAACATGAGTTCGAAAGAAGCTTTAGAGAGAGAGACCTACACCATGCAAAGTTGCCAACAAAGAAGTGGCAGGTTGAGCAGTGGCGGATCCAGGAAATAATATCAGGGGGTCAGTAAAAATAGTGCGCACAGCGCGCAATATTTCTACAGCAGAAATAACATGCATATCGTCATTTCATCGAGTCTTGATAGGCCTGAAGTTATTTGGAAAGGCATACTGCACACCTGTTAATGCCTCATTTGCGTGGGTAACTAACATGTTCCAAGGCTGCTCCCATATGAATGCTTAACAAAGAAACACACTTATCTTGAACACACTAGCAATGTTTGATATCATTGCATCCCATTAATATGTTTGTCCAAGAATGATGATGCTTTGTTATTCTTTGAGATCACCATTTCATTTACTTTGCATTTTTGGATAGTTTTTTATTTGGTTCTTTTTTTTTGTTAACAATTGTAATCACAACCAACAAACAAGCTAGAGGTAAATAATATTAGGACTAGACTGTAAAGGGGCAACACCTCTCTAATGCATTTTATCAAGCAGTTGAAGGGCATATATGAAGGGCAACTCTAACCTTTAAAGGAGCAGCACCCAAGTCACCAAGTCATCCATGGACATTCACCGAAGTTCGGAGGGTCAGCACCTAAGATGGCCATGGACATTCAATGAAATTTGGGGGGTCATTTGACCCCCCTTGCCCCTTAGTGCATCCGCCAGTGAGGTTGAAAGTTGAGACCAAACGTATTTAGAATGTGAACAGTAGTGCCACAATGTTTGATAAAGTTTTATGCCAAACTGTTTTGATGTGTATAATGACTAAAATTGACAAGATGTGGTTAAGAAGTGATCATGATTGTGGTGGTGGTAGCGATGGTGGCGGCAATAGTTGGCTGTAGTGGTAGGGGTGATAGTAGAGATAGTAGTGCCGATGAGGTTGTGGTGAGGGAGTTGGTGGTGACATTGGTGGTGGTGGAGAGAGGTGCTGCCAATGGTGATGGGAGATAATTATGGTGGTGGGATGGTAGCCTCTATGATGGTGGTGATGGTGGCGGCGACGACGATAGTGGGAGTGGCAATGGTAGGTGGTGGAAGGTGGTAGTGGATGAGTATATGGGTCAAAAACATAAGGGAATAGTAAACGATGTCATTTTAAAAAACTATATAATGAGGTTATTATAAGAATTAAAATATTTATAATAAAGGCTCTGCTCTGTTTATTATAAAAGTAACTTTAAAAGCAATATCTAAATGTCGCTTTTAAAAACTGCTATTAAAATGTCATTGCTTTTAAAATAATCATTTTTTATTTTTGTCACACTTTTTAATTCTTAACTTTAAAGTGAAACAAAATCTTCAATAAAAAGAAATTAAAAACAAATGAATGAAAATAAAATCTTCAAAATTGAAACAACTGTTGTAGGCATAATTTACTGAACAATTGTGGAGGCAATAGAGAGAGGGAAGGTGCGACAATAGTAGAGAGAAGAGAGAGATGTGTAATTGTGTGGTGTGTTCTATTCCATCCCATTGTGCCTTTATTTATAGTAGTAGGGAAGGTTAATTCCTTACCCTTTTAGGATTACAACTCTTAATAGGTAATCAACTCTTAATAGGAATATATGAGATATTCCAACATATACTAGGATTTACACAATCACATTCCTAATCTAATAGGACTGCAACACTCCCCCTTGAGTGTGTAAATACTCAAGTAAATGGCATATCAAGTCTTCAGTGATGAAGCAGGTACAATTGATGAAGTCGTCGGCATAATGAGCGAATGCGAGTCTCAGATCAATGGAAGAATGCATAAAAAGGTAAAACTCACAAAACCTTGCTATGGTAAAACCCAAGGTGGGAGAAAAACCCATAGACTAAGGAGAAAAGTGAGAAGTTGTATTAAGTCAAAACTATACATCTTTTGGACGCAAGTAGAAGAGCTCACAAGGGTATGATCAGCCCAAAATGGGTGCCTCATTAAAACCTAGTTAGGTAGCAAAAACCCAGTGGGAAAAATGCTCCTAATCGTAAGGAAAAAGAGTACATTAAGATCAAGTGAGTATACTTCTGGATACTCCCCCTGAGTTTGACATAATTTCCAAATGAGAACTACAAGCACTGCATATAAAGAGTTAGGCATACCAATTCATCGGACAAGCTTCTGGAAGGTTGACTTCGGCATTGATGTCGTGTAGAGGTCAGCAAGGTTGTTTGGGATCGGCTTGCATGACTTCAATCTCCTGATGCTTTGCTGATGTAGATGTAGACGCAATAAGTCTTGGTGTTGACTTTGTTGATGTGTCATGGTTTGGTCGGGTTGATACATGTGGCATAATCTTCATGGATCATCGTTGGGACTCAATGATGGATGAAAAACAGCAAGTACTTCGAATATGCTCAACAAGAACTCCTAACCATGTCTCACTTGTGGCGTAGTGAAGTAAGGTGAGTTTTGGAACGATTCGAAGATTTCGCAACTAAGGTCATATCGTGGACCTCCAAGATATTGCCATATCCTTAACGGTAAAGACATAACCATTTGGGGATTTTGCCTTGTGCGTGTTTGATAAGTAACCAGCGTCAGCATAACAAACAAGGCAAGCATCATTCTGAGGATCAGGGGGTCATATCCGCTTTAGATGCGTCGGGATTTGATTTGCCCAAATTCATAGTACCTTCAGGGTACGTCTTTAATACCAATTCAGTGGTTACGTGTAGGCGCGGTGCTGCATTTTTACCAAGATCAACAATGAAGAAGATGTCTTGTCTTAATACAATGAGATAAGTACAACGAAGCGCAAAGTTGAACTTTAGATATGGAATTTCAGATTCCATCACCTCTTCAAGGGTCTCATTTGCATATAATGTATGAACGATCAAAGGTATACTCAAAGGTGACACCTTCATGGTGTAGTTCGACTGGTAGACCAAAATACCGTCAAAATAATGCTTTGAACTTTAGGTCAATGCATAAATGAGTTTTCCTAAGATCCTTCATCTCAAATTCCTTCTTTAGGTGCGAGGCAGTTTTCTCGAGCTCATTCAGAGTTTTAGTGAGATGCATGTCAACGATATAAACTGTAACTCTAGCAATTTTGGAATAAGACTTCATAGTTTAACATGCAAGGGCATAATTCATCCCTGACTGATCAAATAATCACTTAGACAGGTATACAACTTCCGTCAGATTGTAAGTGAACGCCTCAAACAAGTTAAGAGGGTGTTCCGTGGTTTGGAACTATTTGAACCAGTCCATGTAATTCTTCGGGGACTTACATGTTACTCTCCGTATCTATATCCCCATGGAGAAACTTTAACCATATTTCATAATGCTGCTATCAATCACATGACGTTTTGAGAGAAACCTTACGCCGTAAGATGTGCATCATATCGCACTATTTCATTCATTTCATAACGCTTCATTTCCTACTTGTAACACAACAGGGTTACCTTGGGCAGTGTAGGAATGACAGGTCCAAACACATTTTGGTAAGGAATTTGACCTGGATTGTAACTTTAGTTGTCCAATCAGTTATACGTTGTCACTTAATCAATGGAACACAGTTCAATATCGTCGCTTTTCATTTATGTTGGTAGCTACCATATATGTGAAAACATCATCAATGGTAACCTTATTTCAATTTCATTAAACTCATCCAAACTAGTATACTGGACCAAGAACTTCAAGTCTCGAGAGTACTCCGGATTAATCTCATGAGATGGAAATAATTTGAGACAGCGATCAAGTATGGATTCGTTTTGTGCCGTGTCTTCCTCTTCTAGGGAAGTGAATCCTACAAACCGAGTAATCTGTCGTGCTCTAGGCCAAGACAGATTGATTGGCTATCCGCTAGTGTACCGGACCGTCCGACAAGGGCATCCTAATCGTCCAACAAGGGCGGCACACCCTCCAGGGATGTTGACTTGAGGTCCATTAAGTACGTCTATCATTCCAGGCATGTTTGCAGCTGGTATATGATCTCATCACTTTAGCTAGATTAGAGGAATACGTCTAGAGCAAAATTCTGAAAGCTAGAATTCATCGCACTTACTTATCACACTTGTACGGTATGGGGATCGAGATGAGACATAGTGGGCAACATCCACGCAACTTCATGCCGTTCTACAAGAACGTTGACGTTCTTATCTCCCCCTAACGGCGGGAAGACTATCTTATAAATTGACAACCCGCAAATGAGCGGTAAAGAGATCGCATGGAAGGGCTCAAAGAGAGCTAGTGTGAAGGAGAATCATGATCGACAAAGGTTCACATCCTTCGTTAAGGACCTATATTGGTACGTGATGGTGGCGTAACTTGGCACATGGAATGCACACCCAAAATGCGTAAATACGAAAATCGTCATGTTCTTACCTAGTAACCAACTGTAACATCATATAAGTTGGGTGGCAATAGGCCTCAAGGTGGACCAACATAACTACGTACAAGATTGCATAGCCCTAGGCAGAAATCGAAAACTTAGTACGTTTACCAAAATTCGGGCGATCATTTAAATTGCGCTTTATGATCACTAGGTGAGGCTATTAGGGGTGAACATGGGAATTTGATTTTCAATTATAAACCCAAAATACATGCAATACTTTATCAAAAATCGTCGATATAAACTCTTTGGCATTATCCAGTCTCCCAGACCTTAAGGGATAAGTAGGGTGATGAACCCTTAATCGGCCATGAGGTTTAGCAGCAATGTGTGTGGACAAACATGTGACCAATTTGTCGATTCGTCAACCAAAATCATAAGTATTTATATGGTCCACATTTTGGTTGGATTAGTCCACATATATTCCCTTGAATCCACTGTGAAAAGAGAGTCGTTTCGTATGTTTGCGAGGAATGATATAGAAATCAATTTCCCTAATGAGCAGGCTTGGCAAAGTGTGTTTTGTAGGCATAAGATCCTTACTTCGGGTAAAGAGATGCGTCGTAGCATCATTGTTTGACCTAAGTGTCCCAAATGGTCGTGCCAAAACAAGTAAATTGCTCAATCACCCAGCTCCAGGCCGGCCACATGTGGCGTGTGCCCTAGTTGGGAGACAGCCCATTGGCCCCAAATCAAATCTTCAGGCTAATTTTTGGAGGTGGTGCAAAGATATTTCACTATGTTTTCTTCAGTGGTTTCATTTATGATCATTGTTCTCTCGAATATCCTTAAAAACTCAACGACAGGGAGAATTTAAGGTCCCTTAAATGGTAATTTGGTACCATTCATACAATGAGGAGCTTGCCAATGCTCTTAATCAAGTTGGATATGCCTGAAGTCGTTGTTAGAGATGTGATTTAGGTGTAAAGTTAGTGTGCGTAGAATCGCATTCATCCAGACAACTAACTTTCCCACATTCATACCTAATCACGTGTTTAATTGAATTTGGTCACATGTATATAAGAAACATGATTCAATTAACTCGTATTCGAGGACAATATCAATAAGATTATCCATAAGTATAACAAACACCAAATGTGAATCCAAGAACATGAAAAAATGTTCACAAAGGAAATGGTTTACTAAGGTGATTCGGCCAACAAGGTCATCCATGTCAAAATTCTGCTCTTCCAACGATGTTCGATGAAGCAAAATCAATCTCACATATTGACTATAAGAATGGTACTCCTCAACAACATTGGTAAGGGCACGAACAGATGCATAATCAATGATCTATTCCATCGAGACGGAAGTAGATTCTACAGGGGTAAGGTTTGGGGATACTATCCCTTATTCTTGAAGTTTTAGGTTTTAGATACCAAGGATCATGCTTCGGGCATGATGCCACACCTTGGCAGGCCCTGATTCTACCATATGTTGTAAAAACAAACTTGAAATTGGATTATGAAAGAGTATGCCATTCGGTGTATCCCTGCCAAAGCAGTGTATCACTATTCGGTTAGGCTTTGACCGAACTGGGTCATGCCATTCGGTAGACTCCAGCCGAACTGAGTCTATACCGTTTAGTAGACTCCATCAAAATTGGGTCTATACCTTACTTTCACATTTGTGGTAGTAATCAGATCCGAGAATTTGGTAAACTTCCGCTTTCTACACTGCTACTTCAGAAGCGAGTTAGAAACATGGAAGGACGAGAAAAGTATTCTCTAGTCAAAATTCGATTGGATTTATAAACTTCAGAATTGTACTCATTTATGGACATAATCATGGTGTGCTTCGGGCAATGTCTTGTACCCCACATAAAGTGGTTATCATTAGAAACGTCCAAATAAGGGAAATCGAACTTGCGACGGTTCGACAATCCATTGAATTTGGAGGGAACAAGATTGTGATTGGTGCTATGGAATGAATCATCCATAAGCATCAAAGTTAGAACAGTCGAGTTCTAAGACATGGTTTTCATGAAAAATGTCGGGTTTTCAAGGGTGTATTGTTTTATGAAAACTTCGGGTTTCAAAGGCACTAAATTTGAAACTACAGGTTCAATTTAGTTTATGAACTTTTAGTTCATAAAAGAGAGGTTCCTGCAAGAACACAGAATGCAATATGCTGATTTATGTGTAGTGGATTTAAGGTTCTTCGAGAACTCAAGTGTTAGTGCTTCGGGACTACGAAAATGAGTCAACAGTTCAAAGAAATTAAATAAAATATTGAATTGTTAATGTCCAAAAGTGATATTCAGGTCAATAATTTTGGATTAATTATCAGATTAATGGACTGCTGGTCTCTTATAATTAATTCAATAGATCGGGACCAAACATGGTCGATCGTAGAAGCAAAATAATGACTTCAAGTCATATTCACTTTAGATGGCTTCGTGCCAATCGATTAAGAAAAAAAATAGCCTAAATGAGGCTTGGCCATAGGCACCCCAACCTATTTGGGTGCGAGCTAGAAGCAGTATAGGTCAAAAATGTGTTTTGGGTTAGCAGTGAAAGCTGCTGGATTTTGTCCAAGAAATAAAGCCCATCGAAGGGTTGGATCAGGGGAACAAAAGGGTGCTGGGTGCGGGCCAAAAAAAATAGAAGCCCCAGTGGGCTACAAGGAAAAGACAGCCTAGTCTACTGCAGGTCAAGCTGCAGGCTTGATGCATGTTGGGCTGAAGGGAATATGGCTACAAAGCAGCCCAACCTGATTGCAGGTCAGTGGGCCAGGGAAGGGGGTTAGAGCCCAGCAGTGCTAGGCTTGCTGGCTTTGGGCTAAAGCATGTAAGGAGCCTAACTTTCGCTGGCTTTCGGTTAACACGAGACAAGCCCAGCTATTGTTGGCGTTAAAGAAGTAGGCCGTGGGCGTGAAGCCCATGCATCAGTGTCCCAATTTTTTTCTTTTCGACCTCTAGGGTTTCAAAAACCCTAATTGCTTCTAATTTATTTTGATTCTTTGACTCACAAATTCCACATAACAAAAATGATGTAATGCATGAAACGTGTATATATATATATATATTGACAAATATATGGAACATATACAATATATATATCGAAAGGTAAATATAAATGTAGGGGGTTCCTGCATCATGGGGAATGTTTTCATGCTTCACGATCGTTTCAAATATCTTACTTTATTTTAAGCGTACCTGATTGGCAGAAAACAACAAAAACCTTTGAATTTATAGAAGATCTTTCTCGGAAAGCCGAAAATGCATATCCAATGCGTTGTATCACGCTCAACATAGAAAAATTAAATTAAATCAATAGCATGTAGATCAATTCAATAAAATAATAAATTAATCATAAAAAGAATGATTAAAACATAATACTCTCCTGATTGAAGAATAAACTCTCTTTAGCGCAGAGTCAAGAGAGTGCTGATAACGTGTTGTAGGCATAGTTTACTGAACAATTATGGAGGCCATAGAGAGGGAAGGTGCAACAATAGTAGAGAGAAGAGAGAGATGTGTAATTGTGGTGTGTGTTCTATTACACCCCATTGTGCCTTTATTTATAGTAGTAGGGAAGGTTAATTAATTTCTTGCCCTTTTAGGATTACAACTCTTAATAGGTAATCAACTCCTAATAGGAATATAAGAGATATTCCAAGATATACTAGGATTTACACAATCACATTCCTAATCTAATAGGATTGCAACAACTTAGAAATTGTTTTAGTTTTTAACATTCAATTAGTCATCTTTCCTTGTGTATTTCTTCTACACCATCCCTCCATTCTTCCTTCACTTTTCCATATCCATTTCCCTTCCCCCTTCTTCCTTCACTTTTCTATATCCATTTCCCTTCCCCCTTCTTCCTTCACTTTTCTATATCCATTTCCCTTCCCCCTCCATATATTTCCCCCATATCAACAACACAATTAAATATTAAAAACAAAATGGATATCAAATGTACACTTATTTATTAATTACAAAAAAACCTTTTCTTATGTGTCGGCGAATTTCCTAACGCTAGCTGCATTTGAAATATCAAACCCTTCAATTTATTTCACAAACAAAAAAAAAAAAAAAAGAAAAAGAAAAAAAAACCTTCAATTCAATGTAGATGTGTATACCTGAATACTTAAAATCTGAATTGACGGAAATAGTCTTGATCTATTATTTAGAACGTTGAATAATACCCACATATGCCACAATGAAAATTTTGTTAAATGCATAGAAGCATCAAATTTTCTACAAAAATAATGACGAAAAACACGTATGTGTCGCATCCAAACAAGTCTTGGCTAAATGGACACTTGACACCACTCTTGATATCTCTATCCATCCATTTGGTCCATACATGGCAACACATATGTTGCAGGAGCTAGGATGGATATATGGTGTTGTATATGTGAAAGAGCAAAGTTTGGGAGGCCCATGACAGTAGAGTTCCCAGGCAATGTCACATTCCAGCCACCTAATGGAAAGAGATAAGGAACAACAGGATAGTGACCCTTCTCTTCTCTTCCTCCTACAGCAGACAACTTACTCAACGAGGTTGAGAGAGACGAAGAAATTGAGATTTTACCATAAAATTAATTGGCAATGTGGAGAGTAGCTAAATCTTTTATAAGCTTTTGCAAGGTTTCTCCTTTCACTGTGAAACTCTTTTACCTTCATATCCTCACATGCCCCTTCACGTGTGGTAAATTTTCAAGCCAAACACGTGGACAAAACGAACTGGGTGACGTAGAGCACATTTGGCTATTGGGCTTCACACGTGAGCCAACTTGCTTTGATACCATGAAGAAAGTTGGGGTTCCACCATAAAATCAATTGATAATATGGGGAGTAGCCCAACCTTTTATAAGTACTTATAAGGTTTGTCTCTTAACCGATGTGAGACTCTTTTACCTTCACATCCTCACACGCCACCTCGCGTGTGGTGAATTTTTGAGCCAAAAATGTGAACTACACGAATCGGTGATAGAGCACGTTTGGTCGATAGGCTTCACACGTGGTCAACCTGCTCTGATACTATGAAGAAAATTGAAATTCTATTATATATACAATTAATTGACAATATGGAGAGTAGCACAACCTCAAGCAAAGTTTCTCCTTTCAAGAGAGAAAGCTCAATTGTAAGATGAAGACACCAAGCCAGTCCAATTCTTATTTACTACTTAAAAGAATTAGGGTTTCTCAGGATGGTGACCCATTTGTTGGTGGCCAATAATAACCAGATTTGGACTCATTCATGGTCACATGTTGTTGGTTAATTTGATCAATCATGTCATTCCTCTAAGCTATCAATCGACCGAAGAATGAAAAAAAAAAACTTATTTGTGAGGTTTGTTGATTGATTGTTAAATTTCACACAACCAAAAAATAATGTTTGGATCATAACATTTATGAGATGTTATAATCCTCTCCAAAACGAATCCTCTTTACCAATAAAAAAGAATAAAATAATCATGTAACGGGAGTGAAATCAATTCGTGACTTTCTCTTTGTTTATTTGCATGCAGTAAATCAAAATTTCCTCAAATATATAATGGAATACCTCAAATTTAGGATTTGGATCACCATAAGGCGTAGTTGATCCAATTCCCATTCATTTTCTCTCATGTTGCCTTCCAAATCACTATTAAACCCTAAACAAAAGCATCTGGCCGTGCATATATATCGATACTCTGAGCAGGCGCAATTATTAGCTGATTAAATAGTACACTTGAACTTGAAGGTGAAACCAACTTTTATCCAAGTTCACCCAAGTTTATATACAAGTTCGCTCACGTTTATATACAAGTTCACCCAAGTTTAGATTGACTACACCGGTACGGTATTTTAGGTCAAATATCATAATGCTGGTTATAGAAGGGGTTTGTCAAATGCATTCTTATCAAATAAAGGTCTACATGTGTCCTTTAGATTTATGATACGTCGCATGCGACGTTGCTACATCATGAGGCAAAGAAAAAAGGCAATTGGCTTGGGTTGGCATCAGATGAATTATCTACTTTTATAAGGGACATGATATAAGCGGTGCAGTTTGCATTGAACTCCATGGTCCCCTCCCAAAGTCCTCTGTGACCATCACTTTAATGGCAAACAAAGAAGCTTATGTGAATGAAGGGTTGCTGTTATTGTTGTTATTAGGGTTTAAACTTTAAAGGAGGAGGTGTGGGTTTCTAACGGCATGTTGGGTTGGAGATGGTAAGATCGGTGCTACACCATAACAAATCAAGGAGGAAAATGAGATATAATCACTTGTTAATACGAGGAGTTTAACTTTTTATAAGAACATGCAAGGTCTTTTAAACTATTTTACCATCATCACGCTCTTTAATATGTGAGATCATTTAAACCTAACACGTAAACAACACATATTAAATGACATAAGAGCATGTGTACTGTTAAACTCAATGCTTGGTAATATACTCTAACACTATGAAAATATTTTAAAATTTCGCTAGAAAATGAATTAACAATAAAGAAATAGCACAACTCGTTATAATCACAAGGACCTCAATTCCCCAAGGTGAAACTCTCACTCTCAATAAAGAAAACGAAAGATAATTATATGTATATATTTAGAGAGAGAGAGAGAGAGAGAGAGAGAGAGAGAGAGAGAGAGAGAGGTTTGTCTTGGATATTGAGAAACTGGCAAAGAGATGTAGAATTATGAAATAAGAGAGAGGCAGTTGAGTTGGGGCGAGAAATTAATTAATAATTGCAACGTGATCGAGTCAAGCATGCTGTGCGCCATGCACGAAAGAAGCAGACTGATATTTTTGCAGAAGAAACCAGGAGAAACTGGCAAAGTTATATCATTAAAATTACTATTTCTGATTAAACTCGTGTATATTCAGTCACAGGCGCGCATTGATCAGAACCCGCAAAACCATCCATAACAACATGCAAAGTAAAAATGTTTTGAAACATATGGAAACACTGCTCACACCTAAACAAAACTGTACATATGCTCTCTCCATTAAAAGATACTAGGGACTCATTTGTTCATATTCTGAAAATTGTTAATATAAAATTAAGGGACATTATTAAATAAACCCATTACAATTGATTTTCAAATGCAATTGTTCCAACACAAAAAAGTTATTTGGCTACACAAAAAATTGTTTTTCCGTAAAGACTCTAAAACACCAAACCTCGGGTGCCAAGTCTTGCCCATGGAAACTTAAACGCTATCCTAAGCCTTCAATAAAAATAAAAGCTTATATCCTAGACATGTACTTTGCATCTCTTGATTTCGGGGTAGATCAACTTCAAGATCCCAAACCCTTAATTCGGTGTTTAACCGAAAATATAGGGCTCGGCCATTTTTGAGGATTGCATCTTAAAAGCATCCAAATAAAAAATCATTTAGTCAAATTACAAATTAATTTGTTTTTTTTCCTTTTACAAACGAAAAACAGCAGTAAAGCAGTGGAAAACAATCAACAGTCGAAAATATAAACTATATTATGGACTGGGAATAGAACATTCATAAATGCCATCTTAAATCAATATATACCAATTTATTCTTGAATAACTCTTTCCATTTGTGTAATCTGCATAACATTTTGTGAGGACCACTTTTACAGAATCCCTGCAACAGATATAAAACAGCCAACAAAGCTATAAAGAACCAACACCAACTACTAGTACCTGGTCCTGGAGAGAGAGAGAGAGAGAGAGAGAGAGAGAGAGAGAGAGAGAGAGAGAGAGAGAGAGAAAGAGTTACCAACAAAGTAGGGTCATTTCTTTCTCTCCCTCACTTTTACAAAATAAACTTACCAAGGAGGTGCCATGGTGACTTCTGGTACACACGTACATGCAAGTGACGAGAAGTTGACAGATCGCAGAGAAAAGAGTTTACCCAAAATTTGGCATGTGTACGTACAGTGTTCTATAATATGTATTTAGCCGAGCTTTGTAGTGTGTATTTGTGTTAGAGTCAAAGGCTCATCTCCAAATTCTTCTCCTCAAATTTCTTCTATGTTAAGAAATATAAGTTACATGTGTTAGTTGAATCCCCATCTCCTAATTCTTCTCCTCAAATTTCCTTCTATGTTAAACAATATAAGTTACATGTGTAAGAGTTGAATCATCATCGCTAGATTTTTCTCCTCAAATTTCTTTGTATATTAAGAAATGTAAGATATAATTACCCAAAAACCGGTCCTAGGGTTTTGTCACCTTTGTACACATGATTACTTTAAGTACATGTTTCTATTTGGTAACAGTAAAAAACCGGTCCTAGGGTTTTTGTCTCAATTTTTTATACATCACTAGGATAACTAGTGTTCACCCTCTTTCCGAAACCCTAACCCGTGTCTCTCTTCTCATTCTCTCACTATGTTTTAAAGTGATTGGTTGTATGAAGAATAAAATCAAGAAGTGACTATCACCTCATAGTTAGATCATCTTAAACACAACCATAAAAGTCCGCGAGCGTATTAGTACTAGTACGTAGCTAGAGTACTAGTGCACTTCCAATAATCGGATAGCAAATTACAAACAATTCTAAGCTTAGTTAAAAAAAAATGTACTTATCATATTTTCGTTTTTAAGAGAAATTTTGATCCAAATATCTCCATGTGGAACAATTGACTTTTTTATTTTTTGGGGAAATTGTAATACGATCATAAAAATTGGAATAAAAAACAAAGACAAGAATTGGTCATTGGAGTTAGGAGACATTGATATGGTATGTATTTTAAGGAGTATCTCGATACTGAAGTTAAGAAGTCCATTAACAAAAGAAATTTTATTTAATTACTAAATTAAAAACTAGTTAATGAAGTGGGATACACAATAGGTCATATATGCATGCTTCTTCAGGTGTTAAGCTTGAATAACCGAGTTGAGCTCAAGCCTACTTCAAGGTGATTCGTAAAAAATTTGAGTTGCTCATGAGCTTTACGAGTCGAACATGCTAATATTCAAACTTGGTTTGTTTCTTAATTGAGCCGTACTACGCTTGGCTCGATTCTTTCACGAGCTGAGCTTTAACGAGCCAAACACGGGCCAAACCTAATGCGAGTTCAAATTGTTTCGAGCCAATTTACAGCCCTAGTCCTTAGCATTACTTTTCACAAAAATCCACAAAAGCCATCCTTAAGCATCATAACACTGCCTAACCAACATCCTGCCCAAAACTTGTTAGATTTGATCATCAGTCTAAAGTGGGAGAAGTATCGATATAAAGAGATAATTTGAGTTTCTATAAGTGAAGGTATATGGTTGTGTTATTGATCATTGCTATGTCAACTAATATGGTTAAAATCTGTTAGATTTGGATAAGATTGGTTGTGTTTGGTTAAGAGAGTTAGTAAGGGTCACTTAGTCATTAAGAAATATAGATGCTATATATAGAAACTCTTGTAAGAATTCTTCATTACATTCAATAGAACAAATCAATGCATTTACTCAGTAGCTTTCTTCTTCCTCAAGCTCCAGTTCTCTTTGCTTCCTCTTCAATTACTTGTTCTTCATTTCTTCAAGTTATGCACAGATCATTTACAATAGTTGATTTTGTTGTGGCTTTGTGAAATTTTTTTGGGCCCAGGTTCGTCTCTCGTACGATTTAGGGTTTTTTTTTTTTTCTGCCCTAGTTCTTCAGCATCAACAATGGCGATCTAGGTTTTTTTTGTGGTGTTGACGATCGTGGTGGTATTTCAGGTGAAACGTTTCAACTCTCTTTGTAGTCATGCTATGTGAAGTTTGATATTTTTATGCTGATCTTAGAATTTTCTTGAGGCATGAAGCCATTTCTGTTTGTTTGTTGTTGGCAAAAAGCCATTCTTTGTTAAAGTTGCTGGTTTAGTTTGTTGTTGCTTGAAGTTCTATGTTGTAGTTGTTCGATTTGATTTGAATTGTTAAAATAGTTTGGCATTCTTGAAGTATATCTTGCACAGTTAAAAATGGTAGTTTCTGGTGTGATAATTGAGGAGCTTTTGCGTATGTTAACGATCAAGTTAAATGATAGGAATTTCTCTGTGTGGGATTTAATCTGTTTTAAAAGGGTATAAATTGTTTCATCACTTTGATGGATTGACTATTTGTCCTCCCATGTTTGTAATTCATACTGATCATGGTGTCACTAATGTCATTGTTGAGGCCTTTTTGTAATGGGAATCTGTTGATATGGCTCTATTGAGTATGCTAATTGCTACTTTGTCAAAGAAGGCAATTGAGCATGTTCTTGGGTGTAAACCTGTACATGAGGCTTAGATGAGCCTGCATGATAGATATGCTTATATTTCTAAGGCAAAGATTAATACATTGAAGACATAATTTCAGAAAATATAAAAAGGAGGTGATTTGATTGATCTGTATTTGTCTAAACTCATGAGGATTAAGGATCAATTACTTACTGCTGGTGAATTTTTGTTTGATAATGATTTTATTGTAGTCGCTTTATCTAGTTTACCTAGGGAATACTCTACTATAAGGACGTCATTCTCACAAGAGATACTTCAATTTCATTGAAGGAATTTAGGGACAGTTGTTATGTGCATAGAGAGAGTTGTTTCTTTGGTGAATAGTTTGTCTCATAACTTCTCTAGTTTGTATATGCAAAGGTCTGGTGTGAATAGTTTTCCTTCTTAGTCTGTTATATCACAAGGGTCTTCCAGTAACTCTGAGGATGTTCCATTTACTACTAGAGGAATTGTTGCTAGAATGCCTCATGGTATTGTATCTTTTGGAATGCCATTTTCTCAACAAGGGTATTCATCATCTAGTTTTGTACCATATGGGCACACTGGTTTTTCTCCATATTCATCTAATCCTATGCCATATCCTTATAATGTTTCTATGATGTACCTTTATATCTTGGTAATCAGTATACCATTCCACAACCTTCACCTTCTGTATTTCCTGATTTTCCAATGCTTACGGGTGCGTGGGAAATGGTAGTGCACCAAGGCAGTTTTCAAATCAAAATTGTGGGCCTAGACCTTTCTATGGTTCAAAGTTAAATATAAATGGAGGATAAAGGCCTTCACAATTTGGTAATGGTAGAGGTCAGTCTTCTGGTGGAAAGCAAAATAGTGAAACATGACAATCATGTTGTGGGAATACTGAAGCAAGAACCAACATTGTACCTGAATGTCAAATTTGTTAAAAAAGAAGAAGGTCATATTGCACTTAACCGTTGGAAAAATATATTCATCCTAGCTAAGTGTGATAAGTGGTTGAATGTCAAATTTGTGGGAGAAGAGTACATAGTGTTTTGGATTGTCATCACAAGAATAACTTTGTTTATCAAGGCACTGTACCACCTTCATCTTTGACTGCTATGCAAGCTCAAGCTCCTTTGAATTTCTTACCTAATGATTCTTGGATTGTAGACACAGGAGCATCTCATCGTATGACAGAAGATGTGAATTCTTTTTAACAAGTTACATCATATGAAGGAAGTGATAAGATTACCTAGTAATGGGGAAGGTTTGCCAGTTCAACACATTGGTTCTGCAAGATTACAGACTCTCTCACATTTTTTAATTTCGAGAAATGTTTTGCATATTCCAACTATTGCAATCAATTTA
Organism: Heteromeles arbutifolia; assembly: GCA_024362995.1. NCBI lineage: Eukaryota > Viridiplantae > Streptophyta > Magnoliopsida > Rosales > Rosaceae > Heteromeles > Heteromeles arbutifolia. The sequence continues at coordinate 6,317,529 of JANCRC010000010.1, read as the reverse complement.
TTATTTGTCAAATATTATTTGTCAAACAGTTATGTGAAGACAACTTTGTTGGTTCATACGTGGTGAACATGATTTCTTTGTACAGAACAAGGTAACCAAAACTATATATACCACAGAATGAGCAATTATGGAGAGTTGTTTCGAATTCCAACCAAGTTAATTTGAAGTGTTGTAGTTACTTAAGCACACAAGTTGGTGGCTCTACATGGTCAAAAAGTGAAGAATGTAGTATGGCATCAAAGACTTGGACATCTTAACAATGAAGTACTTTATGCAATGTTGATGCAATCAAACATAGTTAGTTCTCTTGATGATTAACAACATATGTCTTCTTACAGTATTTCTGACAAGATGTCTAGGTTACCATTTGTAGGTAGGAAAAAAATAAGTATTTTTCCATTTCAAATAGTTCATTCTGATCTCTGGGGTCCTTCACCTACTAAGTTCATAGAAGGTTATGAATACTATGTTAGCTTTGTGGATGAAATCACCAACTATGTATGAATATTTCTTTTAACCAATAATAAATCATAAGTGTTTGATGAATTTCAGAAGTTTTATAGTTTTGTTTTTGCTCAGTTTAATTTTGGAATTAAGTGTCTTCAAACTGATGGAGGAAGAGAATACTTTTGTAAGAGATTTGATGTTTTTCTGAAAATCAGAGGAGTAATTCATACAATTTCTTGTCCATACACTCGGCAAAATGGAATTATTGAGAGAAAAATGCATGATGTTGAGACTTCCATGACTCTTATGACCAAGATTCTAAAAGACGCTAGGCGCTAGTCGGGCGGCAGGCTAAGGCATAGCGCTTAGGCGGGGCCCAAGCAGGTTAGTTCATTAAGACACATGGCAGTGTTGTGATTGATCACTGCCATGTTAGCTGATATGGTTAACATTTGTCAGATTTGGATAAGATTGGTTGTGTTTGGTTAAGAGAGTTAGTAAGGGTTACTTAGTCATTAAGAAATATAGATGCAATCTATAAAAACTCTTGCAAGAGTTCTTCATTACATTCAATGGAACAAATTAGTGCATTTACTCAATAGCTTTCTTCTTCCCCAAGCTCTGGTTCTCTTTGCTTTCTCTTCAATTACTTTTTCTTCATTTCTTCAAGCTATGCATAGATCATGTACAGTAGTTAATAATAATAAGTCTCTAGTTGTCGAGATACCACGAAAACCCCTGCCACCTAAATGTGAAGAGTAAGAAACAATCCTGTAACTAGTGGCTTAATAATTTGAACATCTTGATTAATCACTTATTTCATGAGTTGAAGAATTTATTATGCATGAGATTATTTATTAAGGCATCTTAAATTTATGCATGCATCATGTATCAACATTCCGATCATGGTTATTACTGTTAGTACTCATTAATTATCCATTTATTAAATGGTAAGTAGTACGATAGTGAAATGTTTTTAATTCTATCAAAATTGGGTAAGCATAATGGAAAATTGACAATATTATTTATTCCCTTAAATAATTAGATATCAAAAGGATAAGGGTGGATTAAAAAATATGAAAAAAGTTTGGGTATGTAACAACAGCTTTCCCCAAATTTCACCTATAAAATAAACCAAAAAAACAAGTGAAAAGAAGCAAAGGTGCATGGTACTTTGAGAAGCCAAAGCCACTCTCAATCTTGTGGCCTTGTCAGGCTTCACTCTTAGGTGGGTCAGCCCCAATTGCACATCATCATTTAGACTCTCACCATCCTTTTATAGGTCCCACACCATCCCTCCTCACCCCCACATACATCAGACTTCCCCCCTTCCCCTCGTCCCCCTCCTCCTCCTCCTCCCTTTCATTTATCCTCTCCCAATTTCCCCATTTCCTCTTCCTCGTCCTCAAATTTTCTCATCATACCCAAAATTACTCCTTCTCTCTCCATTTTTTTCATGGACAAGGTTGAGAGAGAGACTCAGGACTTCATGAAAGTAGAGTCATTCTCTCAGCTACCCTTCATCCGCCCAGCCCCTCCACTCAACAAAGAAAAGGGCATTCGGCTCTTCGGCATAGAATTTGGCACCGACACTGCCACTGACGACTCTGAGTCCCTTGATTACACCAATGCGTCGGAAGACACAAAAAGGAACAACATCAACACCAACACCACCGCCAACAACAACAACAAAAATAATAACAACGAAAACGGAAGTGAGAGCAGCCGGAGATTCGAATGCCATTACTGCTGCCGAAACTTCCCCACCTCCCAAGCCCTTGGGGGACACCAGAACGCGCACAAGAGAGAGCGCCAGCACGCGAAACGCGAGCACCTCCAGTCGGCCATGGTGCATGCCGGAGGCCTATCTCATGACGCACACCACGTGTACGGCTTGCTGAACTACACAAGACTTGGCTCCTCAGCTCTTCATCATCCCAGTACTAATTATCCATCATGGAATATTACTAACTCTAGCTCTAGTATAACTAGTGCTCATCATCATCAGCAGCATCCTCATGCTAGGTTTTATGGAAGCTCTGGTGATACGTACGGCACACAATCTGCTCCAATAAATGGGAGCCCCTTGGCCTTGTGGCGGATCCCAGCCGTTCAAGGTGCTAACCCTAGTTTCAATCGTGACCGTTCAATGAATTTGGTCTCCGGCGGGGAGGAAATGATGGTGTCCGGGGTCCGTAGTGGGTCGTCCGGTGGTCATCAAGGGCGGTACCTGTATGACTCGTCGATCGCTAGTGTGCAAGATCATGTGAGTTTGGACCTTCATCTGTAATAACATAATATATATAGTTATTTTAATAATTGATTACTTAATTAATTACTACTATTTTTAGAGAAAGAGAATTTGAGTGTTGAAATTAATTCTCATGATGATGATGGTGGAAGAGAAGTTTTAATTGTATAATCTTTTGATTAATGCAAATGAGGCCAATTTTAGTCACAATTTTTAGTGGGATTCACTTTGCAAATGATGAAATTATGTTATTGAATTTGACCAATCTATGCATGGAGAATTTTTATGAGCTTCTGGAACACTTATTAAACAGGAACCCGTACTGTTCTTGATTCTGAAAGCAAAACTACTGTCACGAGAAAAAAAAAAAGCAGCTATTTTTGGGATGTGGGATGTAAATTTCTGTTTTAATTTGTTCGAAGAAATTAAAACAAAATAGTAGCAGCACACTAATAAGTTTGGTTCTCAGCAATGTCTGTCCCCTCCTTGAGCGTTTTAACTTTTCTGCCACACGTGTGAGGAATATATGGTATCAGTTAGGGGGTGCATGGGCTTTTGTAGATACACACATGTGCATCGATGCATTTGTTTGTTAGTCTAGACAGGTGGGGTGATGAGAGAGGTGAAATTTTATTCAGTGTATGTGCGATCAGGTGATAAGGTTTGATGAATAGTGTTCAACTTCTGCCTCAAAATATGCAGAAAGAAAATGATATATCCATAGAATTTGCAGATGGCATTGCTTCTTGCAGCTACTTAAAAGTAAATTTTTGCTCATTACCCTGAAGCAGGAATAGTATTCACCGCTTTATTTATTATAGTTGGATAAATTTAAATTTTGAAATTTATGTCTATTTATTACACAGATCTTGAATTCAAACTCATCTCACAGTGATAAATATGATAGTTAACATCAATATTTCTTTAAAGTACTGAGCATTACCGTCTCTTAAAGATGGTGAGAAAAAAATATTCCCACACTTTAATATCCATTTTCTTGCTTATTTTCAGTGCAATTGATTTGAGAGAGAGAGAGAGAGATTTATCTCTGTGCATGATGTGAGCCCATCAAAGTTTAATTGTATCTTAATGATTGAGGGGGAACCTCCCTATTCGCGACACCAATGGCTGAGCAGACAAGGGGCAATGTGAAGGCCACTAAATTTACTTTTTTGGTTTTTTTTTTCTTCTAGATTATTGATATTTACATTTCCAGTTTTTTATTTTGCACTCTAAATTTAAAATTTATTATTATCTTAAAAAAAACGCTTTAGAAGAGTGCAATACGACAATCTGGAAGGGTGAATAATATATATATATATATATATATTTTTTATATGGAGTATCTGCACTATATACTTGGTCTGATTTTGTTCATGTGAGATTATGAACTTGTGGGACCTAATGGGTTGATTATATAAGCAACAGTTTGAAATGTGGTTTCTGATGGGGAAAAAGAGCTAACCAGCCTGAAGAAAAATCAGGATACAGTATGATATAGTAGTACTGAATGAGATATATGATCATGAATGGGGGTCATTTCAAACATAAAGCAATAACATGATAGGCTAGTGATGTATATACTAAGTTTAGGATGGTCTACAACTAGGAATCAAACATGGGTCACTTCTCTGTGCCTTATTAGAATCACAGTTTTCATCATTCAAAGGCAGCAGTACCAAAACTTTCATGGCTTTAAAATGGCAAACCCAATCCTTGGAAAAAGCATGTGTCCCCCTTAGCTCTCTATGTAAGACCTTGAAGCAACCCTAACTATAAATTATCAAGATGTAGTTTAGACTCCTATCTTTCTTTCCCCCTCTTTTGTACCTTTGCTTTAATTTTATGTTCAAGAGAGAGGAGATTTTTTATGGATGTTGGAAACACAATTACCTGGTGTTTCATTTTACGTATTATGAGAATGATGAATGACATGGCTGGTATGTTTCACTTTCATAACATATATTAGTGGAAAACAACTATACATCTTATAATTTAAATAGAATAATAATGTCACGAGTCTGCATTTCATGTACTTTGAAAATTTACTCGTTAGTGATTGATAGGGAGAGAGAAATGGTAGGTGGGTTAGTTTTAGGTGTGGGATAGGTGTAAAATGTACAGAGTTTTCTCCAGTGAAGAAGATTGGACATGGGGGAAGCATTCATTTTTCTCTTTCAACAATAATTCAGTTAGGACTGATGGGTTGTCATCAATCTATATTGCATGTGTGGGAACACAATATGGGTCAGAATATAGAGTAAATTGTAGCTATGGTCCCTTAACTTTAATTCAATTGGAGCAATGGTCCCTCAACTAAAAATCCATCACCATTGGTCCCTCAACTTTAATTCAACTGGAGAAATGGTCCCTTAACTTTAACCCAATTGTAGCAATGGTCCTTCCAATATAACTCGTTTTGACAAAATTTTTGACATAGTTGACGAAAAGAACCATAATTATACACTTTGATGAGTTAAAGGATCCTAATTGTATAAATGGTCATTCCAACATAGCTTATTTTGACAAAATTTTGACAAAATTGATGAGAATGACTATAGCTACACATTTTGATAAGTTGAGGGACCAATGGTAATGAATTTTTAGTTGAGAGACCATTGCTCTAATTTGACTAAAGTTAAAGGACCATTCGTACAATTTACTCCAGAATACATTAGCTTGATAATGGACTTAATGAACCTCATACAGCTTACACAACTCACATCATGGACTTAATGAACCTCATAGTACAGCTTACACAACTCACATCACCATAAAGATGCTAAAATTTTGTTCACCATTTGATGTCGGGATTTGTGTTTTGTCTCAATATCTTGCAAAACATTACGGGAAAATATGTACTGTGCAACGGTTGTCTCTTTTTGTTTTCCCCTCTTTTCCTTTATTATGATTTTCTTGTTTTATGAGGAATAAAGTTTATGTCTCATCTTAATTAAGTGTAATTTTTTTTTAAATCAATAATATTTTGTCGTACCGTAGAGGTTCTTGAAAACTAAAAGTGTATGACTAGTCTGTTTCTTTGTGTGCATTTTAATTTTATATATTGTTTTTCCTTTTGCATACATGAAAATAAACTAACTCCTAATTAATTTGGGGTGTAACCTTAATTTCTTTTACAGACAATCAGAAAATTCATTTTTGAATGACTTAAATTACAAATAATAAGAATGACTCTCGACAATCCTCAACAGCTAAAACGTATAGCACAACTAGTTGGAATTGCATGAATTGTGAAAAACAAAAAAAAAAAAGAGAAGGCAAAGCACTTTCAATCCCAAAATCTTAATATAGTTGTGATAGTTTAAACTACCTGCTTAATCATGTAAAAAGCATAGCTTTCCTTGTGGAACAAGCCTGTTGAATCTAAACAATGCCCCTGTTGCTTACTTGTACAATATAATCGTCCCTCAATAGATTAAGTCCTTGGAAAAAGTTGCCTTACATTGCCCTCATAATTCAATCCCTTTAACTAATTATTTGAAGCATGTTTGGAAGATGTCTATTTATTAATTAATTCGTTAACATCATTACAATCACGTTACACCAATTTTGCAAAGGATCCACTTTTTGGGGTAACAGAAAGTTTAGGGGGACGGGAGGCTACCCCATCCCAGGACCAGGGCATACCACAAGCTTCTTCAATCAGAGGGGGTTCTTAGCCCTTTTTTTAACCAGTTCCTCTGCGTGTATAGCTCATACAAGTTTTTTACTGTTAGAAAGAATAGATAGATCATTCATTAGCATATGAACAAAAAATTATTTTGCAGAATAGCTATATGAAGAAATCCTACGCTAAGCATTTGTTGCAGTAATGTGATCTGATATAAATAGAATCGCAAAGACCCAAAAGGAGTCACCCCCAGTAATCAGTACTAGCAGCGACGAATTGGGAAAATAAGCTGTTATTCCCATTCAAATTCCAAGTCAATTAGGTGGAGAAATTTGTCTTGAAACCAAATTAAGAAACTCTTTCGAGAACTTCCTATCTACTAATATACCTAATATTTCTATCCATTAATTCTTGGTTTTTCTTTCATGTAACCATAGTACATAAGCCAAAAGAAATATCAAACGAAAATATAGCATTATTTGCGAGCTTGCTTAACTTGTCTAGGGTAATGAATATCCAATAATAAACACATTTCTTCTGTGAGGAAAATGATTTACACACACCCTTTTGTAGCTTTTATACACCCCTCTTATTTTCAGTTGTCAGATTAATTAAGTCAAACAACAATAAACAAAATTAAGCATAAGTGTATAAAAAAATTAAAAAAGGTGTCCGCTTTTCATTTTCCTTAACATGCACGTATGCACTATTTCCCCTTTGAAGGAGGACTTTAAATATTTTTGGTATTGTCCAAATCTCAACCTTGGAAATATAAACCACTAAACTAAAGATGAGAAAATAGCAACCTGGTGAGGGTATTTAGCTCATCATGTGTGGTTTGCAAGCATCAAAAGGGAAATAATATGAATAAAGCATTAATGTACTCCTTTCCATGTTTTTTAGAGCTTGTACTATTCACACCATTAAATATCTTGTGTAAAAGACATTTCAGTTTCACATTTTGTTACAATTATTTGCTAAAGAAAAGTAGCTAAATGTGTTTAACAGCTTGTACTATACAGTAGTATTTAGGTTTCTTGACAATTAGGAATTAACTGGGTTCTTTTCTTCTTGTGTGCAAGGAAAACCTTAACTGTATTGCATATTTTCTTTTAGTGACGAAATCTTATGAATTATTTCATTGAGAAGCATGCATGAGCATTTTTTTTTGCGTATGTATTTTTTTTTTCGTGGTGAAGTCATTTCCAAGTTATCATGTTTTTCTTTTGGTCTAAGTATTATCTAGAGGGTGAAATACATTTCCTGAAGTCAATATGTTTTGTCTTGATTAATTTCAACTTTGGTCGCCATGTTTTGTTTTGTTAGCAAATTAATTAAGTACAATTATGAAAATCTCTCTCATTGGTTTCAAATCACATTCAAAAACTTTTTTAAACTCATCATGAATATTATTCGGGAGCTGTTGAAAATCATGTCAATAAACAAACTTTATTTTCAAACACGAAATAAAAGAAATCCCAAAATAAAAGTTAAAATCTTTAGAATTCTATAAGATTCAATTTATCAAGAACATAAACTAATTTTAGAAAGCATATATAGGTTATTTTAGCTTTCAATCGCCAGCAACATTGTTTTCCGAAAACTAACATATTGCTTTTTCAAAATGGAAATTCTGAATTTCATCTATTTAATTACCACAGTAACCAAAATTACTGTCAAAATTAATTAACACAATTCCAAAATGAAGAAAACAAAAATATTGTGACTAAAATTAAAATCGAGGCAAAGATTAATGAAAAGTGTGTTTTCGCAATTTCAAAAAATGGAGGAAAAAAAGCTTTTCAAAGTGTTGATTGCCGTGGATAGAGTCTTCCTTTCTAACCCACTACATCCCGAGTTCAAAATCTCATCTCTCTTTATTATTTATATTTAGTGTAGATTTATCGTTTATAAAAAAATAAAAAATAAATAAAAAAAACAATTTCCTTTGGGCTGCCTCAATCATGTAAAGTGGAGGAATCTGTTGAGAGTATCAATCCAACATTGGCGAAATGAGGGATCTTGCATATGATTATAAGAATTGGGTAACTCCTCATATTGTCAGTTGGTTTTATGGTAGAACCTCAACTTCTTCATGGTATCAAAGCATGTTGTCCCTCTTGTGAAACTCAATGGTCACACGTGCTCATGTCACACTATTTATATTGTCCACGTGCTAGGCTTGATCGAAAATTCGCCACATGTGAGGCGGTGTGTTGAGAGTATCAATTCCACATTGGGGAAATGAGGGACCTTGCATGTGCTTAAAAGTAATTGAGCTACTTCCTATATTTTTAATTGATTTTACGGTGGAATCTCAACTTTCTTCAGAATCAACGTTATATTCGTTTTAACACATGCAAATGGCTAAGATGTTGATTTTACCATTAGCAAGAAGAGTGCTATCAAAGTAGGAGGAATTTTAACTTTATGTAATTACAAAATTAAACACATGCATGTGAACTTTTTTTTTCTGTTTATATTCAATATGATATTTTTTGAATTTGACTACGATACTTACATGTATTTAATACAATTATTATCTTGACGGTCAAATAGTGATTGTATTAAATACATATATTCACATATATCATATTTGACAACCAGATGATGATTGTATTAAGTACATGTAAGCATTGTAGTCAATTCCTAAATTTTAATTTTATTTAAAAAAATCAATATGATAAAAATTAGTGGATAAAGAAATTAACTAATGTTTATTTCTAGATAATTAATTATATGACCCTTATAATTATAGTATGGACTATAGTTTGTAAATGAAAAAGAAGAAACCCAATTATAAAAATTATATAGTATTTGCATGGCATTTAATTTAGTTTGCGCATGTTAAAATATCAAAATAGTTTTTTTATCTATCAAAATTAGATTGTAGAATGCCTTTTTATAAATTATGCAGATACGAGGCGTTTAATTATGAATAACCTTTTTTTTCCTTCTTAGAATTGGATGTTTCTTTATTTCAAAAAAAAAAAAAACAGAAAAAAGAAATATAGGAAACGAAATCAAGGAAGTAGGGAAAACTTTGATAATATCTGAAGTTGTGCAATTGCAAAAAGAGTTGGGTTAGAGATACCATATTTTATAAACCACATTTGAATCATCTTTGTAATAAAGATATGACTGACCAAACAAGTCAGTCTCACCGCTATTAAAAAAAGTTAACGTGTGGTTTACAAAATGTGATCTCTCTATCATTTTGCTTGAAAAATGAAAGCAAATGTTGCTATCAGTATAAGGGGGTGCCTCGTTTTACATGAAGAAAAGAAGGAACCCAAATAAGAAAAAGAATGGTGCCAGAGTTAACGTCAGTCCAACTATCAAAAGGTCGACAAGTAAATGCAAAATCTAAGGGGGCATGTGATGAAGAAGATGATTAAAGGCGTTATAAAGACATTCAGAGACTGCAAGATTACAAACATTGCAATTAGGACCACCACTTCTTTCTTCTTCTGCTTCTCTCTTCACTCTTCAGTCCTTTCCTTTGTATAAGAGAAGACCAAGTCAGCAGTGGAATTTAAGAAACATCGGCCCACGTCTCTATAAAGTTTGCAAACGAGGTAGACAGTTAATACAGTACTACTACCTTCATATACATGCATACATGTATAGACACTGTTTGCTCATTACATACAAGGGACATCATTTCATCTTACAAACTGGCATTATAATCAGAACTATCCATTCTCTTTAACATCGGTTAAGGTTATCTTTATAAAAAGTGTAATGGTACACTTACCATCTATTTGTACCATCTCTCTAATAGAGGTAGGCCCACCAACACATGTAGGTCTCATCTCTATCAGAGAGATGATACAAATAGATGATAACAATAGCATTTTTGTTATAAAAAACCATTTGATTCGGAAATCGTTTAGTCATCGATATGAATAAAAAATTGACGGTTCACTATGAGGGTACTCCTATATACTTACCATAACCATTTATTTGTTGACACATATGAATAAGCTAAGTAATATTCGAATTGAATGAATTTTTCTAAAACCAATCTTTTGATAATGGTAAAGAAAATGAAGATTTTTTATTGTGATGTTTGTCTGGTGAAGTAATTACACGTCACCATTGAATAAGGAATGACATGAGCCAAAAATGTCCATTCTTTCTCACGGCCATATGTTTCAAAAAATTCTCAATTACGAGAAATTTTATTCAACTTTTATCACAATTCCTTTGGGATTAGCTACGATATTTGTATATATTTAATACAAAAATTGTTTGAGAGTTAGATATAATTCATGTGAATATATATATTTAATACAATCATCATTTGACCGTCGAAATGGTGAAATGATAATTGTATTAGATACATGTAAGTATTGTAGTTAAATCTTACTTGTTGATAGGTTTATAATTTACAGTATAAATCGTGATGCAGCCCAAAAATTAGGTTATCTGAGATGTAATAAAATTAAAAAGAGGAAGTGACGTTCAATGAAGAAAAGTGATTGAAAAATCGAAAATTCCAAAATTAGAAGATTATTAGCTACTGCCACATCTCGAAAGTTAATTTGGACTTTTCAAGTAGCTCTACAAGCCAAAAACAAAGAAGATTTTAGTTTTGACAAATCTTTGTGTTTTCTTGATTCATGTTTTTTTTGGGAGGGATGAGAGGGGAGGGGAGTGGGAATGGGTGGGCTTTCTATCAGGGCCTTATTCTTTCCAATTGCTCTGAAGAGAAGGAAGGGTAGGTTGCATTAGCAGCCACAGACAAAGTCCTCATGTGCAGTTTCACTCGCCTAATTCCTTATGGTATAAAGTAAATTTTCTCCCTCTCAATTGTAATCTTTTCCTTTTTATCAATACGAAATTTTTTATAAAAAATGCATCAAGAAAGTGGAGTAATATTTTGAAATATTAATCGTTTTGATCGATCTCTAATTTTGGCAAGAAAAAACTAAATTCTTTCTTTCAGCAAAACAAATTAGTACCATCTCACAAAATTTGCTTGCCAAATGTTAGTCCAAATAATATATTAAATTTTGCTCATTCCTAGGAGTAATTTTCTCTTCATATATCGTCACTCAATCCTTACCCTAATTTTAAATCATTTTTTCATTAAACTTCCCAAATACTCATACATATATACAATGACACATGCTTAAGCTGGTTAAGAGCATTTCCAATGAGCTCTCTAAATAAGCTTTTAACCAAATTGTACGGAGAAGTTAGAAAATTTCATCTCCAATTACACACCCTATTATGCTTTTAGAATAGCAAAACTTCTAGGAGCTCCTAAGCATAGAGGGTAAGAAAAGAGCTCCTAGCATTGATTAATACTTTTTTAATTTATATTTTAAATAAAAATTTATTTCTATTGTTTCACAATTATTATGACTCTTTAAATTATAGAGTATGATTGGAGTTAAAGTTTTATAGGAAGCTCTTAAAATAACTTTCTAGTCTTTTTAGCTAAAATTTAACTTGAAAATAGAGAGCATGGTTGGAGAGGCTCTAACATTATTAGGTTTGACCACGGTTAAGATGCATGGTTAAAATACATCCAAATAATAATTAAAACTACATTCTCTCTCTTCTAGAAATTTTAGCAACCACCAAGCCTTATCCTATTAGGTGAGGTCGGCAAATATGCTTGTCGTGGCTATAAATACCCTTGCCGTGGCTCCCAAATCAGTGGCTATAGATCAAATTTTTAGTAGTGTCTTAATACGTATAGCCAACTTTATACAAAAATCTTCATCGTTCGTTCACTAGCAAGTAGGTCACACTATAAACCCATCCTCAAGGGGAAATAATAGACACACTAATAGATGAGGTTCTTTAATTATCAATACAAGTAAAAACAATTAACTGTCTGCATCCATGAATGAGCTTAAAGCCATGGATATATAAATTCCCATGCAAGCATGTGACTCTTTGAATTTAACCCAAGAGGAGAATTCTACAGTCTCATGAGTCATGGCCGTGATGCGTGGTGGTTGTAGGGGCAAGATTAGCATTCGTGGTAAAATCATAAATGCCAAACAGGCTTGTAGAGCTTGTGGTCGGATCGTAGCTTTCTGGTGCATGACCCCTCTCCATCTCTCTCTTTTTCTTTATTTTTAAACTTTCCCACGAGGGAATTATATATACCATGCATGCGATGCTAACTGAGTACCCTGATATCTCAGCTATCGCCCTTAGCTGTAATTGAATATCACATACAGCTCCACACACTCTCATATAACCAATTCAAATAATAAGCAAGTGGATTCTGACCGTTCATACATTGTGTCTAACACATTACATCTATATATTTTGTCTTAATAAAAAGATATTTTAGAAATTTCCCATATTGTATCTGTTTAATCACTTTGTACATGTAAGATTGTTCTATGCACACGATAACTTTACATAAATCTAAATTCTTTAAATAGCTTCCATACATGTGGTAAAACTTTTAATTAATTAATTTATTTATAAGGGCAGAAGAATATCACTAAATTGTAATTGTAAAATATCAAATATTGCATTACCAAAACATGCCTACTAGCAGCTTAAATTTGGTTAAAACCAGACTTCAGATGACCAAACCTCAAGCAAGTCATTGATAATTTATCCAAACAAAAGTAATATTAATCAACTGCTTCGGCAGTCAGTAATCTTTGGATCTTCAACTTTTTGAGGTCCCCACGTTGAAGAAGTAAAATTATATATACCTCCAGGTTTTAACTCTACGGACGTCTGCTCAAACGTGAAATTGTCTGTAAGGACACAACATATTATGTCAACTCGTGAGTAGCATGCTTCTGTACTTTTAATTATGCCTCAACTACTTCAAAGGTGCTCGTATCTCGCTACTACTAGGTACCTGTAAGGCCTTCCTCACAACTAAATTTGAACAAATTTTTCAGAGTTCAACACAATAAAAAACAACAATAATGCAACTCAAGCTGGACCTGCGAACAGTAGATTTTCTTACATATTGTGATGAGATTATGTGATATACGTGTCGGCATGAGTCGAGGGTCAACCATTGTAATTATTATTGTAAATAATTTTCTTATTAGTTGGGATTTCCTTGTAACCTTAGCCACTTATGTAGTTTGTGTAAATATATATATATATATATATATATATATATATTGGTTCATTGAGAGAAGAATGCACACAACTATTCAAACCCTAGAATTTTCCTACAATTTTATCTTGGTATCAGGGCAGATTTCGGCCTATCTCTTCCTGAAAAAACCTTAACCCCATACAGCTTCCTTGGCTGCTAGCCCTTACTCAACATTGCCGTGCAATTTGTTCTCTTGTTGCCAGCTCTACTTTGTTAGTTGTTTTCTGTTCTAGACAACGAATCCTACCCAAACCCTAAACCGATTCTACCGTCTTAATCCGTTGCAATTAGGGGAGAGGTGCAAAAACCCGGTGCCCTGGTTCATGTCAATGTAGTTTCAAGTGATATTCCAGTGCAAGTGCCTTGTCGTTTGGATTCAAACTCTCTGACACTAATTTTTCAATTTGGTCTTCGATGATAGAGCTCCATGCGGAGGTTGGAAAAACTCGGTCATTGGACTGGAAAGAGGCCTCAGCCAGATGGAACCAATCCCGGTTACTGAAGATACGATTGCAAAGGGGTGGTTGCTGAAGACCATGGAGCCCCACCTACTCAGGCTATTTATAGGCCTACCAACTGCAAAAGATATTTGGGTTGCTGTGTCTCAGATGTTCTAAGATGGATCCGATGAGTCTGTTATTTATGAACTGCGATGCAAGGCTACTCGTACCAGACAGAATGGTCGTTCGGTTAATTTGTATTTTTCGGAGTTGAAAAGTATTTGGCAAGCACCTGAGCAGAATGATTTGGGTTGCAGATGTGAAAAGCCGAGAGGAAAACCTCATGAAAGATCAGATCTATGCCTTTTTTGCTGGCCTTGATAAGGCGTTCGATAGGTTACGTGGTGATATCTTCTGTATGAAACCACTACCGAGTCTGAATGGATGCTCTAATATCATTCGACGTGAAGCAGACCGTCAGACTACAATGCTTGGTGCAAAAGGAACTAATTATTAGCTTTACAGAATTTGAGAAATAGCAAGAAGAAATGAACTTAGAGAGTGGGAAGAGAGAATTTGTGTTGAGAAAGTATGTTTGTATATTGCAAGATACCATCAATGGCTATTACACTTTGGTTTTATGAAGCCATACTACATTCTCAATTACAATAATACCCTTTAACTTCGTTGATAATTACAACAACAACTTCTAACAAACTTATCCTTATACCAACCTTAACCAACTACATATTTCAACTAACCACACCTTTCAACTAATCATATTTTACAACCTTAAGCTAACCACATCCTCACTAATGAATGTGGTTAATACTCCCTCCTCAAGCTAAGCTGGGAGACAACAAGCTTAGATTGACATTTAGACCTTGACAAGTACTTGAAGCACCTCATGAATTTGTAGACTTTTGAGGAAGAACTCCAATGTTGAGATTGTTGTAGTGTTTAAGAGACACTGGACTATGAAGGCCTTTGGTGAATGCATCAACTGCCTGATCTTCTATAGGAATATATTGCACAGTGATGTCTCCTTTTTGTACTCTCTCTCAAACAAAGTGGTAGTCTATATCTAGGTGTTTAATCCTAAAGTGAAACACCAGATTCGAGCACAATGCTAATGCTGACAGATTATCACATTGTATGTGAGGTGGTATGGAGATGAACTGCTTCACATCTTTAAGTAATGATTGAATCCAAAACACATCAGTTGCATAGTGAGCTAAAGCTTTATACTAAGCTTCTATTGAACTTCTTGAGACTGTGGACTGCTTCTGTGATTGCTGGATATTGGATTAGAAACAATGTAGACCACATAACCAGTGATACACCTCCTAGTGTTAATGTTAGCTACCCAATCAGAGTCATAATATGTAGTAAGGGAATTGTTATTGGCACTCCAAAATTCTCATTCTACACTCCAAACTTTCTATATTTAGAAAAAAAAATACACTTGTGAGGAGTGTAGAATGAGATTTTTAGAGTGCCAATAACACTTCCCATGCAGTAATATTGAAATCAACTGATTTTGTATATCTCAAACCACATTGAACTGTACCCTGCAAATATCTCAATATCCTTTTCACTAAATGCATATGTAACACAAATGGTGTTGTCATATATTGACAAATAACTACAGCATGAGATATATCTGGTCTTATAAATGTAAGGTATTGAAGAGCCCCTACTAAACTTCTGTAATGAGTTGAATCTCTAAAAGGAATGCCTTTAGATACAAGCAATTGAGAGTGAGGCTTTGATAGTGTTGAAGTAGGTTTACATTCCATGCAAGCTTTCTTCAGTAATTCATTTATGTATTTGGACTGATTTACAAATATATAACCATTTGATTGATATTGAATTTGAAGCCCTAAGAAGTATGTCAACTGTCTCATATCTTTCAAATCAAAGACAGCTGCAAGTTGTGAAATGACAGATTGTATTTTTGCAGGATTTGAACCAGCCAGTATTATGTCATTAATATATAACAACAAGATAATCATATCTCCATCATCATCTTTCACAAATAAATTGGTATCAAACATTGAAGTTTTGAATCCCAATGAAGGTAACAAAAAACATGTAAATTTTGAATTCCAGGCCCTTGGTGCCTGTTTGAGACCATATAAGGATTTGATGAACCTGCAAACATGTGTTGGATGTTCTGGATCAACAAATCCTTAAGGTTGCTTCATGTATACCTCATCTTCAAGTTCCTTATTCAAAAATGCATTTTGATGTCTAGTTGTCTCAGACTCCAATTGTACTGAACAGCTAATGCAAGGATTAATCTCATTGTAGTGTGTCTAACTACTGAACTGGATGTCTCAGAGTAGTCTAGACCTTGTTCTTAACTATAACCTTATGCCACCAACCTTGCTTTATACCTTGAAACAGTCTCATCAGGATTTCATTTGACTTTGTACACCTATTTACTCCCAATAATGGTTCTATTTTCAGGAGGTGGAATTAGACGTTCATGTTCCCGAAGCTTTCAGTGCATCAAATTCTTCATGCATGGCATTTTGCCATTATACTACAGTAGAAGTTGCTTTAAATGTTTAGGTTCTTCTACCTCAGTTTTATCAGTAATGTATGAGAAACATCCACTAATGTAATCAAATTCTGATGATACAGATGAATCTTGTAATTGCAGGGATTGTAATTTTAGTAAAGCAGCTAAAAAGGATAAGTAGTTCTTTCTTTAAATAGCTTCTGTCTTTAGTCAAGTTTGAATATCATGATCAAAGCACTGAACAGTATTTTGAATGTCAGGTGAAGGAGATATTGGAAATATTACTTGGAGCTGTGCAGGATTAAGGACAAGAAGCAAAAGAGGTGTATCAATTGATGAGGAAAGAGTATTGCATGTTGTAGACATTGAACTATGTTCTTGACTACTGATATATATTCACTGCATATCCAAAAGCATTAAAACTGAGAGAAACACTGGGGGACAACTCATCTTGCAAAGAAATATTCCCATATTGATTTAAAGATGAAGCTGAATCTAATTGATTATTTTGACCTGCTACATTTCCATGATTTGGCAACTGTGATGGAATAGGAACTGGAACCATAACTGATATAACCTGAGATGATGTAGATGAAGCTATAGGCTACTGAGAATTTTTTTGTCTTGAATCTTGTGCATAAGGAAATACCATCTCATCAAAAAGCACATGTCTTGATATAATGCATCTCTTAGTGTTTGGATTATAGCAAATAACTCCTTTATAACCCATTGAGTATCCCAAAAATATACATCTCTCAAATCTTGGTTGTAACTTATTATTGTTATAAGGTCTTAACCATGGATAAACTGCAAATCCAAATATCTTCATAGACTTCAAATCTGGTTGCTTGTTATACAATCTTTTGTAAAGAGATTCCAGTGCCAAAGACTTACATGCCATTCTATTTATCAAAAACATTGAATGTGTACATGCATGCCATTTTATTTATCAAAAACATTAAATGTGTACATGCATAATGCCAAAATTCAGCACGTAAGCCAACAACAATGAACAAAGTTATAGCAATCTCTACAATATGTCTGTGCTTTCTCTCAACCACTTCATTTTGCTGCGGAGTGTAGGGACAAGATATCATATGTTCAATCCTTTTTGCATCAAGAAAAGTTTTAAAAGCAAGACTAATGTATTATCATCATCCATCAGTTTGTAAACACTTAATAGCAGTTCCAAATTGAGTAAGAATAAAATTGTAGAATCTCACAAGCACAGCAATTGTATCAGATTTGTTGCACAATGGGAAAATTCACACATACTTTCTATATTCATCAATAAAAGTTACCTAGTATCTATGCCCTTCAATGGATTTTATAGGAGATGGTCCTCATATGTCTGAATGAACCTTCTAAAATGGTAAAGAACACTTATCACTTATAGTAGGAAAAGTAATCATGTACATCTTTCCTTTTACACAGTGAGTACATAGACTATGATAACTATCTATCTCTAGACTTATGTTGGACTGTTTTAACATAACAAACAAAATTCCATGTGTAGGGTGACCCAATCTTTGATGCCAAAGTTTTGACTTTACCAACTGTCCTAGAAAAACTGAATTCTGCACTATAGACTACACTCATTTTGATCATTTGACAACTGGTATTTGAAACAGCTCCCTAGGCTTACTTTTTCCTTGATACAAAACCTCATTTGTCTTCTTGTCCTGCACAAAAAACTCATTTTCATCGCATATAAACCAAATATGGTTATCAGTACACAATTGTTGTACAGATAGAAGACTCGTAATTTTAAGGCACGTGACACATTATTAAGAATAAGTTCATGAGAATTTGTTTGAGTGTAGTGGAACCAATATTGTGGACACCTCTATGACAATGGTCTTAAAGCAACACCCTCTAAGGCTGCTCCAACCACTCGACTTTCAAAAGTGGTTAACAAAGATAGCCTTCATTACATTTTTTTTATTTTTATTTTTTTTTTGTGCAATGGAATCCAACACACGGATGAAACGTGTTTCAAAAAGCATGGCTATCCTGAGTGGTACCTTGAACGGAGGAAGTAGCTCAAGGCATAGAAGAATGCTAGAGGGGCTGGATAAGCGAAGGTTGGCACCAATGTTATGGCTGTAGCTTTTAGCCGCGAGTGCGAGAAAACCACAGATGCTGGTCAAGCCAAGCCAATCCTGTCCGTCATTGGCCCAATGGTTCTCTCAATCCAAAATAATCCAGATAATCCCCGAATAACCATAATTATGTTTATAATTGTGACTCAGGTTGAATTATTGATTTTGGAGCTATTGATCACATGACGTACGACAATCTCTTTTTCAAACTATGACCCCTCATCGTAAAGGGAGCGTTGTCACTACAAATGAAGATATTATATTAGTAACAAGGGCTGGTTCAATTACACATAACTCATCTTTGTCCTTGTACAATACTTTAATTATTACGGGGTTATTGAATCATCTTTTATCAGTTAGTGAGGTTATCGAACAACTAGATTCTATTGTATTAATGTTTTACTTTTTTTGCTTGCTCTAGGATATCCGAACTCGGACGATAATTGTGCGTGGTACTAAGAGAAATGAGTTGTATTATGTGGACAATGTTGCACCTCGCAAAGTAAATCAAGTTTAAAGTGGCAACAGTGCCAAACTCAAGAAAATTTTGTACTGACATCAACGACTTGAGCATGCCTATTTCGGTATTTGGGAAAATCAATTTCGTCAGTTTTTTACTGGTGTTTTAGACTCTGATCTAGAGTGTCATATTTGAACTTTAGCTGAGAGTCATCGAACTTATTATCTGTTTAGTTTCAATAAAAGTACTGTTTTTTTTGTGAGACCATGATTTTCCAAGGCTAGAGTAAGGTTGATCTAAATACTATTACCTCAGAAGTCTGGTCATGGACTCATTAGCTCTAGGCAGAGCTATATCAGATGGAGTAAGGTGTCACCATCACTCTACTTCGGGGTAATAGATGGAGTCCAAGCAACTCACTGGATGACTAAGCTTGTTCCACCATACATGCGATTTGATCCGGATATAGACACAATCAAATCCTATAAGTCTTAAAGTTCTTATAATCTAGGAATAGGTGTGCCACAAGTAATCACAACTCCAAAAGGGATGCAATATTTACTTACTAGATATCCTCTAGGATTCTCCAGGCTTAAAACGAGGATTCTATCTTGAAAATGCCTCTCTCCCAAGGTATAAATACACCCATTTAGGGTTCATCTACAGTAACGCAATCTATAAACTTGAATTCTCTTGCCTACTGCTTGACTCTAAAACCATTCACTAACTTGACCGTCGGAGAACCTTTGGCCAACACATCCCCCCCAGCCTAAGGTTTGCTTACGGTTGTTTAATGTTTTGCAGGTTGCTTAGGATTACACGGATTTGTGCTCAATCGCCGCTCACGAAGGTGCACATATATGGTTCCCACACTTTTGAGTTAGTCCATTCAAATGTTTGGGGTTCTTCTCCTATTTCCATTAGACAAGGAACTCGATGGTTTATTTTATTTGTGAGTGATTGCACTAGAATGACATGGCTATATGTAATGAAACACAAGAGTGATGTTACCTTTATTGTTGAAAAATTTCATCAAATGATTTGCACCCAGTTTTCTATCCCTATCAAAGTAATTTCCTTAGACATTGGGGGTGAATATGTGAAGGTCGAACTGTTTAAATTTTGTGGAGCACATAATCTTGCATGAGAATAATTGTCCTCAAACACCTCAACAAAATGGGGGTGGCATAATGGAAAAATAGGCACATCTAAACAACATTATCTCTCCTCATTAAAGTTTCCACTCAGTGGGAATTTAGGAGAATTATGTACTCCTTTGGCGATATTAGCATATCATGTATCCTTGCCCTCTGGACTCACCCTTGCTCCTCGCATTTTTTGGGTGTGGCGTACGTTGACCTTCACAAGAATCAACACTCCAAACTTGATCCATGTTCAGTGAAATGTGTTTTTTATATGTTTACTCCAAAATAGAAAGGTTATTGGTGCTACCAACCTTCATCCCGAGACTCTATGTAACTATGGATGTTATATTTTCCGAATCAGAAATTTTCTTTTCTTTTGATGAACCCAATCATGCCTTTTAGGAGGAGATAACTTATATATGAGGACCAATTTGGTATAAGAAGAAGCGGATGTCGAAAAGTCGACCGCCTAACAATCGATCGAACACTTACTTGTGTCAACTAAACAGTTGGTCGTCACTCACCTGTATTTGCCAAACAGTCAGCCGAGCCTAAAGAGGAAACAATGTTGGGTTTTCAGGCATAGTATTGGTTAATTTGAATAATTAAATATGTAGCAGAAAAATAATAAATAACATATAATATGTTATCTCAATTATATATCTGGTTGGTTGTAATTGATAAGTTAACACATAAAGATGGCAAAGTAATTTATTATATGAATATTTGACCATGCACGTGCCGCTTTGTAAGATCATCCTTATGCTTGCCATCATTCTCTTCATGATTGATCACGTGAAACTCTCCAAGCGTTGAGCTTCTAAGAGTATCCACACTGAATGATAAAATGATTGATTTAAATGTGCTAACAATATGTCTCATTTGGATCAATGGAATTGGCGACACACTAGGGTGGTTTTGGCAATGTATTTTATCTCCTTAATTTGAGGGACAAATCTTAGCATTAGAGACTTCTGAGAAAATAAATGGGCTTTAGTCCATGCGTCAAGTCCTATTCACTTGTCCACTTTGGGCTTGTGACTTGGATCCCTTTTAATTAAATAAAGTCCAAAACCTTTTTAATTAAAACATGTTCAGGAGGCCCAAATGATTAATCCAATAAAATTAAAAATGATTACATCTTAAGGAAAACTAATAAAAATAGTTTGAAAACTTTGAATGTTAACCAAAAACCATGCAATAATTTTATTTAATGGTTAAGACAAAACCCAATACTAAACCAATCCAATTAAAATGGCTCAAGCAATGAGTTTCCAAATATGCCCCTAACGGCAAGCTTTTATCTGTTTAATATCTCTCCTCTTTTGGATCTCTCTGCTATTCTCTCTCCCCCATTTCTTCCTTGACATTCCATCATGTTTTAGTTTCTAGTGGTTAATTTTCTTTATTTATCTTTGTGATCCACCCGTGGAAACCGAAAGTGAACGGCAAGCAGTGGGAATCGAAGCACACAAATGTTTTTGAACCAGAAACATATTGAGCCTTTGCCACATTCATCCATCCCAAAATCAACTTCTCCAAATCCTCCAAAGAAGAACAAGCCTGCCCAATAGTGCACACAAGCTTGGTCTTCTCCAATTGTACACACAAGCTTGGTCTTCCTCAACCCCAAAAAACCCTTCTCCCTGAACTCTCTTTCCGACAACGCATCAAGCAAACTCTTCAAAATTTTCAAACTCTTCTCCACCTCCAAATCCACCTGCACCGCCTACACTCCACCACCGCCAACTTTCCCGTTCAATTTCTTCCCATTACAAGACACCCCATGATGTAAATCTGTTAGACCAAAATCTTTTTTCTCTAAATTGGCACCTG
This sequence comes from Heteromeles arbutifolia, assembly GCA_024362995.1. NCBI lineage: Eukaryota > Viridiplantae > Streptophyta > Magnoliopsida > Rosales > Rosaceae > Heteromeles > Heteromeles arbutifolia. The sequence continues at coordinate 6,295,591 of JANCRC010000010.1, read as the reverse complement.
GGCTCTCAGCTTTGATACCAAAAAACGTATGGATCGAATGGCCAGCTACCGCCATGGATTTGATGAACAGATTGAATGTGAAATGAACTTTCTTGATCAAATACCAGAAAGAAAGATCAAGATAAGAAGAAAGACTGAATCTTTGTGAGTAATGGAATCGAGGAATTAAGTTTTTGTCGATGAATATTAAGGATTATCGGATCAAAAACTCTGTAGATTACTTTTAAGCAAAGAATGAATATCTGGGTTTTTCATTTTTTGTTGGGTCTCTTTGTTCTCTTGTTTTGAATTTTTATTTAAATAATTGGTATTAGTTGTGTTACTTACATGCATTGAATTTTCCCACTATTTTGAAACAAAATAACCTGCATTATTTCTTAAACAAATAAAATAATTCACATTACTTCTGAAAATATAGCAAAATAACCCACAATAATTCTGAAACTGAAACAAAATAATCCACACTATTTCTAAAACAAAAACAAAATTACACTATTTATGAAACTCACCAACATAACCCACACTATTTCTGAAACTACAGCAAAATTACACTATTTATAAAATTAAATCAAAGTAGCCCACATTATTTCTGAAACTGAACCAAAATAACCTACAATATTTCTGGAAAGGAACAAAATACACACTATTTTGAAACTACAACAAAATAATCAATACTATTTTTGAAACTAAACCAAAATAACCCACTTTTTTTTTTATAGAAGAGAACAAAATAAATATTATTTCTGGAACTACAGCAAAATAACCTACACTACTTCTCAAACTGAACCAAAGTAACCCACTATTTATTGAACTACATCAAAATTACACACTATCTTTGAAAACTAAACCAAAATAACACACACTATTTTTGGAATTACAACAAAATAACACACTTTTTTTTAAACAATAGCAAATTGTACGTCTATCTGACTATTTATGGAACTACATCAAAATTACACATTATCTCTAAAAACTAAACCAAAATAACACACACTATTTCTGGAATTACAACAAAATAACACACACTATTTTTGAAACAATAGCAAATTGTACGTCTATCTCATGGATCGTATAAGACAATTAACTCATGCTTTAACATCGTCAACTAATTAATTGTTTTAAAAGATTGAGAAGCAGCTTGTTACACAATTAATTACATTCATATATTATGGCCGATATATATTGGAAGTCAAATGGCATGCTTCAATGTCCTTAAATCAGGGGAAACAAAATTTTCAGTAGCAATTTGTTTGGGTTAATATTTGAACATTGGGCTGCAAGTGTGAAGAAGCCCAGGGATGCCAACTAAAAGGAGACTTGCCTGAAACCCAGCACCAAGCCCAGAGACAAATTGGCGTCTCCCTATTAATGCATAGGCCATATACCTATGCATTAAATACCAAGTGATGGAGACTAACTCACAATCAATCAAAACGCACTTTTCAGTGGCAATACAAGTAAAATGTTGATGACTCGCTACCCTCCAAGTTGCTTTCGGGCAAGAGTAAAGACACAGCAGTTGGGCTAATTCGTTTATAAAAGGAGGAAAAGGCCCCAGAGACAAAGACACTTAACCAATCAAACAAACAAACAAACATACAAACTCTGCTCTTAAGCCAAATTTGCATCCAAAAGCTGTAGTCAACCCAGATCTCAGTCATTTTCAGGATCATTCCCTACAAAAGCCATCTTTTTGTCTTGTTTAAAGCTCTTCTACCACCCCTAGTGGCATAGTTCCTTTGTGTAAACTTGTTTACCATCCATCCTTTTTAGCACACAACCTTTGTAAACTCAAAAAGAAGTGATCGCAAGAGGTTCAACCTTGCCTGACAAGGTGAAATCTTGCTCAAAGCTCTTTGTTTGTCTTCTAAGTTAATAGATCTACTGCTTAATGTATTCTCCAGCATGTATCCAAATCATTCCCATCAGTTTTCTTACTTTAAGAATCTCATTTGCACTTGGATCTGGTTAGTTTAATGAATATGCTTTCATTTAAAGATTAATCTGGAACCAAGTAAGTGGCTTAAGGGGATCTGGACTCCCTTCATTCGAACGTACAAGACTATGAACTAAAAGTCCTTGGCCACAAGGCAAGAAAAAGAACTTAATGTGGACTTAACCCATCCACAACAATCATTTGATAACAAGAAGTTCGAGTAACTTGGGGCGCAAGTAATCGTCTAAACACACTCTTGTTCTACATCTGCTATACTGAGATAGCAGTGGCATGCCTAGCACTTAGTTAGTTTTGATTGCGAGCCTCAAGGCCTACACCTAAGGCCCCACAAAGGCACCTTTCAAAACTAACTTTGTTCTCTTCTTGCAGATAAACAGCAAGCAAGAGCCCGACTACACATCGCAAGTGCCAATCCCTTGGGAAGCTGTGTTGAGTGCCGAGAAGCCCTATCCGGAGAAATCTTCCTCTAAACATAATTTTGGCACGCCCGGTGTGATCACAGTAGTCTTGTATACCAAGAAGAAGAAAGAAGGAGAAAACCTTTAAGTGGAACATAGAGTATAGGCTACCTTAGTGTTTACCAACATCAAACCTGACAGATCACCCAGAGAATGTTCCCTCTTCACAAGGACCAACCGTTCTGAGAAGCTCGACCTCATCTGAGGAGTCAGAGGGAATATTAACCAATGAAGACTTGCAAGCCACCATGGTGCAAGTGCTGAGAAGTATGGAGAAGATTTCCTTGGAAACCAGGGGAAAAGTCAGCAGACTCTGTTCTTTAACAGGGAGTTTGTAGAGAATACTAGATTTGGAGCACTCTACTCCAAAAAATGGTTATGCCAAGGGAGTAATGAGGGAGCACAACCCGGAGAAGGAACCAATTATTCCATTCATTCCTTTACTCAAGGAAAAGAATGGTAAAAATAAAAACAAGGAAGGATCTGGAATTAGTCAACCAGCGTTGGAGGGAATCCTAGAAACGGAGTTGCCTGACCTCCTACTATTTTCACTTAATAGTAGAGGGTAGAGCGGGCAAGAAAGGATGAAGTATGGGATACCCCAGTTAATCGGGAATCCAGTGGGAAAGGCGAGCCTACCATGGCAGACAAGCATCTTCCTTATAGGCCATCACCATCGGGCAGTAAGGGAGAATATGCTAGATGAAAACAGCCCGACCTAAAGAAGGAAACCTTCTCGAGCAATGACCACAGCCCAAAGTGGGGAGCCCCACATACTCCACACAACAATGCAGCTAACTAGCAGTTCAGGGAGGAGTTAGCCAAGTTGAAAAGGATGATGGTGCAGAACGTTCAGCCACAGGCTCGCTCGCTGTTTATGATCACCTATCAAAAGCCCTATCCTGAGTACGTTGATGAACAGAACCCTTTTCCAGTCAACTTCAAGATACCCGCGTTCCCAACATTCAGCGGAGAAGACGGCAATGTGTCTTCCAGAGATCATACTTTCAAGTTTTCTAATCACCGTGTGGCATTTAAAGACAATTCCAACTACAAGTTGAGATTGTTTAGAAACTCCTTGGTGGGCTTAGCATCTCGGTGGTACTTTATGTTGCCCCCTAATTCTATTGCCAACTGGGGGCAAATGGAGATGGCATTCCACGAGCAGTTTTACAGGGTCGAGCCCGGGATGACTATCAACGATCTGGTTGAAGCCAAGCAATATGAGCATGAGTCTACTGAGGACTTCATGATGAGGTTCAGGAGGACAAGGATGAGGTGCCAATTCCGTATAAATCATGCACAGATCATATCCATCGCTCAGAAGGCGTTGAGATTGCCTTTGCGGAAGAAGTTTTATGACATACAATTCAATGAGTTGCAAGAGTTGGTGATTGCGGCCACCACGTATGAGAAGATGTTGCTTGAAGAACAGCAAATGAATCACTCATCTAAAACTCCTCAGTTCTACAAAAGCAAAGCGGCCATTCACCAAATGAAGTTTGAAGAAGTCGAGCCAGAAGAAAATAATGGCCATAGATGCATGTCCGCGACAGAGATGACTACCTCCTTCAAACCTTTGATAGTGAAGGGGTTAGTTCAGCCAGTCAAGGATCAGAATGTGGTCATGAATTATGGTGGATTTGTCCCCCATGAAGCCCTTCAAATACCAGAGTTATTCCTTTGAATTAACCAAAGCCGTGAAGATCTATGAGGAGTTGGTTCGGGCGAAAGTAATTGTGCTCGACAGCACCAAAAAGCTACCCAAGCATGAATAACTAAGAGGGAATAAGTACTACAAGCTGCACTATACTTTCAACCACTTCATAACCAATTGTGTCCAGTTCAAAGATTGGATACAAGACCTTATAGTGAAAGGAAAACTGTTGTTGGAGAAACCTCAGGCCAACATGATGATTGACGCGGATCTCTTCCCGGAAGCCCCAATAAACATGATCAACTTGACATGGGCTGAAAAAAGGGAAAGGGAAGGCCACCTGGGAAGTGAGGGTAGAAATAAGGCAAGTTGATAGGCCAACTGAAGGAGCTATCAAGTTGCCTGAGAAACCCAAGGCAACCATAGTCAAATGAGTGGTGTTATGCAGCAAGTGTCAGTGTGAATGTGAGGTGGAAGTCTCAGCGTCAGGAGCCATTATCGATCAAGAGCTGATCAGAAGAAAAAAGAAAAAAGAGCAAGAAACCCGCAGGAATATCATGCGGGCAGATGAGAAAGAGACGCCCATGAATGTTTTCCAAACGTTGGGAGGAGACTCTCAACCAAAAGGTTTGTCAGAAGTGTTCAGAAATTACGAAGCTTCTGAAGAAGTGAAGGACAAAAAAGCCAATGTGCCAAGATGGGTGGATGTGAGGCCACCTCAGCCAAGCTGTGCCGGGGGAAATGTTAGGATGAAGGGGATGACAGTGAATCTAGTCACAAAGAAAAATCCTGCTCGACTCGGGCGGAAATGGTATGTGGTTGGAAATGATGGGAGGCCCGTCAAAGAAATAAGAGCCTCTATGATCAGGAAAGTCTAGAGGCAACACAAAGCCCACATGAACTCATTGAAAGTCCTCATTGCTTCAGAAACCTCTAAGAATTTAAAGTTTGAGAAAGTACCTGATGGAGGAAGAAATCAACTTCATTGGAGAACCAGGAATGAGGTAGAAAAAGCTAATAGCAAGACCGAAGGGGAAGGAGACCATGTGCTGCAAAACCCTCATCTTAGGAAATACAGAATCTTGAGGAGAGCTCAAGAAGATATGGTGATGATGCCAACCCCAAGATGGAGCCCGGAACCAATTTGTTTTGGAACTATCTCACCTGAGAGGGGGTTGCCCGCACCATTGTTGGTTGATACTCTCTGTGAAGTCCCAGAACAAATGCCAAACTTTGGCATAACTCAAGATGAGGCGCTGCCCAAGCTGATGCTGCTAGAAGAAGCGCAGGCCTGGTTAGATGAGTTCATAGAACACATTGGGGGCAAGAAGGAAGACTTACCTGGACCTTGCAACTTCCACGTAAACATGACATATGTTTTATCTACCATGTTTTGTCCCAAGCATGATCAACCCGCCATAATAAAGGGTGATTACTTGGCAACAGAACCTATGACGGCACATGTTAGTGTTGAGGGAGCGGGAAAAGAGGAGTCGGGCAGAGCAAGTTTGCTTGAACCCACAAGGAAGGAGCCCGAGAGAGTGTACACTGATAGAATGGTCTTCAGTCACCCAAATTTGACCCTAGCCAACCATCTCAAGCCCATTTATGTAACTGCTCATCTGGAGGGAGTTCCCTTCAAGATATTTTTGATTGATGGGGGAGCTGGGGTCAATGTGTTGCCATACAAACAAATGAAGAAGATGTGCAGAAGCGAGGAGGATCTCATCCCCACAGATTTAACGGTTTCCAATTTTTCTAGAGCCATCACTAGAACTCATAGGATATTACCTCTTGAGGTTGACTTGGGTTCTAAACAGATCATGCTGGCCTTTTTCGTTGTGGACAGCACTTCCATATATGGAGCTTTACTAGGCCAAGATTTGATTCATCAGAGTCTCTCGGTGTCTTCTACTCTGCATCAACAAGTAGCAGTTTACCATGAGGAATGAGCTATGAGACTAGGATTTTAGGAAATGGTGAAGGCCGAGTCACGGCCATTCCTTCCCACCGCCAATGTGGCAGAAGCCAACTTTTACAATCCTAGTATTGGGATTCTCCAATGTTTAAAAGCTGATGAGAACGGCCGCCCGACTAAGGTGACGACCCAAATGTTGTTGGAGCAAGGATTATTCTTCACCAGGGAAGAATATGATAGACCCCATATTGTCCCAACTCCTTGACACTAGTAATATCAGTGCAAAGAAGAAATGACCAAGTAATTGCAGTCAAGTCCTTAATGAAAAGACTGTTGGTGTATGGAAGAGAGAGAAAGTAAGAAAGGGAGAGCTTAGTCGACAAACAAAATAAAGAAACTTCAAGTAGCCAAAACCAAGGTGAAGAAGGCCTACTTGGGAAAGACCTTTTGTTATTCACCAAGCAATGGATAAAGGGGGAATATCATCCAACTTCTTGAGGTGTTAGAAATTGTTATATTGAAGAGGGTTAATGATTTCAAAGATGAGTAAAATTAGATGGTGTAGTAAAAGCTTCAATATAATGCAAGAAGTAAAACAAGTCAAAATAGAAAAAATATATTGTATTCTATGGGAAAAGGGTTGCAGTTGATCCTAGCCTAACAGATGTACGTCTTCACCCAGAGTAATTATTCTGGAGTAATAAGTCTGCATAAGTGTGAAAATCCTGGTAGACTTGGCCAATACAGTACTACTGTTAACAAGTTGAGACTCGGCATCTTCCAGTTCCGTATTTGCTTTCGTTACTTCTTCAATTTTTTGCTGAAGTTTACCGAGGAGAGTTGCTTGTTCAGTCTTCAACACAGCAAGTTACTCCAATAACTTCTGGATATCGGAGGTCACCACCTTGATCCTCTCATCCGTCACTGAACCTTCATCCACTAGCTGCTGAATTTGAGTTGAAGTACTGGATTGTTTCCCATTGAAGCACCTCACCCAATTGGCTTGCCTCTCAGCTCGACTATGCTGATCTCGGAGAGCCCTCAAGTTCTCAAAATATGAGAAGAATGACTCATACTGAACTCTTGATCGTTGATAAGCCTTAAACAGGTCAGCCACAATTTTTTCTACATCATGAAGGGCCTTGAGGCTAAAGGATGCTGAGAAATCCCTTCTAGACCATTCCTGGAAAACTCGGCGTTGATCTTAAAGGCCTGAAGACTCAAAATGATGCCTTGAAGATTTTAGCTTTGTCTTAAGCTACCCAAATTCTTTAAAAAGCTCAGGCAATGATACTGTACAAGGAACCGGTACATGGGAAGAAGGTTGTACTCCAACTACTTCAGAAGATGTAGCAAGGGAAGAGGTTTCGACAGAGGGAGGAGCTTGAGAGATAGAATCAGTGGTGGTCTTGGTCTTTTTCTTAAGCCTAGGGATATGAATCCCTCTGACCCCAGAAGCTAGAGGAAGCCGAGGAAGTTCTGTTGTGCGCAGAAGGCGCGGTGGAGATTTGCCTGAATGTTCCCCAGAACCCTGTTGCAACCAAGGGAGATAAGTTAAATAGAAAGTTTACAAATCAGAATAAAGGAAGGCGAGAAAAGAGAGGTCAATATACCTGAGTTGAACTCAGAGTCTTGGAAAAAGATGGAGAAGAAGTTATTTTTTTCAATTGTTGGGAAGAACCATCGAGAAGATCATCCTTGCTTGTTGAAGAAGAAGGAATATTGCCCAAACCTTCACCGGAGGCCTATAAACATCAAAAACGAAAAGTGTCAGAAGAATAGCTTACAGAAAACAAGAAGCAAAAGTTTAATAATGATATACCTGAGGTTGAGAGATGGGCCCTTCAGAAGTAATAACCACACCAGGAGAAGCTGCTCGAGAAGCTCGTGGGCTAGTTGCTTCTGAGACCACAGGGATCTCAGGGACTACGGGCTTCCCAAATGCAAAAGCTGTTGGTCGATGAGAGGTTTGTACAGGGGAAGACTAAAAAAGGTATAAAAAAATAAAAAATAAGTATAGAGGGAGGGAAACTTCAGACATAAAAATGCTAAAATAGCAAATACTCACCGAGTTGTTATCCTCATCTATGAAGTACAGTATTGCCCCTGTCTGTGGATCGAATTGAGAGGTTGGAGTCACCGCCATTGCAGGAGCAAGGTTGGAAAACTTGGGAGTTGAGCCCTGCCCGATCGTAGACACGGGTTCCTTGACCTTGACCTACAAAAAGTATAATACAAGTTTTAAAGCCCTGGGATTGGTAAAGATACAAGTCTAAAAGAATTAAAAATAGATATACCTTTGAAGACTTGGCCTGTGGAGGGGAAGTTGGTACCATTCGGGCTGAAGTTGGAAAGGCCTCAGGCAGAGAGACATTTTCTTCCGTTATGGCCTATCTCAGGCAATCGGGCCAAGAGTTAAGAAGAAAAAAAAGAGTGAAGGGGAAGAGTTCAAAGGAGTAAAACTTAAAATGAAAGCCATACCTCTAGTGCTGCAAGGGTAGAATATCACAAATCCTTAGCTTGTTAATACATCTCAGCCCCCAGGGGATCATCCTTGGAAACAACAATAGGCCTCTTGGTTTTATAGGGCCCTAAACCCAGAAGAAGTTGAAATTTTTAGTTCTTAAATGCAAATTGCAAGCAGAAGGGAAGGATCAAACAAAATTCACTTACTAGAAGCCATCTGTTTCTTCCTACCCACGCCTGCCTTAGCTACAGAGGTAGAAGATTTAGAGGTTTTAGAGGTTTATGCCCTCGTCCTTTTCTTTGTTAAGGCTGCTCGCGGACCAATGGTGGAAAGTTAAGTTCGAGGTCGCTCTTCGAGCTCAGATTCAGAAGTCTCTACTACTATTGCCAAGTTCGACGCGTTACCCAGGGCCCTACAATAGGTTCTGCCTCATCCCTAGAGTCTCCAAGCAACTCAAAGAGGTCCCTACTTGTTCCAACACCTCGCCTTTTCGCTTCAGCCGCGGCTTCTTGAAGCACAAATGCATCCCTATCCTCTTCATCTTGCCCGACATTCATCTCTGGGGGATTGCCTTAGGCTGCAAATACAAGAGGAACCAGGAAAAAGGTCAAAGAGAGCAAATTCGTAAGGATTTCAAGTTAAAAGAGAGTAAGAAATACCTATTAGAATAAATTGATTATTCTGATGAATCATTTCCTTCCAATTCTCAAGCTCGCCCGAGTTAGGGTAGGATTTAATTGAAAGATGCTTGAAAAGACGATCATGAGCATCATGCAAATCGCCTCCATACTTCTTGATCCATTTTGCCTCCCACCAGGAAGTGAAGTTTAAAGTACATTCGAAATTGAGGGCCATTGGTTTTCGGGCAACCTTGCTCAATACCTCGAGGCTTCGTCGGGCTGCTAAGAAGGTAACTTCTTGAGACGAGTGAAGACGATAGGAGGTGCTGCAATGAATGGAGTCGAAGAAATGCACTGGGATAGGTTGTTTGAACCCTAACTGCCTAGCACAGAAGTTGGGATGGTAAACCTCCAACCCGCGCTCATAGCGGTCACTTCTTACTCCACATGCTAGATCCCTTGGTTGGATACAACTTATAAACCTCTCTCTGCATAAGGGATTAGCGTCTTCTCCAAAGGCATCCTGAAAGTCTTGGTCAGAAAACCAAGGATATCTCCTAAGCATGGAGGCCCCTCATTCTAGGTCTGCCGGAGTCTTGCAGACTCTGAAGAAATAAAGGTAACAAAAAGTGGAGTGGTTAGTTAGAGAAGCTTCAGCTAAGATTCGGGCAGGAGCAACACCCTCGGGGAATTCACAGTTGGGAGCCCGAAGCTCAGGGAAAAACCATTGAAGCCAAAGCTGAATTATCCAAGTCTGACCATTCAAGTTAGTTTCAAACGGACCATCCTTGGTAATCTCATACAAAAGATGATAAAGATGAGCAAGGAAGAAAGGGCCAATGGATACATCGTCAAAATTGTGAAGAGTTTCTACTAGAGGAATCCATTCCACTTTCACTCCTTTAGATTTATTGGGGAAGACATGTTTGTTAAGCCAGTAGAAGAGACATGTTTGTTAAGCCAATAGAGGAGAAAATACATGTGCTCCTAATCTCTATTGACGTTAGAGGAAGAGGGGCCAAATTCCTTCTTGGCGAATGGGATGAAACCTGTGAAGGAAGTTCCATAACCCTTGAAGGTTGCAGAGTTATACTCCAGATGGAGAAAGGGAGCAGAGCTGCCCGAGCTCTCAGCAGTCGGACGAGAATGAGGAGCCCAGTCATGAGTAACGTCCATAATTCTACCCGAAGGCCTTAACCCGAAGACCTGCTCCATGTCAAGGATAGTCGGGGACATTGGACCCATCCTGAAGTCAAAGGTATTGGTGGCTGAGTTCCATAAGAGAATGGCTGTTATGAGAAGCTCGGGCTTAGAGATCACGGTGGTCTTAGAGAGCATTATCAATTCGTAGACACCGTTGTTTATCCACTTTTGCTTAAAGGTTGGCTCGAGCTCATTAATCCATTTCGTCCATTCTTCATCCTTCATTAGAGGAAACCCACGGCAATGGTTTGACCACTTGGATAAAGAAATGCCCGACTTAGCCTGAAATGGTTTAGGGGTGAACCATTTCTCCTTGGGCATGCTGTTCTCAATAACAATTGGGACCTGAGAAGTCCATGCATGGCCCAATGAGTGTACCCATCCCTCTTCGAAGAAAAGCTCAGTGTGTAGGCCTGCCGAAGGGCAATGAAGGCTGTTGAGAAGACGACGCATGGTGGAAATCCCCTCACCAGTCTCGCAAGTGATTTGGGTTTGAACAACTTTGGGTGCCATTAGGGACTCTGAGAAGATGATTAAAGGAAGGTTGAAATTAGAGGGCGAGAATTGAAGAATTGAGAAGGCAAGAGCGTACTAGAGTTTCTGCAAATTCGGAATCTCAAGTTGGCTTTGGTGCTTTGCCAAAGGGTTTAAGTGAGAATTATATGGTGAGTAGTTACTTAGTCGTGGGTTCATGGGTTAGTGGAAAGGTCGTGTTAACCGACGGCTACATTAAATGGCACGTGTCCCGAGTGAAGGCATAAGACGGCTATTCAATCATTATTTACGCCTCGGTTTGCAGGCTCAACAACGATTGAATGGGGCACTATTTGGGTTAATATTTGGACATTGGGCTGCAAGTACGAAGAAGCCTAGGGATGCCAACTAAAAGGAGACTTGCCCGAAGCCCAACACCAAGCCCAGAGACAAATTGGCGTCTCCCCATTAATGCATAGGCCATATACCTATGCATTAAATGCCAAGTGACGAAGACTAACTCACAATCAGCCAAAAAGCATTTTTCAATGGCAATACAAGTAAAATGTTGATGACTCACTACCCCTCCAAGTTGCTTTCGGGCAAGAGCAAAGACACAGCAGTCGGGCTAATTCGTCTATAAAAGGGGGAAAGAGGCCCCAGAGACAAAGACACTCAACCAATCAAATAAACAAACATACAAACTCTACTTTTAAGCCAGATTTGCATCCAAAAACTGTAGTCAGCCCAGATCTCAGTCCTTTTTAGGATCATTCCCTACAAAAGCCCTCTTTTGTCTAGTTTAAAGCTTTGCTACCACCCCTAGTGGCGTAGTATCGATTCCCTTGTGTAAACTTGTTTACCATCCATCCTTTTTTAGCACACAACCCCTGTAAACTCAAAGAGAAATGATCGCAAGAGGTTTAACCTTGCCCGACAAGGTGAAATCTTGCTCAAAGCTCTTTGTTTGTCTTCTAAGTTAATAGATCTACTGCTTAATGTATTCTCCAGCATGTATCCAAATCATTCCCATCAGTTTTCTTACTTTAAGAATCTCATTTGCACCTAGATCTGGTTAGTTTAATGGATATGCTTTCATTGAAAGACCAATCTGGAACCAAGTAAATGGCTTAAGGGGATCTGGACTCCCTTCATTCGAACGTACAAGACTATGAACTAAAAGTCCTTGGCCGCAAGGCAAGAAAAAGAACTTAATGTGGACTTAACCCATCCACGACAATCCTTTGATAACAAGAAGTTCGAATAACTTGGGGCGCAAGTAATCGTCTAAACACACTCTTGTTCTACATCTGCTATACTGAGATAGCAGTGGCATGCCTAGCACTTAGTTAGTTTTGATTGCGAGTCTCCAGGCCTACACCTAAGGCCCCACAAAGGCACCTTTCAGAACTAACTTTGTTCTCTTCTTGCAGACAAGCAGCAAGCAAGAGCACGCCTACACATCGCAAGTGCCAATCCCTTGGAGAGCTGTGCTGAGTGCCGAGGAGCCCTCTCCAGAGAAATCTTCGCCCCAACACAATTAACTTGCAGCGGCAATATGTAGGATTGCATGTTTTTGCATATATATCTATATATATGTTTATATATAAAATAAATAAATATGTTTCGAAATTAATTAAATTAATCTTTATGCCTTTCGTGAACAAGTATGTCTTTGCTTTTCATTATTATAGTGAGTTTAGTCTTTCATTGTTTACACGAAAGCAAAAAGAAATTGCAGTTTGCAATTGTTTGTTTATAAATCATTCGCTTTGTAAAGTTGCTTTGATTTTACATTGTATTGATAAGCTTTAATTTTACTTTGTATTGGGAGCCAAAGCCCAGCTGTCCAAAAAATAATGAAAGAATCTTAAAATGAAAGTCAACTTTTGCTCATGGGTATTTAACATGATTGATGCTTTGCTATGTTAAACTAAAAGAGAATTTTAACAAAAAAAACTCTCAATACTGTTCACTTTAACGAAAAACTATATTTTTACACTAAAAAGTCAATCCTGGTACTATTCACTTCATTATCGTTAAAACTCAAAATTTTCAAGTTTTTTTCATTAGTTTTCCTTAAATTTTTAGGATGCATACGAGTTTATCAAAAGGAGGGAAGAGACCTAATGGTGAGTTTTCTGACACAATAGGTTCCGTTAGGGACAAAGGCTGGAAAAAAGAATTTATTTTGTTTTGGGCTTTTAATTCAGCTCATGTGTGTTCAATGTTTAAAGGCTTGATATGGATTACTTTTGTCCTTATGATTAAATATGAAGCCCTTTTGGTTAAATGATAGTATATGGTTGTTTTTGGTTAAATCAAACTTAATCCAAGCCATTTTCATTAAAGCTCCCTATATCTTATCCTCATCCTAGTTACCGTTGCTAGAACTACTATATGTGTGCTACCTCTTAGATTCTAACCAAAGCCTGCAATGAAATAATTAATTAATTAATTAACTCCACAAACCATGATTGACACCTAACAACATTTCATGACTACCCGAATTAGTAGAAGCATACGTGAACTAATCATGATACTTTTTCAAACCTTAATTGTAGTTACAATGTCATTCATTCTTCTATCATCCGTATCCCATTAAATTTATGTGATATATGAAATTATGTCAAATCACATATAGATATCTATGATCACCATGATTCATCTCATGTGGAAGCATTTCTTATAAACAAAGATTGATCAATAGTTACTCTAGTCAAAGATTTTCGAGATTGATCTTCATGTGGCTTTCAGGAATATGCCCTTTTATTGAATAATTACCAGAAGACAAAGGATTTTCTATTGTGTATTCATGTATCTCCATACTTATAATATGAACCGGAGTACTAGTAACAAATGACAATAATCAATGTTATTACAAATTATAGCAATGTGATAGCTAGATTATGAATCTTCTTTACATAGGACTCAAATGTGAACGATTTATGGGATGAAAAGAAAAGGTATATTCTGTTTCATTTTAAGAAGTAACGATATTTATTGTAAAACAATAACAAAGAGTTACAATCTTCAAAAAGAATCAGCAGGGGATTGGAAAATTAATTGAGCCACAAGACTGATTCAAAATTCATATGTAAAAGCCACAAAAAAGCTAGGAAAACAAACAACACGTACACCAGTTAATAATGGAAGACATAAACATTATACTCCACAACAGCATCTCCAGTTTTGATGTCAAACTGATGAGTGCTAGCATGAGCATAGCCACGAGCAAATCGGAAAAGCCCGCTTCCTCCAACTATCGGCATCTCCCTCACAGCTGAGAACACGGCGTTGCGCCCCAACACACTGAGAGTGCTACCATTATACTTCCCTTCAACAAAAACAAAGTTCAAAGCCATCAAAAAGCCCACCTCACTTTGTGAAGCTGAAGCATAAATACCTTGGGCTTTTCCGACTAGCTTAGAGCTCGATTCAGGGCCGATAGTCAATGGATCGTCCATCATAACCACGGTGCCAAAGCCAGTCATGGAAGTGTTTGTCGTGTGTGCCTCAGCCACTTTAATTGCCGTGGGGGTTCGGCCACCTACTATGTCATGGAAGTAGAAGTGCAGATGGCTCAGTTTCTCTCTCTTTAGACCATGTTTTGATGGAGATAAGGGTCTTGAGAAATGGTGAATCTCTGAAGTGACAAGGGCTGAGAAGAAGAAGAAGAAGAAGAAGAAGGAAATGGTTATGAGAATGGTGTAGGTAGAACTGAGGTTTTGGAGGGTGGCCATTGTAGAGAGTTGAGGATGGTATAGAGCTTTTTGAAGGGGAGAGAAGTATAAAGGGTTTTTAGGACCAGTAGTTTTGTTTTGGGCAACCTTAATATATAGAAAACGAAATGGATTTGAATAATTGTAGAAGTTGGCATAACAAGTTGTGACAGATGAGAAAAGTATTAGGGAGTGTGTTTAATTGGGATTTGATTTTAAAGAACTTTAAAAGTAATAGATTTTGATGGATTTTATAGTGTATTTTAAACTTTTAAAAAGTTACTTTTTCTCTAAGATTATTAAAATCTTAATCGAAATGTAGGAGATATTGGACTATTTTGGATGTAGTTATTTCGACAAGACATATTTTGTGTCGTATTGACATAGCACGTAGGTTGAGAATAAGAATATTTTGTTTTGATCGCCAAACTATATGTCAAACTATATGTGTTGTTATTAATTTATGGTGTTATAATATATGTTTATATTTATTAATACTATAATATAGGTTAATAAAATATCAACAATATTGTATAACACATGAAGAATAACAATACGTGTCAGCATACTCGTCAAACTCAAAATTCTTCTACCAAAAACAACCATAAGTCTTCGACGAAGGAGCCCAGTATTTGTTCTTTTCAAGGTTTGGTAGGAGGAGGCTCCACTGCATTAACTTCGAGTATAAAGAAACAAGCAAAAGGTGTCGAAAGAAAAACCCTAGCCTCCACACACTTACAAAGACTGAAGAAATTAGTGGTTGCCATATTGTTGAGTCCATGGAGGTCAAACGGTTGCCGTATTGTTAAGAGCACAATGAAGTTAAAGGAAGATTTGGCTGCTATCTAAAGACGACTAAACCAACAGTCTTCTGGAAATATGCAAATTCCATGCCAGAAAAGAAAGGGTATAACGTAGAGTGTGGTGCAAAGACGACCAAAAAGTGCCAAAGACTATTGGAGTAATGCAACTTTGTGACTGAAAGAAAAAACTAAAGGGGCCTGGGATGGTCCCTAATGCTCCTTATTGTCTGCATTTGTAATCTTCCACAAGAATCTTGACCAAAGAGAAAAGAAGAGTCTTTAACACGGTCTGCAAAAGGAGCACTATGCTGTATGGTTTCATGTAGGGGTGGTCACGGATCGATTTGATTCGTTTTGACACCAAAAAATAATCGAACTATTTAGTACCCAATGGTTCAGTTTTGACAGATACCGCCACTAAAACCAAACCAAAATATTGTTAATCGGTTTGGTCATTTTAAACCTATTCAACACATAAATAAAAAAGTTCAACATTTCAAGAGTTTTAATGTTCGAGTAAATTGTAGCTATAGTCCCTTAACTTTAACTCAATTGGAGCAATGGTCCCTCAACTAAAAATCAATTACCATTGGTCCCTCAACTTATCAAAACGTGCAGCTATGGTCCCTCAACTAAAAATCAATTACCATTGGTCCCTCAACTTTAATTCAACTGAAGAAATGGTTCCTTAACTTTAATCCAATTGTAGCAATGGTCCTTCCAATATAACTCATTTTGACAAAAAATTTGACATAATTGACGAAAAGAACCATAATTATACACTTTGATGAGTTGAGGGATCCTAATTGTATAAATGGTCATTCCAACCTAGCTTATTTTGACAAAATTTTGACAAAATTGATGAGAAAGACTGTAGCTACACATTTTGATAAGTTGAGGGACCAATGGTAATGGATTTTTAGTTGAGGGACCATTGCTCCAATTTGATTAAAGTTGAGGGACCATTCGTACAATTTACTCTTTAATGTTCTAAACATCCACACATGTCACACATCCAATTCGATTGAAAGATTATACTTGTCGAAACATAAAAGGTTCACCAAGTCAAATAGAACTAAGTTTCAATTAAATAAAGGGGAAACTTGATATAAGTCCAATTTTTTTTAGCCAATAGTAGGAATAGTCCAATTTATCAAATTAAGTCCAACTTGTTATATTTAATTATTTAATTATCAATAGTTATCTGTTCAATAATAAGATTTATTATAAAAATCAAATTTCTTCCTAATTATCTCTTTGCTTATTTCTTTTTATTTATTGTAACATCCCGTCCTGGAGATTTCGTACAACGGATGTGAAATGACGAAAATGCCCCTAGGCATTAATTAAGGTATGTGTGTGTATCTAAGTTTGGGAGTTTGGTTTGGTGGTATTTGGACCACACACACACACACATTCACTTTTTCTCTCTTTCACTCCCGCACTCTCTCTCTCTACCTCACAGACTCTCTATCTCCTTCCCTACGTACGGACACATCCAAATCCTCCCCAAACTTAGCAGATCGAGGACATGAAGACCACCATTGTGTTCATCTTGTCCCTACGAACACATTGGTACAAGTTTCAGGTAAGAAAGCTATCGAAAACCTGAGTTCCCACAATCTCCGATTTTCTCACTATTCATGCTCACGTAAAACCTTGTGTTTTTTGGAGATTTCAAGCTCGTAGGGAGCTTTATGAGGTCCTAAGGAAACTCGGAGTAGTTCGTTTGAAGATTTTGGACGTCGGAATAGCGAGATCGGGGAGTTTTCATTTTGGCCGGAATTATTGAGGCTTTTTCTGGCGAATCCCCGGCAAGTTGGGGGTCGAGTCAGGTATGGTTATGTTCATCTCTGTGAGATCTTCATTTTGGTATAAAGTACATAGAAAATGGTGCAAAAATGAAGGACAAACCATGGTTGGAAATTTTTCCAGAAACCGACGAACAGTCGCTGGCGACCGGCGACTCAACGGAGAAGACAGGGAATATTCCGTCAGTCTTGACGGAATATGCTGACGCCGTCAGTCATCTTTAACTATTACCATTGGGTTTTAACGAAATATTCCTGACGACGTTAATTGACGCCGTCAGTGTGCAAATCACGTGGCCGCACGTGGCCGTGCCTTGGCTGGCGCATGGCGGCTTGTCGGTGGTCGGAAAATTTGTCTAAAAATTTGGGCATGTTCCTGAGATTGTGTAGATCATAGTGGTATATTCATATACCTAAATTGAGCAATGTATGAGAAGTTATTTATAAGGTTTCGATTATGTGCGTTAATTAACGTTATTTCAGTTACTTCTCATATAGGCGAGACCTATCCGAAGGCCGAGCGTAGCCAGGCTAGGCACAGGGGTTACGACCCGTCTACTTATCAGTGAGTGGGCATTTGTTTTCCATATATACCTATATAAATGAGTTTTTCCCAGAAAATCAGTTTAAATGAAATGTGATATGAAATGCCATACAAAGTATCTATTTATTTTATTATGCGTTATTGATTACTTATATTGATGTTGGTGCTGAGGACGCACAGGTAAGTGGCATGTAAGTTTATATACTAGTTGATGAGAACAAATGATGTGATGTGATATGATTAGAGCTCATAAACCTGCACACTGATATTAGTGCTCCCGCCCAGAGAGGGGCTCAGTCCTTCACGTGATGTTCACCTCCCGCACCGTATGCTCGCCTTGGATCCAAGTTAGGTGCTTAGTCCTGTCGAATAAGCCACTATAGGTGGGTTCGACTTGTAGGTGACCCACGATTTATCGCTCAGTCTTCACGTGATAGTAGCACTAGAGCATATTAGTTTATATTCAGTGATGTTGTGCAGACCACTAGATGTGGTATTGATGTGTGTGCATGATATATATATATATTTCTATGATTGAGATGAGTATGAGCTATATGATATGATGATTGTTATGATCTATATACAGCCGAGGGCTGAGTTGATTATTTAGTATTCAATCACATTCACAGAGTTATGCTTTGGCATTCAGTTATGATACTTTAGCATGGCATACATACTTTCATACATACATATTTTCCAGTAGGATTTTCATAATTATATATATGAGTATATACTTTATTTTTGGGAAATTATACAGGTTTTACGGCGAGGGGTAACTTTTGAGAAAACAAAGGTTTTGAAAAGATTTGTTTCTAACCCACTTAACTTTGTTTTTCGCCCCTCGAGGTATTAGGTAATGTTCGTTGGTGGCATATAATGAGCTTATAGGACGTTGTAACAGAATTCACTTATGTAGGACCACCTTCGGGTGTTATTTCTATTTAGTACTTCTGCTTGACTGCACGTAGACTTTTATGCTCTGTATTAGTGGAATTCACACTTCTTTTACACTAGTATTGCTAGTGTTTCGGTTTTAATTGATCTGAAATTTCTATTCTCTATTGCTTCCACACTGTGCACATGGCTTACGTCACGCTCACGTGACGGCCAGCACGCCCCACTTTCGGGTTGGGGTGTGTCAGTTTGGTATCAGAGCTTAGGTTTGGCAATCCTGCATATCTTGTGAATATTCTAATTATCTTGGTGTTTCTGTCAGAACTATGCCGCCTCGTAGAGAGCCACATCGTTTAGATGAACCTAGTTGATCTGATATAGCTCAGTTAGGGGAAGCTATAGCGAATGCTATTCAGTCAGTTATTCGGCCGCCTCAGCGGACCCCACTGGAGTCGGTTCATAATTTGAAAATAACCACTTTTGTGGGGAATGAAGGTCCTGAGGGTTCAGAGAAATGGTTGATGCATATTGAGAAGACTTTCAGGCTGATGCAGAGTCAGGGGAGTCTATCTCCGGACAGATGGGTCGAGACGACTTCAGGGTTTTTGGGTAAGGAACCAGCTTCATGGTGGGGACAGTTGGCTGATAAGTTACCCTAGGAGGAATCTAGAGATTGGGAGGTATTTAAACAGTTATTCTATAAGAGATTCATTCCTCCTGCATACATTAATCGTAAGAAACAGGAGTTCACTAGTTTGAGGCAGAAGAAGCTGTCAGCTAATGAGTACTACAGGAAATTTATTGATCTATCTCGTTATCATTCGGAAGTTACTGCTAATCCGGTTAAGATGCTACGTCCTTTTAAGTTGGGCACTAAGAAGAAATGTAGTACCATTGCGACTGCGATTCCCTGTACTACTTATCATGATTTTTATGAAGCTTTGCTTCAGATTGAGGATTCTGAGAATTTGCCTCGCAACAGTGAAGAGGAAGAGAAAAATGGTAATCAAAATAAGGATAAGGGTAAAGGTCATTTCTTACAAGGGCCTCGCCAGACTCTGAGCTTTAAGCGCAGTGAGACTAGTTTTAGTTCTTCCAGTGGAGGTTTTAGTTCCACAGGTCAGAGAGGAGGTGGTAGGTTCTTCAGAGATTCTAGATCCCAGAGGCAGGGGAACTTTGGTAGAGGAAATGCACCCTGGTGTCATAGGTGCGGTAGTCAACATTTAGGGGAATGTCGAAGAGGTAGCAGTGGTTGTTTTACTTGTGGTCAGGAGGGACATCAAGCTAAGTTTTGTCCTCAAGGTCAGCAGAGACCTCAGCAGCCTCCTTTACCACCGCCAGCTCCAGCTCAGCAGTTATCAGGACAGGGTGGTTATACCCAGATGGGTCGTTGTAGTGCATACCACTATCAAGGGGGTTCCGTTCCTTATTCTTCGGGACAGTACCAGTACCCCCAGGATCCCTATCAGCAGGGCAGTCATGGTCAGTATTCAGGAGGATATATGCCTCCACAGCAGTACTCTGGAGGATATATGCCTCAGCATCAGTTTTCAGCTGGTGGATCCCAATCGCATTTTGGAGGATAGTCTCAGTAGGTTGATGCTACTACCATTGGAGTTAGGTCTTCGAGACAGCACAGTCAGTCAGGATAAGGGCGTAATCCTCAGGGGCGAGGAGTTCATGCCAGCAGAGGTAGAAGAAGGTAGCAAACCCAGGGACATGTCAACAATCTTTCGCTGCAGGATGCACAGAACAATCCGGATTTGATCATGGGTACGTTAAATATTCTTGGTCATTATGCTAAAGTGTTGATTGATTGTGGTGCTACTTATTCTGTGATTTCTCATACGTTTGCTCAGTTAACACAACCTCAATCTTCACTTCTTGGGTATGAGTTAGAGTTTGCTATGCCTAGAGAGGAAAAGTGTTATGTAGATTATGTTTACCCAGGTTGTCCCGTAGTAGTGGAGAATGTGGTTATGCCTGCTAACCTCACTCCGCTAGATATTGTGGATTTTGACGTTATCTTAGGCACAGATTGGTTACATTGCAATCATGCTAAGATTGATTGTTACGGGAAATCAGTGACCTTTCATCGTCCTGGATTACTTAAGGTTACATTCTTTGGTGAACCTAGTGGATTGAGGCATGGAATCATTTCAACAGTGAGAGCCAAAAAGTTACTAAAGAAATGTTGTCAAGGGTACTTGCTCACGTGGTACTAAATGATGATGCTCCGGTTAGCGTGGAGAATGTCAAGGTGGTTAGACATTTTTCTGACGTTTTCCCTGATGATTTACCTGGATTGCCGCCAGACAGAGATATGGAGTTCGCTATTGACTTACTACCAGGTACTGATTCTATTTCTTTAACTATGGCTCTTGCGGAGTTAAGAGAATTGAAGATTTAGTTACAAGAGTTGATTGATAAAGGTTTCATCCAGCCTAGTACTTCACCTTGGGGAGCTGCAGTTTTGTTTGTAAGGAAGAAAGACGATACTTTGAGGATTTGCATTGATTACAGGCAATTGAATCGGATAACGATTAAAAACCGTTATCCATTGCCTCGTATTGACGATCTTTTTTATCAACTCAGGGGTGCCTGTGTATTTTCTAAGATTGATCTAAGGTCTGGTTATTATCAGTTGAAGATCAGAAGTGACGATGCTCCTAAAACTGCTTTCAAGACTCGTTATGGTCATTATGAGTTTCTGGTGATGCCATTTAGATTGACGAATGCACCAGCAACTTTCATGGGATTGATGAATAAAGTGTTTCAGCAGTATTTGGATAGATTCGTCATTGTCTTCATTGATGACATTCTGGTGTATTCTAAGTCAAAAGCAGACCATGTCCGACATCTTACTTTGGTGTTGAAGAAGTTAAGGGAACATCAGTTATATGCTAAGTTCAGTAAGTGCAAATTCTGGTTAGATCAAGTTGCTTTCTTGGGGCATGTTGTTTCAGCTCAGGGTATTCAGGTAGACCCTCAGAAGATAGCCGCTGTGGAGAATTGGGAACAGCCGCGAACCGTCACCGAGGTACTGAGTTTCCTTAGTTTAGCGGGTTATTATCGGCGATTTGTTAAGGATTTCTCAATTATGGCTTTACCACTAGCGAGGTTGACCAGGAAGGAAGTTAAATTTGAGTGGGATGATAATTGCGAGCAGAGTTTCTAGCAGTTGAAGTATTATCTCACTCAAGCACCTGTTTTGACTCTTCCTGATGATAGTGGTAATTTTGAGGTTTACAGCGATACTTCTTTGAATGGCTTAGGATACGTGTTAATGCAGCATGGTAGGGTAATTGCTTACGCTTCGTGTCAGTTAAAGCCTCATGAGATGAATTACCCTACACATGATTTAGAATTGGCAGCCATTATTTTCGCTTTGAAGATTTGGAGACACTATCTCTATGGTGAGAAGTGTAGGATTTTCTTAGATCACAAGAGTCTCCAGTACCTGTTCACACAGAAAGATTTGAATTTTCGTCAGCGGAGATGGATTGAGTTGCTAAGTGACTACGATTGCACGATTGAGTATCATCCTGGACGTGCTAATGTAGTGGCTGATGCCTTGAGTAGGAAATCTCAAGGTCGAGTTAATGCTTTGTATGCTTCTCGTATTCCACTTCTTGTAGATTTGAGGTCTACTGGAGTGAGATCGGAATTGGAAGAACGAGAAGAGTGAGCTGTGGCAGAGCAAGAAAGAGCCTTACTTGCTAGTTTCCAAGTTAGGCCTATTCTGATTGATTGTATACTCGAGACTCAGATGAATAATGAAGAGATTCAAGAGCTAATTCATTTGAGGAATCAAGGGAAAAAGAAAGACATCAGAGTTAGAGAGACAGATGGCATGCTTATGCAAGAGAATAGGATGTACGTGTCAAATAATGAGGAATTAAAGAAGGCAATTCTTGATGAGGCACATATTTCAGCTTATGCGATGCATCCAGGAAGAACAAAAATGTATCATACCATTAGGCCATTTTATTATTGGCCAGATATGAAAAGGGAAATTGCTGAGTATATAAGTAGGTTTATCGTGTGTCAGCAGGTTAAGGCTGAAAGAAAGAAGCTGTTTGGTTTGTCACAACCACTTCCCGTTCCACAGTGGAAATGGGAAAATATTACTATGGATTTTGTGTACAAGCTACCTCGTACACAAAATGGCTATGATGGAATTTGGGTGGTTGTTGATCGGCTTACTAAGTCATCGCATTTCATTCCTGTGAAGGAAAAGTATTCTTTGAACAAGTTAGCCGAGTTGTTCGTAACAAAGATTGTGAAGTATCATGGAGTTCCTGTGAGTATTATTTCTGATCGAGATCCAAGATTTACTTCTAAGTTTTGGATAGCATTCCAGGAAGCTTTAGGTTCGAGATTACTATACAGCACGGCATATCATCCTCAGACAGACGGACAATCTGAGATGACGATTCAGACTTTGGAGGATATGCTAAGATCTTCGGTGTTGCAGTTTGGTGACGCTTGGCATAAGTGGTTGGATTTGATGGAATTCGCCTACAATAACAGCTTTCACTCAAGTATTGGTATGGTGCCATTCGAGGCATTATATGGCAAGCCTTGTCGTACACCTTTATGTTGGTCAGAGGTTGGTGAACGAGTTTTAGTGGGCCCTGAGTTAGTGGAGGAGACTACTTAGAACATTCAGGTTATTAAGTCTAATATGAAAGCGGCCCAAGATCGCCAAAAGAGTTTAGCAGATAGACACGCCACTGATCAAGTGTACAAGGTTGGTGATTGGGTATTTCTGAAGTTATCACCGTGGCGAGGTGTAGTACGATTCGAAAAGAAAGGCAAGCTAAGTCCTAGATTCATCGGACCTTATCAAATCACCGAGCGAGTTGGTGAAGTTGTTTACAAACTTGAGTTACCGTCAGAGCTGTCTAAGGTACATAATGTGTTTCATATATCAATGCTTCGTCACTAAATTGCAGATCATTCTCATGTGATACCTCATCAACCCTTAGAGATCAGTTCAGATTTGACTTATGATGAGGAGCCGGTGACGATACTTGATTGGAAAGAAAAGGTTCTGAGGAACAAGACAGTACATTTGGTTAAAGTTTTGTGGAGGAAACATTCGGTGGAAGAAGCGACGTGGGAGACAGAGGATCGAATGAGAAAGATGTGCCCGAGGTTGTTTTATGAGTACTAGTGGATGGTTTTGGTTATGTAAATTTCGAGGATGAAATTTTTATAAGGTGGGTAGATTGTAACATCCCGTCCTGGAGATTTCGTACGACGGATGTGAAATGACAAAAATGCCCTTAGGCATTAATTAAGGTATGTGTGTGTATCTAAGTTTGGGAGTTTGGTTTGGTGGTATTTAGACCACACACACACACACATTCACTATTTGTCTCTCTCACTCCCGCACTCTCTCTCTCTCTCCTTCCCTACGTACGGACACATCCAAATCCTCCCCAAACTTAGCAGATCGAGGACATGAAGACCACCATTGTGTTCATCTCGTCCCTACGAACACAGTGGTACAAGTTTCAGGTAAGAAAGCTTTCGAAAACCCAAGTTCCTACAATCTCCGATTTTGTCACTATTTATGCTCACGTAAAACCTTGTGTTTTTGGAGATTTCAAGCTCAGAGGGAGCTTTATGAGGTCATAAGGAAACTCGGAGTAGTTCGTTTGAAGATTTTGGACGTCGGAATAGCGAGATCGGGGAGTTTTCATTTTGGCCGGAATTATTGAGGCTTTTTCTGGCGAATCCTCGGCAAGTTGGGGGTCGAGTCAGGTATGGTTGTGTTCATCTTTGTAGATCTTCTTTTTGGTATAAAGTACGTAGAAAATGGTGCAAAAATGAAGGAGAAACCATAGTTGGAAATTTTTCCAGAAACTGACAAATAGTCGCCTGCAACCGGCGACTCGCCGGAGAAGACAAGGAATATTCCGTCAGTCTTGACGGAATATGCTGACGCCGTCAGTCATCTTTAACTGTTACCGTTGGGTTTTAACGGAATATTCCTGACGGCGTTAACTGACGCAGTCAGTGTGCAGATCACGTGGCAGCGCGTGGCCGGCGCGTCTGGCCGTGCCTTGGCCGGCGCGTGGGTGGTCGGAAAATTTTTCTAAAAATTTGGGCATGTTCCTGAGATTGTGTAGATCATAGTGGTATATTCATATACCCATATTGAGCAATGTATGAAAAGTTATTTCTAAGGTTTCGATTATGTGCGTTAATTAACATTATTTCAGTTACTTCTCATATAGGCAAGACCTATCCGAATGACGAGCGTAGCCAGGCTAGGCACAGGGGTTACGACCCGTCTACTTATCAGTAAGTGGGCATTTGTTTTCCGTATATACCTATATAAATGAGTTTTTCCCAGAAAATCAGTTTAAATGAAATGTGATATGAAATGCCATGCAAAATATCTATTTATTTTATTATGCGTTATTGATTACTTATATTGATGTTGGTGCTGAGGACGTACAGGTAAGTGGCAGGTAAGTTTATATACTAGTTGATGAGAACAAATGATGTGATGTGATATGATGTGATATGATTAGAGCTCATAAACATGCACATTAATATTAGTGCTCCCGCCCAGAGATGGGCTCAGTCCTTCACGTGATGTTCACCTCCCGGACCGTATGCTCGCCTTGGATCCAAGTTAGGTGCTCAGTCTTGTCGAATAGGCCATTATAGGTGGGTTCGACTCGTAGGTGACCCGCGATTTATCGCTCAGCCTTCACATGATCGTAGCACTAGAGCATATTAGTTTATATTCAGTGATGTTGTGCAGACCATTAGAGGTGGTATTGATGTGTGTGCAGGATATATATATATATATATATATATATATATGTATATGATATGATTAAGATGAGTATGAGCTATATGATATGATGATTGTTATAAGCTATATACAGCCGAGGGCTGAGTTGATTATTTAGTATTCAATCACATTCACAGAGTTATGCTTTGGCATTCAGTTATGATACTTTGGCATGGCATACATACTTTTATACATACATATTTTCCAACAGGATTTTGAGAGTTATATATATGAGTATATACTTTATTTCTGGGAAATTATACAGGTTTTACGGCGAGGGGTTATAACTTTTGAGAAAATAAAGGTTTTGAAAAGATTTGTTTCTGACCCACTCAACTTTGTTTTTCGCCCCTCCAGGTATTAGGTAGTGTTCGTTGGTGGCATACGAGGAGCTCATCGAACGTTCTGACAGAATTCACTTATGTAGGACCACCTTCGGGTGTTATTTCTATTTAGTACTTCTGCTTGACTGCACGTAGACTTTTATGCTCTATATTAGTGGAATTCACACTTCTTTTACACTAGTATTGCTAGTGTTTCGGTTTTAATTGATTTGAAATTTCTATTCTCTATTGCTTCCGCACTGTGCACATGGCTTACGTCACGCTCATGTGACAGCCAGCACGCCCCACTTTCGGGTCGGGGTGTGTCATTTATCATTTTGTTATTTCTTGTTCTTCCTTCTGCTTTAAACCCTATTTATAGATTTTATTTTTAATTTTTTTTAATCAACCTATATCACAAGTTAATTATATTTATCTACCTATATAACATTTTTTTTTTATAATTAACCTGTCACAGATTAATGTGTCTTACTTGTAAGTATGTCATGTTTTTTCTACCTTTTAATTAGGTTTCATATCTCACGTATAGGTATAATATACATTCATATATTTGTTACTTGAGTTAGGGTAGAATGTTTTGCAGATAAATTTATGTTAGTATATTAGTTTTTTTGTTATAAGATATTAATTATATTTTTTGGAGTTGGAAAATGAATAATATTAGAAGATTTTAATTGATTTTTAATATCTTTAGAAAATATAAAATGAGTATAAAAAAAAATAAAAACATATAATTAGATAACTGGACTCATTCCTAAAAACACTCTACCTTTTTGGATCTGGATCTAAGAGCCCCTTAAATAAAGGGTAGTGATATCTGCACAAGCATTTTTACCTCTCATACCCTCTCTCAATTTTTGGCCGCCAGATCGAAATAATTGAAGAAGATCAATGACCAAAAATTAACAAAGATGTGTGAGAGGTAAAATTGGGTGTGTGAATAACACTTTTCTAAATAAAAATCTCATGCTAGCTTATGATTTATTAATGGCTTTTTAGCCAAAATGGTCTTTGAGATTGGCATAACTCCTCACTTTGGTCCTTGAGATTTGAAATCGATAGAAGTGGGCTGTGAATTTGTCAACCATCAATCATTTTGGTCTTTTCGTAAAAAGTTCTTTTAAATAAGGACCAAAATGACAAAAATACCCTCAATTTAATAAAAAAAATGGGCCAAAATGATTTGACAAAAAGTTGAGCGTATTTTTGTAATTTTATCTTTATTTAATGGAGATTTTTCACAAAAAAAAGTCAAAATGATTGATGATGGACAAACTCAGATACCACTTATATCGATTTCAAATCTTAGGGACCAAAATGAAGAGTTATGCCAATCTGGTTTTAGCTGAAAGTCTTTATTAATTAGAACCTCACGTAAGCATAAAACACGTATAAATCTCTTAATTGTTAATAGTCATTACAACTTCTTATTCTTCAAAAAAAAAAAAAAAAAGTCATTACAACTTATAATATGTTGAAGATTTTGATATGTGTATGGTAAGGTCTCTAGTAACCTATAATACGTTGACATGTGGAAAATAAATTAATTAATAATTAAAAGATACATGGTCAATTCGGTTTGGTTTTAGTCAGTTTCAAAAGTATCAAAACCAAAAAATAATCGGTTCGGTTCAATTTTTAAATTGTTTGACATTTGTTTTTTGTTAAATTCAAACCGAACCAATCATTATAGTTCGGATCGGTTGGTGTACGGCACTATCGTATCCTTTGTGGTATTATTATGGTCAGTTGTTTACACGAGTGTTTTTTTTTTACTGTTATTGCATGTGAGATTTGTTGAGAGTTGGTCTATGTTGAAATTAAAACTCTATTCGTAATAATTTAAGGTTAGTGCTATCTACACATTTAATTTTACTTCTCACATATCCTTCTCAATTTTCAGTCGTCGGATTGAATAGATTGAAAAAGATCAATGGCAAAAATTTAATAAAATGTATGAAAAGTAAAAATAAGTATGTGAATAACAATATTCTAGTTTAAATAGTAACATTCACATGTTACGTAATGGAGAGAGTTGAGAATCATCCTACAGCCTGCAAACACTCGCCCATCAAGGCTAAAACATTTCTCATGTCACAAGGCGATTCACGAACTCATCATTCCTTGATTATTAAGAATAGTAGTACGGTCTCGTGGTATTCATCTTTACTTGTAAGTGAAATGTCAGTTCAATTTTCACCAAAAGCGAAGTTGAACCATATTATTATGGCAAGCCCAACCACAACTAAAATAAAGAAACAAGAATTTGATTCGTACCCTCTCGTGTAAGCCCAAGACGATCTTGTTGGGGTTGTCCTCTTACCCAATATTTATGTAAATGACTATTTTGTGTTTACACAAGCTTGTTTAGGATTGCTTAGAGAAAGCTGTAAGCACTTATGAACATAAATAGTTTTAGAGAAACAATTCCAAACGATCTTTTATACTCCAATAGTTGTGTTTAAACAAGAAGATTCCCGAGATAAATAAACTATGCATATTCATCTATGTATATTGGCCTCCACAAGTGTAGGGTAACGAGTCACTTAAGTCGTTAACAATCCATGGCAAGTTTAATTTTTCAAGGTTTTGTTAAGGTTAAACTCTGATATCACACGACAACCAAAAAAAAACTCTTTGTGCTACACACTTATCTTTTTTGGTAGTTAGAATTGGACTCAAAAGGATAACTAAGTTGAACAAAAATTATGTCCAACTAAAAGGTAGAAATTGAATTCTCATTAAGAAAACTATTTGCCAATTCTCCCTCCTGACTGTCCTCATTCCAGTATGACAGGTTTAGAAGGGATAAGTTCCTTTCTATCTAATTCCCTCAACATGAAAAATAAGTCACCTCTATCTTCAATATACCTTGAACTTAGTGAGTTATTCATTACGAACTAAATGAATGGAAAAAAACAAAAAAACAAAACAGTTACATCAACCAAGGTTCTTTTTTTCTTTTTGTTTTTTTTTTTTTTTTTTTTTTTTGAAGAAACGATAGCTGTTTTATTAATGTCAAGAAGATAACAAACAATCATCTAAGAGGATACCCTGAATAACTTCCGAGGTTTCCTCAAAAAAATGAAAGCTCGAAGGAAAATCTAAGGCCAGCTTGGCCAATCTATGAGCTGCACTATTGGCGAAACGACGAATATGACAAATTTTAGAGGAATCAAAACCTCGGAGACTCTCCCGGACATCATCCACAAGCAAATCCATAGAAGATGAGCCCCTATACAAGCTACCAACTGCCTAGACTAGTTGCAATGAGTCACTCTCTAGCACAATACACTGCATATTATGTTGCATGGCCTAAGAAAGACCCTCTCATGCAGCCAACAACTCAACCAAATAGGGGTTATTGACATGAGACACTCTGCGAACGAAACCTCCAGCATAGCTACCGGCTTCATTGCGAATGACTACGCCAATTCCCCCTAACTGAGAGGCAGCACAAAAAGCACCATCAACATTAACTTTAATCCAACCCACGGGAGGAAGAGACCAGCGAGACAGCACAGGTGTAAGCGAAACCCGAGGCAAAATCTAAGCAGTACCGTAGGCCTCTAACTGAAGGGTTGCCCCACGACATACCATGGCTGGACTTTCAAGCTTGCCATCCCATAACAGAGCATTTCTCACATGCCAGATTGAGTAAAGTAGCATTAAGAATAAGTTACAATGGGCAGGAGAAAGGTAATTGATAACCGTAAAGACCCAGCCCCAAAAGGAAGCATCGGCCAAAGGTCTTTGACCTAAATCCAAGTGGGAGGAGGAAAACACAGCTCGAGCAAATGGACAAGCATTAAACACATGTAGCGCCAACTCTGAAGAGGAATTACAAAAAACACAGATATTGTCCACTGCCACTCCTTTCTTTTCTAAACTCGAACAAGTGGGCAAAATATTTCTACAAGCTTTCCAAACTCAAAATTTAACCTTACCTGGGACCGAAGCTTTCCATAATCTACTCCAAGTAAAGGTAGTCAGAGAACTCGGACTAGACGAAGATGCATCATCACGCAACGAAATAGCCACCTTATAGGCACTTTTAACTGAAAATAGACCCTTAGCATCGTAATGCCACATTAGGTGATCTGGAGGAAGCTGGATACTCAGTGGGGTTCATAGAATCAAGGCAGCCTCATATGGAGGAAATAAAAAGCTAATAAGATCCAAATCCCATGAAACTGTGTCCTGAAGAATCAAGGAATACACCCATTCAACATTGCAATTCTCAGGGGCAGCAGAAAATGGCCTAAATATATGAGGCCAATCAAGCCACCGATCCTGCCAGATACGAATTGACTGTCCATCCCCCACTGGCCATCTAGAACCACGCTCAAGAATAGTCCTAGCTTCCAAAATTCCTCGCTAACAAGCCGATGGTGAGGTTCCCAATTACACTGACCAAAAAGTGTTATGCGGGAAATACTTGGCTTTGAGCAAACGAGAAGCCAATGAGCAAGGATTTTGAAGGAGTCTCCAACCTTGCTTAGCAAGGAGAGCAAAGTTAAACTCATACAGAGAACGAAATCCAAGACCCCCTTCCGTCTTTGGCCGCACATATTATCCCATGAGAGCCAATGGATGCGCCAAGAGGACTCATTGTCACCCCACCAAAAACGACAAAGAATGAGCTGAAGGTCTTCACAAAAAGACTTCGGAAGGAGGAAACGGTTCATAGTATATATGGGAAGAGATTGCCCTACCACTTTGATGAGAATATCCTTCCCCGCTGCACTCAAAAGTCTATCCTTCCACCCTTTTAATTTTTTCCATAAACGGTCTTTAATATGGGCAAAACATTATGTACGCTTACTTCCAATGCATTAATAGGAACACATTCTTGTCATTGAATAAATCTTGGGCCAGGGTTTAGAATTCAAACCTTGTAAAATTAAAACAGGCCAAATTGTAGCCCATTAAACTTGGGCCATCTTAACAATAATAAAATCCAATGTTTGTTGACACAATATGCCCAGCCCACATCTCAACAACAAATCCTGAAAACCCTACCCGCCTCAGCAGACCTACTATAAAATCAAGATAACAGAGTCACAGGGCTTTAGGCAGCAACTCTCAGAGAAGAAACCCCCAAACCCTAGAGTCACAGAACACTCTGAAAAATGCCGGCTGGACACGGTCTCCGTTCCCGGACTCGTGATCTGTTCTCGAGGGCTTTCAGGAAGAAGGGGTACATTCCGCTCTCGACCTACCTCAAGACCTACAGGATCGGCGACCATGTCGACGTCAAGGTTAACGGCGCCGTCCACAAGGGTATGCCTCACAAGTTCTACCATGGCCGTACCGGTCGCGTCTGGAACGTCACCAAGCGCGCCATCGGTGTCGAGATCAACAAGCAGGTTAATTTCCATTTTTGTTTTCGTGTGTATTCATTTGGAGTTTGGATTGCCTGCAAGGTGTTTGATGATATGCTTGTGTGAAAATGGTTGTCTGGATTTGTGGGTTTTCGTTGAAATTTCCTCACTTTAGGTCTGATTTGGACTTGATGGTATCTAAATGGAATCAGGGTAAAATAGAACTGTGTTGTTGCTGGGTTTTTGTTGTTATGTGGAAATTGTAGCTTAGATTTATATGTTTCTAGGGATGTTTTTATGTTTCGTCTAATGCTACCTTATGGATGCTAAATCTACTGTTGATTTGTATTTTATGCTGTATGTAAAGTTGGGTATCACACATCAACAACGACAACAATGCCTTATCCCCCTAAGGGCGGTCAGCTGTATGGATCCTAAAAGACGCACCAATTGCCGAATGTAATTTCTTTGATAATTTGTTCTGTTATGTTAGATGATACGAACCCACTGCAATTAAGACAACAAAAAATAGGTTGTCAATTGGTAAATAAGACCTATTGATGTAAGTCATTGTGTGTGTTCTATAATGTTTGAAATATTTGCTCTATTATTGATTGGTATTAGTTACCACCTTTCCTGTGTGAACTACGATATAAGCTCGTGGATTTAGAATGAATTTTCAGAGAGAGTAGGTTAATAGTTTGTGTAGGTCCATAGGGAGTTCTGGTTTGGTATTGCAATGTTGATCATTGTCTTAAATTTATGGTCTTGTTCTGTATGTATTGGAGTCCTGTACTGCCATTGTCATACTTTTTAGTGATTGTTGTATACTTTACCTTGGATTTGATCACCAAAGATTTTAAACATTATGCTTCTATATGATATCAGGTCGGAAACAGAATCATCAGGAAGAGGATCCATGTGCGTGTGGAGCATGTGCAGCCATCAAGGTGCACCGAAGAATTCCGTTTGAGGAAGATAAAGAATGATCAGCTGAAGGCCGAGGCTAAGGCAAAGGGTGAGGTCATTAGCACCAAGAGGCAGCCAAAGGGACCCAAGCCTGGTTTCAGGGTGGAAGGTGCCGTCATGGAAACCGTTACTCCCATTCCTTATGATGTCGTCAATGATCTTAAAGGAGGGTACTAGGTTTAATTTCCGTTTGCTTTGGTCAGTTCAAATGTTTCCGTAGTTTCGTTTTACAAATTTTTGAGCGACTTTGATGTGCCGCAGTAGAGACTGCTTGGATTTTTGTCTTATGATATATGTTATGTTTTCAAGTACAATTTTATGCGAATGTGGAAATTATCTTTCAGTGTTTACCTATAATCTATAGGGTTGTGCTTAAGCTTTTCCTGATTATTCATTCCTCAGCTTTTGCATTTGCATTGTCCTCCTAAGTATGTTTAAACTTATAACGTAAGTTCAGTAAATAGCGTTGCTGTTATTGGTCTGGAGATTTCCACTCGACTTAATGCTTATGCTGCTCACTAAACGGGGCGAGTTGGGCAGCTCAGATATGAGAACCCGAATTCGTATGGCTTTCGGTTGACCTCTCTAAGCTACTCAACTCGCCCCGTTAAACTCACTTTCATCCCTCAACTTTTCCATCCAAACGCATATATATCGGGTCAGTACCATCCCGAACAAGTACGAATGAATACGCCTTCGGTCTCTACAATAGTTCGAGCGTTAACAAAGCCTTTTCTTAAGGATACCTGATAGCCTATCAAAACAATCTCCTGTCCTCGTAAAACGGTTGAAACTCTTATGAAATAATGTGAACTTCCGCAACTTAGTACTACAGAGTCTCTGGGTATTCCTTCTACTTGTCAAATAAAAGGTTTGATGTTCGATTTTCGTTAAAAGTGAATTTGAACCACATTATTACTAATCCATTGTGAAGCTAATCCCACTGCCCTCTTCCGTAGTGTAGATAATATCGTTTATTCAAAAAAAATTAAAAGAAAATTGTTATTGATACTCCAACAATCTCATTTTGTATTTCAAACTTTCTAAAACAAAATAAAAAAATAAAAAAAAATAAAAAAAATCCCTTGCGAAGAATGTAGAATAAAATTTTTAAAGTGATAATAACAATTTCCAAAAAAAAAAAGGTAGAGACATTCACTTGATTGAGTCTGTCCGAACCAGACACATTTTTTTCAACAGAAGTAGGAGCAGACGTTGCAATTTGCAAAGAAGGAGAATTCAGTAAAATATGGGACAACAAAACGAAGGAATGGTACATCGAAGGTTCAAGTGAGCGGTGAACGAGAAAATCAGAACTTGAAACTGAAAACGTCTAGTCAAGCACAACACAAGAATACATGTCTGGTCCATCACGAAAACAATGACTATATAAGAACATTATATATAAGAAGACGAAGTGATCTTCCCCAGATCAACCCCATTGTTAATCGTTAAATGCAATTATTATGTCGTAACTGTTAAAAGACCGATTAAGAAACGAGCTTCTGGAACTAGGACCAGCAACTATGCACAGCCATTTATCAATCAGGCATAACAGAAAACAAAGTAAATCTTTCGGTAATCAGGACATGCCAGATAGATAGCCAAGCAGCCATTCTCAGGGCCCCAACTGGTCATAGCCTGCCGGACCCCATCATAAAATGGCAGCAACTGCGCAGCTGGTGGTTATTCGCTACAACATCAGTTGTTCACGAACCCACACAAGATTCTGATACAACATAATACAGATCAGCAACCATGTGATACAAGATCTATATAAATCCAGCAGCAGAGGTTATACAATTGAAAACAGGTTGGGACTAGATATACTAGTTTTAAGTACCCTACGGGATTGAGAAATTTCCCAAGTCCAAAGGGATTGAGGTCAAGTTATTAAGGAATGGATTACAAAATGCTCAATAAAAGGGATTAGAAATGCACCACATGAGCATTACAAAGACATGTGAGAGGGGTTTGCAAAACCCTACTAGGAAGAAGGAATCATTTATAAAACTCTTTTACACGCCTTTCTAATGCTCATGTGTGCCATTCTAATCCCTCTTATTACCTAATAATTTGTAATCCGTCCCTTACTAACTTGGCATCAATCCCTTGGGACCTGAAAATCCCTCATCCAAACATAGCCTAAAGAAATTAACCACAAACTTGTTTACCGTGTCTCATTACTGTGACTGCAAAGTGGAGCCCAACATACAAGGTTTCAGAGTTAGTATCATACTGGGTATCCGCCGCACGGTTACTAAATCACAGGTCCAACTCATGTGCATCATCAGGCTACAGGGAAACACCAGTTCAATTTCTACCATCACAGCAACTACAAAACACATTCAGGTTCATAAAGAACAACATGTCCGTCCAAATCACATGCAGCATCAGCTACAGGTAAAGACCCACTTACGACCACCACAGCAGCTAAAACCCCTTTAACCGACTATTAGATCAAACATAGAAATCGTAATTATATAACATTTCAGAAACAAATAGCCAAGCCATATTTCTTACCAACATATATCACGTATGGAGAAAATCAGCTTAAGCTACCGGCCCTGCAACCAGCTCACTGCGAAAAACAATCATACTTCTAAGACCACCATCACAACCACGACCATCCATCTACAAACTAGAAACAGGATCAACGGCTGCGAATCAACATCCTCTTATCCTGGCCTCAATCACTCTTTTTTTCACGAACAGAACTATAAAACCCAAGAAATAGTTCATGATGAATCAGTCTTCCTATAAACAGAACTAGACAACTTAAGACCATAGACTATAGACCATAGATCACACAAGAACAAAAATGAAAGAAAATACACTACAAAACTTACAACAGAATATCCTCTGTAAATAAAATAATACCAATCTACAAACTACAATGTCCACAAGTTGCTAGATGATCCCAGCTAAATAAGGAAACACACAAGGTGCAGCATTTATATATTAGAGTACTAAAGAAAACCCGTCCTACCAGAACTAGCACTTAAAAGATCCAAAAGAAACAAGCATGATGATCAAGGATCCCCGATATCAGCAGAGCTGCAAAAAGTACACAACTCAGGGTGCTTCCATGATAGTTTCCATACAACAATATCAATCCTGTAAAATACAGTCAAAAGTTACCAAACCAATACTCTTCTGCCCATGCAAGAGAAGGTAATAATTCCAGAAGCAATCAAAACTGTAGACATCAACTCACATCAAAATCTGAATTTCGAGGGGATGGGCTTCGAGAATAAGCAGGACGATGACGTGGTGAAACACTTCGAGAGGTTGGGGATTGTCCATCAAGACTACGTCTATCAGAGCTGGCACTGCAGCTCCTGCTTAGTGGGGAAGGGCTCTTCCGAGGACTAGAGCTACACCGAGCAGGGGAGGCACTGCAGTGCAGATTAGTATACGTTAAAGATAACCAAAAGGCAGAACTAGCATACAACTATAAACATAACAATAGAGGATAATTAGCTTGAATTAAAACCTATCAATAGACCGATATGGATTCCGACTACGACTCCGATATGGGCTCTGACTCTGACTCTTATATGGAGTCAGACTCCGCCTTTCATCATCATAGCGTCCCCTTCCCCTGCCCCTGTAGTAATCAGGACTGGCACTACGGCTCCTGCTTCGTCGACGGTAGTCTCTGTCCCTACCATAGTATCTGTCACGGTCATACCTATCCCAACTCCTACTGCGACTTCTCCTCCTGTAATCACGGTCTCTGTAGTCATCTCGGTACCTGGGAGATTTTAAGTAGTAAGTATTAGGCATTCACTTGAATACTATCAAAAGCTTAAGAAGGAAACTGGAGTAGTTGTCAAAATCTAAGCACGATCTAGCAAATTGAATTCAGGATTCTTGAAATCATAAGGAGGGCTAACCTTCTCCGAGGACTGCGACTTCTTGACCTGTACCTTGATTTTGGTAGAGCTTCAGAAATCCTTCCTTTATGACTGAAATAAAGGTGAAAGCAAAGAGAAAGTAAATGGAAGCCGCAGAACAAACAAAAATTAGATTTTCAATGTTCAATTTCATTATCAATGCAGCTGAAATAACAAGTGTTATTAATAACACACTAAGAAAATTTGCAGACTAGACCCCTTAAGTTTTGGCCCAAAGGAATTTGAGGTGTAAAACCAAAGCCATATTTGCGGGATCCTTGCATGATTCCACAGCAGAAACCCTTTGAACCTAACAAACAAGATTTGGTTCAACAACCAGAGCCCCTTCTAAACAAAACAAGGGTTTTCAGTTTAGTCTGCAATGTTGCACAATAAAAAGAGATAGATCCAGTGCATATATAATTTATAACATAAACAAGAGTATAGGATTGAAAACAGATACTGCAATCTATGTGACAAGTATTGGTACCAAAGAAAACAATAGGGTAGCATTAGTAACAATACATTACGAATACGCCAATTTAACAAAACAGTCAACGGATAAACCTGAATAAGGATTTACTGCAATTTAAGAGCCACATATGCAGTAGTTAAGAATTTTTTTTAAGAGATAGTATTACAAGCATATGGGAAAACCTACTACAAGTTCATAATTCCCTCAAGGTACAAAAGGTACCAAAAATAAACTTCAGCCTAAAGAATTCACCATAAGAAACATTAAAAACTGAAAAACTTACATCCTCTCTGCATTTGGCCCATACTTTGCAAACTGAACAGTTATCTCCCGGCCATCAACAACTCTCCCTGCATAAGTATTTAGAATTGTCAAGACACTTAATAAGCAGTGACAATTAAAAAAAATGAAAAGGGCTTAAAAACTGAGTTTTAACGATAAGGACAAAATAAAGGGTAAAGTGAATAGTACAAGGATTGACTTTTTAGTGTAAAAATGTGGTTTTTCGTTAAAGTGAACAGCACCGGAAGCTTTTCGTTAAAGTTCCCTTAAAAAAAGGTAGCAGAAACACAATTATTAACAGTAAAAGTAATTATAATAATCAGAAAATTTAAATACCATCGAGCCTTTCAACTGTTTTCTGAGCCTCATCTGCGTATGTGTATCGAACAAAAGCAAACCCCCTTGACTCCCCAGTCCTAAACCAGAGGAGGGAAATAAACGTCCAACAATTCAGTCATCGAAAACAAAACAGTTTTTGTTAGCCATAAACAACAACAAAATTGAGGGAAGGACATAAATTCAAATGTGCAGTTCCTACAGTTAACTAGTACTCCACTTCAAGAGAAGCTATTGCTCCCCCAAACACTGTAAACAGGTGATCATAAGAGTCGAATTCCCATATCTTCTCAGCATTCATAAAAATAAGAAAAATAATGATTAAATAAGAGATTGCACAAATAACAATAATTTGAATGTTTAGCTACAACCACAAACAAAATATTCATAACTTGTCGTAATACCGATTTTCTAACCTGATTTTTCTAAGTACATAGACATTGTTTTCAAACAAATCAATGATATTCAATTTCTCAGGAACGAAACAGACTAATAAGCATTAAGAAAAAGAGAAAAAAAAAAAAAAAAAAAAAAAAAAAAAAAAAAAAAAAAACATCTTTATCGAGACAAACCTCCGGTCTCTGGGGATGAAGATGTCAACAACTTTGCCATACTTATCGAAAAGTGGAAACAGATCAGCAGCGCTCGTACCTGTTCATAACAATTGCAATCAATCTACAAACTACCACCTTCAAACCAGCCAAAAACAAATTAAAAACAGAGAGAGAGAGAGAGAGAGCGCTTACGGAAGGTGATGTTGAGGACGAGGAGAGAGTAGGTGTCGGTGATGTCCAGAGGGCCAGACCTACCAAAGTGAGACATGGTTCTTGCACTGTTAGTGAGAGAGAGATTGGGAAATTGGAAATTAGGAATTTGGAATTAGGGTTAGGGTTTGTGGTTGGTATAATTTGGAGGGTACCAAGATCGAACCTTCGTGAAGTGTCCTTCGGACTCTGCACTCGAGTGCACACATAAATATAAATGAGATGAGGAGGTTTCTGGAGGCTGGACTCTGTTTTCGGGGGACGTTGCCGATTGGATGATCGAAGTTGGGTATTTGGCCCCTTGGAAAGAGTACTTTGGGAAATTTCAAATATTGCCCCCTTTTAAAGGGATCATTTTGCCCCTAAGTTAGTAAGTTTTATAAATTTGCAAATATAACCATTTGAGATCCCATGTATTGAAATATAACCTACTTTTTTTAACTCTTATATAACAACCAAAATTGGTATTCAAAAGACTAAATTGCCCTAGAACTAAAACATTCTCTTCAACAACGTCTGATTATCTCTCGCAGTCATGGGACTGAATTATCAGTAGCATCCGTGGAGATAGCAGAGTCAATGCTTCATAATTCCAACGACAAAATCAAGGCCGTCGAGTCCGAGGACGACGACCAAGTCTCAGAATGGAAGGACCAGATCACCATCAGAAAGTCGGGATTATCCCATCCTTCAACGTCGTCGCCAGGCTGCTCAGATTCTTCTTCGTCAAGTCATGGACTGGATTCTTGGAAAAATTATAGCTTTCAGTTCCCCCCTTTACTAGGCAGAAGAACACCTTCAACCAAACATGCATCGTTGCCTTGCTATGGCCTCTCTTTTAACAGTAAACCTAATTGCTTTTGTTTCAATCTTCACTACTTGGTATTAATCACATCACTCATTAACTGATTAGCTAGTTCTTAGCTTTTATTCTCTTTTTTTTTTTTTTTTTTTTTGTTAATTAATTTTGATGTTAGTCATGGAAAATTGGTGTGTCTCCTCTCCAAACCCCTCATCTCCATTTTAATTATTGAATGAAGTGGAGATAATAGAGTAATGCTTGGTGGTTCAACAATGGGATGAGGCTGACAGTAAAAAAATAAAAATGTTGGGAGGAAGAGGGTTTTAATCCAAGGGTAATTAAGTCTTCTGAACATCAATTTTGGTTAGTTTTATTGACACACCCCGTCCCGGAGGAGGGCATGCTGGCCGTTACGTGAGAGTGACGTAACCATTTACACAGTTCGGAAGCTTTAGAGATACGATTACTAAGATATAACACCCGAAAGTGTATCATACTTTTGTGAATTCTGTGAGAACACCGTTGGATTCCTCGTGACCACCAAAGCACTACTACTTAGAACCTGGAGGGGCGCAAAACAAAGTTGAGTGGGTCAGTAAAACAAATATTTTCCAAAAATCATCTCGTTATCAAAGCGCTATCCCCTCACTGTAAAACCTGTATACTTTCCTAGAAACTAGCATATAAACATATGTATATCATCATATTCTTAAATCATAATTCAAAATCAGTATTCTGAAAGTATGCCATGCCAGATGCATAAATATATATATATATATAACAGGTGAAATAACAAATCAACCGGAGACCCTGCAGTGGTCTTGTACGGCTAATCATATAGCTCAATACCTCTGCCTGCACACGAGTCGGAACCACAGAAGTGGTCTGTACGACAGGACTTGGTGTAATAATACGCTCTAGTGCTACACTCATCAAAACGGCCGTGCGAATAATCGCAAGTCACCTACGAGTCGGAACCACAGAAGTGGTCTGTACGACAGGACTTACACCTACTTGGATCCAAGGGAGCGTGCGGTGCGGGAGGTGAATATCAACATAAGCACTAACACCGGTGGTGCAGGTTATGAGCTCTCATCACAAATCACATCATCAACACAATATAACTCACCTGATACTTATCGGTGCGTCCACCGCACCATTTCATACATATGCATCATATACCAAATCATATATTTCATATCAATTATATGCATGGCATTTTAAAACATACTTTCATTTAAATTCGATTTCTAGGAAAATAAATAAGTATATAGGTATATAATGAAAACAATTGCCCACTCACTGGTATATCGAAGGGTCATAACCCCCGAGCCTCGATTGATGGCGCTCGTCCTCAGGATAGGCCTCACCTATAAGCATAATAACCGAATAAACGTTATTTAACGCACATAACCAACAATAGGTAATAACTTATCATACGTTGCTCAAATGGGGTGTTTGAATATACCAATGTGATCTACACAACATCACGAACATCCCCATATTTTTAGAAAAATTTTCCGACGTCTCACGCGCCGCCGCGCGCCGGCCAAGGCACGGACCTATGCGCCCCCACGCGTGGCCACGTGACAGTCACACTGACGGCGTCAGTTAACGCCGTCAGGAATATTCCGGGAATATTCTGTTAACTCCTAACTGTTACCGTTAAATCTAACTAACGGCGTTGGAATATTCTGTCAGACTTGACGGAATATTCCGTCGTCTTCAACCTTGGGACTCCGGCGAGTCTCCGGTCACCAGAAAACTGGGGATTTTTAAAACTTCAATATCTCACTCGGTTTTCATCCAAATTTCATGCCATTTATAACAAAATGAAGCTCTTAACTTGTAGAACACATTCATACTAATTTAAAGCTCTAAAAGTCACGGGATCTCACCGGAGAATTTCAAGAAAAACCAGTCAAACTTCGTCCTCACGATCCCGACGTCCAAATCCTTTAAACGAAGCACTCCAAGCTTCCTTGGGACCTCACTAAGCTTCCTATAAGCTTCAAATTTCCAAAAACACAACATTTAACGTGAGCATGAACAGTACTCAAATCGGGGATTCTTGGTTCACGAGGTTTTCAAAGGTATCCTTACCTTGAATGGTTACCAATCAACTCGTATGTGCTTCACGAACACAATGGTGCCGTCCTTGACCACGATCTATGAAGTTTCAAAGGGTTTTGGTGCTTGTCCGTACACGAGAGAAGAGAGAGAGTGTGAGTCCGAGAGAGAATCAACGGGATTGGATGAGGGTGCGTGTGTGTGGTCCTAGTTTGGTCACCAACCAAACAAAAGGAAATCTAAGTCCTAATGGGGTCCAAACAATTAGGACTTAACATAATTGGTCCACTTCCATAATTTTAACCACACAATTAAACGTCCAAGGGTATTATCGTCTTTTCACACCATCGATAAAAAAAATATTTCGGGACGGGCTGTCACATTTATAAGAATTAAAAAAATTAGGTTATATTTCAATAAGTGCTTTTTAAAATGGCTATATTTCCAAATTTCCCTTCTTAATATGTGAAAGAACTCAATTTTCTTTTTACTAAAAACATAATAATATTCATTAAAAACAATTATAATAGTGCATTAAAGACGTGTATAATATACGTATTTCAACATAATTATAAAAACCAAAAATATTAGCTTAATTTCGTTGAATTTGTTCAATCCCTTAATTCAAGTGTTTATATTTTCTTATAGGCTTAAATGTCAAAATGGTCAGTGTGTTATAGCCGTATAACCAATTTAGTTCCCGTGTTTTTTATTTGGCTAATTTAGTCATTGTGTTTGTCTCTATTAGTCAATTAAGGACATTTCATTCAATCTTTTTAAAAAAATTCATATGAACAACTATATAAGATATAATTACCCTTTCTCTTTACAGAAAAATTCAAATCAATAAGAAAAACACATATAATAGATGAAAAATGTCACAGCCCGTCCCGGAATTTCAATTCCGAGGATTTGAATTGACGGATTTGTCCCTAAAAGGTTGTTAAGGGATTAATGTGAATTTTTTTCTCTCTCCTTCTCTCAGTTCACTCTCTTTCTTTCTCCTTCAAAACCGTACGGACGAACCCAAAGACCACCAAGATAAGGATTCAGGTAAGGATTCAAAATCGTACGGACGAACCCACACGAACTCATTGGTACTCATTTCAGGTAAGGATTCATTCATTTTCACGTCGAAATCACAAGCACCGAGATTGTCACTGTTCATCAACTTTTAAATTGTTACGTTTTAGGACAATCCAAGCTCACAACGAGCTTAAGGAGGTTCCCACGAAGCTCGAAGTGCTTCGTTTGAAGGTTTTGGACGTCGGGATCACGAGGTTCGAAAGTGGCCGGTTTTGGTAGAAATTTCCCGACATGATTTGGAAGGTTTTGAGGCTCCAAAGAGGTATAACCTTCTTCCTCTCATGATTTGTGACATTTTGGTGAAAATTTCATGGAAAATGATGCAAAAACGAGCGAGAAAAGGGCAGTTGCAGGTCTGCCCAGAATCCGGCGCTGGTGGCACGGTTTCGACGTCTGAAGGTTGAAAATGATGCGCATGGGGGCGCGTGAGGCCGTGGCAAAATAATTTAAAAATATCACGATGTTCGTGAGGTTGTGTAGATCGCGTTGGTATATTCATATGCCAAAATAGAGCAATATATGAG
The DNA here is from genome assembly GCA_024362995.1 of Heteromeles arbutifolia. Taxonomy (NCBI): domain Eukaryota; kingdom Viridiplantae; phylum Streptophyta; class Magnoliopsida; order Rosales; family Rosaceae; genus Heteromeles; species Heteromeles arbutifolia. The sequence continues at coordinate 6,253,371 of JANCRC010000010.1, read as the reverse complement.
AAGTTATTAGCGAAAGTTGGTTATGTGCTTAATTAACGTTATTTCGGTTATTTCTCATATAGGCGAGGCTTATGCGGAAGACGAACACAGTCAAGGAAGGCTAAGGGGTTATGACCCTTCGATATAACTGTGAGTGGGCAATTTTGTTTTCCGTATATACCTATATAAATGAGTTTTTCCCAGAAAATCTATTTAAGTGACATGTGATTTGAAAGTATGATTTGAAATGCCATGCATAGAATTTATATGAGATATGTGAATTGATATATGATGCATATATGTGAATTGGTGCTGCGGACGCACATATGAGTATCAGGTGAGTTATATTTGGTTCATTGAATTGTTTGATGTGATTTATGTTGATAGCTCATAACCTGCACCCCCGGTGTTAGTGCTTATGTTATTCACCTGCATCACACGCTCACCTTGGATCCAAGTAGATGCTAGTCGTACAGACCACTAAAGGTGGTTCCGACATGCTAGTCATACAGACCACTAGAGGTGGTTCCGACTAGTAGGTGACCCTAGATTATGTGCACAGATGATTGATGAGAGAAGCACTAGAGCGTATTATTACACCATCCTAGTCGTACAGACTACTACAGGTAGTTCCGACTTATGTGCAGTGTAGTGCCGTACAGGGCACAGTTGGTGACTCCGGCTGGATTGGATATTAAGCCCTAGAATCAGCCGTACTGCAGGGTCTCCGGTTGATTTATTATTTCACCTGATTTATATTGATGCTTCCATATTATGTTTTTGGCGCATGGCATAGCATATTTTCTTAAAAGTGATAAAGAATGGTGTTTTGAGATTTTTGAAGCTATATATATTTATATATGCTATTTCTGGGAAAGTATACAGGTTTTACACAGCGAGGGGTTAAAGCTTTGATATTGAGATGATTTTCGAGAAAAAACTTTGTTTTACTGACCCACTCAATTTTGTTTTGCGCCCCTCCAGGTTCGAGATAGCAGAGCTTTGGTGGCCATGAGGAATCTAACGGTATTCTGACAGAATTCACAATTGTATTTTTAAGCTTCCGAACTGTGTAAATGGTTACGTCACTTTCACGTGACGGCCAGCACGCCCTCTTTCGGGACGAGGTGTGTCAGTTGGTATCAGAGCCTAGGTTGCAGTCCTGTGTATCTTGAGAATTTCCTAGTGTCTTCTGTCAAAACTATACCGCCTCGTAGAGAGCCACGTCGTTCAGTTGAGTCTAGTTTTCCCAATTTAGCTCAGTTATGGGAAGCTAGTACCAATGTGATTAAGTATATTACCCAAAGGATTTTTCTCTTAGGACTGGTTATAAGTTGATGCTGAATCACTTTATGGAAATGAAAGACCTGAGGGAGCAAGTCGATGGCTTAATCATTTGGAAAAGACGTTTCGGATTATGCAAAGTCAAGGGAATCTTTCTTTTGCAAAGTAGGTCGAGATGACTACCTGGTTTCTGAGTATTGAATTTGCGTCCTGGTGAAGACATGAGTTTTATAAGACGTCACCGGAGGAAACAGCTGTTTGAGAGTTGTTTAAAGAATTGTTTAAGGAAAGGTTTAGTCATCCGACATAAATGGATGGTAAGAAGCGAGAGTTTACAAATTTGAGATAAGGAAAGATTACGGCAAATGAGTATTATAGAAAGTTTACGGACAAGTATCGTTACCATTTGGATGTTGTTGTTAATCCAGTCGAGGTGTTATGTCGTTTTAAGCTGGATAATAAGAGGAAGTGGTGTTCTTTGACGACCACTATCCATTGTGCTTTTTACTAGGAGTTTTATGAGATGTTGTTGAGAATTGAGGACTCTGAGATTATGCTCAGCGAGAGTAAAGAGGAATAAGAAAAGAATGGAAATCAGAGGAAAGACGATAAAGGTAAAGATCCGTCATCTCAAGGACCTCGAAAGACTCAGAGCTTCAAGAGGAGTGAAGCTAGTTCTAGTTCTCCCAGCGGAGGTTTTAGTGCCACTGGTCAGAGGCGAGGTGGTAGACTTACTGGTGATCCCAGATTTCAAAGACAAGGTGATTCGATAGAGGGAATGTACCTTTGTGCCGTAGGTACAATAGCAGACACTTTGGAGAGTATAGACAAGAAAGCAGTGGATGCTTTACTTGTGGATAAATGGGACATAGAGCTGCAAATTGTCCCCAGAATCAGTAAATGCCTCAGCAGTCTTCTTTGCCACCACTAGCGCTGATCCAGCAGGTACCTGGATCTAGTAATTATGGTTAGATGAGTCGTGGTGTGCAGGATTAGAGTCGTACAGGTCACAAAAGGTGACTCCGACTTATATACTAGCATTGATCGATGAGTTATGAGTACAGCCGCACAGGTTACATTAGATGACTCCAGCTGATATATTTCTTGTTATTGATGATGTTGCCAAAGAGAGTAATGATGGAGCACGATCGAGGCGGGCATATGTATTTCTAATGAAAGGCAAGATGGTAATATTGCACCCTTGAAGATTGTTGCTTACTTATCGAGACAACGGTGATTTATCAGTATTGCGGGTTGCATACCGTAATATTAATAACTTATTCGTTGGATTCGTTAAGCAAGTAAACAGGCAGGTCATCCTACATTAGTATGGTGTTATTCAGGGTGTCCAGTGATGGTGGAAGATGTTGTTATGCCAGTGAATCTTATCCCGTGAGATATTGTGGATTTTGATGTGATTTTAGGCATAGACTGGTTGTATTATAATCGTGCCAAGATAGATTGCTACGGGAAATCAGTTACTTTCCATCGACCTAGATGACCAGAGGTTACTTTTGGGGGTATGCAAAGTGGAGTGAGGTATGCCGTTATTTCTGCTGTGAGAGCAAAGAGATCGTTATCGAAAGGCTGCCAAGGATATTTAGTTCATGCGGTACTAAGAGATATTGCTCTGAGTAGTGTGGAAGAGGTCAAGGTGGTTAGACATTTTCCTGACGTTTTCCCTGAGAATTTACCTAGATTGCCGCCGGCAAAGATGTGGAGTTCTCTATTGATTTGTTTCCAGGTACAGACCTTATATTAGAGATTGGTTCATGATGAGTTAAGGGAATTGAAAAGTCAGTTGCAAGAATTGGTTGATAAAGGTTCCATTCAACCTAGTATGTCGTCGTGGAGAGCCCAGTTTATTTATGAGGAAGAATGTGGACATTAAGGCTATAGATTGACTATGGACAATTGAATCGTTATCCATTACCGCGTATTAATGATTGTTTGATCAGTTTAGAGGTGTCTATGTATTTTCAAGGATTGATTTGAAGTCTGGTTATTACCAATTGAAGATTAAGAGTGATGATGTCCCTAAGACGGTTTTCAGAACTCGTTATGGTCTTTATGAGTTTTTGGTGATGCCATTCGGATTGACGAATTTTATGAGTTTGACAAACGAAGTATTCCAGGAATATCTCGACAGGTTTGTTATCGTTTTCATTGACGATATTCTGGTATACTTAAGACTAAAGCAGAGCATGCTAGACATCTTAAATTGGTATTACAAAGATTGAGGGATCGTCAATGTATTCTAAGTTTAGCGAATGCCAATTTTGGATAAATCAAGTGGCATTTCTGGGACATGTTATATCTACTTAAAGTATTCAAGTGGATTCTTAAAAGGTAGCAGAAGTTGAGAATTTGGAACAATCGCGAACCGTGACTAAGATTCGGAGTTTTCTTAGCTTAGCAGGCTATTATGGACTGTTTGTGAAAGATTTTTCAGTCATTGCCTTGCCATTGACGAGATAGACGAAAAAAGAGGTTAAGTTTGAGTGGGATGAAAATGGTGAGCAAAGTTTTCAACAGTTGAAGTATTTCCTCACTCATGCACTTGTGTTAGCACTCTCAGATGATAACGGGAATTATGAGGTCTATAAGGATGCTTCCTTGAATGGTTTGGGATGTGTATTGATGCAAATGGTAGGGTGGTTGCCTATGTTTCACGGCAATTGGAACCTCATGAGATGAATTGCCCTACTTGTGATTTGGAATTTGCGACTATCATCCTTGCTTTGAAGTTATGGAGACATTATATTATTGGTGAGAAGTGCAAGATTTTTTACGAATCATAAGAGTCTCCAATATCTGTTTACTCAGAGGGATCTTGATTTTAGGTAACGAAGGTGGATTGAATTGCTTAGTGATAATGATTGCACGACCAGGGTGATCGTGCAAATGTTTGGGCTGATGTACTTAATATGAAGACTCTCGTGAAAATAAATGCTTTGTATGCTTGTCATGTTCATCTTCTTGCAGATTTGAGAGCTACTGAAGTAAAGTTGGAAATAGAAGAACGAGAAGAAGCCTTGCTTACTAGTATCCAAGTTAGGCTTATTTTAATTAATCGTATACTCGATGCCCAGATGATTGATGAAGAAACCAGGAATTAATTGAGGCAATGAATATCGAGAAAAAGAAAGACCTCAGAGTTAGAGAATCAGATGGCATGCTTATGCAAGAGAACAAGATGTATATGCTTAATGATGTGGAATTAAAGAAAGCAATTTTTGGACAAAGTACATTGTTCAGCTTCTACAATGCATCCCGGAAGTACTAAGATATGTCATACCATTCGATCATGTACTATTGGCCGAGTATGAAAAGAGAAATTTTGAGTATGTAAGTAAATGTATCATATGTCAGCAAGTTAAAAAGGAAAGAAAGAAGCCTTTTGGATTGATGCAGTCATTTTCCGTTCTACAGTGGAAGTGGAAAAATATTACTATGGATTACGTGCACAAACTTCCTCGTACACGAGACGGTTATGATGGAATTTGAAGTGGTAGATGATCGGCTTACTAAGTCAGAGTATTTTACTCCAGTGAAGAGCAACAACCTTTCCAGACAAGTGCAACAGTTATTTATTTGTTTTATGGAAAAGAGATTCGGGCTTACGGATCTGTTGAGCTTTTTGGGTATGTTGGTCACTTCTAAGTTATGGGTAACTTTTCAAGAAACTTCGGATACAAGATTACTTTATAGTGCAGCATATCATCCTCAGACAGACAGACAACAGAGAGGACCATTCGGACTTTGGATGATATACTGAGATCTTCGATATGGCAGTTTGGTGACGCTTGGATTAAAAAGTTGGATTTAATGGAATTTGCCTGCAACGACAGCTTTCATTCGGGTATTGGTATGTCGCCATTTGAGGCATTTATTGGAAAAGTTTGCCGTACACCTTTATGTTGGTCAGAAGTTGTCAAAAGAATTTTGCGAGCCCTGAGATTATGGATAAGTCTACTCAGAATGTTCAAGTGATTAAGTTTAACCTGAAAGCAGCCCAGGAGTGGCAAAATAGCTTAGCAAACATGCCACTAATCGAGTGTATTATGTAGGTGATTGGGTGTGTTCGAAATTTTCACCTTGGAAAAGTGTGATTCAGTTCGAGAAGAAAGGTAAGTTAAGTCCTAGAGACATCGGACCTTATGTGATCACCAAGCGAGTGGATGAAGTTGCTTACAGGCTTGAGTTGCCTCCAGAGTTATCCAAGGTGCATATGTGATCCATGTCTCGATGCTTCAACATTATGTTTTGGATCCTTCACATGTGATTCCTCCTTAACCTTTGGAGATTAATCCGGATTTGTCGTACGATGAGGAACCAGTGACTATCTTGGATTGGAAGGACAAGGTTCTAAGGAATAAGACAGTGAGCTTGGTCAAAGTATTATGGAGGAACCACTCAGTGGACAAAACTACTTGGGAGACTGAAGATCGAATTAGAGAGATGTATCCGAGGTTGTTTTATAAGTATTAGTGGATGGCTTGGTTGTATGAATTTCGAGGACGAAATTCTATAAGGAGGGTAGATTGTCACAGCTCGTCCCGGAATTTCAATTCCGAGGATTTGAATTAACGGATTTGTCCCTAAAAGGTTGTTAAGGGATTAATGTGGACCACACACACAACCTGTATTCTCTCTTTCTCCCGCACGTTCTCTCAGTTCACTCTCTTTCTTTCTCATTCGAAACCGTACGGACGAACCCAAAGACCACCAAAACTTCACGGATCGACGTGGTTGAGACCACCATCGTGCTCCTGGAGACCACACGAACTCATTGGTACTCGTTTCAGGTAAGGATTCATTCATTTTCACGTCGAAATCACAAGCACCGAGATTGTCACTGTTCATCAACTTTTAAATGGTTACGTTTTAGGACAATCCAACCTCACAACGAGCTTAAGGAGGTTCCCACGAAGCTCGGAATGCTTCGTTTGAAGGTTTTGGACGTCGGAATCACGAGGTTCGAAAGTGGCCGGTTTTGGTAGAAATTTCCCGACATGATTTGGAAGGTTTTGAGGCTCCAAAGAGGTATAACCTTCTTCCTCTCATGATTTATGACATTTTGGTGAAAATTTCATGGAAAATGATGCAAAAACAAGCGAGAAAAGTGCAGTTGCAGGTCTGCCCAGAATCCGGCGCCGGTGGCACTGTTCCGGCGTCTGGAGGTTGAAGATGATGCGCGTGGGGGGCGTGTGAGACCGTGGCAAAATAATTTAAAAATATCACGATGTTCGTGAAGTTGTGTAGATCGCGTTGGTATATTCATATGCCAAAATAGAGCAATATATGAGAAGTTATTAGCGAAAGTTGGTTATGTGCTTAATTAACGTTATTTCGGTTATTTCTCATATAGGCGAGGCTTATGCGGAAGACGAACACGGTCAAGGAAGGCTAAAGGGTTATGACCCTTCGATATAACTGTGAGTGGGCAGTTTTGTTTTCCGTATATACCTATATAAATGAGTTTTTCCCAGAAAATCTATTTAAGTGAAATGTGATTTGAAAGTATGATTTGAAATGCCATGCATAGAATTTATATGAGATATGTGAATTGATATATGATGCATATATGTGAATTGGTGCTGCGGACGCACATGTGAGTATCAGGTGAGTTATATTTGGTTCATTGAATTGTTTGATGTGATTTATGTTGATAGCTCATAACCTGCACCCCCGGTGTTAGTGCTTATGTTATTCACTGCATCACACGCTCACCTTGGATCCAAGTAGATGCTAGTCGTACAGACCACTAAAGGTGGTTCCGACATGCTAGTCGTACAGACCACTAGAGGTGGTTCTGACTAGTAGGTGACGCTAGATTATGTGCACAGATGATTGATGAGAGAAGCACTAGAGCGTATTATTACACCATCCTAGTTGTACAGACTGCTACAAGTAGTTCCGACTTATGTGCAGTGTAGTGCCGTACAGGTCACGGTTGGTGACTCCGACTGGATTGGATATTGAGCCCTAGAATCAGCCGTACAGGATCACTGCAGGGTCTCCGGTTGATTTATTATTTCACCTGATTTATATTGATGCTTCCATATTATGTTTTTGGCGCATGGCATGGCATATTTTCTGAAAAGTGACAAAGAATGGTGTTTTGAGATTTTTGAAGCTATATATATTTATATATGCTATTTCTGGGAAAGTATACAGGTTTTACAGCGAGGGGTTAGAGCTTTGATATTGAGATGATTTTCGAGAAAAAACTTTGTTTTACTGACCCACTCAATTTTGTTTTGCGCCCCTCCAGGTTCGAGATAGCAGAGCTTTGGTGGCCACGAGGAATCCAACGGTATTCTGACAGAATTCACAATTGTATTTTTAAGCTTCCGAACTGTGTAAATGGTTACGTCACTCTCACGTGACTGCCAGCACGCCCTCCTTCGGGACGGGGTGTGTCAAAAAATGATTAAGGTAGTGACATAGAAAAGAGGAGGTAATGTTAAGGAACAGGTCGGGGAGTTGAGGGGAGAATAATTTTTCTTTTAATTTTTAGTTTTATTTCATTTTTTAAATATTTTAAATCAAATAAATAATTTTGTAAATAAGTTTATAAGAATTTTATTTTTTATTTTTTTACAAAAATTAGATGGAAGTGTCCTTAATTGGCTAACAAAGATAAATACAAGGACAAAATTGGCTAAACTGAAAACACATGGATTAAATTGACCCAATGACTAAAACACAGGGACCATTTTAACATTTAAGCATTTCTTATACTGTCCCATTAATTGAGGGGTCTCGAGTTTTGCTCGAGTAGTTCTTGCAGACATATCGCTATTATAGAAAAAATTTATATTTAAAATTTTCAAACCAGAGTTTTTTCTTCTTCTAATTTTTATGTCATAACTAGATTATCAGGTTGTGTGTCTTTTTAAAAAAAGGATGTTGCCTTAGTTCTTGATTTTCACGTTTAGGGATAGATAGTTTTCTATTATCGTATATGTGCTATCTCTTTCTAATTATTAAGCATCCAATTAAAAAAAAAAAGGCATAACTAGATTATTGAACTACCAAAAATTAGAGTGCCGCTAAATTCCCCCCATTATCCTATTATGCCACATTCATTTTATACAAATGCTAATGACATATTTATCCTTTTAAGAAAAAGACTTTTAGGCCCCTATTTATAAATTCTTGTCGCTATTAATAAATACCTCCTTAATTCCAAAACATAATAGAGTTAGTAAAACAATTAAATTAAATAAAAACTAATAATTAATGAAAACACAAAAACCCAACCGCCACCCCCTCTCTTCACACCCACTTATTCAAGCTTCCTGGTGGTCCCGAGAACACCCAGGTCTCTTAATGCATTTTGTGCAGCTTTCTACTCATGCTATTCTTCTTAGTAGTGGACGGGAACTTTGATGGGGTGGGTCCGTGAATTTCTTAACCAACTTTCAAATAAGATGTGGAGGGTATGTAGAAGTGAATTTGGGAATCTAACAATTGGTTCCAAATTCGGTGCGGGGAAAAAGAAAGAATGAAAGAAAGAAAGGAGGAGAGGGAAGCAAAGAGAGGTTGTCGGCCGTGGAGTCGAGTGGTTGACGAGTCGGCGTGGGTGGTGGGCTACGTCCAAATTCAATGAACTTAGGAAAATCTGAAGGTTAATGCGTGCAGTCACAGTTAATTTGGGGCATTGTCATTCATGGTTTATAGAAAGAATAACTGGAAATCGATTTGTGTTGCATATATGTCATGCGTGGAGAAGGATCCTCTAGCTAGCCATTCAACCTTTAATTCACCCAAATTCGTACCAACCTTTGTTTAGTGTCTTAATCAGTTTGTTTTTACTTTAAATTCGTCAAAAACCCAATCCCCTTTATTTTCTTGTGTCAACTTAGTTAGAATCTGTTTAATTTTGTGTCTTTTAGCATTTTGAGTCAAGTTAAAGTTAGAATTCGTCCAAATAACTCCCTAGTGTCTGTTTTGAGTCTATTTGGTTGTTTTAAGCTGTTTTGAGTCTTTTAAGTTTGTTTTGAGTCTTGTAAGTCTAGTTTAGTGTTTTAGAGTTTAATTAGTGTAGATTAGCATCCCTTCTAATCCCCGGCTAGAACGATCCCTACTTACACATACTACATTGATAGGGTTTAAATTTGAGTGCAATTTAATTTCACATCAAATTTTTGGCGCCGTTGCCGGGGATTAGCAAATTTGGTAATCCCCCGTGTTTCTGTTTGTGTTTTTGTTTTTACGTTTTAGTTTTTGATTTTGTTTTGTTCTGTTTTCTTTGTTTCAGGTACTAGACATGGCAATTGCCAACATTCAAGCTCAATTGGCCAATCTTACTTCTCAATTGTCCCAGATTGCCAAAAGAACCACAATGCACACTGCCCCTACATTTAATGTACCCTATGGGCAAGGACATCAAACTCATCAATTCACTGCGAATGGAGGTGCTTGGGGTTATCAAGGCCATAACCAATCAAGGGACAACATGTTTTCTAACGCTTACAATTCGGATTGGAGAGATTATTCAGATTATATGTGGGAGGAACCTCAACAAATTCAACAAGGTGGATATTGGCAGCAAGATGAGGAGTTCTATTCAAGATCTGTGCAGACACCACAACCTCATATACAATATGCCCAACCCAACTCAGGTTCGTCAATAGATTATGATCAAATTCTTGATGAATTAAATTGTTTGGCGCAGGGTTCACAAAATCAAGTTAAGGAGGTTCAACAAGGAGAATATTGGCAGCCATATGAGGAGTTCTATACAACGCCTATGCAGCCACCACAACCTCCCCCACAACAATTCCAATCGAATTCAAGTATGCCTATGAGTTATGATGAAATTCGTGACGTACTAACCTCTTTGAAGCAGGGCTCACAACAAGAAGGGTATTGGCAGCCATCTGAGGAGATCTATCAAAAGCCATATAAACCACCACAGCCTCAACCATATTCGGCCCAACCAAGTTCAGATTCGTCCATGGACAATGATCAAATTGTTCAATTATTAACTACTATAATGCAGGATATGCAAGACCATACCAAGACAATGGGTGAATTGAACAATCAACTTGGAGAGATGGAAGAGTTCACGGCACAAATGCAAGAACAAAGCAAACTCTTCAACTCAACTATTGTCAATTCGATGGGAGATGTTGCAATCACTGAAGCTATCACTTTAGAAAGTGGTATGGAGGTTGATGCTGAACCAGAAACGTCCAAACGTACCCTAGAAGTGAACAAAGAGCTGCTGTTCAAAGAGGGGGAAGATTCAGCCAAGATAAGTTTAGAAAAAGCCTTGTCGCAACACCCAATCATCTCTCATCCTTTGCCGCAGACCCCTAGTGCTTTTAAGCCATCCAGTCAAGGTAAGTTGGGTTCAAATTCAGTTCAATCTAATGTTATTCCTCCAAATGTACCCTTCCCTCGCAGGTTCATGATTTCCAAGAACAAAGAAAGTGAAAAAGACATCGTGGAAGCCTTCCCAAAGGTGCAAAGTGATATCCCAATTCTTGATACACCAAATCAAATTCCAGAATGTGTTGAATTTCTTAAAGAACCTGGTACATCAAGAAGAATGATTCAAGAAAAAGAAGTGGATGGAGAATATCAAGAATGGATCAAAGAGGATGTTCATGAGACAACAAAGCCCAAAGAAGTTGAATTTTATGACACGGGACAAGCCACAACTCTCAAAACACCGAATCTGGCTGAATTTTCTAGTCCTGCAACTTTCGAAGAGGTGTTTATTCTTGAGTTCACGTCGAAGCAAACAGGTAAGCCACCTCCCCGAATTTCAATTCTGTTTTATACTAATATGTTGTTAATGATTCAGGTACCCACACTAGAATTTAAACCATTGCCGAATCATTTCAAGTATCACATTCCATTCAAATATCAATTCCATGCTGTGGTCCCTAATGGAGCTTAAAATGAGGTATTGTCCGGCTGGAAGACGTTAAAGCAAGCGCTTCTTGGGAGGCAACCCATGCAAATAAAGAAGACCTAGGAACTCTCCAGCTCTACAACCAGATTTGCATTTCTAAACCCTACTCTTTATTGCTTTTACTTTGCCATCTTTGTTATGTTTGTTAGTTGTGTTGTTTGCTTGCTTGTGTGTGAGTCTATGTTTGAAACATTGAGGACAATGTTTGGCTTAAGTGTGGGGGGGTCAACAGGTGTTTTCATTGAAAAATTCGTGGGATTTTGTCACCTAGCACTTCTAAAGTTGTTTTTCACTGTTTTTGAGTGTTTTTAGGCTGTTTTGAAGTGTTTTTATGTGTCTTGAAAGATAATACGAAAATTTAAAAAAAAAAAATCGAAAAGGTTTTGAAAAATACCAAAAAGAGTCGTTTTTGAGTCGTTTTTGTGTGTTTGTGTCTTAGGGTACCTTCCAACACAATGATGAGGATTTGGTTTTTAATTGCTGTTACAAACATGGATTGAAGTTTGATATGCGCTTTGGTTTATGCTTGGTTATAGTTGACATTCATGAATTCACATGTAATCACAAAAAGGATAAAATCAGTTTTTGTAACATGCTTGAAGGAAGAAACTCAAACTAACGCTACAACCCTGAGAGACTTGAGCCTATACGTTCTTTGGAGAGTTATTAATCTGTGATTCTTTGTTTTCTAAAGTCGTTGCATGATCTCATTATTTCTTTGCTTGGTTGCTACTTAGAATGCGTTTTATCATTTAGTTCCAAATACTAGAACTCATGCCCATTTCATTCAAAACATAAAATTGAGTGCATAACAAATAACAAGACGAAGTTGTTTAGTTAAAACCAGAGCCAAAAACCCTTAACCCTTTGCATATGTACTGTAGGATTAACCCCTTTAAGCCTTAGTTAGCCTATTTTCTTTGTTAGCCCACATTATCCTTACCTAGCCTAGTATAGGACTATCCATACCCTTGTTCTTAAGGCGTAGTGAAGCATGACCTAGAGGGAATTCCTTTTGATCAATATTATGCGGAAAAACAAGTGTGGGGGAAGGTTTTGTGTGCCAAAGAGAAAGGGCACGAAAAAAAAGAAAAGAAAAAGAGTTGAGAAACAAGTGAGAATGAGCTCACAAGTATTGGTTGTTGAAGAAAGGGTCCAAAAGATTGAATCTGGCCCTAAAAGTTGTATGAATCTTCCCTTTGTGTTCAAAGTTGGTTGCTACTTTTCAAAAGGGAGTTCTAAGTGTCATATTCATTATTTTGCTTACTATTTCTTTAAGAACCTTTGTTTATCTCTTACCTTTCTTTGTTAGCCAATACCTTAGCCCTGTTACAACCCTTAGACTTCTATCTTGATTGTTATGTGTTTCAATATGTGGAGTTTGAGATTGGTCTGAGCATATGGTATCCCTGGTTCTCGCGTCTAAGTAGTGGCATTCCATTCATGAGATCATATATCTATACATGCTTAATAATTCCAGAAAGTGCCTTCTTTGTTAAAACATATGTGAGTGTTTAGTTTTTCATGTTTACATCAATCTTCTCACATATACCTAGTGTAGGGAGTGTAGTCAGAAAATCTGTGTGAAAATAGAGTGTATATCTTGTGAGGAATTGAGGGATTCTCTAAGGCATGTTACTACATTCAAAATGTTGTTTTAATTGATTAGATGCGAGCTAGTGAGTGGCTACTGCGATTAAGTATAAGTTCGAGGGTAAGGATAATTGAAATCTATGTAAGTAATGATTTTTAACAGGTTATGTACCATTGGAAATCCCTGAGGCAAACGTTGGAAGGTTTAGGTTATGTTTTGTTTTTTTGTTTTGCTCGAGGACTAGCAAAAGCTAAGTGTGGGGGAATTTGATAGGAGCATATTTATGGGACTTTGTTAGCTTGTTTCCTTGCATTTTCTTAGTTAGTTTCTACTTATTATAGTGATTTAAGCTATTTTCGTGTGTTTTCAGGTTCAAATGACAAAGTTGGCAAAAAGATGCAATTTGAAGCATTTTAGAGCAGTTTTGGGCTTGGAATGGATAGCACAAGTATGGAGCAAGATGGATGGACGAAATTGAAGTTCAAGAGAGGCTAGGAATGTGCAAAAGAGTGGAGAAATAAATTCAAATCATTGAAGATAAGGAATCAGCTCAAAAGAAGGAGAATTATCCAAAACATTATCCAAACAACCTTATCTTAACCTTATCCAACCTTATCTTATCCAAACTAACCTTATCTTACCTTATCTTATCTTATCATATCCTAATCTTATCCTACCTTAATTCCAGCTACAAGGGGGACTCCTTTTCATATTAGGATGCCTAAAACCTGTTTTTAGGAGGCCTTTTTGTTCTAGAAACATGCCACAACACTCCTTTCTAGAAGCCCTAAAAATCTGACGCCCCAACCTTTCTAGATGGCCTTTTCCTTGTTGGTTTGGAGTCCTAAATCCTTTTCCTTGACAACCTAGGCCAAGTAATCCCTAGGCCTATAAATACACACATCTGCTGCTACATTCAGACCACCACCCTCTACCATAAGTCACCTACATCCATCCACCACCATTCACCACACACTCTTGTGCCGCAGCTTTGCAAAGAAAGGAAGGAAGAAATCTGGAGCGTTTTCTAGGTGTATTCTATCCTTTGTTTTCAATGTTTAATTTTATTTATATTTTTTTAATTGCGAACATGAGGAACTAAACCCCTTCTTAGCTAGGGGGAATTCGAAACTATGAGCATATATGTGATATGAATTGATTTCCTCCAGTTATGATTTCATGAATCGTGGATGTGATTTGCTTAACTATTTGATTAAAACTTATTCTTGCATGTTGATTAAGGGTGCACACTTAGTTTGCATGCTAGGATTTGATGCTAAAATATAAGGGAGTTTCACCTAATCGTTACAAACTTATATTTACAAGTAGTGGAGGTTGCTAGTCACAATCGCGTTAAGTAAATTCCTGGCAGGAGTGTCATGCAGTCATAGTCACGAATGTCATGTCAATGCTTATGATTTTCACAAAGCTTAATGATCTTTGATATGTATCTCTAGTATGCAGTCATATAGGGAACTTGATAAGAATAATTTGGTTTGCGGCGCTACGTCCAAATTCAATGAACTTAGGAAAATCTGAAGGTTAATGCGTGCAGTCACAGTTAATTTGGGGCATTGTCATTCATGGTTTATAGAAAGAATAACTGGAAATCGATTTGTGTTGCATATATGTCATGCGTGGAGAAGGATCCTCTAGCTAGCCATTCAACCTTTAATTCACCCAAATTCGTACCAACCTTTGTTTAGTGTCTTAATCAGTTTGTTTTTACTTTAAATTCGTCAAAAACCCAATCCCCTTTATTTTCTTGTGTCAACTTAGTTAGAATCTGTTTAATTTTGTGTCTTTTAGCATTTTGAGTCAAGTTAAAGTTAGAATTCGTCCAAATAACTCCCTAGTGTCTGTTTTGAGTCTATTTGGTTGTTTTAAGCTGTTTTGAGTCTTTTAAGTTTGTTTTGAGTCTTGTAAGTCTAGTTTAGTGTTTTAGAGTTTAATTAGTGTAGATTAGCATCCCTTCTAATCCCCGGCTAGAACGATCCCTACTTACACATACTACATTGATAGGGTTTAAAATTGAGTGCAATTTAATTTCACATCAGCAACGACTTGGTAAAAAGATCAACCAGGTTGTCCTGGTAACGGATTTGTTTGACTTCAATGTTCTGATACTATTATTGCTGATGAGAATAAAAGAATTTCGGCGCTATGTGCTTAGTGTTGTCTCCCTTGATGTATCCATTCTTTAACTGCTCGATACATGCTGCATTGTCTTCAAAGATCGTCGTAGGAAGGTCAACGATAGAAGTAAGACCACTAGTGCTTTAAATATGTTCCATGACTGCTCTCAATCAAAAGCACTCACGTGATGCTTTATGCAGGGCGAGAATCTCAGCATGGTTCGAAGAAGTTGCAATTAGCCCTTGAGAACATGCCCTATGTGGGTCAGACAGATAACCAGCATATGCGTAACCAACAAGGCGGGAATTAACCTGAGGACCGAGGGGGCGACTCCTCTTGATGATTCATGGTTGTAGAACAAGCCCAAATCCATCGTACCCTTGAGGTAGCGAAAAATGTCTTTAACACCATTCCAGTGTCTGCGTGTAGGCGCGTTGTTGTATCTAGCCAAAAGATTCATTTAAACGGTTATACCACATCCGCTCAGATTGTTTCAATCTGTAAAGTGATCTCTTCAATTTAATCGAAATAATGTTCCATGGTCTAGAACTATTTGAACTAGTCAATGGAAGTCTTTTTGGAACTTTCATGTAGATTTCCATATCTAGATCCCTATAGAGATAATCGGTTACCACGTCCATAAGCTGTATATTCAGTTTTTCGGAAACTACCAAACTGATAAAGTAGCGGAACGTTATGACGTCCATTAAGGAGGAGTATGTCTTTTTGTAATCAATTACATGACATTGAGAAAAGCCTTGCGCAACAAGACGAGCTTTGTAACACACAATTTCATTCTTCTCACTACGCTTCCTCACGAAAGCCTACTTGTAGCCCACGGGCTTCACATGTGGTGGAGTAGGAAATATAGGCCTAAACACCTTACATTTCGAAAGTGAATCAAGTTTAACCTGGATTGCTTGTTTCTAATTTGACCAATCTATTCTACGTCGACATTCATTAACGGAACGTGGTTCAATGTTATCACTAAGCATAATGTCAGAAGCAACTGTATACGTGAATGCATCATCAACATTCATCTCATTCCAATTTCAAACCTCATCCAATACTGCGTAATGGACGGAAATCTCATGATTCTCGGGAGGCCGGTATGTTTCATCTAAGACATTAACGTAATCTAGAATAACCTCATGCGTTGGAACAGATGAGTAAGCAATAGTCGGATTCAGACTAGGGTTACTAGTTTGTGCCGTTTTTCTCTTCCGTGGTTGTGAATCATTTGAATAAGGGGGTCTGCCACACTTCAGGGTATGAGCAGATGATTGGCTAGCCGCTAGAGTATCGCGCCGTGTGAGAGATATGGCCGCCCCATCCTCGGGGACGGTCCGGCCTTCCAAGGCGGTGATACGGTATACGTTAAGTATAGTCATCCTTCCATATGCATTTGCAGCGGGTATATGTGATCTCTTCACCTTTGCTATATCTATAAAAGCATCCGACATGCTATAACGATGCTCTGAAGATCTAGAATACGTCGCTCTTCAATTTCAGACTGAGGGGTGCGGAGATCTAAATAAGACATAGTGGGAGTAATCCATGACAATTCGCGACATTCTACAAGAACGTTAGTGATCTTATATCCCCCTAACGACGGGAAGACTGTCTCATCGAAATGACAATCCACAAAACATGCAGTAAAGCGATCTCATGTTAAGGGCTCTAAATAGCGAATAATTGATGGCGAATCATAACCGACATAGATTTCCATTTTTCTATGAGGACCCATTTTGGTACGTAGTGGCGGTGCTACCCAAACACACGTAAATGGGAGACGTCATGCTCGTATCTAGTAACCAACTGTAATGGTGAATGAGGTTGGGTAGCGGTGGACCTCAGGACGACCAGCATAGCTGCGTGCAATATTGCATGGCCGTAGGCAGATATTGGCAAGTTGGTTCTCATAACCAAAGTTCGAGCTATCGTTTGAATGTGCTTTATGAAAGCTTCTGCCAAGCCGCTTTGGGTGTGAATATGGGGTACATGAAGTTCAACTTCAATCCCAACAGACATGCAATAATCATCAAAAGTTTGTGACGTAAATTCTCCAGCGTTATCCAGTCGAATCGACTTGATCAGATAATCAGGGTGGTGAGCCCTAAGGTTAATAATTTGTGCTAAGAATTTCGCAAATGTAGTATTGCGTGTGGACAATAAGCAGAAATGTGACCATCACGTTGATGCATCAACCAACACCATGAAGTATCTAAATGATTTGCATATTGGTTGGATAGGTCCATAAATATCCCTTTGAATCTTCTGAAGAAACTTAAAATGGTCGTTACTAATCTCTGTATATGAGGGTTGAATGTTCAACTTCCCTAGGGAGCATGCTTTGTAAAGCGGATGGCTGGGATAAGATTTTAAATGATGCATATGCGATACTTTGAGGATACGACACATCATATCTCGTCCGGGGTGTCCCATTCGATCATGCCAAAGCAGGAGAGTGCTCTGGAACCCAACCATAGAACCAGCCACGTGATGGATCTCTATGGCACGAATGGTTGTTATGTACAACTCACTCAGGAGACATTCCAGCTTCTCGTGAATACGCTTCTGGCCATATTCGTAAGAATTGATACAAAGACATTCAAAACCATTCTCTTCAGTGGTTTCAACATGATATTGATTATCTCGAATATCTCTAAAATTCAGCAATGTTTTGCTGGAACGTGGAGAATAGAGGGCCTCTTTAATGGTTAATTCAGTACCATTGGACAACCTTTTCGTATCCTTCTATCAAATTGGATGGGCATGAGAGGGTTGTTAGAAGTACATTTTTAGGTACGAAATTTGTAAAATAGTGTTTCTCACGCATTATTGTGTGCGTGGTGGCACTGTTAGCCAGACAACTAACTTCCCCACTAGTCATACCTACAAATAAATTAATTGAATCAGTCACATGCATAAATATAATTCGCTCAATTAATCAATTCGAGAAATAATGTCCATAAAATAATAATCCATAATTGAAAACAAACCAATCCAAACAAATAATTCCAAAGACTTAGAAAAATTGTCCAAAAATTAAATCATAAACCTAAAATTTAGGGAAGGGGGTTTCGGCCACTCCTAGTGGGTTCGGCCACTAGGGGTGTAAAAACACCCTAACATGTCTTAGAAAAATAAAACTTTATTCTTCCATGAGAGCGGATCCTGCCTGAAAATCTGAAACCTTCAGAGTTGTAATAGCATCTTAAGGATTTCTACATGCACAAAGTTAGTCTCACAATGAGAATGATACTTGGCAATAGCCTCGGGGGTAGCTCGGCATACGCATGACCAATGATCCTTTGATCCACAAGAGTAGCACATGTCCAATTCAGTGGAAGCCGATTGAACGGTAGTTTTTCCCTTGTTCTTGAAGTTTGAGGCTTTAGGGGCAAGGGGTTGGCGTTTCTGGGTCAAATTTCCTCCCTTTGGGCCCATGGTAGAGCTTGCCACCCCTTTCCACGGCCACGACAGAGTTTTCGTCGATTGTGGCCAATGTTTTAAAAAACTAGCCTCAAGGCGCGCCTAGGGTGCCCTTGAGGCTGGGCGCCATGGATAACGCCTCAGTTTTGCTGGAGTGGGCGAAAGGCTTCGCCGGAGCCGCCTAGGGGCGCCTCAGTGGCTTTTTTTTTTTTTTTTTTCTTTACTCCCATACCCAAATTTTGGGTAGGATTTTAACTACTTCATACCTCTTCCTTGCACTTTTGTCTCTATGCCTTTTTTCTGATTTTTATTTTTTATATAATGGATGTGTGTTGTTTGTGTGCATTGTTATATGTGTGCTCATTGTGCTTTTTATCCTCTATTTTATACATATATAATATAATATATGTATATATATGTGTGTGTGTGTGTGTGTGTATATTTATAATATATGTGTGTGCTCAGGGTGATTATTGATTAATAATCTTCTTCTTTTTAATATAATATATGCGTATGCTCAGTGTATATATTAAAAAAATTTAGGTCCCGTGAGGCTTTGCCTCACGCCTAGGCCGAGCTTCCCCTCGGACGCCTCGCCTACGCCTCACGCTTTTAATACATTGATTGTGGCTACTAAAATTAGTTGCATGCGCTTCAGGCGGAGCATTTGAGCTAGTAAGTCGAGCTTAATGATTCTTCATCAAAAGTTGGTTCTGCTTTTCAGCAATAAGTAAAATAGATATCAAATCCAAAAATTTGGTGAACTTATGTGCCCTATATTGTTGCTGCAAGACAATATTGGTGGAATTAAGGTCGAATAAGTCTTCTCCAAGAAATCCTGTTCTGTTAAGTCCTCTTTACAGAACTTAAGCAGTGATCGGATTCTACAAACTTCAGAGTTTTATTCATTCACAGACTTAAAGTCTTGGAAACATAAATGATGCCACTCATGTCTTGCATCAGGCAAGTAAATGTATTTCTGGTGATTGAGCGATCGGCCAGAGCGAGCCAGATGGTACGTGGATCTTCCTCTACGAGGTACTCAATCTGCAGTGCATCATGGATATGTCTTCGGATGAAGATCATATCAGTAGTTTTCTGATCTTCGTCGACGGGTTCATCATCGGTAAGTTCCTTGATAGTAGCTCTAAGACTCTTTGCAATAAGATGGAGCTTCATGTCTTGAACCCACTTTAGATAGTTTCTTTTAGAGACTTCTGGAGCGGTGAAATCGAGCTTTTTCAAGTTCGACATGTCCTTAAAACAGAGGGTACAACGAGACGTGGTTAGTCGTATAGAAAACCATGGACCTATCGTAGAACATGCGGGTTCTATAGACATGTATTGGTTTAATTTAAGCATGAAAGCTACGGGTTTCATGTGGTAAGTTTTGAATGAAAACTTCGGGTTTCAAAGGCACTAAATTTGAAACTACAAGTTCGATTTAGTTATGAACGTTCAGTTTATCTATGGGGGTACCTGCAAGAACACATAATAAAATATGCACTAAAGTGTAGTGAATTTGTAGATTGCTTCAGGAACCCAAGTGTAAGTGTGTCGGGACTATGAAAGATAGTCAACGGTTCAAAGAAAAGAAATAATTTATTGAATCATTAATTGCCAAAAAGTGAGCTTCAGGCCAATAATTTTGGATTAATTGCTAGATTAATGGACTGCTGGTCATTTTAATTAATTCAATAGATCGTAACCATTCAGGTTTAATCGTATAAGCAAAAATAATAATAACATTTGGGTTAAAATTAAAGAAAATGCCAAAAATAACATTGGATTCGAAAAATTAGAGCCCAATCTCGATAGGCTGGGGTGTCGTGTGCAGGGCAAATCCCTAAAAAGGTTTAGAGGGCCACGGGTTGGCTACAATGCAAACCAAGCATGGCTACAGGCCATAACCTGTGTGTCTGAGACAGGCCTAGCAGCAAAGCTGCTGGTTCGTGGGCCACAAACGGCGCATGTGCACAGGCCCAGCACATAGCTAGCCTAGGATGGGTGCACACGAAGCCCAGCCGTAGGCTGGCTTCGGTTTAGGCTGTGGCAAAGCAAGCCTAGCAATACAGAGGTTGTGGGCGAATGGGCCGAGGCATGTGGGACAAAGCCCAGCAACTCAAAGGTTGTTAGCTTAGGCCAAATGGCGTGGAGCAGAACCCAGCAAAGGCTGCAGGCCAAGCTAGAGTGGGCTGGAGTAACTGTAAGCCTATGGTAAACCCTACTAGGCCGAAGCCTGGTATTCGTGCTCACGTAGCAAGCCCAAAGGGCTGCTGCCATAATGGTCCATGACGTCAAACGACGTCGTCCTAAGACGGTGGCATGGCTGTAGGCCAGCCAACTCGGCTCTGTGCTAATGGCGACGTGGCATGGAGCAGCGGCTCGGCCACGCAAAAATCCCAGATTTTTTTTTTTTTTTTTGAATTCTGGGGTTAAAAACCCTAATTGCTTCTAAATTAATTTCAATACTTTGACTCACAAATTCCACATAGCATAATTGCGTATTGCATGAACAAATATATATATTGACAAAATATATGAACATATATGCAATATATATAATTGAAATGAGAATATAAATATAGGGGGTTCATGCATCATGGGGAATGTTTTCATGCTTCAAGGTCGTTTCAAATATCTTAATTTATTTTAAAACAACCTGATTGGCAGAAAATAATTGAAAGCCTTTGATGTTGTAGAAGAAAGCCTCATTCACGATCCTTTAGTTCCTTAGCTTCTGGTAAGAGCGTGTTGATAACGTGTTGTATGCCTATTTTACTGAACTGTATTTAGGATTAAAGAGGGAGGGGGCCGGCGACAGAGAAAAGAAAGATGTAATTCTGAAGTGTATGTTGTTAGGAAAGTTGAATTTCATTGAATGAATTATAAAGTTACACTATTATTGTTTATATACAGCTCTTCACTCTCTCACATAACTCTAACCTTCTAACTAACTTGCCACCTATTACAAATTAACCAACTCTAAGTTTTATCACTAACTGAGTCTTTTACTATTTATCATTTACGTCCCATCTCAAACTGAACTGAGGAGCACGAAGAGACAGTTTGGATCGTAAGAGATGAAATCTGTCTTTGGATAGTGATTTGGTGCAAATATCCACAATCTGATCTTTGGTGCAGACAAAATGGACTGAAATGGCCTTTAACAACACTTTTTCTCGGATGTAATGGTAATCAATCTCAACATGCTTTGTTCGAGCATGAAACAAAGGATTCTTAGCGAGAGACACTACTAGAAATTTGGCTATAAGCCACCCTTTTCATTGGTGGCTATTGTTAAGTGTTGCCACTCATATTGGTGGCAAACCTCTATGGCCACCAAGCAGCCACTAAACTAGTTATGTGGCCTATGTAGAGGACTCTATTGTAACAATGGCTACCAATATTGCATTGGTGGGTATGCAATCAAAGCCACCCTAATTCACATTGGTGGCAAAGTTGCAAAATAATATTAAAAAAAAAAGATGCCACCCTAATTCACATTAGTGACAAAGTTGCAAAATAATATTTTTTTAAAAAGGATGCCTCAGGGGCACCCAGATTTGAATATAATATTTCTTTTTTTTTTTTTTTGTTTTTTTGGTGAGGAAATAACTTGTAATATCTTTGATATAAGAATATACTACAAATTTGCATAACTAATCTTTTATACAATTTTGAACAAATGTTGGGACTCAAACTTTGAAAAGTGTATGAACACTCTGTTTCCAAAGAGCTTAATCATGTCAATAACTTGAATGTGATCATTTGCTGCACCCAAAGTCAAATCCACAAAATTCATAAGAATAATGTTAACTCAACTCTAACTATTAAAGCAATTAGAGTTGAGGACATGTATCACTACGATATGATCAAATAAATACCTGGGAAATGTAGTATTTCAAGAGGTTTGTAGTCATAATATCAGCCATGAAGACTCTCACGTTGCTGTTGCTATTTGGCCTGGTTGGCTAGGCCTCTAGCTTTGTTTGTTATACTTTGGGGACTACTTTGTAGTTTGTTATTAATAAATTTCCTTCTTTCAGAAGAAAAACAGGTAAAATGCGAACATAGAATTACAAGGTCTAAACATCAACTTGAAAAACCAAAATATCAAAATCAGATAACTTAGAAGGAAAGATATAGCTCCCACACATATAAATGCATTAATATTTTTTTTTTTTCAGAAACTCAAAAAAACCAGGAAATTCCAATACAAGAGTTTAGGGATAGAAACATACAGTTCTTCCGAGAAGGAAAGCAGCCCCTGTACCTAAAGTGGCTCCAATTGAATCAGCAACAAAGCCAACAGGTAGCCCAAAAAGATAACCACTACCGAGCTGAACCATTAAAATGAGGAATCACATACAGTGTGCAAACTTGCAATTAAATAAAAATACAAAATTTCGTTTTTGAAAATCTTTCCTCTATGTTTCGCCCTAGACCATGAATTGATATTGCAAAATATAACAATAAAAGAAAACTATAAGTGAAGTATGCAAAGCATATGCTAGATCATTAGTCCACAAGAATACCCACGTGCAATAACAAGTAGCTATACAACTAGTAAGTAGACTGAATGTTATATCTTTAACACTTGCAGGATTAGACTGAATGTAAAACATATATATAAAGACACTTCATACACAAGAGAGTCACTTCATAAACAAGTAGCTATACAACTAGTAAGTAGACCCAAATGCTTATAGTAAGTACTGAATATAACAGGATTAGACTTAATGTAAGTGATATTAGGATCCCACCTTAAGCAGAAAATTTGCTCCGACCACAAGACAATCCATTTCATCTGCCTTGTCAAGAGAAATCCCAAGCTTTTCTTTAAAAAAATCTGCGTACTTGAATGCCCCACCACCTGTGGCCTGCTCACCATTGTCACAAGTCAATAAATTAGCTTGCATACATGCCAGAAAACAGTGATACAATGGCCAAACCAAACAGTTGGTTTTTACCTTAATAACGAACTTCACATTCCCAGAAGCTCCGTGTTGTTGGGAGCCTAAAATCATCTACAACCATAAGCAATGATCCAAAAACAGATCTCTGTATCAAAAGAATTCAACCTATAATAAATAATTATAAGAGTGCTATCTGTATGTCGTAGTTTAATACTAGCAATTTTGCACACATTACACATGTATGAGATTGGTTACTGCAGAGATGGTAGTGGTGAAGAGTCCAAAAGGTTTAGTAGAACACTATAACAGTTGTTTAGGACTTACTGTTGGTTGATAACTTCATCAACCAACAAAGTTCTTGTGTCAAAAGAGGAAAAACTGATGGAGTGGAGTCATGAGTCATAAAACCAACTGGTTCACCAACAACATAGAAGATATAATCAGAACAGAATATGATATGAGATTTGCATATTGAAACTCTTTGAAATCACAGACACAGTTAAATGGCAAGCCTCATTATAAAAACAAGTTTTCCCACGTTGTGGCATCCTACTAAATCCTAATGAAACACAAAAATGAGCAAGGACAAAACATTACCATGAAGTGAGCAGACCCGAGATTAACAAAAATTAAATTAAATTCAAACCAATAAATTAACACATTAATGGAAGTATGAGCTTACTTTATCAATTCAAATTCACCATCAGGTGGCACAAAACTATCTTCTCTGAGTAAAACCTCGTCAAGTTTACACATTGATGGAAAGTAACATCGTCGAGCTCGATAGTTTTCCCACTGCAAAATGCTCAAGTCAAAATAGAAACTAAAAAGGAATTACATTTTGTGCTGTTAGAAACTATAATCATCTCGACGAAGGCCAACATGCAAAGCTCAAAATACAAAACATATAAACTTTTTCGTACTCACCTGTAAAGGAAAATAAAATGACAACGAAAAGTAAATTCAAAGTTTAAGAACTAAATAAAAATGCATAAATATTTGGTCAAAATAAGAGTTGTTGATCTCAATCTAATAAAGATTAGACATTAATAAGACAGGAAGAAACAAAAAAAAGAAAAAGGAAAAAACAGATAAAAGAGTAATACATCTGAACCACTGCGTATATGTACACGGTACACAGCAGAAAACGCATTCCATATCCATTGAGAGCAAAGAAACAAATATGCCTATAACTACAACTACTGAACAAGCAGCTATATTAAGGGCATATATGTTTTGTCCTTAGTTTCAGGGCATATATTTTTTTTTAGAAGAACCCTCTTCACCTTAGTTTCACCTTCCATTCTTCTCGGCCCAGGTTGGAAACAACCTTGATTCATCTTCCTCATCCCCAATCTTCAACATGCATAAAGAAAATGGAATTAAAATTTGAAATCCAGAATTGATCCAAAAATTGAAAGTTTTTATTTTGAGAAATCACTTACACTAGGGAACGGCCATGAGGAGATGATCATTTTTACCTCTTGGTTGAGGTCCAATTCAGGCAGACTTTGCCGGAAATTGGCCGGAATACCCACGGTCACCGTTTCTTAGATCTGAAATTGAGAAAATTCGGCTACAAATTTGGAGAAACTAACTTGAGAGTTGGAAAGAGGAAGGGAAGAGGATTCTGGAGGTATAGTTTGACGCTCATTAGTGACCGTAGGACGAAGCCGCTACTGCATGAAAGAGAATAAGGAGAGAGAGAATACG
Source organism: Heteromeles arbutifolia (assembly GCA_024362995.1). Classification (NCBI taxonomy): domain Eukaryota; kingdom Viridiplantae; phylum Streptophyta; class Magnoliopsida; order Rosales; family Rosaceae; genus Heteromeles; species Heteromeles arbutifolia. Next base: position 6,228,377 of record JANCRC010000010.1, on the reverse strand, counting down.
GGAGGGAGGAGAAAGAGAATGAAGTGGGAAGCGAGCAGAGGGAATGAAGGGGATGAGTTGGACTTTTGTGAAGGGGAGAGAGGTTTAATGGTTTTTTTATTTGCTTTATTGGTGTTCAATAAATTGTATTGGTGCCCAGTTAATCACAAATGCACAAAAAGGTATTTTTAAGAAATAAAGTTATTTAACCGACACCAATCATTTGTGGCTCAATGTTGAAGGCCACCGATATCAGCGGCATCCCACTGTAAAGCCACCAAAAAATAGTAAGAGTAGCAGCTTTATATCTATGGCCACCAATTGCAAAGGGTGTGCAAAAATGGTGGCCTATGAGCATAATTCTAGTAGTGAGAGATTGCAGATTGATTGTCACACGAAATTTAAGGAGTAGAAGGAAGAGAGAAACCAATATCAATAATTAACTAACATATCCATGTGATTTCAGCTACAGTATTTGCTAGAGATCGGTACTCTACCTCTGTGGAAGAACAAGCAACTGTTGTTGCTTCTTAGCACTCCAACCGATAAGAAAAGATCCCAGAAAAATACAATAACCACCAGTTGATCTTCTATCAATTGTACAACCGGCCTAATCAGCATCAGAGAAGGCTTGAGGCTAGGAACATATGAGGATTTTGAAAACCAAATACCAATGTCAATAGATCCCTTGAGATATCTGAGAATTCATTTGACAGCCTAAAAATGGGATTACCGTGGACTGTGCATAAACTGACAGACAAGATTGATTGCAAAAGATAAATTTGGACGAGTCCATGTTAGATACTGTAGAGCACCAACTAAAGATCAATATTCTGCAGGATTTTCAAGCAATGGAGATGAGTGATCCAACTTAGATGTACTAAGAGGAGTGACACATGGTTTGGATCCATCCATATGAGCCTTCTTCAAAATATCCAAGATAGACTTGGTTTGTGAAATAAAGATGCCTTTGGAATATCTCTTAACTTCAATACCCAAGAAATAATGAAGAGAACCAATGTCTTTGATGGGAAAGAGGGAGCTGAGTTAAGAAATAACATGCGTGCAGGCTGTAGTGGATGGTTATGTGATAATGATATCATCAACGTAAACCAAGACAAAGACCATGGGGTTCTTTTTGACAAACAATGAGTGTCAGACTAAGATCCAGTAAATCCAAGATGTTTCAATGCACCATGTAATTTTTCATACCAGGCTCGAGTGGCCTATTTAAGTCCATATAAGGACTTGTGTAACTGACACATATGAGTGGAATGAGCTGCATCCTCAAAGCCAGGGGGTTTTTGCATAAAGACAGATTCAGAGAGAGTTCCATGCAAGAATGCATTACTTACATCAAGTTTAATAAGACTCCAATCAAACTGAGTAGCAAGAGTGAGTAGTAGTCGAATGGTCATAAGCTCTACAAGGCTAAAAGTTTCAGTATAATCCAACCCTTCTTGTTGATGGAAACCTTTAGTAACTAAGCGAGCCTTGTACCTATCTATGGTACCATCAGGTTTTCTTTTAATTTTGAAAACCCACTTGCATCCCACAATGTTTTGATGATCATTTTTGGGTACTAAGGACCAAGTACTAGTTTGTTGCAGGGCATGAAACTCCTCGTGCATTGCCTTAACCCAATGTGGATACTTTGAAGCTTGGAGATAGGTAGTGGGGACAAAATCATGGGAAAGATGAAAAGGGATTGGCATAGGATGGGTATTGAGAGGAATAGGCTTGGAGAATAGGCTTTTGGTTTGTAAATACCAGATTTGGACCTAGTTTGCGTAGGATGGGTATTGAGATGAATGAAGGAATATGGAGATAATGAAGTAGCTGCAGGGATTGGAATAGATGAAGTTGATGGAGAAAATGAATTGGGTATGATATGAGGTTGTAAAGACTGTGAAAATGAAGGTGAAAGACTGGAATAAGGTTGAGTAAAAGTGAGGTGAGTAGGAATGGTATTTTGAGATGAAGATGCACTTGGGAGAGTGGGACACTGAGAAGCTGCAATATTATGAAATGGAAAACTGCTTTCATCAAATAGCACATGCCTGGAAATATATAACTGATTTATAGTAAGATCCAGACATTTGTAACCTTGGTGATTGAGGCTATAGCCTAAAAACACACAGAGCTTGCTCTTGGGATCTAGCTTAGATTTAGAAAAGGGTTGTAACCATGGAAAACAACTGCACCCAAAAGTTTTTAGAGTGGTATAGGTAGGTGATCTGTGAAATAAACGTTCCCATGGAGATGATTTGGAGGCAGTAGGTAATCAATTAATAAGAAAAACAACAGTGGAAAAGAGGCATGATCCCAATAGGTATGAGGAACTTTGGAAACTGTTAGCAGTGTTCTAGCAGTTCAACTAGGTGGTTGTGCTTGAGCTCAGCACAACCATTTTGTTGAGGAGTGTGAATACAACTTAGTTGATGACTTATACCATTCTCAACAAGAAAGTTTGAGAAGTGAGTGCTGAGATATTCACCTCCAAAGTCTGATTTGAGAGTAACAATTTTGGTATGGAGCAGATTCTCAACAAGGCCTTTGAATTTAACATAAGTAGGAAACACATCAGATTTATATTGCAAAGGATAGAACCAACAATATTTTGTAAAGTCATCAACAAAGATGACATAGTATCTGAAATTATTCATAGAGGTAACAGATGCTAGCCCCCAAACATCTGTGTGAAGTGGCTTTAATAGCTTACTTATATGACAAGAAACATGAGTAAATGGAAATCTAGAACTTTTACTTAAAGCACAACTATGACAAATAAACTTGTTTGAACCACTAGACAGAGAGATACAAGACTTAGCATCCAATTTATTTAATATCTTCAGAGAATGATGGCCAAGTCTTTGATGCCAGAGATCTCTGGAAGCATGAACAGAAACAGCAAGAGCATTATGAAGACTGAGCATAAAGCTAGAAGATTGTGGCTGAAAGTAATAGAAACCATCACTTACAAGACCTTTAAAAAGCATCTTCCCCAAAGAAATATCCTTCATAGCAAAGTGAAAGGTATAAAGATGCATAGAACACCAATTATCAACAAGAAACCGATTTGCAGAAAGCAGATTGTGTTTCAAATCAGGAACATGTAACACATTACTGAGTTGAAATTTGTGATGATGAGTAAGTAATGTAGAGGAACCAGAGTGAAGAATAAACAAACCTTTGCCATCTCCAATGTAAACTTGCTTAGGTCCGGAGTAAGGCTCTGGATTTTGCAAAGTCTTGTAGGAATTGGCCATATGATTGCTAGCACCAAAATCAACAATCCAGGTAGGTTAAGTAGATTGTGTGCTTGCAATCATAAAAGAATGTGTGCTTGCAGCCATAACAGAAGGAGAAACATTGCTAGAGTTACTGGAATAATGTGGATTCATGCGCTGAAGGCACTTAATTACATCATGCTCAAATTGACGACAAATTTGGCATGGAATCTTTCTTCCAGAGAAATTGGAATTGGATCGACCACCACGATTATACCTCTGATAGTTGTTATGAGATGAATTTGAGCGATAATTATTAGATCTGAAATTACCTCGTCCCTGAAAATTTCTAGGGTTTGAGAAATTGCGATCACCACCACGGCCTTGAGAGGTATGTTGAACAACATACGCCTGAGACGGTGGAGTAGGAAGAATGTCAACGGTGGAATTGAAGGCCTGAATTTGCACAGATGAAGTAACTTTCTTCCGATTTGTCACCTGAATCTCTTTATTGAGAAGAAGGTAGTGTAGTTCATCAAGAGTGGTGGAGCCAAGCCGGAATTGAATCGCATCAACAAACGACTCATATTCTGGTGGTAAACCATTAAGCGTAACATAAATGAGTTCAGAATCTTCAACCAGAGCACCGGCACTGGCAAGAGCATCAATAATTTCTTCGATTTGTTGAAGATAGTGAGCAGCTGTGGAATCGCATTTCAAGATGTTGCGCAGACGTGATCGGAGTTCATGGATGTGCGATTGAGAGGCCGTTGCGAGACGCGACTCCAATTTTGCCCAGAGTTATCTAGATGTGGTGACTCCAACAGTGTAAGGAATGATCGATTCAGAAAGTATGGAATTGATCCAGATCAGGATGTTCTGATCATTTTCAAACCAAGAAACATATACAGGATTCAAGATTCGATTTCTAACAGCATCAGAGGTGAACTGAGGTGGATGAGGTACCAAGCCATCAAGAATTCTGGTGAGGTTATAGCAATGGAAGATCAGAGCAAACAGTGCACTCTAGGTAAGGTAATTGGTCATGGTTAACTTGATTGGCACCATAGATCCAATATTCGGGATCATAATTGAAGGTGTAGAGAGAGAAGAACTGGAATTTGAGAGAGGAGAAGGATCAATCTGTGTCGCCGACTCAAAGGAGGGAGAAGCAAAGGCGGCCATGGAAGAAGATTAGGGTTTTGGTGAAAGCTTAGCGAAGAAGCTTTAAGCAAGAAAGCTTAGCGAAGAAGCGTTGACCAAGAAAGCGTGGGATTTGGATCAAGTCAGTGGACAAATGACAGGTGATACCATGTTAGGAAAGCTGAATTTCATTGAATGAATTATAAAGTTACATTATTGTTGTTTATATACAGCTCTTCACTATCTCACATAACTCTAACCTTCTAACTAACTTGCCACCTATTACAACAAACTCAACAAATTAACCAACTCTAAGTTTTATCACTAACTAAGTCTTTTACAATACTATCATTTACATATGTTGTATCACTCCATTGTGCCTTTATTTATAGTTGTGGGATAGGTTAAATCCTTACCCTTATAGGATTACAACTCTAATAGAATATTAACTACTAAAGGGAATATTCAAAGATATCCCTAAATACACTAGGATTTACACAATCACATTCCTAATCTAATAGAACTGCAACACATTTTTATTTTATTTTTTTCTTTGTTTTGTGGGTGGAATTATAATTTGAGTATGAAAATAAGACAACGGAGTAAAATCTAGAAACACTCAAAAATTAAAAAGAAGCAATAGTCTTTATCGGCTCTTAACTTTTACCCTTCTCAAAATAAACCCAACCCAAATCTTTTTATTTATTTTTCATAAAACCCAAATCTGTTTACCTTTAGTATACAATGATCAAAACTAAAAAGTAAAGTCACTCAATACTACGAACTAGTTGTATTCCTCTTCATTTGTGAAAGGTCTTAAATTCGATTTTCACCAATGACGACTTTAAACTGCATTATTATTAGCTCATTGTGAATGCTAAGTTCATCCCGTCCCTAATATCATTTGTTCAAAAAAATAAAAATAAAAAACCAAAAAGTAAAAGGACCAAAAAAAAAACCTTCTACAGTAAGGAAAGAAGTGAAACGTCGGTTTACCCCTATAAAAAAAACCCCCCTTTTACCGCCGTCATTCCTCATTCATCGCCGCATACCTTTTGCGTCTATGCCCTAATCTTCGTAAAGTTATTCCCCAAACCCTTCAAAACTTCTCCACTCCATCTTCTTCTTCTTCACAAACCCTAGCCATGTCTATCAGTATCACAGACTACGAGTTGGACTACGATACGCACAGCCTCTACAGAGTAGATTTCTTCGACGACTACATCACAACCCTTGTGACACACACTCCCTCCAAGGTCAAGTCCTGGATCAACAAAACCCGACACTTACACCATTACCGACTTCACAAACTCATCATTGGACTTGATGTTGAGTGGCGTCCCAGTTTCACTAACGGTGTGAACAACCCGGTCGCAACCCTACAATTGTGTGTTGGCCACCGCTGCCTTATATTTCAGTTGCTTCATACACCGGGGATCCCTAGTCGTCTTTTCAACTTTCTGGCAGATCCAGACTTTACCTTTGTCGGGGTTGGGATTAAGGACGATGTTCGAAAGCTTTACCTTGAGTATGGCCTCACGGTAAGGAGGTTTGTCGATCTTAGGGAATTGGAGGCGAGAAGGTACGGCTGGAGTGTGCAGCGGAACATAGGGCTTAAGGACATGGCTGCGGATGTTCTAGGGCAAGAATTTGAAAAGCCAAAGACTATTACAATGAGTCACTGGGATAACCCGTCCCTTTCACTTGCGCAAATCAAGTATGCTTGCATCGATGCTTTTGTTTCTTTTGAAATTGGGAGGGCTTTACGCGCAGCCAAGTAAAGCGGTTGGGTCGATTATGTTCAAAGTTTTTTTTTTTTCCCTGCTTTTTCTCGCCATGGATGGACAACTACTAATAAGCTTAATGCATGTGTTATGCATATTTACTATTAATGTATGTCCTTTTGAATTTTTTATCCATATCAAAATATTATGTTAGACTTATGATTACATATGGTAAGTTCGGGAACTTTTGTGTAATAAGTAAATTGCTGTTTATGTTTGTTCTGAAAAGTTTATTTCCAAATCTTAGGTCTCTCCTATGTTTCTCAATTTGGGTATTTAAGTAATATACGTTAGGAGCTAATGAAATTAATTGGTGATTAACAAATTGATTGGTGTCTTGAACTAAATTTGTACGCTTCAACAAATTGATTAGTTGCTTTTCTATATGTACTGCTACTGCTAGCTTTCCTTCTTTCAGTATTCTGTATTCTGTACATTGCCCACCTATAATTGATTGAATATGAATCGAGAAGGACGTACATTTTTCTTTCTGAAAGTGAATGGCTTTTTTCTGCTTGGCCTCAAGTATTTGAGTAGTTGGTTGATAGATGTTTCATGTTGCACTGTCGTGAACCTTGGAACTTAATTTGTTTTTTCTATGATGTGGTGTTGGTGGTTTTTCTTCAAACTGTGAAGCTGTGATTCTATATATTAGTGTGACAAAAAGCCATTGTGCACTCTTCTTGCTATTTTATCTTTTTACTTGCAAGAAATGCAATTTTAACTTTTTTTGTAGTGCTAATAGCAATTTCTAAGTTAAAATCATCCTAATATTGACATATATAACATACCAAATACAATAATGGCTTTACCAATGTATTATGTTAATGGGTGTTGCCCTTTTCTTGACTCATGCAATTTGCAAACTCATCACCTTATGATTCATTGTATAGCTTAGCACATCCCCACTTTTCATGTAAATATATCATTATATTTATAAATAAATATTTTTGTCGTTGGTGGTATGGGTGTTAATAATGGTTTGGGTAGCTAGATAAACTTTGTCATGTACGAAATAATGTATTGTTATATGTGGATGATTTTACTTGTTTTCGAGTAGTTATATTATGAAAGGGTTTTACTAGTACGTTCCAATAATCATGTAGTAATGGCATGAGGTTTTGTCAAGATTGTGACTCAACAGAAAAATACGATAGAAGGATATTGGCAAGCGTCAATTCCGAGAGTATAAGCTGAAGTCCATGAGCAATCCCAAATCCATCAGAAAATAGAGAAAGCTCTAAAGTTAATTGATAATAATATGAATTACAACTCCTAGGCATTATCCTAATTCTAGTTGTATTGGAAATCTAAATGAAACATAAAAGAAACCCTAATTAACTAGAGGAAAGGAAGCCTAATCCTTATGGGACAAGGAAAGATTAAGTTACCAAAACTTAAACTTTCCCAAAACCCATTCAAGCAACTATAGAATATTCCAACGATACGCCTTCCCATATTTTATCACGGAATACTTTTTGTTTTTAGTTTATACGGCAATTTTTTAGTTTCTTGTTTTTGTGGAAGGGAAATTTTTGTTGAAATGTCTAAAACCACAACAGCTCCTATAACATCAAAGGAAATAATGGGGTAAACTTAGACAAAAAATTGTTACATAATAGAGTGTAAAAGGTAATGAAACTTTGTATAAAGTATAGAGGGCATAGAAAATCATGCCAACAACTAAAGGAAATTTTTATTAGTATAAGGCAATTTTTTAGTTTTAGTTTTTGTGGTTTCAGATGTCTAAAACCACAAGAGTTCCTACCACATTAAAGGAAATAAAGGGATAAACTTAGACACAAAGAATAATTACAAGGAGTAAATTGATACATAATAGAGTGTAAAAGGTAAAGTGAAATTTTGGGTAAAGTATAGAGGGCATATAGAAAAAATAAAGCTAACAACTAAAGGAAATTTTTTGTCGCCATTCCAAAGATGTCATTTTCCAATCCTCATTTTTATGAAAATATGAGGCATAAAATATACAAAGAGAAGTGCATGATAGCACTTTAACAACAACTATTTTCATTGAAGAAAGATTATTCAAAAAAAAAAAAAAAATCTTATTATAATTTCGGCCAATTGCCTTTCTTTTACAATGTGTAGATTATTCCATCACTAGTAGAAGCTAGACTTTTATTTTCTCCTTTAGCATGAATATTCCAGAAGAGAGTACATCACGACTAAAAGAAGGACCAGCAGCAGAAACATCAACAAGTAAAGATGCAGAAACAAGCATTGTCAGTGCCTGTAGGATTGGCAATGCATTCGTGTCCTAGGTCATGGTGTTTCTTAAAGCACTTCTCCCCACAGTCAGATAATGTGCAATTGCTAGGATACGTAAGCTCTTCGCATCTCTTTTGTGCGTAAGCTTGTGGTAGGTTTCCATGCTTAAAAGCAACTGCAAAATTATAAGAAAGTTGAATAAACCCGAATATATTTTTTCACAAAATATAAAGCATTTAAAATTTAAATTTATAAGAAATAATAACAGTAAATAGTGAAGTAGAAAGAGTGTGGTACAAAGACAATTGAAAGATAGGAGTTTGTTTCTTATTTAGCCCTAGCTCTTAACCTAATTTAAGGAATAAAGGTAGAAGGATAGGCTAGACTACGAAGGTTGCATAGAGGTTTTCTTAACCATCTTTATTTGTGAAAAAATAATTAACAAGTTATAACTCATAAAACATAAAACTTTGGTCCAAGAAATTCTAGGTATACCTTAAGTTAAGGTAGCTATTAAAAATCACGCACTATTTGCACTATTTGAAGAAAAGTTAAAACATTTTTCTGATCAAACCCACTCCAAATTAACAAAATACTATAGCTAGTTGCTACATGTTGATGTTAATATTTGAGATAAAATTTTGCACGGAAACTTTGAATCAACATGTGCAAGAAAATAATCAAACATGAATTGTTTGATAAATTGCTATAGGAAAGAAGGATTACGTGCTTAGAGGGCACGTATATATGCTGACTATGTGAAGCTACCTTGTGGACGTGTGCTCTATATTGCTATGCAATTGACGCCTCTCAATAGGATAGTTATCAAGTCCTTATAGTTTATCCGTGTATAGTACATTAATAATATTTTTACTTACACTACTACAAAATGGACTTATTGTGTCACAAGATGATGTCGCTTTAATATAATATAGTGGCGGACAAGACATTTGCTACACCTACTGAACATGACGTTGGATTTACTGTCGCTTGTAAGCGTCATAAGCTGTCTATGTCGCTTTTAATCGATGTAAACATTTAGTGTCGTTTATAACTGACATACATTTTAATAATTTTTAAATAATGGTGTCGCTTTAAAAAAAAAATAGTGTCACTTTTAAGGGACATAAAGTATTGGTGTCGCTTCTAGCCGACACTAATTATACATTTTAAGTCCGATTTTGATTATTTTTTATAACTACACTCCTTGACCCTATATGAATACAATGAATGAATTCGATCTTCAATTTAAAATATTTACACTAGTGGATACCACAAAATCTTATGTTATACTTAATGAAAGTTTAAATAAACTCTAAATGTTAGTGAATCTATCGTTTTGATGGGTTAATAGTGAAAGTCAACAAGGAATGAAGACCGATCAAGTTTGACAGGAAGAGCGGTTACCCTCAGTCAGTTTCTTTCACGACCCACCAGCAAGTGCAAGCCCTTCTTCACGACAATAAAGAAGAGCAAAGGCTTACTCTAGACAAACAAATGTAAAAAGGTCTTCATGAAGTCAAAGAATATTTGTCCAACCCACCACTATATCTAAGCATGTGGAAGATTTTGTACTTATACTTAGTGATGTCAGATTGCGCGTTTAGTGCAGCTCTAATTCGAGAAGACTCAAATGAGCATAAACTGATAGATTATGTGTCAAAAGATCTTCTCGAACCAGAAGCCAGATACTCAAAGATGGAGAATCTCATCTTTGCCCTGGGAACGGCAGCTAGAAAACTCTGTTCGTACTTCTAAACGTTTCGAGTCGTGTACATGACAAAGTACCTATTCCTCCATCCTACACAGTCCCGACGCGTCATCCAGAGTCACCAAATAGGCCATCGAAATGGAGCAGCAAGAGATCGTCTATCATCCCAATACTTTGATTAAAGAATAGGTGCTCGCAGACTTTCTACGAAGTTCACCCCGACGAATCAAGGTGTACCTATCCTCACAGACCCGTGGAGAACACTCGAGAATCCTCATCTTTGAAAAATCGACATGGACGAATCATCAAATATGAATGGAGCAAGAGCATGAATGGTTTTGATGACATCAGAAGAATCCATACGAGAGCATGCTTTAAAGCTTGGATTCAAGGTAAGTAACAACGAGGCTGAGTATGAAGCGTTGCTCACATAACTTAGGGTCGCAACGGAATTGCAAGTCAAGGAACTATTGATGTGGTAGAAACTAACACACAAATTAAACCCTATAAATTATGCAATCGTAGTACGAATAAGTAGGGATCATTCTATTCCGGGGATTAGAAGGCATGCTAATCAACACAAATTAAACTTAATAAACTGAAAACTAAGTTAAACTAACAACAAAACAATGACTAGGGGGATTTTCGATGAATTTAATTAAAACAAAAGTAAATGGCAGCAAGTAAACTAAGTTGTGAATGAAATATAGATGAAAGGATAGCTAAAGGATTCTTCTCCACACATGAATCATATGCATACAAATCGATTTCCAGTTATTCTTCCTATAAACCATGAATGACAATACCCCAAATTAACTGTTAACTCTCCAATTTTCCAAAGTTCATTGAATTGGACTCAGCGACGCAACCAAATTATTCTTCTCGAGTTCCCTAACTATGAAAAGCATGATAGACATACATCTCGAAGATCATTAAGTTCTATTGAAATCATAAGCATTGAAAAAACATTTGTAACTATGAAAAACATGATTCTCCTGCCAAGGATTTACTTAACTCAATCATGACTAGTGACTTTTACTACTTACAAATATAAGTTCATAGCTATTAGGTGAAATTCCCTTATATTCTAGCATCAAATCCCTGCATGCAAACTAAGTATGCATCCTTAATACACATACAAGAATAAGTTTTCTATAAAGCAGATAAATAAATTGCATTCATGTTTTATGAAACAATTACTGGATGTAATCAATTTATATATAACATATGATCATGGCTTCAAATTCACCTCTAGCTAAAAAGAAACTTAGTTACATATGTTCAACATAAATGAAAAACAATCTAAAAAAAACATTGAAACTTAAAACAAAGAGAGAAATAACTCTGAAAATTCCAGCAACTTCAATGGATGAATGGTAGGCATGGCAGCCCCCTCAAACGTTGTAGGACACTTCATATACATACATACATACATACATACATACATACATATACATACATACGTGTATATATATATATATATATATATATATATATATATACAGGGCACGGCTAGGGTTTTCTTTAGAGTGAATGAAAAGAGAGGAAAATAGATCCTCTGAATTGTGTAATTCGTCCAGAATAAAAAAGCCATGTAAAAGTGGCTAAAAGGCAAGTTTTTATGGGGTAAAAGAGGCTGCAAGATATTCCAAAGTGATCCTAGCAACTTAGCCTTTATTTTGCACGTTTTTGCCTTATTTGGCACCTCCACATCAGGCTAGATATCCCAATTCCTTTCCCATTCTGTTCCTGGTCTTCTAACAAGCCAGATTCATCTTGGATTCTTTATTTGGACTTCAAAACAAGTAACAACTTTATTTGAGCTCCAAAACAAGCCACTAAACTTCTCTCCAACTAGGATTCATCTTTATTGTGTAATTCCTTGCCTTCCAAGCCTCAACTTTAATTTCTCCAGATTTTAGCACGTGTTTAACACTTTTTAAACACAAAAAACATCCAGCCCATATGCTGTCCACACATGTTATCCAATCCAAGTCCAAAACTGCTCCAAATTGCTCCATTTGACTATTTATTGTCATCTTTACCAACTGGACCTATAATAATACAAAAAATAACTTAAATTACTATAATAAATGGAAATTAACTAAGTAATTGCAAAGAAATAAGATAACAAAGTCGCATAAATATCCTCCTATCAAATTCCCCCACACTTAGCTTTTGCTAGTCCCCGAGCAAAGCAAAGAAAACAAAACAAAACCTAAACCTTCCAACAATTGCCTCAGGGATTTCCAATGAAACATGACATGTTAAAAATCATGACTCACATAGATTTTAGCCATCCTTACTCTTGAGTTTATACTTAACTATAGTAACTGCTCACTAGCTCACATTTAATCAATTAAAACAACATTTGAAAGTAATAACATGCCTGATAGAATTCACTTAATTCCTCACCGGATATACTCTCTATTTTCATACAGATTTTCTGACTACACTCCCTATACTAAGTATATGTGAGAAGATTGATGTAAACATGTAGACTAGCACTCACATATGTTATAACAAAGAAGGCACTTTCTGAAATTATTAATACAAACATGTATATGATCTCATGAACGGAGTGCCACTACTTAGAAGTGAGAACCAGGGATTCCATATGCTCGTACCAATTTCAAACTCCACATATTGAAACACAACAATCAAGATAAAACTCTAAGGGTTGTAACAAGGCTAAGGTATTGACTGACAAAGAAAGGTTAAGGATAAACAAAGGTTCTTAAAGTGATAGTAAGCAAAGTAATAAAATCAACACTTAGAATTCAACTTTTGATTGCAGCACCCAACTATAAACACAAATGGGAGATTTGTACAAACTTTAGGGTCAAATTCACATTTTTGGACCCTTCTTCAACAACCAACACTTATGAACTCATTCTCATTTCTTTTCAACTTTTTTTTTCTTTTTCAACGTTTTTCTTCTTCTTCTTTTTTTTTTTTTTTTAAACGTAAAACATAAACACTACTTCACTGGACTCAAAAGAACAAATCCTTCCCCCACACTTGTTTTTCTGCAAATCATAGATCAAAAGGAATTCCCAATAAGTCATGCTTCACTAGTCTTTAAGATCAAGGGTATGGATATTCCTAAACTAGGCTAGGTAGGGATAACACAAGCTAACAAGGAAACAAGGCTCAAAAAGGGGTTGTAGCGTTAGTTTGAGTTTCTTCATTCAAGCATATTACAAAAACTGATTTTTTTTTTTTTTTCCTTTGCATGTGAATTCATGAATGACAACTACAACTGCATATTAACCAAAGAGCATATCAAACTTCCATTGTAACTTTCTTTAACAGTCATGCAATTAAAAACCAAATCCTCATCATTGTGTTGGAAGGTACCTTAAGACACAAACAAACAAACAAAGTTAAAACAATTCTTTTTTTTTGTATTTTCTCAAACTTTTTCATTTTTTTTACACACTTTAAAATAGTGAATAACAACATTAGTAGTGATAGATGGTGAAATTCGAAGAGAAATCATGAAAAACAATATGTTTACCCCCCCCCCATACACACACACACATTTAAACCAAACATTGTCCTCAATGTTTCAAAAATAAACTTAAACAAGAAAGCAATAAAAGATAACTAGCAAACAAGACAATCATGGCAAAGTAAAAAAAATAAAGAGAAGGATAAAAGAGGGCAAATCTGGTTGTAGGAGCTGAAAATTCCCTGGTCTCTTTATTTGAGCACATGGGTTGCCTCCCAAGAAGTGTTTGCTTTAACGTCTTCCAGTCGGACAACACCTCCATTTAATCTTCACTAAGATTAGCGGCATGGAGTTGATCTTTGAATGGAAGGTGATACTGGAAATGATCCGGTAATGGTTTAAATTCTAGAGTGGGTGCCTGAATCATTGAAATCAATAACATGTTAGTAGAAAACGAAATTGAAATTTGAGGAGGTGGCTTACATGTGTGTTGCTACAAGAACTCAAGGACAAATACTATTTCGAAAGTTTCAGGAATGTTGCTCTCGGCTAGATTTGGTGTGAGGGCAGTGACTTGTCTTGTGTTATAAAATCCAACTTCTTTGGGGATGGTTGTCTCAAGTACATCATCTTTGATGAATTCTAGATATTTCCTAGCCATTTCTTTCTCTGAATCCTTCTTCTTGTTGTACAAATCTCTTTAAAAAATTCAGCACATTCTGGAACTTGCTTTATTGTACCAAGAATCAGGATATTAGCTTGCAACTTTCAGAAGGCTTCCAATATGTCTTTTTCACTCTCTTCTTTCTTAGATTCCATAAACCTGTGAGGACAAGGTACATTTGGTGGAATAAGGTTAGAAAGAATTGAATTCGGAACAACCTTACTAGAATTGGATGGTGGTGGAGCTAGGGTAGCTGTGCAATAGGATTAGAGATGATTGGGTGTTGCGGCAAGGCTTCTTCTAAGCTTGCCGTAGGTGAGTCTTCCTCTTTCCCTTCGAACAACAGCTCTTTGTCCACTTCTAGGCTATGTTTGGATATCTTTGGTTCAGCTCCAACCTCCATATTACTTCCCAAAGTGATAGCCTCAGCGATTTCGAAATCTCGCGTCGAATTGACAAAAGTAAATGACAACAAGTAAATTAAGTTGTGAATGAAATATGGATGAAAATATAGCTAAATGATTCATCTCCACTCATGAATCATATGCATACAAATCGATTTCCAGTTAATCTTTCTATAAACCATGAATGACAATGCCCCAAATTAACTGTATACAGCACTAATTAACTCTCAAATTTTCCTAAGTTCATTGAATTGGACTCAGCGACGCAACCAAATTATTCTTCTCAAGTTCCCTAACTATGAAAAGCATGATAGACATACATCTCGAAGATCATTAAGTTCTGTGAAAATCATAAGCATTGACAAAGCATTCGTAACTATGAAAAGCATGATACTCTTGCCAATGATTTACTTAACTTAATCATGACTAGTGACTTTTACTACTTACAAATATAAGTTCATAACTATTAGGTGAAATTCCCTTATATTCTAGCATCAAATCCCTGCATGCAAACTAAGTATGCATCCTTAATAAACATACAAGAATAAGTTTTCTATAAAGCAGATAAGTAAATCGCATTCATGTTTTATGAAACAATAACTTGATGTAATCAATTTATATATAACATATAATCATGGCTTCGAATTGACCTCTAGCTAAAAAGAAACTTAGTCACACATGTTCATCATAAATGAAAAACAATCTAAAATAAACATTGAAACTTGAAACAAAGAGATAAAGAACTCTAAAAATTCCAGAAACTTCAATGGATGAATGGTAGGCGTGGCACCCCCTTCAAACGTTGCAGGACACTTCATATACATACATATATATATATATATAGGGCACGGTTAGGGTTTTCTTTAGAGTGAATGAAAAGAGAGGAAAATAGATCCTCTGAATTGTGTAATTCGTCCAGAATAAAAAAAAAAAGGCAAGTAAAAGTGGCTAAAAGGAAAGTTTTTATGGGGTAAAAGAGGCTGCAAGATATTCCAAAGTTATCCCAGCAACTTAGCATTTATTTTGCACGTTTTTGCCTTATTTGGCACCTCCAAATCAGGCTAGATATCCCAATTCCTTTCCCATTATGTTCCTAGTCTTATAACAAGCCAAATTCATCTTGGATTCTTTATTTGGACTTCAAAACAAGTAAAAACTTTATTTGAGCTCCAAAACAAGCCACTAAACTTCTCTCCAACTAAGATTCATCTTTCTTGTGTAATTCCTTGCCTTCCAAGCCTCAACTTTAATTTCTCCAGATTTTAGCACATGTTTAGCACATTTTAAACACCAAAAACATCCAGCCCATATGCTATCCACACATGTTATCCAATCCAATTCCAAAACTGCTCCAAATTGCTAATTTTGACTATTTATTGTCATTTTTACCAACTGGACCAACAATAATACGAAAATAACTTAAATTACTATATCAAATGGAAATTAACTAAGTAAATGCAAAGAAACAAGATAACAAAGTCGCATAAATATGCTCCTATCAACTATCAGTCCATTACGACTCTGACTCAATGCTGATAGTTAACCAAGTCGAGGGAGACTATGCAGCTCATCATCCGATGATGGGACTCTACCTAGCTAAGGCTAAGGCACTCATCGAATGATTTAACAAGTAAGAGATTGATCAAATCCCTAGGAATGAGAATTGTCACGTTAATGCAGTAGCAAACATTGCATCCACCGTCGACTATGTGGTTCGACAAACAATCTTGTTCGAGTACCTCATTGCCCCAAGCATTTACGAGCCCGAACCAGACATAGTAACCACAAACAACACAAGGGAAAAACTGGATGAACAAGATCATCAACTACATCTAAAGACAGAAAGCTGCCCGAAGACCGTCATTTGTCGATTCTTGGCTCGTAAAATTTCCAATTCTTCTTTGGTTGCATTGGATATGGTGGTAGTTGCATCATGACAATCTCCATGACCTTATTCTCGGTGTTGGCGGCTTGAGATGTAGATGGAGTTAGTGTTGTGAGTTGGGTTTGGAGGTGATGGCTTGATGAGGGTGGTGGTGGTGACCATTAGTTGTTGAAAGCCATGCTTCCATGACCTTTTAACTAACATAAATTTAATTTGAGCTTAACGAATATGACATTTTTAATAGGTTGGACACTTGTTTTAAATGTTTAAAATGGTTGAAACCAATTTGAGACGACGTAAAAAAGTTGGGAGATTTTAACTTTAATATAACAAGAATCATTAGTTAAACAGAACAAAATATGCGCGACCAATTGTGAATGGTTGATTAGTAAGGTTCGCACCAATCAATAAGTTTTTTTGTGCTCACGCTCATCTCTTTTTTAACTAAACACTTCCATGCAAAATATTCATTACTAATGAGATAAATTAAGAATTCTCAAAAAAAAAAATAATAATATGTCAATTCACAACATGATTGAATATTCAACAAAATTAGATAAACTAATATCATCCAATAGATTACAAAATGAAATACAAAGACATATACGTGAACATAAATCCATTTAATTTAAGGTGGTGAGGAAAAATGCGTTCTACTTCAATTTCTATTTCAATATCAAGTTGGAAACTTGTAGAAACCAAATCCAAAAACCGAAGACCAAAGGGGTAAATACACCAAACAAATATAAACACACGCACTAAAAAAATGAATAATTAAAAATAAAATAATATATATATATATATATATATATATATATATATATATATATATATAAAGTGAGAAGCCCAAATAGGTGAAACATTCAAAAATCCCTAAAATGCCTTTTTATTTCCTTCACATTCAAAATTCAAAAAGCACACACTCATCCCGACTGTTTGCATACCCACTTTCCTTCTTAATATTCACTCTCTCTCACTTTATCTTGACAACCTCCCGAGCATATTGTTCTTCATAGTTGTCGTTTGATCAGTTTATGCTATTGGATTTCGAGTCAACCCTAAAGTACGAAGAAGAGGATATTTAAGGTAGCCAACCTTCAACTTCCTCATAATTGCCATTATTACTTTTCCTTCATCAATGTTAGTTTCTCAATTCAATTGTTAGTTTTAGTCTTACTAACATTAGTTTGTAGTTTGCAGTTTGTGCATACTGAATGACGTTTTATTCCAGATTTTGAGTTCTTTCTTCTCTAATTAGCGATTATTTGGGACTTGCAAAACTTATTGGTATGCAGCCTCAGTTATAGACTTATAGTATTTGTCCATAACAAAAAAAATTAAATTTTATTGCATAAACCTGATTTTTGGTTGCGTTACTTAGGATGGATTGCTTCTTGGAGCTTTTTTCTGATACAATACAATGCTCCGAGGGGCGAAAATACAATGCAATCACCATTTATAGGTAATCTCGGCCTACTTTGTAAAAAATTTAATTTTGTGAGTTCAAAATTCTTCAGTTTGCAATCACCATTTTGTTGGAATTAGGGTTAAATTTGAAAAAAAAAAATTATTTTTTGGGTTAATTTTCACCTAGTTTTTCTGTAGCCATATGGACCATTCTTTCTCTCTGCGTTTTTTTCTTCTCTAGGTTCCATTAATAAATGGGTGATTCATTCACCATTTTAAAATTTACATTTCCTATCACTGTTCATACCATTACCCCATACTAATAAGATATAAAGCCAATTGGAGGAGTTAAGGCCTCTTAATTTAGATGATTTTATTCAATCAAAGGCCAAGGTAAAGAATTTAAGATTGATAAATTTGTTATCTTTGCTTTTTGTAGTACACATACCCCCGATGCAATTCACACTACTATTCGTTGCACTGCTACAAGGTATGTATGCAAATTTGTACATATTTATTTTATTTTATTTATTTTTGTTGTGATTTTTGTGTTTGATTGTTTTGTGATTTCATTTGATTGAGTAGTCTCCAGTGTACCAAATTGTTTATGCGCGAGAATGTGGTGGGGAGATGGGGCAATTGGGGCCCCATGATGAAACGAAACAGAAAATGCTCGACATTCTGAAACGATTTCACTCTAAACACGAAGAAGAAACTGATGACATGGATGATAATGATGATGCCGGTATGTTTTGATTTTACTGTTTTTTTTTTATGAAGTTCATGGATTTGAAGTTTAATGATGCTTTTGGTGAGTTTTCGGTAGCTGGGATTTTGTATGTGCATTGTGAGATATATGAGAAGTTTGTTATTGCTGGATTCCTAGAGCTATATATGAGAAGTTTGTTATTGATGAATTCCTAAAGCTTTGGACTAGGAATTAGATTTACCTCTAGAGAAAGCATGAGGTGTTCACTGCAGTTTTTCTAACAAAAGAAACCAATGGAGCGTTGTTCAGCTCATTCGTTGAGGCATGTTGGCAATTAAGACAAACAAAGTCAAATTTATTTTGATAGGTTGTGGGTTAGTTAAGAGTGCAGGGAAAAGAGGAATATGTAAAATTGGACTACCACATATTCATGTACTCCACAACTTATTCTTGAACTACAACGTATGAGTTATTACATACTGATTGCATACCTCATGATATTTCATTTAATGGTGTTTGTTTGTAAACCCTGCAGAAGAAATCCCTTCATTTGAACTGACTTGCATTTTTTCCTAACATTTAGTTTCTTTTTTTGTTTTTTTCAGTACCAGACTTTTGATGAAACTTACAATTTCTTTAATTGATTGTAGAATGTTAATTATGCTGTTTTTTTAATTTCTCAGTTATAGACTTTGGTAATCTCATTGCATTTAGGTGTTGAAATTTCTAAAAAAAACAAACGAACAAACCGATGATGAACTATATGAGGCTATCGAAAGGACTGTAGTTTTGAAGCAACATTATAATACAAATGGTTAGAGTTGTTTGTTTTTATTTGATTTTTTAAGGTGTTGCTAGCCATTTTAATCAAATTTAAAATGTTTTTGCTTTGGTTAGAGTATTAGTGTTAGGTGTTTTTTTAATGATTCCATTTACTTCTCTTTACATTCATTGTTTTGGATTTCTACCTTAATTGTATTACTGAAAGTTTATTACTAAATTACTTTGCAGATAGAGATTTCACAAAAGCCAAGAGGGTACGAAGGAGCAAAAACTTACAACATACATAATGACTTCAAACAGTCTTACTAATATTCTCTTTTGTTTCTCTTCCATGTTTTGTTGCATATATTCAACCATTCTTTTGTGTTAGTAATTTGTCTAGATGCACGCACATGCTGGTACTAAGAGAACATAATGTAAAATCAAAGAGTGTTTGAAAGGATTGTGTGATTACTAATTTACTATTGCATTGGTTTATACTAATGGCTGAATAGGTCAAGGCACTAACTTCTCCGCACGCATCACGTGCATGTGATGTAGCTTTTTTTCAGATATGGGGCACTACACGCCGTTAAAGATGTTTTACGTTAGTTGTTTTTCATTGTAATTGTCAAAATAGCTCATTGAACAAATTGAAAACAACTAATGAAAGACAATTTTAGGGGCGCTTAACGCCAGTGTTAAAAAAAAATTTAAAAAAATAAAAAAATAAAAAACCTCTCGAATTCACGTGTGTGCGGAGAAGCTAGTAAATAAATAAATAAACAAAAACAAAAACTAGAGAGAGAGAAACCAAAGCCAAAGTCGTAGAGAGAGAATCGTATGGTATTAAAGAACAGAGCCAGAGCCACCCCTCCTCTCTCTCCTCCTCTCTCTCTCTATCCCTCTGTCTCAATTCAGGAAATGGAGTCGGAACCAAACAAGATTACTTGAGCCAAACAAGAATACTTTCACTTCCTCTTTAAAACCCTAATTGTCGATCCCCTCCCTCTCTCTCTCTTTCTTTCTCAAGAAACCCAACCTTCTCTCTCCACAATCTTCGATCCCTCTCCGCCAATCGATCCACTTCAATCACTTCTCAAACGCAGAGGAAGAAGAAGACCCTTTCTTTCCCTCTTCGCCCTCACCGGAACCCCCACAATTTCCCAATCCAAACCTCTCGATCTGCGGCGCTCGATTTCGGCGACTGATTTTTTCTTTTAGGGTTTTTGGGTTCTCGGGTCCGTCAAGGCTGGCGGGGATTCGGGTCAAGTAAATGGCGGATCCGCCTGGTATCCGCCGCCGTCGTTCGTGTGTATTCTCTCGATTGGATAGGATAGGATTACGTTGACGTCAAGATTTTTCTGCTGCCTAGAGTGAGAAGCGAAAACAAAGCATGCTGAGCGTGCTACGCGTGCACCTCCCTTCGGACATTCCCATTGTAGGCTGCGAGCTCACGCCATACGTGCTCCTGCGCCGGCCTGACAAGGCTCTCACGACAGACGATGTGCCAGAGTCGGCCCCTCTTGATGGCCACTTCTTGAGGTACAAGTGGTAAGTGACAATTTCCCCAATCAATTTCAGTTTGTTTTTGTCATTTCTTATTTGCTTAATTTGGTTTTCGGGTTCTTTTCAGTGTCTGGTATTATGGGGGCTTTGAGCTTTGTTTGGGCTTCTGGGTTGGTTTGTTGGTATTGTTGTTACATGGGTTTTCTCAAAGATTGTAGCTTTATTTTCGTCTATAAGGAAAAGGTTATAGTTGTGTTGAATTTTAGTGTAATGTGTTCGTGTAATGTATCTTTTGGTGTGTATGTTTTAATTTCATAACATCTTTGGTCAGTTTGTGTATTTGTAGTTCTACATTCACCACTGTTTAATTCTGTTCTAGAATTTGAATTCTGTGTAGTTTTTTGTCCACTGGTGCAGTATTACTGTACTAATTTCCTTGAATTGCGTAATTGAATTAGAAAAATTTAATGTTCTCAAGAGCATCATTTACTTAAAATGAAAGGTGAATTATTTGTCCCTGACTCAAAGCTCAATTGAAACATTGCAACCAGGCCAAATTGGGTTATGAGCTAGACTTTACAAGTCTAGAATAGTTTGTTATAGCAATAATTAATAGGAGAGTGATGAATGCTGCAACAAATGTAGCAGTGCTAAATGTCAAATTATTGAGACCGGTTTGGAAATTCAGGTTGCATTACTACCTTTTTTGTTGCTAATACACGTGTTCGGAGCACATATCCGAGCTTGGGGTGAAAACTAGTTGCCAGGTTGGGGCTTATAGCTCCACTTATAGATATCCTCCACCGGTATAACGCTTGCCTTGCACCTACGACCAGAATTTGAATTTTTCCATTCTTTTATTCTCAAAAAAAAGAAAGAGAGAAAACCTGACTACGGAATTTTGACTGACTTTTAGTTATCTATCCGTATTTTCTTCTGGGTTTTGTTTTCAATAATAGCCAGTTTTTGTGAGTCCCATTAGAGAACTAACCTTTTAAATAAATTAAAAACTAACCTGTTTTGGGCTGAGTCGCAATCAAGATCAAGTTAAGATGTGGGCTGAGATTGGGGTTTATATGTTCAAGATCGCAATCCACATCTTGACTCATATATTGATCACCATTTTGGTGTTCAAGTCCAAAGCACATTTATCTTCTGAGTTTGTTGAAAAAGGGATAGTTTTCCAGTGGGCCAATGCGATAGGTTATTTTACGAAGGAATCCTTGTTTTGTTTTCCATTTGACCTAAATTCTTATTCAACAGTTGTGCTGTTTTGTGTTATAGTTGTGTCACGTGTCAGGGGACAAACTAACTTCTTTTTTTCCGGTCATTGTGGGGATAAATAATGTTACCTACTTCTTTAAGCTTTGTGTTATGCACTTAATGATGAGATTCTATCATTCAATGACAAAATATCGATTGCTTAATTAATTTATATGATGGTGGTTGATTGGATCAGCATATTTCACCTGTTTATCAGGCTTATATTTTGTACGGTTTTTAATTGACATGCAATTAATGAATTGAGGTCCGTCATTAAGTGACAATATTAGGTATTATTTACACCTGATAAGCTGATAGTGCATGTATTGACAAGATCTTTCTGTGACGCCCTTTCTTTCTTATACTAAAATTGATGATAATTAGTATTTATTCTTGGATTTCACATACCTATGTCACTTCAATGCATGTTTGTGTGCTTTTTTTTTTGGGTGGTCGTGGTTGGGTTGGGGTGGTTTTTTTTTTTTTTTTTTTGGGGGGGGGGGGTGGTGGGGTGGGGAAGTGCTTTAGTGCAGCGAATTTGGTTAGAGGATGCTTAGGTTTCAACATGAATCAATTGACAAATTTTTTTCCTTCTTAAGTACTTAATTGACCCCTTCCATCTGTGGAGTGAGGGAAGTTAGGGGACTAGTGAATTCAGCATGCTGATTGATGTTGAAGCTTCAAGATGGACTGAATATTTTATTTTATATAATGCCGGCTTCTGTGATTTATGTTCGCCCATTCTTGATCTTGATTGCAGGTATCGTATACAAAGTGATAAAAAAGTTGCTATCTGTAGTGTACATCCATCTGAGCAAGCCACATTGCAGTGTCTAGGTTGCGTTAAGGCCAAAATACCTGTTTCAAAAAGTTACCATTGTTCACCTAAGTGCTTCTCGGATGCATGGCAGCATCACCGTGTTTTGCATGACCGTGCTGCTAGTGCTGTAAATGAAAATGGAGATGAGGAAGAAGAGGTGTTTGGACGCTTCAATAGCTCTGGATCTGGAGTACTTAACACTAGCTTATCTGGTTCCGTGTCAAGCACGAGTTTGACAAATGGTTCAGCACCTTTATATCCTGCAGCTGTTACACAAAGGAGTGGTGGTGAAACATGGTTTGAAGTGGGCCGCTCTAAAACATATACACCAACAGCTGATGATATTGGGCATGTTCTAAAGTTTGAGTGTGTTGTGGTTGATGCTGAATCAAAAGTACCTGTGGGACATGTCAATACCATATTAACTTCCCGTGTAATTCCAGCACCCTCTCCAAGTCCACGCCGTCTGGTTCCTGTCAATGGAGTTGATGTGATGGGGCATTTAGATTCAGATGGCCGTATTTCATCTTCTGGAACTTTTACTGTGCTTTCATACAACATTTTGTCTGATGTGTATGCCACCAGTGAATCATACAGTTACTGCCCTTCATGGGCACTTTCTTGGCCATACCGCAGACAAAATTTGCTGCGAGAAATTGTTGGTTATCGTGCAGATATTGTTTGTCTCCAGGAGGTACACATTCACGCTTTATTAGTTCTCTCACGATGATATTGATAATTAGAGCATTATGAGAATGTCTTGGTATGCTCAAGCCAAATTTTTTATTGAATTCATGAAGATCAGGTTATAATTAAGGTTTGAAATACTGGCAAATGACACTTAAGAAAGTGGCGACAATTTTAAAGAACAATGACAAATGTTGCTTTAATTTCTAGCCATATTTGAAGGTATACCTGTCAACTAAATATTTGGAAGCATTGAATGCTACATGTCATAAAGAACTCATTCATTTCAGTGTAAGTTATGAAATAACTATGCATTTTGTGTTAATTGAACTGATCATTGTCCCTTTCAGGTTCAAAGTGATCATTTCGAGGAATTTTTTGCCCCTGAGCTGGACAAACATGGTTATCAAGCACTATACAAGAGAAAAACAAATGAGGTCTCTTAGCTCATCCTTTACACATATTATGGCTTGAATGAACTTCATTTGCGTTACGCTCATGGTTTTTTAAATTGTTCTGGCCTTTAATTTACATTCTCTGGCTTCAGGTTTACAATGGAAACACACAAACAATTGATGGTTGCGCAACATTTTTCCGTAGAGACAGATTTTCACATGTCAAAAAATATGAGGTTAGTAAAGTGCGAGATATAACAGTGGATATGTATTTATGTTTTATTTGGTTCTTAGTGTGAAGCAATTTGTGTTTATGCAGGTTGAATTTAATAAGGCTGCTCAGTCTTTGACTGATGCCATGATTCCAAGTAATCAGAAGAAAAGTGCTTTAAATCGATTAGTTAAGGTGGGCTTGTTATTTATGGATTATTTTGGGTTGAACCTGATCTTTTTGAATTGGTCTTAATCTAAGAAGCTCATACCTGGATCTCAATATGTCTGTAGGATAATGTTGCGCTCATAGTGGTTCTGGAAGCAAAATTCAGCAATCAGGGAGCTGATAATCCTGGGAAACGGCAACTTCTTTGTGTGGTATGACTTATATTTTTTATACTTGTAATATTTGAATGGTCTTGTATGTTGAATTTGTTTGTACTCTTTGGGATTTGTTATCTTTTCAACTGCCCCAATATCAATGCACGGGCATCTTTCAAGGCATCGTGTAACACGTTTTCTGATGGAATGGAGTACAGGCAAATACGCATGTAAATGTCCACCAAGACCTGAAGGATGTCAAACTCTGGCAGGTAACTTGTATTTTTGGTTCTTCCATATACATTAGTGTATTGGTTCAATCATTTTTAAGATGGCATTCAATTTTTTGTTTTCTTGTGTTTCTTACCAGGTTCATACTCTCTTAAAAGGACTAGAGAAAATAGCTGCCAGTGCAGATATCCCGATGCTGGTGTGTGGGGATTTTAATTCAGTTCCTGGAAGGTCTGTTGATTGTTACTGATGATCTTTAGTTGGATTCTAGAATTTATTACCGGTTAGTTATTTGCTTAAGGTACTGCTGAACTTTGTTGCAGCGCTCCGCATACACTTCTGGCTATGGGAAAGGTAGATCCATCGCATCCAGATTTACAAGTAGATCCTCTTAATATACTGCGCCCTCTCAGCAAGCTGATACATCAGCTGCCACTGGTAACACATGCTTTCTGTTGTATTGGCTTCTTGATCATCTTTTTGTTATTATTGTTGGGAGTGTGGAATATGCATATTTTTGGGTTATAGGGCTTGTGTTGATCTGAATTACTAATCCAACTCACAGGTTAGTGCATATTCATCATTCGCAAGATTGGGGGTTGGTCTTGGGATGGAGCAGCAGAGAAGGAGAATGGATCCCACCACAAATGAGCCGTTATTTACAAATTGTACTAGAGATTTCATTGGTACCCTAGATTACATATTCTACACTGGTAAGTTTATGGATTACAAGTTTGTTTGATATGTTCATTTTGATGCCTCACTTTGTTTGAACATTATTCATAAAAGGTAACGTGTGGTTGCAGCTGACTCCTTAACGGTGGAGTCCTTGTTGGAGCTCTTGGATGAGGAAAGCTTAAGGAAAGACACAGCTCTTCCTTCTCCAGAGTGGTCATCAGATCACATTGCACTTTTAGCCGAGTTTCGCTGCAAGCCTAGAATTAGACGTTGACACATTCAGGTAGTTATTCAAGTCTTTGTTGTTTTATATGCCTGTATGTATATGGTCTTGTATGAAATTCTTGTTTGTTGGGCTTCATTTGTTTTTGTTTCTATCTTTTCTGTTTTCATTTACGAGTCGTTTTCTCAGAGATCAATTTAGGAAGATTTTTGGCATTTACAAAGGAGGAGGGGGAGAGATCAGATACATTAATGAAGTACAGCCAATGTAATTATGTATGGCGGTATCACTAATTAAATTTGATGGGGTGACATCTGCTTAGTTGATTCAGGGCTAAAAGTAACACTTTCTACTTCAAAGAAACCTCTCAATTTGAATTATCAAACATTGTCATTTCTTGTGTTGGTATGAAAGAATGATTGCATAAATGTGCGCCCACTTATGTGGTTTTTGTGTTGATTGTAACCTCGATGCGTGTAGGAGAGAGCTCCGGAGACATCCATGAAAAAGGCTGAGAGAAGCTGTTGGATGAAGTTAAGTTATTGTAAGAATGGTAGATCATGCCCCACAGTTCTTTCCAGGTATCTCCTTGCGGGATCCTTGCTATGATCTGCTTTGTATTATGCCACCGTTGTCTTTATAGAAAAGCTCTTATGATCCCTGCTCAGTTGCCGATCTCGTTTTTGCCTATAGAATTTTCTAGATGCTCACTGGTTCAGTATATGTGGTCTTAATCCTGTACTCTAATCCCTGAAAGGCAAGTGGTTAGTAGGCCGGCAATTGTTTGCTCCTTCTCTCTTTTTTACCTTGGGGTTCTCCTGTGCTCCTTAGGATCCGGTCACAGCGCCCTCTCCTCTTTTTCTTCCATTTTAATTTTTGGTAAGGAAACACAAAGGATAAGGAATAAGATTTTGAATTTTTTTGTTTTGCTTTCGGGTTCCATAAAGTATCTCATCTTGTTTGCAACTGGACTGCATTTGGTTTTCCATTTCAGCACTAGTTTGAGATGAGTTATGCAAAACCGAGGCAGTTATTGTAGTCCGAAATTCGATTATCGACCTGAATGTTGGATGCGAACTGTTAAGATCAATCCTTACTGGATGAGAATATATGTGCATACTTTACACAAATTGATTGAACCGGGATGCCTGTGCCTGCGTGGTTTATTCGTGTATTTTTTTTAATTTTTTTTTTTTCGCTTTTGGAATCGGAGGGGAATATGAATGTTAATCTGGACTTGAATTTTGTTTCTAAAAGAATGGGCACGTTTGCCGGCCCCGTTATGGGCTCAAAGGTTGATAGATCATGCATATGATATTTAGACACGCAAAACTGACACATTCTCTAGTGTTGGCGGGTTTTTTGTGTAATTGTCGGGACCACCTTCATTAGAGAGCCAATGTGTTTCTTTTGTCTAGATGGTATCCCATTGCCAATTCGGTTGCTTGCGTTGCGCCATTTCATTGCAAATGGTATCCCATGGGGCCAAAAGAACCTTTTCGAGTAGATTTTCTTTGCAACCAATGCACCGTCGAAATTGTTGCTCACAATTACGACAACTTCGATTCATCAAATTCGAATTTCCAATCAGAACGATGCTGCTCGGAAAATCCTAGGTACAAACATAACACAATCACACTTCATTTGGTTTGTGTTACCCAGACAAACAATATGAACATGAATTATAATGTGATGCACATTGCACCATTCCAACTAAAGCTCAACTAGCACGACGCAGACCGAAAGTCTGCACTAACTCTTCCACGGTTCCACCCTTGCATTTCTGTCGATTGACTATCAATGCAGTTCGAAGAGTAATCCTGAAAACCATACGAACTGGCAATCATAAGTCCAAGGGATTTAAAGATATTCAACTGAAAAGAAACTAATGCAATAGATATTGCAGTGAACACAAGTATTTTTCACTAAAACTTGAACTGGCGGAGACTTTCGCGAAACATTGGTGAAGCTCGTTCCTAATTCGCCTCAAACTTACAATCTAGGATAGAATCATTAGCATATAAAGACTGGAAGATGAAAGGATGAAAGGATGAAAGAAAAACGGCAGCTATTAGACCCCCCCCTTCCCAAACTGTGAAAGCTTCATGTTAAGCATTTTCACCGGAATGACTACGTCGGAAGTTATATCTGCCAGTAATAAATTATAAAACAGACTGAACGGATAACAAAATGTTGGTACATGTAACCGTCTAATCGTGTGTCCTTATGTGTGTGGCCTTGACAATAAACCCTGCCAAACAGCAGGGAATACGCGAGCTCTAATAGCTTGATTATCGTTCCTTCCTTTTTAAAGTTCGTATAAGTATACAAATGCATGAAGTAAACCATAGCAACACTTCAGTAAGTTGTTTGCTCATATGGAGTTCAAGAATCAGACTTCCTTTTTAATGGACAGATTGTGATTTCTTATCTGTAAAAGTCGAGGTTTGTCTGCTCATAAAGGGTACAGCTCAGAGATAGTATACGTTAATGGAAGAATACAGAACCTGTTCATCTGCAAGTTTCCAGAGCATTAGCTGTGCACTTTGAAGCACCGCAACTTTGGAAACATTTGAAGCATTTCATCACGGCTCCGTTTCTACAAGAGGGTAGTAGAAAAATTCGTCAAAGACTTAGTAACTAAAAATTGTGCCAAATATTAACTAGATCATTACCTTAATTCCAATACATCCATTAACATCAAGAGTCGTAAGTGTGTTTGAGCAGGTCAGTGAAAGGGACTCCACGCATTTGTCGGTCACCCCAACTATCCCAAATAAGCTGCATTGTTTCATTCATAAGTCAGTAAGATCACTGCAATGCATGCAAGTTTCATTCAACAGCATGGGAACTCTGTAGGTTTACTTAAACAAAAAAGTATCAAACAATGTTTCTTTTTCTGTTTCTGTGCATGTACTCTTTTGCCATGGTTTCAAAATAAACCGTGACATTTCCTAACTTCAGCTCAATCCAATGTCTTCTTGCTCTCTAAATGGGTTTTAAATAAAGAAATAAAGAAGAAAAACAACAATAGTCATTGCTCTTGCAGACCGGCCGAAAGATTTCAACCCTTGTGATTCCATCCCAGCTGTCAAAGACATTCAAATATATTGTAACGGGATAAGTGACCAGAGTTTGAAATTTCTCAAGTCAAGAATGCACAGGCCAGCATCAAATAAGTTCTTCAAAAAAATTCTTATTTAGACTTACCTGAGAAATTCAAGCGATGTACAACCCTGCGCAATGGCTATGACCCCCAAATCAGTGACCCGTACACACCTATTAGAAAGTGAAGATTGGTTTTGTAACTGTAGTTAACGTGTCTCCTTTGCTTCATATGCATGTTTAAGAATTCAAATGCTTCAGTTACCAAATTACCATGTCAAATTGAGAGACAAAAGGCTCTTGCATCTAGCTATACAAGACACCCCTTCATCCGACAGATTCTGAAATGTGATTTCCATAATTATTTACCATCAGTTTAGTAAAGTGCTCCAAAAGAGTTACGTCCGCAAAACTAAGTCTAGTTAATGTTACCTGAGCACCGCATAAATCCAAGAATTGAAGATGGGAAAGAAGTGATATTTTCTTGTAAGCTTCATCAGTGAAGCTGAGCAAACAAAACACAGCCAATAAAAATACAGGAAGAAGAACATAGCTCAACTTTATATACAAAGACGTTATCAAATACCTTGACAGGGCATACAAATTTAGACTATGGAGACAAGGACATCCGTGCAATATCTGCTGCAAGCCAGAATCTGTTAACTTGACACACCTGTGCATAAAAAGTTATAATATGTAAGCGCGGAAGGGAGCTAATGGCTTTTTCATAGGAGAATCAGTTTCACCCCTGCTTTGTGTAGAAGGTAAAGTGAATTTTAAAGGAAGGATTCAGAATGTCGGGTTATAACTATACATTTCCACTTTAACCAACTCCACTAGCATCACCAAGTCATGTCAACTATCAATTTTCAGATAGGTCATAACCCGGAAACCACACAATTGAAAAATCATTGTGACCCATAAGCAGATAAAATATTTTAGTTTCTCACAAATGAACTTTTCTCCAGATGATATAATGATTCTCAGCGTTTCCTACCTGGTCAGGTTCAACAACTGTAATTCTGGATAATTCTCAGCAACTAATTGCAAGCTTTTGTCTGAAAGATTCTGCACTTTCCACATCAAAGTAAACAATTGAAATAAATCCTTCACCAAAAAAAAAATATCTAAAAACTTAAAAGGTTGCCTAGCCAATATAACATATAATAGTAACCTACGCTATCTACTTAAATAAGGGATACATATGAAGCATATCATAACGGACCTACTTCAGGACACTAAAACCCAATCTTTTGCAGAAGATTGAATAGAAACTATACAGACTCCGCATGTATGTTTCAGTTTGCAATTCACAAAGAAGTAAGCACTGAAATAGGATGGGACCCAGTGACAAGTACCTTACAGCCACTTAAATTCAGATCAACTATATGCTTGCAGTTTTTCACCAGGTGCGTTATACCTATATCTGTTGCCCTGAAATTCAATTCAAGTTCCGAAATTCATTGAAGGAAAACAACATTTCAACTAGAAATGAGATTTGAAAGACAAATAAACTTTAAATACCTCACATTCCAATAGATTGAAAACTCCTTCAGATTGGGGCAAGAACTGGTTATAGCTTCAATTCCCTTATCAGAGATCTTCTGGCAGCCATTAAGATTCAAAACCTCCAGGTTTTGAAGTGAATCACGACACTGTGGAAATGCGGAATTTTCTTTTACACAATCAAAGGTATGCAAAAGCATCTATCTTGAACAATATTGAATACTTCATCAAGTACTCATCGTTCTTTGATACCAGAATTATAATAATTACATTTAGCTAGCTCGTCCAGATTCCATATTTTGAGGGGAAAAGTGAGAATAATGACAGATGATCTACTGTGTAAGGGATAGAGGTTGTCAAAAGCTAGGTCTGATAAAGTAATTGGTTTTGTTTCCATTCACAATATCATGTAACACAAATATGTCTTGTGCTGTAAGATCCCACAACTCATGAAACAACAAATAACTTAAAATATAAGGACATTAGCTTGGTTGATTCTACAAGTGGAAAATTTAAAATCATGAGGGTTAGCCCAAAAATTAGACTTAATCACAAGCGTGATTAGTCCTAACCCTGTCATGCTTCTCAATGTTCTCATACTTTACAAATACTAACAGTACGTAGGTAAACTGTTTTATAGTATGCTTTCTATGTAGCAAGAATGTTCATAAGAGTGCAAGTGCCCTACATTACTCATTAAACCTATTATAATGCCGTGATGCTGGAAAATAACACCTTCTCTGGTGTTTGTATTAGTCAATATTTTAATGCAAAATGCAGCAAGGAAAAAATTGTTACAATTATTAACCTTCTAATATTCACTAGCATTATTATTATCATTACAATGTCCTTTCCTCTTACACCAGAAAATCGATATCTTCCTAGTTCTTTGAAATATGAATTTTGCCGC
This sequence comes from Heteromeles arbutifolia, assembly GCA_024362995.1. Lineage (NCBI taxonomy): Eukaryota > Viridiplantae > Streptophyta > Magnoliopsida > Rosales > Rosaceae > Heteromeles > Heteromeles arbutifolia. The sequence goes on along the minus strand of JANCRC010000010.1, from coordinate 6,197,155 downwards.
AAGCTCTTACTGGAATGAATGTTACCTTGCTCTTTACGAGTTCAAGATGCTTGTCTTCAATGTCTTGTGAAAATTCAAGGTTTATCTGCTTCACATGCTGATACCTCGCCTTGACACATTGCATCAGGAAACCATATCAATAAAACAATGAATACAATCATCCACTTGAAGCATTTTGTAATGCTACAACAAGCAAACTCTACATACCAATCATTTCAAAAATACCATCTATTGCATCATTGAAGAACAATTTTTTCTTGAACTTCCAAATTTAACGGACAAACCAATCATCATTTTCCCCTTCTTAAAACATGAATTAGGCACAAAATAGCCGCTATTTTGCGCCACATTCGAAGTTATGATCACCTAAACAACATTATTTCCGTATTTTTCACCAACAATTACCCCTACATCATCGAATGCCGGTATCAAACAAATTAGTTTCAATCAAATTTGCTATATCCAAGTTCTAACCAATGAAAGAGCATCCAAAAGGCGATTCCTAGCATTATTCATCTCTCGAAGTTCCAGAAACTGAAACAAGAACCAAAACCCAGTTACCCATGTCACAGAAACACATACAACACACATCACTCAAAAACCCATCTCAAATTTTGAACTTTTAAGCAGAAAAACAAAGTATTAAATCGAGAAAAAAGGACAAAAAAATACCAGCCAAAGGGAAGGGTAGGAGATGAGAGTTGCGTTGAGCCATGGGCTGACTAGCAATAGAGAGATGAGGTCCCTCTGAGGCAGTCTTGTGCTAACTATTTTCAGAACTTTGGGAATGGTTTCTCTGCTCCAAGCCACCTTTTCCCCACCTGCTTCTTCTACTTGTTTCTCTTCCATTTTTTCGATCAGCAGAGTGTGATTCTGGTTTTGCGTTCGTTGCTTTTTCTGACAAAAATGTGTTAAATAGGGAGGAAATTTTTGCGGCTATGTCTGCTTTTTATCGCGGTTGGGCTATTGGAAGGGCCCCACTTCGAGAATTTTTTTCACATGGCAATTTAGTATTGGATCGGAGCGCCAAGTGAATTAGATGGGTACGGATCGGGTCGGTCCTAATTTTGAAAGGATCGAACCGGATTCAGTTCAAAGGAAATTGGGCTGGACCAGGTTGGGCATTACAATTTTCAATATAAGAACCAGACCTTACTTGGCCGGGTTGAAACGAGCTGGTTCGGGCCGGGTCCACGAGTCCTTGGTTTTTTGTTCTTTTTTTTTGGTTAAAAATTAAAAAAAAAATTTAAATTTGCACAGAGTGCAGCAATTGCACAGATTCTATGATTCTACCACGGCACTACCAACGTCCGAAATAACAACATATCCAAATTCCGAAAGTCCAAAATAACAATATTACATGACATCGTTCAAAATAACAACACATCGTCCAAGACTCCAAATTCATAGATTAACAATACATCCAAAATAACAACATTACATCGTCCAACATCTAAAAATCAAATCAACATACAAAAATCAAACCACATCCAACGTCCACGTTCCAACAACATTCATCATTGAATCTGTAAGGAAAAATAGAATATAAACATGACATTTTTAACGTCCAACATCATATTATCCTCATTGAATCATTGAAATTTAAAGTTTATTCATTTGAGTTTAAAATATTACCGCAATTCCTTTTCCTTTATTCATTCGAGTTGTTTGAGGAGTTTCAATTTCAGGAACGCTTGGTGAGATTGTTGAACTTGTAGTTGTAGTTGTAGATATAATATTTGATGCTGCTCTTCTTCTTTTATATTCTACAACAAAGAACAAAAGCACGTTAATTGTAAACTAATTAATATAAAGTTATAAACCAAGCTATACAAAACAAAATAGTTACCTTCTTCACAATCTTGATAAAATTCAAGCTCCGCCAGACTTACTTCATACTCAATGTTGCTAATTGGTCCACTTCTTAATCAGTTTTGGAGGCATATCAATGACTCCACTATTTGAGGAAAGAGAGATTATCTAAAGGGGTCAATTACTCTCTTTCGTACACTAAATGCATTCTCACTGGCAACTGTTGACACTTGAATTGGCAACACATCTTTCGCTATCAAAGCAAGTGTGGGATATATGCTCCTGCCTTCCAACTTCCACCATTTCAAAACGTCAAATGGTGAACCATGTAGTGCTTTCTCTAGAGTGTCAAGGAGATACCTATCCACCTCATGTGCAAGCGCAGGCGAACAACCTAACAACCAAACACATACAATTTAGTTCATGAATTGATATTATCGCATAGATAGTTAAGTGTAAGCTCTTTAATTAATTTTTACCTCAAGCGACGGTGATCGGGGATCACTACTGGGTCACAGTCACACCTCAGTTTCTCTTACTCTAGCCAGAATATGGGTCACACCTCAATTTCTAAACTATAACCACAAACTGATCGAGCCTACATGAAAACTGACTGATTCAAAAAGGTTTAAATCTCATACATGTGGACTATGTCAAGTTGTCAACAGCTAGCAAGTGGTTAAATTAAGGGTCAGTGAAACCGGTAGTGTTCCAGACACACCATCATACAATAGTGAAGGTTAACTTACAATACAGGGTAAGAGTTCATAGTTCGAAAAAGGAGATGCTCAAGAGTTGACATTGTAGACAGAGAGAAACGCACACTTTAAAATCTAAACATGCTAGATTGCGTCTCAAAATGCGGGACAGTACCAAAAGAAAGAAGAGGACACATGTAATTTAAATTGGAATTACAATAAATAGCTGATTAAAACAGAATTTTGGAATGAAGTTTTGTGTACCTAACTTAAGCCAAATACCGAGTACCTACATTAGACATGATGTCACCGTTTTACACCACAACTTATAGTTCAACCCAAATAATAAACAGATCTGATCAAGTCCATCATCATCCATAAACAAATCAAAACATTCGATCATACAAAGCAAAAGAAGACACAACCTAGGAAGCAACAAAATAAGAAAACACAAAATCCAAAATTGCATATAATCTTCAAAGCAACACCAACCCAAATATTTTTTAAACATTTACAACAAAACCCAGGAAGCAAAATCCAGCAATTCATCCAGGAAACAGAGAATCACACCTCGAGATGTTGAGTGAAGTGAACCAGCTCAAGGCTACTTGAATCAAAACGATGGCCATAAGTCTGAAAAGTAGACAGTAGACTTACAGTAGCCGACAAATTAAAAGATGTCGTCGAGGTCAGACTGTCGAATGATGGTTGGATGGGTGGTGGTGGTGCCATTGTGTTGGTCGCGGCGGCAGTGATGGGCGTTCTTTGGGATGTCATCAAAGTCAAGAGAGTCGAGGCTCGAGGGAGTGACGGTGGACTGGAGAGGTTGGGCGTGAAGAGTGAGAAAGTGTGTGATTATAATTAGAAACGGGTTGGTCCGGGGCCCCGTTTTTCTAAGGTTTAGGAACCAGCCCGCCCCGTAAATAACCATGGCCAGGCCCGGCCCGCCCCGTTTGTTCCTAAAAAAAAATAGGACCTGGCCCGTACCCGCCCCTACCCGCGGTTCCTGTACCCGTTTGCCCACCCCTAACATGAATGTGATGTTTGCTAATTGTCGTATTGGGCTATTAGAAGGGCCCCACTTTGAGAATTTTTTTCACATGACAAATTAGTATTGGATTCGAACATCATGTGACGTTGAACTCATTCTGTATAAATTTCTCTTTCGAACTTGCCTCAATTTTATAGTTTCACGGCCTAGCCCAAGTAGTAATAAGTAACAACGAATAGGCGAGGTATAACAAATATTCTACAAGATTTGAGACCTACAAACTATAAGTAGAGAAGAATATTGTGTTAAATTTGTTTTCTTAATATACTTCAGAAGTAAGCTAATAGAAATTTGAAAGCAAATTTTGAGTGAAGTGTTAGGATCATCCATTTGTGTGATGCTTCAACATACTACATAAATTTTAATATAACTGATAGGGAAATTGAGGACCCTTAAAAGCATTTCTTCACTATAAATCAACCTACCTGGTCACTCGGCTATGACTTTGTGTCATCTCCCTCCCCCAAAGAAAAGCACCTAAACCTCTGAAACCTTCTCTGCCGTTGGCCTCTTGCTTTGGCTTGAGGTCGGCGGCAGCCTGGCCCTTCCCTCCTCGCCCGCCTCTCTTTTCCTCTTTCGTCCACTCCCTATTTCATCACTATCTCCCATCTCTCCCTGATTTTCACCCTTCTTCCTCTTCTCCTTTTTCCACCCTTGCTTCCTTACTTTCTCTCATTCTCTCATTCTCTTTCCTCCCGATTTCCCCATCTCTCCCTTTTCCTCCAACTCCACCACAGCTTTTCCCTCTCCAAGCCACCATGGTTAGAGATTTAGATTATCTGTATTTGCTTTTAGCTTTCGTTTGTTTTCTGTCTGAGCATTTTGTGTCTCAGGTTACTATGAGCTTGGTCTCAGTCTTTCCTGAGTTTATCTCAGACCTGTTTTCTTTGCCTTGTTCCTCTCCAAACATCGCTCCTAACCATGAATCTTCTATCAGCTACCCATTTAAAGTGCATTTTGCACTGTTTGGTAGGATTATGGGAGCACTCCCAGCGTGGGTAGCTTGCCTACCCCCATTTTTCGTTCATCCATATGGTTCTTTGGCCCTTTTTCCAGGTGGTGGTGATGGATCTGCAATGGCAGTGCGGCTGTTTTGGTGGAGGTGGCTGTCTAGGTTTTTCAATTTGGTTGCTGCTATGGGATGCTCACTTTGGGCCCTCCTCATTGTAGTTTTCGTTTATGGAATTGGGCTTTTGTTTGGCTATTTTGGACTCTCTTTTGGAGTTGTTCGTATCTTGTATTGGTTTTCTCTTTAAATGAAATTTACTTTCTTTGTCCAAAAAAAAAAGGGACATTGGTTAATACGACAATAATGTATTTTTCCTTGGTTGATAAATGAGAACGTTTCAACCACTTGATTATGGATTTGTGGGTCATCCATTACAAAAAGAGATCTTCGGAGTGAATATATGGAAGTAAGCTATAATGATCCAAAGAAATGTGGGTTTCCGAACCTATTGAGATTACTCAAGAATTTTGCTATTTCTTGGGAACTATGTAGCGATGTTACAAGGAAGCCTTGACCAGGTAGGCAAGATAAAGTCTCCTCGTCTCCTGCTCTCTATTGCTAATCAGAAGATCTCTGTTACCATTAGATGTTCTAAATGCCTTTTTGAATGGGGACTTACTGGAAGAAGTTTACTTCAGCTTCAGCTACCTCCATCTATACTCTAGATGGCTCTATATCAATAGAATAATATTAATCTTCATTTATAAATAAGGGATCTTAAATTCGACTCTCATATGTCATAGATTTGCATGATACTCAAGGATGAAATTTTGAACTGAAGGGCGTTGGTGGAGACAACAAGAATGCTTAACGATAATAATAAAATGAAACTACAAAAATTAAGATTATCAAGTTAGTTACACATCTCAGATAATATTATGATTGTTCAAGAGATTGTCCATAAATTTAAACAACCTAAAGGTAAAAGGGTTTTTTTTAGCTTGGAAAGTGGATTTTGTCTAAAGCATATGACAGGTTGAATTGGTCTTTTCTAAAGCATATGACTGCATAGCTTCCTAGTCAGTTCTGTCATAAACTTGATATATTAAATCGTGATTTTCTGTGGGGAAACTCTAGGTCCGTTAAAAAGGTCCATTGGGTTCCTCTTTGGAAGCTGCACATACCACCAAAGTTAAAGGTCTTTGCTTGGTTGGTCACTCAAGATAAAATTCTAACCAATCAACAAAGATTTAAGAGGAAGATGGCATTAGATACTAGTTGTCCCATATGTGGTTGTTTTGTTGAAAATTTATTTCACCTTTTGAGGGAGTGCTCTAGCTAGAACTGTTTGAAATGCATTGCAGGTCCCTAGTAATATTTTTTCTACTTTCAATTTAGACTTGGAGGGATGGTTTGTTGCTAATATACACTGTAAAACACTCAGTCATGAGGGTCGGAATGGTGTAATCTTTTCACGTTTGAGTCTTGGCATATTTAGAAGTGGAGAAATTATATATATTGTCCTTCCTATCAACTTCTCTTTGATCTTGTGAAGGCTATTTTGAAGTATGCTTGGGAGTGGACTGATGCTAATAAGGTCAGTCATTCTAAACCCTGCAGAATTATTGAAAAGTTGACTTGGATTTCTCCAAATGAGGGATGGATGAAATTGAATATTGATGGTGCTCGCTAAGGGCAAAACAGTGTTATGAGTTCTGGAGGAGTACTTAGAGATCATCATGGCTCTTGGATTGGGAGCGTTTCAGCTAACATGGAAGTAGGAGAAGTCCTTGAAGCTGAGCTACGGGGTCTCCTTTTGGATTTGAAATGACTTTGGATAAGGGTGCTAGGAGCATACTTGTAGAATCTGACTCTACTATTATAGTTTTACTCTTTAAATGTATTGTGCATGATCTGCATCCCTTGGCTTCTTTGTTATTTGGATGTCATCACTTGATTTCTCAATTTGATCAATGTGATTTAAGCCATATTTATAGAGAAAGGAACATTGTGGCTGATGGTTTGGCAAACTGGATTTTTCTTTGAACTTGAGCTGTATTATGTTGGATGATTCTCCTCGTTAAATTGTCGGTTTAAAGCTAGATGATATTTTCGGGATTGCTAGAACTCGAATTATTTGTGTATGCCCCTTGGGCTGATGTCTTTCTTTGTTGAGCAGTTCTGCTTGAATTTGTATCTAAAAAGAAAATGAAACTACAAAAACGAAAATGAAAACTTAACAACAAAAATGTATGAAAATCCAAATAAACTACGTGGACCGTTGCCTACTGTTGCAATTCATGATGCACTCGGCACTCCAATGCTTCATCGCTCAGAGTCACCAATGGCCCCCAAAACCCCCAAATAAAACATAGAGGAAATGAAAGCCTTCCTCTTCTCTCTCCTAAAACCCCAAACCCCGTCCTCCTCACCCACCAACCTCCTCCACCGCCACCGCCACCACCAACGGCAGAGCATAACCAAAGTCCGCCTCAAATGGGTCAAAACCCGAAGCATCGACCACATAATCGAGACTGAGACCGACCTCAAAGCCGCCCGCCTTCTCAAGGACGTAATCAGGCGCTCCCCCACCGGATTCCTCACCGCCAAGTCGTTCGCCGATTGGCAGAAGCTCCTCGGCCTCACCATCCCCGTCCTCCGCTTCCTCCGCAGGTACCCAACCCATTTCCAAGAATTCCCGCACGCCCGTTACGCCAATTTGCCTTGTTTTAAGTTAACAGACACTGCAGTTTTGTTGAATTCACAAGAACAAAGTATTCAAAAAACCCATGAGAGTGACACTGTGGAGAGGCTCTGTAGAGTGCTTACGATAACAAAGTCTAAGACTTTACCTCTCCAGTTATTGTATCCTTTGAAATGGGATCTGGGTCTGCCTGATGGTTTTGAGAAAGTGTTGGTTCCGAAATACCCTGATTGTTTTCGGATTGTTAAGGCCTCAAATGGGGTCTGATGTTTGAAGGCCATACAATGGCCTAAAGAGTAAGCTGTTTCGGAATTGCAGAGGAGTAGAGAGGGTGGTGATTTAGGGGATGAGTATAGGCAGTTCAAGAGGGGGCAGACGGTGTTGGCATTTCCGATGAATTTTCCGAGGGGTTATGGTGGGCAGAAGAAGGTGAGGGCATGGATGGAGGAGTTTCAGAAGTTACCATATATTTCACCATATGAGGATTCTAGGCATATTGATCCTATGAGTGATCTTATGGAGAAAAGGGTGGTTGGGGTTTTGCACGAGTTCTTAAGCTTGACTCTTCATAAGAAGACTAAGAGGAACTACTCGAGAAGCTTGAGGGAGGAATTGAATCTTCCTCATAAGTTTACGAGAATCTTGACAAGGTATCCCGGGATTTTCTACCTCTCGTTGAAGTGTAAAACCACCACTGTTTCTCTCAGGGAAGGGTACCATAGAGGGAAGTTAGTGAACCAGCATCCGCTCACACGTTTGAGAGAGAAGTTTTATCACGTCATGAGAACAGGGCTTCTTTATCGGGGTAAAGGTGTGAACTTGCTATCCCCAGATGAGATTGTGCTTAAGAGTGTGGAGAGTGAAAGTGGGCAGGAAGAATCTGAAGAGGAAGAGGTTGGAACAGTTGATGAATATGAGGATGAAGAATTGGATTCAGGTTTGGAAGGGTCTGATGAAGATTGATGTTTGTATCAGAAGTTAGACAGTTTGCTTACATTCCATATCAATTGCACTCACTTCCAGTTCCAAGTAAGAAACTTGACCAGAAAGATTGATTTCATAGATTTTTTACTTAACAGATTTTTTCTGTCTTATCGCTGTACTAAAAGAGTTTCGTTCTCCGGATTGCTGTTTGAGATGTTTGAATTTTCTGCACAAATATGGTAATGATTATTAAGTTTAGGTCAACCTTGGGACGAATTGCAACAGTAATGTTTGAAACATTGCAAATTAGCTTTCTGATGGTTTTTTACTTTAAACAAAGTGGAATTATCAAAGAATCCAAGTTTTGTTCAAAATGCTCTCTGTTTGTTTACAGTTTTCTTAATTCATATCTCAATTTCCCATTTGTTTTGTAATGTAACCTTCAATACATTGTTATAATATCAACTTCAAATCATTGTACATACTTTCATTCTCAGTTTTCGATCTGGGAACTTATGAACTGGTGAATGAAATGAGTATCAGATATTGGAAACCATAACGGGGAAAATAAAAATATTATTGCATAAAGTTAGGGTGAATTTCGAGTACCTAGCCTCTACGATGGCGTTGAAATCTTTACAGTAACTTGTAGATTTGGTTGTTTGTTATTTGAGATAAAACCTAGGATCATCTGGTTCTAATTCTGTTGACCAAAAAACTTTTCTTGTCATCCTCCGGTTCAGTTGCCATCATTACTTGCCCTTAATTTTTGTTCTTGTGAGAGACATCAGATTATGTTATTTCTTCTTGTTTCTTTCGAGTCGTTATGTCTAGATAAGCTGTAAATAAATTGATTCAAAATGTGTATGAAGAAGAAACCATTAGCATGCTGCGTACTTGCTTGAGTCTCCCATTTTCTGACTGAAAACTTTTGCTTCTTGTACATGAGCTGGCCTTTAGTTTAAATGAGGGGAAAGAAAAAAACCCTACGGCGAATCTTAAACTAGAATGAACGGTTTTGCCTGTATGAAAATATTGCTTCTCTTTTTTGTTTACACGAGAAAAACCGTAACATGTGAACTAGACTAAATGATATTTTCTTTCAGCCATTCTTCAAGTGGTGCAGCGTTTCGAGTTTAATACGAAGATGATGTCCCAATGATGCAAGAATACGACCTCTCTTCAAGGTACCTGATTGAATATTTATGTCAGACCATGAAATAATAGTATCAAGTTGTAAAGTTATTTACCCACAGAAACACACTATGAATTCAATAGAGGCTCCGAGGGTGGGGTGATGTAACGAATCTCGGTCGCAGTTTTGAATCGAGCAAAGTTTTATGGATGGCAGTTATTAGTTTGATTCCTTGCATTGCAATGCTCCTCGTCGCAGTTTTGAACCGAGAAGGTTTTCGAGCAAAGTTTTATGGATGGCAGTTATAGGTTTGATTCCTTGCATTGCAATGCTCCTCGTTCCACTAACGTGACATCATTTCACCGTACATAAAGGATAATCGAAACTATATATTCTCTTTGTCATCAGATTCCTATGTAAAAATTCTTTTGATTTGAATACCGTTTAGTTGTCCAACAAATCGAAAGTTATAATAACAAGTAACATCATTTAAAAGTAATCTTTAAATGATGATAAAAAGAACGAACAATTTTGATTATAATGCTTGTACGGTAAAATGATGTCAAAACCCGGACGGACGGCTAAACTCTCTGGTGCTTTCCACCAAACGAAGTTAACTAAAGTCCTCTCCTCAAATATCAACATTTAAGTTCCCACATCAGAAAAAATTAAGAACCACAAGATCAACAACAAAGGAAAAGGAAACAAAATGTGTAATCCATTAATTTTCAAGAGAAACAATATATATACTCGGTCAAAAACGAAAAAAACCAGGAACAACATCCAGTATTTAACGGAAGCACTAATCCCAGGCACTGGTCATACCGCCATTACCCGGACCATAACCCCCAAAGCCGCCACCATAGCCACCATAGCCACCAGAGTTGCCATATCCACCACCACTGCTTCCTCCACCATAAAAATCTGAACCCCTACTGAAAGAGCCGTCCCTTCTAAAATCACGGCCACCAAACCGACCTCCCCCAGATCGCCGGTTTCTGCCTCCTCCGCCATAAGAAGCCCTTGATGCATAACCAGTAAGCCAAGCAGGTACTTCCTGATTTGCTTCTTGCATTAGATCAGCGAGTGGTTTTGCCAATGAGAGATTGTTCTCGCTAAAGAAAGCAGTTGCCAGTCCTGATTTGCCGGCTCGCCCTGTCCGACCTATCCGGTGAACATAATCATCAACGTCATTTGGAAGATCAAAATTTACCACATGAGCTACATGGGGGATATCAAGACCACGTGCTGCCACATCTGTTGCCACTAATATTGGTGTATTTCCACTCTTGAATGATCTCAATGCATGTTCTCTTTCCTGCATACAAGCACATCGTTTCATAACAATATCCGGATTCGGATTCATGCTAAACTTGCATGGCCATCATAAAATACCAACAAAAGAAAAAAGGATGACAATTTCAACCAAGTGAAGCTTTCTATTAAGAATCGTTATTTCATACTAATGATGTTACTTCCAGTTTGCCCTTGGGGCTAGCTTAAGTGGCGGAGGGTGGGTAATGAGTTAGGATTAGGATTCGTCTAGTATTCGGGTCCCTCCAATGTAACCAAAGAAATTCCTTCCAGTTCTACCCAAACTGGAAATTTTACATATTAACCAGACACGAGAAGTCTCACAGCCCAAAGATGGTTTAAAACATGAGTAAAAGGTAAATGGATGGTTTGCTGCAGGAAAAGTAGAAGCATAAATCGCTCAGTTATAGCAACAAAATAGCTCAACAAAGTTCCCTTTAGAGAGAGAGAGAGAGAGGGTTTAACTTCTTTTTTTTGCATCGAATTGTCATTAACAAAAAAAAAAAATATCAGACACAACATTAGGAAACAAATATCACTTCTCGTAGACTCTATGATCAATTTTCCGAACAGTTTACCTGTTGTGTTCTGTCACCATGAATAGTAGTTGCCGGAAACCCATTCATGCACAACCAGTGTTCCAATGCATCAGCTCCCTTCTTTGTCTCCACAAAAACTAACGTCAGAGATTGCTGCAAATTCAATGACAAACGACTATTAATACAACGCAGGATACTGATATACCAATTCTTCGAAAAAATCAACAGAACTTTAACAAAGAATCTTCCTTTCCATGTTACCTTGCCATGAGCACCATTTTCCCTCTGTGCATGAAGGAGGTCCATGAGATGACTTCGTTTATCAGACTCATGAACAATTTCAACCCTTTGAACAATTAAATCAGTACTTGAACCAACCCTTCCAACAGCCAAAAATATATAATTTGAAAGAAAATCCGATGCCAGTCGCTGCATTCCAAAAAAAATTTGCAAAGGCTATCAGATACTTTCAGTTTGGAATTCCACTATTCGAAAAAACTTTTACCAGCATTCAATATGACTATATAGAATGTTCATATTGCATTAATATGACTATATACAAGTCAATAAGTAAAGAAAAATCCAACAGGAAACCCAGCAAACGATTAAAACAAACCTGTATCTCCTTTGGAAACGTAGCACTAAACAGCATGGTCTGTCTCAAACCTGGCGGAGGCATGTCCATCTGTTCCACTATCTTCCTAATTTGAGGCTCAAAACCCATGTCCAGCATCCTATCTGCCTCATCAAGAGCCAAATATCTAATCATCTGCAACGACACTCTTGCCCTCTCAAGCAGATCTACCAATCGTCCCGGAGTTGCCACAAGAATATCAACTCCTCTCTCAAGCTCTCTCAACTGACACAATATAAGAAAACAAAAGACTGGGAGGTGAATCATCAAAACAAAAACAAAGTCAAAGAGGCAGCAAGAATAGGCACCAATAATAAATTGTTTGAGGTGACAATATTTTCCACACGAGGATTGAGTCAATCAGCATTTTGTGCTTTTAAGAAGAGATCAATGAAGAGAGATTTAAGCAAGTGGTATTGACATTAGTTGAAGAGGAAAATTGCTTTATTGACTTCAGTCGAAAAGGGGAATTGCTTTAATTGACCTATGCTAGAAAATGAAATGATCATTGATCTATGCCTATATATGAAATGACTTATTGACCTAAACCAAATTTCCTATAAGTTTAATACTTTGAATGGGATAGGGACCAAATTGAATACAAGTCATCCAAAAACATCTCCTACGGTAAAAAACTATAACCACGGCCTCAAAATTATGATCACTGATTTGTTTGCAGACTCACTATTTCCCTCTCTGTTAAACATATTAACCTAACACCAACCCATCCTATATAACTTGAGCCTTCATTCTATAATAAGGAAATATCGTTACTTAAATAAATTCTATGAAAAATGAACAAATAAATAATAAAAAGTGGAGACGAAGAAGAAGAAAAAGAATGAATGATCTAGCATATAAACCAGAACTAAATACATTCTGTAATGTAATTAACATTTTCTGGTTTGAAAAAGATGTATATCACTGTATCATCATCACTAAAAGAAGAAAAAAGTGGTATAACCTCTTTGTCGAGTAATTGCAAAGATGAAACAGATACATACATACATATATATGGGGGTTAGGATCGAGGGATAAATATTTTTACACTTCTTTTGAATCATTATCTATATATATAAAGTGAGCACCCTAAAATGGTGAAACATTCAAAATACAATAAATTGCCCTTTAAGAATTTCATAAATTACAATTGAAGCTAAAGTATTTAACCATATTTTTATTTTGAATGAATATAATATTTAAAATTATAGAAAAAAACAAAAACAAAAACTCCCATGTTAGTGGGTGGTTTCGCGTCTTTAATTCATTTCTTCTTTTCTTTTTTTTTAATAATTTTTTAAAAATATGTAAATTAATTATTTAAATAAAAAAATATAAAAAGGCCATTTGCCACATGCGTATGCGTGTGGCAAGAGGCTAGTATTTCATAACATAGAATGATCCTAATTATGAGTGACGTGGAAGCTTTTTAATCATCTAATGACATGGACGCTGATGTGGCATTATATAACCAATGAAGGAAATCCTAATTCATCGCTGCTGCAAACCGTAACCTATTGCCACTGCTTCTTCATCTTCTTAATTTAGACGTAATAAAGGACATGACGACCAAGTATGTTCAAATGATGTAAAAACCAAGATGGCAATCAACTGGTGGTATATTCATGTTGGGAAAAAACATTAGATTGGACTGAACGAAGTTAAAAATAAAGTATAAAATAAATAATCTTTAGCTCATTTGGGAGCGATAATCATCCGCCGATCTAGGCGGTCAACTAAATGAATCTATTACACCCTGTTTCTAGCATATATGTACTTGATTGATGATGTCTTGTTATAATTCTATATAAAAGGTGCAAGATGAAGCAGCTTGATGATGATGTCCTGTGATACTTCTATATAAAAGAGATGAGAGATGAAGCAGCATCAATGGAGGGGCAGGACAGGGATAACTTATTAATTTACGTTTGGATTCTTTTCTTAATTAACTTTCCACGTCAGTGTCCATGTCGTTAGATGATTAAAATGCTTCCACATCACTCTTAATTAGAACCCTTGGATGTTATGTACTCTAATTGCTCAAAAGAGTGTAAAAATATTTGTCAAAATGTTTGTCCCTAAACCTAACACTATATATGTACATATGCAAGTAGACATGGATCCAGAGTATCAGTAAGCCACAATAAAGTCAAGTTATACAAACCTGTTGGTTTATTGGTGCACCTCCATAAGCAACTACCACCTTGACACCGGTTTGATAAGCAAACTTTCTAGTTTCTTCATGTATCTGCAAGCCAGTCAAAACAGAAACAATAAGCTTTTACCTATAAACCACTACACATTATGTGACAGACATAAGCACAATCTAACCTGGCAAGAGAGTTCTCTGGTAGGGGAGAGAATAAGAGCAAGAGGATACACAGTACGTGCTCCACGAGGTCTCTGAGCATACTGCCCTAGCATGATTCCACTAATAATTGGAAAGCAGAAAGCAGCTGTCTTCCCTGAACCCGTCTGAGCACAAGCCATCAAATCCCTACCTCCCAGAGAAATAGGTATTGCATGACGCTGAACAGGAGTTGGCTTCACATACCTGCACCTTCGAATATTTAAATTCAATGCCTCCCCTAAGTCTATCTCTGCAAAAGTATTCACAGGTGGTGGCACATTATCCCCACTAGTTTCCACTGGGATATCCTCATAAGCATCAAAGTTAATGCCTGTGTTTTCTTGATCACTAAATGTCGGTTCCGAGATGTCTTCGTCGCCAAAAGGGTTTACTTCCCGCTCCCTCCCACGGTCCCACCCCCCACTTCTATTGTTCCAACCACCACCACCTCGACCACCACTGGAACCATATCCCGGACGCCCAACATCATGCCTAGAACTAGCAGCACCCCAGGCAGGGCCAGGTGCAGGTCCATTGTAACCTACGCGATCATTGGCTGGTAATGGGGCAGGATGTGAAGGAGCCGGGGCATCAGAAGACGGCGGCCTATTACGAAGATGTGGAGGGACATAACTTGATCGTGCAGGGCGAGATAAGCTGTTATTTGCAGATGAACCGATAGTCGGATTCTCTCCTTGAGAATTTGCGACAGAATCCGCCCATGAAGTTGTCATAATTGTAAAAATGTGAGCCCTCCTTTTCCAATAAATTTAATTCGTAACCTAATGCACCAAACACACAAAAAAAATCAGACTCTAAATAAAAATTTGTCCAACGATTTATCTCTAAATATCTTGCAGATCAAAACACTGATCAATCTTACCACCATACCATTGGAAAGGGTATTCGTCTACGAAAATTATCATTAAAAACTGGTTAACAAGAAAATTTTAGTTACAATTTACATAACACTAACAGTAAACTCGATTAATTTTGTTTAAATTATCGCGACTAAATAAATACATAAAAATTACAAAATTTGGATTTAGCGCAATAAAATCACGCAGAAAACTTCAGCACAAATCTGAGCAAAAATATCAAAGTAAAATCAAGCAAAATAAAATCAAAATTCAAAAAACTAAACAATGTCGATACACGAAAAATCGGAAAAAAGAACAGACATCAAAATTCGAAACGAAAACTGGAGCATGCATTCGAAGAGCAGATTAACACATGCAAAAACGCTTAATAGTCACAGAGACTGAGAGAACTTCGAACCTCGATAAGCAGTGAAAGCAGCGGAATCGGATCGGGAACCAGAAAAAGTTGAGAAACCCTAGCTTTTCTGAGCGCAGGAATGGCAGGATCGGAAGGTAGGCGAAGATATCGCTCTGGCTTTTCGCTTTCTTCGTCGATGAGAAATCCTCTTCTTTTTTTTTCCTGAGATTTTTTCGTCTCCTTTTCAAATGGGATCAAAACTCTTTCTTCTCCTTTTCGTTTTCCTTTTTCTACGCAGCCGAAACGTGTTACGAGGAAATTATTTTTTATTTTTGAAAATAAAAAATAAAATATATATACACACACACATCTTTAAATGCATTGGCGTCCGTACAATTCGGTGGCGAAAGGTGGCTGCCGTCCTATAAATAACCCTGCGGTGAAGCGTGAAATTGTGAGGGTTACAAAATCTGTATGCTTTGATTTTTGAGGTCTCTATTATTTCTCTAAAATCGTTCTACGATATAGGGACTCAACTAGTCATAGCGCCCGCGCGTTGCTGTGGGTGTTATAAGTGTATAAAACATGTAAAAAGTTGGACATTAAAGTACAAAATAAGGAGCAAAATTAGTGTCTTCAATATCTAAGTCTCTGCCAAAATGATCTTGGATCTTGAGCTCATGCTGTAAACCTGGGTACTAAAACAGTGTAAATTATTGTTAACATCCTGTGGCATTTTTGATATTCATATTTAATTATAAACTCACATCATGTGGCATTTTTCAGATGCAAGAAAAAAGAAGAACAAATGAATTCCCACGAATGTAACTCTTAAAAAAAATAAAAATTTTAATTCTACAAAAAAACCCAAAAGCAAGCAACCAAAGTTTCTCACCTTAAGCACAAATGTCTTCCAAAGCTGTAGACAAAAGTTCCAGAAAAATAAAAACCTGAATCCCTTGAAATTCAAAAGAAAACCTTATTATACACCCACATGCAAAACCCGATGACACAAAAAAAAAAAAAAAAAAAAAAAAAAAAACCAAAAATGAGAAGGGAAACAATTTCAACAGAAAATCCATTTACAAATCCATTTGTCAAGACCCATAACACAACCTAACTACAAAACTCACGGATTAAAAGTTTCTCCCCAAAAACCCCATCTCTATCATCAAACGAAAACTCTGAAAGCAACAACCCATTTAAAATTGAACCCAAAAAAATTAAAAGCTTCTAACATATAAAATTGAACAGACCACAATCCATACAGTCGCATAAAAAAAATTTAGATGCAAGATTAGAAGAACTCACCACAAAACTATCCACTTTGAGACCAACAGAGGCGAAGAGATGAGAGAGCAGACGGCTACGAAAGAAGAGAAGCAAAAGAAATGGGAAAAAAAAAGGACCAAAAGCAGTGAAAGGGAATCACTGCAGAGAGCAGGTAAGAAAATGAACCAGACAAAAATGTTGAAGGGCAAAGTTGAAATAACAAAAAAAAAGCAGGGGTGAAAATGGAATGACACTGTTACTTTCACTGTTCATGAACAGTGTTTCCCCGTTTGGGTTTTAGTGTATATAGATTTCATGTAATTAATAGTCACTTAATATTTTTCTTTACTTGTAATTAACAGGTCTTAGGTTTGATTCTTACCAAAAGGTGAATTTAAACTACTTTATTACTGTCGATTGTGAGGTTTAGCTCATCCACTCTATAATGTAGATAATATCGTTTTTTTTTTAAATAAAAATTTCCATGTAATTGATAAATTGATTGTAATTTTTTTGTGCAAGTGTCATCTCTTGTTACACAGATAGTAATTATGTTGTACTTGTTTATGCTTTGACATCATATGTGTGATAAATATTCAATCATGCTCACATGCGCAATCTTATTTTTAGTGACTTATAAATTGAGTAAATTGTACGAATGGTCCCTCAACTTTAATCAAATTGGAGCAATGGTCTCTTAACTAAAAATCCATTACCATTGGTCCCTCAACTTATCAAAATGTGTAGCTATAGTCATTCTCATCAATTTTGTCAAAATAAGCTATGTCACATCCCCGCCCGGGACGGATCACTTCCCAGGCCCGCTCCACCACCGTAGCACGATATTGTCCGCTTTGGGCTTACCATTCCCTCACGGTTTTGTTTCTGGGAACTCACGAGCAACTTCCCAGTGGGTCACCCATCATGGGAGTGCTCTAGCCCCCTTCTCGCTTAACTTCGGAGTTCCTACGGAACCCGAAGCCAGTGAGCTCCCAAAATACCTCGTGCTAGGTAGGGATGAGAATATACATTTAAGGATCACTTCCTTGGGCGATGTGGGATGTTACAATCCACCCCCCTTAGGGACCCGACGTCCTCGTCGGCACACTTCCGGCCAGGGATTGGCTCTGATACCAATTGTCACATCCCGCCCCGGGATGGATCACTTCCTGGGCCCGCTCCACCACTGTAGCACGATATTGTCCGCTTTGGGCTTACCATTCCCTCACGGTTTTGTTTCTGGGAACTCACGAGCAACTTCCCAGTGGGTCACCCATCTTGGGAATACTCTAGCCCCCTTCTCGCTTAACTTCGGAGTTCCTACAGAACTCGAAGCCAGTGAGCTCCCAAAAGGCCTCGTGCTAAGTAGAGATGGGAATATACATATAAGGCTCACATGATCCACTCCCCTGGGCGATGTGGGATCTCACAATATTGTCACATCCCGGCCCGGGACGGATCATTTCCCAGGACCGCTCTACCACCGTAGCACGATATTGTCTGCTTTGGGCTTACCATTCCCTCACGGTTTTGTTTCTGGGAACTCACGAGCAACTTCCCAGTGGGTCACCCATCTTGGGAGTGCTCTAGCCCCCTTCTCGCTTAACTTCGGAGTTCCTATGGAACCTGAAGCCAGTGAGCTCCCAAAAGGTCTCGTGCTAAGTAGAGATGAGAATATACATATAAGGCTCACATGATCCACTCCTCTAGACAGTGTGGGATCTCACAAGCTTTGTTGGAATGACCATTTATACAATTAGAATCCCTCAACTCATCAAAGTGTATAATTATGGTTCTTTTCGTTAGCTATGTCAAAATTTTTGTCAAAATGAGTTATATTGGAATGACCATTGCTACAATTGGGTTAAAGTTAAGGGACCATTTCTCCAGTTGAATTAAAGTTGAGGGACCAATGGTAAGGGATTTTTAGTTGAGGGACCATAGCTGCACATTTTGAAAAGTTGAGGGACCAATGGTAATGGATTTTTAGTTGAGGGACCATTGCTCCAATTGAGTTAAAGTTAAAGGATCATAGCTACAATTTACTCCTTATAAATTTTAATGTATTCGCACTTTTCACTTCACTATCACTTTATGGCTTCATTACCTTTTAGGCGTTGGCTAGTACAGTTTGATTATGGTGTCTAAGTAGACATTTCAAGAAGAACGGGTCAGTTTGTTATCGTTTAAGAAAACTGGGAAGTTTAATAATAATTGGTGTTTGTATGTGTATCTCATATGCATGTTTCAACCTATTCAGACACTATATTGAGTTGGAATTGTGTGTTTCAACCAATCCAACATGACAAGTTGAGTTGAAATTGTGTCCCCTTTAATATACTTTCATTAAGCAAAGCAATCAATATCAGTTTACATAAAATAAAGTTAATTAGAAAGAAAAGTCCACTTTATTAGGCTTTAGTCCACTCTAGCTTTGCACTCTTGCGCACAAAAAAATATTAAATTGTAATCAACAAATTTAATTTAGAGGTGTGATATCCACACATCTCTTTTTACTTCATATATTTTTTTTAAAATTTTCAGCCGTCGGATTGGATGAATTAAAGATGATCAAAGGACAAAAATTAACAAAGAATGTGTGAGAAGTAAAAAGGAGTATGAATAGCATACCCCTTTAATTTAAAGGAAAACTAACGAAAAGTTCAAACAAACTTTAGTTTTAATGAAAAATGACAAATAAATGTGTAGTGAATAGTGCCAGGGAAATGTAAAAATGTGGTTTTTCGCTTTTTTTTTTTTTTTTTTTGAAAAGGTACGATATTCATTAATAAGAAATGGATACATACATCAATGAGGATAGGGTGCTAACAGAGGGCCTTGATAAAAACCTTGCCAGGGTTTTCAACCCGGTCGAAGGGAAAAAGAATGTCCCGCACCAACATAATTGATTAGGAATTACTATCATCAAAGAAAAGATCAAGAATTATATCAGGAGTTCCTCAAACCAAGTCACAGTGTTACCATAACTTAAGCTCAAACGCGCTAACATGTGTGCCACCTTGTTCGTCTCCTTTCCACTAAATTCAACCTTCCACTTTGGCAATGAATGAACAATTGAACCAAAATGTGAGATGTCATCACCTCCTTCATTTTTAGTCCTGCCATCACAAGCATTGCATCACCTTCAAGAACCACAGCAGGGAATTGCCACTTCTTGACAAACAGTATCGGGAGTGTTTTGTTAAAATTCCATTAATTTAAACATATGAGTTGTGCTGATAGCATGGGTTTGGGCCGGGCCTCTCAGGCCATCTCCAACCGATGGTTGGCTAGAGAGCTCGTTTGAGCCATCTGGCCCTCCAAGATTCTCCAATATATTAATATTTTAATGAACAGTGCATGCCATATTTGCCTTCGTCTCCAACCGAGGGCCAAAGGGCCAGAGGGCTCGTTTTAGCCATGTCACAAAAAACCGTCTCCAACCGAGGGCCATAAGGCCAAACATAATTTATTATTTAAAAACTACAACTTAAATGTTTAAGTTTTATGTTGGTTAATGTTATTTAATGTTGTTTCATATTTTTAATGTTGTTTCATGTTACTTAATTTAATTTAATGTTGTATAATGGCTTAGGAAGTTATAGGAAAAAAATAGAATTTAAAAAAAATATGAAACAAATTTTGTGAAATAGAAGTTATAGGAAAAAAAATGGATTTTGAAAAAAATATGAAACAAATTTTGTAAAATAGAAGTTATATAAAAACAATATGAACCAAATTTTGTAAAATATAAGATATAGGAAAAAAAATAGAATTTAAAAAAAATTTGAAACAAATTTTGTAAAATAGAAGTTATAGAAAAAAAAAAAAAAAGGTTTAAATTCATAAAAAATAAAAAAATAAAAAATTGAATACAAAGGCTAGCGATTGGTTAGCCGTTGGAATTCAAATTACAATTAGTGTCGATTATAACCGACACTATTCAAATTGCTATTATATTACATTGCCATTGGTGTCGGTTATAACCGACACTACTATTTATGTCGGTTATAACCAACAGGAATAACAAAACATTAAAAATAAAAATAGCCAGCCCGGGGCTGGTTGGCTGGTCGGAAGTGGCCAGCCCTCCAGCTCTCTAGCCCTCTCCGATTCCATGGGCCCCTCCCAGATTCCCCCTCAGGCCTAACTCTCGGTTGGAGATAATTTTCGACCCTCTGACCCTGTGGATTATTCGGTTGGAGATGGCCTCACAATTCCAAGAGCAAGCCCCCACGAACAAAAGCGAATGGCATGAAGTATAATAATGGAAACTGAAGAGGGACAATTACGTGATTCAACAAATACGTGGCAGATAATCAGAGCCTTCAAACCCACTCGCACCCTCCTCACGCGCTCTCTCGTTCGATTTTTGTCTCCGTCCTCTCCACCTCTGCTTTAAGCGCGATCAGAGAGTGAGGACCGGAACCAATATCTTAATCTGGGGTTAGGGTTATCCCTAATCCAAATACCTGTAAAATCCCCAATTCGATTTTTGAATTCGAAGCCAAGAGAAGATGGGCGTGAATTCGGTATCGACGGACACGAACAGCGATCTCAACGAGCAGATCGAGCAACTCATGCAATGCAAGCCACTCTCAGAGCAACAGGTTTTGCTACATTCTTCGTTTTCTTCAGTTGGTTTTTGGTGGGTGATTGAGTGGCGTTTGATTGAGAAATTTGGGGATTAGGGTTGTGTTGGGGTCTGTTTGGTTGCCTGGAAAATTTGGGAAGGAAAATGGGATCATGGGGTTTCTTGGTTTGCTGTTGGATTTGTGGGCATTGCAATTTCTAGGTGAAATTTTGGTGTGTATTTTCTTAAGGGAAAAAAAAGTTCTTTACTTTTCTTGGTTTTCTTAGCCACCAAATGGGGAATTTTTCATTTTCTTTGATGTGTGTTTGTAGTGATGTAATTCAGGTTTGGTTTATTGTGATTTTAAATCAAATGCCTTACTTTGTCTCAATTTTTTATGCCTTTCATTTGTTTACCAATTTTGGGGACAACTCATGAGCTCTATTAGTAGTGATACAGAAGTTTCTGAATCATTTTTTCATGATTTGGAGCGAGATGCCTGGTATTTTGAGTTTTTAATGGAAAGAGGGGTATAGATTGTTAGGCAATACAATTTGATGATTTTGTGCACGGGAAACTCTGGAATTGTCACAATTGGTACACTTGCATCTTAGATTTACTACAAGCTTTAATCTGTATCTTGCGGAGAATGGTATATTGGCCATTTCCGTAATGACATGAAAATAGTTAGATATGGCATAAAAAGAGGGGATACTTATAGTCTCATAACTCTTTCAGTCGAAGAAAGTATTTTGGCAAGGGGACCTTTGAGTTGATTACGTGAAGAAACAAATTGTCTTATAACATGCTTCTCATTTGTTTTAAAAATGGATGCGATTCCTATAAATATTTTAGCCATTGACTATAGATAAGGAAGTTGTAATTTTCAAAATGAATTATCTTATACACATACAAAACTATGTGAAATGGACTAAATTATAATCTGGGACTTTTACCTAAGTATTAAACTTGGCTATATGCCAGAATGGTTTGTTTATACACCTTTTAAGTAATCTTCCCTTTTCTTTTTTTTTAAATTATCTCTTGTCTTTTAGTATCAGAACTGTCCCTCGTCAACATCCACTTCCTACTCTTTTTGTTCTGAAGTTTTTGTAATGAGTGTGCAAATAAAGTTCTCAAATTGCTCTCTTCTCCATTTTCTCTTGGTAATAAAATTAGGGTAGTGCTATCCACACACCCATTTTTACTTCTCACACACCCCTCTCAATTTTCAGCCATCGGATCAAATGAATTGAAGAATATCAATGGCCAAAAGTTAACAAGGGTGTGTGAAGAGCACTATCCTAAAATTAAACAAAGTATCTGTACATGATCATTTCTTCATTGCTTCATTGTAGGTGAGAATGTTATGCGAGAAAGCAAAGGAAATTCTAATGGGAGAAAGCAATGTTCAGGTGAAGATTTTGCTTTCTTTAGTCTCGTATTATATTTGGATTACATTACATATTTCACTGTTTTTGCATTTTGTATGGGGAAAAAGCGTTATTTTTGTCCTTCATTTGAACTGGTAACTCTGGTGTGGATCTTTCAAATTATATGGGTAGACACTTATGTTATTTATTTGCATGTACTTACAGCCTGTGAAAAGCCCAGTGACAATTTGTGGCGATATTCATGGGCAGTTTCACGACCTTGCAGAGCTTTTTCGAATTGGAGGGAAGGTATGAGCTCTGACTATGACCTTTTTGTATTTAACTTCTCTATTTCAGTTGATGGAATATCTAAATAAACTAATTTAGATCTGCAAATGAAGATTGAAGTCCTGCTGAGGTATTGTAGAGTAAATTGCCTAATGGGAACTGCATCTAATTAACATCAGTTGGATACTGACTTTGTCAACACCAGTTAAATACTGACTTTGTCAATGATGCTGCTTGTTATATTAATATAACTTTTTCCCCTAGACCCAACCTGTCATTTTGTGGTATCCAAATTTTTTCGGTTACTTGTTCTGCTTACCTAGTTCTTTTTCCTCCCATTTTTTCTTTTGATGTTCTATTAACAGTATTTCATCGAGTCATGTCTTTTTGGTGTAGTTTGGTTTGTTTTCATCTTGCATTGTATTGTTTAGAAAAATATAATAATAATAATTGGAAGAAAACTCATATGCCTTGTCAATTGATTTCACAATGATTAATTTTAGGGAAGTGATTTTCACACATGCTTTTTAGCTTCTCACACCCCTCTTTATTTATGGCCATCGGATTGAATAAATCAAATGGAATCAACAGTCAGGATTAAACATGAGTGTGTAAGAGGCTAAAAAGGGTATTCACTTCCCAGGATTATTTTTCTATTTTTGTTGATTTTATTGCCAAAATTCGTATTAAGGGTTGTTATCAATTTCTTTGACAGTGTCCTGATACCAATTACTTGTTTATGGGAGATTATGTGGACCGTGGCTATTACTCTGTTGAAACCGTGACGGTATGTAACTATCAATCTTTTGGATTTTCTTATGGTCATGAAAAAGCATCATGTGTGATTTCCCCAGAGTTTAGCTCCATCAAGTACTGCCGTAGAGTTGTTTTTCAGTTCGCATGCTAGCATATGCTCTGACAAGTACAAGCACCAGTACTAAAGAGATATACATGTGGCCTTTTTTACACTTTGGTTCGTATTACTTTGATGTTTAGTTTGTGAAAAACTTGGCACATTTTTTGTTTTGCATAATTTTATTTAGTGTGTGCATGGGTTAACCAGGGTAAGTTGTTTGCCTCTCTAACTCTTGGGTTTTAAATTATACTTCCCATGTGTACTGGCTAAAATTCCTGGCATAAAATTAAAAATACCATGTAAATGATTCTTATATGTGTGTGTATATACTTTCATGTGAATGCTTTACATTTGAATAAAAGTCACCATCTCTTATTTTATCAGTCAATCCATTTTCCTTGAAACTTTGAGTGACAATCTATGAAATTCAGGCTAGCATTTGGGGTGATATATCATATAAGTTTGCCGGTCACAATTTGGAAAGATAGTTCCTTTAGTGGCCAAAACCAAATTGTTTGAAATGGCAATGTTTGGTACTTTGACTGGCTTCGGATGAAACTGGGTCTTTCCCCCTTTAAAATGCATGGCATCAAAAATTTGTTTAGCAATTTTATATTGTTTTCATGCTTTCAGATTTATTGCTGATAACGGCTTTTTTATTTATCCAGCTCTTAGTGGCCCTGAAAGTGCGTTATCCTCAGCGAATCACTATTCTCAGAGGAAACCATGAAAGTCGTCAGGTATTTCACCTTTCGCCAATTTATGTTGTTTGATTCAGCAAATGTCATAAAGCTTATGTTTTGTTTCTTTTGTTACAAAGAATATCGAGCATGT
This sequence comes from Heteromeles arbutifolia, assembly GCA_024362995.1. Taxonomy (NCBI): domain Eukaryota; kingdom Viridiplantae; phylum Streptophyta; class Magnoliopsida; order Rosales; family Rosaceae; genus Heteromeles; species Heteromeles arbutifolia. The sequence continues at coordinate 6,172,631 of JANCRC010000010.1, read as the reverse complement.
TGGGAAAAAGAGGACATTCTGTTCAATCTTCAAATTTCTCTCTTTTTGGTTGATTGCTGGTTCCATGCAAAATTGTAATGGACCCTGCATTTATGAATTTTAAATTCTGGTGGAACATTGATCTGGAAGCATTATGGTGGTTTATAACTTCTTAATTGTTTCATTTTTTTCCGCAGATTACTCAGGTTTATGGATTTTATGATGAATGTCTCCGAAAGTGAGTATCCTGCACGCTAAAGAAGTATTTTGAAAATTTTACTTACCTTGAATGTATATGACTATTGGTTTTCATATTGGAAGCATAAACACATCCATAATGGGCAAATGATTGGTATCAATTGAAGAAGGGGAATTAAATTAGTTAATCCAAATAAAAAAAAAGGATTGAAACTTAGGAACTATTGGAGTCGTTATTGCCATTGGACAGTTAGATTCAAACAAACTGAGTACGAAGATGTGTTTGATTTTGATGTAAACTCCATGTGATTCTGAATACTTCTTCTGCCTGACATTGGAGAAAGTAGAATCAGACTTGGACTGAGGTCAATTGCAGGCATACCAGTACCATTTCATGGTTACAATAGAAGGCATATTAGTACCGCTCCAATCAAGGTTTACGAAGCCTTTTATTCTCCTGGTTAGCATAAGCTTCATGTATGACAAACAAACCAACTGTTGTGCGAGCTCACAAATTATGCAAGATCTTCTCGAAGATTATTAATAATTTATCAGACATGTTATTGACATGTTATTTAGCCATAATATTGCTTGAAACACTCTGTCAGGAACTGCTTCTCCTTAAAACATTTGGTTTGTTTCTTATCATCATCTCAACAAGATGTGAAGTCTTGAGTTCTTATAATTACAGGATACTGCAGTTTTTGAAGCTTCTATTAGATTATGCTGAATCATTCCTACTGTAGTCTGTTTGTGTATGTGGCATGGTTCAACACCTGATGCAATAAAGCATGAGGTTATCACTCTCTTTCTCTTAAGGCCTGATGTTTGTTCGTCATTTGGGTACTGGTTTGGCATTTCTATCTAATAATGTGATGTAAAGACGTACCTTTTGAGTTGTTTTAGTTTTAGTGCTTTGGCCTTTTTAGATTAAATTGTACTTTTTTATGGTGGTTTCTTACACTTATGCAACTAGAACAATCTGCTTCTAGCTCCTGTGGCAAATCAATGACAGTGCATTGTCTGATAATCTAATTACAGGTATGGAAATGCCAATGTTTGGAAGATCTTCACTGACCTTTTTGACTACTTTCCACTGACAGCATTGGTGAGTAAAAGTTTCCACCAGGTTGACCCGTGTGATACTATTTTGGATACAGATGGAAATAATTTTCTATGGGTTACTTTTGTGGTTTTCTGTAGCTTCAATTCACCTTGCTCATTACCTCACTTTAGCTGTAACGTGATCAGTGAACAACTCTTCATGATGTTTTTCTGTGTGAAGAGAGGACTAACAATAGTTCAAATTCAAAACATTGCAAGTATTAGCATTCTTGATAAAAGATAAAAAAGATTTACGTTTTCAAATTATTTCTTTTGATAATTTGAGCTGATTTTGTTTGTTACCTGCTTCTTTCAACTCACTTTAATCATTGATGGGGCTGAAGTACTCCTGTTGATTACCTATTATGATACTCGTATGTGCTGATTTATCCTATTTAGGTTGAGTCAGAAATATTTTGCCTGCATGGTGGATTGTCCCCTTCAATTGAAAACCTTGATAACATAAGGAATTTTGACCGTGTTCAAGAGGTTCCGCATGAAGGGCCGATGTGTGATCTGTTATGGTCTGACCCAGATGACCGATGTGGTTGGGGTATTTCACCTCGCGGTGCAGGATATACTTTTGGCCAGGTAACTTCAAATATGTCGTTGGAGTCTTATTTTTTGAAAATATTACAATGATTTGTGTCTTAATATATACTGTATACGATGTTTGCATTGTGTCTATGTAGTCCTTACTGGTCAAAGACTCGTTCTTTTTTGCAGGATATATCTGAACAATTTAATCATACAAACAATTTAAAGTTGATTGCAAGAGCTCATCAGTTGGTTATGGATGGATTCAACTGGGCACATGTAATTTTCTTATCTGTAAAATTGGGATTTTTTATCGTCTACTTTGGCACGCAGCGGATAAGGTCTATTGATCTAACATTGTTATGGTTGGACAGGAACAAAAGGTGGTTACTATATTTAGTGCACCTAATTATTGCTATCGCTGTGGGAACATGGCTTCTGTTTTAGAAGTCGATGACTGCAGGGGCCATACCTTCATTCAGGTGCTCATTCTCTCTCTCACTCACACACGCACTCATTAAGTAATAAGTGGTAAGGTATAGTTTGATAAATTTTGCGAGTGCTTCAAATAAATGCTTTATGCTTATGCAGTTTGAGCCAGCTCCGAGGAGAGGAGAGCCAGATGTTACGCGTAGAACACCCGATTACTTTCTGTGAAGCAACTGCATTGGTGTCATTTATTTTGTGGTTCTTCCACTCTTCCACACTTGGGGTAGCACATTGTTTTTGCACAAGATGACTATTGGGTTTGCAACCTAAGTCTTCCTGTCGGGTTATAGGATTCCAAGACCGATGTAAAATACACAGGTAAGGTGCCTACCGATTTGTCTTACATTAGAACGTTGCTGGATTTCCCATCGAATAGTTTGCCTAGCTGTTGACGCACCATAATTATTGTATCATATCCAGCAGAAGATGTGGATATTCTTTTCGGTTTTGTATTTCTTTTTCGTCCTTATACGTTTTGCTCACCCTCCCCCATGGGGATCATGGGACTTTATTCTTGGTGGATGTTTTTGCTCTTTTATTCGATTACTCAAATGTTTTGTGATGCGATGGGAGGGTTCTGTAATGCTCACCCACTTGAACAAGAATGCGGGATCTTGTCTGAACGTTCTACGGTTCTCGCTATACCCATTCACTTAAGCCATTGCACATGGTTTTCTTGAGAAAACCCAAGTGCTTGTATATGCATATTCTGTATTCTAGTAATGTATACTCTTTCACAGCTGTTTCTTGCGTTCCTTTGAACTTTGAAGGATACCAAATGTGTCGAAATAAGAGCCTTGAGTGTTGGGGTCACTGCATGGCAGTATGGCATTGCGAGGAAAGCATCAACACCGATAGCACCGATTACATTGCTATCGTGTGAAGATGGCCAACACCGTAAGGGGATCGTAGTTTGTTTGGTCACCCAAGGTTCTAGGTTTGATCCTATCCTCATCCGTTATTGCTGTCAACACCGTAAGGAACTTGTAACTCAAGTAGTTAGGAGCATGTGCCCCTGCAGAGTCTCGAAGTTTGATTTCCCCCTCCCAACTATCGCTTGTAATAACAAAAACAAGATACCCGAAAGTGAGTGGAGGAATTATCCTAACAGTAATACAAACAGATTCATGTAAATGCAGAAGGGTTTCCCCGGAAATTGCAAAATCGATTTGGTTCGTTACTGCAAACATATACTTTTTACAAACTGGACAGGTAGCAAAATTTGTATGTGCATATTCTAATAATATGAATAATGTAGGCATTAAAATCGTAGATGAGAGAAAAGGGAAGGAACAAGATCGACGACGGACCATGCCAGGCCTGCATATTGAAGGAATCTTATACCAGTATCAACGTCAAACGATTCTTGGCCGGAGAAAAAGAACAGTTTTTGGACATAACCTGATTGCTTCAAGCCATCTGATTTTTTGCCATCACTTGATCCCCTTAGCGACGCGATGTAAGTGGTTGATCTTATTGGGATGCCCAAGGTGTTGGCTAGCACTGGAAGAATCCATTTAGCAAGAGCTTTGCTACAGAACTTCACGATAAGTATGGTTGGTATTCCCACAAGCATTCTTCCCATAAAGCCAGGGACGGTTAATTGTGATGTAAATACACGTGGAACGGCTTCATGGTGGAACTGATGGTACGTCTGCTGGACCCCAGATACCTGGATAACATTGTTGTTTTTGGTTATGAATCTTATGAGAACGGAAAATAAACTTGGACAGAAAAATTTTCATGAATATAAGATTGGAGATTAATAAGTATTAACACGATAATATAAAGTTTGCCTGATTTAAGATAAAGCTTGTGTAATAGTAAATGAATATGCAAATTTAGCAACAATGTCTGATGTTAAGGGATCATTGATAACTTACAATTCCTAATGCAACGCCATTGAAGGCCGTGTGGTACTCAAAACTTGGAGTCGGAAACTCAGGAGTTGGATAAGCAAAAAGCAGTATCAAGCTTAGGCCGGCCCAAAAGGATGTTACTGCAATACAAACAATCTGCATTAAGAATATATACGGACTTGTCAAGTTGTAATTTCCATAAATGATTTCTCATTGCATTCCAAGAGTGTTGAGGTACAACCCCTTATACTTATCGCAAAATATGTCCAAAAGGGTTCATGTTTCTGCATTCTTCTTTAATCTGAACCTGATTCACACTCGTTTAATAGTACAACTTTGGTGCATCACAAAAAGGGGCCCCGTTTCCAAAGGGTGGTTCCCATCCTTGCTTCAACATGACACTGAAAGCATTTCTAGAAACCTTTTATCCATGTTGGATGCATCAGACCGAGTTCCATGCTTATTTCAATCCTAAAAGAGCATGTGGTGGTCATATCTGTATATATCCTGTATGCTCACCACCTTTGGCCTCCCACCTGACTCTTGCAAACTTCTTGCATTGTTAAGTTCTTTAAAAGCTTGGGTTTGTGCTCTAGGTTGTTTCGACCACAATATATGAGTTAAATGACTTGTAGTGTGCTTACCATTTTGTCCTGAGGCTACAAAACTGTCAACGTATTTGTAAACACTGAGCCAGAACCAAAGAATCACCAATCCAATAGCAAGCCCACTTATGATATCAATAGGACTGTGCATGCCGAGATAAATTCTTCCTATCAGTAAAACACAAGTTCAGTTCGAGATTAAACAATAAATATAAAGAAGCTGTCAGACGACTCATAGAAAATGATAAACTCACCTAAACCAATGAAACCCACAAGCAAGCAAACAAGAGCAAATCCAGCAATTTTAACACGGGCATCTTCATTCTGAGTATACGATAGGATGTAATGCAAAAGGAATCTGGAAACACCTAACCGAAGAGCAAACGGTTAGTACACACATGAAAGTAATTCATACAGCAGGTGCTTGACTTTTTGATGCATGTGTTGATAATTCATGGCTAAAATGCTAGTTAGTCTTGAATAACACAAGTTTTGCCTCAACTTGAGAAATCAAGAGTTTGGCGAAATAAGTGTGAACCAAATATCCCGGTTCAATCAGAATATATGTTCAAAATCAGGACCTTCATGAGCAAGCAGCACGCAGTTTATAGTCTTGAACTAAAATTAAAACAATTTATCATTAGCTCTGCCTCAAAGTTTATGCTTGAAAAACAAGCTGCACGGACAAGAAGACAAGTAGTTACCCGGATAAGCATACTGTGTTTAGAGTGTGAGAAGATGGCAATCCATATTCCAAAGCATTATCTTCCTCATCTTTTGTAGCGGTTATTCTTCTAACAGGTGGGCAACGAGGTCTAGGAGCTGATACCACATCCTATAAACACACAAAGACGAAAAATATGTAACTTGAAACCCGAAATCACTTAACCAATTACAAAAACTAAACAGTAAGGAAGAAGTGGTTACCTTTATGCAGTTCCCCATATAATCACAGAAAGCCATCAACAGAGTCATTTGCCTTGCCAATTTGCCATGACCGCTCTAAAACCGTCACGAAAAGCAACAATGACAAGAAATTCTCAGAATTTCAATTAATACAACAAACATACAGCTCAAAAATGACATAAAAACAATCGCACGGGAACCAAATTTCACCATTAAAGTGAGAATAAAAAGCTTACCCAGAAAAGCAAAGGAAGAAAAGCAGTGTAAAATGGCACAGAAACAACACAGGACAAGGCAGAGAAGAAAGAATCCAAGAATCTATGCTGGTAATCCTGCAAAAACCCAACAAAAACCCAAATCCAAAATATCGAAAAAGTCAAATAAAATTTGAAATTTAAAGGAATTGAACAAAAATGATCATCTGGGTCGGGTTGGATTTGACGGTGTGGAACCTGGATCTGGAGGATGAGAGGAGTGCCGGCGGTGACATGGTGGGCCACCCATGGTCGCAGGAAAGATCGAAGCTTTCGAGTCACATCGAGATATGAAGCTACTATCATCCATGACACAATCCCGCAGAGCGTTGCCGCTTGCCACACTGCGATGCTCTCCATTCCCTTCTCTCTCCTCTCTTCTCTCCTCTCTCTCTCTCTCTCCCGTGTCTCTCTCTGTGTTTCTGTCTCAGAGAGAAGAGCAAGGAGGAGACTACGAAAGACGCAGAAAACAAAGAAAAGCGAACCTTTCTTTTTTCAAATCTAAGATAACAAAAATGGAAAATCAAAGATAACAAAAATGGAAAATCAATAGTAGGACTTGGACTTCTTGGCAAAATAATTTTAATATATATGGATATTAAAAAACTGTCACGAATTCATTTTTTGTGATTACCTGCTCTGTTTTGAATTGATGCATCTTTTCATTAGAGAATGTCAAAAATACATTTTACGTGGCCATTTAGTACCACGGTGATCAGTAGTATTTCTCTTCATTTATAAATAAGAGATTTTAGATTCAACTTCTGTTATAGATAAATTTGAACCATATTATTACTGTTCATAATGAGGCTTATCCCGCTCATCTGATTTAAAGCTACATAAAAAAGATTAATTTGACGTCAATGTGTGGTTGCGATGTTCAACATTAAAACAATAAATAATAAATAAATAAATGCACTATCGTAAATCTTGTACTTAATTATTGTGACGTTTAATAGTCTTGTTGTCTGCCTGGTTTGTTCGTTGGACAGTTGTTGTTAGATTTTGACTGCCCCAGAACTGTCTGCCGCTCAGGAAAGAGCATTCCACTTTCCAAAACCAAATATTGCAAAACCAATAAAGAAAGGGTTTTTAATTACAAATGGCTTAAGATTGACTTCAGTTATCAAAATGGGCCTTCACTTTTAAAATTCAGTGTTGTCATTGAGATTATGTGTTACACATCAATGTAGTCATTTAAAATCCATTAAAATTTTCTATTAGTTCGTTAACGTGGCATACTTGAAATCCGCACAATCAATCATTTGGCGCCACATTGATTGATTTTGAAAATGAAGAACCATTTTGATGACTTAAATCAAACTTTGGAACCATTTACGATAAAAATTCCATGATGAAAATTTTAATTTATGTAAAAAAAAATCATCTTCGCCACTTTGCGAATAAATTTCATAGTTCGAGTAGTTCAATTTCTTAATCGTTATTTGAAGATTAATTTTATGAAAAGAATATTTCATCAGACACTTTTTTAGTCATCAAATGAAACAAATAAATGGACGGTTTATTATAAATATGTTACTTAATTGACACACCCCGACCCGGAATGTCCACTAGGACTCCGAATCGAGCTATGCTGGCCGATATCTGGAAGGTGACGAAGCCAAAAAAATGATGATATGGAAGAATGCGAATAGATTTAAACCTAAAGGTGCCTAACTATCAGAGTGCGTTGTCAGTGGGTAATGACCCATCTTACACGCGTTGTCAGAGCATAAGTAAAGTATAAGTAGTGTGGGTAAAGATCATACCCTCAGAAGTAGCCACCGGAACTGAGATATACCACGAGTCCTTGTCGATAAAGAAACTATACTACAAGAACCTGGAGGGGCGCAAAACAAAAAGCGTGAGTGGGCAAAAAACAAAGTTTTACAAAATCACTTCGATATAAAAGTTATAACCCCTCTCTGTAAAAATATATATACTTCCCAGAAAAATATATATGTACTCATACTGAAAACCAACATTCAAATATTGCCATGTTCGAATAAACCATATCCAATATCGAAGCATGCAACAAATATCATCAAAGTCAATCAGGTGATATCTCAATGCATAACATGCCGGCAATGCATATAAGTCAGCCGGAGTCACCTCTCGTGACCTGTACGGCTGAATCTATGGCTCCTCAAATAAATCCTCAGTCCAAACTCTCAATCAATAACCTGCACCCATGTCGGAACCACCTATAGTGGTCTGTACGACAAGCTGGGTATATAAAAACGCTCTGTGCTACGGTCACGTGAAGGGTGGCGACGAATCGCGGGTCACCTACAAGTCGGAACCACCTATAGTGGTCTGTACGACAGGCTGGCACCTGCCTTGGATCCAAGGTGAGCGTACGGTGCAGGAGGTGAACGATCACGTGAAAGCTAAGCCCTATTTTGGCGGAGCACAAACCCCGATGTGCAGGTAAATGAGCCATATGCTAATCTCACCAATATCACCATAATCATCATAACAAAAATACATACTCACTTGACTTACCTGGCGTCCGCAGTGCCACAACATATAATCGCATAAACATAGCAATAAATATATATATATATATATATGGCTTTCGACATGGCATTCAATTTCATAAAATCATTCAAAACGTATTTCTGGGAATTAGCCAAGTGTGTGTGTGTGTGTGTGTGTGTGTGTGTGTGTGTGTATACTGAAAAAAAAGCCCACTCACCTGGAGTCCGCGCTATAACTCCCTAGAACGAGTATTGAGGCGCCCCGAACGATCGGCGCCTAGAACAATTATTAAATCACATATCAGAATACTTATCGACAGAACACGTAACTCACATAAAACACATCCTCAAGGGAATTCAAGAATGATTCAAGACTCATTGTCCATAAGTCAACCGTCGATCAAAGATCGACGGTAGGGTCCACAACCCTACATAACTCAATCCGGAAGATCCGCATATCAGATTTCCCATCCGTAACTTCTTATGATTCACATTATGCTTATAGACCAACATACTAAAGTTTCGTTATGATCCAACGGTTGGATCTCCGCCAATTTCTAAAACCGAGTGGCGATTAACCTTTTAATTTATGAACTTACAAATCCAATTCGGAAAGATCCATACGTCAGCTTCCCGATCTGTAAGTTTATACATTCTTCAAATATTAAGTACTACAACGTATCAAAGTTTGGTGACGATCCAACGGTTGGATCGCCGATTCACATTTTTACCTAACCACGAATCGTAAAGAATCTGGCTCAATGATTCACCTACGCCAAACCACTATCAAAAATGAATTCAGGATATCAAACATAGCCTAAAAATAACATTGACGGCCCACTGGCCACGCGCCACTGCCTGGGCCGTCGTGGGTGGCGGTCGGCCGCCCCGACTCGCCGGAATATTCAACTTTCTCCAAAAATTCTCAAAATTTGCAGAATTAAAGATCTCAAAGAGTAGAACAGCTTTCATACTTGTGACTAAGGCCAATTTGGTCGATAAGAGCTCCAATTTCTCTAAAACCCGTAAGAACCCTAAAATTGGGTGTGATTCGATTCGACCTCCAAACTTGTTCCAACGCCTCCACCACTGCATGGGCTTTGTTCTAGGCCTTAAGAGGATGACATGGGTGGTGGTAATTGGAAGAAATTGCTTCACATTTGATGGATTTCCGCCACGAACCCCGTCGCATCCCCTTGCGGTTTCTTCTATTTTCAAGACCAAATCTCTCCAAATTTGAGATGGAATGGATAGAGGGAAGGTTGTGGAGGATTTCCCAAGTAGTTTCTTGAAACAATTCGCCTAAAAAATGGGTGAAAAGTCGACTGAAGTCATGAGGGTTGCGGTCGGGTCGCGGGTCAATGGGAGACCCGACCGTTCCTTTTCCTCTTTTCCTCTCCTTTCCCTCCTTTCCTCAGATTCTGATTGGCAGTTTCTTTCCCTCCCCTCTCCTAATTCGTCCATCTCCCTCATGTGCTCTCTTCCTCCCCTCTCATTCACTGCCATTAGGCAGCCTTCTTCCTTCTTCCCTCATTTCCTTCTTTTCTTTTCTTTCATCTCCACCATCCATCCTTTTTATCTTTAAATCTGGGCCATCCACATCTCACGCCAGATTTCATCCAAAAATCTGGAGCTTTCTTAAATTAATTAAATTACCAGGAATTCCCCAACTTTAAACGTTAATATCTTATTCGATATAGCTCCAAATCACGAACCGTTTGCGCCCACGTGTCCGTAGGGACGAGTACTACGAGAATATGCCAAGAAGCAAGTCTTACGCATCATGACAAGCGATCAACACAAATCAAGGCATATGCTTCAAGGGGCCTTTTCGAAATTCCACGTAATAAAATTATAAAAAATCATAATTTTTCGGGACGGGCTGTCACAATCTTCCCCCCTTAAAAAAATTTCATCCCCGAAATTTAAAATAATTTGCTAAAAGCAAAATACTCGAAAATAAGAAGAGTACCTCTATATAAATACTTACACAAGGAAGAAATTAAGTTAGAGCAGCTGCATAAAAGAGTGTGCCATTCCGTCGCGATCGGATTGCAATTATTCCTCTTTCATGCCTCCAAGCTCATACCTTCTTCCTTCCTCGGCAATATAGTGATATAATATCCGCCCAATCCGCAAGCAAGAACACCAATTACTACGTAATGGCATAAGAAAAGTTTACGGATATCGAAAACAACTATCAATTTAGAAACCTTCAGTTCAAATACTTGCGTCAAGTTTAAAACCAAGAATGGAAATAACTCCAATAAATAGAATAGTATCATAGAAAATGCTTGCATGAAAAATCAAAATTCAAAATGAAAATGGTCCTTGCCAAACATTTGTCGTGACACGAACTTCGAGGATAAGTCTGAATTATATCTAATTAGTAACTACTACCAAAGATGAGTCATCTTGCCTACTAGCTTAGAGAACCTAACAATTAAGCTATCGATATTACTGTTTGCGGCCTGTAATGTCGATAGTTCGTCGTGTCTCAATAAGTTAGTAAGAATCATCTTGCTCCTCGAATACAAATATGTCCAAATCATCTGATTCGTGCCTCGATCGCAACGCCATAAAATTTTCAAGCGCATCAATCTAGCTATTAGGAGTGCTTTGATATCCATGTGCTCTCCAAATCATCAAGTCGTAGAATGACGTCCTGAAAAGATGCGTGTAGAAGAATATATATCATCAAATATTTCCTTCACAACTATTCACTAGCATTGCTCACCAAATCAAGATTATAACCTCTGAAATCCAAAATTTGAGAATCCAAATCTTTATCGACAACATTCGAACGACAATTATAATCTCAATCTTATCTGGAAGATGACGCCTAAATTACGAAGCTTTATACCTTCACCAATACTATGTTGAAATCCATTCAATTCTCAATACCACATGAAATTCATTTTTAGTAAGTCCAATAAACTCACAAGGAGACTGTACTCCAATATTTCTTGTCAGCATCGATATAAAACTGGCGCACGCCTCCGCCAAGTCAATGTATCGTGAATTACTCATTGATTGAGCGACAAATCATGCCAAGAAGACTAAAGCGCCCTTGAGAATCCGAGAACCCAAACAAGATTAACAACTTCAAAGTTCAAGATATCTAAACTGATTGGTTGTCATTACCCTACCAAAAACAACTTCCAGAATGCTCAATCACCAACGATAATGATCTATGCCACAGAGTGATTGACAGGTGATTGAGGAATTAACGATCGCAACTAGGTTTCAATATCCAAGCAATTCTTCCCAAATAGCTATCTGTCTTTGGAAATAACGCGAGCTGCAATAGGGTAGACATGCACCAAAGTTGACCAAAATATATGTTCAGCACAAGGAATGAATATAAGGTCATGATCAGAAAGGATGCTGACCAAAATGCCAGATAACCGATAAATTCAAGAATAGATAAATTTAACCAATGATCTAACTGAATCTCCCTCATGATCAATGGAAGAATGAGTTGATTATCAAATCGATCCATAAACATCAAGACATCATCACAACTCCACATATACCAAAATACCTCTCACCAAAAGCTTATAGTAATTATCCCATTTGCATCTGGATATGGTAAGTGATTATAACCATTCAACTATTCCTTGATGATTCAAAGTAATGTCACAATGATACTCAAAGAGGTCAACTATAATGGAATAAGGAAAACCAAAAATATTTAGGGTAGAAACCATATGTACTACGACGCTTAGTAGTTACGTTTGCACAACTAGGATAATACCCGATAGTGCAATCATAGGCGTCGATTTAATCATTCCAATGCTGCTGCCAGAAACTTACTCTATCTAAAAGTTTGATCACATATAAGATGGTTCATTTTTAATGGTTCCACTACTGGGAACTATAAGTGTTACCCCATCACGATGCATCAACAACCAACCTTTGAGGAAAACATCACCATAGATTCTGAAATTCTCGATGCTATCTAAGGATGTAAAATCGTATTTGAAGGAAATGGCAACACTTAAACTGCTAGAAATCTTTATTCACCACTCACTTCCCACACTAAACCAACTTTTTCGGTCAACACTGATGAAGAACACTATAGTCGAAAGATCGCCCATCAATAGTCAATAACCTCAATAAGACCAAGAATATCTTAAATCTCACAACCCTTTGTGAGGATTTCGACCTTCATCCTCAAACTCTTATTGCAATGAGAAAAGAATACCGTCTCTGGAGATCACCCCTTCCAAGATAAGTACCAATCTAAATAAAACTGGTGTATGAGGAAGACAGCTCCAATCGTCACTTATAGAAGTGACTAAATTCTAGGTAAAATCCCAAAGTTCGAAATTCTCTAAATATGAGACTTGGTTGAATAAATTCCTTAATCGATAAACTTTAGAACGTAACGTCTGAATAAAGCCTCGTTCGTGCTCACGCACTACCTTCTCGAGCATCATCGTCAATATCATAAGATTCCTACTCCACAATCCCGATCATCCAAATACCTGATTACAATGCCCTTCTGTAAATCACATATTATCTAGCATTCATAATCTTTTGGAGAGACTTCCCAAAGCTTGGAAATGAAACGTGTAACACGATGAAATATAATTATATCCAGCTAGTAATCTGTTCTAATTTCTGCTTACTTGAACTAGTATAAGAGTCCAAAAATAGCTCTCTCATAATGCCATCATCCTTTGGAACAACCAATAAGAAACTGTGGTTGCCCAGGAAGTTAAACTATACATCCTCAAACATTCTTCTGCTCTAACCAAAGGCAGGCTTGCCTAAACTGAGAATTTCCTTCAATCATATCAAGTAGAGCCTCGACTTTAATTCCTTTTATATCTTCACACTGATTGGATCATAAATACAAACTTTTATATCACAAGGTGAGAGAAATTAATAACAACTCACCTTTCTATCTTAGCTGATCCACCGATGCTTTGTCGTCGAAATTTTAGCGCCCACTTAAGGAAAGAAAAACATCGCCAATACTTTAAGCTTTAGGGCTGGAAGAATACAACTTCCCACTTAAGCAAAGTTACCACCAATTGAAACACCACATGAGCATAGCATAGGTTCGGCACCATGATTATTGATTCTCACATTCTCAACATATACAAAATATTTCGCACTAAAAGTGTACAATATTACTTCCTAAGTCCAATCATACATCGAAAGTGATCTTCCCAAAGTGCTTTTCCGTTAAATGCTACCACTTTAGCACCATCGTCACACTAGACTATCCTAGAGTCTTAACAAGGTAGACTTCGCAAGAATTCCAATAGGTGATAGCCTAACCGAACTGACAAGGAATCAAACTACTCTGAGATTCCAATCTCAATGTTTAATACTGATGGCTAGAGGATAAGTATTGAATTGATTGGTAAAGCATCTGATAACATCCAATAATATGCTAACCCAGATTTAGGCCATCCACTTGCCTCTGCATCGATCCTTAAAAGGGAAATTCTTCACTTTAATTCTAAGGACATTCGCCAAGTGCTCTTCTAAAACTTCAACAAGTCGACCAAATTACCACAACTTAAAGAAGCTAACATATTTTCTCATAATCGACGAGGTGGCAAAATCCAAATATTAGACACGAAAACCAAGAATGCTCACATCACGCGTGTGATGAACGCAATACTGCCCAACTTATGCTCTGATACCAAATTGACACACCCCGACCCGGAATGTCCACTAGGACTCCGAATCGAGCTGTGTTGGCCGACACCTGGAAGGTGACGAAGCCAAAAAAATGATGATATGGAAGAATGCAAATAGATTTAAACCTAAAGGTGCCTAACTATCAGAGTGCGCTGTCAGTGGGTAAGGACCCATTTCACACGCGTTGTCAGAGCATAAGTAAAGTACAGTAGTGTGGGTAAAGATCATACCTTCAGAAGTAGCCACGAGAACTGAGATATGCCACGAGTCCTTGTCGATAAAGAAACTATGCTACAAGAACCTGGAGGGGCGCAAAACAAAAAGCGTGAGTGGGCAAAAACAAAGTTTTACAAAATCACTTCGATATAAAAGTTATAACCCCTCTCTGTAAAAATATATATACTTCCCAGAAAAATATATACGTACTCATACTGAAAACCAACTTTCAAATATTGCCATGTCCGAATAAACCATATCCAATATCGAAGCATGCAACAAAGATCATCAAAGTCAATCAAGTGATATCTTAATCCATAACATGTCGGCAATGCATATAAGTCAGCCGGAGTCACCTCTCGTGACCTATACGGCTGAATCTATGGCTTCTCAAATAAATCCTCAATCCAAACTCTCAATCAATAACCTGCACCCATGTCGGAACCACCTATAGTGGTCTGTACGACAAGCTGGGTATATAAAAACGTTCTGTGCTACGGTCATGTGAACGCTGGGGACGAATTGCGGGTCACCTACAAGTCGGAACCACCTATAGTGGTCTGTACGACAGGTTGGCACCTGCCTTGGATCCAAGGTGAGCATATGGTGCGGGAGGTGAACGATCACGTGAAAGCTAAGCCCTACTCTGGCGGAGCACAAACCTCGATGTGCAGGTAAATGAGCCATATGCTAATCTCACCAATATCACCATAATCATCATAACAAAAATACATACTCACCTGACTTACCTGGCGTCCGCAGTGCCACAACATATAATCGCATAAACATAGCAATATATATATATATATATGGCATTCGACATGGCATTCAATTTCATAAAATCATTCAAAACGTATTTCTGAGAATCAGCCAAGTATGTATACATATATATATGTGTATATATATATATACACTGAAATCAAAAGCCCACTCACCTGCAGTCCACGCTATAACTCCCTAGAACGAGTACCGAGGCATCCCGAACGATCGGCGCCTAGAACAATTATTAAATCACATCTCAGAATACTTGTCGATAGAACACGTAACTCACACAAAACACATCCTCAAGGGCATTCAAGAATGATTCAAGACTCATTGACCATAAGTCAACCGTCGATCAAAGACCGACGGTAAGGTCCACAACCCTACATAACTCAATCCGGAAGATCCGCAAATCAGATTTCCTATCCGTAACTTCTCATGATTCACATTATGCTTATAGAACAACATACTAAAGTTTCATTATGATCCAACGGTTGGATCTCCGCCAATTTCCAAAACCGAGTGGCGATTAACCTTTTATTTTATGAACTTAAAAATCCAATTCGGGAAGATCCATAGGTCGGATTCCGGATCCGTAAGTTTCTACATTATTCAAATAATAAGTACTACAACGTATCAAAGTTTGGTGACGATCCAACGGTTGGATCGCCGATTCACATTTTTACCTAACCACGAATCGTAAAGAATCTGGCTCAATGATTCACCTACGTCAAACCACTATCAAAACTGAATTCAGGATATCAAACATAGCCTAAAAATAACATTGACGGCCCACTGGCCACGCGCCGCCGCCTGCGCCGCCGTGGGTGGCGGTCGGCCGCCTCGACTCGCCGGAAAATTCAACTTTCTCCAAAAATTCTCAAAATTTGCAGAATTAAATATCTCAAAGAGTAGAACAAATTTCATACCTGTGACTAAGGCCAATTTGGTCGATAAGAGCTCCAATTTCTCTAAAACCCGTAAGAACCCTAGACTTGGGTGTGATTTGATTCGACCTCCAAACTTGTTCCAACGCCTCCACCACTGCCTGGGCTTTGTTCTAGGCCTCAAGAGGATGCCATGGGTGGTGGTAATTGGAAGAAATTTCTTCACATTTGATGGATTTCCGCCACGAACCCCATCGCACCCCCTTGCGGTTTCTTCTATTTTCAAGACCAAATCTCTCCAAATTTGAGATGGAATGGATAGAGGGAAGGTCGTGGAGGATTTCCCAAGTATTTTCTTGCAAAAATTATCCTAAAAAATGGGTGAAAAATCGACGGAAGTCATGAGGGTTGCGGTCGGGTCGCGGGTCAATGGGAGACCCAGTCGTTCCCTTTCCTCTTTTCCTCTCCTTTCCCTCCTTTCCTCGAATTCTGATTGGCAGTTTCTTCCTCTCCCCTCTCCTAATTCGTCCATCTCCCTCTTGTGCTCTCTTTCTCCCCTCTCCTTCACTGCCATTAGGCAGCCTTCTTCCTTCTTCCCTCATTTCCTTCTTTTCTTTTCTTTCCTTTCATCTCCACCATCCATCCTTTTTATCTTTAAATCTGGGCCATCCACATCTCACACCAGATTTCATCCAAAAATCTGGAACTTTCTTAAATTAATTAAATTACCAGGAAGTCCCCAACTTTAAAAATTAATATCTTCTTCGAAATCGCTCCAAATCACGAATCGCTTGCGCCCACGTGTCCGTAGCGACGAGTACTACGAGAATATGCCAAGAAGCAAGTCTTACGCGTCATGACAAGCGATCAACACAAATCAAGGCATATGCTTCAAAGGGCCTTTTCGAAATTCCACGTAATAAAATTATAAAAAAATCATAATTTTTTGGGACGGATTGTCACATTAATACTCACAATTATAAAAAAAACATAAGTTTTCGGGACGGATTGTCACATTAATACTCACACTTTCAATTTTTTTTCCTTACATTTGAATGCATAGACGATCTCCAGATTTGAGTATTTTTTTATAGAGTTGATATGTAGATAAAGATTAAAAAAATTAAGCGAATGCGATTATAAAATTTATACATTAAACATCCGTTGTTCACAAATCGTAAAATATGTACTTTCCCATGAAAGAATGCAAGTATTATCCATTATAAATCATGTGAAATGTTGTTGGCTTACCATTGTTTCCAAAACCTAAAATTATTAAAGTGTGGACCAACAATTTTATGTTCTGAACAATATTCCTCCTAACTCATGACCTAGAGGGCCAACCAACTGGAATTATAACTTATTTTAGAAGACAGGTTGCAATAATTTAATCATTCGATCAATAATCATTTGGTCTCGGCCCATTGCTGGAAGGTTGTGTATTCAAGTATCATATTGATGATCATCTGTGTGTACAAATTCAAATATGTTACATTTTAAAAATTATATTAATAATTGTTTGCGTGTATAAATTTAAAACCTTAAAGATTTAACGCGGCATCAATTTACGTGTATAAATCCAAGATTTTAAAAATTTAACACAAAATCAATAGTATGTATGATATAATATCATTTGCAATCAGACAGTCAGACCAAAAATTGTGATTGAACATTTATATTTCTTTCTTGCATCATAGAAGTTTAATGAAATAGAGTACACCAGTGGGAGAGAGGAGGCAACACTTCTTTTTTGCACCTTCCCTCCAACCAGATTTATAAGCTAATAAAAAAGGGCAAAAAGAGAAGAAAATGGAAAATAATATGTGGCTTATTACGAATTAGTTGCATGACTTGAGATAATTTAATTAGGGCCACAGGGGTAGGAAGCATTTTGTTTCAACCACAAACCCCCTCTGCCCTTCAAGACATGCCTCTTAAGTCCAGGAATGTGAACATTTGTAATATAGTCCTTCCAATCTATGCTTCCAACATCAAACCCAAACTTCCTCTTTTTCTTCTTCTGACATCCTCTCCATCAGTCTCTGTGTTGCGGTTGTCAAACCTGCACCAATCAATGAATTCAAATTCACATGTTTTTCGTTTATTCGGGCGGTATTTTAATCTAACCTAAATTACGGAAATTTCAAATTAGGATGGAAAGGCCAGAGCATACTGATCTAGCCAACTTGAATAAGTCCAGGCCTATTTAATCTTAAATTCAAATGGGTTGGGCCACTTGGAACGTGCCCCTCTTGGACCCGAGTTTGATCCCCGCTTCATAAATAAGAGTAGTTTCGACTATTGCTTATATCAAAATATTTAAATGGAGAGCCACAATGCTATGTTCCACAGTGCAATGCAATACCATACTTTCCACCATAGAAAGCATATGGCTCATAAATGCCAGCCAAGTACTTTGCTTGCTCAACTGATTTTCTGCAGATCATTTCCAGCTTCCGAGACAGCTTCCCGTTTGACGAAGACAACGCTGTCAACCCGCTTCGTTGGAGGGCGTCTCTCCAAATGTGGGCAGAGAAATCTTCCATTGAGCTGAAGAGCTTCATCGATGGAACTTGGATTGGCCTGCCTTTCGCGTCCATGCACGGCGAGGAATTGTAATGCTCATAGAGCAGTTCACTCAGTTCTTGGAAATCTAAAGGGTTTGCAACTGATGACGTAATCTGGTAGATGTTGATGTCTTGTTTCTGAGCCCTTCCATGATTTGCAATTGCCGCCAACATTGCGTTGGCAACCATGTCTGCCGGAACCTGCTAGCAGTCATGTCAATAGTGGAGCTACGATTCAGTGAATGAACATGTGATACACATACATATACATATATACATGTGTATATATAGGTGCTGCATACTTTTCTGCTACATATTTTTCCATGTCAATGTCATAAAGCCAACATAACGATGCCAAAGAGCCAAATGGAAGAAATAAAAACGAGTAATTACCACATCGAGTACTCCGTTTGGATCAACAAGAAAACCTGTGAGCTGCCCTTTTCCATAGTGCAAAACAATCGGATCCATCATCCTGCGAAAATTGGGACAGTAGAGGTTTATTTCAAAGCTGATGTTAATCTGAAAAATGTAGATGAAATTTCTGTTTCAAGGTAAATACACACTTAAGATGTACCTATTTCCTTCCATCCAACCAGGAAATGGCTCTTTGCAAGTGCTTTCGATGACACTAGGCCGGATTATGACTACCGGTATGTCACCTCTCTCATGTTATTAATCATCATTTCTCCCATCGCCTTGGTGAACACGTACGTATCTTGCCATCCGTATTTTTGTGCCCCGATAAGATGATTGTTTCGTCGTGTTAAAACAATAATCAATGTGATTCAGATCCTAGTTTTGTCATGGTAAAAAGGTGAAGCCATTACCTTTCTAAACCCAACTCTTTCATCTTTTGAGCAACCTCATTGTTTTCATAAGCTCCCTTGGAATTTAAAGCCAAATTTATTTCATTTTCGACATCAAGGGGATAAAATCCTGGTGGGGTTTCAGATATGTGTTTTTCGCCCGCTATGCTTTCGCCAATACAAAATGGCTTCTCCATAATTCTCCCTGGCCTTTGTCCATTAACATAAGCTGAAAACGAGAGGACAAAAGCATCAGTTGTTAAGTAAAATTAGAGTTGGAAAAAGCAGTTTCGTAGAAGCATATCACAGCTTTCTGTTACTTACCGGTCCAAACTTGCAGGAAAAGCTTAACTTTCTTGCACTTCTTTGCGAAGGCCATAACGTGACAAGGTCCTTTTGTGTTTGTATCTACAGCTACATCATTTCTGCAAAGCAGAACGGTACGGAAATCCATCATAATCAGAAGAAAAAAATTCGGAGAAATTCATATATCGTCGTGCTCAATCCGCGTTGTATGTCAATTTTTCTTTTCTATAATACACTGTGAAACTAGTTAGCCATGCAATCCAACAACAACAAAAGCATGATTTATTTATAATCCGATAATGTGGTTGACTGTTATCTCAAGTGTTTGTAGTCCAACGGTTAGGATAATTGCCTTCCAAGCAATAGACCCGGGTTCGACTCCCGGCAAACGCAACTTATTACACTATTTATTTTTCTCCTCTTTATTTATCGCATTACTTTTCTTTACTCTCCATCCCTTTAGTGTAGAGAATATCGTTTATGCAAAAAAAAATAAAAAAATCTTGTATATCCAAAATAATCCTCACGCAACCAACATGAACTTTTGTATGTGATGCATATCATAATTATCACTTTTTTCTTTTCCGTTTTGTTTGTTTGTTTTTTCTTTTTAGGAGAATTCTCATTGTAGGATTTATTCATTTTGAGTGACTGATTCGGCATAACAACTCATGTTAACGACAAAAGTTTTAGTGGAGTTTTCATTGCTAAACTCAGGTTGTTCAAAAACCACTTTTTCGTTTCCCTTTTTGTTTGTTTGTTTTTTCTTTTTAGGAGAATTCTCGTTATAGGACCAATACCTTAAAGAACAACCTGCGTAAAGAATGTCACACTTTCTTTGAGAAGGTAGAGACCAAGGATATTGAGCGACTGATTCGGCATAACAACTCATGTGAACAACAAGAGTTTTAGTGGAGTTTTGATTGCTAAACTCAGGTTGCTCAAAATCCGCTTTCAAGTATGAAGCGCACAAAAACACACACAAACTTTTAAATGCTTCTCTAACCACATGCAACTTGCAAGAACACTCGGTACATAGCGCTTTCAAGCATGTTAATGTTGGATTAGGCAACTAAAACAAAAGCCTTATATGAAACAGATTTATCGTCAAGTGGCGTTGTGATCAGTAATACAACGTCATGCGTTGAGAAACTTACACATATCATGTGTTATTTGAACATAATGTCACGATGATGATAAATCCGTTACATGTAAGTCCTAAAATAGAGTGCTGGATTATTAATTATCATGTTGTCATTGCATCCCAAACTTACTAGACCATAAATTTTTCAGGGCATCTAACATGGGGGGTTATAAAAAGGTTGGCCCAAAAATATGGCTTTGAAACCAAAAACTAAATAGGAAACCAATCAACAAACTATCTGGAAGCGAACTTTATGGCAGATGCAATTACGAATAGAGGCCAAGATGCAGATGACGTTCACCGCCGGTTCTAGAACGAGATAGTGAATTCGAAGTTCCTTCAACGGTTAATCATAAGTTTGTTCATATTAGCGGAATTTCATAAAAAAATTAATTTATCATTAAGGTTCTCCACGAGTCTATGAAATTTTAGTTTTACAAGCATGAACTAGGTTATAGTACCCTCGTATCGCTTGTATATAAAGGAAATAATAATTTATCAAACATAAACAAATGACCTAAAATTTAGACATACCTTTTCTTTTCTTTTTTTGAAAATTTAGACATACCTTAATTAACAAAAATTCATGCTGCAGCTGACTCATAAATTAAAATGTTCAGTTGGACGTTTGGTGAAAATAACTAAATTCAACAAAAAAACGAAAATGATACCCAGCTTTTATACGAAATACCATTAATCACCGGACAGACACCGAAGGCAACTGCACTGAAAACCAAACCCCTGGGACAGTATACTCTGCCGGGCATCATGATCCATGCTTGCATCGATGTAGCAGATCCGGAGCTCTTCACCTGAAAACGCAAAACACCCAATAACGTACTTTTTACTGACCCTGTGTAGTATTTTGCATAAGCACGTCTTTACCATATCTACCTAGCCCCAAACTCATATATGGTACGCTAATAGACTATACCTCTCGTGTAGCTCAATCAATTTCCAATGTTATATGGTTATCACAAAAGAAGTGTTTGAAGCAACAGCTTCGTACATTACTTTCCATTGGCTGGACTCTTAGCATTACATGCATATGCTGTTAACATTAAGATTGTGAGACAGGGAGAGGTATTTTATCAACGAGTGTCTACCAGATGCAAAGGCTATTCACCAAAAGATGGAGACCTAGATTAAAAGCCAACGTTGATAACATTAAGAATTTAAGATGGCGGAACAGGTATTGCATATGATAAAGATCATACGGGGATGGAAAGACTACTTATGAAGAGACTGGTGCCCTTGGACCTATAGAAAGAAGAGAGAACTTAGTTTGTGGAGAATAGAATTGTTTTCACTTCATTTCATTGAGAATGGCTACTACAACTATACAGTATATACACATTGCAGAATGTCCATGAAATGATAGATCACTTAAACCAACTAAGGCCCATAGTCACCCTTCGAGATCAGCCATCATCTTCAATTCCTGGGATTCTAGGATTGTCCTACAGTAATTTAATCATTCACTGTTGTGTTCGATAGTAAATAACCAGCTGCAACATTTATATAATTGTAACCACTTAATGCAACAAGTGAAAAAACCTTCCTTTCCAAAAACCAAGCAAGCACAAGTCCTATATTTGGTTGGGCTAAATGTCAAATATAGTTTTTTGTACTATTCAGCCTCTCCAGTCCACCCAAAAAAAATTCGGCTAGAAAAATAAGTTTAGATCACCTTAATGAAGAGTACACATAAGAATCCCAGGTCACCCAAATGAGAGACCACTTCTCCAGGCATGTAACAGCCTGAACGAAGGCTCCGCGTGAGGGGAAATCTTGAGCATGCATGCCACATTGGTTGGTAAGCATCCACGACACTCTTGGAAACTAAGATTTAGGAATTTAAGGATTTTCTTTTTTCTGTTTCTTTCGTTGCAATATTTATATTTATTTCTTATTTGTAACTATTTTCAGTATGCTTAAGAATTTGGTTTTTATTAATGCAAGTAGTTCTTTAGCATTATCTAAAGAGAAACTATTGCACATTAGTACATTACACATACCTGCATCCACATTGCGTAGGGCCTTCAATCTTGCATCTGCATTCTCTATCCATATAATGTGGGCATTTGGATCTGTAGTAAAACAAAAAACAGCTGGTTCAAATTTCTCAAAGCAGACATGAGGTGGATAATAGAGCCATAGAGGTAAACGTATACGCAATTATCAGTTTCTCCTACTGTGCAAACTACTTTATTCAATGTCTTATGTCATGTTAAATTAAATTTTATTTAACATCTTGATTAAACTAGATAACATCTGGAAGATACTAACTGGACCTAAAACTTTCATTACTTTTGTGATAACTCCATGTGCTAAGCTGAATATGCCCAAAACACTTATGGTTGACTTTAGTTCTAAATTTCCATATTCCCTCTCTCGAGAAAAATTGCAACTGCAAATAATTAAAATAGAGGGAGAAAAGTTTTACCAAAATAGTGCAGAAGCAGAAGACAAGAAGAGCGTACCACAATCATGATTATAGAACGATGGAAGCATATAAACAGCATTCCCGACAGCAGCTTCAGCATCTATAGATGCTGCTGCTGATGACAGGAGATCATCATAAAGTCCCCCAACCAACTCAATTCGAAATGCATTAATGCGAAGGTGTGCCAGTATGCCAATGTACCATTGCTTAGTTAAAACTTCTAATGTCAAAGAAAAGTATTCTCCCAAATGCTGATGCCAAGTACACATGATATGAAAATTAAGATGGAAACCAATATTAAATTTCAGCCAGTTGGAGGATACATGACATCTGTTCATCCATGACATTTGAGTTTCTGAAGGTACTCCTTAGCAAGCCAAACCCCTCTTCCATCTGAAAATTGTCACCTTGGTGCATAAATAAATTATTAATTTATTCTGGTAATGCCTACTACAAAGTTGTAGCAAGAAATACAAACAGTCAAGTTTTCAAGCTTTTCAGCCACCTGAAAAAGGAACCAGAATAAGCTATGTGTCCTTACTTTTAAAATATTTCCTACTCTATTTAAGACAAAGAACCCAAGAAATTACTTTTAAAGGGAAAGACATGAAGGCTATAATTATTGTGAAAGTATTTAAACACGCCAGGTACAAGTAAATGAATTTTGTTCACTAGGGAAGCAGGAATAGAATTCGAAGCTCCTTCTACTTGGTGGAACGTATAGAAAGAGAATAAATTCATGATACCATTCCAACATTCAAACTCTAGCGTCTTCAACATAGAATAAAGCCAACGTACTGACCTCTGAAATCATCTCTGCGGATAAGCTAGCAGGTTGGAGTATGTCCAGAAGATTGGCAGGTGCAGCTCCCGACATGACCATACAAGCCAACCGCTTTACAAGAAGTGGGTATTTCAAACCATGGGACCTTTAGTAAGAGACAATTAAAAGTAACCAAATTAATACGTATATCACCATCAAAGCTAGAAGCATTTCTGGCTTGTCAGACCAGGTATAAAAACCCAGCATAACTAAATATGTAAAACAACTTTGTGCAAAATTGTTATTTCCCTTTCATGTAAAATACTTAAGACAAAAAAAAATTTGACACTCATCTTGTACTAGCAGTTGCTATTCTTGTTTTTGTTAAGCCGTGTAAATGGGGCAAAAATGTCGACTTAAGAACCAATGACACCAGAAGGAAGCAAGGAAACTCTCTAATGACTTCCGTTAGATCACAAACCGCTTTAAGATGAAATCTTGATGGTTTTCCTACAATACATACATGATAAAGAAATAGTAGAAATAACAAAATTCTGCAAATACAGTGTGTAGCGTGAGTAACTTCTGTACTATAAACTATATTGTTCCATTGTCTGCAAAACAAGCATACCTGCAATAGTCATCATAAACTGACCAATCTGCTCTCATCTCAACATCATAAAAACCCTAAAAAAAAAAAAGTAATGCAACCCAAATTAAGCAATTTCTTTCAGAGACAAAAGCTCGAACACTTGGTGCGCATAACCCAAAATTCGAACTGCCCACCTTAGCTTGCTTTTTGCAATCGTCGCTGCAAAACGAAACACGTTGGGGTTGGGAGGTGTCTGTGTTTCTGAGCTTTCTGAGGCAAAAATAACAGACCCGGTGGACGGTGGAGAGGGAAGGGTGAGACAGGACGGGCTTGGCTGTGTGTATGAGCTCGCCGTTCTCGATTTTCCGGGTCGCGAAGACGCCGCGCCCGGATGACTCTGTGAGCGCGACTTGAATCGGAGGCGGTCCGGGTCGACCTGGGTTCTCATTCCCGGCTGTGGTGCCGGAGGAGAAGGAGGAGGTGGCGGAGAGGAAAGGCTTGTATTGGGAATTCAATGTTTTGAGGCGCGAAGCCCAACGGCTATAACGGACCAGTCCCATTTTTCACGCACTCGCAAACTTTCAAAGCTTTTGTGCTATATCTACCCGCACAAAAGCTTTTTCAGTTAATTACATATACGTCAAACGGTGATTTTCTGCATAAACATTGAACGGTGATTTGCATATTCGTAGTAATAGTCAAGTTGTGTTCATTAAATAAACTAATTGTTTTTTACGTCTAAAAATCTACTAATATACTCAAAGTCTTAAGTTCACTTCTTCTTAAGTAACGACAGATCTAGAATTCTAATCTCTAGAGTTCTAGGGTAAAATTATCCAAACTTTTTTTTTTCAACAAAAACAACACTTTCAGCATCACAAAAAAAAATGTCAATAGATGCCGACAGCTTCCAAGTTAGTTTGTTGAGTGTCAACAGATGCTAACGTCAATGTTGTCAACACATGCTGTCGAGATTTGTGGAGCATGTTAGACTTCGTATGAATGACAATGAAATAACAACTAGGTTTCTTGAATTACATGTAAACTCATTATGCGAGTTGTGTGGTTGAAGGAATCTGAGGTCCTTGATATAATAGGAGTCGTGGAGTTTAATTATTGTGCAGCCAAATTAACTGGAGTACTTGTAGGGTATTCACTGAGATATAAGAGTCATGATGGGACTTGAACTTCTATGAGGATAGAGTTTTCGCTGCTGCTGATAATAGGCCGGTATGGGTGGAACTCTAAGAGGATAATTTTGATACACACACACACACATTGGAGAAGTCCCTGCTTCCACACAAAAAAGGCTCTCGAGAACTAAACCCTATTTACTAGTAGAGGTCATCACTGTGTGCTGGAAGTAGAAGACTGATTCACTACATCATTCAATGGCAGCAACATCAGGTAAGTCGCTTCTGCAGATTATATATAGGGTTGTGTATTGAGATTGTTCATGGATGTAATCCTATCACTATGTTGATTATGTTGATGGCTTGTGTGTGCATATTAAATCTAACATGTGGTATCAGAGCCACTCAACGTGGCTAGGGTTCTTCACTCTAACAGAAGACTATGATTTAGTTTTGATAAATACAAAACCAAATATAATCCTGGAAAAATATCGCTTCCGCTATATGTTCTTACGTTATCGATTTGTGACTTACCTATCAATTACAACATCAGATAGGCTACCTGGTGTTTCTTGAGTTGTGTTTACTATGTTTTGCAGGTAACCTATTTTCATGCATATAAGGACAACGCTAGAAAAACTAGCAATAACAGAAGACCTTTTGGGATACATAATATGCTTGTCGATATCGAACTGACAAACATAATATGAATTATAAACAAGGATTACAACATCTAATCTGCTCAAAAGTGTTTGGATTGTTGTTTTTGGCTTGTTGATCAACTGATTGGATATGTGGTTTATTTGTATTAAGTGAATAATAATCTGCTCAAAAGTGTTTATTTATTCAAGTCAAACAAGTAAATCAATGTATAATGAGTCATTAAACTGACAAGATTACACTCTTCATATGCTCGACAGTGTTGAAGTTGTGTAAATTGCCCTTGTGTTTAATGACTCAGTTATACAAACCTAATATAAATGGTTTCTGTCTAAAGATGATACCATGCTTATATGACATTGGATGGGGAAATATTGAAACAATAGTTTTCCTTGTTTGATAAACTAGCCACTGAATAATGTTGTTTTCGTGATCTTCTTCAGCACCTCACATGACGTCTCTCAACTTCAATAATATAGAGATCTTGATTGGCTCCAACTTCAAGAAATGGAAGGAGGATGTCGAGATTGTGCTCGGTCTCATGGATCTTGATCTGACACTAAGGGAAGAAAAACCTGGAGCCATCACTGCCGAGAGCACTGTAGATGAAAAAATGAAGTTTGAAAAATGGGAGAGGGCGAATGAATGTCCATGATGATCATGAAGAAAGCAATGGCTCAGTCGATCAAAGGAGGAATTCCTAAGACAGACAATGCAAGGGAATTCTTGGCTGCAGTGGGAGAAAAGTTCAAGGAGTCAGAAAAGGCAAAAATTGGGACCTTCCGTACACAAATCACATTAATGAAGTACGATGGTGTTGGAAGTGTCAGAGAGCACATATTGAAGATGGTTGATCTTGCTCAGAAACTGAAGGATCTTGAGGTACCTATGACTGACCAATTTTTAGTTCACATGGCTTTGAATTCCCTAACTCCTAAATATGGGCAGCTCAAAGTCTCGTACAACACTCAAAAGGATAAATAGGGTATTGATGAACTGATATCAATGTGTGCTCAAGAAGAGGATCGACTCAAAAAGGACAAGGTTGTGGATGTGAACTTTGTGCAAGCTGAAAAACGCAAAAGATACTCCACTTTTGGTTCAACCGTACCTGTTGGTAAGAAGAAAAAGAAAGAAAACTTTTCTTCATTTAAAAATACTAAGATCTCTAAAGGATCTCACAAAATTAAGCCTGTTAATGCCAAGATTGAGAAAGAAAAAGAATGTTATTTTTGTAAAGAGACAGGTCACTTTAGAAAGAATTGCAGTGGATTCAAAAATTGGCTTGTCACTAAAGGTAATATCATAAACATTTTTGTATGTGTTGAGTCAAATTTAGTTTTTATTCCCCCCCAAAGTTGATGGTTTGACACTAGCTGCTCCATTCACATAACTAATTCCTTGCAGGGATTCTCAAAAACAAGGGAGATAAACAATGAAGTCTACAATGTCTATGTAGGAAATGGGAGCAAAGTAGCTGTTGAATCCATAGGAATTGTCGAATTAGTTCTTTCATCTGGTTTTGTTTTAGAATTGAGTCCAGTACTTTATGTACCTTCCATGAGAAGGAATTTGATTTCTGCATCTAAGTTAGTCAAGTCAAGCTTTACCTTTGTTGGTGACAATCATTGTGTAAAGTTTTACCATTTGAATGATATTAATAAATTGCTTGGGAAAGCTTCTCTTGAAATTGATATGCGGCAACTAGACTGTTCATATAAAAATGAATGCTTTAGTGTTCAAGTTGTTGGTTCAAAATTATTGTCCACTTCTGAAAAGTCCTCCATGCTTTGGCATAAAAGGTTAGGACACATATCTAAAGAAAGAATCATCACCTTGTCAAAACAAAACATGTTGCCACCACTTGATTTTAGTGATTTCAAAGAATGTGTCGATTGTTTTAAAGGAAAACTCACCAACACTAGAAAATTAGGTTCAAATCGTAGTCAATCCTTGCTAGAAATCATACATACTGACATATGTGGACCTTTTCCAAACAAAACCATTTGTGGAAAATTTTATTTCATATCTTTTATTGATGATTTTTCACGTTATGCATATGTCACGCCCCGACCCGAGAATAAAGACTATTCACGAGCTAGGGTGTGAGCCATATCTTAGCTATAGCAATAAATTCTACAACCAAGATATGGTGGAAAATAAAATATAATTATAATAATTACACCATACATCATATAACAAATCTTACATAATAAAAGCTTGAGTTTACCACATATAATTTATTGAATACGCAACGGAAATAAAATATTAGTATACAAAATTAATTCATAACAAAAGTACCAACTAAAATAATAATTGAAATGAGTAGCTCTTGCCAATACATAATATGTATGCAATGAGATGCATGAATGTACTCACTCCCTTCTAATCCCGTCAACACATACCTAAGGCACCCAAGCCTGGACGTCCCATACCATGCTTATACCACTTGGCTCCTAGTACGTTAGGATATGAGTTAACTCCCGTTCATCCCTTCACCCAATTTTTTGTAATTAAACTCTCAGTTTCCACTTTATTAAACAGGCACTTCCCCCGATGCTCAATTGTATATTCAAGCCCTGCACCCTACGCCTGACATATACAAGATTTCATTATTTTAATAATCAACCAATTTGTATACTCAAGCCCTGCACCCTACGCCTGACATATACAAGGTTCATTATTATTCAAGGCAAACTTCAGCCCTTGAATATCCTCACAACTCAAACACTTTACACAAGTGAGCACTAGACACAACTCAACTCAACTCTTTTTCTTGCTTTGCATGAATGTTTATGTATATGTCATGTGCACATAGATATCAATACTCACATTTTATCTAACAAGCCTGTAAGCCTCAACATAAATCTAAATGATTAGTGACAAGACTAGTATAATCATGATATTAACATCAAAGTAATAATTTATAATCCATCATATAAAATGTTGCTCGTTGACCACTCTATATATATATTTCCATCGTCTCGTCCATCTTGGTCGGGCAACCTGTTTTTATTAGAAAAGAATAAACATCCATGTTAGAGAAGAAAATCGTTAGAGTGAAATATAGGTCTCAAAGGCCACAAGGCATGAAATTATGTCTCTAGCTTTTTCCCTTTCCAAACATCATCTTTTATTTTTATTTTAGCCCACCACTTCTACTTCTTCTCATCTCCCTTCCCTTATATTCTCACTCACAACTTGATCACTTTCTTTCACCCAACTCTCTTTTTCCTTCCACACAACACCTTCCCCTTTTAATGTATTTTTATCATCTTCTTGCTCCTTCTTTTCATTTCCCTCAATAACCACTGCTAGCTTAACCGAACATCAGCGTTTCGAACTGGGGTACAAGTCAGCACATAGATTGGATTGTCGTCATTTTTGGATATGTTATAGAGGAGATGGTAAGGAACAACTTTTGTCAAGGAAGTATTTCGATTGGAGCTACAGAAAATCGGGTTTTGGCACTCATAACATGGCTGTCCCGTTTTCTGCGGGATTAGTGACATGTATTGGTGTTTCAAACATATTGGACGATCACACCGTTGGAGTTTTCTGAAATTTGGATATATCATGGTAGAGAGATATACGAACAACTCTCATGAAGAAAGTACTATGATATAATCTATGGATGATGGTGTTTTGAGCTGTTAAATAGGCTGGACGAATTTCTAGTTTTTGGATATCTTTCTTTTGATAGATGGAGTTTGGTGGAGAGATTTGTTGGGTAAGGCCTCATGTATTTTCTGGGATTTGTCTCATACTTTTGTACATCATTCTCAAGGGAAATAAATAGAGATTTTCGATAGTTTGGTGGGATTGCTTCTCATGGAAATGATCTCAAAATGTAAATGCATAAACGACACAAGATTTAAGTGGTTCGCCAAATCGACTACATCCACTGGGGTTTGCTTTCATTGTATTTCACTATATATATATGAGGGACTTACAAATACAATGAAAGATGGCTTTAAGCCCTAAGAACATGTAAAAGAAAGATAAGGAGGTAATATGAAAGGGAGAATGGCTTTCTTTTTGGAGTGGTTCTTTCTTCCTTTTTTTCTTCTTCTTCCTCTCTCCTCTCTCCTTCTTCCTCTATCCTCTCCATGTCCATCCATTGGTCCCTTGCTCCTTCTTTTATATAGATTGCATGACATCTTCTTCTCCAAAGAACCTCCACAAGTGTGCCAATGGAAAGAAAGCAAGTGTTGTGCCAATCATTAAACATGAAATGTGTTCCAATCACAAAGCAACAATTGTTATCCTAATCAATAGCAATGAAATGTGTTCCAATAGCAAGTCACCAAATGTTAGCCTAATCATTTATAATGGTATGTGTTCAAATGGCAAAGAGACATGTGTGAAATTAATCAATATTATGCAAGGTGGATACAAGCATCCAAGGCCACATTCATACTATTTTGGAGGGATGAAACATCACCAAACATTTAACTCTTAGATTCCTAATGACTACAAACTTGCCAACTCACTCATATTTGATAAAAATATCAAGTCAATCCCATATAATCACACTTCTCCAATTCACCCGTTCTCACCTCATTGGAAGATTTGGAATGATAGATTTGAAGCATTGAAGAGAGAATATAGACAATTAATTGAAATTTCCCTAGGCTAGTGAGTAAGCACTCTAAAACAATAACATATTGCCACATGCATGCCAATACATACACATACCTAGTCTATGGCTCTATATAGACTTACACCTCTCCAATGTTTAGGGGTGATATCTCTCTACATTAACTCAACTTGCCAACTCACTCCAAACTCAACACTTAGCCATACGTTTAAGCTATAGACTTCCCACCTCCACACCCTAATTATTAGCTTCTATTAATTTCCAACTTCCACCTCACCCTTTGGAGAAAAATCTAGCTAACTCTAATAGAAAATTCCCACCTCTTGGAGCTTAACTCTCCAACCCTTTTTACGCTTCACTAACTCAAGATCAAAACGGCTATCAAGGGTAACTCAGTTGCTATTGGCACGAAAAGCGTAAGTAGAAACCCTAACAAATCAAACTAATACATACATACATATAAGCTACACAGTTACCAGAAAAAATTATGATGAGGATGCCAAACAAAATAGAAACCTCTCTAGATGGAGAAATTTGAGTATACAAGTATAAGTTAGGCACAAAAATATATTTTATAGGGAAAAATCTCTACTAACTTACATGTCAAAAATACAAGTTCTTGTACTTATAATATAAAAAGGGAAATCATTACATTTGAAATCGATATAAGTACTTACACACACACACACACACACACACACACACACACACACACACACACACACACACACACACATATATATATATATATATAACCATTTTTTTTAAATACGGGGTATTACAGCGGGGTATTACAACATATGTTTATCTCATCTCGGAAAAATCTGAAGCTTTGGAGTGTTTTAAATCTTTTCATTTAGAGGTTGAAAAACAACTTGAAAAACAAATTAAAATTGTGAGATCCGATAGAGATGGTGAGTATTTTGGCAGGTACACTGAGGTTGGACAACACAATGGGCCTTTTGCAACTTATCTTGAACAAAATAGCATCGTAGCGCAATATACCACTCCAGGGACTCCTCAACAGAACGGGGTGGCAGAAAGAAGGAATCGTACTCTCCAAGATATGATAAGGTCTATGATGGACTGGAAGAAAATCGAGTTTTAACCACTTCCATGTTTGGGAATGTAAAGCCGAGGCAAGATTCTATAATCCAATGGAGAAGAAGCTTGATCCAAGAACTACAAGTTGTAGGTTCATTGAATATTCAAAAAAATCAAAAGGGTTTAAGTTTTATTGCCCTAACAGTCATTCTAGAATTATGGAGACCCACAATGCTAAGTTTCTCGAGCATTTGGATGGGGATGATGACAGCTCTTCACATGACAGATCATCAGACTTTGAAGAACTGCCACAAGAAAGCAAGTTGCTTGAGCAGCAAGCAATTGCCGTGAGTATCCCTTTCGAGCTACATGCATTTCCTCCACATGATAGCCTCCCTGGGCAGCAAGTAGAATGAATGATGAATGATAACCAAATTCCCCATAATGAAGAGCAAGGTCCCAACACCGCAGACATGGAACATGATAATATTAAGGATCATATAAATGGCACAGCTGCTGCACCAACTCAGGTACCTGTCAGAAAGTCACAGTGAGTTCGCAAGGCAGTTACGTTACCAGATTTCGTGTATCTTAATGAGGCAAAATATAACTTAGGGGATGATGATGATCCTACATCCTATCATCAAGCAATCTCGATTACAAGATCAAAGTTATAGAATGAAGCCATGCATGAAGAATTACAGTCTATGGAGAAGAATAGAGTGTGGACCTTAGTACCAAAACCGACAGGGGTTCACAAACTCGTAAGTTGCAAGTGGGTCTTTAAGACAAAAAGAGACTCAGAAGGTAATGTTGACAAACATAAAGCAAGACTAGTGGCAAAAGGCTTTACACAAAGAGAATGAGTCGATTACAAAGAGACATTTTCTCCGGTCTCAACCAAAGACTCCATGAGAATAATACTAGCCCTCACAACTCACTTTGATTTAGAGCTTCATCAGATGGACGTTAAAATAGCTTTTCTTAATGGGGATCTTGAAGAAGACATATATATGAGTCAACCACCAGGATTTGTTGAAAGGGGGAAAGAGTTGATGGTTTGTAAGTTGAATAAATCCATTTATGGATTGAAACAGGCTTTGAGGCAATGGAACAAAAAGTTTGATAGTGTGATGGAGAAGTCAGGTTTTCAAGAGAATAAACTGGATGAATGTGTGTACTTTAAAGTATGTGGTACCAAGGTAATATTCTTGGTTTTGTATGTAGACGACATATTAATGGCGAGCTCAGATATGTTTCTGTTATAGTCGACCAAAGGTATGTTAGCTCAGAATTTTGATATGAATGACTTGGGAGAGGCTCGGTTTGTTTTGGGGATAGAAATCGTTAGGGATCGTGCCAAGAGATCCATCGGTTTTTCACAAAGACAATATATTGATAGGGTGACTAAAAGGTTTAACATGGATAAATGTTCAAATGGAGAGCTACCTATTGGAAAATGAGACAAGTTGACTTGCGAGCAGTGTCCCAAGAATTATCTGGAGAAAGAAGGAATGAAAGACAAACCGTATGTGTCTCTAGTAGGGAGCTTGATGTACGCACAGATATGTACAAGACCAAATTTAGCTTTTGCAGTGAGTGTATTGGGTAAATTTCAATTAAATCCTGGTGCATCTCATTGGGTTGCAGCTAAAAAGGTCTTGAGGTATCTTAAAAGAACCAGGGATTTTATGTTGACATACATTCATGTGGACATACTTGAGTTAGTGGCATTCTCCGACTCTGATTTTGCAGGATGTATAGAGGATAGAAAGTCGACCAATGGTTATATTTTCCTACTAGCTAATGGGGCAGTTTCGTGGAAGAGTTCAAAGCAAAAGAATATTGCATCTTCCACAATGGAGGCTGAATTCATGGGGTGTTATGCAGCAACTCAACAAGCCATTTGGCTTAAAAATATAATGAAGGGACTGGTGATTATTGACAATATTGAAAGGCCTCTCAAACTTTATTGTGATAATAAAGCTGTAGTCTTCTTTTCGAAGAATAATAAGAGGTCTTATGCGAGCAGGTTAATGGACATAAAATTTCTGAAAGTGAGAGATGAAGTGAAGAATGGGACTATTGATATTGAGTATATCAACACAAGTTTGATGGTTGCTGATCCAATGACAAAGGCCTTGTCAGTGAGTGTCTTCAAGAGGCATGTTTTTAACATGGGAGTAAGATAGTCTTTTGATTCAGCTAATGAGTGGGAGTAAGCACTCTAAAGACTGTTGAACTTGTCTTATTTGGTTATTTGGTTGTTTCTTTTGATGTCAGTAGCTAGTTGTAGTACAATGAAATGAATTATTATTGTTTTGATAATCTGTGCATTTTGTCATTTCAAACAATTTTGGTACTGAGTAATTCTCAATTTGTTTTGAGGAATCAGCGTTTTGTTTGTTGGTTCTCAACATCGTGATTCTGATAGTAACAAAGTGTTTCATGATAAATGTGTATGTAATTATAGAGTATCAAGTACATTTTACTCGTACTTGGGATTTCTATGGTTCTGCATTTTTCTTGGAATGACATGTTACTAACTATGGTGGTTGCAAGCTTTTGTAAACTCAATGATCATCATGATTCTTGTTGTATTGAGGAATATCATTGACATTCAAGTGGGAGAATGTTAGACTTCGTATGAATGACAATGAAATAACAACTAGGTTTCTTGAATTACACGTAAACTCATTATGCGAGTTGTGTGGTTGAAGGAATCTGAGGTCCTTGATATAATAGGAGTCGTGGAGTTTAATTATGATGTAGCCAAATTAACTGGAGTACTTGTAGGGTATTCACTGAGATATAAGAGTCATGGTGGGACTTGAACTTCTATGAGGATAGAGTTTTCGCTGCTGCTGATAATAGGCCGGTATGGGTGGAACTCTAAGAGGATAATTTTGATATATACACACACACACACACACACACATATTGGAGAAGTCCCTGCTTCCACACAAAAAAGGCTCTCGAGAACTAAACCATATTTACTAGTAGAGGTCATCACTGTGTGCTGGAAGTAGAAGACTGATTCACTAGTTCATTCAATGGCAGCAACATCATGTAAGTAGTTTCTGCAGATTATATATAGGGTTGTGTGTTGAGATTGTTCATGGATGTAATCCTATCAATACGTTGATTATGTTGATGGCTTGTGTGTGCATATTAAATCTAACAGAGCAAGCATTTTATCGAAACGCCGAAAGAAATAGACCATCTACTACTTTCTATAGTAAAAAAAAATTTAAAAATAAAATAGTTATCAAACAAACTGTTAAATAATTCTTGAAAAAAAAACAAGGATGTACATAAGCATGTATGAAAATAACTATATCTACACTTGACACTTTGTACATGAAGAGACAAAAATATTCAACTGTTCACACAAGGCATGGATCAAAACATATAATCAAATCCTTTTGTTATCAATTAATCTTGATCAAGATCATCACCATCATCTCATCATCAATCCAACGGTGATCTCCAATCAAAATCTTTCTTAGGGTAATCTTTCTGTACTTCTTTAGGAGGAATGAAGCAATCCATGGACAAGCCGGGGACGTTGAATGCAACATCATCAATGGCCCATGTTTCTTCCAGCCGCGTGATCGCGGACCCCGTCTTTAGATTGTCCCCGAACCGTGTGATGATCACGCTCGTCTGACCGGCGTGCGCGATCATCACACCCTCCACCGTCCGATAGTCCTCGATTTTCGTCGACATTGTGGTCTCCCAGTAGGTAGGGTAGGCGCCAGGTGAGTGGATCCTGGTTAAGTATGAGTCCTCTAAGTACACCAGCAGCCCATTTCTTTGGCTGAAGTAGCCAAATATTACATGTTTGATCATCTCTGCTGTGTTGTCGCTTCGTTCAGCCAGATCCGTTTGATCGGCTGACAACTTCAACACGAAGCAATCGGCGCCTGTGATTTTCTTTTCTCCCATGTACTGTGCTAGGGCAAATACAGCTGATATAGCCATTGGATCTAATCCCTACTAACCAAAAAAGAAAAACATTTCATCACTGATATAACGTCTTATATCATACGTAGTCTGTTTACTTTGGATAATCTTTTGACGAGCACAAAGACCATTGGGTATGTTTAACCGAGGTTAAATAAGACATCAAATAGTCTTTGTGTTCGTCATAAATCGAAGTGAATGCAGGTGAGCTCGAACACATATCATAAAAGAGATAGTACATACATAGCAGGTTACTTATGTTAACAAAAACAACCATTGAATTCGTTGACTGGGAACGCATTCAATGGTTTTGATGTTTGTCATGAATCTCAATGAATGCAAGTAAAAGAAAGAAAAATTCCTAACATGCATGTGAATCCCACATATTATACGTGTAAATATAAATAATTATTAAAAGAACAAAATATATAGAAAAGAGAGAAGCTGGAGAGATATGAGAGAAAGAAAATGTGAATTTTTTTATTTTTTATTTTTTATTTTAATTAGAGATGCTATGATAACATGTGGTGGGTGATAAGGTTTGAGAAAAAAACAGTAAAATTTGGTTTGTGGTAAAGTAGATTATTGCCAATGACTTTATTTTGATAGACGATCAAATTGTCTTTTCACTTTCTTTTGATTGACAAACAGGATTTTTTTTTTTTTTTTAAACTAGAGTTATTCACACAACTATTTTTGCTTCTTACACATCATTTCTATTTTATGCTGTCGGATTGAATGAATTAAAAAAATCAAGGTAAAAAATTAACAAGAATGTATGAGAAGTAAAGATTAGTGTGTGAATAGCACTTTTCTTTATTAATAGGTAATTTAGATATGCAACTCCACCAAAAACATACTATGAAACAATAAATAGAAAAAGTAAGTGGATAAATAATACCTACTCTAATAACATTCATATTGTATAATTGCTGACTCAATAATGCTAGGAAGACCCTTTATTTAAATCATATTTTGTAAATAATATGACGTTGTTAATAATTATATTATTAAATGTTGATTCACATACTTATTTTTTATTAATAACACATCACATAATTTACAAATTTAATTTTAAAAAATTAATTTTCCTGAAAAGCACATTTCAGCTTATAGGTATCGTGGGTCTGACACCATACTGATTTCTTTGGGGTCGTTATAGATCTTTCCTTATAATTTTCCCTACAAATCTGTTAGATATGTAGAAGAAGACGCAAACGTAAAGGGTACTTGTCAGGGCTACCAATTATGGTGTTTGAGGAATCTTCTAAGTACAAGATGAGTGCTTTGCTGGTGTGTGTTGTTTTCTTCTACTTTTCATGTGCTTTTCTATTTTGACTCGTAAAATACACATAATGTTAATATTGTCAAATTGAGTAATTAAATTACACATTATAAGATGTTTTAAATTTGATTTTCGTCAAAGATAAATTTAAACTACATTATTACACATTATGACAAAAGCTATTGTTAATGATCTAGATTCACAATCTTTCGAGAGTACATTGCTCTACTACGTAGTAGCCAACTAGCTTGAGTACAACAATTTTGACAAAAGAACGTTTTTATGAGCTTATTTCTTTTGGAGTAGTTATATGCATTCCAAAAGAGTATGTATCTTTTACACTAGGGAAGAGTGCATCTAGAGCGCAAGATGACTTTTTGGAGTGTTACAAACAATTTCATTTTCTTTTTTAGTACACTTCAACGTTATCGGACTAATAAATATATTATGAAATTGTGATTCTAAATTACATTCTGATCATAATCGATAGCATTAATAGTTCAAATTCATAGTCTAACCCTCTCTGAAATTGGCTTGCTTTTGCTAAATTTCTAGCAACTTATTTCCATAATTTTGGTGACGCCTCTCTCAATTAAAGTCACAAATGCAGATGGCAGTTCTGGCACAAAACGTTCATTATTTTCACACTACCCTACCTAACATTTACCTAACAAGCAACACTATTTATTTGTCCCTGGTCCCCTCAGACACATTTTCGCAGTGCAACTTTCTTTGGGACCAAACCACATGATTTAGTTAAATTAATTCTAATTTAAAAAATATTTTAGTTAAGTAGGACTTGCCTGAAGAGCTCGCCGGAGAGGACGAACACCGCCTTTGGCAGCGTGGGCACCTAGCCAAGGCGTGTGGCGCCAAGCGATAATGCCGTCGCTACCAGCTGCCACCTTGTGACCACCCAGAACTAGCTCAATGAGCCACTTATTAGGAACCATCTGCCACATCACAAAGCATCCTTTTTCCGAAACTGTGGTGGCTCCGGCAGCTGAGCCGCCACCAGGGCCGGGATCATTCACCATTGCCATGATCACCTTCCCGGTTGCGAATATGTTCTTCACTTTGCCTTCTAGCTTGCGACAACCAGTGGCAGCTGTGAAGTGTTGTATTATGTATTGTGCAGTAGAAGACACCTGCTTAAGAAACCCATTAAAAATAAATAAATAATCAGAGGATAATAAAAACTTCATGAATTTGTTTATTGTTTAAGATAAATTTTTTTAAGTACATGTTAATTATTTTTAAAAATTAAATTTCATATAGCCACTCAGTAATACAGTCTGTAGTATTCATCTTTACTTGTAAGGAAGAGGTCTTAAGTTCCAATATCGTGGATAGTGAATTCGATGCCAAATTAAGTTGCTCATTATGTGGCTTAACCGAATTCCCTCCTCATTTAATGTAAAATATATCGTTATACTAAAAAAACATTAAATTTCAAACAAAATTGAAGGTGCTTTCTTTTTACAAGGTGGGAGACAAGTGTAGGAAGCAACTTGCCAAAAAAGCTGAGCAAAAACACAAACCAAAAGAAGACACATAACACCACCAATATGCTCTCTCTTTAGCCAATAGCCAGTCATTATATTCTCACATGCATGGGAACCCACTCTCCCTCAACAAAAGTAAACCCAATAAAACTTTTAAACCCAAAAATAAAATAAAATCATGTTATAAGCAAAACGCAACAGGTTTGTAGCTTAAGTAATTACAAATAGTTATACATGTAATCGACCATGCATTTGATTCCATCCACTGTAATATTAGTTATGTTAATCACATTGATGACCACTTTTGCCCTTATGTGTGGGACCTATTTGTATTAGAGAAGTGATAAATTATGTTAATCAACAATCTAAAAAAGTTAATCCAACGTTTAACTTAGATGGTTAATAACGATTATTTAAACACCCGAAGTTACGCACTTGAATTCTCCTTCTCCAGTATCGTTTGTATTAAAAAATACTAAACAAGAAAAACTAGATACTCTGTTACGCATGCCGAGGTACCAAATGATCCAAACACATTATGAACTCATGATCAATCAAATCATGACCACTAATTACTAAGAATGAACGGATGAGTACCTCATTGAGGGGTAGTTTGGGGAGAGCAGAGACAGGGAAGAGAGGGCAACCCAGAACACTGAGAAGCACTTTGAAGTCGGACCTCTTGTGGAAGAGCACGAGGGGAGAAAGGTGGGTCTTGATCCAGTTCCGCCACGGCTGAGTGCTCCGCAGAATGCCTTTGCTCGACCGGTTCTCGGCGCCTTCTCCGTTGATGTTCGGCTCTTCCGACAACGGTGCGAGCCGGCCCATCTGTGTGTTATGAACCTCTGAGCTTCTTCAATGGCTGTGTGGTTCCCCTGTTTTTGGTTTGCTCTGCTTTTGGAGAGAAGCAAAAGGAAGCTTATCTTTGGTTGAAGCAGAGCATAATGAAATGAGGGATCGAAGTTAAGAAGTGCTTATAAAAAGAGAGGGCAGTTTTGTGTTTGCATTTTCCACTCGCCGTTTTTGGTGCGTGCTACTCAGTCTACTTCAAACACTGTTGGTATTGTTTTAGGCTCGTTTGGTGCGTAGGATAATTTATAATTTAATTTAATTTATGTTTTGGAGGATCCTTTTCTTAGGGATCTTAAAGTTTTTATGATCGTGATCGTTCATCGTACATCTTACGGTCAGTTTTCGTTAAGTACTATTTATATTTAATTTTAAAATTTAAATTTTGAAATGATTTCTAACCGCACAATGTACGATGAACGGTCACAATTACAGAATTCCTAGGATCCGACGAGGATCCTTTGATCCAATCCATGTCAGATTTTCCAACACAAGTGAGATTTTGGTCACTCCCCAACATTTTTCTAATCCTAAATTAGTGAAAATGCGTTTGCAGGAAAAAGCTAAGAAGAATGAGTTTGGAAGTAAATGACAATTTTATCTAAAGAGGGCCACCAGCCACGAGCTACTCGACCTTTATTACGTACTGTTGTACTTGAATCCTTTTAAGTGGAACCATGATGTTACCCTCTCTAATCACTTTTCACAAAAGTATATTTTAGCTTACCTTAAAAGCACTTTCAATGATGCTGCCAACTTATTGAGATTAACAGCTTTTTGCCATTCACTTGCAAAATTATGCTCAAATGAAAAGCCTAGGCACATGCACTTAACAGTACTAATATGCATACTTTAATTGGATTGACATTATAAACTTCATTAAAGAATGTGAAATGATTATATCGCGTGACAGTATTTTAATTCTCTAAGATTGACAGTACCCAACATAAGACACTGGCAGGTAAAGACGCCGCAACCAATATGCGGTAAACCAATTCTTCCTCACTATTTAGTATTTGCACGCTACAATATTGGGATAACAAAAATGTAG
The DNA here is from genome assembly GCA_024362995.1 of Heteromeles arbutifolia. Lineage (NCBI taxonomy): Eukaryota > Viridiplantae > Streptophyta > Magnoliopsida > Rosales > Rosaceae > Heteromeles > Heteromeles arbutifolia. The sequence continues at coordinate 6,131,974 of JANCRC010000010.1, read as the reverse complement.
TGCAGTTGGCAGTTGCAAGCAAGTTCAAATATTTTGCATCTATTTTGTTTATGATCTCTTTATGACATCTATTATTAATTAATACGTGTTAATAAACTTAACCTTTCTTAATTTTGTTGTCATAAACTTAACCCATGTCAATCAATAATAGAAACCACACACAAAGTAGCTGCAGAAGATTTAAACTCGTTGCTGGTGAGGGGACCTTATTTATATACGTGTAAGATTAGGTTTTCAACGTATCATGGAAAAAACCTAACCATCATAACATAAGGTCATCTCTAACCGAGCTAGCCAAAGGACTAGGCCAAAACATAGCCCGTTTTGATACAAAATCCATCTTCAATGGAAGACTGGGTCAAAAAAATTTGGAACCCACCAAGCCAAAATATAGCCAAATGGCAAGAGGGTTGGGCAAACATAGTCAGCTAGCTAGCCCTGAAAGTTGGGCCCAGCTATGCTGCTAGCTGACATCATGTAGCCTTTTTATTTAAGGAAAACTAATGAAAATAGCTTGAAAATTTTGAGTTTTAACGATAAGGACAAAATAAAGGGTAAAGTGAATAGTAGCAGGATTGACTTTTTAGTGTAAAAATGTGATTTTTTGTTAAAGTGAACAGTACTGTGAGCTTTTCGTTAAAGTTCCCTTTTATTTAAAACAACATTAAAAAAAATTAAAAATTCTAATTTTTTCCTATAAATACCTAAGCCATTTCTCATATTCTTTTCACCCTTCTATACTATCTTACCTTAATGTCTAAGTTGTTAACATGCAAGTAATAACATGAAACTTAAAACAACATTTAGCGACAAGTGGCCCTCAAAATATGTCTAAAAACTTTATTTTAATATGGTAGTTTAATTCAATTAACAGATAAAATTTAAGAACAAACTTAAAATAATAAATTATTTAGGAGGATAGAGAATAGCCCCCTTTCAGTTGGAGATTGTATATAGATATGGTCTGACACTGTTCATTAAAAAATAATTTCTTACATGGTTATAATCTGGACGAGGGCTCAATGTAGCCCCTTCGGTTGGAGATGGCATAAGTTGATTTAGTCCAAGCCCAAACAATTGAAGAATCCATAGGCACAATACAAGATACAACTCTTTTGGTAACGGTCGATGCACTATTATCTTTCATACCGATGCATCATGATTTTACCTATGAGCAAGCACATAGCGTTCACATGTGCTACTGAGTCGAACCCAAAAAAATGACAGAATAAGATTGCGATCGATTTGATAATGGTCAGAGTGATATTGCTTCTTCAGTCCGAACTAGGAGTGGGTTCGGTACGGTTACCGTACCAAATTTTCGGTTTGATAAAATCTATTATCATTACCATACCAAACTTTCGGTATACCGAAGTTCGGTATTGCCAAAAGTTGAAGGGCAAAACTTTTTTTTTTGTACCTTTATCTCATACATTGTAGCTTAAATTCATGTATTATTCATCGTTCACAATTCACACACACAATAATTCAAATGATCCATCAAGATTCATGATGAAAATTAAGCTTACAATCCAAATAAAAGTTACGAACCAAAACAAATAGAAGTTAACAATCCAAATAGAAATTAAAGTTTCAAACCAAATGAAATTTGGAACTAAACTTCAAAAAGTAGAATTCATTGATCAGTTATTCAAGCTTGAGATGTCGAAGTTTTTGGAGGAGGCATTGAACTTGTAGAAGATTGAGTTTGTGTCAAACTTCCATTGCAAACAAAGAAAACATATTAATTAGTAGCAAGAAGAATTAAAGTTGAAAACCATTTAATAATAAATTTACTAAAAAAAAGTTAAAGCATATTTTTCTTGTTTCCTCTTCTTCCATTTCCTTGTAAAATTAAAGCATATCTTCCGTTGGTTCCTTATAGAAGTTTACTTCATCTGCCCTAAGCTAACCACTAGTACACACTAATGCCTCTACTATTTTAGGAGTCAAGGATGCCCTAAAAGGGTCCACAACCCTCCTCCTTAGGCTAAATGCATTTTCACTAGCAATGGTAAAAGTGGGGGTTACAAAGATATCTTGGCTATTTGTGAAAGAATTAGAAACTTTTTTGTGTTTGATTTCCACCATTTCAAGAGATCAAAGTCACCAACAACAATGCTATATAAGTAGAGTTTTATTTTCAAATTATTGGAATATTATAAATACGTATTATATAATTATTTATTATATAATTTATAATTTATAATTTATATATTATATTGTATTTTCAGTACGGTACGGTAATACTTTGATAATGGTATCCATTACCAATACCGTACCATAAAATTTTGATACGCTACAATACCGTACCATTACCAATTTGGCAAAAAAATCCACCCCTAGTCCGAACCCCTCTTTTCCCTTATATTATAATGTTGGTGGAGGCTTCAAAAATATAACATATGACGGAGCATTTGCATGCCCTCTGCGCGTTGGACTTTCTTTTCACTATTTCTCCTGCGGAGGAGGAGCTTCCAAGGGAGGCAATGAAATTCGAAGGTAGCGTGTCGAAATCATGGCCTATCTGCAATTATGGCATATCTGATGGTTTGGTGCAAATTGGGAAACTCCTGTCCCCTCCCCCCTTTTACTCCTTCTTGGTGCGTCTGGTAATCTGTAATTGTGTCAGCAAGTTTTGGCAGAGCTATGAATGTATAAAACAATATTTAACTACTGAAAGATGAGTAGAAACTCTTACTCAAAAAATTTCAAAATTGTTCATTGCCAATTTATAGAATTTCGTGTTTATAATAAGAACCATTCATATTATAAATCACCCTATAAAGATCGCTTATGCAAACAATCAATTAAAACTAAGATCATTTAGTCATCAAATTGTTTAAAAACAAATGAATGAAATTGGTAAAAGCATTACGAACCGTCTATGTATTTGCTACAATAGATTGACTAAACGACCTTAATTTTAATTTATTTTTTTGCAGAGATGATCTTTACAGTGTGTTTCATAGTATGAACAGTTTTGATCATATACACAAAACTCTGTGATTAAAACACTAAAAGTTTTGAGTAAGAGTTCCTACTCATCTTTGAGTAGCCAAGTATTGTTCGAATGTATATATCTGGATGGAAATTATTCCATAAAGTGTACACGTGTTTAAGTGAGGATTAAAGTCGTCGAGACGAGAGTTTATGTCAACTAGTTCTTGGTTTAGTGATCTATTCAGTTTTTTTTCTCTTTGACTTTGTATATTACGTTTGAGAATGAATGTACGTGTCATCACACGGTTCGATTTCTATACAAATTGTTTCAGTTAGACTTGCGCATCTTGAAACTCAATTCGAGTCTTGCTCTTGTAACTCAAATTACGTCACTTAACCTCCTGAAACCCGAATCGTTAAAAGATGCGTCAAAACTCTCCATCGCTCTGTTTTTAATGCCTTTGCCAAAGACTTAGACTTGAAAATGGAGAGATTTGCTAGGCAACGCACGACGCGACTTTAAAGCCATATCATATGTTGCTGGGCTTTTATGGTCGGCCCAGACCACACTTGTAATTCATGTGGGCTTATAAGATGGGCTGCTGTATGGATCACTACGAGAAATTACGAGCCTCATTGTCGTTTCTTATGTTGTCGTTTTCTGTTTTATTTTCTAGAGAACTTTAACGAAAAGCTTCCGGTACTGTTTACTTTAACGAAAGACCACATTTTTACACTAAAACGTCAATCCTGATACTATTCACTTTACCTTCTATTTTGTCCTTATCGTTAAAGCTCAAAGTTTTCAAGCTCTTTTCATTAGCTTTCTTTATTTTCTAAGGTGGATCAATTGCATCTCCATTTTCTTACGTTGCACATCAATGTCATCTCTGACGTTAATTCCGCCTAATTTTCTTTTTTACCATATTTAAACTAATTTAATTGACGAGAAAAAAAGATGTGATGTAAGAGAGCGAGGATCCTGCCCTCACCAACTGGTCTAATTCATGCTTTTAAAGCTCAATTTAAATAATGATATAAGTGGGTGTTTTATTAGATCAAGTTATGCATGTCTCGCCTTCATGATTAAAGATTCAGAATACTCCCATGTGGATTCATGTACATGATGATGATGGTATATGCCATGAGTGTTGTCTTGTGATGAGATAAACGAGTGTGTGGCTTCAATGCTACGTAGCATTCGGTGCTATAAGTTTTTAGCGCTAAACTTAATTTTCATAGCTCTTAAATTTTATATGCTATGTATTATTAAAGAAAACTTGAAGATTCGTGGATAACAACATTCGTGTTCAAATTTGTCACGCAAACATATAAAATCATGTATAAAAAATTATGGGATGTGAATCTACGTTAGGGCCACCCACATGTTCGGCTAACAATTTAACTACTGTTGAAAATACTTGTGGGTTAATGAATGCCCACTGTGATATTGAAAACATTGGTAGATTTTTCAATGCCCACACAAAGTGATATTGACTTGGGAGATGAAGGAGGATCAAAATTTCAAAAGATGTGTGCTGTAAATTTCAATGTATAGTTAATACGTTTGTTTGGAGTTGCTCTATAAATAGAACGCTCCGTATGCTTTCAAGATATATAGAGAACAAGGAAAGATCAACAACATCATTATCTATCCATCCCTCTTTTATTTGTCATTCCCCTGTGTTATAGTTACAGTGCGATATTTTACACCTGCTTCGCTCCTGTCACTAGTAAAGGTTATCTCTCTAACTTTTACCTATTTATAACACGTTATCAGCACGACTCTCTAATCATTTCTCATTTCTCTTCGCCGAAAAAAAAAATGTTTCCTCTAAGGATTTTACTGTTCTTCTTCTTCCTCTACCTCAATTGCTAGACATACCCTCGCGAAGAACTATTTGTACCATGCCTGCTTTTAGTTCTCAATCTAACAGTTACATATATATTTGATTTCTTGTTTGGTGTAGCTCTTGATTACTAACCCAGTGTTTATTTATGTTAATTTTATTGCAATCCAAGATGGTGTGATACAATCACCCATCTTGAACTGCAAATTTAATCTTACTACAATCCACGATGGTGCGGTATCATTGCTTATCTTGGACTGCAGATCTAATTTTACTGCAAATTTTGGGTGGAGCGGTATAATCGCCCACCCTACCCTGCATATTTAAATTTGCCTGCTGTTTAATTTCATTGCAATTTTAGGTGGTGCGATATAATCGCTCTGTGTATTTAAATTTTCCTGCTACTAGAGTGGTGCGGAATAATCGTCCATCCTATGTTATGTTATTTCAATGAGAATGGTGCGGTACAATTGCCCTCCTCCTTTATCATGTAAATCTTGAGCTTGAAGTTTCGAGTTCTTATCATTTTGGCCTGAAGATCAAAAATGAAAAATTTGTAAGAACCAGAAGTTCTAACACTACATACCTCCAAAATACATATTATTGCAAGTTCTTACACTTCTTAGTTTTCTTTCAGAAAAGAAAATGGCAAACTTGGCAAAGCTTGATTTTGTTGCCCTGGACATTACTGGGAAGAACTACCTTACATGGGTAGTGGATACCAAGATTCATTTAGAGACAGGGAATCTTGGAGAAACAATCAAGGAAGAGAACATTGCATCTTCTCAAGATCTGGCAAATGCTATGATCTTTATCCGTCGCCCCCTTGATGAAGGACTAAAAAGCGAGTACCTAACGATTGAAGATCTGTTAGCTCTCTGGAAGGCATTGAGAAACAGATACAAACACCAGAAAACGGTGATTCTTCCAAGAGCTCGTTATGAGTGGACTCACTTAAGGATCCAGGATTTCAAGTCAGTTGCTGAGTACAATTCTGCAATGTTCAGAATTAGCTCGCAGATGAAATTCTGTGGGGAAACCATCACTGAGGAAGATATGCTGGAAAAGACTTTCAGCACATTTCATGCCTCAAATTTGCTCATGCAGCAGCAGTATAGAGAGAGAGAGAGAGACTTCACTGAATACAACCAGTTGATATCTGTGTTCTTGGTTGCTGAACAGAACAATGAGCTCCTGCTGAAAAATCATTAGTCCCGACCTACTAGATCTGCACCATTCCCAGAAGTGAATGCTGCTTCCACTGAAGTGAACGTCACATCCTCTGGTGGCAATACTCATAAATGAGGATGTGGCCACAGGCAAGGACGGTGGAACGAGAAAAGCAAGAATCATGGTGTCCAGTTTCACAACCAGGTTCCAAGGCATAATTCAAGCCCGAGCTTCAAAAATGTAAATCGCCACAAAGGCAAAGCTCATATAAACAATGCTCCCAGGAACTCTGAAGGAGTTTGCCATAGGTGTGGTGGCAATGGGCACTGGGCGCGTACTTGTCGTACCTCAAAACATCTGGCGGATCTGTATCAAGGTTCCCTCAAGGAGAAGGGTGTTGAGACCAATTTTCTCGACCAGGCTAAACCAATTGATATACCTGATCCAATGTGCGACTTATCAGGGCAGCTGAACACAACTCACCTAGATGTCTCAGACTTCATTGTGGAAACGGGGAATGAAGTGTACCGGTCCGAACGAATCATTTATGTTTGATGTACTGAACTTGTAGTTTAAAACTAGCATTTCGAAAGTATTTCTCAAGATTGATGCTTACAAAAGTAAGGGTAACAACAATATCAGGCCAATCAGATGTGATTGAAGGCTCAGGGAAAGCCCAGATTATGTTACCAAATGGAACAATATTGTCCATACAGAATGCGTTGTATGCTACTCGATATACTCGAAATTTGTTGAGTTTCAAAGACATACGTTTAAATGGATACCACATTGAAACGAAAAGTGCAAAAAATGTGAAGTATCTATGCATTACCTCCAATGATACCCAGAAGCGTATATTGGAGACGTTGTGTGGTTTGACGGGTGGATTGTATTATACATACATAAAGACAGTTGAATCACATACTATCATGAACCAGAAGTTCATTGATTCAAAAGTTTACATGTTTTGGCATGACCGTCTGGGTCACCCAAGATCTACCATGATGCATATGATCATTACCAACTCTAATGGATATCCATTATTGAGCAGACACATTGCTATCTCAAATGATAACCCTTGCAATGCTTGTTCTCAAGGGAAGTTGGTAATTAAACCATCACAACTAAAGGTTGATGCTGAATCCCCATCATTTATGCAAAGAATTCAAGGGGATATTTGTGGGCCTATTCTACCATCATGTGGACCATTTCGACATTTTATGGTTTTGGTTGATGCATCTACCCGATGGTCACATGTTTGTCTCTTGTCTACTCGGAATGTAGCTTTTGCGAGACTTCTTGCTCAGATAATTAAGTTGCGAGCACAGTTCCCAGATTACCCCATTAAGTCAATCTGACATGATAACGCTGGTGAATTTACGTCTCAAACTTTTGATGATTACTGCATGACATTGGGCATTGATGTTGAACACCATGTTCCTCATGTCCATACTCAAAATGATTTAACAGAAGCATTGATCAAGTAGCTTCAGTTAATAGCTCACACTCTGCTCATGAAAACAAAATTGCCAGTTTCTGCATGGGGACATGCCATCTTACATGTTGCATCATTGGTTCGATTGAGACCTATAACCAACCACCAATACTCTTAAGTACAACTCGTGTTTGGGTATCAGCCAAACATTTCACATTTTCGAGTTTTTGGTTATGCTATTTATGTACCTATTGCACCACCACAACGCACTAAAATGGGACCTCAACGCAGACAGGGAATTTATATGGGTTTTGATTCACCGTTTATCATTAAATATTTGGAACCCTTGACTGGTGATATGTTTACAGCACGTTTTGCTGATTGTCACTTTGATGAGATAGTTTTCCCGTCGTTAGGGGGAGAAAAGACCCTTTCAAGAAGAACGACAATAGCTAATATGGGTTATTCCCACCTTATCTCATTTTGATCCACGTAGCAGTAAACGTGAAAATTAAGTGAAAAGGATCTTTCATCTTCAAAGTATTGCCAATCAAATGCCAGATGCATTTAATGATGCTATGAAAGTGACAAAATCACATATACCAGCCGCAAATGCACCTGCAAGAATTGATGTCCCTGTTGAACAAAATAAAGTGGCAGCGAATGATTATTCTGGTGCACGCCTGAAGCGTGGTAGACCCCAGGTTCAAAAGATTCAGCCCCTCGAAAAAGAAAGACGAGGGCACAACTAAATCCAAATGAAATCATTCAAGAAGAGAAAATGAATGACAAATCCACAATTCATGATTATGTACTTTCAGAAAAAGAAAATGTCATTGGTGAAACACATGGACCAGAAGAAACAGAGGTACATGAAAGTAAAGAAATCTCCATAAATTATGTTTGTACTAATGAATTGTGGGATCGGAATGAAATAATCATCGACGACATGTTCGCATTCGCAATAGCCACTGAAATCATATTAGGTGATGATATTAAGCCTCGCTATGTTGATGAATGCAAACAAAGACATGATTGGCTTAAGTGGAAAGATGCAATCCAAGCATAATTAAATTCCTTGGAAAGGCGAAATGTTTTTGGACCAGTAGTCTAAACCCCGCTTGGTGTAAACCCCGTGGGTTACAAATGGGTATTGATAAGAAAGCACAATGAGAAAAACGACATTGTAAGATATAAAGTATGACTCGTTGCACAAGGCTTTTCGCAAAGACCTGGAATTGATTATGAGGAGACATACTCTCATGTAATGGACGCAATTACGTTCCGTTACTTAATAAGTTTAGTGGTTTTAGAAAAACTTGACAAGCAACTTATGGATGTCATCACTGTGTATCTATATGGAGAATTAGATACTGACATATATATGAAAGTCCCAGAAGGACTTAAGTTGCCTGAAACAACTAACAAACCATGAGGTATGTTCTCAATCAAATTAAGGCAATCATTGTATAGGCTGAAACAATCTAGACGAATGTGGTATATTCGTCTCAGTGAGTATTTGATCAAAGAAAGGTATATCAACAATGTCATTTGCCCTTATGTGTTCATTAAGAAATCCAACTTTGGATTTGCTATAGTAGCAGTATATGTCGATGATATGAACCTAGTTGGAACCCCTGAAGAACTCAATAAAACTGCTGAATATCTGAAAAACTAATTTGAAATGAAAGACCTTGGAAAAACAAAATATTGTCTCGGCCTGCAGATCGAGCATTGTGCTAGTGCAATTTTGGTCCACCAATCAGCTTACATTGAAAAAATCCTGAAGCGATTTGGCATGGACAAGGCTTATCCACTCAGCACGCCAATGGTCGTTCGTTCTCTGGACATTAAGAAAGATCCATTCCATCCAAAAGAAGATGATGAAATGGTCCTTGGTCCAGAAGTACCATATCTGAGTGCAATAGGTGCTTTATTGTATTTAGCACAATGTACTATACCAGATATAGCTTTTTCAGTCAACTTGTTAGCAAGGTATAGCTCTGCTCCAACCATTCGTCATTGGAAGGGAATCAAAGATGTTTTGCGATACCTTCGTGGGATAACAGATATGGGTCTTTTCTACTCAGAAAAATCCACAAATGACCAGATTCTTGTTGGATATGCAGATGTTGGTTTTCTCTCTGATCCGCATAAAGCTTGCTCACAAACTGGATATGTGTTCAAGAATGGAGATACAACAATCTTATGGCACTCAACAAAGAAAACATTAGTTGCTACATCTTCAAATCACTCAGAAAGCAAGTCGTGAATGTTCTTGGTTAAGATCAATGATCCATCATATCCGGAATTCATGTGGTCTAACTTCAAAGATAGATAATCCAACTGTCATCCATGAAGATAATGCAGCATGTGTTGCCCAAATGAAGGAAGGATTCATTAAGGGCGATAAGACTAAACACATATCTTCAAAGTTTTTCAGTGCACATGAGCTTCAGAAGGCTAAAGTTATTGAAGTCAGATAAATCTGTTCCAATGAAAATCTAGCAGACCTGTTCACCAAGTCTTTACCAAAGTGCACGTTTCAGAAGTTAGTGCAAAGTATTGGATTACGTCGACTTACCAATCAGCTAAATTTGGAAAATGCAGAATCAAAATGAGATACATATCAGGGGGAGCACCCATGATAAATGCATGTTGTACTCTTTTTCCTTCGATTAGGATTTTTCCCACTGGGTTTTTTCTATCAAGGTTTTAACGAGGCAACATAAGCATATTTAACACTATATCAACAATCCAGGTAAAGTTGTACTCTTTTTCCTTTGCTATGGTTTTTTCCCACTGGGTTTTTCTAAGTAAGGTTTTAACGAGACAACTGATGTTGATATGTGGGCATCCAAGGGGAAGTGTTGAAAATACTGGTGGGTTAATGAATGCCCACACAAAGTGATATTGACTTGGGAGATGAAGGAGGATCGTAATTTCAAAAGATGTGTGCTGTAAATTTCAATGTATAGTTAATATGTTTGTTTGGAGTTACTCTATAAATAGAGCCCTCCGTATGCTTTCAAGATATATATAGAATAAGGAAAGATCAATAACATCATTATCCATCCATCCCTCTTTTATTTGTCATTCCCTTGTGTTATAGTTACAATATGATATTTTACACCTGTTTCGCTCCTATCACTAGTAAAGATTATCTCTCTAACTTTTACCTATTTATAACAATTACATATTAACTACAATTAATTGACATCCTCGTCAGTTAACCCCTTGATTATTTAGCCTTCCTTTCCAACCAAGTAACACACAATTTCAATTGTAATTACCCAAAAAGAAATACACTAACCTCAAATTATATATATATATATTTTATACACTAACCTCAAATTATATATATATATATATATATATATATATATATATTTTGATAAACAATAGAATAATCTATACTAAAACTATAGGAGGGGATTTGAATATCGGACCTTAGTTGCAAGTGCGAATGGTTTTAACTAACTGAGCTACAAACCACTTGCAAATGTATTTATATTTTATACTAGAAAATTCTACAATGTATTAATTTAAACTAGTCAATTGGCCATTTACCACAGTGGTGGAAATGTGTTAAGTCTTTACATTACGGCGTGGGTTCAAACCCCATCGGTGACTTATTTAAGAAACGAGATTCGAACTTAGGCACATTGGGGAAGCACTACACTAAATAACTTGGCTAAGTATAAGTCAATTTCAATTATAAAATAGAAGAAAAAAGATGAATGCTAACTATAGCAAGATTTATGAGGGAAAATAGCAAGCACTTATGAATTTCTGATCTCATCTTAGTCACTCTTGACCAAGAATTTGTGTGGCCACCATTAGACCTCCCATGGAAAATACACACCAATAACACAGAAACCTCTCTCTCTCTCTCTCTCTCTCTCTCTCTCTCTCTCTCTCTCTCTCTCTCTCTCCCCCCATTGACCATAACTACCTTAACCAACAACTTCAATTGCCATATCTCACAGAAACAGAGCACTCAAAATCACGACTACCCCTGGTGGTTTTCACCAAAAGCAGGAATTTACCGCAGTAAACACCCTGAAATTACCCTTCCCACAGACCCTTTTCTGGATGTTGTCTCCTCCATTTTTCACACCAGCAAAATGGGGTTTCGCTTTCACCTGCCCTCATTGGTTCCTCATCTGGGTCCTCAGTTTCTTACTCCCAGCTCTACTCTTTTGTCAAAGCATTTGCCTCTAGCCTCCGAAAAATGGGGGTTTCACAAGGTGACGTTGTTTTGATCCTTTTGCCGAATTCCATTTACTATCCCATTGTTTTCTTGGGAGTTTTGCACGCTGGTGCAATCGTCACGACGATGAATCCTCTCAACAGTGTCGTGGAAATCAAGAAACAGGTTGGTGATTTGAAAGCGTGTCGTGCGTTTACTGGACTTGAATATGTTGGTAAGCTATATGCATTGGATGTTATTGTGCCGGAAAATGCAGTTTCGGATTCAACGAATGATGTTTTTTTTTTTGGTTTTTTATTAGCTTGTTTATGGTGATGTTGATTTGGCTCCGAGGTTGGTGATTAGGAGCAAGACACCGTGGTGATAATGTATTCTTCGGGGACTACTAGTGCGAGCAAAGGTGTAATGATCACACGCAGGAATTTCATAGCTGCAGTGGAGCTTTTCGTGTAGTTTGAGGCTTTGCAATGAGGGTTCGAGTTTGAGCAATGTGTATTTAGATGTTCTTCTGTTGTTTCATATTTACGGGTTGTCTCTTTTCGTGATGGGGTTGTTGTCTTTAGGATCAAGAATTGTTGTGATGAAGAAATTTGATGTCAATGAGTTGGTGAACACAATTGACGAGTACAAAGTTACACATTTTCCGGTCGTTCCACCAATTTTAGCAGCATTGACAGTAAAAGCTAAGCATGGTTTGGCCAAACAAAGCCTCAAGAGTTTGAAGCAGGTTTGTTCAGGTTTCTTCCTCATGTCGATTTGATTCAGGGTTATGGAATGACCGAGACCACGGCAGTAGGAACTCGCGGTTTCAACACCGAAAGCCTTAAAAAAACCTTCTTCAATAGGGCTTTTAGCTCCAAACACGCAGGCCAGAGTGGTGGATTGGAAAACAGGATCCTCTCTGCCTCCAACAAGTACCGGTGAGCTGTGGCTACGTGGGCCTGCCATGAATGCATACTTACACAATGACAAGGCAACAATGTCGACAACTGATGAAAAGGGTTGGCTGCACAAAGAAGACGTTGTGTACTTTGATGAAGACGGATACTTAAACCTACAAGACCGACTTAAAGACGCGATCAAATACAAGGGGTTTCAGATTGCGCCGGCAAATTTAGAAAGTGCTGATTAACAATTCTGAGATACTTGATGTTGCAGTGGCAGGTGTGGCAGATGAAGTGGGGAGATATAGACCCGTGGCATTTGTGGTGAGGAAGCACGGAAGTCGAATTTCAGAGGAGAATGTGATGGATTTTGTGGCTAGACTCTAGATTTATTCTTACTCTAGTTTTTGTTATTACAGTTGAAAATATTTGTAGATGGTTTTCGGTTTTTTTATAAATTTTTAAATGTAAGCGATTTTGAGTGAGCAGGAGAATTAGACTCGGGACCTCAAGTGCAGGAGATGTATGTTCCTAACAAATTAAGCTACAAGCCCTTTACTATGGTTTTAAGAATATGGGTTTATGTGTTAGTGATTCCAAAGTTTTTTATATCTCAATATTATGATAATCATTTACCTTGATTTATCAATTATCCAAATCAGAAATGTGAAAAAAGAATTGGATCTAAATTAGGACATATTAAAATCAATGGATTTATGTTTTTAATTAGTGATTAAATTCCTTTTCATATTAGGAGATGTGAGTTAGGTCTAAATTTGAATTTTTCTTTCTTTCTAGAATGACGATCAACTGGTGGCTTCGTCACGACAGTCCAACTTTTCGCGGGCTAGGAAGACTCACAGAAACATTCCAACCTTACCAGAGCTAGGAATTGCACTCAAGACGTACTGTTCTAACTACCAAGCAACCTGTGGTAATTGTCAATTTACAAATATAAAAACCGATGTGACAATTTACAAATGTCAATGGGTGGTGTTGTCAAAGCCTTCAACTCTAAACCAATGTGAGTAATATGTAAACGAGTAAAGAAATGCGAAAAGAGAAAAAAAAAAAAAAAACGTGTGCGTTATTTGTTTTGGTTCGGCAGAAACGACGTGTGAAATTTGATGTTTGCCGAAAGCTTTAACATTTCCCTGGAGATGGGCTTTTCTTGTAGTTTTATCCCATGTGAGAGATACCAGACGGTTGCTGTCGTCTTGGTCAATAATTCCACCATGTTCACATAGAGCCCCTGATATACAGATTTCTTCGAGTACAAGCAAACTTAAGATGCTACACAATATATACGTTATATTTAGGCAAATTACACGTCTGAGTTAAATTATAAGACATATTTACAGAGATCGTATTTTTTATTTATTCCAAAGAGGGACAAAATTTATCCGCATAGTTAAACACTTAGATTCTCCGTATAGTTAAGCTGTCTTTTTTCACAAAATAATTTTCAAAAATATATAAATTGATTCTATATTAATAAAATATACAAAACTAATTGTACAGATAATTACGTTGTTATTTTCATAAGGTATTTTTTTAAAGTACACAAAACTGATTTTATAGTTGAACTGCTTCTGCAAAGATTGTGGGTGACAGGTTGTGTTGATGATAGGTGTGTAATTTTGTTGAAGTTGTGTAGGCCGAGGTTTGTTAACTAGTGGATCAGTTAAGGGTACGAGATGAAATTTTTTAAAGTTGGTTTCTTTGTTTTTTGGATGGGTTTAGTGTGTTGTGTTTTTTTGTCTTTTCATGCAAGGATTTAAAAGTACTGAAATTCTACGTAATACAAATTTTGTTTTTGTCTCTCCTTAAATATGACAAGTTTTGCAATCCCTATATGCAAGGTAGGAGTTATTTCATAAACAATTTAACTTAAACCACTAACAATTCACTAGGTAACGCCTAATACATATAACTCAAAACGATTTTTTTTTTTCAAGCTCCTTTCTAATTACCAAGGAATTTGATAGGTGCCGTTTTTAAGTGAAAATTTAGATTAAGAGAAATTTTTTAATGTATTTGAAACACAAGTCAATATAACACATACTATTTAGAAATGGTCTTAATCATTTCCATCAGTTGATGTACCAGTGGTGAGCCACATGTAGACTAAGGTAGTCCAAGGCTCAATTTGTAATTTAACCTTATATTTATTGTCTGCTGATTTTTGAAATAATGATTATGTGGTGTATTAGTGAATCAGTTTTTGGAGCTATCATCAAGTCCTAGGGTCGACACCTGATGGAAACTACCTTTTGGTTTTTTAAACCCCCACCTAAAATAAAGTTACCATATATAACTACCCTTTTGCCAACATTCTAATTTATTTTAAACCAATTCATTTTTTTTTGTTAGTTTGTATAAAACAAGGTATATACATTCGAGAGGAAGATTCAATATTATTCAAAGAAAAATCTCATTATAATAGTTTGAGCTAGTTATTATCAATGTTGCGTAAGATGTCAACACAGGTTCTATTTATTATGACTTATCTCAATACTAATTTTTTTTCATACAAATTTTAGAGCTCCACCACTCTTGACACACCCCGACCGAAGTCGAGAAGTGCTGGCCGTCACGTGAGGGTGACGTAGCCAACTGCGCAACAGAAGTAATAATTATGCAAAAACGTGGGTAAATAAATATAAAAAAAAACGAAACTCAAACTTATTTATACGAGAAATAAGTGTGTGAAAGTGAACATAACCAAATACAAGTATTCAGAGCATAGGTATCAACAATGCAGTCAGACAAACGAAGTACTAATTATACAAACGGGGAGAAGATCCCTACAGCTATTTAGTATATCGTCAGAACCGCCGAGAAGTCCTTGTGAGCCACCAAGATGTACAGTTACCTAGGACCTGGAGGGGCGCAAAACAGAAGGGTGAGTGGGCAAAAACAAAACGTTTGAAAACACATTTATCTTTTCTGAACATAATAACCCCTCACTATAAAACCCGTATAGTTTCCAAAAAATAATACTACGTATATACATACGAATACCAATGCACAAGGCCAATATAAAAAAAATTGAAGTATGCCATGTCATAACGTTTCAGCACTAAAAGATGTAAGCCAGATGAAATCAATATAAAATAATATACTAGTCGGAGTCACCTAATGTGACCTTTACGACTGGATCTATAGCTCATCAATATATGCTAGCACACGAGTTGGAACCACCCATTGTGGTCTGTACGACAAGGCTGGGTGTAACTATGTACGCTTAAGTGCTACGATGACGTAAATGCTGTGAAAATAATCGCGGGTCATCTACGAGTCGGAACCACCTATTGTGGTTTATACAACAGGGCTGGCACCAAACTTGGATCCAAGGTGAGCGTGTGGTACGGGAGGTGAACATCACATGAAGGACTGTGCCCTGGCCTCAGGATTGAGCACTAACACTAAGGTGCAGCAATGATGAGCTCTAAATGCATCTATGCATAACAATGTGCAATACAACCAATACCATCACAATATACTCACCTGAAGCTTACCTGAGCCTCCGCAGCATCAACCGATATAATTCACGATTTATAATAATGCAATACTTAAAATGCAACTCATTTTCGACATGGCATTTAAAGCATAAATCATTTTAAAAATGTTCTGGAAACCACAATATATATATATATATATATATATAAAGCAAATGCCCACTCACTGATAAGTAGCAGGATCGTAGCCCCCTAATCTCGCTTGTCCACGCTCGTCTTCGGGGTACGTCTCACCTATATGCGAAATAACTAATTTTACGTTAATTTTAAAGCACATACACAAACCCTAGGAATAACTTCTCATACGTTGCTCAAATGGGATGTTTGAATATACCAAAGTGATCTACTTGACAACACGAACACCCCCATATTTTTAGAAAAAATTTTGGACGTCAGACGCGCCGGCCACGCCCAGGCACGTGCCTGGCACGCTGACGAAAATCCTAACACCGCTAGGAATATTCCGTCAATTTGACGAAATATTCTGTTAAGGGTAACTGACGATACCTGACACCGTTAGGAATATTTCGTTATCTTTGATGGAATATTCTCCTTCTTCTCCGATCACTCCGCCGTCTGTAGTCACCGGAAACTGGAAAATTCTTCTAAAGCTTATAACGTTATCATTTCTCAACCAAAATCCATGAAATTTATATGGATTTGAAGGTCTTGAAGAGTAGAACACGTTCGTACCTATTAGAGGTCCAAAATCCAACGGAAAAAGGTCGGAAAAACCTTCGAAAGTTCCGGCCAACTATGTGCCCTCTCGAACGTGCCTATTCCGACGTTCACTCCACTCCAAAACTACTCCAAAATGCTAGGGAAGTTGATTGGAAACTTCCTCAAGCCTTAAAACTTCTTGAATCGTCTGTGATCACGTCATCCAAAGTTCTACCATGACGGAGCTCGAGAGTCGAAGGGTCAACGTTCACCAAAGCGAAAAACTAAGGGTATGGTGATGATCGTGAAGTCGAGAGGAGGATGATGGTGGTCCTTATAAGCTCGATCTGTGTCGATTTGGTTAAGCTTGCGAGCTGGGGTGCCTCGGGTGTACGGACAGAGAGAATAGTCGAGAAGGAAGGAGAGAAAGAGTGAGGGTGTACGTGTGCGTGTGTGTGCGATTGGCAGAAGAAGAAAATAATAAAATCTGATTAGGCCCAAGGGAATAGGAGCCCATATAATTGGTTCGTAATTACTCGTTTACGCACTTTAATAATCGTAACTTTCTCGTTACGACTCCGATTCGAGTCTAACTCGCATCAACGCACTTGTGACGTCGAGTATGATTTAATTACGATAGCAAGGAAAATAATTTAAAACTACATATGTACATCCACGTCACTAAGCCACCGGGGGCATAATCGTCATCTTACATACTCGGGGAGAAAATTATAATGAAAATTGGGACGGGTCGTCACAACTCTTGTTTGATTAACATTTTCTATAATATTACTAAATTTTTTTCTAATTTCTTTCATTAGCTTAAAGGCCCCTCCTGGTCTGGATTTTTGGCTATACCACTGCCTCGTACTCAAAGTTTGAATTTATGCATATTATTTACAAAATGGTTATTTTTGTCGACTAAAGATCTTATTTTTTTTACACACATATCTTCTACATTAAGAGGTAAAAAGTAGGCTAAACCTCATTATAAGTTAGCCATAATATTCTAATTTGCTCCCTCGTTCTGTCTATAAGACATCTTATTTACAAAAGAATGAAAATACAATTTTGATCCGTAATCCTAAGTAGAGATCTTGACGAAAACTGGCAGCACGATATACGATGAACAGACATGATTTGAAGATCTTCATAATCCTCACAAAGAGGATCCGAAGAGGATCCTCCTGGCTTAGCGTCCAATCAAACGAGACTAGGTGGCACCATGTGGCAAAATAGAATTACCTGTCGTTCGCTGGTACATCCACCTTAACAAGGCCAGCAACTGAAATGTCAGATTACTGGACCTTCATTTGGGAAAGGTATCCTCTATGTATCCCTTCCATCCATTCCATCAAATCCTACCAATCAACAAATCCGAGCTTTTGAAATTTGACCCAATGACTAAAATGACTAAAGTTATTATAACTTTTAAAAGGGCCTCCTGTTTTTAACCATTGGATCAAATTTCAAGGGCCCGGATTTATTGATTAATAGGCTTTGGTGGAAAAGATCCGGCGAGGATCCCTTTCCCTTCATTTGAAAACCAATGACACACATAGTTTGTACTTTGTCAATGCAATGGGGCCTTTCTACCTTTTTTTTTTCTTCAATTACTTTTGATAAACGATGGACATTGAAATATAGAGTAACTTACAGAAAGAAACAAATTTGGTGAAAATATATAATAATATTGTTGTTGAAACTAATTTTCAACAGTTTTAAAGAGAAATCAAATTTGGCACTTAACGGACTTTAGTAATTTTTTATTATAAATAATAGTATTAATGTGTTAAATTGTTAGTTGTTAAGAAAGAAAGAAATTGGTGAAATCGAACGCTCATCAGTTTGAATATGCATGATTGCTTTCCATCAATACGATAAAGCATCATCTGCTTTAACATACTTTAGTTTAGTAGTATATTTCTTTATTTGTAACTCGTAACTATACGGTTTTAAATTTAACACATAAGTAACAAGTTCGGTTCTAAATTAATAGTTTGGAAAAGAATAGAAAAAAAAAGGAGATAATATTAGCGAGAGCAACACTTGATCATAGCACAAAAATCTTTTATTCAACAGGTTATTCATAGAAATCAAAGGTATTTGTGTCTATTTAAATATAATTTTGAATATATTTTAAAAGTTCTAATTAAAGCTGACATTTTTGAAATTAAAAGTTAAGCTAAATTTGATAAATTATGGTTTATAATATCAAATCAACCATTCATTTATCCGCCACCACCACCACGTCTCGTTTCAATAAAACAATAATATATGTGAAAAAATTAACAAATGACGGACTATTGAATCAAAATAATATAACAATGATAAATCCATTTTACATAAGTTGATGAGTGAGGATTCTAGCCGGATCCTCTTTGTGAGGATTTTGGGAATTCTAAAATCACAGTCGTTCATCATACATCGTACGGTCATAAATCATTGTAAAGTTTTTTATTTAAAATTGAATATAAACAGAATGAAAACTGACCTCACGATGTACAATTAACAGATATGATTGGAGGATTTTCAGAATCTTCCCAAAGATGATCCGGCGATGGTCCTCTCTCTAAGTTGATCTCTATCAAGATAACCAAAAGAAATGGATTCTATGAATTAATAATCCCAACCAAAGTCTCAAATTTATCCATATATTCATCCATCCAGATTTCTTCTAGAACATTTTGCTCCGAAACCCGATAATACGGGACCCAGGGACACGAACGCTTGCCGTGATTTCTACACGTAGTCAACCCTTACCCTTATTGGCAGGAATGGATATTTTTTTTTTTTTTTTTTTTTTTCCTACCAGTCATAACCTCTTCTCAACGTGCCTCATCCTAAATTTAATTTTTGCCATTTTTATTGAGCAAATTAATTAAACTGCCAGCTAAACCCGTTCCCAACTCAAATCCGATGATTTATTTAAATACTAATTCGCAATTATGTGTGCTATGTATGTGGTTATTAAAAATTTTGAAAATAGAACTTACAAATAAAGAAAGTATAAAATGCTAAAGTTTTTTGGTGATGGCGTAACGGCGTTCAAACAAATAGGAAGAGAGAGAAACATACTTTACAGAGAGAAAAAGACAGAGTGAAGTGTGGGAGGAGGGAATTGGGAAGGAAAGAAAATTAAAAGGAGAAGGGAATTGGGGAGAAAAGAAAATTAAAAAGAGGAGAGAATCCTGCTCTAAAATTAACCAACAAAGATATATATTATTTTTTACAAACAGAAATATATATTAACAGACGTGAGTTAGATCAAGCTTAACAATTTACAAATGTCAACGGGGTTGTTGTTAAACTCTAAACCAACGTGAGTAATATGGAGATAAATAAAGAAATGTGAAAAGAGAAAGAAAAAAAAAGTGCGTTATTTGTTTTGGGTCATTAAAAAACGACGTGTGAAATTTGAAGTTTGCCGAAAGCTTTAACATTTCCATTGGTTTTTCTTGTAGTTTTGAAGGCATGTGAGAGATACCAGATGGTTGCTGTCGTCTTCGCGAATAATTCCACCATGTTCACATAGAGCCCTTTACATAAAGATTTCTTCGACTACAAGGAAACTTAAGATGCTAAACTACATATCTATATTGTATTATATTTAAAGGAGAATGTAGCTCAAAGGAGAAGTCATATCTTCGTTAATAATTCCTAATTTGTAAACTTTAAGTAAGTTTTCTAATCTTAATCCAAATAATAATAAAGGATGTTATTAAAATTGATGTGAACTGGATAAAAAAATTTAGATTCATAATAAATTATAGTCATTGATATGATTGTTAGCATGTGATTTTGTTGATGTGATTGTTTTTTAATAATTGATATGTGTAGAAATTAAAAGTATGTAACGATATAATATCTTCGATTAGTTTGGATAATGCTATAGTTCAAAACTTCAAATTTTATGGTTCTAATCCAATTTCGAAGAGTTCGACTCCAATATTGGCACCCAACTCCATTATGGGTGGAGTAGGAGGCTAAGCCTATTTATGGGATAGCCACAATAATTTGGTTCGAATTTGGCTTCTCGTTCTTTGAGAATAATCGAATGTAGGACCTCTTATTTACAAGTGAAGAGGAATACTACTAAAACGTAGTACTAAGTGACAATCTGATCATCTTATTGGAATTCCATTAAGTATTTTGCAAGCCTCGCTACGTGTTTGAATTGCGACACCTGGAATAGGCCTAGCAAACATGTCGTGTTTGTGTCATACGTTAACTTGTTCTTAATAGGTAACCCAATAACGACATGGTTCGTTAGTGGGTTGTGTTATTTCGTGTGGGGTTAACGGGTCATGCAAGAAATTGTCATGTCTAACGTTTAGATCTGGCAAACGATATCTTATCGGGTTCTTAACGAGTGACTCGACAACGGCCTTGTAGATTTATTAGAGAGACGGGCCTTGGCCCACTTCCACCAACACCGATATTGACCTTAACTTGGTAATTACCACATGCACAATCCGTCAGGTGTGGGGTTTTATCACAAAAGGCCTTGGTGTTAGTTAGAGTGAGGTAATTCTATTTAAATTGTTTTTCTCCTTTCCCTCTAGCCGATGTGGGATTCAATAGGCTCTTAACGAGTTACTCGATAACAACCGGGCGCATTAATACATTGATTTAAAGCCTCTAATTTTTGTATCGCTTCGTATCGGATTAAGAGTTAGTGTAAAAAATTGACAATCCTAACTTGGAAGATGGAATTCCAACCGCTAACCATGAGTTCCAACCGCTAACTACATGTGTACATGAAATTACTCTTCTCAGCCAGTCCCTACTCCCTCATCATCCAATGACCAATTGAGCTTAAGGTCCAATCCATCGAGACCATGTGGCAAAACTAATTTACGTGTCAATCGCTGGCGCATCCACCTCAGCAAGGCCAGCAACTTAAATGTTTTAAAATATTCACATTGACAGGTTACTGGACCTTCATTTGAAAACCAATGAAACAGTTTGTACTTGTCAATCCAATGGGGGGCCTTTCCACCTTTTATTTTTAGGGGTGTGCTATTTACACACATTATTTTATTTTTCACACACCTTTTGATGATTTTTGTCCGTTGATCTTCTTCAATTCATCAGATCCTACGGTCGAAAATTAAAAAGTGTGAGAAGTAAAATAGGATGGGTAGATATTACATCCCTATTTTTAAATCACTTCTCATAAACGTTGGATATTGAATCGTTATCCGAAAAGGAATAAACAAAATTTGGCAAAAATATATAATAATTTTCTACTTTAAATTAATATTAAACAGCCTTTAAAAGAATTCGAATTCGGCACTTACTATCTCTAAGTGAGAACTTGTAAATAAACGATTTTAAATTTAACTTGTAAATAATAAGTTTGATTCTAAATTATTATGATTAGAAAATAACAAGAAAACAAGGATTTGAATTTGTACAAATTTTAGGCACAAATTTGATATGCTACGGTACAAATTTTTGGTACAAATAGTATTTAATATCGTACAAATTTTTGGCACAAATATGATATTCTAAATATTAAATCATTATTAATTGGTACAAACTTTTGGCACAAATTTAATATCGTACGGTTAAGAATTGGATTCTATTCGATTCATTTTGTGGGGATTCTATGGATTTCTACATTTTAGACATTCATCGTATATCGTGTGATCAGAAATCATTTGATTTTAAATACAAATAGTATTTAATGAAAACTGACCGTACGATTTACAATGAACAGCTACGATATAGAAATCCTTATAATTCCCACAAATAGATCCTTAAAATCCTCACAAAATAAATCCGAAGAATCCTCTTCCGTACGGAAAACATGGTAATTTGGCAAAAAGTTTCATCAATATTCCCAACCCAAGTCTCAAATTTATCCATAAATCCATCCTTCCACGTCGGATTTCTTCTAGAACATTTTGTTTACTTTTTCGGTGCAAAACACGACAATGTGGGACCCAGGGACACGAACCCTTGCCCTTCTTTCCACACGTAGTCAACGCTTATCCTTATTGGCAGGACATCCCTCTCTTTTAAAACAACCAGTCATAACATCTTCTCAACGTACCTCGTCCTCAATTATTTTACCATTTTTTATTTAACTGCCAGCAACACTATCCCAACTCAAATTCATCGACCCATTTGGTTTTATCTTAATTATGGTTTATTTAATTAACAATTCGCATTTACCTCTACACTTTATGTGGATGAACATATTTTTTTAGAAAATAAGAAGAAGAGAGAGAGAGAGAGAGAGAGAGGGAGAGAAAAAACGTGGAGGGAGGGAGAGGTTTTTGTTTTTGGTTTTTTATTTTTTTTATTTTAAATATTAGAGATATTTTAACATCACCGATAGGTGAGGTTTCAATAAAAAACAGTGAAATTTGGACCTGTGAAATTACATTATTGCCCATCATTTTTCTGTGTGATAGAAGACTAATTTGTTTTTCACCTTCTTTTGATTGACAAAGAGAGTTTCATTAATTAATAGAGATAATGCTTATAGATAACTAAGTCATATCTCAACTTGTGCGGCTTACGTACATTGTTTCACACATCACACGCGTAAGTTTATTATTTTGTGAAATTTTTTATTAAATATGTATCAGAATGGTAAAAATGCTCTCATTTTAATATAATTAGTCAAAATCATTTGACAAAAATAGAGGATGTTAATGTCATTTTATCCTTATTTAATCGAGGTTTTTCACTGAATGACCTAAATGATTGATAGTAAACAAACTCAGGACCACTTGTATTGATTTCAACTATTAATGACCAAAATGAAGAGTTATGCCAATCTTGTAAATTATTTTGACAAAAAAGTATTTTCTTAATTAAGATTGCAATTTTTGTTCTTAATATTCAAATTTGGGTTTGACTATGAAATTTAAATCTTACGGTACCTGATTAAATTTTTTTTTTTTTCCGCTAAAAGAAAAAAATGTTTGCGTTGCCATTTTAAATTTGACATTTCCAATACTGTAGTTCGATTTGGTTTGTAATTATATTCCAATCGTAAATTGTTATGTTTAATGTAAATTTTGTCCAATTAATGAATGAAAATTAAAGTAAAAATATGCCAAAATAATGTGAAAACACTTTTGTCTTTTCCCAAATTGCGGGTAAAATTGAAAGTTGAATATTTCCAATTAGAAAACTACGATTTAATCACAATAAGTGGCTCAGTGAAAAAATACAGACAGCAGCTCCTTATAGAAAATAACGGAAAGTCTTGAGTTCGATAATTTGTAAGCTGTGAATCTGCTTGATCTACTACGAGTATTGTGTAATTTCCAACTAGCTTTCTCCGAATCCAAAAGGAGTGAATGAGGTCCGCCACCAGTTATTCCGTTTTCCAGAAAATAATTATCTGCTATATCGGTTAGTATTATAAAAACATTTTTTTCCCAACATTTTGTTACTTATGAGAAAATAACTACAATAATTTATTCTAGTAGTAAACTATAACTAATTGCGTGACAAACAATTGATAAACTTTTGATTTCCAAAAAAAAAATAATAATAAACAATTGATAAACTTTTAATCCACAACTAACGCAACAAAATTTAAGTTTTTTTTCGATATAAGCAAACCATAAATCGCATTTTATTAAAACTAGTAAACTAGAGTCCTCTTTTCCTTTCACAATTACGTGTTACATCACTTGGTATTAAAACGTCTTTTACTTCCTATTCACTATTAGGGACTATCCACACACTCATTTTTACTTCTCACACGCTTGTTAATTTATCTCTATAATCTTCTTCAATTTATCAAATCCGAAGTTCAAAAACTAGAAGAGTGTATGATAAGTAAATATGAGTGTGTCGATATAACACCCTTTTACGAATTAGTTCCCCTACCTTCTAGTAAGCAATTTTTTTTTTTTTTTTTTCAACACACGATATTATCCACCCTAAGGAGTAGGTGAGTTGACTAAATCTCACACTGGACTAGCAATAATAATATGGTTTAAATTCTTTCTTTACCATAATAAAACCTAATATTTTTCACTTATAATATAAGAGAATACTACACAGACCGTAGTACTAAGCGGTAACAAATTCTATAATTTGGTTCAAGATTTGTTAAATTTTATTTTATTTTAAAAAAAAAGGGTAAACTGTAAAACCCTACAAAATATCGTAATTTCCAAACTATGTGCGGCGCGTGGCAGCCGTTGATTACAAGTTTACAACCGCCAGGAGCAGCCTCCATTTATGAGTGTGGTGTTTGCTTATAAATACCCAACTCCAACTGAATCCCTCCGCACACCACTATCCTATCCAATCTCTTCCAAATTCTTCTGCACAAGTACTTCTTTCATTCCAATTTTGTCCCCAATTAAAATATAAATTTCCAAATTGCCATATGCAAATGGCCGAGTTACTAACCGAGTTAATACCCGGTCTGCCGGAGGAACTCGGCTACGAGTGCCTCACCCGTCTGCACTACTCGACTCACCGAGTCGCATCCCGAGTCTGCCGCCGCTGGCAGGACCTTCTCCAAAGCCGGGAATTTTACAACCACCGGAAGGAATCAGGGTGGACCCACAAGGCGGCATGTCTGGTTCAGGCGCTTCCGGTTCAGACAGGATCGGACGAGGCCAAACCGGCAAAACCGCCCAGTTACGGGGTCTCGATTTTTGACTCCGTGAGTGTGAATTGGGACCGGATTGACCCGGTTCCGAAGTACCCGCACGGGCTTCCGATGTTCTGTCAGGTGACGAGCTCGGAGGGGAAGCTGGTGGTGATGGGCGGGTGGGACCCGGCGAATTACCAGCCGGTTCGGGACGTTTTTGTGTACGAGTTCACGACTCAGCGGTGGAGTCGGGGGAAGGACATGCCGGAGACCCGGTCGTTTTTCGCCGCCGGGGAGCTCGAAGGGCGGGTATACATTGCCGGCGGCCACGACGAGAACAAGAATGCGATGAAGTCGGCGAGGGTTTACGATGTGAGGGAGAACGAGTGGAGCGAGTTGCCTGAGATGGGCCAGGGGCGAGACGAGTGCGAGGGTTTCGTATCCGGGTCGGAGTTTTGGGTCGTAAGCGGGTACGCGACAGACATGCAAGGGAGGTTCGTGGGGAGCGCGGAGGTCTATGAAACCGGGTCGGGTCGGTGGAGGCTGGAGGAGGACGCGTGGCGTGCGGGTCAGTGCCCGAGGTCGTGCGTCGGGGTTGGGAAAGACGGGAAGTTCTTCTGTTGGGGTGACTGCGACGCGAGAGTTCGGGTCGGGCCTTGCGCGCTCGGGTTGGGGAAATGGACCTTCCTAGCCGGGTCGGCTTACCAGGGCGTGTCGCAGGACGGATTTTTGGTGGAAGGGCAGAATGGTAAATTGATGAAAATGGAAATGCCTGAGGGGTTCTCTGGTTTCGTGCAGTCCGGGTGCTACGTGGAAATTTGAATTATTTTTTAAAATTTTCAAATTCTGGAAAAGAAATGAGGTTTCAATTTTGTTTACTCTTTTGAAGAAAATATGAGAGTGCTTGAGTATATGGGAGTGTTTGAGTAAAGTTGTAAGCAGTTTTTGCTTTTAGTCGGATTGAATAGTGCAAAAATATCATAGGTTTGACTTGTGTATAATCTTCTGTTTAATTTTAATAAATAATATTATGAAATCTTAATAGCACTAAAATTTTGCTTACACAATTACATTTTTTATTTTATAGATGTTAACAAATTAAAATACTAAATTTTTGGTGGGCTTGGGATATGAACAGAAATAAAATGGCCTCAGTGTGTTTGTCGGATTGTAATGATTTGAAGACTACAAATGCGCTCGGCTAATATATGATCACCCCTTTCAGTTATCTAACCTCAATACAGGAGGTTCCCACCATTTTATATAGGCCATCGACTAACCTCAGCCTTGAGTGTTCTCAACTGACATTTATATGGAGTCGCATACTAACATTTTTTCACCTATCAACAAATATTCTACGATGAAGTGAGATGTGGTCAGTCGAGATGGTGCGTTCTGTCATAGTGATGCGAGCCGAGCGGAACCCAAGCACTTTTCGAGCACCTTTACATCACATCTTAGGTCTCTGCCACAGACTATGATCCGTCACGTGGCCTGATTGACATATAGGACGACCTGTTCCTGAACACTTGTGCTATAAAGTTGTTAGTCTGCCCACCTGCCTTTGGCGGTCAGGAAGCTCTTTACATGTCTTGGTCAGACTGAACTCATAAGCTGTTGGCTTTAGCGCTCGAGGGTATCCTATTTTAAGCCCTTTAGGCCTTGGGCTTCTTGATCTCTCTTAAGACTTTTCGCAGCTTCTTTCCCAACCTGCACCATCATGTGGGTCTAAATGTGTCCAAGATTAACAATAGAGAATTCAAATTTATGTGCACTACAAAAGCAAATCAATTCTAACTAATGTAGCTAAACATGAACTTACAAACGATATGACATAGAGAACATGAGCGCAAACTTTGAGTGATGAGTTTAGTTATTTGAGTTACAAGTTCTGTCACAGTAAAATTTTGATCACTTTTTAACCACGGTGTGAATTTAAAAGTTGAGTACAAAGCAATCTTTGAAAGTGCTTATATAATATAAGACTTATAAGTGTACAAGTAAAATATCTCATTCCTCTGTACTAAAAAAAAAAAAAAAATCTCACACCTTTGAGTTGTCCTCCACCACCGCCCCTCTTTCTCTCTTCCAATGTCGGCTAAAAAGAGAAAAAGAAGAGTCCCTCACTTCACTTGCATCGTGACTTGCGAGTGCAAAACAGAAAGTTGCGCCGAATTTTAGATAGCGTGACAATAAAAATACTTTGAATGTGATGGCCCCGCCACTGTTTCGACTTTGAACGGCATTATTAAAGCAACCAACGGCCAGTATGTGCTCATTGAGATGTTCCTCTCTACATCCTCTTTGTTACGATCTCAGGAATTTTCAAATTATATTCGTTCATTGTACATCGTATGGTCATAAATGATTGTAGATCTTTTTATTTAAAACTAAATATAAATAGTACCCAACGAAAACTGATCGCACGATATACGATGAACAGATGTAATTGGAGGATCCCCAGGATCCTCACAAAAAGAATCCGAAAAGGATCCTCATTCTAATATAAGGCTTTACTACTTTACTACTTTCGGAGAAAGTTTTTCTAAGTATCAGTATCGAATATTCAAGCATGTACTTTACCTATTGGAAAATAAGAGATAGTGTTACACGTTTATCTTTATTTTTTACATTTTTTTTCAATTTTCGGCTGTTAGATCGAATGAATTGAAGACGATTAATGACTAAAAATTAACAAGGTGTGTAGGAGGAGAAAATTGGTGTGTAAATAACACTGTCCTAAAATAAATGGAGGGACACGAAAACAATATATTATTTTATTCACTTGTATTATGACATGTGAAGTACTACTTGGAAACATTGCTCCCCTTTTCGTTCCCTTTTTTTTTTTTTCATTTTCTTTTTGGTAGTGATACCCTTTTACAGCTTCTACTCCAATTGTGGAGAATAAACTTCTAGCACACCATGATTGTAATGTTTAGACATCTTCAAAGGAGATGTCAAATATTAAACATAAAATTTAAATTTAACAGCCTATGTGCGACTTTGACATCTTTCTAAGTTTTGCACTTCACCCGATATGTCAAATTAAAATATTATTTTATTATAGTATTTCTTTTCATAATTTCTGTTTTATAATTACAAATTTGATTACATTATTTTATTTTTGTTATTTTATTTCATTATTTTATTTTCATAATTTCCCAGATAGCATGTACACCAGAATGGGGCATCTGAATTAATACCCAAGATATAAAAAACCGAGGCTTCTGAGCTGCAAAGTATTTTAAATCATCTCGATATAAGTTTCATACCTATATAACTTCAAGCCGTCTGTTTTTCTTCTTTTCTTTTAAATTGGATTTGAAACAAATTGAATCGATACAATTTCGTGTAGCCTCATCCCTTTGATTCAAATGCATTGCAAGATTCAATGGTCAAATATTCAGTACTCAAGTATACACCAAATCATAAAACCATTTGCGAAAAAGCTCCATGGGCCTATCAAGAAGAAAATGAAGAATTACTGGCTGGAGAGAACGCCAAGCTTCAAAGATTTGTGGCGGAGTTGGGTTTTCTTTGAACCAAGAAGCTGGGTTTGCAATTTGCAGACTGATATTTTCAGAGTTGGAGAGGGTGTGGGAAGAATGAGGATCCTCTCCGGATTCTCTCCACATCCTCTTTGTGAGGATTCTGTGAATTCTCAAATCGTATCCGTTTATCGTATATGGTGCGGTTAGAATTATTTTAAATTAAATATGAATACTATCTGACAAAAATTTGCCGCACGATATAAGATGAACGGACACGATTTGAGGATCTCCAGGATCCTCATACAAAGGATCGGGAGAGGATCCTACTGGGGGTGTGGGAGGAAGATAAATGTTTTCAAACAATAATAAAATTAATAAAAAGTATTTAATAATTAATCAATAAACATTTGAAGTTGCTGTCAATTTTGACAGGAAGGGTGAGAGTTGTCATTCCATATCATGCCACATCAAATTTGGCTTTCCATTTGGAAAACAATGTTGCTGCCTTTTTTTTACTGTTAATGATGATTTGGACATTTTGACATCTCCTTTGGAGATGCTCTTTGCACTCCAAAAGTCTCGGCATTCCAAACTTTCTATATTTAGAAGAAGAAAAAATATTTATAAGAAGTGCACGATGAAATTTTTGGAGTGATAACAACAACACCCGAAAAAAGTTCACACATTTTAGGTATCGTTAGCACATGCCGACACAGTAATGGAGTCGTTTCTCTTGTGTGTAAATTATGAAAGATAGAGGAAAATGTTCCGTTCAAAATGCAACTGTAAATATTGTTATAACTTTTTTGGAGTCATGTAATGAGAGGTATAGAAAATGAAAAATTATTCATATTAGAATATGCAGATAGTTGTCGATATTCGTATCCTTATTCGAGACTCGGGTTAAAGATGGGCCAACACCCAAATGCAAAATGATAATCCACAATATGATCTTTTTTTTGGGAATTATTATTAGCACTCCAAAAATCTCAGTTGGCACTCCAAACTTTCTATAATTAGAAAGAAAAATACACTTGTGAGGAGTGTATAATGAGATTTTTGGAGTGCTAATAACAATTCCCTTTTTTTTGTCAAAGGATTTTTTTTTTTTTTCGTTTTTAGGTACAAGTGATATTGAGGGAGGCGATATTCCACCATAATTCCTCAGAATTAAATTCAAACATAATACCTCATAATCGGATGCAAAGATAAATACTTTTGCCGCTTGATTAGAGCTGCATTCCTAAACAACCCGACTTGCTGACAATGCCTCATGGTGCGGTCCGGACACAAAGCTCTCACCCTCTTTGTCGCCATGTTTGATTGGACTTGTGCCCGGCTCGCTGTTGAGGACACTTTTCTAAGTTACGAATGAAACGCCGACAACACCCAATTCGATACAAAGATAAATACTTTTAACCACTTAATATATGAATTCATTTCAATTTACACTATGATCCGCTAGAAAACGACTCTTCTGAGACATATCCAATTGGAATTTCTAGGTTTCCAGGGTTGAAAGTCTTGGCCAAGTCCCCAATTAGTGAACATTCCAATTGGTCTTGAGTTTAGTTTCAAAAAGTTGAAAACGATATTTTAGGAACTTAAAAAGCAAAATTGTGACTAACCTTGATAAGGTATTTTTTGCACGTCCTGGCATAGGTGAATTGCACGATGGTATGAGTCTTCTTGGCCTTAGAAAAGAGGGATTGTCATGACGAAACCACCAGCTGATCCTAGTTTCAAAAAAGATATCGTACTTTTCGACCAAGAAAAAGGGATATGGTACTTAAAAAGCTCTATGACACAAAACCAAGTCATTTCAACACAATAGCTAGATTCGAAGATAATGACTTCATCATGTTAAAATGGTATTCAAGCAGGAAATGGATCCTTTTCGGATCCCTTCCACCATGCCAACAAATCCGGACTTTTGAAATTTGATTCAACGGCTAAAGTTATTATAACTTTTAAAGTGGGTCCCTATTTGTAGTCATTTGATCAAATTTCAAAGACCCGGATTTGTTACCTTGGTGGACTTGATGGAAGGGATCCAGAGAGGATCCTTTTCCATTCAAGCAGATGATGGAACAAAGAAACCAAGAGTAGAACACCAAGGCAAACTTCTATCTCTAGGTGAAATCGACAAGCATCCATATCAAAAACCCAACACAGTTACCTCTTACTCATTGTTCTTGTTGGAAATTATCAACAATCTATGATAAATTTATATATGCTAATAAATAATAAATGCGAATAAATATTTTGACAGAGTATGAACAAAATAAAATAATATTAAACAGACAAACTGAAGATCGAGGCTTGCATACCGCAAAGTCCTTGAAACAGAATTTCATCCATACTCTGTGCTTGTAGTTCGAAAAACATCTGCTTCACCAGGATTCAACATCTAAGTCGAGATTCCAGCACTGGAAAACTAGACTTCTAATGAATATCTTTGTGGTTCTCTTAGTAAGATGGTTTTGGAATTGTAGAAGGAGAATTTGTTTTTTTTTTTGTGTGTTCTAAATGCCATGTAGATAAATGTATATATAATTTATATATGCCTGTTCGCAATAAGTATGAATATGTGATACACCTTTTATGATACATCTTAGATGAGTTTGTTGAATTAAAAATTAAATTAATTATTTAATAAATTTAATTATTTGCACACCCCAAAACCCCAAACCTAAGATTGAGCCAAATTTTACTTTCCATGTTCCATCACTTCAATCATTTTCTAAGAGGGACAAAACTTTATAAAGTCAGAGAACCTTTTGATGATGACCAATGTGGGACAATGAGATTTCTACTAAAAAAACTCCAATAGTCTCATGTCCTACTGCATATAGAGTCAACACCAAGCCATTTAGTATTTCGGTCACGTGCTATTTCTCTTTACTTGTAAGTGAGAAGTGTTTGGTTTAATTCTCGCTAAAGGCGAATTTGAATCCGATTATTACTAGCCCATTGTAAAGCTTAACCCACCTCTTAGTGTAGATAATATTGTTTGTTCATAAAAAAAAAAAAAAAAGCAAAACCGCAACATATAACAAAATCAATCCAGGCCCTGCTCGTTTAAAATTGGTCTAGATAAAGCCTAGCCCTAAGACTGGGTCGGGCCAGCCCATAAACATAAACCGATTAGTCGACCTTTTTGTTTATTGAGTGGGTTAGGAAGACAGATCAGGGGTACTTACTAAGACAGCCACACCAACAACTTGGTCGTATGAATTACAAAACTGATGACAACTTAGTGTCTTGGGGTCATGCCATAGTTCGTTCAATGCCAGCATAAATATAAGTCATCTGAATACGTACTACAGGGATTGACATTCATGTGTTTTCTTGGCTTCTCCTACTACTTTTGTTTTTAATTTTCACGTTTGATTTTAATTGAACTTTTAACTATCTGTTGTACTATCTTATTGTGATTCAATTAAACGCCATTCCAATAAAAAAAGATAAATAAAAGTTTGGGATTGTACTTTTTAGTTTTACCCTACTATTTTTTTGTTTTTTATTGTCATGTAATGTTACTATTCTAAACTAATGGTAATTTAAACTCAAGACGTAGTTGAAGAAATGCTTTATCAGCCAAAATAACTGACCATTTGTCCCATTAAACTTTTAATACCCAACATAGCAAAACTTTAGAATCTTATTATTAGGATGGGCAACTTAGTGTTTCGATGGGTTAATATGAAGGGTAATTTTGAAAATTTAAAAATAAATAAGGGCATAATAGGAGGAAAATGTCTATTCTGATTACCCCTAACAATATGAAATTCAAAGACTACCAAATTGTAGGAAATTCAAGTCGGATTCCAAAATTTGCATGGATCCCAACAAATGTTTGATTTCCCAATACTTAGTAAACATCTGAGTATCCCGCAATCGGAATTCAATTCCGCCTTTTGATTTCGATTACCCTAAACGTGCCATTAGTGTAAACAAAAAACTCCCAAAACGACAGCGTTCATAACGTAAAGCCCTAACCCCCACGACGCCGTTTGACTTGATCCCCCTCTACCCCCGCTCGCCCTAAACCCTCGCCGAGTTGCAGTCCCCGCTCTCAGTCCCCTTCTCCTTAAACCTCTAAAACCCCAATCCCAGAGAAAAACCCAGACGCATTTATACGCACACACGTATATATATATATATATATACACGCTCATCTCTCGTCGCATACGGCCACTGCTGTCGTTCTGTGAAAATGGCACCGCCTTCCAAGAAACCTCAGGCCAAGAAGGCGGCCGGAGACGCTCCAAAGTTCAATAAGTCCTCCAAAAAACCGTTCAAACCAAACAAGGACCAAAACGACGACGTCAGATCTGAAGCCGTTGCTTTGCACCTCGAAGACGACGTCCCCGACTTCCCCAGAGGTTTGAGCTTCTACAATTTATGTATTTTTGTTCAATTTTGTGTTTTGGTATTTAAATTATATTGGGAATTAAATGGTTTGTAAAATTTTGTTTTTTATTGAAGGGGGAGGAAGTGCTTTGAATCGACAAGAGCGGGATGAAATTCGGGCCGAAGTTGATGCTGAATTTGAGGCAGAGGAGCGGGAGCTGAAGAAGAGGAAGAAGAAAGGGATGCAGAAGAATAGTGTTGCAACGACGGAGGACGATTTGGGGTCGCTTTTCAGTGACGGTATTTCTGGAAAGCTACCTAAATATGCAAACAAGATCACTATGAAGGTATCCTGAAAACATAAAGCATTGTAATTTTTGGAAGAATGAAGAATCTACCTTAATTTTTGTTAAATTTTCGAATGTGTGTATATATGTATGTGTTAGATACCTCAGGTAAGATAAATGATGTTATTTGGCTCTGTGAAGTGAAGCTTTTTGTTATCCCCGCAGAATACTTAAGAGCCCACCAAAAAGATTATATAAAGTACATTGTATATTTTTTCGAGTCAATGCATCATATGATATTCTCAGTATTATTTTTGGTTAAAAGTTGTTGATGTACTATTCCTTTACGTCTGTCCAGAATATTTCTGCTGGAATGAAGGTCTGGGGAGTTGTCTCTGAAGTAAATGAAAAGGACCTCGTAATTAGTCTTCCAGGGGGACTGCGTGGATTAGTTCGAGCTTCTGAAGCTTTTGATCCCATTTTGGATGATGAAAATAAGGTAATAATAAGTATTTTTTTCCTGTAATCTCATCGTTGTTATCATATTATATCCCATTTTTTATTTGAAAATATTTTTTTTTTCTGAGCAATCTTTACATTGTAATATTTACCAGGCTGTAGCAAATAGTCTCCTTCCTAGCGTATTCCATACTGGGCAGCTGGTATCTTGCATTGTATTGAAGTTAGATGAGGATAAGAAAGAGAAAGGGAAAAGGAAGATCTGGCTTTCTTTGCGCCTATCTTCGTTGCACAAGGGCTTCACTTTGGAGTCTGTTCAAGAAGGCATGGTAAGATAATCTGATCACATAGTTTTTCATTTTCATTTCTTCTTATATCTAGCTTTTGCTTTTGATAAATAGTTTGAAAGCTTCTGAATCATAATATGAATTTCATAGTTTGATATGATGTAATAAGATAATGAAGATAGCTGATACATCTCTAGTAGAAAGAAAGACATTATTGGTTATATTAGATATCAGTTTTCAACATGAAGCATTGTAGAAATATGCAGCAAGGGGCAACCACATGAACCCAGACTAGCAATCTATTATGGTGACTGTTCCATTTGTTTATTGCCTTTGGAAGGCATCACTGCTTTTAAAGTTGAATGCTGCTAATCTCTCTGTTGGCTGATAAAGCAGACCTGATCTTTTCTAATTATTTATTTATTTTTTTCTGTACCATGTTAAATTTTTTCTTTGTTATTTTTT
Organism: Heteromeles arbutifolia; assembly: GCA_024362995.1. Taxonomy (NCBI): domain Eukaryota; kingdom Viridiplantae; phylum Streptophyta; class Magnoliopsida; order Rosales; family Rosaceae; genus Heteromeles; species Heteromeles arbutifolia. Next base: position 6,097,372 of record JANCRC010000010.1, on the reverse strand, counting down.
AATTTCAGGTCCTTACTGCATATGTTAAAAGCATTGAAGACCATGGTTATATTCTCCATTTTGGTTTATCTTCATTTACGGGTTTTTTGCCAAAAAAGAGTGAATCTGGTAAGTCCACATGTATAGGTTTATCCGTTTATGTGTACCAATTACTTTTAGTACCTTCTTCTTTACTCTTTCTAGCCCCATATAAATTTAAACCTACTCATTATTCTCTCAGAAGGTCCTTAAATAAGATCCTGAAGTGAGATCATATTTCCTGCTATTAGATCAGTTACGATGGTGCGCCTAAGCTGTCTGTATTTGATCTAAAGGTTGAGAAACATGACAATGTGAGGACCTGTATTTGTAGAAATATAATATTTACGTTTATGTTGTATGATTATTGACATTTTGCAAATGTCATGTAATTGATTAGAACTTTAGGAAGTTAAGAACACCGTTGTGGTAAGAGTAAAAATAAGCAAGTCTAGGCTGCTTATGGGTGCTGATTAATTACATGACAGTTCATAGCTAACAAAGTAGTTGTAGAAATATAAATATTTACGTTTATGTTGAATGATTATTTACTTTTTGAAATGTCATGTAATTGATTAGAAGTTAAGAGCACTTTTGTAGCAAGAGTAAACGTACACAAGTATAGGCTGCTTGTGGGTGCTGATTAAGTGCATAACAGTTCATAACTACCGAAAGGAGTTTCAGCCCAAAATCAATTGGTAATGGGTGGAGAGGCTCAAAATCTTTTTATCATTAATATAATGCTTTCAATATTCTCTGTGGGATTCTACTCTAATCAATAAAAATATTTTCTTCTTGTTGAAAAAGAAAAAGAAGTGAAGATGAATAGAATAGTTAGGGTGATTATATAAACAAGAAAACAAAAATAAGATGGATAGAGGTCATTAGGAAAAACATGCATGTAAGTTAAATGTAATATTTCTGAGGAATAGGTGGGTGGGACACGGCACTTCTGTTATTGCTGTAGTATACCATATTCTGATTTTGTAAAATGTTATGTCATAACTCTCGGTCTTCTGTACCAATGAAGAGTAAACGGAGTGAACTTTCACATACAACATCCAAAACTTTAGTATAAGATTCTGAAGTATTTTTTGAGGGTCACATGATGGCTAATTGAATTTACAATACATGAGGTTACATTTGCTTGTTTCTGTGTTCCTAATTTTTCGGTTTCTTAGAGGATCTTGGATAAATAATTAAGGGAAGTGTTAGTGACACTCCAAAAATCTCATTCTACACTCCTCACTAGTGTATTTTTCTTTGTAAGTATAGAAAGTTTGGAGTGTAGAATGAGGAATTTGGAGTGCCAATAACAATTCCCATAATTAAATAGTTATCTTGTAATACTCCACACAGAGTATAATTGCAAGAATCTGTATTTGTTTCATGTCTGAAATTCACAGTTGAGGTTTTTATGTGGTTTGTTCTATTTACCTATTATTATTCTAAATTTCATTTCTTTCTTCTCACTTGTTTCGGGATAAATTCTGACTAGCCATATGCTGCAGGTGTAATTTCTGATTTTGCTATTTAATATAAGAAATTTATTAGCTTTTCATTATGTTGTCTTTTCAGACACCAAGGAGATTCAACTGAAAGCTGGGCAACTACTTCAAGGTGCTGTTAAAAGTGTTGATAAAATCCGCAAGGTTGTGTATTTGAGTTCTGACCCAGAAACCGTGTCAAAATGTGTGGTATGCCCCCCGTGCTCTCATATGTTTTATGTTTCATTTTCACATTTTCCCTTCTTATTTATGATATTTTTTTTCCTTTCTGAAATCATATACAGACCAAGGATCTCAAGGGAATTTCAATTGATCTACTCGTTCCAGGCATGATGGTTAATGCTCGTGTGCTATCGACCCTTGAAAATGGGGTTATGTTATCATTTCTAACTTACTTTACTGGAACTGTAAGTTCTCATCTATGTATTCCTTTTATACGAGTTGCTTACACGAATCATATGAGCAAAAGATGACAGCAGGCTATGTCACTATGTGTATAAATTTTAATTTTTTTTCATGTTTTATGTACATTTCCTCATTTTAAATTTGCAGGTTGATTTATTCCATCTGCAAAATAGTTGCCCTACCATAAACTGGAAGGAGGAGTACAATCAACACAAGAAGGCAAGTGTTAAAATGCAGTCAATTCATCTGAATAATTCTTACATAGTGCCGCTAATGGTGTAATGGCAAATGGAAACATGAATATAATTTGTATGTGCATTAACAGTGGACAGCATATATATATATATATATTTATTTATTTACATCTGATGCATGGTCTGCGACAACTCCTTAGCATGGTGGCTTGATTTCGGTTTGCCCAAAAAATGAAGCTGCCTTCTGTTTTTCATTGGTCTTATCTGGTTTGGCTATAGTACAACATTAAAACTGCAAAAAGGAAATATCACAATGTTCATGTCTGTTTCAAGTTCGAGATCATGATCTTGTTGGATTAGTGTGTTAGCCCTCTAGTCAACTGTCTGTCCTCTCCTTGTATTATTTCTTTCATCTCTATGTTACAATATTTCTGTAAGTCATCCGTCTAATTTTTTCCTCCTTGATTAAGTTTTATAAAAAAGGATGTAGATCTGAATATTATGTAATGATTTTACATCTTATGGTTATTTTTTTTTGCACGCATAATCTTCTAAATACTGCTGATCTTGTTGTTAAGTTATTTAACGACTCCTCTTATCCAATTAATTCTCGTTTGTTACTTCATTTCCTTTGAGTTGCGTGTTTCTAATTATTCGTAAATGTGTTTATACTATTTTGTTTTAGGTTAATGCTCGAATATTGTTTATTGATCCTTCAACTAGAGCTGTTGGTTTGACGCTGAATCCACATCTTGTCCGTAACAAGGCTCCTCCTTCAGTAAGTTATTTTGCATTCATAAATCTCTAATGTCTTGCACTTTATGCTCTGAGATAAAATTTTGGACTCAGAAGTTTATCTTTCCTTTTTAATTTTTTATTATTGTGTGTTGTGCAGCTGTAGAGTCTGTAGTCCTATAACCTATCTGTGAGCAAGATTTGACTCTGTGTACTTAAATTTAGGATTGATGAGTCATTCCTGGTCCATATTACCATATGTGGGCACATGTTTTGGGTTTCACTTGTCTTGTTGCAAGCAGATGCTCAGCTGGGGTCCCTTTTAGTCTGTTTGTAGAATGATTTGTTTCTTCCATAAATTGATGCTCCAGTCGTTGTTCATTATCAAAATTAGGATTGTTATGCAACAACTGTTATTATGCTTTGTTTTTCGTTTAAAAATAGGCTAGCCATGGAGATATCTTTGGTCATCCCATATGAATTTAAAATTTGGGCTTTTCACATTTAAGCCCTTGATGAGATTACGTCTAGAGAAAAATACTTCAAACTCAAATACTTTAGGAAAACACCCTTCTTACTTTGCAGTGCAATGGGAGGACACCAAGGCAATTTCTCAACTAAGAATCAATTGGATTATGTTCTTCTAATTTACTATTAATTTTTTCCCTTCAATCTATGGAGCTTTTGTTGAGTAACTATCAACATTGTGGACTGCTATCAAAACAGAGAAGTATCACCACTGCATGGAATTTTTTCCTTCATAGGTTTTTTATTTCTTTGGTACACACGGGGTTGAGAGAATAAGAAGATTAAATTTAACAAGTGTTTAGAATATTCGGACATTCTCCTTTTATTCTCTTCACCTCCTCTCCCATGCTCTCTCTTTCTCTGCCGCTATTGTGCCCATCTTATAACTGCTTGTGGAGGCTTTTTTGTCAAAAACTAGTCGAGAAGGCCACTGGGAAAGAGAAGAACAACCACCCTTCTTGAGACTAACATCGTTTGCTTTAATGTGTAGCTTGTTAAAATTGGAGACATATGTGATGACTCAAAAGTGGTGAGGGTCGACAAAGGATTGGGCCTTCTGCTTGAAATACCATCTACCGCGGTTTCAACTCCGGCATATGTTAGTGTACGTACATTGTGTAGCTTTAATTGTGAGGCTACTTTTGCTTACATATTTGTTATCATATAGATGATGAATCTTTTTTTATTAATTGTCTTAATTATAGATATCTGATGCGGCTGAAGAGGATGCTCGAAAGCTTGAAAAAAAGTTCAAGCTAGGTAGTCGTGTTCGTGTCAGAGTTCTTGGTTTTAGACACCTGGAAGGGCTTGCGACAGGGACTTTGAAGGTGATGTTTATATGTTCAACCTTGCTTCTGGTGACATACACTTGTTTGATATTACACCTTGTGGTGTAGTGTATTGTAGAAAGGGAGCTGCAGAGCTTTTGCCTAAACTCCCATATTACCCTCTCTTGGAATGATCATTTACTAAACGACTTTGACATAAACTTTGAAGTTTAGGCTATTGTGCTGAAGAAGCCTGAGCCTAAGTGGCATCTAACATGTATCAAAAACATGTTTTGCAAACTTTGGTATACTATTCCCTAAAATGTTGAATCTAGAACTCATTTAGCCATATGATGATATTAGCCAATCTGAAGATTGATCTCAAGTTGTATGGGCAGCTAAAGACGGATCTGCATGAGAGGACGGTGTCATCTCACTTTCAAATAAACTTATCTTGACATACATATTTGAGTTGTTCACCATCGATCCAAGGAGGACTTTTTGGATTGACAGACCAAATAGGAACAATCTCTACAGTCTTATGCAATGCTTAGGATCCCAGGGACAACTGGTTGATATAATTGTCAGCTAGCTTCTTATGTGCCAACTTCTCTTCAAGTTTAACATATGAAAGTGGATTATTCAGGAAAGAACAACTGAACTGAGTAATTTCTTATTTTCAGTATCTTGTATTTACCAAGTAGTGTTGCAATTAGAATATTTCTGATTTGGTTGGAATATTAGGTTGAGTTAGAGCCTCATCTTGTTTGTTTGAGTCAGATTTGATGAACCAGTTATCTAGTTTACCTCATTTTGTTTGCAGCTCCACAAAACTAGAAATTGTATTCTTCCATTTCCACAATAAATATTTTCTTAGATGCTAGAAATTTTGTCTATATGTTAGTTGTAAATGCCACTGGTGGTGGTAACCCTGTTCCTGTTTTTGTTCACTGAAGGAGCCTTTTATTGTTAAGGTTCTTTGGGTTCTGTGTCGTGCAAATTTTTTTGAGCTATATGTTGTGGATATCCTTGTGTCTTCTGAAGCAACCAAATCGCGCCTGTTTCTAACTGAACATATGCAGATAGCTCTCTTTCTGTATCATTTCATACCCTAGCTTGATTTATACTTCCTTGGAACTTATGTTTCACCATCCAGAAAAATTCAGGATTTACTTTCTCCCATTAAGATGATGCTGGTTAATCCATGTTTAGGTGTTGCCCTTACTGATTTACAAGTATGTCTAATTGGATTTCTGTGAAGCAGGCCAGCGCTATGGAAGGGACAGTCTTTACTCATTCTGATGTCAAGCCTGGGATGGTGGTGAGAGGTAAAATCATAGCTGTGGACAGCTTTGGTGCTATCGTGCAATTTCCTGGTGGTGTGAAGGCACTTTGCCCTCTTACTCATATGTCTGAGTTTGAAATTGCAAAGCCTGGAAAAAAATTTAAGGTATCTTATACGTATACTCTTTTCGGCCATGATATATGTTCACTGAACTCTCCTATGGATTTTATTTTTACAGGTCAATGATATTATAGTGATAATCATCATCTGGAATTTAATTTTGAATCTTTTCATTCCATTTCCCATGTCACTCTGCAGATTGGAGCTGAACTTCTGTTCCGTGTGCTTGGTTGCAAGTCCAAGAGAATAACTGTTACACACAAGAAAACACTTGTATGTAATATTTTTATTTTAAGTTTTGATTGTTCTATATTTTTTCTTTGGTTGGCATAGTATCTTTCAATCTTCTACAAATAGTATTCATCTGGTTGATTTACAGGTGAAGTCGAAACATGGGATTGTTAGTTCATATGCTGAGGCTGCTGACGGATTAATCACCCATGGGTGGATAAGAAAGATTGAAGAACATGGATGCTTTGTCCATTTTTACAATGGAGTCCAAGGATTTGCTCCAAGGTAAGGCCCTGACCACTTAGCTTGCAATCTAAATAATCTCGACTTGAATGATGATCATAATAAATGTTAGTCTATACTCTATATTTTGGTATATGGAATACGTCTTCTTATTTTGCATTGTTAATCTTACTTGCATGTGTTGTTTTCCCGTGTTGTTGGTGGATTTCTTACTATAGATGATTCATAGATGATTCATTTCCTCAGCATAGATGCTTCTTTGTATATGTTTGTTGGCAATGTACTCGTTGCTAAGACCAGCTTAAATTTAAGGCTCAACCAATGGAATGCTAGTACTTTTCTTTGGTGTTGAAGTTCAGGCACTTGCTTGACATGATTTAATTGAGCATTTAAACTGTACTTGAAGGCATGTGCATGTTAATACAGGGAAAGGCTAAGTAAAAGAAAGTTGTATTTCTTGTATCTTTAGTCTACAGAAGAGACTGTATGATCAGTGATTGGAATTACTCATATTTGTTTGACAAGGGAGATGAATGTATTGCATATATACAATCTATGGAAAGGTTTCTAGTTCATATATGAACATTCTAAATGAATGTCTTCCAATTGTTGTAAGTTTTTCCTTCAGTTTAAATATGGACATAGCCAAAGTAAGGGGATTTTCCTCTTGGCTATTGATTGGAAGTAAGATATCATTTATTTGACACGAAGATGTCAAAGTAAGGTGTAGTATGCATATCTTTGTTCTCCATTTCTATTTATTCAATTAATGTTCTTAGAAGTCTTGGAAGTGACACATTGTTAAATACACCAAATCATTAAAATTGTCTGTTTATTTATGCAGAACATTAACTATTTGGTTTTTGTTTGTGTGGTATGTTTTGTTTTTATTTTTATTTTTAATTGTACTCACATTTGTTTGTTATTGATTACTTGTTCTTATTTGAAACCAGATCTGAACTCGGATTGGAACCAGGATCTGACCCAAGTTCAATGTATCATGTTGGGCAAGTTGTCAAATGTAGAGTTATCAATTCCAATCCTGCATCAAGGCGGATCAAACTTAGCTTCGTAATAAGGCCTCCTAGGTTTGTTTCCTTATGCCATGACTTTTTTTTTTTTTTTAAATTTTTTTTTATCAACTTCTATGCACTTATTTGTGACCTTTGCTTGGATTTACATTTGGGAGTGAACACAAATGTCCTAATGTATTGTTTATTTTCAGAAAAAATGTTAAAAACTCAAATGCTTTAATGTATCTATGCCTCTGAAATGTTAAAAGTATTTCCAGTAAGCTTTATGCTGTATAGTTAGATCCTTGATGGCTTTAATGATTTAGATTTATATAGTGGGTTATGTTTTCAAATTTTTAAGACCAGAGCATTAAGTTTGAGTTTCAATTACCAAAGAAGAAGAAGACAAGCCTGAATATTTGTTCTGCTGATATGATTGGATTTGAATTGGCAGGGTTTCTGAGGATGATGTAGCCAAGTTGGGTTGCCTTGTTTCTGGAGTTGTTGATCGAGTAACCCCCAGTGCTGTTTATGTTAATGGAAAAGGTTACTCGATGGGAACAATTTTTACTGATCACTTGTCAGATCACCACGGTATATATTTATTTGCATTGATGTTGATTATTTTGGTCTCTTGTTTGGTGCTCTCATTCTATCTCTTGCTATGCAGGGCTTGCTGCTTTGATGAGGTCAGTTTTGAAGCCTGGATATGAATTTGATCAATTGCTGGTGCTAGGTATGAGAACTTCATCACCCCTATTGACTATTGATCTCTCTCTCTCTCTCTCATCAGTTTTGTTTTTATGTTTATAGTTATTAAACCGACAATTAGAGAAAGTATTTTGAAATTTATTCTTTTACCTTTCCCTAAAATATTTCATGAACAAACAAAACAATAGTAAGAGAACAGTGAGAAGGGTGGATCCATGTGGGCTTAAAAAGGACATATTGGATTTAATGGAAGAATCTATGGGAAATGTTAAATAGAGGTGGAATTTTCTTCTAAAAGTTTTTATATTTGACGCATTTGTTCCCTGTATGAAATCTTTTTTTGTATTATTATTTAGTTCATAACCTTTTTTCATGTTCCAATTGATTGGGGATCCTTTATCTCCAGCATCATATCTTTTCCTATAGTTTTTTTCTTTCTTACATATCTGATCTTGGAGTGTCTAATTTAAAATTGTATTCATTTATTATTTCTGCGGTCTCTTATTGGTTGTGACAATTTTCTCTTTGGCTATTTCAATTTGGTATTCTCAATGCAATTTACAATTTCTTACAGTTGGATGAAATCTGTATCATCTTTGATAACTTTTAATCTTGAAATTTTGTCTTGGATTGATGTAGACATTGAAGGGAACAATTTGATCCTTTCTGCAAAATATTCTCAATGCAATTTTCAATTTCTTACAGTCGGATGAAATCTGTATCTTCTTTGATAACTTCTAATCTTGAAATTGTCTTGGATTGATGTAGACATTGAAGGGAACAATCTGATCCTTTCTGCAAAATATTCTTTGATTAATTCAGTTCAGCAGCTTCCCTCAGAACTCAGTCAAGTTCATCCTAACTCGGTAGTTCATGTAAGCACCTGAAGTTTTCGATGTGTATGGAATGTTATTCTTTTGTGGGAACACTTTGTTCAAGTTATAGATAGTTGTTTATTGGTTGAAATGATTGCTTAGCACTTACAAGTGACAATTTTTGCTGTTTGATGGAACTAGGGCTACATTTGTAACTTAATTGAAACTGGGTGTTTTGTTCGCTTTCTTGGGCGTTTGACTGGTTTCTCCCCCAGGCATAAGGTTCATTTCTTCCCCTTCAAGTTTTCCATATTCTTTCCCCTCTACCTCTGTTACATCTGAATCCAATAATTTTTTTTTTCTTCATTTTGTAGGCAATGGATGACCCTAAAGCTGATCTTTCAGAAACCTATTTCATTGGACAATCTGTTCGCAGTAATATACTAAATGTGGGTGAACTGTTTGAGACAAATTTTTTAAATTTATATTTGCTACGAGACTAGTAAGTGGCAATCAGATCCTTTAACTAATTATTTCCTCCCCAGGTCAGAAGCGAATCAGGTCGAATAACACTGTCGTTGAATCAGTCATCTTGCTCTTCAACAGATGTGTCCTTTATTCAGGAGCACTTTATGTTGGAGGAGAAGGTAATGAACGTCTGCACCGTTCTAAATTGAGTTGTCTTGAGTTGGTTTAATTGCTGTTTGTTCTCGAGCTATCTTCTTCAATTGATTATATTCCTATGTTAATTTTTATATGTTGTTTCATATGTATTCCATATTACGTAATTGTTAAATTACATTGCAGAATGCTCTATTAAGATTTTCTTTCTATATTGTTTTACTATAGTTCTAACCCTTGAAAGTGCTCCTTTTGGTGCAGATTGCTACGCTGCAACTGTTAGACTCAAAAGAATCCAAGTCAAATTGGTCAGAAGGATTTACAATTGGCAGTGTTGTTGAGGGAAAAGTACAGGAGGTAAAGGATGTTGGAGTTGTTGTCAGCTTTGAGAAATATAATGACGTCTTCGGTTTCATCACACACTACCAATGTAAGTTATTTCACTGATGGTTTGGTCAATTATTTGTTTTCTTAATTTCTTTCAGACAGTAATAAAATTCCATCTTTTTCCATTGTAATCTCTGCAGTAGGTGGGACCGTTGTAGAAACAGGCTCCAGCGTTCATGCAGTTGTACTTGATGTTGCCAAGGTGGAGCACCTTGTTGATTTATCGATGAAACAAGAGTTCACTAATAAATTCAAAGAAAGTTCTGACAAGAAAAGTCATAAGAAGGTTAAATGCATTCCTTGTATATCTTTGAATTTTCTATTTTGATGTGTGAACTTAGTAATGAATCTGAGAGTAGTCTTTCTTAAAAAACTTATTTCTCACTAGTGAGAATTTTCATCATTCTCTGTTGTTGTGTTTTACGTTGTTGTAACTTCTAGCTTTCTTGTTTTGCTCTACTTTTTTTAAATATTGATTTCAGAAACGAAAAAGTGAAGCATTGGATGACCTGGAGGTACATCAGACGGTAAATGCAATTGTTGAGGTTGTGAAGGAGAATTACCTGGTAAGTTTTGTAGTTAATATAAGTTGTACCTTATATTTTGATTGGCACACATGTTCTCAACCTCTTATTTATTTGATTTTTATATTCTTCATCGCAGGTTCTTTCAATCCCCAAGTATAATTATGCTGTAGGATATGCAGCAATCTCTGACTACAATACTCAAAAAGTTCCTCAGAAACAGTTTTTGAATGGACAAAGGTGATCATGGTCTTGATTATCTGACATTTTTTTTTTCGGTTCTATATTCAATCTGTTTGTTGTCGCATATGGCTTTGAAAGATTGTGGTCTTGTTGTTTTAAAGAAATAGGCCAGCAATATGTATAATAGTTTCTCTTATTGCAGTGTTGATGCCACTGTTATGGCTCTTCCAAGCCCTACAACAACAGGTAGGTTGCTTTTACTACTTAAATCTATAAGTGAGTCTGAGACATCCAGTTCAAAACGGGCAAAGAAGAAGTCCAGCTATAAAGTGGGATCTATGGTTGAGGCAGAGGTAATATCCGTTTCTGGTGATTTTGTTTACAACTTGCTGCTGTTCTTCAATTGTATTGAGTTATCATGAGCTTTGGTTTTTTTTTTTTGTTGTATTTGTTACATATTTATAAATAAACACAAAATATATTTTTGACTATTGTGTACTCATTTATTGCTCACATCACCTGCTGTCACCATCCAGATTACGGAAATAAAGCCTCTTGAACTAAGATTGAAATTTGGAATTGGCTTTCATGGGCGGGTTCACATTACAGAGGTACATCTTATGAATTCTTTGATTTAAGCCTTTTTAATTTTAATTTGTAATTTTGTATCCATTCACCCATCATATGCATGTTATTTCAATGTTCCTAAATGTTGTCTGATACAACTACTTCCCTGATCCCCATTTGTATAGGTAAATGATGAGTTTCTGGAAGATCCATTTAATAACTTCAGAATTGGGCAAACAGTGGCTGCAAAGATCGTTGCCAAGACTAATTATTCAGATAACAACAAAAAGAGCTACCAGTGGGATCTTTCCTTGAAATCTACAATGCTAACGGGTAACTTGCATCTAATAATTTTTTGTTACACTGGTCTGTTTCTTTAGATTGTGATTTCTTGCACTATCTGATTGTTTGTTAAATTTACCAATGCTACTCGAAGCATCCTCTTTAACGGACGTTTATATTCTCTTCTTGTAAACAAGAAAATGTGTATCTTAAATGTGTAGTTATTCTATGGAGTATAAAATCTTGGGTCATAGCCTAAGCAACTCTTGTTTTGAGGAATTTCCTCAGCTTCTATGATACTGTCAATTATATTCAGCTGCTTTAACTGTACTTATTCCTGGGATACCTTCATTATGTGATGTTCAGACCATGAGTATAATTGGCTGTGTTGAATTTTAGTAGTCATCATCTCATGGATATTACTTGATAGCATAATGCAACTGTGATGTCAAAACTTGTTAGATTCAATCAATTGAAAAGAAATGGTTAAATTTTTTATATAGGTTTGTTCTTTTTATCTGGTTGAAGCTTCTAGGTCATGACATTTTTCTTCTGGAAATTCTATGTCCATTCAGATTGCTTGACTACTCTTAATTATTTAATTAATGGTGTTCTGGCTAAGTCTTGTTTCATTTATCTTACCTACTTGTTCCTCAATCATTATTTGTCTTATTTTGAATTTGCAATTTCATTTCAGGTTCCTGTGAAATAGGGGAAAAGATTATAACTGAAGATCTTGATTTCTCAACTGGGCAATGTGTCTCTGGTTATGTTTATAAAGTGGATGGTGAATGGGTCTGGTTGACAATATCTCGAAGTGTTAGGGCTCAGCTTTTTATTCTCGACAGTGCTTGTAAGCCTAGTGAACTTAAAGAGTTTCAGAAACGCTTTCACCTGGGAAATGCTGTGTCTGGTTATGTCTTAAGTGTTAACAGGGAGAAAAAGCTATTGCGCCTGGTTCTGCATCCTTTTTCTCCCATCTCTGATAAAACTGTTGATCATGGGGTTCCAAAGATGGATGATCCACACATTAACATTATGAATGAGAATGTAACTGCTCATATTCGCGAGGGACGTGTTATAGGTGGGAGAATAATTAAAAAACTTCCAGGTGTTGGTGGAATGACTGTGCAAATTGGACCCCATCTTTATGGCAGGGTCCATTATACTGAACTTTACGACTCATGGGAGTCTGACCCATTGTCTGGATATCATGAAGGGCAATTTGTCAAATGCAAGGTCCTTGAACTTATCCGCTCTGTGAAGGGAACTTTTCACATTGATTTGTCTTTGCGCGCTTCTTTAGTTGGCGGGCTCGGTCCAGATTCTGTGGAACCCCAGGATGACACGTAAGTCATGACCTTCATCGCCAAAGTAACATAGAAGCAATGGATTTTTATTAAAACTGTTGTTGCTCATCGTGTTAATAAGTTGCATATTTAATTCATCTCTGGAGCATGAATTGTCCAAAATACTTATTTTTAACCTTATGTTCTCGTATGCATGCAGTCTAGAATTTTATTGCTGTACGTTCTCTTGATGAAGGATATGCATGTAAACGATGTAATGCACATAATGAATAGGGTAGTGTGAGTTTACATGTGCCATGCTGATGGCGTTCTTTGAAGCATCTTGGAAATTATTTTCAGTCACGATGAGTTATCATGTACTACAAAATCACGACATGTTCTATTAGTTTTTGTTTGACAGCTGCTGTTCACACTTCTAGTTTGTCATCATGCACTACAAAATCTATATTTAATTATTTCAACACAACAGATGAGTGCAGAATGACAAACTGGGAATGTGAATAACATTTTATTTTGACATGCTTAACAAACTTTTACTTTTGCATTGTCACTGTTAAAAATTTTGCAATTAAGATTGGCTTTCTTCGGTTTTCACTGTTTGTTGCTTGCTTTGGCTTTTGCTTTTTCTGTTTTGCTACTGAACAGTAAAATTTTTTCTGTTCAGGCATTCTCAAACCAAACGTGTGGAAACGATCGAAGATCTTAATCCTAACATGGTGGTTCAGGTGTTGAAGATTTTCTCTCTTTCAAAGCTTTACTTGCAAGTTTTTTATTTTTATGTACTCTGATTTAATTAGGATATCGTAGTGTCTTATTTGGCTCATGATTATTCTTGAATGATAGGGTTATGTGAAAAATATGACGCCAAAAGGATGTTTTATTTTGCTTTCGCGGAAGCTTGATGCAAAAATTCTCGTCTCCAATTTATCCGATGGATATGTTCAAGATCTCGAAAAGGAATTCCCAGTTGGAAAACTTGTAACTGGAAGGCAAGTAATTTTTTTTTCCCATGTTGAAAAAAAAGTTCCATTTATTGATAGAATTCAATTCAGTGATGCACTGTTACTAAGACGCTATGGTGCAGGGTTTCATCTGTGGAGCCATTATCGAAGCGAGTTGAAGTCACCTTAAAGTCATTGAACGCAAGCAGTGTGCCACATTTTGGAAGTGATAATTTGGATAGCTTGCATGTTGGAGATATTATCTCTGGCAGGGTAAAAAGGATGGAGTCATATGGTTTATTCATCACGATTGACAACACAAATGTGGTAATGGATGAGTCACATCAAGCAAAGTTCACTTTTTTTATCTATTTATATGTCTCTGTGTGTGTTTGGCAACATTTGCCCAATGTTTTTCCTCGATGACTACATATATGAATTTTGATATCATTCCATTTTCTGTTTAAGCATCCTTTGATGAGCAACGTACACTGGCAAATTTAAAAATAGAAAGCAAAGTTCTTTGTAATAAATTCCTCTCTTTTGTTATACATGTGGGAATGCATTTATAATTCATGTACCTCTTTTCATTGAAAGGATTTCATGTTTTTTTTCTTTTGTGCTTAGGTTGGACTATGCCATGTGTCGGAGCTTTCAGAAGATAAACTTGACAATATTGAAACTAAATACAAAACAGGAGAGAGGGTGACAGCAAAAGTATTGAAGGTATTGTTTATCTATTATGGTTGTGAAAATTCCTACCCTTGGACAGTTGTTTTTTTTTATTTTTTATTTTTATAATTTGTGCGATCTTTTTAGCTGCAAAACACTGAACTTATGAGAACGTTTATATGAAAATACTTTTACCTCTATCTGAGGTAATTTCACATTGTGTTTTTGGTTCAGTGTGTTTCTGTTTACACATTACCTTAAATAAAAAATTGTTTTGCTCCCCTGAAGAAAAGTGTGTTGTCATAAATAATTGTTCTGTTTACACATTTCAATAACTATAATGTTATGGCTGTGTTATGCATTCATGACAACTGTAGTGTTAATTATTCAACTTCTTTTATCAGGTGGACAAAGAGAGGCACCGAGTTTCTCTTGGGATGAAGGATGTTTATATTATGGACAATGATGACCTTGAGATGCCCTCAGAACAAGATCCTGATGAAACCATTTTGGAGAATGTTCTTACGGATGTTACTATGTCAGAAATATGTCCTGAAAGCAATTCATTTTTTACCCAGGACATGGATGTCGATAGTAAAAATGCAGAATCCCAGTTTCTTGCACAAGCAGAATCTAGAGCTTTTGTTCCTCCGCTTGAAGTCACTCTTGATGACATAGACCAATTCGACGGTGAAGATAAAGAGCATCTTGATGTAGACACTGTCAATGAAAAGAAAATGCCGCCGACAAAGAAAAAAGCTAAGGAAGAGAGGTTGGGTTTTTATTTGTGTGTTTCCCTTTTCCTTATTTTCTAAGGCTGTCAACACACTCCTCACTTACCCTTCTGGTTCTAATTGGAAACAATTTTTGCAGGGAGCGCGAGATAAGGTCTGCTGAGGAAAGACTATTGGCAAATGATATACCCAGAACTGATGAGGAATATGAGAAACTAGTTAGAACTTCTCCAAATAGCAGTTTTGTCTGGATAAAATATATGGAATTTGTGCTCTCTACATCTAATGTTGAGAAGGCACGCTCAATTGCTGAAAGGTACTCTTTAGCAAAAAACATGCATTGCTTATATGCTAATGGGACAGTCATGCTTCTGGAATAATCATATAAATATTGCATGCTACTTGACCTGATATTTGGATAATTAATCTAGTTATGTAGTTTGCTATAGGGTTTGAAAACCTGTGTTTCGGGTACGGAACAAGAGGTTTCTGGTATGCTTAAAAGAAGTTTTGTAAAATAAGATTGTCATAGATGCTAAACTTGTTTGAACGAACTATTGTAGGCGCTTATAACTGAACCAAAAGTTCCTGGTATATTTGGTGCTTTTAAATTTTGCTCTTAGTTCTTTAATGTGTGTGTCTGCGACACTGCGTGTATATATGTGCTGCTTATAATAATCCGTGTTTACATAATTAAGCTTGAAGGATTCTCTTTTCTCTCTGAAGGGCTCTGGCAACAATAAAGTTGGACAAAGAGACTGAGAAGGAGAAGCTCAATGTTTGGGTGGCTTATTTCAATTTGGAAAACAAATACGGAAGTTCTCCAGAGGTAATAAAATAGTAAAAGCAATCCTCGTCTTTCTTATGTGGATGTGAAGCCCTTTAACCTGCTTTTTTTTTTCTTCAGGAAGCTGTAAAGAAAGTCTTTCAAAGAGCAGTACAGTGTAATGATTCCAAAACGGTTCATTTAGCACTTTTAGGACTGTATGAAAGGACTGAGCAACACAGGTTGGCTGATGAGCTACTTGATAAAATGACAAAGAAGTTCAAGACTTCCTGCAAGGTAGTGATTTCCTACATTTTTATTCTCCTATCTGGGTTACGCGTCTGTGTAAAGGTTCAAAGGCTCTTTTGATATATAAACAGTATATTGATACTGAATGGACTTGTAGGTTTGGCTAAGGCGGGTAAAGCTGCTCTTAACGCGACAGCAGGATGGGATTCAGGATGTTCTCAGTCGTGCTGAGAAAGTCCTTCCTAAGCATAAGCTTATCAAATTCAATTCCCAGACAGCTATCCTTGAGTTTAAATGTGGAGAACCCGAGAGAGGACGATCCATGTTTGAGAATATTTTGCGGAATAACCCTAAGAGAACAGACTTGTGGAGCGTCTACCTTGATCAAGTAAATGCCCGTTTTCTAGAATTTAAGTATTATTTCATTTGTTGTGTCAAATTCAAGGCAGTAATTTACACTCTTTTGTACCACCGTGGCAGGAAATTCGACTTGGAAATAGCGATCTGATTCATGCACTATTTGAGAGGGCAACTAGTTTGAGCCTCCCAGCAAAAAAGATGAAGGTGGGTACAATTATATTCCCCTTTAACTGAGAATGTTTTGCCTTTGTCTCCTGTTAGAGCTTATACGGGTGCTGCATTTCTGGATTTGCAGTTCTTATTTAAAAAGTATCTGGCGTATGAGAAGTCACGCGGCGATGAAGAAAAGATCGAGTATGTGAAACGGAAGGCAATGGAGTATGTGGAGAATACAGTAGCTTGATATCAATTGTTCCTCTTACTACGAAGGAAAAAAGTTTCCTGGTTCATAATCTTCAGATTGCTAACCAAATTTGCTGTTGGCCGCGTACACGAGAGATGGGGGATTGCCAATTTATCGTCATCGTGACGATCATAGTTCGCCCAACTTGCAATGTCGTTTCAGCTCAATGAGGAGGCTACATGGCAGGATGTAGAAGGGTACCATGGATGAAGCATTGAGAGATTTGAAGACCAATTGTCCCAACGTTGTAAGAAATAACTGACAACTATGTAAGATTTACGTTGGAAAGATTTTGGCGCTCTTGTTTTTTGTTGAAACTGAAACTTATCATTTTGTTTACCGGTGGCGGAGTTTTGATCTCAATTGTAACCCTTAGGAATTGTAAGTTAATAGAATTCTTCGGTTGAGAGTTTTCTAGTGAATTTGTCTGTGTTTTTGTTTTCACCCCTTTGTTTTGGCAAGAAGATTCAATATCCGACAATTATACTAACATAATTCTTCGGTTGAGTAGTTTTTTAGATTTCATACGACCGACTCATTTAGTGAGAGAAGATTTTGTTGTTGTTGTATTGATAATTGCTAAGTTTGTGATGTAACTCTAATAACAAAGTGCATATCTTTTTGAAAACCATAGTTTGATGAGAAAACTTAGTAGGCAATTTCCCATGTTGAATCTTCTTCACAAAACTGATGAGGTTTTCGAAAGTTCACAGTATCATCAAGTAGCATTTGTAAGAATTGTTTCTCACAAACGCTTATAAGTACAAGAGCCATTTGATAATAATGGAGAGGAATTTTTCTAAAATAATGGATAATAGAGAGTTTTAGGACTCGTTTGGAAGTTGTCTTTAAAATCGCTGAAAGTGCTTTTAGTGAAAATGTTTTAGGGATCAATACGTAGTAAAAATGCAAGTGAAGCACTTGAGTGCTTCCTACAAGAAGCACATAATTGGTGTTGCTTGCAAGAAGCACTTCTGGAACTTAAAAAAACAATTTATGAAAAAAATGCTTCAATCATTTAAAAGCGGTTCCAAACGACCTTCTCCTATTTTAGCTAATAGCAGATGACCACACGTGTTCCACAGAGGCAAATCCGTTATTTTGATGTGCGAGCTAAAAAAAAAAAGAGAAACAGTAAATTGGGGGCAAAATCATCATTCCACTGTTGTTTTTAGCACTAGGTTTTAGAATAGAATAATTTATGAGCTATTTACAACTTCGGTAGTGTTAACCACGCACTTATTTTTACTTTTCATACATCCATTTCAATTTACGGCCGTTGGATCAAATGAATTGAAGAAGATCAATGGTTAAAGATTAATAAATGTGTGTTGGAGGTAAAAATGGGTGTATGAACAATACTATCCTACAACTTCTATAAAAGAGAAAAACAATATGGTATATTTTTAGTGAAGCAACAAATTACAATAAAAATAGTACTTCCACATAAAACCAAAAAATAAGTTGCTTTAAAGCAGTGCCAAAGCTTTAACCAAATACATAATACATCAGGGCCTTTAAGGGATCCCCATTTTGTTTTCAAAAAATGGGAAGGGTGTGGGCTCTACTCTACATCGAACTTCAACAATCCGAACCGTTTATTTTGTAAGTCTCGTTTCATAGATCATCCTTACATAAATTCAATTCAATCCAAAACCATTTGCCTATTTAATTATCAAGATAAAATTTCATTGTATCTTATATAACAAAGTATTCTTTAATTTCTTTGAACTCAATTAGATGTCTTAAACATTTCTGATTTGGCTAATACTTTGTAGGGATGATTATAATGTGCAACTTGAAAAATAGACGGTTCGGATCGTTAAAATTTGATGTGGTATGAACTCCACAACTATTCCCTATTTTTATAAAAAAATACAGATCCCTTCCCTTAAAGGTTTCTATATATGCATATCTACTTGATGTGAAGAAGTTTTTGGAGAGCTTTTAAGAGCAGAAGGTAAGCTGTCAACTGAGGAAAATGGCCTTCTGTGTTTAGGATCTTGACTTCTGCAGGACCACCGAGCTTCTTCTTCACGTAAAATGCAACCGATTTCGGAACGATAAAATCTTTTCTGGACTGGATTATGCTACTAGGAACAATAATTTGTGGCAGAATTCTTCTGAGGTCGCACAGAAACACCACTCTAGCTACCCTTACAGCAATCCTAGGGCTCATTCTTCCCAAACTGTTTTCGAACTCAGTGATCGCACTTGTGTCGTTTACACCTATTGGTGTTGGGGCAAAACTTGGAACCCAACTTGTGAAGTTGTTCCCTATTTGGTTGAAGAACCCAACTTGTGAAGTTGTTCCCTATTTGGTTGAAGAGCGCATCCAGTTGTGGTCTGGTGAAGCCTCCGGTGTATGCTGTGGTGTTGAGGTACCTACAAGCAAAATAAACGTAAAACTAATTGTCGGGTGTCGACACAATGTGGTATTGTTTACCTGTATCATGTTTACTAGTCACATATTACACGAGAGAAAGTTAGACTTATTTGTGTATGATATGGTTAATACGAGGAATTTAACTGAAAAAGAAAAAAGATATATGTTGAAGTAACTAGAGTACCATATGACGGGGACAATATAGTATGAGAGATTAGTACATGGTACAGTCCGCAGTACAAAAGGAACTCAACTGTCCAAAAGACAATGGCAAGAAAATAATGATTATCGTATATGTATAAGTAATGGTATAATGTTTTTTTTTTTTGTCTACTTACTACATTACTATATACTTATTATTGTGAAATTGTGAATATGAACTGTGCATTTATATTCATGTAAGAATAAACTTAATCATCGGTAGTTTACAATCATTGTGTACGTGTGCGAGCCCCTTCTTAGCAGGGATTCCATTTCACTGTAATAGAAATGGGACGATGTGGATTTACTGTATTCGGGAGCCAAAAAGGAGGAACAATAAAACATATAAGAGGTCTATATGGTGAATACATGGTCCTATTCCTATCATTTTTGCTACAGTAAAACGGAATCCCTACTAGAAACTGCTCCTTTTTATGTGTGGAGAGAGAGAGAGAGAGAGAGAGAGAGAGAGAGAGAGAGCCACTTAGTAGGATATAAGGTGCTGGAAGAGTTGTGGTCTTTGAACAGAAGCGATGCATCCAACCATGGCAGCCATGGAGTGACCCAAATATACAGTCCCTTTAACATTGAGATGATCCAGAAGGCAGACCAGGTCTTCTGCGTAAGCACTGAAGTTCGAGTACGTTTTGGGATCATAGAGTTTGGGATCAACATTTGGAGAGTAAACCCAGTAAAAAACCACAACCTTGAAGTAGCATGCAAGAAATGGGATGAGGAAGTGCCAAAATGTCCGGTCTGCACCAAACCCATGAGCAAGAACCAACGTCTGAGTTTCATTTCCGTACACATGAGTGTTCAGGGCTTGGACAATGCCTCCTCCATGGCACAGGGCTTCCATCTCTATAACTAGAAATGCAACAGTGAGTGAAGGGATTGTATATATATGTTTACAAACTATAAGATATTATGATGACATTTCTGTAACTTTGAATTATTTGGGTTTTGGATATTGTTTGCATAAATATATAGGTCCGGAAATGATATCACACGTTTTTTTTTCTCATGCAAATATATGTGTATTTCTAGTCTTTGAGTCGAAAATAAAACCAAAAAAATGACAAAAATAAACAAGATTGCAAATGGAGAAAGAAAAAATGTGCAAAAGTTATTTCTCTTCAAATTAGTGTACTTAATAAGATAATCAAGATATGTGTCACATTTTAATTCCGTAAGTACATGTTTCAATATTAGCAATATTACCTCCCTTCCAACTTTTTTGACGCCATATATTAATTTTTAATAAGATTTTGTGGTGCAACTGCAACCAATATGAAAACATAAATGCTTATATATTCAAATTTATGCATGTTTATCAATAGATTTTATATGTGATGTGGTAATTCTTAGAGAGAGAGAGAGAGCTCGTGGACTTATTAGCATATGTTTGCAGTTATGGGAAAAAGATGTGTACGTAATATATATTGAAAGTTCCCTTGTAGAAAAAACTGCTGAAATGTTTTGTGCTTGCGTTCGTCCATCTTCTTCTCAGGATGCTCAAGCTGCATGCATGTGTGAAAAAAGATATATCTACGTACGTAAATGTATAGAAAATTTACAATTAAACTGAATATCTTTCTGCTCGAGTTTGGATTTCGATTTCATGCGTAATGGTAATATAATATATTAAATTTGTAAATTATAAGGTGTGAGTTGTTGCAGGGCACGACTTCGATGCAGTTGGATATCTCAATTCTTATGGACAAAAAAAAGCTTGCTTAAATGCAATTCAACAAATTTGCCGTCCATACAGTTATTGCGGTTGTATACGCTTTTTGGAGAGATTTTGCAGTGTGCCGAGAACATGTTTCGGTACATTAAGTGTAATGATATAATTGATTGTTGATTAAATTTTATTTTTAAGTTTTCAATTAATTGTATTATTACAGTTGGTGTACCGCATCGTGTTCTTGGCATCCCAAAAATTTCTCCCCTTCTTGAATTGAATGATGAATATATTTTAGTTTCGTTTGTGTCGACTGGATAAGATGCAATCATGCAAGAGGCTGTTCTACAATTTATATATGTCCCCATTTAACAGCTTAGGTGCAAGAAAGAAACATCTACCTTCTTCATCCTTCATACCCATATATGATATATTTGACATTTCAATAGGTAAATGAGTTAGGCCACCATTGTTTGATGAGTAACGGCATAAGTATAGGAGTAGGTAAATTATACATTTTTCGTTAAATCCTATATCCTGTATGCACATTTTATTTATAGTTTTAACTGCATATGATTATGATAATTTGATATGTACTGTGGATGTGAAAATTAAATTGAAAATTGAATAGGTTTTTAAACTTGGAACCTATTCACCCCCCTCTACGTAAAACTAGTACCCATCCTAGAACTTTCATGTCCACATATCCATTTCTTAAACAAATCCGTACGCAATAATCGGACTCTGTTCTTGTAGATGAGCTCTTGAATTTGTCAAAATTATGTTTCCATGTTTGGTAATATACAGATAAAGATTGCAGAGCAGTAGAGCCAGAGAGAATCCTATTCATGCACCACCACCATTCGATAGTTTTTACTCTGTTTACAACGCGAACTGAATCGTTCTTTTCTCCCTTTCTTTTGAAGAGAAGAGAACTGAATCACGCCTTGGTTCTAGAACACGCTCGAGACCGGAATTAAGCATGGTACAAGGTGAATGTTCTAATAGATAAAGCATGACGGGATTAGATGCAACTGTCGAAGAGGCTTTAATTGGTGGTAGAATAACGAGTACCAGCACACTCCCTACCTTAGAGCAAAAGATGCACCGTTGTCCTCCAACGTTCCAATACACTCCTTGAGAAGTCTCTCTGCTTCTTCTCTCCTCCTAAACAAGAAAGTTAAGCAAACTGTCACAAGCAATTACGTAACATCCAATCCCGTGGGGCAGTTGGTTATTCACACTACTAATGACACCATGCAGATTATAAAACTAAGTTTGGGAATAAAATAAATCAGCGTTCTTTTATCTTCGACACTTGGCTCAAAGGAAGTCGGGGTCAGTAGGGGATTTGATAGCGGAAAGCATAAAAAAGAATGATGACGAAAGGTGTTGATCACAAAACCCACAGCAAGTAAAATAAAGAAGAACAACAAGAAGAAAGCATCAAATGTCTGTAGCTTTTCAGTAATTGTTCAAAGCATACCTCTTTATATCCTCCACAGCTTGTTTACGACAGTGTATCTGAAGTTCTAGAATGTGAATTAGCGTTGCTCTAGCCTGTATGATAAAGGACATTACAAAATAAAGTAGTTCTTCAAAAGACAAAACAACAAATCACATTCTAACACACAAAAAGAAACTCACCTGATGGGGCCGCAATGAGTTGAGAAGATGATGTAAGTTCTTGAAGATGAGAGATATCTCTTCCACTCTCCTTGCGTATTGTGATGGTCTCTCTACAAGAATATCAGCCAGCTCCAAAATGTGCAACTGCAATTCTCTGTTAAGTGACCTTAGTTCCTTCTTAAAGTCTAAAAAGGACCGCCATTTATGTCAGACAAGCATAAAACACTTTACAAGGAAAACAAACAAACAAACAAGCAAACAAATGTGTGCACATGCAAAAGAAGCATGAACAGGCAGTTCACACATATGTCTTGTTGAGAATTATCAATCAACTAATACTCTGCAAACCAAACCATACAAAAGCTTGAACGTAAAATTCCTCTCCCATCTGGAGAGGACATATGTATTACCCTAAATAGGGCATGGAATTGTTTCCCAGTAAGGATATATGCCAAAGCCTAGAAAACTATGCAATCAATCAGAAATGTGGAGTAACATTTTCTCAACATTTGCTACTTCTTTTGCTTCTGAATGCATTGCGTAAATTAGTTCTTGCGCAAGAAAGTTGTGCACAACTGTAATCAAGAGAATATTTATCAGCCTCGTAACTGTGTTCTAACTTACCAAAGAAAATCATCATTAACTAGTTAATGAAAAACAAAATTCATAATTCAACCGACGCAAAGAAGAAACTGTGAAATTGATGATTGGACAATGCTTGAGCAAGAAAATGTTCACATTAATTCCTAAATCCTAAAACTAGAACTGAGGTAGACATACCAATATTTGGGCCTTTTGGGTAGAGTTGACGTACTCCCTGTTCTTCCAAGCTCGGAAGTATCTCATCAATCTATATAAAAGATAAGATGAAACTAATTATGAAGATGGTACAAGGAATGCAATGAATATCAAATCGGTCATTGCTAATATTAACAGTAAAACCTAGAATTTCACATATAATGTGAAAGATAATTCAAACCCTACAATTTTAAAGGTACAAAATATTACATTCCCGGCTTAAGCAACTGCTATAAACATGAGATTGCATTCTTCAAAAATAAATTCAAAAAGATTTAACTTATACCAAGATTCTCGCATACATATATAACTGACAAACCAGTTTTCAGAAATCAAATAACAATGTTTACATAAATTTTGACAGGAAGAAACCAAGGGATGAGAAAATCCCACAGTGTGATTGGCACCATAGCAAAGGAATGGCCCTTCAATTGGAGGGGGCGGCTCCGGGGCTGATTTGGGGTCTTGCAAGTAATCTTTGTAGAGCCTGTAATATGGCGGTGGTGGTGGATACGTCGATGTAGCCATAGCAAGAACCTTCTGGCCAAACCTAAATCAACCAAGTTGAAAAGAAAACAATAAGTTCAACGTTGGAAACGAGAATTTTCTTTTTATAGCAAATTAAAATTTAAAAATACTATCCTGAGATTTGTGGTGTTTTTCAAAAATGGGCCGTGTCGTCCATTGAAAATAAAATGAAAAAGGAACAAGGATGAAAAGAAATAGGACTGAAATGAGAGATAAAAAAACTCATTCTCCCTTGAACTCCTCTTTTCTTTCCCTCCCTCTCTGTTGTGTCTTACTCCATAACCTACACTGATCCCTGCCAGCAACCACCCCCTCCTCCTCCTCCTCCTCCTCCTCCTCCTCTCTCTTACAGTCTCCCTTGTCTGCTCCTTGACCACCCCCATGTCAAAGAACACAAAATACACACAAAACCAAACCAACAACCTCAAGAGAAGCTCATAAATTCAAACCCAAATAACCCAAATGGCTAATCAAATCATTAATAAATCACCCAAATATGCACATAGAAACCCAGGCTCCCCCACATCACGACACCTACACCTACAACGAACACGCAGCCACGCAATTCGTTCTTATGACAACAAACACTGAACCATAAACCCACAACTTCGTTTTTGACGGAACCCAAATTCCCACACCATCTGCATTCCCACCACTCAAACAATCCCAAACCAAAAATCAAAACCCACCTCAAAGATTTTGTTGGTTGAATGTGACAATTTGCAACTTCTGATTACAAACAGTGACATTGACATAAGCCATTGTAAAATAAAATCAGAAATTCATAACAATTCAAATGTAAAGTGAGAGAGCGTTGAAATTACCTCAACTCAAAAGCCCTAAATTGGGCAAGCCGAATTGAATTTGGAAATTGATAGATAGAAGAAGGAGCTGAATTACTGAAAGAGAAAAGAAAAAATAGATAATTGTAACATTTGGAAGATAAACATTTAACTGAGAAAACAACCACAAAACTCGAACAGTCGGGGAATGAGATTACCCCCCTTTCACTCGTAGATTTGCAATGGAGCTCTGAGAGAGATTAAATGTGGAAGTCGAGGAGGGTGAGAGCGGGGCTTGGTTCTTCCCCTTTTTTGAATTAATTATAAAATGCCCCTTCACTTGTAGTGATTGTTCCACTTTAGTCCTCAAACTTTTTCAATCTAAACTAAGTTGGTCTCTTTGGTGTTAAATGAGAACAACAGTGATGTTAATTACCAAAATTGTCCAAGTTCGTTGCGGGATAAGCTCAATTGGAACGCTTGTATGGTTAGAATGGATCACAGTGTCAAATACGTTAGCAAGGACTAAAATAATGAACAACAAACAAGCAAGGATCGAGTATGTAGACCAAATTAGAACATACCAAGTGAAGTTGGAGTGGGAGTGGAAGAATTAAGAAAGCAGATAGATGGTTAGTAATTAAATTGAATGAAATGTTTTGCTACCACTTTTCCCGATAGCCACCACCTCCGTCCTCTCAAGCCTAAATTTCTTGTCGGACAGCTTAACGGTGGTGGCCATCTCCACATTTGCCATACGTCCTCATATAGCAAATATTGTTGCAACTCTGTCAAAAAACCAAAGAGGCAACTTATTTTTCGCAAAATAGATAAAACTCTCCTGTCATCCGCCGAGAATGAGATTCAAACTTAGGTGGAAAAAGAGCGAGTATATTATTCTAGCCAACAAACTTAACAAACGTATGCAAAAGGGCACTTATTAAGATCCGAGACTCACATGGCCACAATAAAAAAACACAAATTTCCACATTTTCAAAAGGTCCAAAACTTAGGCCTCAAGAAACAAATTCAAACGATCAAAATCGATAGCTTCTTAGTAAGCAAAAAATTTTCAGTGTTGAGCACGAAGCCCTCTGTTTAGATTGACCAAACGAGTCGAAGTATCCATCTGAGACCCCCTCGCAGATGAACTCCTCCCTGACCCTTGATACCTTGTGTTCTGACCCGTCCCTCGATACTGCCCAGTCCCCGTTCGGTCCCTAGAATAACCGCTTCCTCCGCCAGTTTGGCCATATCCCAATGTTCTATATCCTGAACGCCCGGAGGAGCCACCACCCTGCCTTCCTTGAGCGAGAGAAAAGTTCTCTTGCCACCTTCCACTCAGAGCAGGTGTCCCGGTACCATAGTCCTGGCTGTCTCTACGCCTCATAGGCAGGTCTACTGCACCACCACCTATCTTCAACTCCGTTGCCCTTTCGTTACTTTCTGCAAGGATCGACAACTTCTCAGTCAATTGGAAAGCCAGAACCTGAAGTCTAGTGTGCTCGATGTCATTGAACACAATGCAGCGCGTGGGCTGATCCCAACTCGCGCGCAAATCATCGTTGATCATCATCTTGCTGACAATGCAATGCGCATGTGCCTCTGAGAGCTCGAACATCTTTGCGAGCTGTTCCAAGCTTAGAGTCTTGTATGACCGCGAGTAGGTCAAAAGGTAGGTCCTCAGAGCCTCCTCCTTGATCTGAGCCTTGAGCATCTCAAGAATGCTTTCACGTTTCCTGAGGAGCTTCCAGACATGAAGGGAGTTGACAACATTGAAGGCCTTTTGGAAGTCGCCTTTGCTGAGGGCTCTTGTAGCTGCCACGACATGATCCCTGACATTTTCAGGGGGTCCTGTGAACGTTTGCTTCTTGTTCATTTCGAGCAACCGCCTGAATGTCTTGCTTATCACTCTGCGCTTTGTATCGTGGGCGTTAGCTGCCATATTAGGCACTTCCAGCAGCATGGCACATATCAAATGCACCGCCTCCAGGAGCTCCGGGTTTATGTGCATATGGTAAGGCATCTGCCTCCTTCTCTCCAGCCTTTCCTGAAATTTTGTAACATAATTCATGTTACTCCTCGCTTTGGTACAAGTAAGATATCATGGAAATTTCATGCAGTTGTTAAAAAAGCAATGCGACAACACATGATCTCCAGTTAGTTCTACAAAAACCAAATTATCTGGTTGTGGCCTTTTCCGCTTAGAATCTGCTTGTTGAGATTTGATTTCACATCTCTACGAACAATCAGCACGCATAATGATTCAGATCATAAACAAAGTAATATGATACATGATAGATTATATAAACAATAACAAAACAAAAGCACTGGTACCTGCTCTGGAGTTTTCTCATGATATCTACTTTGGGAGACACCTTGGGCAAGTAACTCTTTTACTCTTCCACCCGAATACAGTTCAGAAAGGCAGCTATGTCCTTCGGGGATCAATCCAGTCCGAAATGCGCACAAACCAAGTTGTGCCATGGCCCTATTAAACAGAATCTGTGTTGAAATGTCCATATGCTGAATACTTTCTTGCAGGTGACTCATTAGCAGCAAGTCCCGCGCAATAGAAAACTCATCTAGGAGAGCATGATGGTAAATGTCACAAAGCATTGCGCGGGCTTTAGTCCGATCATCGCCATACTTGTATATCAAGGAAACCAAAAGATCCATCAAGGCCCTACTGCTCTCAGTAAAAGTTGGTTTCCGAGGAACGAGCTCAGGAGTTTCAACAAATGCAGGTGGGCCGTGAGTTTCCTCCGCTGCTTTAGCCTCCTGCTGGCCTTCACCGCCAGCATCAACATCATCCTGTGTCTGCTCAGCCAATTTTCTCATGGCATCATAAACTTCTTGCGGTTTATAATACACAAGTTCAACCCGCCTTAGCGCTACCTTTGCAGCAGCTTTAAAATTCCCAACTTTTTCCAAGTACTCTTGAACATTTTGAGCAAGAATAAAAAACATAGGCTCGTCTCTAAGTCTTTCAATGTACTCGCGCATGTGAGGGTCAATGCATTGTAAGCTCTTGAAAAACTCAGTATCGATCCTTTCTACGAAAGCCACTAAGTTTCCCCAGACTCTGATCGTGCCATCATAATCAGATCCTTTCTGGGATTCATTCTCATCAGGCTCAACCATGTCATCCACCGAAATGTTTGGATACTGCACGAGAATATCAAGTATAACAAGCATGTTCTGCACACACTTTTTCCACACATTTATAGGCATATGCCCGCTGAGTCCTGGGTTGACATCAAACTGAGCAGACACAAGGCTAAAAAGAATCTCGAGCTTCTGCGCAGGCGTCTTAGCAACTTTTGTCAAGAACGTCAGCTGCTCCACCTGCTCAAACCTTCCTGTCCCCTTCCTTCCCCGCACAGCCACAACCTCTTTGAATTTCTTGTTGATCATATCCCACGAGATTTCGCTAGGATCTCTCATGAATTGCTTGTCCATGAGCTTATCCTTCTTGCTCAATTTCTTCTCCCAACCATTCTCGTTATTACCATCTTCCTCCCCTTCACTACCCGAAATTGCAATTTCAGTTGGATCAATTTCAGAATCTGTTTCTTCCTCCTCTTCGTCCTGCGATTCTTCTCCCCCTTCCTCCTCGCTTTGCTCGGGATTCTCCCTATACTTTTTAATCAACTCCTCGTACTGCTTATTGTTCTTCTTCAGCTTCTGCTTCATTGTGTTCAACGCCTTGGCATTGCTACTGCTCATCTTCTTCTTAGCATCCTTGTTTGCCAGCGCTTGGGCCAAAAAATCCTCGAACAACACAAGCGCTTTGATGTAAAGAGAAGGCACCTTTTCGGACTCAGTCACGCGCATCACCTTCTCGAGCTGTTTATTGATCTTGTCAAAACAGTCCTGCAAGCTCACCCAATCATTTATGTTCTTTGCATTCTTTATCTTGTCAACGGTGGCATTCATCTCATCAAAGCGTTTGTCTCTCACGGATCTAACAACACGCTTCTGTCCGTCAGAATCATCTCTATCACTATCGTTAATGTCCTTAAGGTATTTGTTATCGGTTTGCTTGGTGGCAGGATCACCGCCTGCAACTTCAGCCTCTGAATCGTATTCACTATCATCCTCCGAATCGCTTCCAGTCTAAAACAACACAAGAAAAATTAATTTAAAAAAAAAAAATACAAGAAACTAACTAGCACATTATCATATGCTTCTAAGATTTCATCAAAATGTAGAATCCAGGAATTATGAACAAAAATTCTATCATCAAACTACAAAGGGAGATCAAACTACCGGATTCCAGAATTTTGATGCCATTCTGTCTCGGGAGAAGTTCACGGCACAAGAATCTGTTTGGTTTACGCCGAAACGGGTTGAAAAATCACCCTCCTGTTCATTACAAGCAACCAATTCATGAAAAATGCATCACAAGAGTAATGAATCTAAAATTTTCGAAACCTTATAACACGTTGCATGGATGAATCCGAAATACGTAACATTAACAAAACCCGTGAACAGAATAAACAGACTGCATGGTTTGGATTTATGATTCGCGAAAACCGGGAACAAATTAAATCACATGCATATAAACAGAGAGAAAGAGAATTGGAATCTGTCTTACAGTGGAGGAAGAGAGATTGAGATTCGGTAGCAGATGAGAAGTTGGAGAGAGAGAGATGGTCAAGTTTTTTTTTATTTTTTTATTTTTTTATTTTTTTATTTTTTTATTTTTTTATTTTTTATTTTTTTATTTTTTTAACCGCTTAGAGAGAGAAAATGGTGGCGAGGAGGGTTGAAATTTACGGTAGAATGTGGAAGATGCAGAGGATTCGCAGTTTTTGGTTGAATTGGCTTTTTATATATAACGCACTTTGATCGGAGTGTTTTCTTTTTTGTTTTTTTTCGAATAATTGACAGCTTTTTTTTTTGCACCTTGGTAAGAATTGGTAAGAAAGTTTATTACTTGGGTTGCAAGTTTGTTCTCTTTTTATTTACGACTTCTCATATGGCTTTGTCGTGCTCACGAAAGCATTCTTAATTTTCTCCATTTAATTTTTTTTATTGTCTATTTTTTATTAACTTGACTTCAATATCTTGAATATAGAAAGTCCTCGTCCGAACATTGCTTGAGAAAAATTACAAATAATTCCCTCTAAACTCTTTTTCATATTAAATATAAATAAAGCACCATTTTGTTGAGTAAACCATGTATTTATATGTTGATAGGCAGTAAGTGGTGAACTGCCATGGTGGGTAGAATATTGCTCTTTATTCCATTTCATCTTGAGTTAAAACCATTTCCCGTCCTTTAATATGAGTAATGCTAAGTAGACTAAATTTGCAAATCATATAATATGTCATCAATAAGAAATAAGTTAAATAATAGTCAATCATCAACAAGCACATCATATAATTTACAAAATTTGGTTTAAAAAGTTGGTTTTCCTGTCATTACCCCTTCAATATAGCTTTAGAATGGTAATATTGTTTGTAATAAAAAAATATTATAAAATGTGATTTATATACACCTTAAGAAGGAGAATATGAACTCGAATGGATAAGAAGAACATGTCTACTCTAACCATGTGAGAGATATTACAATGATTCCAAGATTTTACTGCAATGATCTTCCTCGACCACCTCACTGGAACTGTAAAGTGATCCATTTTTTCTTTTCCAATTTGCTGAAATTTTTTGGACAAATTTCTAAAATCTGGGGAGTGGAGTGATTTTCGACTTTGGAGTCAGCGATGGAGCTACTCTCCAAATGTCTTCATTTCGAGGAAATGTGAGATTCTTTTTCATATGAGGTATCAATTTAAATAATTCATGTTACACCAAAACAACATATTAATTGATAGGAAAAGAGAAAAGGGTTTCAGGTCATGTCGAATAATTTCCATCTAGTCTCCTCATCGTGTCACATTCCGGCCCGGGCTCCACCACATCCCAGGCACGACTCTACCGTAGCACGATATTGTCCGTTTTGGGCCCCGACCACGCCCTCATGGTTTTGTTTCTGGGAACTCACACGAGAACTTCCCAGTGCGTCACCCATCATGGGAGTGCTCTCGCGCGGTACTTGCTTAACTTCAAAGTTTCAATGGAACCCGAAGCCAGTGAGCTCCCAAAAGGCCTCGTGCTAGGTAGAGATGAGAATATACATATAAGGCTCACATGATCCACTCTCCTGGGCGATGTGGGATCTCACACATCGATTATCTAAACTCAGCAAATTCAATTGCATAAAACCCTAATAACTTTACGTCCAATTTCATCCTTTTTTTTTGTTGCTAGGAAATAAACTTTCTTAAGATAAGGGGAATCCCCGGGAACACCCGGAACCCATACAATCAAAGACAAACACCTATGTGCCTCACTAGGGAGCACTCTATCTCTATCCCAAATAAACATGTGACCCAGGGCCGACCCTGAGAGCAATTCCACCCCTAAAAAAATGCGTCAGCACCTAGCCCATTTAATCCACTCAGTGAATAGTGATAGACCCCAATGAACATTAATAGGCCAAATGCATCTCCACCCCTAAAACTAAATAGCCTAGTCAATTTTATTAAAATATTATTAATTTTTATTATAAAATAATAATTTGATTTTTAATTTCTGACTTCTTCTTCCCTTCTTCTTCTTCTCTCTGGACTCCCTTCTTCTTCTTCTTCTTCTTCTTCCCACTTTTCCCACTTTCTTCCCTGATTTTCCAACTGTGCGGTTAAGCACAGTTTCACCAATTCCACGGATTCTGTAAGATTTTTTGGACTCCCTTCTTCTTCTTCTCTCTGGAACCCAACCCACACTCCGAAACGACGCAACCCACACTCTAATCCACACCCACAACCCAACCCACACTCCAAAACGACGCCGTCGAACCCACCAAACTCTGAACATGGACACCCACCACCCTCTTCCCCACACGTCTTGTAATCACACCCAACTGATTTCACCCACCGAGTTTGGTCCCTGAGCGGAGCAACTGGAGCCCCAGGATTGGCACGAGATCAGATGGGGTTCCAGGGATCGGGAGGCGTCGGAGGCGCGACAGAGAATGATGAAGGTGAAGATCAACGGAGTTATGGAATAAGATCGAATGGGGTTTCGCGGAGGGCAGTGCAGGTGAGAGAGGAGGTGGCGAGTTCTTGTGTTGGCGTCATATCAGAGAGACGGTAGCCATGATGTCATCATGGCGTTAGATGGGCTGTCTCCTTCCTTTGTCGATTATGGGCCGACCTGTGGCCTGTCTTAGGCTGGGTGCCAGCCTAAAAGGCTGGGGTGGAGCAAATTTCATGGATGCCAGTCCATTTTTTGGCATGGGTGCCAGGCTAAGAGCATCGGTAGAACTGCTCTGAGGGTAGCCCAAGTAGGCGCCCGCCTAGGGCCCCGACTTCGGAAGGGCCCCAAAAATTTTTTATATCCTGTAATTAACATATAAATACAAAAAAAAAGAAGTAAGAAATATCATAATTCATTTGTTAGTGCAGTGGAAATGTTGGCTTTATTTTTCTTTAAGGGTGTTAAGTTCAAAACACGAAGTTGCCTTTCAGTCACTAGATTTTTCTTGATTTTTCTTGTTTTTCAAATTTACTGCCAATTCGTCTGTCCAACTCCCAATCCATCTGTTCAAATGCATATAAAGTTATAAAACTCAAGTCTCTTTGCAATCTTTTTTCTTTCAACTTCTCATTCTCTCCATTTCTATCGAATGTTTAAAACTTCCCATTCTCTCCAGTTCTATTGAATGTTTAAACCAACTATCATATGGTCTTAAAGATTGTACTTTAAGGTAATCAAAACTTTGAATTTATATTTTTCTTTTTAATAACTTTTTATTCAATGGATTATTTTAATATTCAATACGTTAGTTTGATGTTGATTTTAGAAGAAAAAAAAACACAAGAGAAACAATTGGCGTTGAATTTATTATACTTGTCAATCAAGTTTTATTGTTCTTTACTCTCTTGATCATCAAGTTTTATTGTTCATCACTCTCAATCTTAGACTCTTGACTGCAAACATTTAGTACATTTGTGTCTAAAAACATGAATTGTGTAATGTGTAAATAATGTTTGTATATTTATCTTCTTTTGATATTAATTTTTAATGATATTTGATGTGAAAATAGAACTTTTTATGTATTTAGCGAATTCTTTTTTATACAAATCAATATACAAAGAACCGGAGATCAGAGAATTTTAGGGCCCCACTTCGAAGGTTCGCCTAGGGCTCCCAAATTCTCAGGGCCGACTCTGATGTGACCAACATAAGCAATAGCATCTGCGAGGAAGTTAGCTTCTCTAAAAACATGTTGCTACTGAATAGAATTAAAAGAGATTGTCAGCCATTTGATGTCCTCAACAATAGTTATGAGCCATTTCATTCAATCTTTTATCAATATTCAAACCATTAGTTACAAAGCACCAAAAAATTAAAATTGTGTGGTTTCAAAAATTGGGATCCCCACGTGAACCTTTTTTCATATGAAATTTTTCAACGATGGTGAAAAATTTGAAATAGGTGCCTCTCCCTTTTTCATACGCAAAAAGGAAAACAACAAAAAACTCAGTAGGAGACAAGGGGAATGAACAAGCGAACAATCAGGAAAGAGATGGAGAAAGTAAGGGGATGTGGAGGAGAGAGACAAGAGGGGAAGAAGCGGAAGGTTTCATGCGAGATTTTTTTCTAATTTAATCACTGTGCGCAATTATTGTGTTTTGATGTAACAAGGATTATTTAAGTTGATAACTTAATCTATTATAAGATTAATTTGAGAGCCCATATGAAATAGAAAATTGGCAATCTGGGTAAGTGCTGAAGGATTCGCTTCTCTTTTGGTTTAAGAAGAAGAAGAAGAAGAAGATGATACCTGTCTGTACAATAAAAAAAGGAGAACAAGATGATGAATGAAACCTCATAAGCCAATCCTTAATTCATATGTTAATTGTCAATTGTTTTCTTCAAATAATTGTATTTTATATAATAGAATTTTCTTTTTTGATATTTTTAAAGAATTAAATTTTCGTGCCATATTTTTAGAGATAATATTCTTTTGTCCACAGGACGTGGAACCTACATTTGCCATATCATCACTTAATGATCAACTTAACAGATTGATTAACGAATGTATAACATTGCAACTAAAAACACAACTTTGTGTATGAGTTTGCAATTGCACTCAAATTTAAAGATGCAAACTGTAATTTACTCAAAATATTAAAAAGAAAAATCATGGACTTTAAGGTAATTTTGCACAAATTTTTGTACTTTTTTTTCTTCACCTTCCTCACTTGCATGTCATCAAAGTATGTCCCTGATTTTCAAAAGCTAAAAAGCCCCACGTTTTTTCTCTCACATTTTACTCCAACTTCTCTTTCATATTAGAGTAAACTGCCAATTTAGTCCATGAATTATCATCTTAGTGAAAATTAGGTCCCTAAACTATTTTTTCAGAAAAATTAGTCCTTGAATTATAAAAATCTGCCAATTACATCCCTAATGTTATATTTGAAGCTACTATATTCAATTTTCTGTCAATTTAAGTCACGTTACTTGCATGTGATACACATTTTATGGCAGATTGGTAGTTTTTCATAAACAAATAGTATATGAAGTTAACTTTGGAGGATAAATTGGTAGTTTTTCATAAACAAATAGTGTAAGTTAACTTTTGAGGGTAAATTAGACATTAAAATCGCTACCTATATGAAATGTTAAGGGCTTATAGATGAGAAAATGATCGTATTACATTCTAAAGTGTGTCAAGTAACTTAAGTTGACGAAAAATTAGATAAAATAGCTTTGAAAATAATAGTAGGGATGAAATTAGCAATTTCTAATGAATTTAGAGACTTATTTTACCGAAAAAATAATTCAGGGACCTAATTTTCACTGAGGTGATAATTCAATGACTAAATCGGCACTTCACCCTTCATATTATAGTTTTTCATTTTAGATTTTTTACGAAGTAATGTTACGTAAACTAACTTTTTAAACCAAATTTGTAAACCATGCGACGTGTCATCAAATTTTATAAACACGTTAATCAACAATTAAGTAATAATCCAAGCATCAACAACTACATCATATGATTTATAAAATATAGTTTAAATATATAGTCTTTTTAACGTTACTCTTTTTCTTTAACAATCATATCATATGGTTTACAAATTATAATTTAAATAGATGATCTCTCTAATATTACTCTTTTTTATATTTACATAATATATGACCTTCACCTAATAATACTTAGTCCATGACAATTCGCGGAACAAATAGAACATTGGAGATTCGTAGTTAACGTGAATTAGAAATATCCACAAACAACTTGCCTAACCTAGGATTGCAACTAATGCATTGATATCCAACTTTTTTTGGGTTGTTTTTTTGTTCACTATCTTTAAGTGGTGATAATACTCATCGGTTTAGCAATAATAAATAGGGTGGTTAGCAAAAATACTTTTTATTTTTATTTTTTATAATTATTTTCTTTTTAAAAAAGGGATCAGCCAGTGGTTTCGCAACAGCAATCCACCTTTTCGGGGGCCAAGAAGACTCACAGAGGCATTTCAGCCTCCTCCTGACCACCATCGTGTAATTCATTAGCAACATGAATCGAACCTAAGACATGCTGTGTGGAAACTGGCTTGAAATTCGTCCTCGATCGCCATCCCATGGTGATATTTTTTGTTTAATTGATAGGCTTAAATGTCAATATGGTCCCTGTGTTTTACTCTATCAGCCAATTTAGTCTTTGTGTTTTCAATTCGGCCAAATTGGTCATTGTGTTTATATCCGTTAGCCAATTCAAGACAATCCGTTAAAGGACTGTTAAAATTGACATGTGCTAGGCACGTGAGAGGACAAAAACGTAATTTTATTGCAGCAACCCAACCATGGTTTCTCCACCGTTTTCCCCGCTGCTTCTCCGGCGTCGTCACAAATCAGAGCTTCTACCCTTTCTCTTTCTCTCGTAGCCACTCCTCTTTTATACCCTTTCTCTCATGTAGCCTCCATCACTCCCAAACCTCCACCGCTTCCCTTCCCTCTCCTTAATCTCCCAATCCTCTGCCTCATCGACTTCCTCTTCACAGCTCAGGACACTTCGACGTCATCGCTGTTGTGGGCGGTGGCGCTGCTCGACTCGCACCCAGAGGTCCTAGGGAAGGTCCGGTGGTGCGCCAGGTGATGAGGTACAGCCTCATCGACTCTCTCTCTTTCATATTCTAGCTGATACAATTGTCTCTATTTTATATGATATATTTTGCGAATTGATCGACTACCCAAATCTTAATTTCATAAAAGACGACGACTTTTAGCTGAACCACTCACAGTGAGCTCCAGATTAATCCGACCCAGAAAGGTTTCCATATATATATATTTATATATTTTGGTGTTTTTTGTTTTTCTGTGAATTTGTATAAGTTTATTAGAGTTGATGGGTTATGCTGGTTGGTGTTTTAGGCTGCCCTTGCTAGGCTTGAAGCTTTGGAAAATGATAATGCTGGTTTGGAGACTGTAGAAGTTAACGACGATGATGAAGCTTCT
Source organism: Heteromeles arbutifolia (assembly GCA_024362995.1). Lineage (NCBI taxonomy): Eukaryota > Viridiplantae > Streptophyta > Magnoliopsida > Rosales > Rosaceae > Heteromeles > Heteromeles arbutifolia. The sequence goes on along the minus strand of JANCRC010000010.1, from coordinate 6,061,260 downwards.
CTTGACGACGATGATGGTAATTTTTTTATGGAACTTCTCTTTAACCTCTCTGGGTGCGCTTCTGCTCGGGTCGTTGCCAGAATATACACAATGATACTCGATGTTTGAAGTTTGTTGCCTGATTGGTGAGTGGTTTTAATCGACACATGCAGCTTTAGTGAACTGGATGCTGATTCATGTTGATAATCCATAGTATACATATGGGAAAGAAATAGATTCAAAGGTCTTCCATTTTTTTTTTTTTTTTGTATTTAGTGGGTGTACAATAAAATTACTTTTTTGTCTTCTCACGTGCGTAGCACATGTCAATTTTAACAGTCCTTTAACGGTTTAACGGATTGTCTTGAATTGGTTAACGGATATAAACACAAAGACTAATTTGGCTGAATTGAAAACACAGGAACTAAATTATCGATAGAGTAAAACACAGGAACCATATTAACATTTAAGCCTAATTGATATTCAATACATATTGGGGAATCTCAAACGTGGGGCCACACTTTCTCATATTTCCAATCACTTCTCCCGATCAAAAGTCAATTTCGGAACTCGAGAATAAAAAAAAAAAAAAAAAAATCAATTTCCGAATTATTCACCAAAAAAGAAATCTTTTAATATTCCTTTTTCTTTTCATAGATCCGATTTATTTTCCACCAAAAAATAAGAATAAAAATACATAAATACCTCTTATTTTGCTGTTTATGATATCAAAAGTCAGATATCAATCTCTCTCCTCCCTGTCTCTGAAGCGAAATCGAAAACATGCAGATTTTCGTGAAAACCCTAACCGGGAAGACCATCACTCTCGAGGTTGAGAGCAGCGACACCATCGACAATGTCAAAGCCAAGATCCAGGTACTCTCTCTCTCTCTAATTTCTGTTTTCTTCTTGTTTATTTATTCGCTCCATAATTTAGGGTTCCGATTTCTGGTCGATTGGCGTATTTTATTTATTACGATTTGGTGAATTGCTTCAATTAGTATTTTGTATCAGTATTTGTGATTTTATACGTATATATATATATATATATATATATATATATATATATGTGTGTGTGTGTGTCTGTGTATGTGCTTCTAGGTTATATTTTTATTTTGGGTTTAGTTTTGTTTCGTGAAAAGAGGAGCATTTAGGGAGTTATTCTCTGTTGGAACAATTTTGTAGCTAGGGTTAGTGTTTCTGATTTCAGCTATTGATGCCCTCGGTTTTTGGGGATTAGAAGTTGTTGCTCTTGCCTCTGTTGTTCTAGTTTTATCCTTCTTGGAAGGGAAAAGGACAATCGAATTTCACCATGGCGGCCCTTTTGAGAAATAACTGTGTAAACTAATTTGTGTGGCCGACTGGCAATCAATTCCACCCAGTGGGTTGAGGAGTTCTTTTATATTTGTGCTTCGTCTTTCCCCTTTCAGTTTTCCATCAGGAGGCTTCTTTTTGTTGATTTTGTTTTAATTTCGTCTCTCAGAGAAATTTAAGCCGAATTGTAGCCTTTGTAAGATTGTTTATGAAAAAGACGATATTTTTTTTTATCTACCAAAGAACAAGTTTTCATCATGACAACATTTGACAATTTTTAGACTATTAATTATTTGTTTTCACGGAATTGTGGAAAAAGCATTAGTCTCATAGAGAGATCAGTGGCAATTTTGAAGGCGAATCACATGTTAGAGTCATGATGTTTCTGTCCTTAATATTTTTCCTTTGTGCGCATTAAAGGGAGTTCCATTTGTAGCTATGGGATTGCATGGTAACTTGTATATGTTTGTTTTCAGGATAAGGAAGGCATCCCTCCTGATCAACAGAGATTGATTTTTGCTGGTAAGCAATTGGAAGATGGTCGAACTCTTGCAGATTATAACATCCAGAAGGAGTCAACGCTTCACCTGGTCTTGAGGCTGAGAGGAGGAACCATGATTAAGGTGAAGACTCTTACTGGGAAAGAAATTGAGATTGATATTGAACCAACTGATACCATTGACCGGATCAAGGAAAGGGTTGAGGAGAAAGAGGGAATTCCTCCAGTGCAACAACGGTATATTTTCTTTTTGTTATAAAATTCAGTGTAATTAAAGTAAAATGTTATTTTAATTCAAGTCACTTCTGATTGATTATTTATATCTGCATCAGTTCAGTAGTATCATATGTTAATCATTTGAATTCTTTGTTTCTCATAAATATAATAACATTTTGGTTTTCATTCTTGTCGAATTTCTACTGTATGATGGATAAAAAAATGATGTACTGAATTATTCTGTCTATGTGCTCTTGCTCTCATATTGGGCAGCGAGTAATGGCTGTTCTAGCCTCCTTTTTGTCCTATAATAATGCTGGAAGTTGTGCTTGTTCACTGTTTACTTTGAAATGCTCTCATTCATGATTTCGGCGTTCCACAGCACCTACATTTGATCATCTGGTGAGATTGTTCAGATTGATAGGATGCCCATGTTACAGTTGACTTTTGTTTCTATTCCTGTTTGGGATATTTTTGCTGCTGCTGCTGCCAACTTGTGTTTTGACAACAGATAATACCCCATGATTATTATTCTGTATATATACGTCTGAAAACTTCAAAAGAAAATTTGGATTTGAAATTGCATTGCTTTCCTATTATGAAGTCTTGTATCGCTCTTAGCTAATGGGAATAATCTTCTTAAGCAGTAACCGTCGCATTATTGAGTTAGTTAACAGCTCTGTTCATTGCTCTCCCGTTGACATTGTTTCAGCACAGGTTGAGTGGTATACTCACTAAACATTTCAGGAAATGTTTTTCATGTCAACACGTTTATTGATATTTTGGTCATTTTTAAGTTTTAAATTTCTTTCACATCGAGTACTGGCCAATTATTTTCAGTGGCCAGTGTCTGTCAGTTGTAGTTCCACTTATTTGCTTCAAAGACCTAATTAATTTTATAAATTTTTGTAGGCTTATCTATGCTGGCAAGCAGCTCGGGGACGACAAGACAGCTAAAGAGTACAACATTGAGGGGGGCTCTGTCCTTCATCTTGTGCTTGCACTACGAGGTGGTAGTCAATAAATAGTAGTTTTTGGATCTGGCAAACTCTTTTGTTCAGGCCTTATCGAGTCTTGATGCCTTACTAAAAATTTGAGTTGCATGTTGTTTGTTGATAAATTCAAATACATTGCAGAAAGCCTGTTCTAAGCTGGTTACTGTGGCCATAAGTATTTCTGTTACTCGCATACATTTGCCTCTCTCTCTCTCTCTCTCTCTCTCTCTCTCTCTCTCTCTCTCTCTCTCTCTCTCTCTCTCAGAAGCTCACACATGGTATCGTATTATTGGCATGGGATGCTATGGTGGCGGTGCACCTGTGCCATGGAAAGCCAGCTCGTTTGTAAGGGCTCTTGTTTCTGTTTGATGGTTCTACAAACGAAGACATTTCCAAAGATTTCGTGAGGAATGTGATGTGATGTGAGGCTTCTCAAAGGCTCTTAAGCGGGTCTGCATAGAAAATTTTAGGAAGCGAAATGAACTGGTAAAATTGTGGCTTCTGAGACGAGAGATTGGTTTAATCAATGGTGCACTATCCGGCCATTCTTAACGATTCTCAGTTTAGGATTAGGGTTAAGGTTTGATTCACAGATTTGTTGGAAAACGCTAACCTTAATTTGAGCCTTGTGCCCAAATGATGAATGCACGAGGAAATGTTGAGAATAATGTTGATGTAGGAATGCAAAACGGCTACTTTCAACACTTTCCAGTAAGTTCTTTTGGCCAAAGAAAGACCGAAAGAAGGCACATGCAAGGTCTCTCCTCTCATTAGGGTGGGATTCATTCTCTACTGTTGGAGACTCCTAACCCTTCTTTCTTTTATTAGTAAGATGAGTTGTCTTGGTTTTGCGACAAGGATCATTTCAAACCTGGCTTTTCACGAGTATTGAACTCATACACTAGATCAGTGCGCTCAATATTTCTCCCTTGAGTACGAAGGCGCCCCTCCCCGCCCCCACCCCAAAAGAGCGAATAGTCTTTTTTATTTCTCCCTTGAGTACGAAGGCGCCCCTCCCCGCCCCCAACCCAAAAGAGCGAATAGTCTTTTTTATTGCAAGTATCACCCCACAACTCTGATCACACCCTCAAGAATACAAGGCAATAACAGAGCGCCCTGTGTGTTCAAATAGAATTATTGATTACTCTTCATTTTTCTTTTTTCTTTTGTTTGTTGCTTGAAGGGTGAGGTTTTTTTATTTTTTATTTTTTATATTTTATTTTATTTTTAATTTTTTTTACTACATTTGATATTAGGGGAGTATGCTAAACCTCACAATGAGCTAACTATATTAATTTGGGTCAAATTTGCATTTGATAAGAATCGAACTTGAGACATCTCACTTATAAATAAGAGAGAACATTACTAGACCGTGATACCCAGTGGTTAGGATGAGGGTGTTTTTAAAACCTTTGAAAAGTAAACCTCAAGCAACTCTACCTTTAGGACATCAAAGGCTGAAATTTGCAGAATTGTGGGAAGTATTAACAATTATAAGAAGCAAGTTAGTATTGAAAAGTACGTAGATTTAGTAGGGGGTTCTGTAAGCCTGCATTTGCAAAGCAACCAGTGTAAGTAGAAGCACTTTTAGGCAAAGCACTTTTAGCGTTGGGAAGGATCTCTTTCTGAAGAGCTGTTGAGTCCAAACTCTACAAAAAAAGGTTCTAATAAGAATGCAAAACAATTCCTATAATATTAGCATCTTCTCTATCTCAACATGTAAATCGTTGAAGATGATCCTTTCATCTGCAAGGTACGTACTTCAGCCTATGGTGTTGTGTCGCTTGCTCCTCGAGCAGGGGCCAAGGAGACTTTTAGCGGAGGTTTCCTCTTTACTCAAAGGAGACAGAATCAAGAGTCGGGGGCTTCTTCCCATCCTTCTCGGAGACAAGTTGGCTTGCTCTAGAACCCGGAACTGAAGCTCTGAAGGATAATCCCTCATGCAACCTATTCGCGGTCCAGCTCCCGTTGTCCACCTGCTGGTTAAATGCTGAGCCAACTGGTATGACTTCATTCCCTTGTGTGAATCAATCCTCTGCATGATCATTTCCTTTGGCACTGGCTTTTCATCTTCTTCGAATTGATCTTCTTCGAACAAGTTCAGTTTAGAGACCATGAAGTCTTCCTCTGTCAGGACTGATTCTTCAGCTGTTTCGTAACCATCATCCGAGGCAGAGTCTGGAAAGTATTCGCGACAGGTTATTGGTATTCCGTCCTTAAAAATGTCAAAGGCATCGTTCCTTTGTGGTATTTCGAGTTTGGCTATCTTTGAGCAGAATCTTTCAGGTAATCTTGACAGAATAGGATTGGGATTTTCAGCTGAGTTAGAGTCCTCATTTCTTGAGTCAGTGTTATCTTGGTCTGTGCCTTCGTCTTTTGTTGTTGCGGTTTCTTTTGGTTTTCGCGGGCTGTTTCGGATGTTGCTGCTCTTCTTTGTAAAGCCTCCTTCTTCGTCATCAGCAGGACTTCTCTGCAAATTGAAAGAGAATGCTTCTTTAGTGAATGCCCTATACTACTACATAAACTCATCTTCTGAAATTGTATACGATAATTTCTTGAACTAAAACAATCGAAGTTTGCTGGGTGTACGTACATTAACATTTCTGAGATCTACGTCGTGTTCCATAAGGAACATTATAAATTCCTGGAAGTTTTCTTCCGTGGGGAGATAATGCCCACTGTGAGGCCAAACTGACTGTTGACATAAACCGAGAAAGAAAACCGAGATGATTAGTATTGTGTTAAACATAATCTCATTGGCAGTATAAAGGATTCGATCGTTTATACCTTCAGAATTCCTTGTTCCACTACTAATCTTCCGGCAGAAAGAGTGGCTCCGCCTGCCAAGAAACTCGAATGTTGAAACGTCCCCTTGCTCTTCTGTCCAACATACAAGGTCTTGGATGTGCTAAGCACAAATATCCACTTTGTGTCTTTAGGGTCTGATGTATCAAGAAAGTTTCCACTCTGCTTGTACATGAACTTCCCATCCTGCACTACAACTTCATAAGCCTCCCTTTCGGTCTGCAAAATGAAAGAAATCTTTGTCAGTAATTCGGTTCTCTTTGAAGGTTTACCATTAGATTGAAACCTTGGTGAATAAGCATGGACTGTTTCAAATTCCTACACCGAGAACTTAAAACGGAAAATCTTGACTGATGATAACGCTCACCGGGCCAAGATACTTGATACATTGCGCTTGAAGCTTCGACCTAGGGCATGTTTCATGGTTTAATTCTCTTCCATCTCCTATATCAAGCCTGCATTTTTAAGAAACAAACTTTCGTAACTACGAAATAGGTGCTATACAATGTTCTTGGTTGTGATCATTATATGATTTCCCAGATTATTTACTTACCAATAGAAGAATGGCTGTTTACTTTCGCAGTGGAGCCATCGTGCGTAGTAAAAGTGAAGATTATGGCCATAGCGATGTCTTGGATCAATCTGTTCGGAGGAAGGAATAGGAGTGAGAATATCCGTAATGAAATCTAGTAGAGTGATTGTAAGATATACGACTTACTGCCTCAAGCCAATGCTGCAACGCAAGTTTACGCGCCCTTTTATCCTTTGACAAACCTTTTCCCACCTTCAAAAGAGTTGCAGCAGCAAAAATTAGAACCGTAATTTAACAGTACATAATGCAAGGTCACGTAGCTTTAATACTAACTTACCTTGGCAGCTTTAGTTCTTGCCCGAGACCAGCGAGAAACAGCTGTCTCAGGTTTCTGAATGTCGAAAAATGATATAGAGCTCTGCCTTAGTTCAGCAAAATCGAGCACCTTCCACCTACAAATCGAACCACAAAAATATAAATCTAGGGATAAAAAAAATTTCCATTTCCTTTCATGCCGAAAAAATGGATGTCACAGCTCTTGAAGTTGCAAGTACACATGAATCAAAGCATACCATCTCTGCTCCACAAGAATTGCACAATCCGCAAGCTGTCTTCTGGTGCGAAAACTCTTATAAACTTTCTGCAGCTTCAATGCAGCCTGGTATTTGGGCTCCTTTAATGAGTTCTCGGATGTCTGCTGTTTCTCTCCAATACCGCTTTCCGCTCTAGCAGACACATTGTTTTCCATATCCCCGGAAGGTGAGTTCGCTGAAATGGCGTCTAATTCCATCTCTTTCAAGCTAAGTGGTTCTTCAAAGTTCATCTTTACTGAACCAGGTGATTTCATGGTTGTCGTTGGTTTCGAATCACAGCAGGTGTTGGAGCTCAATTACTGCAATGGCTTCCTCTCTTCTTTCGTAAGACTAACTGGACTTACATGAACAGCTCCACAATGACTATCCAAATCATCAAAATCTGCAAGTGGGCAGGATACTGGAAACCCCATTGACCACCAAGGAATTTATAGATATATAAATTATGCTACAAATAACCAAGATCTGTATCAACAAGATCTATGGGGTCTCTATACCTGCAAAAAATGAACAAATGTACAGAATTAGTTATGAAAACGTTACAGCATACGTAGTAATATTATGGCTCATTTCATTCCCAGGATTGGATTGGATAACTCATAAAATTCAAGGTATAGTGAAGGCAGAGGCGAATAATTTCCATTTTGAGGGGTTAGACATAAACGAAACATATCGCTTCTGATCATGCTATTTTGTAGCGATTAGAAGACGTAAGTTTTCTTCACAAGTAATTTATTCTCTACCTTCAAGTTGGATAAATTATTTTTCGTTCAACATCCAATCCTAAGCACCAGACGAGCCCGTGTTTAAACATTCAAGAATGGAGTTCTACCATTCTATACATTGATGGAGACATCCATCTCCTCCTTATTCCTGCTTCTCTAGAAGAAATCCAAACATGGTACCTCAAAAGCCATTTTACAACCTCCGTGCAAATAGCAAAAGGAGGCTTTAAATCCATCAAACAACCAATTCCATATTATGCAACTCCCATTGCAATTTTTCGAAAAACAAATTAAGAATTACGTACTCAATAATGAAGGGTAAACAATAAGCGTTTACCTTAATCAGAGGCAGAGTCAAAACGAGAGATGGCAATGGTTTAAGACAAAGATTGAGGAGAGAGAAGCAAAGAAGGGTAGAGAGAGAAAGATGGAGGAGAGTGAGAGAGGGAGAGAGAGAGAAGAAATGGACATGCAAATGGCAGGTAATGATGAGAGAGCGGGAAATGTGGGAAGTTGAAAGTTGAAAGTTGAATGGGGTTCTATTTTGCTAAGCTTCGAGCTTAATTTACTTTCGTTTCCTTCTGTTTCTGGCTTAACACAGCACTATACGTTGGCTATATGCTATTCTTGCAATGCAACATTTATATATAGAAAGCTTGGAGTTAGAGAGAGAGAGATGGAGTCAGTCATAATTGGAGTACGTTCTCCACACATGTGGTATTGACCACATAAGGAAGTTCACCTACTTATAATATATTTGAGGAAAATAGTGCAATCCAACTTAGTCATTTATATATGTCGAACAAATAGACAATGTTAATATGAGTAACATAATCATGACAAACTGTCTATCTATAAATGCATATGGATGGTTAAACGATCTTTGATTTGATTAATTTTATAGTGATCTTTAAATGATGATTAAGAAAATGAATGATTTTCAATTATGAAATTCTATAAAAAAAAAAAAAAGCGTTAATAGCAAGGACTGAACAAGGTGGTGCACCCCATGGGTTCGATGCACGTACAAATCCTATTCTCCTTACTTTAATTAGATTAGTATCAAGATTTCGGAGTGACGACCAATGGTCTGTTACTATTCACATCAATAGTGTCCCCACAAGTGACGGGCAGTACGGGTCTTGTTGGAACTAGAAGTAGAATAGCTTAATATAAGTATTATTTGATTTTCAATTTATCAACAAGGGATTCATGAACCTTAATGACTATATTTTTTTATTACAACAATATATTTACATTAAAGGATCGGAGACTTGGGTTTGACGACCTAATTGGTCAACCATAATAATTATCTGTCAAATGCTCCATTCACATGTGTTGAACTCAAGATATCTCACTTACAAATAAAGAAAATATTATTAGACGTAGTGCTAAGTGAATATACTTCACCACTATTAATTATAGATTTCTATGTGGATGTTGTGTAAAATGAAAGATACTCGGGGAAGACCTTCAACTAAAAATTTTCTAATATAAACACCACAAACAAATATATCTTATTTTGTTGTGACGGAAAATAAGCTTGTGTTTCTTTCCTAAAACGAAAAGGTGCACACACCACAAGTTTTAGAGGATAATTATTAAGTACCCTGTCTTGGAGTTTAGGGTTTGTAACTTATGATTCAAACTAAATTCGGTTATGACATGAGTTATCATTTACCAAAACCTACACCCTTCATAAAAGCTAACTAATCTCACTTTAACAATGCAATTAGTTGTGGATGTTAAAATTTTCCACATATCTTTTCTATGATTTTCATCTAGGTTTCTATGATTTTACATCTCGGTTGAAGCTAAAAAAATATCACTAAATGTAACATTAGTCACAACTGTAACAACCCGTCCCGGAATTGTCGTACGGCGGACGTGAAATGACGAAAATGCCCCTAGGCATAAAATAAGGTACGTGTGTGATTTTGCTTGGGTGTTTGGTTATACTTGGACCACACACACACACACACACATTCACACCCTTCCTATCTCTCACTCCTGTGCTCTCTCTCTCTACCTCAGACTCTCTCTCTCTCCCTCTCGGTTCTTGTACGGACGAACCTAAATCCTCCCTAAACCTGGCAGATCGAGGACGTGAAGTACCCCATCGTGTTCCTGAGGTCCATACGAACACATTGGTACAGGTTGCAGGTAAGAAAGCCTTCAAAAAACCCGAGTTCTCATAACCTCAGAATTTGTCACTATTCATGCTTACGTAAAACCTTGTGTTTTTGGAGATTTGAAGCTTATAGGAAGTTTATTGAGGTCCTAAGGAAGCTCAGAGTGCTTCGTTGGAAGAAATTGGACGTCGGAATAGCGAGATCGGGAAGTTTCATTTTGGCCAGAATTATCGAGGTTTTTTCCGGCGAATCCCCGGCGAGTTGGGGGTCGAGTTAGGTATGGATGTGTTCATCTTTGTCAGATCTTCATTTTGGTATAAAGTACGTAGAACATGGTGCAAAAATGAGTGAGAAACCATAGTTGGAAATTTTTCCAGAAACCGGCGAACAATCGCCGGCGACCGGCGACTCGCCGGAGAAGAAGGAGAATATTTCGTCAGTTTTGACGGAATATGCTGACGCCGTTAGTTAGTTTGGACGGATTCCGTTAGGTTTTAACGAAATATTCCTAACGGCGTTACTGTACAGTTACACATGCCAGGCATGTGGTCGCGCATGGCCGGCGCGTCTGGTCGTACCTTGGCCGGCGCGTGGCTGCGCGTAGGTGGTCGGAAAATTTTTCTAAAAATATGGGGATGTTCCTGAGATTGTGTAGATCACAGTGGTATATTCATATACCCAAATTGAGCAATGTATGAGAAGTTATTTCTAAGGTTTCGATTATGTGCGTTAATTAACGTTATTTTCAGTTACTTCTCATATAGGCGAGACCTATCCGGAGGACGAGCGTAGCTAGACTAGGCACGGGGGCTACGACCCGTCTACTTACCAGTGAGTGGGCATTTGCTTTCCGTATATACCTCTATAAATGAGTTTTTCCCAGAAAATCAGTTTAAATGAAATGTGATATGAAATGCGATATGAAATGCCATGCATAGTATCTATTTATTTATTATGCGTTATTGATTACTTATATTGATGTTGGTGCTGAGGACGCACAGGTAAGTGCCAGGTAAATTTACTTACTAGTTGTTGAGAACGAATGATGTGATGTGATGTGATGTGATATGATTAGAGCTCATAAACCTGCACACTGATATTAGTGCTCCCGCCCAGAGAGGGGCTCAGTCCTTCACGTGTTGTTCACCTCCCGCACTGTATGCTCGCCTTGGATCCAAGTTAGGTGCTCAATCCTGTCGAATAGGCCACTATAGGTGGGTTCGACTCGTAGGTGACCCGCGATTTATCGCTCAGTCTTTACGTGATCGTAGCACATATTAGTTATTTATCAGTGATGTTGTGCAGACCACTACAGGTGGTATTGATGTGTGTGCAGGGTATATATATATGATGATATGATTGAGATGAGTATGAGCTATGTGATACGAGAATATTATGAGCTATATACAGCCGAGGGCTGAGATGATTATTTAGTATTCAATCACATTCACAGAGTTATGCTTTGGCATTCACTTATGATACTTTGGCATGGCATATACATACTTTCATACATACATATTTCCAGCAGGATTTTGAGAATTATATAAATGAGTATATACTTTATTTCTGGGAAATTATACAGGTTTTACGGCGAGGGGTTATAACTTTTGAGAAAAGAAGGTTTTGAAAAGATTTGTTTCTGACCTACTCAGTTTTCTGTTTTTCGCCCCTTCAGGTATTAGGTAGTGTTCGTTGGTGGCATACGAGGAGCTCATCGGACGTTCTGACAGAATTCACTTATGTAGGACCACCTTCGAGTGTTATTTCCATTCAGTAATTCTGCTTGACTGCACGTAGACTTTTATGCTCTGTATTAGTGAAATTCACACTTCTTGTACACTAGTATTGCTAGTGTTTCAGTTTTAATTGACCCGTAAATTCTATATTATATTGCTTCCGCACTGTGCACATGCTTACGTCACTCTCACGTGACGGCCAACACGCCCCTCTTTCAGGTCGGGGTGTGTCAACAACTACTTTTGATTTTGAAAAATATATAACGAAGTTTATTTGTCTGAGTATTTGGGGTCACTTTTTGTTGGAGGGAAGCTTCTCTGTGGTACTTCCTAGTTATTCCACAAAAGTCTCTGCTGGATCTGAGCCTGGAATATGAGATGTTTGACTCAACAAATAGTATCCTATCGATATACAAAGCTGCTCCCACTCTCTAAAATGATCTGTCGAATTGACTAATACATTCTTTTTGAACTTAATTTCTTTAATTTTGTAGACATAATAGATATTATAAACAGTGTTTAAAAAGTACGTTGTGATATAAACGAATGACACGTGGTCAAATAGTGAACTGTCATGAACAATTGACACTTAGAGAAATAGTAACATGAAAGAATCTGTTCAAATAATAAGTACGAATGACCAGATAAGTTAGAATTAAAGGTCAAGAATTCAATTCCCTACCACCGTAATTTAAAAAATATTGTCAAGCACGCGAATTCAATTCCTTTTGAGTTGTTAATTTATAGATATTTGGAATTGATGAGTGATGAGTTTGATATCGGCCGTCCAAGTTAACCTTTGTCCCATCTTTTTCTCTTCTCACAAAGTTCGGGTGGGTGAGATTATTGACGTGGTCCATTTCTGAATTCTCGAATGTACCGTTGTTTTTTTTTTTTTTGTTTTGCTTGTGTGTAGTTAATGGGAAAATATTATATCATATTAACGAATTTCATTAATTTAATTATTATCTACGTACGTCATGCATGGAAACTTCTTTCTATTTTTGTAAAGCTGCATGGAAACTTCTTTGGTAGTATAATAAGCTACAAAAATCACCTCTACTCTGTTAGGGCCAGTTTTGAGATTTTTAATTTTATTAGGTTCTTGTATATGTATACATGATATCATATTTTAGAGTCCTTATGCGCGCAATGACACCTATTGTACTTGTCAAAAGTGCGTTGTTGTATGAACAACTAACACATTAAAATAGTGATATGAGAAAATCTCTGTACATAGTGAATACAATTGACAAAATAAGTTAGAATTAAAGAGTTATAAAGTCAATTTCCTGTCATCGTAACCTAAGAAATATTTTCCATCGTGCGAATACCACTCATTCGTACATGATTGACATTAGCTAATAATTATGATTAGAGTGGCAAAAGAAAAAAACCATTCACTCCTTTAATATAGACACCTAAATATAGGTCATTTGATTCAACATTAGGTTGTGGTTGATCCAACATGTGAAACTTTCCTATATTTCTCACACTGCCATTAAAACGAGGGCTGCGGAAGAACACATTAATGCGTAAAGCAATTAATTTTCCACCAAAAGTTATGTTTAAGCAATAAAATATGACTCTTTTTTCCTAACTTCTTAAATGCAGAAAAAGATTTATATGACACAAATAAACATGGCTAAATTTTTGTGTACACGTGTCAGTTAAGTTGTCTCATCACTTGGCGAGTTTATTCTTGCTTTGACACACTCCGACCGAGATCGGGACGTGCTGGCCGTCACATGAGCGTGACGTAACCATAAGCACAGTGCGGAAGCAAGATTAATAAGGGAAATACGAACAAATTAAAACCGAGCAACTAGCAATCCTAGTTAAGATAGCATGCTAGTGTGAGAATAAGTGTGAATTACACAACCAGAGCTTAACTAGCCTAAGTGCAGTCAAGCATAAAAGCACTAATTAAACAACACCCGAAGGTGGTCCTACATGAATGATGTCTGTCAGAACCTTCGTTGAATCCTCGTAAGCCACCAACAAACGCTACCTAATACATGGAGGGGCGTAAAACAAATACGTGAGTGGGCAAAAACAAAGGTTTTCTAAAATCATACGATATCAAAAACGCTATCCCCTCGCTGGAAAACCTGTATAATTCCTAGAAAATAGGATACATATATATATGTATATAAATATAAATCAAAACCATGCTCAATATATCCAAAACCACATAAATATATGTATGCCATGCCCAATGCCTCATAATATCACAAATGTAAGCCAGGTGATGCAATTCAATATAACTTATATACTAGCCGAAGTTACTTGACGTGATCTATACGGCGAAATCTAGAGCTCATTTTAATCATATCTCAATTTCTTATCTCATCACATAATTCATCATGTCTATACGTCACATATCTCATCATATCTCATCATGTATATACATATCTGCACATGAGTTGGAACCACCTCACGTGGTTTGACTGACAAGACTGGGTATAAATAATAATACGCTCTAGTGCTATGATCACGTGAAGACTGTGCGAATATTCGCGGGTCACCTATGAGTCGAACCCACTTATAGTGGTCTATACGATAGGACTGTGCACCTAACTTGTATCCAAGATGAGCGTGTGGTGCGGGAGGTGAACATCACGTGAAGGACTATGCCCCTAACTTTGGGTGGGAGCATTAATACCGGGGTGCATATTAATGAGCTCAATATGCATCACAACATCACCATTCATTTCATAACTATTACCAGCATGATATACTCACCTGTAGCTTACCTGGGTCACCGCAGCACCATGCACCAATATGCATAATTATGATAATGCATATGCTAATACATAATACGAGCATGACATGGCATTTCAAATCACATTTCCTTTAAAACACGTTTTCTGGGAAAAACGTCAAGTGTGTATATATATACATATATACATATATACTAAAAACAAAAGCCCACTCACTGGTACGTAGCTGGGTTGTAACCCCCGTGCCTAGCCTGGTTACGCTCGTCCTCCGGATAAGTCTCCCCTATATGAGAAACAACTATATAGGCATTAATTTAAAGCACATAAACAAAACTAGGTAATAACTTCTCATACAATGCTCAAATTGGGTATATGAATATACCACCGTGATCTACACAACCTCACGAACATCCCCATATTTTTAGAAAAATTTTCCGACCACCCACGAGCCGCCATGCACAGGCTAAGGCACGGCCCTACGCGTCCCCACGCGTGGCCACATGACAGGCACACTGACGGCGTCAGTCAACGCTGTCAGGTATATACCGGGCAATATTTCGTTAAGTCCTAACGGAATCCGTCCAAACTAACTGACGGCATCGGAATATTCCATCAGACTTGACGGAATATTTCATCGTCTCTTACCTCTGAACTCCGACGACCGTCGCCGGCGCCGGAAAACTGGGAGATTTTTTAAACTGATATCTCGGCCATTTTTTGCACCATTTTTCCCGATCTTTCTACCAAAATGAAGTATATGAAGAATAGAACAAGTTTATACCTCTTTCAAGCCTCAAAACCACGAGATCTCATCGGGAAAAATCGAGAAAAACCCGACCAAGCTTTGACCTCTCGATTTCGACGTCCAAAACCACCCAACGAACTTCTTCGAGCCTTTAGAGGGCCTCCCAAAGCTCCCTGTGAGCTCAGAATTTCCAAAAACACATGATTTCACGATTGCATGAATAATACTCAAAAGCAGAGTTATGGTTTTGACGTGAAAACGAGGGAGTTCTTACCTGAAAATGGTACCTTTGAACTCGTATGGTCCTCATGAACACAATGGTGACCTTAGAATCCTCGATCCGCCACGATTCAAAGGGTTTTGGGTTTGAGTCCGTACGGGAGAGAAGAGAGAGAGTGCGAGTCCGATAGAGAAGGAGTACGGGAGTGAGAGATAAAAAGGAAGTTTTGGGAAGGTGTGTGTGTGGTACTCACACTTACACATCACCAAAACTACAACCATAACGTTAGAAAATGTCCAAGTCCCAAATAATCCAATGTTCGAGGGCAATTTAGTCTTTTCACACCGATGATACAAAAATTTGGGATGAGCTGTCACAACCTACCCTCCTTATAAAATTTCATCCTCGAAATTTACATAACCAAAAACACCCACTAGTACTAAAAAAAACAACCTTGGATACATCTCCCTCATCCATTCCTCTGTTTCCCAAGTAACTTCTTCTACTGAATGGTTCCTCCACAAAACTTTCACCAAGTGCACTGTCTTATTTCTCAAAACCTTTTCTTTCCAATCCAGAATAGTCACTGGTTCCTCATTATACGTAAAATCCGGACTAATTTCCAATGGTTGAGGAGGTATCATATGTGAAGGATCTGCAACATAATGTCGAAGCATCGAAACATGAAACACATTATGTACCTTAGACAGTTCAGAAGGCAACTCAAGCCTATAAGCAACTTCACCAACTCGTTCGATGATCTTGTAAGGTCTGATGTACGTAGGGCTCTGCTTACCCTTCTTCACGAACCTTACTACTCATTTCCATGGTGATAGCTTCAGAAATACCAAATTACCAACTTGATACACCCTGTCAGTGGCATGATTGTCTGCTAAGCTTTTCTGGTGATCCTGGGCCACTTTCAGGTTAGACTTAATTACGTGAATGTTCTAAGTAGTCTCTTCCACAATCTCAGGGCCCACTAGCACTCTTTTGCCAACCTCTGACCAACATAAGGGTGTACGACAAGCTCTGCCATAAAGCGCCTCAAAGGGTGTCATCCCAATGCTAGAATGATAACTGTTGTTGTAGGCGAATTTCATTGAATCCAACTTTGCTTGCCAATTATCACCAAACTGAAGTACAAAAGATCTTAGCATATCTTTTAAAATTTGAATCGTCCTCTCAGATTGACCATCTGTTTGAGGATGATATGCTGTTCTATATAGTAATTTTGTACCAAGAACTTCTTGAAAAGCTATCCAAAACTTAGAAGTAAACCTAGGATCTCAATCTGAAATAATACTCACAGGAACTCCATAGTACTTTACAATCTTCGTGATGAACAATTCAGCTAACTTGTTCAGAGAATACTTTTCCCTTACTGGAATGAAGTACGCTGACTTGGTAAGCCGATCTCCAACCACCCAAATGCCATCATAACCGTTCCGTGTACGAGGAAGCTTGTACACAAAATCCATAGTAATATTTTCCCATTTCCACTGTGGAACGGGAAGTGGCTGCATCAATCCAAACGGCTTCTTCCTTTCAGCTTTGACCTGCTGACAAACTGCACACCTACAGATATACTCTGCAATTTCCCTTTTCATATTTGGCCAATAATAAAATGGCCTAATGGTATGATACATTTTAGTTCATCCTGGATGCATGGCATATGCTGAAATGTGTGCCTTATCAAGAATTGCCTTCTTTAACTCCTTATTATTTGGCACGTACATCCTATTCTCCTGCATAAGCATGCCATCCATTTCTCTAACTCTGAGATCTTTCTTTTTCCCTTGATTCCTCAAATGAATTAGCTCTTGAATCTCTTCATTATTCATCTGAGTCTTGGAAACTAGCAAGTAAGGCTTCTTCTTGTTCTGCCACAGCTTCTTCTTATTCTTTCAATTCCAATTTCACTCCAGTAGACCTCAAATCTGCAAGAAAAGAAACACAAGAAGCATACAAAGCATTGATCCGACCTTGGGATTTCCTACTCAAAGCATCAGCCACTACATTAGCACGTCAAGGGTGATACTCAATCGTGCAATCATAAACACTAAGTAACTCTAACCACCTTCGCTGCCTAAGATTAAGCTTCTTTTGGGTGAAAAGATACTGAAAACTCTTGTGATTTGTGAAGATTCTACACTTTTCACCATACAGATAATGCCTCCAGATCTTCAAGGCAAAGATGATAGCTGCTAACTCCAAATCATGAGTAGGGTAGTTCATCTCATGAGACTTCAACTGCCTCGAAGCATGAGCAATTACTCTACCATGTTGCATCAGAACACAACCCAGGCCATTCAAAGAAGCATCGCTATAAATCTCAAAGTTACCACTATCATCAGGAAGTGCCAAAACCGGAGCATGAGTGAAACAATGCTTAAACTGCTGAAAACTCTGCTCACAATTCCTATCGCACTCAAATTTAACTTCTTTCCTAGTCAACCTTGTAAGTGGTAAAGCAACAATTGAAAAGTCCTTAACAAACCGTCGATAGTAACCTGCTAAGCCAAGGAAACTCCGTACCTTGGTGACGGTTCTTGGCTGCTCCCAATTCTCTACAGCTGCTACCTTATGAGGGTTTACCAAAATACCTTGAGCTGAAATTACATGTCCCAAGAATGCCACTTCATTTAACCAAAACTAGCACTTGCTAAATTTAGCATACAGTTGATGTTCCCTCAATTTCTTCAGCACTAGAGTGAGATGTCAAACATGATCTGATTTCATCTTAGAATACACCAAAATGTCATCAATAAAGACAATGACAAATCTATCCAAGTATTGCTGAAATACCTTATTCATCAAACCCATGAAAGCTGCTGGTGCATTCGTTAATCCAAATGGCATCACACAAAACTCATAGTGACCATAACGAGTTCTGAATGCCGTCTTAGGGACATCTTCACTCTTAATCTTCAGCTGATAGTATCCTGACCTTAAGTCAATCTTTGAGAACACATAAGCACCTCTGAGTTGATCAAATAGATCGTCTATATGCGGCAATGGATAACGGTTTTTAATTGTTACCCGATTCAATTGCCTATAATCAATACACAACCTTAAGGTACCATCTTTCTTCAGAACAAATAACACTGGGGCTCCCCAAGGTGACGAACTAGGCTGAATGAAACCTTTATCAACCAACTCTATAACTGAATCTTCAATTCTCTTAACTCCGCATGAGCCATTCTATGTGGAGTTAAGGAAATAGGATCCGTACCTGGAAGTAAATCAATGGTGAACTCCACATCTCTGTCTGGCGGTAATCCAGGTAAATCCTCAGGAAAGACGTCCGGAAAATGTCTAACCACCTTTACATTCTCCACACTAATAGGAGCAACATCATTCAATACTAAGTGAGCCAAGTACCCCTAACAACCTTTCGTTAACAACGTTTTGGCTCTCACAGCTGAAATAATACCATGCCTCAATCCGCTAGGCTTACCAAAGAATGTAACCTTAGGTAATCCAGGACGATGGAAGGTCACTGATTTCCCGTAACAGTCAATCTTGGCACGATTGTAATGCAATCAATCTGTGCCTAAAATAACATCAAAATCCACAATGTCTAAAGGAGTAAGGTTAGCTGGCATAACCACATCCTCCACTAATACGGGACAACCTGGGTAAACATAATCTACATAACACTTCTCCTCTCTAGGCATTGCAAACTCTAACTCATACCCAAGGGGTGTAGATTGAGGTTGAGTCAACTGAGCAAATGTATGAGAAATCACAGAATGTGTAGCACCGCAATCAATCAACACTTTAGCATAATAACCAAGAATATTTAACATACCCATGATTAAGTCAGGATTGTTCTGAGTATCCTGAAGAGAAATGTTATGGATAAGTCCCTGAGCTTGTTGTCTTCTTCCTCGACCTCTGCTGGCATGAACACCTCTGCCCTGCGAACTACGTCCCTGACCGGACTGATTGTGCTGCCTTGACGATCCAACACTACTAGCAACAACATCCACCTGCTGAGGTTGTACTCCAGACTGCCACTGCGATCCACTAGCTGAAAACTGCTGACCGTAGCCACTATGCTGATAAGGCATATAACCCCCTAAAAACTGGCCATAACCACCTTGCTGATAAGGATCCTGAGGGTACTGATACTGTCCTGAAGGATAAGGAATTGGATCCCCCTGAAAATGATAAGTGCTACCACGACTTGCCTGCACATAACCACTAGGTCCTGAAAACTGCTGGGTCGAAGCTGGCGATGGCATAAAGGGGCTGCTGAGGCTGCTGGGGCCTCTGCTGATTCTGAGGGCAATACCTAGACAAATGTCCCATTTGTCCACAAGTATAACACCCGCTACTACCTCGACGGCACTCTCCAAAATGTCGATTATTGCATCTACGACACAAAGGAGCACTAGCACCACCTGAATCTCTCTGCCTTTGAAATCTCGGGCCTTCAGTAAATCTACCTCCTTGCATTTGGCCCATGGCACTAAAATCTCCACTGAAAGAACTCGAGCTTGTGCCACTTTTCTTAAAACTCTGAGTCTGGCGAGGTTCTTTAGATGAATGTCCTTTACCTTTATCATCCATTCTCTGACTCTTATCATTTTCTTCCTCTTCCTCACTATCACTGGGCAATTTCTCTGAGTCTTCAACCCTCAACAAAATCTCATAGAACTCATGGTAAGTATTACGCCATTTTTTTTAGTACCCAAAATAAAACAGCATAACATCTCAACCGGATTAGCAGCAACATCCGGATGATAACGAGACAAGTCAGTGAACTTCCTGTAATACTCATTCGCTGACATCTTCCCCTGTTTTAGACTGGTAAACTCTTGCTTCTTACTGTCAATGTAGGCTAGAGGAATAAATCTTTTCATAAATAAACTCTTGAAAACTTCCCAATCAACTGCTTCTTCTCGAGTTAACGCTCGAGCCTCCAGTTCCCACCAGGATGCAGGTTCCTTACCTAAGAACCAAGTAGTCGTCTCAACCCATCTATCAGAAAGAAGATTCCCTTGACTTTGCATTACCTGGAAGGTCTTCCCCACATGATTAAACCATTTCTTTGCGCCTTCAGGCCCTTCATTTTCCACAAAATTATACAACTTCAAATTGTATACAGCCTCAAGAGGAGTCCTCTAAGCAGGACGTAACGCAGATGGTATAGCATTGGCTATAGCTTCCCCTAACTGAGAAATATCGGGGAAACTAGGTTTAGCTGAACGACATGGCTCTCTACGAGGTGGCATAGTTCTGACAGAAAACACCAGAAACAATTAGGGAATTCACAAGATATGCAGGACTGCAACCTAGAGCTTTGATACCAAACTGACACTCCCCAACCGAGATCGAGGTGTGCTGGCCGTCACGTGAGCGTGACGTAACCATAAGCACAGTGCAGAAGCAAGATTAATAAGGGAAATACGAACAAATTAAAACCGAGCAACTAGCAATCCTAGTTAAGATAACATGCTAGTGCGAGAATAAGTGTGAATTACACAACCAGAGCTTAACTAGCCTAAGTATAGTCAAGCATAAAAGTACTATTTATACAACACCCGAAGGTGGTCCTACATGAAGGATCTCTGTCAGAACCTCCGTTGAATCCTCGTAAGCCACCAACAAACGCTACCTAATACTTGGAGGGGCGCAAAACAAATACGTGAGTGGGCAAAAACAAAGGTTTTCTAAAATCATACGATATCAAAAGCGCTATCCCTTCGCTGGAAAACCTGTATAATTCCTCGAAAATAGGATACATATATATGTATATAAATATAATTCAAAACCATGCTCAATGTATCCAAAACCACATAAATATATGTATGCCATGCCCAATCATAATATCACAAATGTAAGCCAGGTGATGCAATTCAATATAACTCATATACTAGCCGAAGTCACCTGACGTGATCTATACGGCGAAATCTAGAGCTCATTTCAATCATATCTCAATCTCATATCTCATCACATAATTCATCATGTATATACGTCACATATCTCATCATGTATATACATATCTGCACACGAGTCGGAACCACCTCACGTGGTTTGACCGACAAGACTGGGTATAAATAATAATACGCTCTAATGCTACGATCACGTGAAGACTGTGCGAATATTCGCGGGTCACCTACGAGTCGAACCCACTTATAGTGGTCTATATGACAGGACTGTGCACCTAACTTGGATCCAAGATGAGCGTGTGGTGCGGGAGGTGAACATCACGTGAAAGACTATGCCCTTAACTTTGGGTAGGAGCATTAATACCGGGGTGCATATTAATGAGCTCAGTATGCATCACAACATCACCATTCATCTCATAACTATTACCAGCATGATATACTCACCTGTAGCTTACCTGGGCCACCGCAGCACCATGCAACAATATGGATAATTATGATAATGCATATGCTAATACATAATACGAGCATGACATGGCATTTCAAATCACATTTCCTTTAAAACACGTTTTCTGGGAAAAATGTCAAGTGTGTGTATATATATACATACTGAAAACAAAAGCCCACTCACTAGTACGTAGCTGGGTCGTAACCCCCATGTCTAGCCTGGTTATGCTCGTCCTCCGGATAAGTCTCGCCTATATGAGAAACAACTGTATAGGCGTTAATTTAAAGCACATAAACAAAACTAGGTAATAACTTCTCATACAATGCTCAAATTGGGTATATGAATATACCACCGTGATCTACACAATCTCACGAACATCCCCATATTTTTAGAAAAATTTTTCGACCACCCACGCGCCGGCTAAGGCATGGCCCTACGCGCTCCCACGCGTGGCCACGTGACAGGCACACTGACGGCGTCAGTCAACGCCGTCAAGTATATATCGGGGAATATTCCGTTAAGTCCTAATAGAATCCATCCAAACTAACTAACGGCGTCGGAATATTCTGTCAGACTTGACGGAATATTCCGTCGTCTCCTACCTCTGAACTCCGATGACCGTCGCTGGCGCTGGAAAATTGGGAAATTTTTTAAACTGATATCTCGGCCATTTTTGCACCATTTTTCCCAATCTTTCTACCAAAATGAAGTATATGAAGAATAGAACAAGTTTATACCTCTTTCAAGCCTCAAAACCACAAGATCTCGCCGGGAAAAATCGAGAAAAACCCGGCCAAGCTTTGACCTCTCGATTCCGACGTCCAAAACCACCCAACGACTTCTCCGAGCCTCTAGAGGGCCTCCCAAACCTCCCTGTGAGCTCAGAATTTCCTAAAACACACGATTTCACGATTGCATGAATAGTACTCAAAATCAGAGTTATGGTTTTGATGTGAAAACGAGGGAGTTCTTACCTGAAAATGGTACCTTTGAACTTGTATGGTCCTCATGAACACAATGGTAACCTTAGAATCCTCAATCTGCCACGATTCAAAGGGTTTTGGGTTTGAGTCCGTACGGGAGAGAAAAGAGAGAGTGCGAGTCCGAGAGAGAGGGAGAGAGAAAGGAAGTTTTGGGAGGGTGTGTGTGTGGTAGTCACACTTACACATCACCAAAACTACAACCATAACCTTAGAAAATGTCCAAGTCCCAAATAATCCAACATTCGAGGGCAATTTAGTCTTTTCACACCACGATACAAAAATTTCGGACGGGCTGTCACATGCTTACTATTCTAACTCCGAGAAGTCTCACCACTATTTCTATGATTTAGGCTTGTAACTGGTTTTGTGCCCCTTATAACTATATAATCTAATCTCACATTTATAAAATTCAAAAAAATCATAATATAATCTAAATCTAATCCATATAAACTTTATTTTAAGAGAAGGACTTATATGAAATAAGTTTACTGTCACATAACATTCTTAACTAATAATATATTTTCATGTGTTAATTTTCTTCCATTAAGAAATGTATTACTAGTCTGAAACGTCATGTGACGACAAACTTATTTCATATAAATTATTCTCGTACGTCGGTGTTTTATAATTTTTCGTTTGTTTGCTTGGCGACAAGAAATAGACTCTCGAATGTGTTTCAAGCAAAGAGTTCTGTGTACCATCACTGTACGGCCTGTCAGACCAATAGGATTTGTTTGAATTAAGATTAGGAACAACACTTGGCTTCAGCAGTCACTAGACTCGGCAGTTTTTGATACGATACGATGACATGATACGAAAATAATGGGTTTCGGGTCAACACGATAACTAATCGGGTCATTATCGGGTGACCCGATAAGAACCCGTTAATAACGGGTTCTTAACAGGTATACACGTGGGTAACACGTGAGTAACCCGTTTCGACCAGTTAAGAAAAAAATTATTTTGATAATTTTAAAGTTTAATTACTAAAAGATTTATTATAAAAATACAATAATGGCCATATTAATATATACAATATATTCTATATAAAATATACAGTTTTGTATTATTATTCTATATAAGTTAAAAAAAAAAGTTTTAGTCATTATTTATTTTTATTATGAGAGTTCCTTATTATCATTATTAGGATAAATTTTACTTAACACGTTGTTGTCCAAAATTAAAATAAACTAGTATAGCATTTGTATAGGCAAGAACTAAGAAGACATACATACAAGTATGAAAAATGTGAAAGAATATATAAACATTCGTGATTCATCATTATTCCTCCACGAGTAGATAATGGTTACACTTACATTATCATTTAGATTTTTAAAATCCTCCAAACCCTCATGAATAATGTTTTTTATCTGAGGGCAAAATTAATAAAATTAATAATAATTATTGTAGAAGTGTAAAAAATGTAAAAAAAAATATACAATCACTCATAGTGACAAGCTTTACAACTTTTATGAAGGGGGTCAACTTCAAAATCCAACTCTATAATCCATAAACCTTAAATTTATATTTAACCGTCGATTGTCATTTACGTTTTATTCTTCTTACTGAATTTCATTTTTAAAATTTTCTTTTTTGAAAACATGATCATCTGGCAGATGTAAAAAGATTAATGGTTCAGATCTTTGATATCACGTTTCGATATTTAGGTTAACTGAAATATGAGTCAATGTCATATAGTTTGTAGAAACTTTATAAACATCAAGCAATATTTTCACTAACCGTAAAACTCTGAATATAATATCAACGATCCAAACCGTTCATCTTCCTGCATCCTCTAATAGATCATGTTTTCAAAAAACAAAATTTGAAAAAACAAAATTTGATGAGAAAAATGAAGCGTAAATGTAAACAACAATCAATGGTTAAATTTTGATATATGATTATAGTGGCGAATTTTGAAGTTAAGATCTTCACGAAAGTTGTAAAGCTTGTCATTACGAGCGTTTATATATTTTTTCTATATTTTTTACACTTCTACATTAATTAAAAAACTATGAAAGACTTTATTTTTGGATATGACAATATGATATGTATATACTTATTTAGTATTATATTTTTCATTTGATTATTTATTGGTTTAAAATATATTTTCCTTAACGGGTAACAGGTCGGGTCATATTACTTGTTAATATTATCGGGTCAATTTCGGGTCGGGTCATTTTACCTGTTTATTTTAACGGGTGTTATACGACACGATCCGTTAAGATATCGGATATGACACGAAAACGACACGAACACGGAAAACACGACACGAATGCCAGGTCTAGCAGCCACTCCTGCTTACACCCAATCACAGATGGACAGATGTCCAAGTTTTGATTACCTGTCCATCCGGAATTAGATGTAAGTAGAAGCTCGTGCACAACCTTTCAACAACCAATTATTTTCCTAAGATTAGATTCGACTCTACGACCAACAGCTCTAGCTGTAGGTTGTAACTTTCTGCAAAAGCACTTTTTTTATTCTGACCGAAGCGAATGACCAAGGTGTCTCGAACGTGTGTTTTTTTTTTTTGTCCAACGCGATTGTTTTTGTAAAGCACCGACGTGACAACTCACACACTCGGATATGCATAGTATTTGGTAAACCAATTAACGAAATTATTTTAATATACATAGCATTGAATAATATGACAATGAATAGTTGAGATTGAAAGTAAACGATTTAAACAGTTATGAAAATTAAACCTAACTGCTCAAATATTCATACAATTGAATGATATGTAGCATTAAAATCACACTCACAAATCAAAGAAGAAAAAAATATGGACTTGGAAATTTCAAGAGGAAACTTGTAAACTGGTGAGTATCTGAGTACACATATGACATGATTAATGGTCTTCTCTTCTAGTCATTTGATTGTTAGTAAAATTTTACACTAAAGGGTGACAGATTCGGACTAAACCGCACGAAGAACCAACCATAATAATTTTTTTTTTTATCAAACTTGCAATCCACATAATTCAAAATTAAAATATTCCACTTACAAGTGAAAAGAAATAACACTAGACAATACTACGAAGTGCTTTTGTTTTTCTAATGCAAGCGATCTACAAGTTCATAATTAAGTACTATTAGCTGCTTGAGCAATATATTCTTTGTTGCACCTCCTACAACTTTTTTATTTCATTTATTCATTCTGCACATAACGGAAGACATAGCACAAAGCTGAGCGCAGTGACGTTCTAGAATTCATATAACCAACCCCATATAGTGAGATTAGGCTTTGTTGTATCCATTCTGCACATAAGTTATCTGAAGTTAATGCATTGCCTTGCACAAGGAGTTGGCCAGTTTAGTGATTACAATTAATGTTGTTGATTGCCCAGAAAGCAATCTTTTAGTTCAGCTCATGTGGAAGACCAAAAACCACAAAGCTCAACAAATGCCCTAAATCTTGGGGCGTCTCTAATTGGTTCGGTGTCCGTCACCTCGAGGACATCCGAGAATATGGTTCGGTGCACCAATTCTATATTTTAAGTCATTCAAAATGTGATAATATGTATTCAAAACTATAGTAACATTAGTCGTTTATGTGCATGTTATTTATAGTGATGTAAGCATGCCTGGCCATGCATAGGGTCTATATGCCCATTACCAAATTTTAATGTGTCAAATAGCACTATATTAAACGGAAACAAAAAACTGATAGGGTCTATGAGTCTATAGTGTAAGAGTTTTACTCCTAATGTGAGTAAGACCAAACTATATTGAGTGTGTGTTTTGATATGCAAGTAATTAGACAAATATTAGTATTAGATTTATATATTTAGTTACAATTAAATAGTATAGAGAGAGAAATTAATTGAACTCGTTTTGACTTAAGAGGTGGTTAAAACCTCTTAGGAAACCGATAGCAACGGACTCCATTGTTGAATGTAATGCCATGTCAGCATAAGTGGTTAGTGATTGGAGTGCCATGTCAGCAAGGTTGTTGGATAAATCTGTTAGGAGTCGGTTATATGGTTAGATTAGTAGCTTAGCTGCTAAGTCTTGAGGTAGTATACATAACTGGTTTTAGCTATGCAATTGTAATCAATAAGGATCATCAATACAAAGATTTCTTTTCCTTCTCTTGTTTCTCTCTCAATAATTTCTTAAGCTTTTCTCTGGTCTTCTGGGTTCTTCGGCATTCCTGCAGAATTGTTATCATCCATAATAGGAAGAGGCAGTTGGCATCAAATATTAATATATGCACGTCTTTGGCCTCTTTCTCAAGTTAATAGAAGATCGAAGCACGAAATCATTCATAACGAGTTCTTCTGCAGGTACGAACCGATATTAATTAGGGTTTATAGGTGAATAGTCATTCTGACTAGCAGATCGTGGATTAATGGCTTTATTGGTTTCGATAGTTGCTCAGTGATGTCTACATAAATAATGCTTTCATATAGTTCACGTGCCCCTGGCTTAAATGAGAAATAGGCAGTCCTCGCTGCAAATTATTCCAACAATCCATGTTTAGCAGCAGAATTCTCACAGCTCAAAACAATTTATTTGTTACTTTTCCTTACCAAGGAGATTAGAATTTGATACAAGAACACTTTATCGCATATGGATTTATGACATGTTCTAGTTTCTTATGCCGATATTTACAATTTGACAAGATACAGATTCAGAAAATACTGACCCAAGTTGCTAGATGAAAGGGAAAAGGATGTACTCGGCATAGAAGAGATTCCAAATAAATCTGTAGTAGTTGCCAATTGCTTCCTGCAGAATATGCATTCAAACTTGTACAATCAGATGATGAACTAAACATTCTCTATCACGTTATCGGAATATTAAACATCGCAAAATAGTCGTGCTGAATTTCCGTATTCCAATTTGTACTACTTGATTTCATTAGACCATTTACCTTGGTGTAATTCGCTTTCTCGAGCACCCAAGTCTGAAAGCACATAAGAATAAAGTATTATGTACGAGTTTAACATTAGCCATAAGTTCATTCAATGTTTATTTATCTACGAAAGGGGCACACACTGTCATAAATGCCTATATGATGGGCTATAGTGGTAATCGGAGAGGTATGAAACCCAAGATACGAACCTGGAAAACTAAACTCAGTGCCAAGATTGCATGCATGGGTATCATTAAACTACGTCTGAATGCCTGCACCACAAGCAACTCAAGGACTTGAGAATTTTTGGGTCGAAGGACTTGAATGGCTTTCTGTCCAAAGTGCAAGGACGGCGCAATCATCTAAAGGTAAACTTCAAAGGGATGCATACTCACCTCCGGCATTAAACTTGCTGCGAATATGGAACCAACATAATTTAGCAGCAGAAGCCCAGAACCAAGGAACGCAATGTTTCTAACTCCGAGTTTTGTTGCAAACGTTGATATTTCAAACCTGCAATTGTACTAATTCAAATGAGTATTCGATGAGAGATGTAACATTAGGCTTCAAACAGAAAATATTGGCGTATTCAAATCTACAATTTTATGCAAGAAAAGTAACAAAATTAATTAAGCATATTAAGAAAATTGAGAATTCACTAATTCAGTGACTAACATCAAGTATGCTAATGCCTTTCCGGCAAAGTGGCACCTACTCACTATGCCAGTATGGGGTAGAGGGTCCAAGATTTAATGTGTGGTTCGTGTGTAAAATTAGTCAGACGGGAAAAAACAAAAGGAAAAAGGAGTTTTAACCATTCAAAAGTAACTTGTATAGATAAAAATTTACGCAGAGCAAGAATCAAATGAGATATCAGCAACCACAAAGTAGTTAGCCCTACAACTCACTTGCGGTCCCCCTCTACATCTGGAAGATCTTTTGTTATCGCAATAACCAAAGCAAACAATGTTACAAAAGTCGTGATAAATGCAACGGCCGAGCTGCAGATAGAATTTGAATTTCAGCATTAGTATGTACACAGCTAAAATATCTGAAGTACATAGCAAGATTCACAAGAAAATGCAAGATTAAAAGTAAAAATCTTCAGTTATTAGAGAAAGATCGCTTTCTGTTATCTGTCATAAGTCCATACTCAAGGGTCTAACTTCAAAAGCTCCTTTTTCAATCCTGTATAGTCCAATCTAATTTTGGAATCACACCATGGTCATCACTACGGTTTTATCTTATCTACGTGACGCAACGAAAAAGGGCAAGTAACACACCTCCACTCAAATTGAAGCCCAAGGGCAGCTCTAGTGGCATAATATACACCGAAATTGAGAAGGAAACCCCGTACCTGCAATAGTTATTTTGTTAATCTCTTGTGGCATCCCCATGCTGGAGAAACATATGAAAAAATAATATTTATTTCGCATATTTACAAAAGAGGTCATGGTAGCTATTTCCGCAACACCATAATAGCAACTACAGAAATCCCAATCCTTTTAAAAGTCTTTACTTTTCAGGTTCCTTGCAAGTAAGTTGTTTAATTCAGACACATTAATTATCAGACAATCATATTAGATTAAGCTATACTAGTTCAGTGAGAGAGTGTTACACTATAGTAGCATTAGATGCTTCAGCCATATAATAATGTCAAACTACTGTTTTGAGCATAATTTTCATATTTGGAAAACGGTTTTGTTTCACTTGGCTTCTAAAATAAATTACTTCCTTTTTTGTCACCCGCCACGGGCCTGCTACCCTCCCCTCTTTTCCACAAATTAAAAATAAAAACTTAATATTAGCTCTAATCTTTATTTGGACTTTTTAAGGATAGCCCATGAATTTCAAATTCCACATATACAATATCAAACGATTAAATTCTGAGTAGTACTAACTTTCGAATTCCAAAAAGAGTACATCATTCTATTGTTAGAATTAGACAAGGGGAGAAAATTAGCAATACCGTGGCAATTATAAGAAAAGCTGCAACAGGAAATCTCTTCATTCTAAGTGGAGGAACAGAATATATGGTGCCAAGGAAAAGACCAAGACAGTAAAGAGAAGTAATGAATGGCCCAAAGTTCAGTCCAACAATCAACAAGCCGGTCACCGCAAAAAATACCACCAAGAGCCAGGCTGATTTAACTGAAAGATCCCCAGCAGCGATAGGTAAATAAGGTTTGTTTACCCTGAAATACAACGAAAAAGTGGCAGAATAAGTTCAAAGAAACTAACAGGAAACAACTTTGATGGACAATATGTCACACAACAGGAGAACAACAGAATAGATGACAGTTTAGCAAAAGGTCAGTATCATCTGGCTCTTCAAAGAGTAAACAACACTTTCTTAACAAGAGTCTCTAAGTCTGATGATTGATATGCATCAACTATGAGTCTATGATGATTCAAGGCATCAATAACATTCTGATAAGGGCCAATTTGGGCAGGATCTTAAAAGAATAATAATAATGAGCATTAACCCTTTTGTGGTTGTTCGGAACTAATAATTTGAGTTAAGGCTGTATAAATGTGTGCGGCGTACTTGTCAATTTTGATATCGTAAATCTGATTGATGCCAACTATATAACCATTCCCACATAGTAGCGCAAAAAGACCAGAGAATGCCTTAAACAGCAGAGACCACTTTATCAGATTGGAGTTCTCAATCAATGCTCTTGTCACCAAAGCACTGTGGACAAAACAAAAAAGAAACTTGGTCAACTACAGAAGCACTGAGTCGGAATTTAAACTAGTTTACTAGCCAGTGTTCGCCGTGGTCATTTACTTACGTAGAACCCAGAACTGTCCCACGTATAGTATGGGGCCTCAGGAATCTCCAACAAGCATCTTTAAAATCTGAAACTTTGGTCAATACTGGATCAGATTCAGCAGCTCCAACTTGACTGCAGGCCTGGCCAGCATTCACTTTGACTTTAATGCCATAAGAAGACGCTTGAGTCTCATAAACTGATAGACTATAGTCTATAGTGTACAAAATTTGAATGCAACCGTGCATATGGAACCAAACCAATCACCAAATTTCCTTTTCTTCTACTTGCATTTTCTAGAGTAAAAAAAATAGGTTCATCAACTATCCCAAACTTCTAACCAGTTTTTGCTGCTTTGACATGTTCAGTATTAAGACTTTTTTCTCTTTGACAATGCGATACTCTATTCAAACCACTAACCCACATCCGTGTTCAACATGGATTAACAAACAAGTCAAAACTTCCAGTTCTGCTAACACCCACGGCTACATTTACATGGATTAAACTTCCAAATATATAACTATATATATATATACACACACACACACACACACACACACATATATATCTCTCTCTCTCTCTCACTAACTGGAGTAAAACTAAATAAACCCATCTGAAAAAAGAAACAAAAGATCAAATCTTTGTTGTGAATTTTGAGATTGGAATTGTTTAACAGCCACTGCCAAGAGAAACAGCCCAATTGGAGCAATTAAAACTTAAGAGTGGACAAATGCAGCATACCCAGATGGAATTTCGCCTCTTCCGGCAGCTAAGCAAGGATTTGGAGGTGCTTCTGGACACCCCAATTGAGTACAACTTTGTCCTGCAGCTTGAGAGAAAAGCAACCGATTTTGTAGTGGTGGGCCGAACAGAAATTGGAGGCAAAGAGGATGAGGTGCTGCACTGACGTTTTATAGCTGGGAACTGCAGAGAAGAGGAGCGAGCGAATGAAAGCTCCATGTCTGGGGACACAGAGAGAAAAGAGAGCAGGATAGGACTTGGAAACAGAGACACACGAAAAACAGGGGCGAACGACATGTCGTTTAAGCGCTCTACCATGTGAGCAGTGAGCTACATCCCCCCAACGTGGCCTTTTGTTGCTTTTACTTAACTGTTAATTGTGATAAAATCAAGGAACAAAATGCCGATAATATTGGCGATATTTCGTCGATATTATCGGTTTTTCACGGTACCGATATTTTAATTACTATCCAAATGGTTTTCGTCAAAATATCGCGATATTATCGATATTATCGATAATATCGTGATATTTCCGAAACTATCGCGATATTTTCGAAATTTGCTAATCGGAGAAGAACGCCGAAGCTTCTACAGCTCCGGTCGACTGTAAAAGAATACCCTAGACTCTGATCTAGGTATCAAAATGAAATAGAAGACGAGATGAATGTTTTTATGTATTCCGTTTGCCGTGAAACGGTCGGAGGTGTTCGGAAAGTTCGTCGACACCCACGGCCTCGCCGGAGATGGGTGTGCCTAATCTCGAGCCGATTTCGTACCAAAAACCTTGCAAAAACATGATTTTGAACTTAAATTTCACATATAAGCATCAATCTAGAACAGAAAGAGGCAAACCCGAAGCTTACCTAACCGGAGAAATTCAAAACTCGCCGAAGTTCCTGCGTTCGCCGAGTTGCAGAGACGAGAAGGAGAGGGAGAAAGATGAGGTTGCTGATGATGATGGGTGTCTTCCTGAAGCAGGTGCGATGGTGTGCGTGTGTGTATGTGGGTCTCGGACCCTCGGTGCAGAGAGAAAGGAGAGAGACGGCGCCGACGAGGGAGGAGCAGAAGGCGATGTGGGAGAAGGATCGAGAGACCTTGGGTCTCTGTGCGTGTGTGTGGGAGATCTGTGTGTGTGTGTGTGTGTCTGTGGGAGAATGGAGAAGGGGGAGAAGGATCGAGAGAGAGAGAGAAGGATCGAGATGGGCTAGACTGTCTGCGTGTGATGTGTTATGTGTGCGCGTGTGATGTGTGTGTGCGTGTGTTGTGTGCGCGCGCGTGTGTGTGGTTGGGTCACTGACTCACCCGACAATTTTACAATCACTTTTTACAATTTCAGAAGGGGGACAAAAATAATAGTGCTTTCATAATGAAACCGTGTGCCACTGTGAGTCTGTGATATTCTTTCACATTCAAAACCGTGTGCCACTGTTTGTTATATTCTTTCACATTCTCAGAGGTGGAGTATCAAAGCCATTCAGAGCATTTTGCGTTTCTTCTTCTTCCCTTACCTCTTTCAAAGCCATTCCAGATCAATTCCAGAGCTTGAACACAAAGGGTTCCATATTTAAGGTAAGTTTAAAAACTTATATTTATATTATTGTAATTTATACAACAACAAAAAAAATTTTGTATGTTAATTTTTGTAATTAATTAAGTAATGTTAATTTTTGTAACTAATTAAGTAATGTTAATTTTTGTATGTTAATTTATACAACAACAAAAATATTATTGCAAGTATTAATTAATTAATACTTGCATGTTAATTTTTGTAACTAATTAAGTAATGTTAACAATTACATGTTAATTTTTGTAAGTAATTAAGTAATGTTGTATAATTATTCCCTAGGATAATTTTAATATGTTTAATGTTATTTATTATTTTATTAATATTAGGTTTTATTATCAAATTAGATTATTATTCATTAATATTAGGTTTTTTTTATTATCAAATTGGATTATTATTCATTAAATTGGATTATTATCAAATTGGATTATTCATTAAATTGGATTATTATTAAATTGGATTATTATCAAATTGGATTATTATTCATCACTATGTTTTATATTAGGATTATTTTTTTATCAAATTGGATTATTATTCATTAATATTAGGTTTTATTATTACATATTATTTTTATAATTACTTAAATTTTTACAATCATTTTCTTTACTTCGTATTTAATTCTTCTGTAGAATAACTTTATTATTTAGGTTCTCTTATATAACCGTCATCACTACTATATTTTTTGGCCAAATAAAAATTGTCTAATTTTCATGAAAAATAAATATAGGTACGTTTAAGATGTCCAGTGGAGTTACTAAACGTGATCCAGCTTGGGAACATGGAGACCCAATAGACGGAAACAAACATGGCACAATTTGCAAATATTGTCATCGGGTAATGAAGAGTGGCGGAGTGACACGACTTAAGTACCATCTTAGTGGATTAGATCCAGCAAAAAATGTCCAACGATGCGATAATGTCCTCCCAGAAGTGAAGGCATTCATCAGCACATTATTAAAAAATAAAAAACAGCAAAAGGAAAAGATAACACATGGAATGGAAAATATTCGAGCTGGGCTACGAGGACAAGTCATTGGCGAAGCGGTTGACAGTGATGATGATGACGATGAAGACGAATGTGATCATGACATGGGACCTGAAGAACGACGCAGTTTGAAACAAGCATTACGTGCCTCCAAACAGTCAGCATGGGAAAGAGAACACCTTCATAAAATTCCTAATAGAGCACAAGGTTCCGGGACAAGTGGTGGTGCACAAATGAGACGGGGAGGCAGTCTTAGAGAATCACAACCAACACCACCAATAACCCCAAGTTTATATAAGTCATCCAAAGCACGTCAAAAGAGTGTTTGGAGTTATTTCACTGGAGGTAATGTGAAAGAGGGAATGGGGCGTCTAATTAGCAAGTTCTTTATCTATGAAAATGTCCCTGCTGAGAAAACATCATCACATCATTTCAAAAATATGGTAGTGGGATGTCAACAGGCCGGTGTTGGAGTACAACCTCCCACTCCCTATGAGATAAGAAACAAATATTTGGATATGGAGTATAAGGACATGGGCGAGTATGTTAACAAGTTGAGGTCAAAGTGGGAAACTAATGGTTGCACAATCATGTGTGACGGATGGACTGGCCCGACCAGATTGTCTATCATAAACTTCATGGTATACTCTAAGGGAAAGACAATTTTTTTGAAGTCTGTTGATGCTTCAGACCATATAAAGAACTACAAGTATATTTACAAATTATTGAGGGATGTAATCATGGAGGTTGGAGAGCATAATGTTGTCCAAGTCGTGACCGACAACGGTTCTGCATTTGTCAAAGCTGGAAAAAAGTTAATGAAGCATCATAATGTGTTTTGGACATCATGTGCAGCACATTGTATTGATTTCATGTTTGAGGCAATGGGGAAGAGAGATAATGTTGCTACTGTGGTAAAAAGAGCTAGAACGATCACAAATTATATTTACAATCACGGTTGGTTGTTGGCAAAGATGCGTGAATTTTGCAAAGGAGAAATTATTCGTCCAGCTACCACTCGATTCGCCACCAACTATATTGCATTAGACAGCTTACTTAAGAAGAAAGCAGGGTTGAAGCATCTATTCACTAGTGACGATTGGGCCAACCACAATTTGAGCCGCTCAAATGCAGGTCGTATGGTGGAAAGTATAGTGCTTGATCATGCTTTTTGGACTCAATCAGAACATGTGTGCCAAGTATTTGAACCTCTTTACAAAGTTTTACGGATCGTTGACACAGAAGTGTATCCTACTATGGGGGCAATATATGAGTTGATGCGTGTAGTGAAGGATGAATTGGAAAGAAAACATGGTGCAAGGTGGGTCATAAAGATAATTGAAGATCGATGGTATAAACATTATACCACGATTTGCATGCAGCAGGTATAAATTATGTCATAATTTGCAATTCATTTCTTTAGTTGCATAAGTATTATTTCTCTTATTAGAGTATGTGTTTCTTTGAACAACATATTATTTGAATCCTCGATACCAATACAGACCCGATGTTGGAGATGATGGTACCCTTATACGTGCTGTACATAATGTATACTCTAAATTAGACCCTGCATCACCAACAATTGGCCAATTTGGAAATGAGGTACACAATTACTTAAATTATAATAATTACTTTGTTGGATTAAACTAACACGATTTATTGAATTCAGCTAACATGGTTTAAAGATGCAAGAAGAACTTTTGGAGAACCATCATCAGTTGCTGCTCGAACAAAAATGTCACCTAGTGAGTGTAAACATATTTCACTATAAGTTTATAATAGAATTTGTTGGAGTTATTAGGCTTATCAACATTGTTTTTCATTATAGCTGAATGGTGGATCATGTATGGGACCGATGCACTAACTGTGAGAAAGTTAGCAATCAAAGTATTATCACAAACAGCTTCCTCATCTGCTTGTGAAAGAAATTGGAGCACATTTGCACTCATACACACAAAGCAAAGAAATAGGTTGGCTCATAGTAGGTTGGAAAAATTAGTTTATTGCTACTACAACATGAAGCTTCAAGTTCGAGATAAGGAAGCAGAAATAGATCATGTCGACCGTGGTGACCCATTAGATGTGTTTGATATTGTTGCTGAAGATGATGATACAGAGGGTAACCAACTTTATCAGTGGATTAGACCTCTTCATTTAGATGATGATGAAGGCAACCCAGCTCCTAGAGTTGCTGAAGAAGCACGTAATGAAGGGATAAATGTAGAAAGAGTATTAGAGGAGGAGGTGAGATCTAGCAATGCTGACTCTTTGGAAGAACTTTTGCGCCCAAGACCAAGAAACACTGGAATTCCACCTTCTTCCAATCCTACAGAACCACAACATCGTGTTGATACTAATGATAGCTCTAGTACAAGATCAGGAGCCTTACCTACCACCAGATGTGGGATTGATGAAGGATATAGTGGAGTTGGAGGTAGTGGTGGTGGATACGGAAACTATTATGGACCACCTCCCGGATTTAAGAGCCCCTTCACTGGTGAGGCAAACTTCACGCATGCAACACAGGATGATGACCATGGCAGTAGGCAGGCAGGACCAGGAATTGGTGCCATAGGGAATGACTATACTCGTAGAGAAAGAGGCAAGGGGATTTTGTCAAGTCAAGAAGATGACTCGTTATCTAGAACTTCGGACTCTGTTAGAGTGGGAAGTAGTAACTATGGTTATACTCATAACCAACCATTTCCCTACCCTTCATATCCCATTCCTGTTGGGATGGAATCGAGCGACTCATGGAAAGAATCCGAGACTCAATCTTCAAATGATTTTGCTTATGGACAACGTCAACCAATCTCGGATCCATATGGGTGACATGTTAACAATTACATGCAAAACTATTTTGGGGATTTATCATTTGATAACTACTCTTCACAATACACTCACTCTACACGTAGAGATGATGAAGATAGTGAAAAATTTGAACCTCATAGGAACTCTATGTGGTACTAAGTTACTCATGTATCTTACCATGCAATGTATAAAGTGTAAAATATTGTACTAATTCATTATATATAAATGATTATGGTGTGTTTAAACTTCTTTCATTAATTACTACATATTTTCTACACTCACAATGTTTGTCAGCTCGCTATATAATCAACTTGATAATGTTAAATCCATCATGCAATGCATTTCCTTCCAATTTTTTGTGATAAACTAATAGATAATTGACTAAATAAACATCCTGCAAAGTTTCAATAAAAATTTCCAAGTTTTTCTTACAATT
The DNA here is from genome assembly GCA_024362995.1 of Heteromeles arbutifolia. Taxonomy (NCBI): domain Eukaryota; kingdom Viridiplantae; phylum Streptophyta; class Magnoliopsida; order Rosales; family Rosaceae; genus Heteromeles; species Heteromeles arbutifolia. Next base: position 6,024,547 of record JANCRC010000010.1, on the reverse strand, counting down.
TCCGTGGTTTCCATATAATTTTTATCGATATCGATATTATCCCGATATTTCCATCGATATTTTCGTGTTTTCGGACTACCAATATTTTCGATATTACCGATATTTAATACCTTGGATAAAATTACAAAAAAGAAGTTTCCGCTGCCGGGGTTCGAACCCGGAATCATAATCTTTGATTTAACCATTGCTACAGCAGATGCTTTGTGAAAACTTGAGTATTAAATGCATATAAATATGCACAAATGCTCAACCTACAAATCCCCCAACACCCCTACACAAAAAAAGAAAGACTCCTCATCAATTGCAAGTGACATATAAGGGGTTGATGTATGCCTATTTAACTGAAACATTATAGAGAAAGTAGGAGAGGACTTGAAAATTTAGATACACGAAAAATAACAAATGAACGACATGTCTATGCATGCAAATTTCCGTCGCTTTCTTCTTGGACAAAATTGCATCTACAAAACAGTTAACACTTTTGGTCAAGGCCAAGAGCCTCACGCGCCCACGATGATTGGGGGGGGGGGGCTTTGGCCGAAGAACCTCCGATGCCAAAGTTAGAATTTAGAGAGAATAAGTGTTTAGGGAATTTTTGGGAGTTTTGCAAGAGTGTGGAGTTAGCTTTTTAGAAAAAATAGGGTGATATATATAGGGAATGGAGGTGGCCGGCCCTTTGAGGTTTTTTTGTGTGAAAAAGGATGATTTAATTGGTGATTAATGGATTAATTAGCCAATTAATCTCCATTTATATGGAATAATTTGTAGGTTATGAAGTAATTACCTAAGATGAGGATGGATGAGATAATTTGGAATTGGTTACCTTTTTTGGACACTCTTGGCTTGATTAAAGAATGATTGTCCACTGCTCACGCATAGGACAACCGGTGTGTCTGAGGGGTAACTTTGTCTTTTTTACCCAAAAATCCACGTGTCACCTCTTGAATATTTTTGGCTCCACAAATGCCCCCACACCTGTTGGGCTGCTCCTAGGAAAGGGTAACAGGTGTAGAGATTTTCTTGTTTTAGGAAACTTTGAATTGTTTCCTTCTTTGATGTAGATTCTCTCTTTAATAGGAAATTAGATCCTTCTAGGAAAAGGAAAATAAATTCCTCTCAAAGCCTATTTAAATCCACCTTAAGTGAATTATTAAATCAACTTTTTGAGAGAAACTTATTTCACCCTACAAGCGAGAGAGAGCTTAGAGGATATTTGTTCCCTCTTCTCTAGCAATCTTCTACATCTTGCCCGTGCAAAGGATCGTCTTTTGTTGCTTGCTTCATCTTTTCACTGCTTCTAGGTAAGAAAAAAATTAATTCTCTTGTCTTCATAAATTTTTTGAAACTTCGGGACTTGAAATTGGCTCGACGGGGGTCGAGGTGGCTTGGAGAACTTACAACAGGGGCTGCCGTGGGTGCCCTGTTGATCAAATCTGGGGAACAAGCCAAGCCGTGAGGCTTGGCAATTTTGCTAGGCCGTCTTGCGATTTGAACCTTTTTTATTTTTTTGGGCAGAAAGGCCTGCTTCTTTCCCTTTTTTTATTTTTAAGCTGGGCATGGGCCCGTGCTTGGTGCGGGAAGAAAAAGGAAAAACCAATGTTTTGGCCCATTTGGGTTGAGAGCTTCTTTCACCATTTTTTTTTTTGTTTTTGCCTAGAGCTGCTTTCCTTTTTTTTTTTTTTTTTTTTTTTTTGTAAACATCTCTAATGAATCCCACTTGTGTTTTTGTAGAATTTTCAAGCATGTCTTTCTCGAGCCACAAGAATGGTGATGATGTGCCGCCGTTGTACCGTCAAGGCGGGTCTTTAAGCAAGGTTGGCTACTTCAAGGCTACTCACTTCAAGATTAGCTCCGATGACTTGTTTAAGGACTTCCTCGAGGCATACTGGCATGCCATTTCAACAGGAGTGCGTGTAACGCACGTTAAGGATGGTAGCAGCCGTGAGCCATGCTGCGATTTTCCAAGAAGTGCTCTGTTCCATGAAGTGTGCCCCTGCTCAATGTTCTCCAAATGCGATTCGCTTGATGGCGGGTTTCCACAACTTTAGCCAATTTTTTGACTTAGATTTTACCGTCAACGAATTTTGGTATTTATTCAACATAGGCCACATCGAGGGAGTTAGGCATCTGCGATCTCGCCATAGGCTTTTTGGCAATTCAAGCAAGGGAGATCATGACTGGGCCAAGGAAACTTTGGAGGCGAGTGGAGAATGGGAATCTGATTCATCTCCCGAGCTGCGCGTGCCAACGGTCTTCATATCCGGTAAGTAGGCTGCTTAATCTTCTGGATGTTTGGTATTTGTGCTAAGCTGCTCCTTATTTTTTCTAATCGCCCTCTCCTGCTTTTGTAGATTCAGAATTTGGCTCAACTCCTAAAACTTCACCAGACATGAAGAAAGTGCATGTCGTTCTGGGTATTCCTTTCGAGTATCGCAAGTGGCACTGGTTGCTCAGTCCTCTTCGTAGGGAAAAATGTGGGTTGCCCCCGAGAGAAGAAATAAAACGAATCAAGGCTGAGGTGTTGATTCGTCCTATTACTGTGCTAGAGCCTGCAGCCAGTGAAGGTGGGAAAAAGAGACCTTCCCTGCTTACTCAAGAGACACTTGCTGAGAAGAAATTGAAAACTTTTTCCACTACCGACGGGGGTTCTACAGCTGCTCAAGAGGAGCCTGCTGAGAAGAGATCAAAAACTTCCTCCGCTGCTCACGAGGACTCACCAGCTACTCCTAAACTTGTGATTAATTTAACTTCCTCTAAGGGCGAAAAAGAAGAATATGCTAGATTCGTGCCTGTGACGCCTATAGTTTCGGGGGCTAGATTTGTGCCCGTGATACCTGTAGTTCCGAAGGCTAGTTCGATTGCTGATAGGATTGCCCAGCGTAGAAGCTCATTCGTGCCCCCGGTGTTGAAGTTTGTGCCAAAACATCCGTTAGGGGCTAATTCCAGTTCACATTTGGAGAGGCTTGCAACTATGAAGAATAACAAAGTGCCATCGTCTGCTAAAGTAGTGCCAAAACCTATTCCTTTCGCTGCTGAAACCAACTCGCCTACTGAAAAGAAGGAGACTGTTCGTGTTGGCAGCCGTGAAAAGTCCACCAAGACTGTTTCTGAGGAAGTTGCTGAGATTTGCGCATTTTTGAAGCCAGATTTGCTTGAAGACATGGATATATGTACCAAGTTCGTTGATGGCGTCAAGGAGATTGTTGGTCCGAGTATCTTCGTGAAGCACACATCCGAGTATAGGAAGACTGCTCTGCTAGCCATGATGCAAAAAACAACAATTCTGGTAGTCGAGTCTATGTTCCTTGACCAAGAAAAAACTAAGGCTGCTAAAGAGGTGGCAAGAACCATAGCAACCGAAGCTTACTCCTCGACCGAAAAAGTAAAAAAACTGGAATCTGAGCTTGCTGCTTTGAAGGGATCTAACAAGGGATCTAAAACTTCTGCCTCCACTTTTCTACAGCTTGAGATCACTCGCCAAGAGATTATGGATTTGAAAGTTAGGATTGATGTGATCCAAGTAAAGTATGAAAATGCAGAGAAGGAGATTGAGTGTTACATACCTCAGATTCAAGATCCACTTCAAGAAGGTCGTTGATATGCTCGAGCCTTAAGTTTTAGAACTCCAAGGTGCTTTGAAACTCAACGATAATCTAAAGAAAGAAATGGAGGAGTTGTAGCGAATCCGTGTTGGTCTGCTTGAGGAGAATGAGCAGCTGAAGGGTGAGAAGGCTGGGTTCGAGGATTCGCTTACTCAGAGTCAAGTTGATTTCTACAAGCTGGGTTATGTGGACCATCTCTTTGGGAGACCTTCTGACTTTGAGTTCTCTGGTAAAGATTTTGAGACCTTCTTATTTCTCTGGAAGACGTGTTTGCTTTCACCTTCGAGTCTTCTATTGGTGAAGTGGTTGGAGAAGTTGGCGCTCAAGCCGAGGCAGTTGGTGATGAAGCGCCGGATGGTTTCGCTGCTCAGAATATTGAGACTGCTGAAGGTGTGGCGACCGAGTAGTTGTGGAGCGTCCAAGCTGTTGAAGAGTAGTCTTCTAGGTAGCCTTTAGGATTTTTCTTTTTTTTCCTTGTCGCTTTTGCTTGAACTCATTCAATCTTTGCTAGTTGTTTATCAATTTTGCTAGAAAATTTAATAAACTTGCTTCCTTCACTTTTTTCCATCTTCGCTTCTTTTGTTCTTACTTCTAACCTTTAAACTTTATAGGCTAGTGGCGATCATGCTACTTTTATATAACCAGACAAGTTCACATAGCTAACGCAGTCGTAGGTGTTGGTGAAGAACTTTGCAAAGTTGTTAACCATGAGATTGGTAGCCGGATGTCTTACTTACAGAAGCAGACAAATCCGCGTAGCCACTAGGTTGTTAACCTTGGCTATTCCCAATTCCATAGGTTGTGTGACAAGTATCACAACACTTTAGGACTTAGGGTAGGTTGTTCTGCGTCTGGCAGAGATGAAGCTTATCGACCATGTAGCATGTTGGTAGTGGATAGAACTTTATACATGCACGCTAGCTTGTTTAACCTTTCACAAAAATGTGCAGTTGTATAAGTCTAGCGTGGCTCCACTGCTCGAAGGGCAAGCCGTAGGCAATCTTCTGAAAAACCGTAGGCTACCTTAGTGCACTCGGTAACAGCTTTAGGTTTCCAGGGCAGCCGCTCATCAGGCATACTGCGTACTGTGCCCCCTCCGTTTCTAGGGCCCGGTTCCCCGCGAATTAGGCCAAGAGACCTAAAGTCCTTCAGTTAGCTAAGTCTTGAAAAAGACCATTGTGGCTACTTCTAGGAATCCCGGCGCAAGCCATTGTGCATCTAGTTATACTACGGCAGCTCGGCTCATCCACGTCTGGATATTCGGAGTGTAAGTTTATCCTCCCACTTTGGAGAGCATGGTTGGTCCCTCAGGAGGTGCAATTCCTGCGATGAGTCCCTAAGAATGGTGCGATCTTCATTTGAAGTACAGGAGAGATAAGTTATTGTAGACATGTAGTCGAGCCAAGTTGTAAATTACTTCTGAATTCCTTATTGAAAAACGAGTGAAACGAACGAATAATTTAATTATAAAAAAAAACTGCATGACAACTAGATAGTCCTCTGCTTGCGAGGTGGTGCTCATTGAACTGTTTGAATCTTCGGGCATTGATATAGTGAGAGGTCACACATGGTACTTCTTCAGGTTATAGGCATTCCATTGCTTCTCGATTTCTTTGTCGTTCATGGTAGCGAGAGTGTAACTCCCCTTACTGCCTACTCTGTTGATCTTGTACGGGCCTTCCCAGATAGGATTCATCTTTTTGGAGCCTTCTTTGCGAGCAGTGATGAAGGCTTTTCTTAGGACTAGATCTCCAAGTTGAAATTGCCGGATCTTGGCATTTTTGTTATAGCTGGAGAGGAGTTGCTGCTGGTAGGTTGTAATGCGGATGATGGTCTGCTCGTGCTTCTCCTCTGCCAGATCTAAGCTTATGGCCATTTCCTTACTGTTCTGCTCAATGTTTAGCAGTAAAGTGCTAATGTTTAGTACGACAATGTTGGGAGGAATGATTGCTTTCGATCCAAATACCAAAGAAAAAGGAGTCTCTCCGGTTGCTCGTCTTTTGGTGGTGTGACATGCCCAAAGACATCCGGGGAGTTAATCTGGCCACTTTCCTTTCTAGTCGGTGAAGGATTTCTTGAGGCAATCGAGGATCGTCTTATTGGATGCTTCGGCCTGCCCATTGCCTTGAGGATATCTCGGCGTGGACATGTGCTGCTTGATGCCATACTTTTGGAAAAACTTTGCCAAATCTTTGCCCACGAATTATGGGCCGTTGTCGGTGACGATGGACTAAGGGATGCCAAATCGGCAAATGAAGTTTCTCCAAATGAATCGCTCTACATCCATCTGAGTCGTGGTTGTCATAGGCTCTGCTTCTACCTATTTGGTGAAGTAATCAGTTACCACAATCATCATGCCTCTGCCCCCAGTGGCAGGAGGCATAGGTCTCAACCAAGTCGATTGCCCATTGCATGAATGGCCATGGACTTGTCTGCGGGTGTAGTTCGTTAGTAGGCAGCAGTCGCACTTTTGGGCTAACTCCTTAGCATCTTGGTCCATGGTGGGCCAGTAGTAGCCCGCGTTGAGAGCCTTCTATGCTAGGGATCGGCCTCCAGAATGATTTCCACAAACATCTTCATGGATTGAGCTTAAAACCTTTAAGTCATCAGGAGGAGTTAAGCAACGGAGATGTGGACCGGTGAAAGATCTTCGGATGAGAATGCCATTCCACATGTAGTAACGTGCTGCTTTTACTTGGAGCTTTCTAGACTCCAATCTTTCCAAAGGGAGTGTACCATTGACCAAGTAGTTTATAATAGAACTTTTCTAGTTGGGAGTTACACTAACCTGTGACACGTCGGCTGCCGGCTCCTCTATACTTGGCTTGTCTAAGTGCTCCATCGGAATAGAACGTTTGAGTTGGTGGTCAAGAACGGAGCCTAGGTTGGCTAATGTGTCCGTGTGAGCGTTATTTGCTCACGGAACTTGATTGAGAGTGTAAGTCGGAAATGCCTCAAGTTGCTTATGTACCTTCTCTAGGTATTGAGCCATCCTTGGATGTTTTGCCACGAACTCCCCAGTAGCCTGGCCGGTGATTAGTTAAGAATCGGAATAAATTGCGAGTTTCTTCACTGCCAAGTCTTTTACTAGTCGAAGGCCTGCTAATAGGGCCTCATACTCTGCCTCATTGTTGGATGCTTTGAAACCTATAGTGATTTGCTGCTCGAGCATTGAACCGTCTGGGGTGACAAGGACCACACCTGCTCCCGAGCCTTTGTAATTGGATGCGCCATCGACCTGTAAGCGCCAAAAGTCTCTATTGGAGAGAGCATGTACGACTGAAGTGTGCTCGGCTGCTTCTGGGGTATCATTGGGCTGTTCTGTTGTGTTGCCTAGGCTAGGCGTGAATTCTGCTATGAAATCTGCCAAGGCTTGGGCTTTTATGGCCATGTGAGGTCGAAAAACTAAGCCGTATTGGCCAAGTGCCCATTTCATCACTCGTTGAGAAACATCCGGACCATGTAGGATTGATTGTAGAGGATATTGAGTTATGACAATGACCGTATGAGCTTGAAAGTATGGTCTGAGCTTCTGAACTGCAAGAACTAGTGCCAAAATTAATTTTTCGATCTTCGGATATCTAGTTTCCGTATTGAGAAGAGCTTTAGAAGTGTAGAATACTGGCAATTGGGCCCTCAACTCTTCTCGTATGAGGGCTGAGCTCACTACTACTTCTGAGACTACCAAGTAGATGTATAAGTCCTCCGCTGCCTCCGGCTTGGATAGTAAAGGAGGTGATGTTAGATATTTCTTCAAGTCTTGGAAAGCTCTTCCGCATTCTTCATCCCATTTATCTCGTTGTGCCCTCTTTATAGCCTTGAAAAAGGGCTTGCATCGATCGGTAGATCGCGAGAGAAAGCGGTTGAGGGCAGCTGTTCGTCCAGTCAAGCTTTGGATCTCCTTCAAGGTAGTGGGAGACTTCATTTCTAGAATCGCTCTGATTTGGTTGGGATGTGCTTCGACTCCTCATTGGGTTACCAGGTACCCTAAGAATCTGCCTGAAGATACTCCAAAAGTGCATTTAGTGGGGTTGAGCATTTGTACTTTCTGAGGATGTTGAAGGTTTTCGCCAAATTACGGATATGATCTAACCGCTGCTTTCCCTTTACCATGATGTCGTCGACATAGACCTCTATAGTTACCCCAATTTGCTTTTTAAACATCATGTTTACTAACCTTTGGTAAGTGACTCCCGCGTTCTTGAGGCCGAAGGGCATGACCTTGTAGTAATAGGTGCCTCACTCAATCACGAACGCGGTTTTCTCCTTGTCGGGCTCATACATGGCTATTTGATTGTAGCTAGAGTATGCGTTTAAAAACTGAGTAGCTGATTCCCGAAAGTTGAATCTACAAGCAGGTCAATTCGGGGAACTGGATAGGGATCTTTTGGGCATGCTTTGTTGAGGTTGGTATAGTCTACGCAAACCCTCTATTTGCCATTTTTTTTCTTCATGACTAACACGACGTTTGCAAGCCATGCTGAGTGTGCTACCTCTTCTATAAATCCAGCCTCTAGTAACTTGCCAATTTCTGCTTTGATGATTGCTACTAGTTTGGGCGCAAAGTGTCTTCTCTTTTGGATCACTGGTTTAGTAGCGATATCAACGTGCAGCTTGTGCCAAGCTACTTCGGGGTCAATGCCCGGCATGTCCGAAGGTGACCATGCAAAATGTCACGATTTTCCCTAAGGAAAGTTGTGAGTTCTTCCTTCTCGGCTAGGCTTAAGCGTGAACCAATTGTAGCCATCTTTTCCGGCTGCTGGGGATCAAGAATGATGTCCTATACGTCCTCTTCAGGTTTCCATCCTTTTTCATTTATTTGTGCATTGGTTTGGACGCCATCTTCTTGACTCACCTGCTGTAATTGTTATTTGGTAGCTTTTTCATCCTTTTGGACTTCGGTTGCCTCTATAAGAGTAAAGGTCTTCTTTTTTGACTCTTTCAACATTTGCACAGTGCATCGTCGGGATGTGGCCTGGTCAGACTTGATCTCTCCAACTCCTCTTCCCGCAACTCCTCTTCCCGGGATGGAGAATCAGATTTTTTGGTACTTGACAGAAGTAACGGCATCTAGCTTGATTAACCAAGGTCTTCCAAGAATCCCATTGTAGGAAGATGGGTCACTTACAATCATGAACGTCTGCTTTGAGATAACTGGCGGTGTTTTCACGTCAAGCGTAATGTGACCGATGGCAGTTGAAGTGTGCCCGTTGAATCCGTTGAGTACCTTTACTCTGCGTATGATTGTACTTTCCAGGCCTTTACTGAGAGTTGAAGTAGGTTGACCGTACTTCCATTATCAACCATCATTCTGTCGATTATAGCATGGGCTAGTTAGACAGATACTACTAGTGCGTCGTCATGTGGGAAATCAACGCCTTCTGCATCCTGCTCGGTGAAGTCAATGAATGGTCCAGGTTGGGTATCGACTACTTGGACCTGCGAAACTAGCAACGCTTGTTGGATTTTTCTCTTTTTTGAATTGTTGATGGCCCCTAAGTGCTAAGATTCGGCAAAGATGCCATTGATTCGAATCGTCTTGTTGGGTGGTTCTTCATCGGCATCTGCGTTCCTTCTAGGCTGCGCAGCGGCTTATCCAAGTATCTGTCGACCTTGCCTTCTTTCACGAGCTTTTCTAAATAGTTATTCCAAATGTAGCAGTCATCGGTTGTGTGACCGGGACCTCGATGGAATGTGTAATATTTGGTATGGTCCAACTTGGAAGTATCCCCCTTTGATTGGTTTGGCAGCTTGAACCAGGGCTCATTCTTGACATTGCGAAGGATTTGGTGGATCGGGACTGAGAACTTAGAGTAGTTCTTGGTCATCGGCCTCCTCTAGTTGGGGATCGGTCCTTTAGCTTGGCCCCCTGCCTACTTTTGTTGTTGGGCTGCTTTCCGTCCCCATTCTTTACTGCTATTTCTTTTCGAGACTGCTCGGGTGCCTTATCTGCTTATCGAGCCTCATCCCAAAGTGCGTGCTTCTCTGCTAAAGCAAATGAGTCTGCTAGGGTTAGATCTTCTTTCATGATCAATTCTCCGAACAATGGGTGGTCTGTTGGAAGTCATTTTTGGAAGGCTGCACTTGCTATTGAATTATCGCATCCAACTATCCTTGCCTTCTATGCTTTGAATCTCTTCACATAGTCGCGGAGTGACTCTTTTGGATTCTTCTTCATGTTGAACAAATGATCGAACTTCTTCTTGATCGAGCGGTAAGATGAATATTCTTTGGTGAAAACCAAGGAAATATCATCAAAGTTCTGGATGGATCACGGTGGTAGGGTGTGAAACCAATCTTGCGCTTGGCCTTGCAAAGTGGTGGCGAATATCTTGCACATAAGAGCATCATTGTTCCAATAGAGGACCATTGTGCTTCGGTAGTGTTTCAAGTGCCTTTCCGGATCTCTATCTCATTTGAAAGATGTGAAGTGTGGCATGCTAAATTTTCGCGGAGGCTCTGCCTGCTCGATCTTGTCCGTGAAGGGTGACCTACTCATGTTGGTCATGTTTCGTAGTAATGCCTCGTCGGCGACTTCGTTGCATTGGAAATCACGTAAACGCTAATTCATGAGCCTCTCAACTTCTTCCTGAATTTGTTTTTGTTGGGGTGGCGGAGCTCTCGGCTGCCTCCGGTCTTGACCTTCCGATCTAGGCTGCTATTCTTTACACTGGATTTGCCTATGTCGTGGCAAGGGTGCACGTAGTTCATTCCTGGCAGGCGAGGGAACTCTTCATAAGCTACCGGTTGAACTCGAGCTGGATTGAGTGGTTGCTTCTCACCATTCGCCATGCTGCCTGCTCCGATATGATGTTGAAGATACTCTTTGCGGACCGAGCTGCGAATGAATGCTCTGCCTAGAGGGCTGTTCATGTTGATTATCGGAGTGTGGCCCCAACCGTGAGTGTACACTTACCCTCGGGCTTAGTCAAGAATCCACGTTTCTCCGCGCGCTAAGACGGGAGTGAACGTTATATCGAGGGCCCAATCGGGAATGCACACTGCCTGAACGCTCAACTCGTGGTTGGTCAAGTTGCTGCTTGCTCGGATGCTGCTGGAAGGGTTCGTCTGCCCTTGTCTTACTAGACTCCTCATCCGGGGCACGCTGAATCTCAGTGCGTTGTAAGAGTTGATTCACCAAAGTTGTTTGTTGTGCAAGGCGCTCGTCAACTCTATGACTTGCCGAGATAAGTGTTGTTCGTCATTTGGATTGGAAGAGCTTAGAATGAAATCAGCTCCTTGAACAATGGAAGTGTGGTAGACTCCGGGTGCAAGATTTGAGTTGGGGAATGTCAAATCAGCGGAGAAATATGGTGAGAATACTCCCAGTTAGATCGTCGGTCCCGAAACTTGGAGTCGAGACAGTTGTGCTACTTTGAAGCCAACTTAGACTGCTTGGGAAACCAAGGGAGCAGGCTGCATCGTGGGAGCAGGCTGGGTCATGGGAGCAGACTAGGCCACGGGAGCAGGCTGGATCACGGGAGCAGACTGGATCACGGGAGCAGGCTGGATCAAGGGAGCAGGCTGCTCAGTGCGTGAGGCATGCGAGTATGAGGCTTGAGCCCAGGCCCGTGCAAGCTTGGATGGCATGGCTTGGGCCATAGTGGTGGTGGCATGGATCTCGCCACGGGTGGTTGCCATGGTGGAACTTCGTGGTGGTGCCACTCCACCCATGACCACGTTTAGCCTCGTGGATCGCCGTGATCCCGTTTCTTAAGTATTGGAATTTTCACTTGGGGAATTTTCTAAATTTCTAGCCATTATATTTTTCTTTCACGTTTTATTAAAGAATCTTTGCAAATAAAAAATTCTAAGAATAAGAACGTATGAAAAATATTAGTGGACTAGAAAATAGAGAAAAATAGAGAAAAAAACCTTTTGACGTGAGAGTCTTTTACAAGTGTAAATTTTCACCTCTCAATGAAAGCACCAATTTATGGATGCAAATTTCTGCCGCTTTCTTCTTGGACAAAATTGTACCTACAAAACAATTAACACCTTTGGTCAAGGCCAAGAGCCTCACCATCCCACGATGAATTTGGGGGGGGGGGGGGGGGGGGGCTTTGGCCGAAGAACCTCCAATGGCAAAGTTAGAATTTAGAGAGAAAAAATGTTTAGGGAATTTTTGGGAGTTTTGCAAGAGTGTGGACTTAGCTTTTTAGAAAAAATAGGGTGATATATATAGGGAATGGAGGTGGCCGGCCCCTTGAGGTTTTTTGGGTGAAAATGGGTGATTTAATTGGTGATTAATGGATTAATTAGGAATTAATCTCTATTTATATGGAATAATTTGTAGGTTATGAAGTAATTACCTAAGATGAGGATGGATGAGATAATTTGGAATTGGTTACCTTTTTTGGACACTCTTGGCTTGATTAAAGAATGATTGTCCACTGCTCGCGCGCAGGACAACCGGTGTGTCTCAGGGGCAACTTTGTCATTTTTACCCAAAAATCCACATGTCAACTTTTGAATATTTTTGGCTCCACAATGTCGTTTAAGAGCAAATGGAGATGCAGGGTATCGAACCCCGTACCTCCCGCATGCCAAGAGAGCTACATCCCCAAATTGGCATTTTTTTCCAATGGTTTTATTTAACTATTGCTTGTGGTTCGAACCAGGAATCAAAATCTTTGGTTTAACCATTGCTACAAAGGTTACTTTGTGACAACTTGAGGATTTAATTGTATATAAATGATTACAAATGCTTCACCTGTAAATGCCCCGAGATCTATACAACAAAAAAGAAAATCTCCCAATCAATTGGAAGTGACATACAAGGGGTTGTTGTGGGTCTATTTAACTGAAAAATTATAGAGAAAGCAGGTGAGGACGTTGATAACTCATATATTTCATACATTTATACCATCCATTTGTAGTCTCTTTGTGATGTTTTTGAGTTAAACTTGTTGCGTTTTACTCAATTTTGTGTTAGTGTGTAGTTACGTGTACATTAGGATCAATTTGAAGGCAAAAGAAGTGAAAACATACCATTTTTAGAGCTGACCCTTATTCAAATGTGGAAAGAAGTTTGGTGGCCTGTCTTGAAGTCCAAATAAAGGTTGGTTGCCTGTTTTGAAGCCTAAATAAAGTTGTTAACCGTTTTGAAGTCCAAATAAAGAATTCAAGACGAATCTGGCTTGTTAGAAGACCAAGAACGGAATGGGAAAGGAATTGGGATCTCTAGCCTGATTTGGAGGTGCCAAATAATGAATGAACGACATGTCATTTAAGAATAAAAATATCGAACCCGGTACCTCGCGCATGCAAACTGACCCGGAATTATAATCTTTGATTTAACCATTGCTACAGCGGATGGTTTGTGATAGCTTGAGGAATTAATTGTATACAAATGCTTGACCTGCAAGTACCTCGAGACCCCAATACAAAAAGAAAAGAAAAGAAAAACTCCCCTCTTAATTACAAGTGACATATAAGGGGCTGTTGTAGGCCTATTTAATTGAACAATTATAGAGTGAGAGATAGAGAGAGAATAGGAGAGGACTTGGAAACTGAGACACGCGAAAAATAGCAGATGAATGACATATCGTTTAAGAACAAAAATAAGGGGAAAATGAAAAATGGAGATGCAAAATTCTTTTTTCGCTGCCAGGGTTTGAGCCCGGAATCATAAACTTTGACTTAACCAGTGCTATAGCAGATGCTTTGTAACAACTTAAGGATTTAATTGTATATAAATGTTTACAAATGCTTGACCAGCAAATGCCAGAGACCAAAAGAAAAACGAACCCCTCAATTGCAAGTGACATATAAGGGATGTTGTTCGCCTATTTCACTGAAGAATTATAGAGAGAGCAAGAGTGGATTAGGAAAATGAGATACCTGAAAAACAGCAGATGAGCGACATGTCGTGTAAGAACAAAAATAAAAGGAAAAATGAAAAATGATGATGCAAGTTATTGAACCTCGTATCTCTACCAATCATAAACTTGGATTTAACCATTGCTACAACGGATGCTTTGTGACAACGTGATGATTTAATTGTATATATATTTGTACAAATGATTATCCCGCAAATGCCCCGAGACCCCTATACAAAAAAAACAGAAGAAAAACCCACCTCTCAATTGCAAGAGACATATATGGGGGTTGTTGAACACCTATTTAACTAAAGAATTTTAGAAGAATTGTAGAGAGAGAGAGAGAGAGAGAGAGGACTTGGAAATTGAGACACACGAAAAACAACGGATGAACGACATGTCGTTTAAGAATCAAAATAAAAGGAAGAATGAAAAATGGTGAGGCAGGTTATCGAATCCCGTGCCTTTCACTTGCATAGCAAGCAACATCCCCAACTTGGCATTTTGTTTTCAATGGTATTATTTAATGGGAAAACTGATAGGAGCATATTTATGCGACCTAGTTAGTGTGTTTTCTTGCATTTACTTAGTTATTTGTTGCTTATTATAGTGTCTTAAGTCATTTTCGTGTGTTTATAGGTCCTAAAAGCAAAGTTGGCAAAAAGATGCAATTTGGAGCATTTTAGAGCAGTTTTTGGCTTGGAATTAATATCACAAGATTGGAGCAAGATGGATGGACGAATTTGAAGTTCAAGAGAGGCTAGGAATATGCAAAAGAGTTGAAGAAATAAATCCAAGTTAAAGAAGATAAGGAATCAACTACAAAGAAGGAGAATTATCCAAAACATTATCCAAAAACTACCTTATCTTATCCTTATCTTATCTTACCATGCCTTATCTTATCCTATCCTAATCCTTTCCTAACTTAATTCCTGCTGAAAAAGGGATTCAATTTCAGTTTAGGAGACCTAAAAACCTGATTTCTAGGAACCTTATCCCCTCCTACAAAGGTGCCGCACCTATCCCCTTCTAGAAACCCCAAAATCAGCCAAATAACACATTTTCTAGAAGTCCCTAAAAAGGTGGCGCCCCAAGCCTTCTAGATGCATGATCCAGCCGCACCATTCTCCTGATTCCCTTTGGTTTTTGGCCTTCTAGATGTCCTATTTCCTGCTAGGATTACATGAACCTTTTCCCCTTAGGATTGTGTTTTATTTTCCTACACAAACTACATTTTGTAATCCTTTTCCTACAATACATGTTTGTGCCGCACTTCCCCCTATAAATAGACCCTTTTGCTGCACCATTCACACACCACCATCTCTCATTCACACATCTCTACACTACCATTCAGCCATACCCTCATTGTGCCGCAACCTGCAAGCAAGGAAGGAAGGAATCTGGAGCAGTTTTCTAGGTGTTTTCTATCCTTTGTGTTCAATGTTTAATTCTATTTATATTTGTTTGATTGCGAACATGAGGAACTAATTTCTTTATAGTTAGAGGCGAATTCAAAGCCATGGACATATGTTTTATATGAATTGATTTCCTCCAGTTATGATTTCATGAATTGTGAATGTGGTTTGCTTAACTGTTTTATTAAGAACTTGTTTTTGTGTGTTGATTAAGGATGCATACTTAGTTTGCATGCATGAATTTGATGCTAAAATATAAGGGAGTTTCACCTAACCGTTACAAACTTATATTTACAAGTAGTGGAGGTTGCTAGTCACGATTGCGTTAAGTAAATTCCTGGCAGGAGTGTCATGCTTTTCATAGTCACGAATGCCTTGTCAATGCTTATGATTTTCATGAAGCTTAATGATCTTTGTTTCGTGCCTTTATCATGCTTTTCATAGTTAGGGAGCTTAATAAAGAATGATTTGGGTTGTCGTATGCTTTTCATCCAATTCAATGAGTCTAGGGAAATCTGAGAATTAATTAGTTCTACACAATTAATTTGGGGCATTGTCATTCATGGTTTGTTGAAAGAATAACTAGAAATCAATTTATATGCATATGTTCATGTGTGGAGAAGGGCCTTCTAACTAGCCTTTCACCCCTTTTAAATCACCAAACTCGTTTTTCTAAAGTTTTTATGCAAAATTTCTGTTTTAAGTCTTAATTTCGTCAAAAACAATCCCCCTTTCATTTAAACTTGTTTTTAGAGTCAAAACCTGTTTTGTTTTAGTCTTTTGAGTCTTTTAAGTTTTATTTTCATCAAAACCACTTGTTAGGTTTAGAATTGAGTCTTTCTGATTGTTTCTTGCTGTTTTGAGTGTTTTAAGTTAGTTTAGAGTCTATAGAGTCTAGTTTAGTGATTTTGAGTCTTATTTGTGTTGATTAGCATCCCTAGTTAATCCCCGGTCTAGAACGATCCTTACTTACATCATTGCTACAATTGTCATCAATAGGGTTTAATTTGTGTGTCAAGTTAATTTTCACATCAAATTTTGGCGCCGTTGCTGGGGATTAGCAAATTTGCTAATCCCTTGTTTGCCGTGCGTTTTGTTTTACTTTGTTTTCTGATTTTTGTTTTTGTTTTCTTGTTTTAGGTACTAGTTTATGACTCGAAGTTCTCAAACAGTTCGTGAGCATATCTTGGAGTTTGACGACGATTTTGAACGAACATTGAGAAGGAAGATGAGGCATCCAGAACCTAGCGAACCTAGTTCAAGCTCAGACGCCGAATCTGAATTTGAAGAAGAAGAACAAGCCATGGCTATGGATAATCGTACAATCAAGGAACTTTCAGCCTCGGGGTTGGCCAATGCCGCACCCCTTTGCATTCAATACCCCGCGGCTGCTCAAGGCAAGACCAATGAGTTCGAATTGAAGTCAAGCTTGTTGCACCACATTCCTAAATACCGTGGGATGTCCATGGAAGACCCAAACAAGCATCTTAAGGAGTTCGAAGTGGTTTGTTCGAGCATGACACCCATCAATGTCGATGGGAACATTCTAATGATGAAGGCCTTTCCATTCTCTCTTTTGGAAAAGGCTAAAGATTGGCTTTACGAACTAGCACCCGGAACGGTCACTTCTTGGGAAAGCATGAAGATGGCATTTTTAGAGAAGTTCTTCCCCACCTCAAGGGTCATTCTCTTAAGGAAGAAAATTAGTGGCATTCAACAAAGCCAAGGAGAGACATTCCCAACATACTATGAGCGTTTTAAAGCCCTTGTCGCCTCATGTCCTCAACATCAAATGAAAGAAGAGCTTCTACTTCAATACTTCTATGAATGACTTCTTCCCATTGAGCGACAAATGCTAGATGCTTCAGTGGGAGGTGCATTGGTTGACAAAACACCCATGGCTGCAAAGACCCTAATTGCAAACCGAGCATTGAATGCACAACAATACGAGGGACTTGGACAAAGAGAGTCCCCACGGCAGCATGTCCATGAGGTAAGTTCCAATTCCGACATTCAAACTCAATTAGCTAACCTTACTTCCATTGTGACTCAGATGGCCGAAGGAATGAAGATACAAGGACCAATTGTTTGTGGTGTGTGTTCTATGCAAGGACATCCAACTGACCAATGCCCTCAATTGATTGAGAATGGAGGATGGGAATCTGCTAATGCCATGGGTTTTGGGTATCAAAATCAGCCACGCAATGATCCATACTCCAACACTTACAATCCGGGCTGGAGAGATCATCAAAATTTCAAGTGGAGGGAACCTCAACAACCTCAACAACAAGGTGGATTTAGGCAGCAACCTCCAGGGTTCTATTCAAAACCATACGTGCCTACACAACCCCAAGCACAACCTGTCCAAACCAAATCAGGTACGTCCGTTGATAATGATCAGATTTTTCAATTACTAACTTCTATATCACAGAGCATGCAAATTAGAGACAAAAAGGTGGATGATTTGGATAAGCGAGTAGGGCAGATTTCAGAGTTCCTAGGGCAATTCCAAGAACAAGGCAAACTTCCTAGCTCAACCATTGTGAATCCAAAGGGAGGATTTGAATCCGCCAAAGCCATTATGTTGAGAAGTGGAAAAGAAGTTGGAACCAACCCACAACCATCCAATCAAGCCAAAAAGAGGATGAAAAGTTGCTGATTGAAGACGAGGAACAAGCCAAACCCACGGCAAGGGGGGAGCAACCCTTGCCGCAGCCATCTTTCACTGCCAAACCATCCAATTCGGCTGAGGTAAGTCCTAACTCGAATTTTTCAAGTTCTATTCCACTAAATGCACCCTTCCCTAGCAGGTTTAGGCAATCAAAGAAGGAAGAGAACGAGAAAGACATTCTGGAAACGTTTAGGAAAGTGCAAGTCAATATACCTCTCCTTGATGCAATTAAGCAAGTTCCGAGGTACGCTAAGTTTTTGAAAGAACTTTGTACAACAAGGAGGAGAATTTCGAACAAAGAAGTTGTCCAGGTAAGTGAAAATGTCTCTGCTGTTTTACAAAGGAAATTACCCCCTAAATGCAAAGATCCGGGTAGTTTTACAATTCCTTGCATTATTGGCAATACTAAGTTTGAACATGCTATGTTAGACTTAGGAGCTTCAATTAATGTCATGCCTTACTCAATTTTCGCATCTATGAATTTAGGAGAGCTTAAAAATGATGGTGTTATCATTCAATTAGCCGATCGTTCTAACGCATATCCGAAAGGAGTTTTGGAAGATGTTTTGGTGCAGGTGGATAACTTGATATTCCCAGCAGATTTCTATGTTTTAGAGATGGAGGAGTTGCCTAATATCACCCCATTGCCGATCCTACTTGGGAGGCCATTTATGAAAACAACACGTACCAAGATCGATGTGTTCAAAGGAACTTTAACAATGGAATTTGATGGGGAAGTGATTGATTTCAATCTTTCTGAAACTATTAAATATCCTAAAGACAATCATTCTTGTTTTTCTATTGATGCATTTGATTTATTGGCGCAGGAATTCCTTGACTCATTGGATGAAGATCCCCTTGAAACAACAATTGCACAAGGAATTGGAATGAAGCCCAATCTGGCCGTACCTAGTGAAGAACAAGCCGAGATTATGGCTGCCTTTGACTCATTGCCACGACATCATGGTACATCTCCTAACCCAATTCCAATTCCCGTTTCTACTAATACGTTGTTATCCTCTGTGATTCAGGCCCCTATTCTTGAACTTAAGCCATTGCCGGATCATTTAAAGTACATTTTCTTGGGAGATGAAGAGACGTTGCCCGTCATTGTCTCTGCATCACTCACGGCAACAGAAGAGGAGAAGTTGATTCGGGTGTTGAAAGAGCACAAAACAGCCATTGGTTGGACATTGGCCGATATTAAGGGGATTAGCCTTACAACATGCATGCATCGCATACTTCTAGAGGAGGGGGCTAAACCAACTCGAGAGGCTCAACGCCGACTCAACCCTCCAATGATGGAAGTTGTGAAAAAGGAGATTATCAAGCTTCTCGACTGTGGAGTGATCTATCCAATTTCGGATAGCCATTGGGTTTCACCGGTTCAAGTTGTTCCAAAGAAATCTGGAGTCACTGTGGTGAAGAATGCCGAAAATGAGCTTGTACCAACCTGTATCCAAACAGGTTGGAGAGTGTGCATCGATTATAGGAAGCTCAACGCCACCACAAGGAATGACCACTTCCCTTTGCCGTTCATTGATCAAATGCTTGAAAGGTTAGCCGGTCATTCTTTTTATTGTTTTCTTGATGGTTATTCGGGATATAATCAAATTTTCATAGCTCCGGACGACCAAGAAAATACCACCTTCACGTGCCCCTTTGGTACTTTTGCCTATCGTCGCATGCCATTCGGTTTATGCAATGCACCTGCCACATTTCAAAGATGCATGGTAAGTATCTTTTCCGATTTTGTTGAGAAGATTATTGAGGTTTTCATGGATGATTTTAGCATCTTTGGTGATTCGTTTGATGGTTGTTTGCAAAATCTCACATTAATCTTAAAACGATGCGTTGAAACCAACCTTGTTTTAAATTGGGAAAAGTGTCACTTTATGGTTAAACAAGGCATAGTTTTAGGGCATATCATTTCAGAAAGGGGAATTGAGGTTGATAAATCAAAATAGATCTTGTACGCTACTTACCCTCTCCTACTTCGGTTAGAGAGGTTCGCTCTTTTCTTGGACATGCAGGATTTTATAGGCGATTCATCAAAGATTTTTCGAAGACTTCTCAACCTTTGTGCCGTCTCCTTCAAAAAGAAGTGGCTTTCAAGTTTGACGAGGAATGTGAGAAGGCTTTCAACCAACTCAAAGAGATGCTAACCACGGCACCAATCATTATGCCACCAGATTGGAGTCTTCCGTTTGAGCTAATGTGCGATGCTTCCGACTATGCATTAGGAGCCGTGTTAGGACAAAGGAAGGACAAAAATCTGCACGTCATCTACTATGCCTCAAGGACCTTGAACGATGCTCAATTGAACTACTCTACGACGGAAAAAGAACTTCTTGCCGTTGTCTTCGCTTTAGATAAGTTTCGTTCATATTTACTTGGTACTAAAGTCATTATTTACTCTGATCATGCAGCTTTAAGATACTTACTTACGAAGAAGGAGGCTAAACCAAGGCTTATTCGATGGATGCTCCTACTTCAAGAGTTCGATATCGAAATCCGGGACAAGAAAGGAGTTGAAAACGTAGTGGCTGACCACCTAAGCAGATTGGTGCGTGAAGAAGACCCAATTCCTATCCCTGAGACGTTTCCAGATGAGCAGCTGCTGTCCATTAAGGTAAGTGTGCCATGGTATGCTGATTTAGTTAATTATTTGGTTACTAAACAAGTTCCAAGCACCCTAAACAAGCAACAAGGTGATAAATTGAAAAAAGAGGCACGGTTTTATGTTTGGGATGATCCATACTTGTGGAAGTATTGCCCCGATCAGATTATACGTAGGTGTGTGCATAATTCGGAGTTTAACTCAATTTTAACTTTCTGTCACACTTATGCATGCGGGGGACACTTTGGCACACAACGCACAGCCCTTAAAGTGTTAGAATGTGGATTTTATTGGCCAACAATCTTTAAGGATGCTAGAACTTTTTGTGTGACGTGTGATCGTTGCCAAAGAATGGGAAATATAGGCCCAAAGAACCAAATGCCGCAAACCCCTATCTTTACTGTCGAAATTTTTGATGTTTGGGGTATTGATTTTATGGGTCCTTTTCCTTCATCGCATGGTTTTACATATATTTTACTTGCGGTTGATTATGTCTCGAAGTGGGTGGAAGCAAAAGCCACCCGAACTAATGATTCTAAAGTGGTTGCAGATTTTGTTAGAACTAACATATTTGCAAGGTTTGGCATGCCACGAGTACTTATCAGCGATGGAGGCTCTCACTTTTGCAATCGGACCATTGAGGCGTTACTTAAAAAGTACAATGTCACGCATAAGGTTTCTACACCTTATCATCCTCAAACAAGTGGGCAAGCTGAGGTTTCAAACCGTGAGATCAAGCAAATTTTAGAAAAGACAGTTGTGCCAACGAGGAAGGATTGGAGTTTGCGCTTGAATGATGCACTATGGGCGTATCGTACGGCCTACAAAACACCCCTTGGGATGTCCCCATTTCGGCTCATCTATGGGAAACCATGCCACTTTCCCGTTGAATTAGAACACAAGGCGCATTGGGCAGTCAAAACCTTCAATATGGACATAGATGCCGCTGGAGTTCATAGGAAGCTTCAATTGAACGAGCTTGAGGAGATTAGGAATGAAGCTTACGAGAATGCACGAATTTACAAAGAAAAGACGAAGGCTTTTCATGACAAGATGATTCGAACCAAAACGTTCTCCAAGGGGCAGAAAGTTCTACTTTTCAATCCCCGTCTTCGATTATTTCCAGGTAAGTTACGTTCTAGGTGGATTGGACCGTTTCTTATTGCTAATGTTTTTCCTCATGGTGCAGTTCAAATCCAAAGTTTGAAGACGGGGCACGAATTCAAGGTGAACGGACATCGTTTGAAGCCCTACTATGAGCACTTTGAAGAGCACATTGTGGAGGACATAACC